>JAOEGL010000007.1:0-1200000 GCA_034509955.1 Urosaurus nigricauda | reverse complement strand
AACATCTCCGTTTCTCTCTGGCCCCATCTTTATCTCTGACTGGCCCCTATCTAACCATTTTACTGCCAAGCCTCTAGGTTATACCCTTTCCTCTACAGCAGTATATGAGCTGAGCTTGGCTGGTTCAACTAAGCCTTGCCCAGCTTGTTGCTTCACATCCCTGAGACTAAAACAGGCCTGGAAGGGACCACAAGGGCCATCCAATCTAACTTCTTTCCATGCAGGAATCCACCACTCAAGAACCCCTGAGAGATAGACTTGCAACTTTTGTTGGAAAGACCTGGATTAAAGGAGAGTCCATCACTTTCCAAGGCAGTCTGTTCCAGCTCTTACCATCAGGAAGATAGTCCTCATGTTTAGTTAGCATCTATTTTCTTGCAACATGAATCCATGGGCTCATGCCCTGGTCTCTGAAGCAGAAGAAAGGGTCCCCAGTTGGACCTAAGTCTTGGCACCTTAATGTCTCTAGGTTCATGATGCTCAAAACCAGTTTTGAGGATGTATGTGCCCAGAGGTCATACTTTCCCCACCCTTTTCTAAAACATGGGGTCATTCCCAGCCACAAGACATTTGGGAAAGCCAGCAGTAGCATTTAGTCGCCAGCAGTAGCTTTTAGTAGCCAGTGTCAAACAGCTGCAGGAAGATCTGGCCAAATGAGGATCTGGTTGAAATAAAGCAGCAGTGTGGGCATCTTGTGGCTCCTCAGACACAACTCCCAGCAACTCCATAGCCAGCATAGCCAGTAATGAAGGGAGATGGGAGGTGCAATCCAACCAGTCCAACATCTATTCACCCACCCCAAAATTAAAGTCAGCATTTCAGGGCCAATTCTGTGCATTTATCCACCAGCTGACTCCGGTGTGTTTCCATGGATACATTCAACAGGGAGCCAGGGCTAAATCCATCTCCCACAGGGAGAATGTATAGGGGAGTGTAGGCGCATGAACGCTTCAAATGATGATAGCTGAACAGTGTGCAATGTTTGGAGAGGCCTTTAGACCCAGACCAATATTTTGTGGTGTCTCCTAATCAAGTATAAGCCATCCTTAACTCCATATTTGCACCCAGAGGCAGGGGCTCAAAAGAGAAATGGATGCAGTGTGTAAGGCAGTACAGCCCCCTAAATTTGTAGTGTGGGTTGTTGTTATTTTTAAAGAGGTTAGTACATTGGATGAACTTGTCTTCTGAATACTTCACCTGGATCAAGACTGCAGCTGACTGTCACCACTACAGGCCCCGCTTTTTGAATAATATTCAAAAAGCCCTGCTAAATGCTATAACATGATATTCCAATACTCTGTTTTTTGAATCCTTCACTATCTCAAGGTTAATAAAAAATTAAGCAAAAATAGCTTTGCTTGTTTTTCAGTTTGCCCTTTATGCAGCTTCAGAGGGGGATGCAAAGGGAAGTATGGTGGGTTCTTCTCACTCAGTTTGACCCATGTTCAACTTCAAGTCTAGAAGCTTAAGGAAACATGATCTGGAGATCCTGTAGAAATGACAGCATGCCACCTCATAGGCCCTGTTTTCCATGATGAATGACAGTTCTCTAGATGTTTCTAAAGGAGAACCAGATTAGCTTTCCACTGGAAGATGCTCATTTCCAGTAACTGGAATATTAATTTGTACATTGAGTGGCCTTGGAAAACATTGCGTCATGTTGATGGGCTTGCATTTTTACCTGCAATTTTTTGTCTCCTCCAATTTCCAGCTGACCGTATGAATCGGCTGCAGACAGCGCTTGCAAGCTCTCAGCAGTTCCAGCAGATGTTCGATGAGCTCCAAACTTGGCTGGATGACAAGGTGAGGCAGCAGGCCCAAAGCGGTCCAATCTCGGCCAAGTTGGAGAGACTGCAGTCTCAGATCCAGGAGCAGGAAGAGTTGCAGAAGAACCTCAACCAACACAGTGGCTCCTACGAAATGATTGTGGCAGAAGGAGAGTCCTTGCTTCTCTCGGCTCACCCTGGAGAAGAGAAAGCCAGCCTGCAAAGCCAGCTGGCCAACTTGAAAGCCAACTGGGAAGAACTAAGCAAGCAAATTGTGGACCGGCACGCCAAACTCAAGGACTGCTTGCAGAAGGCTCAGAAGTACCAGCGCCACGTCGAAGACCTTTTCCCATGGGTGGAGGACTGCAGGTCGAAGGTGATGGAATTGGAAGTCACTCTGGATCCAGTGCAGCTGGAAGCCACTCTTCTGCGGTCAAAGGCCATGCTGAGTGACGTGGAGAAACGGCGGTCCCTTCTAGAGATGCTGAACAGTGCTGCTGACATACTCATCAATGCCTCAGAAATGGATGAAGATGAGGTCAGGGACGAGAAAGCTGCGATCAACCAGAAGATGGATGCCATCACAGAGGAGCTCCAGGCTAAGACAGGGTCCCTTGAAGAAATGTCACAGCGGCTGAAAGAGTTCCAGGAAAGTCTTAGGAATATCGAGAAGAAATTGGAAGGGACAAAGCACCAGCTTGAGATCTATGATGCCCTTGGCCCTCAGGCTTGCAGCAGTAAGAACTTGGAGAAGCTGAGAGCCCAACAGGAGGCTCTTCAGGCATTGAGGCCCCAAGTAGATTACCTAAAGAACTTCACTCGGGGCTTGGTGGAAGATGCTCCAGATGGCTCAGACTCTTCCCATCTCTTGAGCCAAGCAGAGGTCGCCCAGCAAGACTTCAAAGCAGTCAGCCAAAAAGTGAACGAATGTTGTGTGCTTATGGAAAGCAAGCTGGAAGGCATCGGACAGTTCAGCAACCATGTTCGGGATATGTTCTCTCAGCTGGCAGACTTGGATGATGAGCTGGACAGCATGGGTCCTGTTGGGAGGGACATGGACAGTCTCCAGTCCCAGGCAGAAGATGTCCATGACTTCCTGGGCAAGCTTCAACAACTAAGGCTGGACATCCAAGCTTCTGAGGAGAAATGCCGGCAGATGCTGGATGAGGAGGGAAGCCCTGACCTCATAGGGCTGAAACGTGAACTGGAGACCATCAACAAGCAATGCGGCAAACTGACTGAGCGAGGCAAAAGTCGCCTGGAGCAAGTGGACGCAGCTCTGGCTCGTGTCAGGGACTTCTACAACAAACTGAAGGAGCTGAATTACATGACGGCAGCTGCAGAGGAGAGCGAAGCGCTGCAGTGGGTGGTGGGGACTGAGGTGGAGGTCATCAACCAGCAGCTAGCAGATTTCAAGGTAAGAGCCTTCCTAGGTGGAAGGTGGTTTCTTTGGGCCTTCTGTCCAATGCTGATCCTCGCCTGAATTTTCTTGCAATGTCCTCATTTTTTCTTTTTTTAAATAGTACTTCTTATTCTGAAAGCTATTTATTGTGTATGTCCTGGCAACATAAGTTAGGCCAGTCATTGACTGGAAGGTCATATGGCTAGGCATGAGTTTGCATCTCCATCCTTCTCTTTGGGTGAATCCTTTTTCTCAGCTACGTTCTGTGTTGTGATCAGATATTGGGAGCTCTTCCATCCACTGCATTTTTGATGTGTACCTATGTATATATCCCATGCATGAGACGTTTAACACATAGTACAATGGTCCCCAAGCTTTGGTCCTCTGCCTGTTTTGGACTTCAGCCCCCAGAAGCCCCAACCAGCTTGGCAAACAGTCAGGAATTCTGGGATCTAAAGTGAAAACTGTCTGGAAGGCCAAAATTTGGGAAACACTGACCGTAGTGTTTAAAGCCATGCACTTGACATGGGTGTGTTTTCCATGGAGTCCCTGTTGTCTGCAGTTTTCTGTGGCCTGTATCTGTATTTATTTAGAATGCATAGTTCTGAATATCCAACATGACTTTGGCTTTAGTATTTCTCATGGCTACTTTCTTAGAAGGGTTCTTGACAAACAAAGTGCACCAGGATCATGTTACCATTAGTGGCAAAGTAAAACCACTTTACTGTCACTTCCCCATCACCACAGCCCCCACCGACAGAAATGCCCGTCCAAAATCAATGATGTGGGAAAGCAAACCTTCGCACCTTTCAAGAGAAGATGCTCCTCTTCCTTGCAGATTGGACCAACTCTCTTGTGTGGCAGGAAGGTTCTGGCATGGAATTTAGGATAGATGCTGATGAATTTCAAAATAATGGGAATCTCAGTGGTGTTTCAGCCTTTGGTGGGTCCTAGGTGTGGACAGTCTTGTCCTCAGTCCTGGGAAACTGCTACGCCTTGCTTTTGCAGCTTGCACAACATATGTGCCTTGAGAGACCTGCAAGAGCATTGTGGGAACATTGCCAGTAATAAGCAAAGACTTTTGTGTTCATCTGCCTCCTTTGGTTGCCCTCTCTTGTACCCAAGAGTGATGTGCATCTCAGATGTTGGGTGTTTTGGAAACCCTTCTTGCTGAGATGTGGCTCAATAGGCCTTCCTTCATTCCTTCATCTCTGCTTTGGATCATTCCCAGTTCAGAGATGCTGCAGACTCACACAATCTGAGAGATGGCTGGCTGTGGCAGTTGTGTCCAGATTTTGAATCCATGGAGAAGCATGGGTAGCGGGTGGTCCTCTCTGAGGGCACTTTACCTTCTTCATAAATGAGGCTTGCTGGGTTACAAGAGTAGAGTGTGCTTTGGATATTGGAAGACCTGGAAAGCCTGTGATGGAAAAACATCTCTCTTTGCAGGAGCTCTTAGCTGATTGCCTTGTTCTTGCTCTTGGTGATGACTTGATTTTTTCCACTAACCAGCCAGAGATGGGGATGTTTTGACAGAGGTGAATCACTTGGTTATTGGATCCCAGTGCCTCCATCGTATTGACTCAGCGTGAAGCAGAAGGATGTGGTCTCCTCCGAGTCTGAAGGGCTTTGATGAGAAAGCAAGGTCAAGCAGAATGTCTGTCTGGAAAGACCTGGCTCTTGTGATAAAATGGGAAAGCAGCCAGATTGCAGCACTGGATCCCTGCAAAGGTGTCTTTGGGGGGATTATTGGTTTTCGGTATAATAGGGTGTGCTGTGCCAGACAGAGATGAAGTAACTTCCCACTTGGGCTAGTATTTGAAAAACCTTGAATTGGAGATGGTGACAACTGAGCTGGATTATAAACAAAGTCTGGTATATTCCACTCACCTGCAGCCAATTTAATGACAAAGTGTGTATTATCCATAGCAAAACAGCAGCTCTATAGCAGGTTGGCAGCTCCCTAGTTTCTTTGCAGTGCCAGTTAATAGGAACCTCAGAATAAAATATGCAGGTATTGGTTTTCAAAGAATAATAGAAGATGGAGGAATATGTCGGTCCATGATGGGCAATCTATTGGAGCCAGTGTGAAATAATATGAAATACAGGGGCATTGCAACCCACCTGAAATTCCCACCACCCCAAAAAAGACCACATGTTTGTCCTTCTTAAGCTACCAAGGCTTCACCAGACTACATTTGCAAAGGTTCCCTGTAGCCATGAAGACTAGGAGCTTTATCTGTGGCAGCATATGAAAGATAAGTAGATGATGTGTTAGTATGGCAATTGCACAGAGCAACATGGTGCCTTAAATCCTGTTCAAAAACAAGGGAGCCCAGGAAGGTGAAGGAATGACTCAGTTGTTCCGGTTTGCTCATAACTCTCCTGAAAAGGGGTTTTTTAGTCATGTTGCTATGCTCCCATTTTAATACCCAAGCTGTCACTCCTCTTGGAAAATTGTGGCATGCAAAAGTTCTGGTGGGAAGGCAAGCATTCTCTGAATGAGGAGCCCTTTCACAGTATGCAGTTATCAAGGTTGTGTGGCATCAGAGCTGACAGAAAAGGCTAAATACAGAGTGGTTCCAAAAGAATGTTGCAAAAGTAAAGCTGTTTGTATGTGGTTTTGAGCCGTCCTTTTTGAATCTGCAAAACTCCAAATTCCAGAATTCCACAACATTGAGCCACGGCAATTGAACTGCATTAATTTTGTGATATAGATGTAGCCCGAGACTTAAATCCAATTGCTAGTTTCCTTGGACCAGCTTTTGAATTGCAAGACGACCCTGAATTGCAAAGAACTCATGGGTTCCAGCTGGGGCTGAGCCAACACAGAGTCTTCTCCATCCCCAGCTCCCAATTTTGGTGACTTTTCTGGAGGTGTTTCTCATGTTGCAAAGCCAGCTTGGAGGGGAGGCTTTGGGGTATGTGTGAGAGAGACCATGATGCATGTTGAGCTCACAGGAAGCTAAAACAATGGCAGGAAAGAATCCGTCTTTGTCAGCTATATTTGCCCTCCTGAGGTTCAGTGACTGGAAGCAGGCTGGTGGAGTTCATTTAAAAGTGATTTGTTTGCATTGCTCAGAGGTGGGGTTTGTTTAGCCTTCTGAATGTGACAGAACTACAGCTCCCAGCATGCCTCACCATTGACTGTGCTGGCTGGGGGGCTGATGGGAATTACAGTTCAACATCTGTAGGGCCACACCATTTCCAAATGTACCATTGCTTGCTATTGTGATGGAAAAGCAACTGTTTCTGGTTATTCTTTACAACATTGAAAGAAAGTTTTCATTCTGCTGCATGTTACTCCCCCCCACACACAATTTTCATTTGTTTTGTTTTGTTTATATATATATATATATTTTAAAAGCCGCTAGGGTTGATGCTGTTAGAACTTGTTACTTCTAACCTCTGTGATGTCCTGGTGGGGTTATCTTCACTTGCATGCCAATTTTCTGCCTCTTTTCCTAGCTTTCTTTCTCTTATTGTGTTGTTATCATTGTCTTTGTTAAAAAGTGTGAGGGGGGGGGATGTAATGAATCCGTGAAGCAGCCAAGAAAGCTAATTCCACGAATGGGACCAGTGGCGGCAGTGGATTTGCCTTTTAATTTTGGTCCTTTTTGTAGAAGTTGCAGAAGATTAATTGCAAATTGCAGAGGGGAAAAATGTTTTTGAGAAGAGAAGCAAAAAGGCTGCGTTGGAGACAAATTGCATTTGTCCTTCTCCTCCCGAGCGATCAAAATAGCTGTTCATCTCTCTGTGTTTGGAGACGAAACAGGTGTTAAGTGGGTGGTGTGAGCACTGCACAGCCTCCTCTGAATGCCGTTCCCTGGTCACTGGGCGATCCGTTCGGGAGAGGATCTCTTTATATCATTTTGGCTGCATCTGTCCTGGCTCATTCCCCTTTGCAAAGCCTACTGCAAAACCCACCCTTCTAAGTCAATCATCCTCTTATAGAATCGCAGAAATCATAGAAGCATGAAGAGACCCAAAGAGCCATCCAGTCCAACCCTATTGCTATGCAGGAACTCGCAATCATAGAATCATAGAATCATAGAGTTGGAAGAGACCACAAGGGCCATCCAGTCCAACCCCCTGCCATGCAGGAACTTCAAATCAAAGCATCCCCGACAGATGGCCATCCAGCCTCTGCTTAAAGACCTCCAAGGACGGAGACTCCACTACACTCCGAGGAAGTGTGTTCCACTGTCGAACAGCCCTTACTGTCAGGAAGTTCCTCTTAATGTTGAGGTGGAATCTCTTTTCCTGCAGCTTGCATCCATTGTTCCGTGTTCTAGTCTCTGCAGCAGCAGAAAACAAGCTTGCTCCCTCCTCAATATGACATCTTTCAAATATTTGAACAGGGCTATCATATCACCTCTTAACCTTCTCTTCTCCAGGCTAAACATCCCCATTTTAAGGCGGTCCTCATAGGGCATGGTTTCCAGACCCTTCACCATCTTAGTTGCCGTCCTTTGGACACGCTCCAGTTTCTGCACATCCTTTTTGAATTGTGGTGCCCAGAACTGAACACAGTATTCCAGGTGGGGCCTGACCAAAGCATCCCCGACAGATGCCCATCCAGCCTCTGCTTAAAGACCTCTAAAGAAGGAGACTCCAACACAGTCCAAGGCAGCATCTTTCATTTTCAAACAGCTTACACCAAAGACGTTCTTCCTAATGTTGCGTCTGTTTTCCTGTAGCTTGCATCCATTGAGACTCTTGGTCCTATTATCTGGAGCAGCAGAAAACAAGCTTGCTCTATCCTCAGTATGAGGATGACATCCCTTCAAATATTTATTATTACAGCCAGGAAGTTCCTCCTAATGTTGAGGTGAAATCTCTTTTCTTGTACTTTCCACCCATTGAGAGTCCAGTTCCTATTCTCTGGAGCAGCAGAAAACAAGCTTCCTCCATCCTCAATATGACATCCCTTCAAGTATTTATTATTACTACCAGGAAGTTCTTCCTAATGTTGAGCTGGAATCTCTTTTCCTCTAGTTTGAATCCATTAATCCATTGTGTCCTATTCTCTGGAGCAGCAGAAAACAAGCTTGCTCCATCCTCAATGCAACATCCCTTCAAATACTTAAACAGGGATCCATTTTGGGATCCCAAGCATTCTCTGCATTCACATCAAGCTTCTAGTCCTCAGCTGCCTCCTTGCACCTGGTTTGCATTTCTCCACTTGTCCCCACATGAACCTCTTCTTCTGGCGCAAACTAACAAGCAGTTGGCCTCTTGTTTCAACACTTTTTAAGACAGGTCCACAGGTAGATGGATGGGTGCGTGGAGAACTATCACACACCCTAACATGCCTGGTGTGTCTATGTGTGCATGTGTGGTGAAAGTAAATTCTGGGACAGGATCGCTGGAGGCTCCACTCAGCGGCTAAGCTGACCACTAACAAGAACTGTGCAAAGTACATTTACATCCAAAATCAACAAAACAGTGATATCCTTGCAACATGTATTTTGTGCATTTAGAAAGCTTGCAACATATATTTTGTGCATTTCAGTTGGCTCAATAAAGGTATCCCTGTTCTGTGGATTTTGGATGTTTCTGTACTTTCCATAGTGCTTGTTAGTGGTCATCTTAGCCACTGAACAGAGCCAACAGGGATCCTGTCCCTGAATTTACTCCTGCTGCTGTTGAATCTGGAGCAATATGCCAACCCATTCCCCTGACTCATATCTGGACAATTGTGCCCCAGGAAGTCAGGACGGGGGTGGATTGCTGCCGTGCTGGATGCCCACAGGCCTCTGGCCATGCCAGCCAAAGTGTCGGAGGCAGCATTGAGATGGAGCAGAGGGAGAGTCCAGATGGCCGGTTCCAGCCGATTGGAGCCCTGTTTTTAATCTGCAGTCAAACCATCCTTTGGCTAATCACTCCAATTATTTGATTAAGAGCACAAATTACCATGCATTGAAGGGGGAGGCAGAGGCCCAGCTAGCATTGGATGCCAGGAAAGGCACAGAAACCACAGGCCAGGCCTCCAAAAGGAGCTGAAGCTGAGCTTCTAGGTTGTTGTTGGGTGCCTTAAAATTGCTCCTGTCTTAGAGACCCTAAGGCACACCTATCATGGGGTTTTCTTGGTAAGATTTCCTCATAGAAGGTTTCCCATTCCCTTCCTCTGAGGCTGAGAGAGAATGACTTGCCCAAGGTCTCCCAGTGTATTTCATGGTGACTTTAAGGCAAATCTATCAGGGGATTTTCCTGGCAAGATTTCTTCAGAATTCTAACCACTTCATGAAACTATAAGTTGCAAGACCAAAGGGTGTTGCCATAGTAGCTAAAGTGGGATCAAACCAGTATAATTGTGTAGTGTAGATACAGCCCTGGTGTTGCAATGGAGCTCTGTGGTCACCTCTAATAACTCTCCTCTTTTTCCTCTTCTTCTTCTTCCCGCTCTGGGCTATTTTATGGAGTTTTGAACTCCTACCAGGTTTCCAAAAGTGTGTAGTGCCACATAAGAAATATCAATTGGTATTAGTGGTGCCCACTGCCACTTCCTGCTCAAGAGGCCATTTCCCTCCATGGTTGAGGGAAGAAACAGGGAAAAAAGGGGGATTTTGCATATTGGCAACCCTAAAATGAAAATGCCTGCCCTCTTCTCTCCAAGCCCCACTTCTCTTTTTCTGCCTGTTGGGCTGCCATCCTGTGCCAGCTTTGTATAATAACCGAAGAGACAAAGGCCCTGTGGCCAGAAGGGGGATGGAACTGAATGCAGATTTTCCAGGTGGCTTCACCCAGCCAAAAAGCTGAAGAGCACCTGCCAGCTCTTGGCAGAAGAGGAACCTGGCTAACAATAGATGCATTGAATGGGGGCGGAGGAGGAGACGATGGGGAAGGGAGAAGAAAAGATGGATTCAGCTCCGCCTTTCCACCCACCCCCATCACCTTTGCAAGCGCATTGTATGGGGGAGGAGGAGGAGGGGAGGCGTTCAGAATGGCTGTTTTGCATCGCATAAAATCACAGCATAGACAGGTCCAAGGGTGGCCTTTGGGCTTCATGGTGTCTGCAAAGCATCCTCTCCTTCTAGTCTGGTTGAGAGAAAAGTCTCCTCCTTGGCTTCTGTCGAAGGGATGCTCTGGTGTCTTCTTGGCTCTCAGGTGCCATTGTTGTTGTTGTGAGCCTTCAAGTCCTTTCTGACTCATGATGGCCCTAAGGTGAAACTGTTATGGGGTTTTCTTGGCATGATTTGTTCACAAGAGGTTTGCTATTGCCTCCCCTTGAAGCTGAGAGTGTGTGACTTGTCAGTTTCATGGCTGACCTAAGAATCGAACCCTGGTCTCCAGAGTTGTAGTCCAATCCTCAACCCACTATGCCACATTGGCTTTCAGGTGGAATTAGTGTGAAGGAAACGTTCCCTTTTAATCTTTTGGATTCTCTTCTTTTCCAAACTGATTTGAATTAAAGGGCTTACAAAATGTGAAGAAATGCCACATCTCATCCCACTCTATTTCCTTTCTCTGCTCTTTGTTGTTAACTGCCTTTGAGTTGATCTTGTCTCATGGTGAATCTGTGGATGAGACCTCTCCAAGGCTTGCTAAGGTGCAGAACTAGCAATGGTAAAAATGTCTGTAGCTCTTTTCCTTGCAACAACACTTTGAGGTGGGTTGAATTCAGTCTACAAAGGTCTTTTCTGGGCTACAAATGTCTTTTCCGTTCACTTCATGCATCTGAGGATGGAGTCTAGGAAAGCTCATGTTCCAACTTATTTTGCTCAATCAGTCTCAAAGGTGTTGGAGGAATCTTTTGCATACTGAGGTAGAAGAGTAACTTAAGCCATCTTGTGGGTTTCATGGTGGAGCAAGGATCGGAACCCAGACCTTGCAGAGGGAGTCTTTGGAGACCTGTGCCAGGAGTTGGCATTTTGCATTTATGGCTTGAGTTTCCTTATTTTTGCAGCAGGCATGTGGGCGAAAAGGGGATGCAAACTTCCTGCATGCAGCTTTCTTTCTTTCTTTGTGCTCCATTTCTTTAGGGAAAGGAAAAGGCAGGTTGAAGATGCTCTGGGATCCTTCTTTGCTCATTTGTCCGCTGCCTCCCTTAATCCGGGAAGAGAGGGGCGCGCGATTGGGAGGCCGGGCCAGCAATATTTTTAACCATCCTCTGATGTATGTTGGCTCCTTCCAGTCCAGTTTGGAACAGCTGGAAGGCGGCGAAGGGAAGGAGGAGTGGGAGGTGAACAGGGTAACTATTTTCTTTTCCTCCTTGGATTCTTTCCAGGCCCCCTTAAAGGGTGGCCGCTGCTCTTGCTGCTTCCACCGTCATATTTTAAGTGCTTGATATATGAAGTGCCAGCATCACCCAGGAAAAGGTTTCCTCTTCCCCAGCTGTTTGGGCTCCTGGGAGACACAGAACTCCATGCCTACAGCAGAGGGGCAAAGGAATCCCTCCAGGGCCAGAACCTGGACCTGAGAGCCGTGCCTTCCAGGTCCAAAACCCTGGGTGGCTTTGGGGATCTCTCCTCTGGGCATGATTCGTGCACTTTGTACATGTCTGGCGTGCATGAGTTCCACAGGCCATATGTGTGTGTGCTTGTCTTCTTAAATCTTGACTTCAGCATTTTCAGATACCCTAAAGGCACCAAATCCCACCTGATCTTGAAAGTTAAGCAGGATCAGCCCTGGTTAAGACTCTAATGGGAGACCTCCAGGGAATCCCAGCTGCTGGAGGCACTGTTTCAGAGGAAGGAACTGGCAAAACCATCCCTGAGCATTCCTTGCCTAGGAAAACCCCCTTTGATAAATCTATGGGGTCTCCAAAAGTCCATAGGTGACTTGAAGGCACACACACACACAAATACCTTACTAAAGTGAGCCTCTGTGGTGTAGTGGTCTGAGTGTTGGACTCTGGGAGGCCAAGGTTTGAATCCCTGTTCAACTACTATAACCCTCTAGATGATTTTGGGTCAGTCACATTTTCTCAGCCTTAGAGGAAAGCAAGGACATATCTCCTCTGAAGAAATCTGGTCATGAAAACTCTAGGAGAGGGTAATCATAAGTCAGAGTCGACATGAAGAAGAATAACAAAAACCTCTCTAGGGAAGAAGCTCTGTACTCCTCTCCTTGGTTGGAGACAAGTCCTGCAAGGATGCCCACTCATCCAGTTGCTTCCTTGCTGATTCTCTTTGCCTGTCTTTCTTTAAAATCATATTAAAAGCTCAAATAAGTATTGTTTGTCATAAGGTTTCATCCAATTCATCCAAAGCAGGGTGTAGAGAAAGTGGAGTGGAGTCTCCAAATCTTTGTGCCAAGTAAATCTTGTAAGTCTTTAAGATGCCACAAGACTCTTTTGTTTTTGCTGCCGCAGACTAACAGGAATTGATCCAACATAATTGAATATCCATATTTTTACCCATTTCTAGCCATCGATTCAGCCTTTGGACTTGAGCAGCGGGGCTCGTAGTATGAGGGTAAACAGGTTAAAAAATCTGTGTATTCTTGAAAGATTTCTTAAGGTGAAGTGAACTAAGCAAACACACCAGTTATGTGAACTGGTGGAGAGATAGCATGTACAGTACTGGATGCTTTGCAAAGAAATGGGGGAACTGTCAGAGACATACATTTGTTCCCTTTTGCTCTTCAGAATGGCGATGAGAGGACAAACAAGATGTGCTTTGCATGTTAATGGTGCTTTAGAATAATGGAAGGCTGCAATGAATTAGGCATTAATCAATGTAATTGACTACAGAGTTTAGATTGGGGCTGAGTTGGGGCTGGCCCCTTTGGGATGGTGGCTGTTCCGGATGGAGGCTGGAAATCTGGAAATCGGGGAGTCCTGTAAGAGTCTGGCAGGCCCAAGCCCCCTTCCATTCTGTATTCAACCTCCCTCTTTTTGGAAAGAACATGGCTTTCTCTCCAGTGACCCCAGATATCTATGCACTGTGGTTGACAGTGAGTGGGGATGAAGAATCCTTGTTAATATTTGCATCCTTGATGGAGGAAAAGAGGACTCCAATGCTCAAGGGAAAGGAGATGAACCACAAACTTTGTCTCCCTTTGAGACTTCACTGGAGAAAATCTGAGAAGAAATGCACATGGCTTTTCTGTGCCAAAAATGTGTTTGGGAAGAAAAAGAAGAAGAAATATGTCTTATGCACACAAAGTACATAGCCAGCGTGGTTTGAGCATTGGACCAGGATGTTGGGAGTCTTAGAGCTTGAATCCCTACTCAGCCCTGATGACTGGTTGACCTTGGGCAAGTCACACTCTCTCAGCCTCAGAGGAAAGCAAGAGCAACCACCCTCTGAGCAAATCTCGCCAAGAAAACCCCATGATAGGATAGCAACTTAGGGTTGCCATTAGCTGGAAATGACTTGAAGGCACACAACAACAACAGCAGCAACAAAATAAATTGATGCACATGTAGAAGATGTCATTTTTCCTCATGGGTAACATATATGCAGAAAAACGAAACATGTATTTTCTGTGCTGTAGTCCTTGTGTTCTTGCAAATTTTGTTAATTTTTACGTTTTCTGTGCAGGAAAACTAAGAGATTTTCCCTCATCCTAGTTCTGACTTATAAATAGCATTCGCAGAAACCTTAGTATTCTTCCCAAGGGGGAAGAAACTTGGAAAACAACATAAAACCTGCCCATGGCGTACAACTTAAAATCACAAAATATAAAACATAGTAAATACTGTAGACCATTTGTCCCATTATTGCTATTTTAATGGGATGAATTGTTCATTTACTATGTTTTATATTTTGTGATTTTAGATTTTACGTCAACATATCCCAAAGGCAGTGGATGTCTAATCTTAGAAGCTAAGCAGGGTCAACCCTAGTTAGTACTTGGATGGGATACCACAAAGGAGTACCAGGCTCTTTCATTTCACATGAAAGGAACTGGCAAAACCACTTGCCTAAGAAAACCCTATGAAAAATTCATGGGGTAGCCATAAGTTGATGTACAACTTGAAGACACACGTACACACCCACAGAATGTAGAGGTGTATTAGCATACTGTATAATGGATAAGTTTTAATTTATTAAGCTTTAATTTGAATAATTAATAAGCAGCATCGATTAAGCTGTTTGCATTTATGTTCCCGCTTACGCAGCCTCCCCCCCCCCCCCAACGTACGCTCAGGCGACAAGAGGGAGAAGGTGGAGTTGGCAGGAAGATCTCCCCACGTCATGCCTCCCACTAATGTGCGGATGTGCAAGTCCTTTAAATAGATGCTGCCTCTGTGCTGAGATACGGCCCCACACCAGTGAGAAGCCCTTGTGTCTCTGTGTGTGTGTGTTGTGTCAGGAAACACTATGCTCATTCCAAAAGGAGAGAAGAACCCAAATGGCTGGCCCTTCCCAAAAGCTGCTGGGGGTGGGGTGCAATTGTCCATTTTGTCATTTTGCAGAAGGAGAATGTGCTTAGCCATGACCTTGGCTTTTCAGCAGAAGAGCAGGTTGGCCAATTGGGTTTTCTCCCCCTTAAAACTGAAAAGGTGCTAAGGAAGAAGAGGGTATGTAATTTATGGCCAACTTATGGTGACCCTAAGGTGAATTGTGGGGTTTCCTTGGCAAGATGTGTTCAGAGGAGGTTTTGCCATTGCCATCCTCTGAGGCTGAGAGAGTGTGACTTGTCCAAGGTCACCCAGGTTTTCATGGCCGAGCGGGAAACCGAACCCTGCTCGCCGGAGCCCAATACTCAAGCCACTATGGCTCTGAAATATAAATGAATGTCATGCTTAGACTTAGTCCATTCTCCAAGATTCATGCATATGCAAATACCCCAAAATCCAAAAACATGTCTGGTCCCAAACACTTGTGTACATTGTGTACACCAAAGCATCAGAAAGCAAAGAAGTCACTCTCTCAGCCAACCATGGGGACAATTTTGGATTTTGGGCATATTTTGGATTTTGGAATTCGGATAAGGGAGACACAACCTGTATTATCACAATGCAACCTTATCCTTATTGCAACCTCTGGAGATTGGTTATTTATTATTATTAGGCCCATATTAGGGTTGCAGTCCAGGAGTGGTCCAAATGGCTAAGATTTGGGGGATCTGTGTAAGAGGAAGGAGTGTGCATGACTCTTCCATTTGCTTTTCAAAACTCTTTCAAGCTGTCCTGGCTGTTGCAAAACAGGTTGCCCCAGTGCCTCTCTTGGCCTCTTGGTAAATAAGATAGAACGATGTGATGCCCATCTCCCATGGCGTGCCACACCTTCCCGTTGTGGAAATCAAACGGCAGTTGTGCTTGCCAAGTTGTGTTTCCTGCAGGGTGCGTCCCAAAACGCCCAGCAGCTGCAAGCAGCAGCGGGTTGTTTGGCAAAGCCCAGTGTCTGTTGACTTAGCCGCTGGTAAAACAGCCACTTTATCGGAGGTTGGCATCGCCTGGGGCGGGAGTTGCCCGTTAAAAGCAACAACAACAAAATAGTCAAAGTTGTCTCCGTGTCCATAAATTGTAGCCACAATCTGAAAGAAGAGGCTTTACCTCTCTAGGAGAGCAGGATTGTATTTCCCAGTAGCCACAGCCTGCAAGGAGAGAAGAGGCTTTACTTCTTTAGGAGAGCAGGATTGTACCAATGGCGGACAAGGCCTGACATGAAAGCAGTGTGAGGTCTGCCACGAGCCAAAGAGATAAAAGGAACGAGAGCCCAATCCCGGCAGAGTCGGGTGGGATTATCCGGTGGCTTTTGTCTAGGGCACGAGGCTTGGAGCCAAGGATTTAGCATGGTGTCATTGCTTCAGCCGCCCCACATCCAGAGAAATGTCTGCATCCCCCCTTGGGAATGTGGGGTACTTGGAAGAGGAGGAATGGCAGAGGAGAGATAAAGGAAATCCTTCATATTTTAGCAGCGAGTGGGTTTGGGTGGCTTCGAAGTAAATGATCCCGATCTAGGGTCTTGCATAGGGAGAGATGTGCAAGGATGCTATGCTGATTTTTGGATTAGCTTAAATGTGGCTCAGAAGTACTAGGGTCGCTGTGACATTAAGGACCCCTTTCCTGGGGCCAAGAGAGGGACAAGAAGGCCAATTCCACACAGGGATGGGAAGAATATTCAGAAAATCCAAAAATAATGCAAAAGTAGGTTTCCTCAAGTGTCAGGCAGCCTTGACTCTTGGACCAATGAGTATTTTTGCTGTTTGCAGCTTATTCCATGCAAATTCTTTGTGTGTTGGTTTGGCACAAAACTCAACATATTGTCCAAGAAATGCTGTTTTCATTGCAGAAAATATTATGAAGTTTCTTTGCATTGTTTCCAAAGACTTTCCTGCAGCAGGAAGCAAAATGGTTAAAATCATTTGTTGTTTCCTTTGAGGGTGAAATCAGAGGAGAAAATTACTTCCCTTGTTCCAGATTCTGTTTTATGCCTGTAAAACCTCCATTACTTGCTCTTCTTTGAATGGTTATGGATAATTTGATTGTGAGTCCACCAGACAGTGAGATGAAAGATGTGGCTCCCGATTCATGGATTATACAAAGCCGGTAGCCATAAAACCTAAATGGAGCCTCCATGTGTAGAGGCAGTGTAGCTTTGGGGTCTACCAAAAAACGTTGCAGGAGGACCTGGTCCCCTTCTTGTCCTTTTTTCCCTGGGCTTCTCAAAAGTATCACAGTGTGGGAAACCGGATGTTGGATCAGATGGATGTTTGCTCTCAGTCTTCTCTGCCCAAATAAACCCGTCCCATTCTAACAAGGCATCCTCAATATAAACTTCTTTAAGGACCTTTGCAAATCTGTGGGAATGGAGCTCTATAACTTTAGCCTCAATACTGGTTTAACTAGACTCCAGGCCCTTTCACACTGCAATGAAAGACTAGCAAGGAAAGGCTGGTACTTAGAAAATAAGGCAAAAAAATGCTGAACTTATATATCACATATATTTATACAGTGATACCATTTAAACCATCCAGTGGAATAATAATATCCTGTAAACCATCTAGCAAGTGATCAAACAGCAAAAATTCGATTGTTTCAAAGCAACCATAATGTAGGGCATCCTTTCCCTGAAACTGAATTCAGAACGCCTTGTGAAACTACAATTTCCAAGATTCTGTAGGAAGGAGGCTAATTAAAGGCAATTAAAGTGTGAAAGTGCCTTCTGTCTTGCAGCAGTATAACAAAATGAAGGTGTCTCAGGGCCATGTGCAGAGACCTTCGACCCTCTGTGCCTTCTTAGCCATGGTTGAGATGGGCTCTTCTCTCAGCATAAAAACCTGAATTCTGGAAGAAGCAGTCTGCTGGCTGTTTGTTTCCAGCTGCTAAATTTCATGAAGGCAGGCCTAGAAATACCCCTTTCTTGCTGCTTCCTGATGTGACTTGTCCATATCAGCTGTTTGTGTTGCTGCCTGGAGGAGCTGTTGTGTTATTGTTTTTTCAGAGGTGTGGCACGTGGGTTTTGCAGGTGGGCATTGTGAAAGTGGGGCAGGCGGCAAGGTCCCATAAGCAGAACAAGGGTTGTGCCGTCTGGGTTTTCCATGTTCTGGAGCCCCATCTATGGAAGCGTTGTCTTGCGTCCTGACAAAAGACTTAGGAGTGCGTTCTGATTTCCTTCTGACAATCTGTATAAAACCCCTCCGCCTGCCCCCCTCGACAAGCCTTATTTGTGAAGCACAACACACAACGGCTTAAGACGGTGGCTTCTTTGAGCTTTAATGGGTTTAATTCAGCTAAAGCTTCAGTTGGTGAACCAGGCAAACAGATTTTAATTTGTGAATCAGAAGAACCATTTGCTTATTTTGTGCTTTGTGTGTGTGTGTTCTTTCGTGCCACTTTTAATTGGGAACAGAAAAACAAAATGGCAAAAGGGTTGTGTGTTTTTTTAAATCTACCAATATTATTGTTTTACTTCAAGCAATAATAATAATAATAATAATAATAATAATAATAATGCCTTGCTATTAATACAAAATATCTCCCTTACCTTGCTATTATTTCCTTGCTGTTGTCTAACTAAAAAACTGTAAGCCATTCTGAGAGCCTTTGTAGCTGAAAAGTGGGGTATAAATACTCCAAACAAACAAATAAATAGTGTACAATATCTGGGTTTAAGTTTGAGTACCGGGTAAAGTTTATTTGAGGCAGAGTGGTGTAGTGGCTAGAAATGCTAACTAAAAGTGCATCTACACTGTAGAAATAATGACAATTTGACATCACTGACCCCATCCGACAGAATCCTGGGAATTCTAGTTTTGTGAGGCATCAGTAACCTTTGGCAGAGGGGGCTAAAGACCTCGTAAAACTACACACCTCAGAATTGCATAGAATGGAGGTACAGTGCTTAAAGGTGGTGCCAAACTGCATTATTTCTACATGGTAGATGCACTCTAAGACTCCTCTAGGAAACCAGAGTTTGAATCCCCACTCATCCATAGGAAACCCAGTGCTTACCTTGAGCAAGTCACATTCTCTCAGCCTCAGAGGAAGGCAAGGACAAACCTCTCCCCTAAATGAATCTTGCTAGGAAAACACTGTAGCAGGTTCCTACTTTAGAGCTGCCATGATTTGGAAATGACTTGAAAGCAATCAACAATAATGTTCATTTAAACCAAACCAAAGCCTTGTGAAGATACCCACATTTGTCTTAAACGGACAACTAATCTCTCTCACTCTCCTCTATGAACATTGAAGAAAACCTTTCTTTGTCCACATACCTTGGCTTGAATCTGGCATTTGGGTTCTTTCCTCAAGAGTCCAACGGTGGGCCCTGAAATAAATTGCAAAGATTAGCCGACATGCCCAGAAAAGCCAGCAGAGTCACTAGCAATGAAAATGTAACTGAGGTTGTGTGGATCCCAAAACCTAAATCAAATCCCTACTTCTGACCCATTGAACCAGTGAGATCTATGTAAGTGATCACATACCATTCAGCCACTGATTCAGTGGGTCTCATCTAGAAGGGTCTAGCAATTGAACTGAGGAGCCCCTAGCGACTTCCCCCCTGTGCCCATGTTTGAATCTAACTGAATAAGGCAACCAGACTCCACTCCTGGCTCCCTCTAGAATAGGAGCTTTGCAGTAGCTAAGAGTTCCTCTCTCTTCATCTCCCTCAAACCAGCCCCAGACAATCTTACCAGAAAGAGGACACCTCAGTCAATAATCAATTTCATGGGAAAGCACAGTTGAGATTTGAGTTGAACTCCACAGAGGTTGCTTTGCAACTTCAAACACCGTTCTCTTCTCCCTCTCTTCTTTGGGAGGGCCATGTGGTTGGATAGGTCTACTGCCCCACCACCAACAGAGAGCCTCAGTTGTTGAAGATTTCCCACCCATGCCAAAAACTACATCAGTTCCTTCACCTCTACCACAGGGCTGGAAGAGAAGGAGAAGCAGAGCCCAGGTTTGGCATAAGGAGGCAAGGCTTTGGTGAAGGTGCATAATGAGGATTGAAAGCCAAGATGAGATCAAGGTGACATGCACAGACAGCAACAACCTTTCTCTCTGCCTCCTGCCTTTTCCCCCTTTCTGGACTAAGTTGGAGCCACAAAAATACATTGTCTTTTTCCTACTCCTTTTTTGTTGCCTTCTCTGGGTCAGACAAGCAGGCAAGGGAGGCATTAGTGGAACCAATAGGACAGGTGAAGGTCCCTCTCCCCAACAGCATTACAGGGATCCGGAAGGATACAATGCTTGTTTCATGCTTCACAATGGCTCACACTCACCATGGTTGAGCAGCCCATCTAGTATGGCAAGCCTACGGTGGATCCTCTTTTTTCGTAGAAGGAACAGTAGGATTCAATGAGCCTCCTTGCTTGAAGAGACCCCATTGTCTCCCAGGAGATCTTAGAAGAAAGACCATCTGCCCTCTGAATTCTCTGCTGGGCTCACAGACTGGTAGCATCAGGGGTCATCGAGGCACAGCGCCAGACAGCTTATCCTCCTGCAGGAAATCCTGCGAGAGTCATGAAAAGTTCAGAAGCCTCAGGAATCACTCCGTTTCCCCACTGCCAGGAGTTCCTGGTCCTCTGGGCTCCATGAAGGTCTGAATGAACATGTTCTGCCCCATAAGCCACCGTCCCTGTTTCACTAACAAGGGATGGGGCAGAACTCTGGGTCCATTGGTTTTGGACCAGAATGTACCTGGATGGTATGAGATCCAAATGTGGGAGAAAGCACTGGGATTGTTTGTCCCTATTCTAACCACAGGGGAGGGAAGCATTTTGAGAAAGCCATTCTGTCTGTACAGGAGGAAAAGGCAAGCCAGTGGCTAGTTAGAAACATGGTGTGGCCATCTGTTCCCAGCTGAGTTCTTCTCTTGATTTCTTGCTAAGCCAGTTAGACCTTTACCTATCACTGATCAAGATGATAGGGCTTAGAGTTCTCCTATACCTTGGGAGGAAGGATGGAGCAATCAAGTTGGTATTTCCTGAGGTTCCCTCAAAGCATGAATTTTCAAGACTCCTTTGACAGTGAATTAAAGGTGGAACTATAATGAAGCTTATGTGATGAACCACCTACCTTCACTGCCTGACAATGCCAGAGATCATCTCAGGATCCTACCTATGAATACTCTGCTAGTAATGGAGATTTTGTTTTTAGCCAAGGATAAGGCAGGTGCTTAGGTGAACTCTGTCCAGGAGGTCTGGGGAGACTGTATCAGGTTAGATGCCAGTGAAATGGCCTGTCCTAGGTTGCTAGGGCAAGTGTGTGAAAGCAGGCCCTGGAAAGTGTTTCAGAGACTCAGAGACTTGAATATCTTCAAGGCCTTCAAGGATAACTTTCCTTAAAAACTGGCTGATAGCTATTCTTTTGCAGTTCGACTCCGGGGAATGATGTATATCTCTTTCCCAACCACAGAATGGATGGAAGATTCTATTGCATTCTTGTCCTGCTGGCTGGCTTCCCATCTATAAAGAGAACACTGTTGGACTAAATGCTATGGTTCTGTTCAGCTTCAGTGCTTTCCTTACATTACTGTGAATATAAATCTCTGGCAGGCTTTTCAGGTGATCCTCCCAGCCCTGTTTGATGAATTGGTGCCCATCACTGATGGAAGTGTGTCTTCTTGGGCAGAAGCAGGTGGTTCAGATGGAGATGGGAAGATCTTTTGCCAGACTTTGTGGGGAATGGGCAGTTGGACATAGAACCGCTGGGAAGGCCTGGAGTTTCAGAGGGAGCTTTGCAACACGGACATCAGGAACATTATTTTCTTTCTTGTCTCTACTATGGATGAGAAGGATCTTGTATCAAGTCTGTTCAGTGGTTTAGGAGACTGTCAGATTGGCATAAGGCTTGCCTTCTGGTAGTCCTGGCTGTTTTCAGAACATTCCTCCTCACTAAAAAGTTCCAACCAGCCAGGAGACTAGCATCTCACTAGGAGACTTCTAGGACGATGGTGAACAAACTCGTGTCTTCCAGATATTGTTAGGCTGCAGCTCCCAGAGGCCCAAGCCAACAGGACCAGTGGTGGGGAATGCTGGGAGTTACAATCCAATGGCATTTGAGGGGTCTGCATGCTTCCCATTCCTGTCTCAGGATAATGCCTCAGTTACCCAGGAATTGCTGGTCGCTGTGTTGCGTTCCTTGAGCTCCTTCATCTGTAGTATTTGGCTCCAAGGTGCAAGTCCCATCAGTCAGCAACTCACATGGTCTACTCTTGAAGGACTAGCAGTTCTTTCCCGCATCCTTTGCAAACAGGAAAGTGCTTCTCAACTTCTTGGTTGGCAGAAATAGATTTGCAAGCACGTGGATAGTGCCTGCACGAATCTTAAGAGCCAAATTAACTGGGTGGATAAGACTTCCAATGGCCCATTGCTGATCTCTTTGCCTGAAGAACTCAAAGTCTTACGAGGTCACAGTGGTGAGGGCCCTGCTCTTCTTACTGTCTGTTTTTGTCTGAATACTGTACCAGAAGAGGCTTGGTCCAGGGCTCTCCCACCCTATAACTGTGGGGAAAGATATTCCGTATTCTTAGCTGCCCAGATTAAAATTTTAGGCATTACTCCAAGGGAAGGGTGTGTGATGATGGGGAAAGGGTGATGCTAACAGTTCTTAGATACTGGCATTTTGTATCACTTCTAGGCCTCTAGGATTTTTCCAGGGCTGTCCAGGAGTCCTGAACCAATTCCAACTCGGAGCAAGTATTTCAGGTCCAGGGCAGTTAATTGGTGTGATGAAACTGGGTGAGAGACTGAGACTAGAGTCAGCCAATCTCTGTAAATGCAGACTTTTCTTTATTGGAGAAAGGGGAGAGAACTGACTTTCTTTCCTCCCCTTTTCACTGAGGGGGGAATATATGTTGGCACTCCTTTTGTTGGCATGTGACTGGATGAGGAAATAGCAAAAGAATTCCTGGCTGCAAACTCAACACATCGCTCTTTATAAGCAAGTGGGGCGGCTGGAAGTGAGGAGTTGGGGGGAGAATGAGGAGGAAGGAATGGAAGCTTTGCTTGGAATTCCTCAGATTCTTCCTCCAGGAAAGCCGTTAAGAATGATCCCGCGCAATTGGGGGCAATTTGAACAGCGAGTTGAAAAAGGACTTTTTAAAAAAGACAAAAAAACGGTTGCACAGATTGTTGTTACAGCTGCACCCAATTATTGCAAGCAGGCCTAGACTTTCTGCTCTGCGACTTGAACGTCTGGGTGTCTGCTGGGCTTTTGTGCCAAGCGAGGAGCAGGAAGGTCTCTGGATGAGAGATTTGGAGGGAGAAAGGGGGCCTGTCTGTCTGTCTGTCCCTGGAGGGATCTGTCAAGCTGGAAGGCATTTCTTTTTCCATGCGGGAAGAAGCCTCCTCCTGTGTTCCCACCGCAACTAAACGTGGGCCGATGAGATTAATTCTGATGCACCCAACTGGAGAAATCTGCATCACCTCAATTGGGCTCATCCCTTAATTTGGAAGGGGGGGGTGCATGCTTGTGCGAATTAAGGGCCGCTCCCTGGTTGCCAAGTTACCTCCCTCACCTTGAGGGAGGAAATCATATTTAAAATATGATCTGATTAACAGGAATAGCTCTCCACCTCTTGCCTTCTCCCAACCGCTTGGGATGCACACCTGCTGCACGCACCTGGGCTCCATCTTGCTTAGCTTGGCCAAGGTGGGGCTGCAGGTCTCAGGCAGGTGAGCACTTGGGCTGCTTGTCCGAAATGCACCCTCCCTTCCAAAGCAAGTAGGAAACTGCCGCTGTCTTGATACCAGTGGCTACATCCACTACATCCAGGCTATACAGTGGTCCCCCGGGTTACGAAGGTAATCCGTTCCAGATTACCTTTTGTAACCCGGAAATGACCACATCCCGGGGGACCGCTACTTCCGACGGACCACGCGGCCGATTTAAAGGGGCCACGCGGTTTTTCTGTTTCGTTCCCCGGGGGATCCTTCAGATCCCAGGGGAATTTTTGCAGTCCCGCTGGTTTCGCACCCCGAGGATTTCGTTCCCCGGGGGATTCGGATCCCGGGGGACCACTGTATATGCCTGAAGCCATAACATGGTACCTTCCTCCACAACTGAGGATGTAGATTGCAACTCACAAAGGCTCATGTTCCTATAAAGTGGAACATGTGGCATAGTGGTTTGGGAGACCAGGATTTGATTCCCAGTTTGGCCATGAAACCCACTGGATGATCTTGGGCAAGTTACACGCTCTCAGCCTCGGGGAAAGCAACGGCAAACCTCCTCTGAACAAGTGTTGCTGAGAAAATCCCATGATAGGGTTGCCTTAGGGCTGCCATAAGTTGGAAATGACTTGGAGGCACACAACAACATGATTTCCTTGCTTTGCTGAAGCAGAGTCACACGTATATCCCTTTTGGAAAACGTTTGAGGTAGGAATGATAGTGAGGAAGAACCTCTTAGCTCAAAGTGGTAGAATTCAAAGATATAATTGTGATAGTTGGTTGAATCAGTTGTAGAGAGATCTCGCAGCATCTCTGAGGTTAACTGAAAGAAAGCAATGAGCCAAAATGTGTGGCTAAAAATCAAAGCCCAGTTTGAAATCCTTAAACATGCATCATGCCATTCTTAGGGGGAAAGGATCCTCTCTTCTGCTCTTCTTCCAGTCTTCTGACCCTTTGGCCTGGATGCTGCTATCAAGGCAGTCCCCTGAGGGTTCTTGGGTTGGGGTTTGTTTCTCTTCTCCCCTAAAGGGGTGGCAGGAACAGGGAAGGGGCTCTGGGGGCTTCCCAGTCTTGCCTTGCCCTCCTTCCAGAGTTCCTTCCTCCTCCTCCCTCTTTCCTTTCTATCCATCAAACTCCAGGGAAGGCTCAGGCAACATCCTCCTCTCCTCCCCTTCAGGACAAAAACCGATTTTCCCCCAGGGCCAACTCTTTTAAAATGGGGTGAGGGAGCGCCGTCCCTGGGCTGCTTTCCCTTTCCAGGCAGCCTCTGGTCGTGCGCTCTGCCCGCCTGGCTCAGGCTGCTGCTGCTCCTGGGTCGGTGGGTCCGGGGCTGCCTGGGAAGGCGCCCCTCCTGTCCTTTGCCTCCGAGGAGGAGGAGGAGGAGGAGGAGGAGGAAGCAGAGGAAGGCGGAGCAGCAGAGCCTCCTCGTCGGCCCTGGCCCAGCCTCCAGTCCTCCTCCTCGCTGCCTTTTGTCTCGCCGGCAAGCAGCAGCAGCAGCAGCGAGAGCAGGAGCGGCGGGCGCAGAAGTTTCCCCGGGCCGGGGGCTGCCTTCCTTCCCTGGGCCAAAGGAGCCCCCAGGCCGCCCCTGCACCCGGGAGAAGGGGCTCCCTTCCTGGGATGCTAGCAGCAGCAGGAGGCGGAGGCGGCGGCGGGCAGGAGGCGCCCGGTGCGGCGCGGCATGAAGGGCTCCCCGGCGCTGGACGGAGAGGAAGAAGACTCCGAAGAAGACGAGGACGGGGAGGAAGGCGGCAGGCGGCGAGGCTGGGCTGCTCCTCCTTGGCTGCCTAGGCTTCCGCAGAGCCAAGCCCCGGCGGGAGGGCATGAAGAAAGAGAAGGAGACGACGGAGGAGGAGGAGGAGGAGGAAGGCAGCGGCGGAGGCCTTGGCCGGGCCTTTGTTCCTGGCTGGCAGCAGCCCTCCTTCGCTCTGGCCCGGGGCTGCTGCTGCTTCTTCTTCTGCCTTAGCCCCAAGGAGGAGCCCCGCTGCAGCAGCAGCCTCTCCTCCGGTGGAAGAAGGCGAGGAGGAGGAGGAAGAGGGCCCTTCTTCTGGCCTGGCCGGGACCCTCGGAGAGCTCGGAGCCACAGCAGCCTGGACACGATGCCCCTTCTTCTTCCTTTTCTGCTGCTGCTGCTGCTGCTCTGGATGCTGGAGACCTGAGCAGGGGTTGCTAGTTCCCAGACTGCTTTGGTTGCTTTTCTCATTTCTTCTGCTTATCCTTTTTTGTTGTGTGTGTGAAGCATGGGCAAGCCCCTGAGCCGGCCTGACTGTCTAAGGCAAAGCCCGGCTTGTTTGGGGAAAGGGGAGGAGGAGGACGGCTACATCGAGGACTGCTACGTCCCCCAGAGGTCCATCTACGACACCATGAGGATCAACGAGCAGATTGACCAGGGCCCCCCCAAGAGCACCCTGGAGAAATCGGATGCCAGCACCATCTCCAGCAATGGCACCGCCGTAGGGACGCCCGCCGCCTCGGAGCCCAAGGTGCCCGAGAGCAAGAAGCTGGACGAGAGGGTCATCTTCGACGCCTTGAAGCTCAGCAGCGACCTCTCCAAGCCGGCTCCGGCTCCCGCCAAGCGACGGCCCAACGCCGAGAAGAAGGAGAACCTCAACCGCCGGTCGTGGAAGTCCTTCATGCCACCCAATTTCCCTGAATTTGCCGAGAGGATCGAGGCCTCCTTGAGCGAAGTCTCGGAAGCCGGCGCTTCCAGCCCCTCCTTGCAAGAGAAACCGGGTTCTGCCACCATCTTGGTGGAGAGCCCCCGTCGGACCGACCGTGGAGACTCCACTTCGGAGCCGTTGACCCTGGAGCATGCCCCCAAACCCTCTGCGGCTCCAGAGGTTCAGGAGCCAAAGCCCTCGAGCGGAGCCTTCTGCGGGCACTTTCTTCAGGAGGAGTGCCAGCCTCTTCTTCAGCCAGAGGACACGATGGTTGACCTGACGGGCGGCAAGCCACGGGACTTTGAGCTCTCAAGCGCCACGTGGCCCAGGGCAATGAAAAACTCCATCAAAGCGACCCTGGGTGCCAGGCGCCACGACACCTTGGAGGCCGACGACAGCGACTGCGTCATAGAAATGGTGCCCTTGTCGCCCTGCCTGAGCGAGGAGCTCCTGGACCCGGGGATGACCATTCTTGTCACCCCTGGCCTCCGGGAGAAGACCGAATCGGAGCTGAGGTTTGAAGAGGATGAGCGGCTGATCATGATGGAGGCCGATGAGGAGCAGGCCTTGGTGTTGGAGGGTGAGAAGGCTGCTGAGAAAAAGAGCAGTGGCTTGATGGATATTTCCGAAGAAAAGGAGCCCTTAAGTGTTGTGTCCACAGTGGAGTTGGAGGCTGTGGAGAGTTTCCCCGAAGTCCAGGAGATCTCTGGTCCCTCATCTTGCTGGCAGGAACCCTGGGATGACTCACAGCTGCAGGATGTCAGCTCTGCTCTGGTTCCCCAGGAAACAGATAGAGACTTAAACGCTGCTGCTCTCATGGAAGAGGAGGAGGAGGAAGAAGAAGAAGACAGTGCCTGCAATGCTGGAGCTGCAACAGCCCAACTGGAAGAGGAAGAATTCATGCCTAGTTTAGGACCTTCTCCCAGTCCTCTGGCTGCAGAACACTTCTCAGATACGGATTCCGTGCAGATGTTCCTGGAACTAGAAAAGCTTTGCATGAACGAAGAAGAGGGAGACGGAGCAGCTCCAATTGACCTGGAGGCCCAGGGCACCAGCCTCTGTTTGGAAGACCTGGATGCACAGAAAGACTCAGAGTGGTTATCTGAGAACTCGGCAGAAGCTTCCCAGCCCTTGGCTCACCTTGAAGTCAGCGCAGCCGATTCAGCGGTGGTGTCTGACCTGGAGGATTTTGATGCCACTTACGGTTCTCAGGTCGTGAGCACCACGGAGCCAACCGTGTCGGAGTCTTACTCGGAACGGGACACTTCTGGCGACTCAGAAAACATGATGCTTTGTAGTCCTCCAGTTGCAAAAGATGCTGTGTCTCAACAGTCCCTCTCCTCCTTAGTCAGTCAGATGGAAGAGTATGGGACAGAACTCTTGACAGCTCCTGAACTGCTGAAAAACTGCCCGGTTGAGGGGTGGCTGGACTTTGCCTTGGGAGAAGCTGTGGCTTCAGTTGATGTCGCTGGCTTCAAAGGGACACTTCCTTGTGCCCACGTTTCCACAGGGGATGGAGTACCTGAGGAAGAAATATCAGCTGTCACCAGCTGTGGGGAAGAGGAGACTTCTCCAAACCACGATGAACTTGCTACTTCTGCTGAGGAGCTGGACTCCCAGCCAGAGTTTGACTTGGCAAAAGAGATGGTGGACTTGGAGGGGAAAGAGCTGCCTGTTTGTTATGAGACGAACCCTTCAGAAAGGACTGACTTCTCAAATTGGGGTGTCCCAGAGCTGGTTTCTGAGGATGAGGTTGCAGAGCTGGACAAAGAGAGCTCCCTGTATGAGGGCCATATTAATGAAAGAGAGGGAACAGTTAGCTCCTGGGTACCCTCACAAAGTGACTTTGTACTGGAGGAGGACTCAGAGGAACTGGTAAAATACTCAGACTCCTCTGGAGACCTCAAGGCAAAGGATGCCAGCAGTCCATGTCAGCTTCAGCCTTTGCCAGGGATAGTGTACGAGGGAGATGTAACTCTGGGTGCTCTGGTTTTCCAAGAAGAAACACCAGAGATGGCTGAGCAGATAACAGCAGCTGAGGGCGATATCTTGGAAATCGGGGACTTGGGGTTGCTTTTTGAACATAGTGGGAACAATGAAGTATCAAGGGGTGAGGAAGCTGGTGGTGGGTCTGTGGGTGCCAACTCTTCCTCTCTGGTTCTTATAGAGTGCCTCTCTGCTGCCCAGCCTGGAGTAGAAGACTTTGCCTCTGTCACTGAAGAAGAAGCTGACATTGTCAGTTTTCCGGCCAGTAAAGAGGCTCTTGGTAGCCTTTCAAAGAGCACAGATGAGCTCATTGATGCTGTAGTAGGGCCTCCTACCATTGCTGGTCCAGCAGCTGCAGAAGAACACATATTGCCACCATTGGAAACTTTGGATGCTTCTTTACCAGATGTGAAGGACTTGGTGTTAGAGGCCATTGCTTTGTCTACGAGTGAAGATGGTTGTGGTAATGATGACCACTCGGCATCCACTTGGATGCATAGTGCCCAAGAGTCAGTACCAGTACAGTCAGGTCTGGAGGAAGCTTCCTCAGCCTCCATGCCCTTTTGCTTGGAAAATGGGCCTGCTCAGGCTTCAAGCAGAGAGGAGCTGCCTGATTCAGAAGAGCCAGCCACAATATCCAGCTCTGCTGAGGAGCTCATCCAGGTGACCCAAGAGGTGGAAGAAGGCCTTGCCACCCTTTTGCCAGAAGACTCTGGAGCTACTGGCATTCCACCAGAGCTGGAAGATGGCAGTGGCTGTCTGCTCCCCTTGGCACCTGAAGCATTGTGGGAGCAGCAGCTGACCATTGCCCTGCCAGGCGTGGAAGGGCCTTCCATCTCCTCCCTCGCTGCTGCCTCCGAAGGGCCCCCAGACAGAACGGATGGATTGGTTCCAGATAATGAGGTATTTGTTTCCCCTGGTTTCCCCCCACGCTGTTAGGCAGGAGGTTAAATTGCTTCCTGGGGAGCTGGGAGGAAGTGAGGAGTTTAAGCCAGAGTGGATTGGACCACTGTTTCTAGAGTGCAAAGCTGCTGCGTGCATGGCAACTGCTTCCTCCTGGTTAAAGTTTGGTGTTTCCTTCTCACTTGGAAAAAGGAATTAGTTTCTGCAGACAGAAACAGTGGGAAGTTATTTTTGTTTTCTTTGGAAGAGACTGGGAGGGTAAATCTATCTCTTATATAAAATACCCCTCCCCACTCCTGCTGCCTTGAACTGCCTGCCTTATTCAGGTAACATTCACATTCAAGCACTGAGATGCAAAATATACATTTTCTACTGATTAGGTACACATAGCTACAGAACTCATCGCTGGCAAATGTGTTGCTAAGGGAGAGATGGTGTGGGGCAAATTCACACTTGAAAGCCTTACATAAATTGTAAAAGCAGACTGCCTTTTAAGGTCAAATTCACAGGGAAGAGAAATTTGCTTAAAAAGTTTTTCCTTGTTCCTTTCTTAATTTTTAAAAAATTTCTATACAACAACACAGAGAGGACTGTATGCAGAGTCTGTTTGAAACATGAGTCTTCTATAAAAGGACATTGTTTGCTTCTGGATACTGATTTTGACAGATGTCAACCAAGTTCGGCTAGTTTTGTAAGCTTCACAAGCTTTGTTTGGCTTCATTGCAGTTTCTCACGCTTTAGACAGTTGCACTTTTCCAAAAGGAAGAGAAAGGCGGGAGAGAAAACAAAGTTACTCAGAGGCTTGCAAACTGCCCTAAAGTAGCAGTTAATCATGGAGAAACGAGGCTCCAACTGCTGGCAGAAAGCGAGGCATTTTCTTTGTTAAGTTTTTAAAAATGCAGGCTTCACAGCCAAAAGCCTGTGTAGTTCTAGCCTTTAATTAGGAAAGAGATTGGAAAAACCCAGCCAGCAAAAATGGGTGTGAACAGCAGATCTGGTTTCGTTAAAGCCTATCCAAACAGGAAAGATTGGAAGAAGTTTAGATGTTTAAAAAGTGCCGAAAATTTGGAAGAATTTGCAGAGACCACTAGGGCAGGGGGACATGTGGGAAATCCAAAGAGAGAAGAAAGGCCTTGTGAGAGGAAGGGACACATGGTTAGGCTAGGCAAGGTAAGGTGAGTCAAGGTCCTTAATGGGAGTTCAAAGCAACTGTGAGATTCCCCAGTCAGGTCAGTTAAGCAGTCCTGGGGAAGATCCTCTTAAATGACGGTGGAGGATCTGTGCAGCATTACACTATGAATACCTTCTTGCATGGAGGTGGTTGCATAACTTGGATACCTCCTGGAGCACTTAATAAGCACTTATACTGGTCACACCAGTATAAGTCATGAAGATGATTCCAATTGGAAAAAATGCCCCTCTCCTTCAGCTCTGTCTTCCTAATCTGCAATGGAGGGAGACATGCAGACATCCTGGCTCCCTGATGACTGCATCTGTTGAGTGTCCTCACTGAAAGTGTGTTTCATTGATTCTTGAACAGTATGCGGGCCAGCCTTTGGCCATAACCAGGTGAGATGGAAAGAACAAGGAGTTTGTAGTGAAGCATGGGGATGGGTAAGGCAAGGCTAAGATGGGTCACAGGAAGCTTTCCGGGTCTCAAGGAACAATTTAGTAGATGGGAGAGCCAGTTTAAATAATCTAAAGGCATTAGATCTGCTTGATTCAGAAGCTGAGCAGGATCACCTGGCTAGTAACTGGAAGGACTTCCAGGGAATACCAGGTGCTGAAGTCTATATTCAGAGGATGGCTTCTTAGTAGTTGTCTCGTAAGAAAACACTGTGAAATTCATAGGCTGGCAACTTGAAGGATGATGCTTTGTTGCTGTTATTGTATGCCTTCAAATTGTTTTCAACTTCTGGTAACCCTAAGGCAACTCTAACATGGGATTTTTCTTGTCAAAATTTGTTCAGAGAAGGTTTCCCTTTGCCTTCCTCTGAGGCTGAGAATGACTTTCCCAAGGTCACTCAGTGTGTTTCCATGGCCAAGCAGGGATTCAAACCCTGCTTTCCAGAGTCACAGTCCAACACTCGAAACACCAAACCATGCTGGCTCTCGAGGCACAGCTTTCTACTAGAAAAAGCAACTTCTGGATGATGAGCTAAGTGGAATTAGGAGAGCCTGGTTCTGTATCTGTGATAATTTTTCCTCCTAACTATAACTTGTGTCTAAGCAAACGTGTAAACTGGGTAGCATGAATGCTATTTTTCTTTGTTCCTTAGTGCATCACGTTTATCTTCTGTACTCACAAAACCTGTTGAAATGACTTCCTTTTTGTTAAGTCAAGGTTATTCTGTCTCCATCCTGCTCCCCTTGTGGGCTCAAACTATATAGCAGCCTTTCTCCTCGCTTTTCAGCAGTTTTGGTTTGAATTTGGAGCTTGCAACTTGCTCAAGGCCAGGCCTCAACCTCCCTGCCCAAACAAGCATTTGAATTTCGGTCTTGCTTGTTGAAATGAAAACTTGGATGGCTGCTCTCCACTCACTCAACTCCTGATGCAGAAATTGCCGCAGCCACCCAAGTGACCTCCTGTCACCAGAAAAGTAGAGGCAGCCCGATCCTTTTCCTCCACTGGTCAGTTTTACAGCCTTTTTCTTGCCTTTGTTCTTGTTATCCCTGCCAAGGACAGGTTTGCCGCTTTTCCCCCCAGGGGAATCTGGTGAGCCAGTGGCCTGGAATTCTCCAAGCATGTTGTATTAGGAACGCCAAGCTGCTCTTCCCAAATATTTTCGGCCGAGGCGGTGGTTAAAACTTGGTTTTCATTTTTAAGCCTCCCCCACTGAACCTGTCTCTGGTTTCTGGATCCTGTGCACCCAAACACAGCAGCTGTTGCTGCTTGGCCCCAGTGAAATGCTTCAAAGTCCTCCTCTGTGTTGGTTTTAAAAATAAGTTTCTCATCTGAGGTTGTGGCCCGAAAGAGTAGGAAAAGGTAGTGGCATGCGCCTCATGCCTGTCTTATCAGACCAGGGCTCTGTGTTGCTTCTGACAAAGTCTCATTCCACACAAACACACTCACACACAAATTATGTAAAATAAGCAGTTCAAGTCTGCTGTCACGTTGCCATCAGCCGTTGCAACGGCAGAATTGTTCTGTGGCTCTGGATAGCGTCTTCACTTTATGTCCTGGCATGTTCCCATTTCTGGAGACAAGTTGCCCAACACTGTAAGAGAGGAATAAATCTCTCCCTTGTCTTTTCCAGACCAGGCTTGTGGCTTTGTATCCCATCAGAGAAAAAACAGCTGTCTCTCTTGGGGCCTTCAGTAAACCTTGACCCCTTTGGCTTTCACTGCAGCAGAGGAGCTTGGATACAGTTTTCTTTGAAAGTGGTTCTTAACTCTTTAACTGGCTCAGAAGTTGTAGAAATGTGTTGTTGTTATTCATTAGCATGATGCTGCTTGGGAGCAGAGCAGTTTTCCATTGCAGTTGTACAATTTCAATTTTTATGTAAACATCTCTCCTCCCATGAAACATGAACATGCTACAGTTTCTATTGTAACTGTCATGTCTGGGATTTGTAGCTTGGTGAGGAACTAGAGCTCTTGACAAGGAACATGAAGTACTTCCCCCTAAATTGCAGATCCCAGGATTCCATGGGATGTTGCCATGGCAGCTGAAGTGTAACCATAGCAGTATAATTGTGTAGTGCGAAGTGGACTCAACATCTGTAAGCATACCTAGCTTTTCTCCTTCCTTCAGCAGACATTTTAACTTCACAGTCCTTGCAGTTCTGCAAGACTGCATTGACTGAAAGACTGTGACTGGTCCAAGGACATGGTTTGTGAGACAGTGTGCTGCTTTTGGTTCTGGTTTCCTCCCAGCCTGACAGTGAGAAGTTTGCATCTAGTGTGAAAGTGAAGTAGAAATAACCGGAGGAGGAAAGTAATGTGGCTGCAGCTTGGGTAGAAAAGCAGGGTGCGGGCTGAATAAATCCATCCTTTGCTCTCTTCCCACAGAAGGAGAGGACAGTGTGAAGTAATCCTCCTTAATCTCCCATTTGTCATCTTGGCTCTGGGCCTCTGCTGTTTAGCAACCTAGGGTAAACAATGCCACCTTATCTGCTGCTGCGCCTCCTGTTCCACCATTCATTAGCATTTTAGAGACAGTGGTTTTGCTTGAGTGTCTTCAACCTTGCAAAGCAGGCCTGTGTTCACTCTCTTGCACAGAGAAGGAACTGAGGATGGCTTGTAGTGGGCCATGGCAGAGATCTGATCTTCCAGATGCACAGTGCTGACCCTCCGTGGGATGGCTGTCTATTCTGGGCACAAGGACTGACAAAGAGCTTTCTGCAGGCATCCGAAGCCTTTCAGAATGGAGGGGCTGCACACACCAGCCTCACTTCCCCACCCAGCCTTCCTGGGTTAAGGCACATTTTGAGTTCCTGGTTGCAGAAAGGAGCACAATTGGGGCTGAGACAGTTCAGGTGGTTGTGAAGGAGAAGAGGTGTGAGACTATATGGATGTTTCTTTGTCAAAGGCAGTTTCTTAAGGACTCCTACTTGTCCTTCCTCAACAGTACTCTAATGGATCCTTCTACTCTCTGGAGTGGACTGGATGGCTATCCTGGACAGGGCCTTCATAGAAATGGCACCAAGGCTGTACAGTGCTCTTCTGAAGAAGACTGTTCTTGCTTTTTGGTTGCTTTCCAGGCTGAAGGACCTCTTCTTCCAAGAACCTGTGGGATACTTAGCAGATCTGTTCATGCTGGACGGACACACCTTGTCCTATTTAAATTTCTAGTGTTTGTTTTATTATTCTTAAGCCTTTGTTGTGGTAAACCTACTGAAACAGAAAGCAAATTTTGTTTTATTGAATAAATATGGAGAGGGTTCCCTCCATCCCAAGTCTGAAGAGATGCCTTTATACAAGAACAGGAGAATCCAGAAGCAAAGTGGATTCAACTAGGTCAGCCTTTTGGGGTCCCTTGCAGTTCCATAGCATTCTCAAAAATGAGACTTAGGGCTAGTTTCCATCCCAAGCCAGAGTCCTTGTGGTTCTCTCTGTTAAGAGTTTTTACCTCCATCGTGGCTTTGCCATCCAGGGAGAACTATCTCATTGCTCCTTCAATGCAGCCAGGAGCTGAAATGGAGAGCCGAGGGATAAACCAGGCACCTCTCAAGTAGCCCTGGATGGGCTTCCTGGGACCAAGGACGCTTTAGGACAGCCTTTCCTGATCAATGCCTTCTGGATGTCTTGGAGGACACATTTCCTCACCTCAGCCAGCACAGCTATTCCACTTTTGAGTTTTAGGGAAGACACTGACTGATTTGGTTTGGGGAAATAGCGTCCGAGAATGTGGCTGCAGAATAAGAAAGAAAGAAAAAACCCACATAGTCAAACTTGCAGCATATGTCACACCACCTGCAAATTTTAAAAAATGCAGAACATGCAGATTCCTGCAATTTTCAGCATGGAAACACCTTCTGTTGCAGGGATTTGCTAACAGTGGAAGGTCTCTGAACTCCAGCTGCTTGCTTCTCCCTGACTCTGGCATTGTGACTCATTCATTTCCTGTGCCCCTACATCCTGGCTAGGCAGCAGAATAGCCATTCCTGAGAGTGCTGCCTGTGCCTTTTCTTGTCCCACAGAGAGGAATTGTCTCTGGCCATCAATGCTGCTTCCGGCTGCCATTTCCCAAGGGCCACGAGGCAACGGTGCCGGAAGGGCTTCCTGCTTGCCATCATGTTCTGGTCAGGAGATCCAAGGTTCTCTCAGATGCACCGTGGGGTGGAATTTTATCTTGCTATCTTCTTCTTCTTCCCTCTCTCTCACACACAAATATCTTGAAGTACAGTATGTGGGAAGATCTTGGAGGAGAAGAGGCTGACCCATAAATCTGTCTTCAGCTTTTGAAACGAAAATGTGACAGATGGTTTTCAGTATATTTACAGTATTGTGGGGCCTGCAAAGCACAGGGCATGTGAAGCTGTTGCAAGGCTGCGGTGTGTGTGTTGTACAGTATGTGCTAACAGATCTCCAGAGTTCAGGGGAAAGTTGGAACAGCCTCTTCAAGGGAGAGGATCAGTGTTCTGCCTCATAAGGATTGCAGAGGCTTGGCTCTCTAATCTGGCTTTCCTTTCCTTTTCCTTTTGGGTGAGGGAACATTGCCAGCCTTTTTATTGCTTTTCATTGCAAGCCTCTGTTTGGTGTTTCAGTGCAAAGTGGTGACTTTGACTGAGGGATGAGTTTCCTCCCAGGTCCAAATGCAACAACACCTAAACTCCTGTAAACTATTTAATGGGTGGCTAGGATTGCTCTGTGGAGCTCAAAGTACACAGCCTTTCCTCTCTCCCCTCCCTTTTTGCGGGGGGGGGGGGTCTTTAAAAAAAAACCTTTTCTCCAGAAGTAAAGTGAAACTTCAGATTGTGCTGTGTGTGCTGCGTAGAACACTTTTGAGTCCCCAATATATGATGCCAATTGCCTGTTGGTGAACAACTGAATTCCCATTAATGCCTTTCATTCACATGCATCTTTCCTGGGTCAGTGGGAAGCACTGATAAAGGCTTTGTTGGTATCTGTTGGAACCCCCTTAGTTGAAGAAGGGAGGAATTTCTGTGCTGGAAAAGTTAGTTGGTGGCCTTCAGGTATTTCTGTAAAAGAACTGAGCAATGTATTTTGCTGGTGTAATGACAACTAGTCAGATGAGGGAGGCCCAGCTTCAAATCTTAAAACAGCCATGGAATGTCTGAGAGGCAACTGACTTGACACTGGGCCAGCCAGGCTCTCTCCAATAACTGAAATCTACCTTGGAGAGGTTGTTGTGAAGATGACATCAAGGCTTAGAGAACCATATATGTCAACCTGAGTTCCATGAAGGATAAAAATGAACTCCATTTCTCACTCGCATTTAAGAAAATATAAGGAAGTATGTAGTTTGCAATGAAGGTCCCTTCACATTCTTTCTTCCTTCTTCTGCCTTTTGCTCAGTTGTTCCAGAAGGAGCAAGTTGACCCTCTGCAGCTGAAACTCCAGCAAGTCAATGGGATCGGTCAGGGACTCATCCAGAGCGCAGGAAAGAATTGCGATGTGCAGGGCTTGGAACACGACATGGAAGCTATCAATGCCCGTTGGAATACCCTCAACAAAAAGGTGAGTGAAGTGGTTGTAACGTTACAAGCAGACTACATGTCTGTACAACAAACACTGGGAAGGCAGGGTCCCACAATAAAGTCTGAAGATGCAGCCAGCTACCTTGCTAAAGCCATTTTTTAAAAAAAATCATTTGAGAATCCCATGTTCTTTCTGTTGAGTTTCCTGAAAGGCAGATGGGATGCATGTAATGAAATGGGTGACTAGGTTGCACCAAGACCACTCAGGTGCATTGCCCAGATGTGTGCATGTCTACCCCTTGGTTATTCCTGTCGTTGAAGGCTGGGCTTGGCCTTTTCTACACAGGGGGCCTCAGGTGCAGTGCTGTGCTTTCCCTTTCCCTTACATGGAAGAAAGTGGGAACTCCGGATGAATAGTGAGGTGGGAACTGATGGCTGCCCAAGCTGGTGGTTTTGTCCCCTGTTGAGAATGGATAGGTTCTTCTCTCTTTGCAACTTCATCCTGGGCTCTGTCTCTTGGTCACACTGGAGCAGGGCTGGGGAAATTTTCCAGTGTTATGAAATGGCTTAAATGGGTTGATTGCAAGAAGTAACTTGTAATGTCTTCTGGGATAACATAGCAGTGGCCCTTGTCCCAAGGATCCTGCAATACAAACTTTAATATGCAGGATTGCAGGTGAGGTGAGGGACAAAAAAGCCTGACAACTGTGGAAAGGGGGAGATGAGAGAAGCTAGCTGAACCCCCTGGGTTCAATCCCTGATAGAAACCTCACTGGGCTGTGGTTTACTGTTGGTAAAATGGTGAGTGATGACAGGACCCAGGTTATGTGATTGGCTGGCTGGCAAATATTTTTCTTGTGACTTGTGTGTCATGCCCCTGTCTGTTTTGCCAAAATTTAGGTAGCTCAAAGAACTGCACAACTTCAAGAAGCCCTATTGCACTGTGGGAAATTCCAGGATGCCTTGGAGCCTTTGCTCAGCTGGTTGGCAGACACAGAGGAGCTCATCTCCAATCAGAAACCACCGTCGGCTGAATACAAAGTAGTAAAGGCTCAGATCCAGGAGCAAAAGGTGAATCATAAAGTCACAGGGTTGTAGGTTGGGAATGGTTTCCAAGGGTCATTTAGTTCAAACCCCAATGCAGCTGGAAGTCCAGAACTAAAGTATCCCTAGCAGGAGGCACCCAGCCTCTGTTTAAACACCTCCACCTTGTGGGTGAGCACAGAAGCTGTGGATGGAAGGAGAGTTGGTTGGTAGGGTGAGACTCAGCTCCCTCCATCATTTTCTGTCAGCCTCAAGCACTGAGTTGCAGTGCCTGCAGCCCCAGATGACCTGCAGTTAATAGGGAAGGCTCCCTTGGATTTCTGTTGGCCAGGCATCTGGTTCTTCCCATCTTTTCTCCGCCATCTCTTCTGGGTTGAAGATAGGAACAGGACTGAGAATTGCCAACTTTTGTAGGAGAAAACTGGAGAGGGAGGGAGGCTGTGCATGAGATTGAGGAAGGCACCCCTCTTTCACTCTGGAGACAACCCCAGAGAGAAGCTTGAAGTAGCTTCCTTTGGGCAGTGAAGATCTCAGAGGATTGTACTTTTCCACGGTGAGGACTACAAACATAAACTTGATGGAAATATAAGGACATTAAGGAGAAGAGCGAAGCTATTGCAGTGTGGGATTACAGGGTCTCTTCATCAGTTGGGCATCTCTAACTCCCTTGACCATTTTCGCTCCAAAGCTACTCCAGCGTCTCTTGGATGACCGGAAAGCCACTGTTGAGATGATCCAAGCGGAGGGTGAGAGGATAGCACAATCAGCCGAGCCTGCGGACAGGGAGAAGATAGTGGGCCAACTGGACAGTCTTGGAAGCCGCTGGGCAGGCCTCCTCAGCAAAGCTGCGGCCAGGTAAGCCAGGAGACATGTAAAAGACAAGCTCATCTGCCATAATCTAGGACTGGAATAGGGGGAGCCAATTGTTACCCCACATTTTCCCCCACTGCCAGGGGGAGGGGACCCTTTTGCTTTCTTTCACTTTGTTAGCCCAGACCCTTCGTAATGCAAGAGGTCTTTTATGAACCTCGACAACCTCAGCAATGACCATGAAAAATTAGCTAAATAATTGTGAAACAAACTCTTCAAAGCTTGCACTTGTCTACATTTCCTGAATCTTTTTGCTTTTCTCACAAGACTGATTTATTGAAGCTTGATGCAATCAATAAGGCTGGGGAAAATAATGATGACAGCACAGTTGCAGAATAGCTTCCTGCATGTAATGTCAGCTGAATTTCTTGATTCTTTAAGCCACAGATTGCCATGAGCAGAAAATGAAGAACGTTTCCATGTGCCACAGTAAAATGTCCTCTTGTTTGGGACCAGACCAAGATATTTTGACACCTATGGAACACAGTTCATTTCAGTAAGGGCTGTGCAGAATACTATTTATGAGTTTGATCTGTCATAGAATCATAGAGTTGGAAGAGACCACAAGGGCCATCCAGTTCAACCCTCTGCCATGCTGGAACTCTCAATCAAAGCATCTCTGACAGATGGCCATCCAGCCTCTGCTTAAAGACTGCCAGGGAAGAAAACTCCATTATATTCCAAGGGAGTACGTTCCACTGTTGAACAGCATTTACTCGCAGAAAGTTCTTCCTAATGTTGAGGTGGAATCTCTTTTTCTGTAGCTTCCATCCATTGTTCTGGGTCCTGTTCTCTGGAGCAGCAGAAAGCAAGCTGGCTCCATCCTTAATATGACAACAAAATGTTTAAACAGAGCTATCATATCACCCCTTAACCTTCTCTTCTACAGAGTAAACATTCCCAGCTCCCTAAGGCGTTCCTCATAGGGCATGGTTTCCATACCCTTCACCATTTTAGTTGCTCTCCTTTACATATGCTCCAGTTTCTCAACATCCTTTTTGAATTGTGGTGCCCAGAACTGGACACAGTATTCTAGGTGAGGCCTGACCAAAGCAGAATAGAGGGGCACTATGACTTCCCCTGATCTAGATACTATACATCTATTGATGCAGCCTAAAATCGCATTGGCCTTTTTAGCTGCCACATCGCACTGTTGATTCATGTTCAACTTGTGGTCTACTTGGACTCCTTGATCCCTTTCCCACATAGTCGCATTCAGCCAGGTGTCCCCCATCATATATCTGTGCATTTCATTTTTCCACCCTAAGCGCAGTACCTTTGTGCAGTACTTTGGCCCAGCTTTCCAGTTTATTCAGGTCATTTTGAATTTTGATCCTGTCTTCTGGGGTATTAGCTACTCCTAATTTGGTGTCATCTGCAAATTTGATAAGTATGCGCCCAATTCTGTCATTCAAGTCATTGATAAAGATGTTGAATAGCACTGGGCCCAAGACAGAACCCTGTGGGACCCCACTGGTCACTTCTCTCCAGGATGAAGAAGAGGAGCCATTGTTGATCACCTTTTGGGTTCAGCCAGTCAACCGATTACAAATCCACGAAGATGTCCTTATACTATCTCACTTTGCTTCCTCGTTTCCTGCTGTGCTTCACTTTGCCAATAATCATTGCCACCTTTTCCAGTGAATCATTGTTGATATCTCCCAAATCACCTCTGTTTAGTCATTTTGACTTCTAGGGAAAGTTCAGACACTGTTTGCTCTCAGGCCCATTTGGACCACAGAAAGCTCCAAATTTCGTCCTCCCTTCTTGGAGACAGTTTGTCCCTTCTGCACAGCTTTGGAGTTTGACAGCTGTAGGAATTGGGGAGAGGAGGAAGGTTCAAATATATACCCTCCCGCTTTGCCCTGCGGAAAAAAAGGGAAAGAAAGCAAGAAAGCTCTGGCAGCTGCATTCCAGAAAGTCCACAGAGAGTGCTGTGCAACATCTGCGGAAATGGCCAAACTCAGCAGTTTCCTCAAGCCATGCATGTTCCCCCTCACTCCACCTCCTTTCTTACTTTCCCTAGAAAGGTTTCATCCATGTGCGGAACAAAGAGAAGCCGCCTCTTCCTTTGCGGTCTGGCTGTTTGTTAAGCATGGATCTGCCTGAGGCTTTTTCAGATCACTTTATCCTTTTTTTTTTTTTTTTTTGCAAGACCCTAAGGCAAACATATTGATCCCCAGCTGGTCTAGACGGTGCAGAAGTATACAGGAAACACACTGTCCCAGGTGCCACATTAATTATCCCCAGCTTGGTATGTCCTTTTCCCTCCTTCTCCTGGGACTGGCCCCAGAAATTGCAGGCAGACAGGAGAGCTGCAGGCCAACAACACAACAGGCCCCCTCCAATAGACTCTCTAGGAGAGCCCAGTAGCAACTGGTGGATTCTGTGTCAGTGGAAGATTGAATCCTCTCCAGGTCTTAATCCTAACCCTATTTGATAAGGTAGAGTTCAGCACGTTGGATAGTTCCATTAACATTGGTAAGATAGTGGATTCACTGTCCCAATGCCCTGGATGGCACACTGGCAGCTCTTTTGTTAATCCTGGAAAAGGGATTGAGATAAGAGCTAACCATAGTGATCTATTGAAATTCACCTGCATTTCTGGAGCAAAGATTTCGTTCTTTGATGCAGCCTGCTCTGTCCGTTGCTATCATAGCTGGAGGCTCTCCTCTATCAGCTCCATTATGCTCAGTGGCAACCAGTAAGACAGCCTTCAAAGTTGTGGTGTCCAGTCTGTGGATTACTCCCCAATTGGTTATCTTTGTGATGCCATACAAAACCTTTTCCAAAATTTTTTTCCAAGCCCTTAAAACCCAGGATAGGTTGATTTTATTCTGCTCTTATCTGCTCCTTTTCAATTTTGCTTTTTTTAAAAAAAATTTTTTAAACGTTAGTTTTTTTGCTGATCTTGTGTAAGCTAGCCTTAGAAATGTACTTGCTAAAATGGTGTTAAATCCATACATGTGCAGAATTCATTTCCTTTACTGCTGAAAAAGCAAGTCCCAGAGATGGGGCTCTCGTAGACCCCATTTAAGTCAGTAGTTCTCAGTCTTCATCTTTCATGTTGATTTTGGATAACGGATTGATTGAATTCATACCCTGCATTTACTGTGGGGTAGGATCCAAGGAGGTTCTGGGAATTAAAGTCACAAATATCTGGAGGTTCAAAGGGTGTTGCTGTTGTAAACAGATCCACTCAGCAGTCAAGCACTATAGCAAAGTTCATTCTCTTGCAGAGGAGCCATAATTGAAGAAGACCAGACCAAACAAGGTCTGGATTTCACTTCACATCCAGTTTTCTATGATAAGAGGAAGGGGGAGCCCCTTTATCTACACTTCTATCATGTTCTGCTGTTTTCTGTAAAGAATACCAGGTTCATTCAGGCTTTTATCTATCCTTTAACAGTTTGGTTTCTTCTTCATGCATTGTTTTAGCTTTCCAATGTCCATCTGTCTAATATATGCAAACAGAACTGGTGGTATTATTCCACACCATCGATTTGCAATAGTTTTGAGTCTCATTCCAAATAATCTTCAACATAGGATTTCCTTTTATCATGATTTCCTGGATCAGTGGCATCTTAAAAGATTCTGGGTTGGTCTCTTGTCAGATTACTACATCATCCTGACAGGCAACAGGTCCATAGAGAGAGGATCTGGATGTTACCGTGTAGATGTGGGTTGGATTGTTCTTCTTACTGTTCCTTCTTCAATGTGCACAATTAAGATCTGCCATTTGGTTACCCATTCATCTAGTTTGGGGCAGGAGAGTGCTTCACTGTTGGCTTTTCTTCCACCTAGGCAATGTTGGCATCATCCTGAAACTTAACCACCTCATTTGTTCATCTACATTTCTGGATTCCCTGCTGATCCTGGAATTCTGAGGCTCTTTTTACTTGTCTTGCTGCATCGTACTGTTTATCATGAGACTGCAGAAGACTTAATTACCCCCTTCTTTCTAAATTTCCTGGTGGAGAGCAAAAAAATTTTATGTAGGGTTATGTAATGCACTCCCCTCTTGCTACTGAATCAGTTGCAGAGCTTTAAAATGTTACAAGAACTCAGTTAAAGCACTCTTGACCCATTTTATTATTTCAGCTGATTTTGTTGGTTGCCATTGCAAACTAAATAAACAAATAGCCATACATGGGCAGGCTCTCAGTTCACCTATGTTTTAGGCCTCATGGATCCAATCTTAAGATCTGGATTCAGGAAGCTGAGAGACTGGAAGACTACAAGCAGCTCTTGAACTGCTTAACCTCTCCAGGAATGCCAACTTGCCTTAGAAAAGGATGCCTTCCACACTGCAATATCTGAATGAATTTGTTGTCTCATCTCAGACAAAATCAACTGGAGGAGATCCTGGTTTTGGCCAAGCAGTTCCATGAGACATCAGAGCCCATCTCTGATTGGTTGACGGTGACCGAGAAGAAACTGGCCAATTCGGAGCCAATTGGGACTCAAACATCCAAAATACAGCAGCAGATCACCCGGCACAAGGTTGGCAAACATTTAGAGAGCTTTGTATGAGACATGGAGGGCAAAAATGTCTGCAGCTTTGAGTTCCCTGGGTGAGATTGTCTAGTTTTGTCTGTAAGAAAAAAATGTGAGTGTGGTAGTGGATAGATGCTTCTCAAGATGGGTTGGTTGGTGCTGAGGATGTGGGGAATTGAGGCCTTTGTATCAGAACTTGTTGGACCACAGAGATTCATAACCTGCCATTGTCCAAACGACTGAATCCTGAAGTTCTACGCTTAGGGTAATGGTGTGCCTGTCTACTGAATTTCCTGAGCTTCCAAGGAGCAGTGGTCTTCCCCATCCTCCTTTGCCAAGTGAGCTGGGAATGATGGGAGTGGTAGTCTACATCTGTGGAGAACATCCAGGTTGAGAAAGGACAGTTTTGTAGCCCTGCCTTGTTGATATTTGATGATACCACATTAATTTAGCCGACAACGAAATGATGACAGTCTTGCAGGGACAATCAACTAGTCTTTCCCTGGACAGACAAAACCTTATGCTATGAAAAAATCAGCCTTTGTCATGACCCTTCTTGTATTTTGGCCTGGTCCAGGACAGGCTGAAACAGCAATCCATGCCTCACTGTTTTTGTATCATCACCCTTTATTAAAACCATTCGTGTGACATACATGATTTGCCCTTATGCGGGTGGATTATATCTTTTGAGTTTGTATTATCATCAGCCATACTCATGATTAGTTTTGGTTCAGATTTATTTTTCATCCCTATTTGTGTTTGTTCCATTTCTCAACCATGTTTCTGTTTGCCTTTTCTGTTTTGTTTTCTTTCTCTCCATTTTGTTTTGTTTCAAATCCTCTTGAATGCCCAGGCTCTAGAGGAAGAGATAAAGAGCCACGATCTGGCCGTGGCTCAGGCGGTCAGCTTTGGTCAGTCCCTGGCCGCCCTGAGTTGCCACCTAGAGCAGGCCTCTCTAGCTGAGAAGCTGGACCTACTGGAGTCCCGCTATGCTGAGGTTTGTGACCGGTGTAGCCGCAAGGCCGCTCTCCTGGACCAGGCTTTGGCCAACGCCCGGCTCTTTGGGGAGGATGAGGTGGAGGTGCTCAACTGGCTGGCTGAGGTGGAGGACAAGCTCAGCTCAGTTGCCGTCAAGGACTACAAGCGGGACATCCTGCAGAGGCAGCATGCCGACCAACTGGTACTTGGTTCCTTTCCCCATCTCCCATGCTACTGTCATTTCCTTTGCTGTTATTATTTCCTTCCCTGTATTTCTTTTTCTTTGGATTGTTTCAATTTGATTTCGATTTTAACCAAGCAATAAAATGAGAAAAATTTTCTGTGTCAAGGAGCTCAGCAGCCCTTGTGAGACAGGTCAGTGTTAGTTACCTCTATTTGCAGATGAAGTGATGAGGAAAGGGTTTTGCCTTGAAAGCAAGCAGGTCAGGTTGCATGAAGTTTAGGCTTTTTGGAGGGGCACGCTGCCCCCCCCCCCAGTGTTTGACCAAGAAGTCAACCAGTTGCACTGCAGAAAGCCTCCAGAAACTCTTAGCCATATTTGAATGCCCAACCCTCTTTTAGGCCCAGGAGGGGCTTTTCTGTTTTCCCAAAGAGATTCCCTGGACCTTAATTTGCTTTTTCCTCTTTCCTTTAGATGCCCAGGCTAATGTTTTAAGTTAATGCAATGCTAGAAATGTGGGGACTGAGGAAAATTTCATTGGGGAGAGCCAAAGATGAAAGGTCCTCCCTCCATCCCACCTGCCATTGCTGTGGCCTCAGAGGGAGCCAACACCTGCTGGACATAATCCCCTCCCACACTGCCATTTCCTTCTCCTTGTGTGTTGTGTTTTATTTAGACTGCAAGCCTGAGGGCAGGGAACTGTCAGATCTACATTTTGTAAGGTACTCTGGGGGCATTTCTGGCAGATGGGCAGGGTACAAGTACCAGTACTCTAAAGAAAGAAAGAAATACATAAAATAAAGAGGTAGGCAAAAGGAAACCAGCTCTTCCTTCTCACTAGTAGTGGCTTCATTCATACTAGCAAGGCCAAAAAATAGAAGGCATGTTCATCCTGCCTTGAAGTTCAGTTTGCATTTGAACACTCATGTTTCAGCCTCTCACAAAGCCACACAGAGCTTTTGAATGCTACCTTTGTTCACCAGTGTTCTGATTTTGATATGTGCCCTGGTGGGAAAGATGCTTCAATCCTCCATGGAACTAGAACATCATCATCATCATCATCATCATCATCATCATCATCATGTTTATTCATATCTCAACTTCTTCCTAGTACAGCAACTCAAGATGACTTACAAATCTAAAACAGTCCAAGTTAATATAAAACATGCAAAATAAAAGTTTAGAAAAAAATTAAACAATTTAAACAACTAAAAACATTGCATTATTAAAATTTAAAGTTTAACCCATTGGGCATACTCACCCTTTGATGCCTTCTTCTGTCTAGGCCTTGAATGACGAGATTGTGAACCGCAAGAAGAACGTCGACCAGGCCATTAAGAATGGGCAGGCCCTTCTGAAGCAAACCACAGGTAAGACTGAGAAACATACTGAGTTCCTACACCTTCTTTATATCATCAAGGTCAACTCATGGATGCTCAGCAACTTTAAAATTTGGGTGTATGTTGACTCCTTTGCCTCTCCATACATTTGTTCTCTGTTTCTGGGAGGTGAGGCTTGATGGAATCTGAAAGAAGGAGCTCAAAATCCAAAGTATCAGATAAAAATAATGTTAGGAAAATGATCAATGGAATTATAGGGCTTGTTCAAGCTAAGCTCTTGGTGGTTGATTCCCCTAGGAGAAGAAGTGCTGCTTATCCAGGAAAAATTGGATGGCATCAAGACCCGCTATTCGGACATCACCACCACCAGCTCGAAGGCTCTCCGGACACTAGAGCAGGCTCGGCAGCTGGCCACCAAGTTCCAGTCTACACACGAGGAGCTGACTGGCTGGATGAGCCAAGTGGAGGAGGAATTGGTGTCTGGTGGAGGACTCTCACCTATCGGGGAGCAGATCCCTCAGTTCCAGCAGAGACAGAAGGTACCAAACCACCACCACTCAAATGAGGCTAGGTTACAGTCTGCAGTGGAGGTGGGCAACTGGGGAAGCTAGGAAGCTGCATGAGTACCCAAGAAATCTTGAAGAACCATGCCTCCTACTGCACCATTACTGGGAGTAAATATTCCATGCCCTCCACAGCATGTAACTGAGACTGTCAATACTTTGGCCACATTATGAGAAGGCACAATTCATTGGAAAAGACAATAGTGCTAGGAAAGGTAGAGGGTAATAGAAAGAGAGGAAGACTGCAGGTCAGTTGGATAGACTGAATTAGGAAGGTCACTGGCCTGAGTTTGCAGGACTTAAGCAGAGCAGTAGAGGACAGGGGGTCTTGGAGGTGTCCCATCTGCAGGGTTGTCATGAGTCGGGGTTGACTCAAGGGCAGCTAACAAGAGCAACGAGAGAAATGCTTCCTCCTGTCTAACCTTGGGGCAAAGGGACTGCACAGTCCCAGAGTGGAATTGGATATTTCCCCTCTTAAATTTCAGGAACTAAAGAAAGAAGTGATGGAGCACAGGCTGATCCTTGACACCGTGAATGAAGTGAGTCGTGCCCTCTTGGAGCTGGTGCCCTGGCGTGCCCGGGAGGGGCTGGATAAGCTTGTCTCAGACACTAATGAGCGCTACAAGCAAATCAGTGACACCATCAAGCAAAGAGTGGAAGAAATAGATGCCGCAATACAGCGGTCCCAACAGGTACGTGGGTACATGGGTGAGGGGATGTGTGTGCGTGTGTGTATCACAGAGAGAGTGAGCCTCATTTCTCCCCTTGCAGTGCCTTAGATGAGAAAGGTCTTGGTGCAGAGAAGGTCCTGAGGTCCTTTTTCTGGTGCCAAAAGAGTCTATTTTTTCTCCACAATCATTTAAATCTCTGGAATATTTATGGGTCTTCTGGGAATTTTCTAACTCCGTGCAGAACCAGTGACTCTTAAAACCTTGACTTCTAAAACTGAGGAAATGAAAATATGGTTTACAAAGGCTGCCAAAATTCCACCTAGTGCCACAAGGGGAGAGAAAGCCTCAAGTGGGTTGGATATTGTCTTGCTTAAAATAACGGATGTGATGTGGTCAGATCACAATGTGGGTATGTGACCAAGAGAAACTTTGGTCCCAGTTTGCTTGTTCTTCTTTCGCCCAGATCTGCCCTGAATTCTCAGACCTCTTTCTTCTGCTGTGGTGGACAGTTTCGCACAGAGGCTCATTGTTCTTTGGCTACTGTACAGACAGGCCACATGCATTTCCCTGTGTTGTTTTGTAGCCTCTAGATCTCCCCCTCCATAAAAAAGAGGAAAGTTCAAATTCTGGAAACCTCCAGGAAATCTCCATATTCTTTTTTTAATAAGGGTGTTCTATATACACAGACCTCATTTGGACTCATAAACCAGAAGCAGTCTATTAGGCACTTTCAGATTTCGGGGTGTGTGACCCTTGGTGAGGTCTCGTTGGAAGGGGTTGGCCCCAGTGGCGCCAAAGTTGCCCATTTCTGGTTTAATGCATATGAAGCCTTGTGGCTGATCCATAGTAACCACAGCAGGTTGCATGCCAGGGGAAGTGCAAGAATTTCCTGGTTCCATTTTGCTAACTCTTCTCTGCTCCTTCCTAATCCTAGTATGAGCAGGCAGCTGATTCAGAACTTGCCTGGGTTGCAGAGACAAAACGGAAGTTGATGGCGCTTGGCCCAATCCGCCTGGAGCAGGACCAAACCACTGCGCAGCTGCAGGTCCAAAAGGTAAGCAGGCAAAAGGACAGTCTTTTGGGGTTTCAGATTTATAGGTGAAAGAGAAGTGAGGGATGTCCATCTTTATCTGTCTGGCCCAATTTCTCTGGTACAGTGAAGGCAAAGGAGGGCAAAGCAGCACTTTTAACTGTGGCTGTAAGGAGGTTTAGGTAGCTGTCTGGAGGAGGGTTGCATAGAAACTACTTCTAAAGATGGGAAATGAGTAGGTTAGCTGAAGCAAAAGAAGCGAAACCAAATGATTAGCAGGACCTGAGAAAATACAGAGATGCCTTGATTCAGACAACAGCAAAAGCAGGTCATGATTTAAGATTGATAATGGGGGAGGAATCAGGTGTTCTGTTAAACAATGTCCCAAACATTTCAGTTGCTGCTCCAGTAGAACAAAAGAGTTCAATAAGAGGCCCTGGGGGGCAAGACAGTTGAATCTGGACATTTGTTGGGTGTGGAGAGGCAGGAGTTGGCTGTATTTCTGCTTACTTGAAGAAGTATACGATTAGGTCAATAGTCCACTGCTGCTGCAGCTCTTTTAAGATGGGCTCTTTTGTTGAGCTAGATTTCTTACCTTTTTTCCTTTATGTATTCTTTTTCATTTTAGAAGGTTGATATAAGCATGCTTGTTGTTGGTCATTGTGGGCACCACAGTCAGGAAAGGAAAGATATATATATTCCTAATAAATAATAGGTGGCTAGCTCAAACCTGGTCTTGATCACTGTTTACTGCATTGTAGCTTTGATAGAGGGGGAAAATCTGCCAACATTTAATCCAAAAATTACCTTGCAAAGAAGATATGGAGCAGTTGTGCATTGTCTCTCTTTCCAGGCACCCCTTCCTTTTTAAACAGATCTGTTTTTTTCTTGTCCATCTCCATCCTTGCAGGCTTTCTCCATTGACATAATCCGGCACAAAGATTCCATGGATGAGCTACTGAGTCAGCGGAGTGAGATCTTTGGGACATGCGGAGAGGAGCAGAAGGCCATGCTGCAGGTAATCCCATGTCTCCAAGTCCAGGTCTGGAACACTCAGGGTGGAAAGGGCAGCTGAAGTGGCTCACTTCAGTAATCCAAAGGAAAGCACAATTTGAGACACATGTTCTTGTCACTTTATGATGCGATACAGGCAGATTTATCTCATTGTTCAGTTTCCTGAAGAATGTTAACATCCTAAAGAGAAAATCAGATGGAACATATTCAGGGAAATAGGAAAATGAATACAGGGTGGAGAAAATTCATTAAAATGTTTGTGGAAGCCACGCTCTGGAGCAGGGGTGGACAAATTCAGTGGATATGAGAGCCAAACTTCTGCCTCTGGGACTTTTCAGGGGCCAAATGTATTGCCAAAGAATGGAGGGGGTCAGCAGTTCTTGAGTGTTGAAAAATGCATTTTTAATATTAAATGCAGGAGGGTGTGTGTGACCTATTTTAAAAAAATGATTCCTCACTTCAGGAGGCTTCTTGGAGGGACAGTTAACTTCCTTTTAAGGCCAAAAAAAACCAGCATTCCTTGGGAGTATGAGGTAGGCTCCAAACCCCTTGGAGTCTGAATGTATCACCTGGGCCACCTGTTGCCCTCCATCCTTCATAGCTCTCTTGATAGATGTCTTCACACACTTGACCCTGAGCTGTTCCTCCAGGAGAAGACCGAGTCCCTTCTGCAGCAGTACGATGACATCAGCCATCTCAATTCAGAGCGCTATGCACGCCTAGAACGTGCCCAGGTTTTGGTCAACCAGTTCTGGGAGACGTATGAAGAGCTGAACCCTTGGCTTGAGGAGACACAGGCACTGATTGGGCAACTGCCCCCTCCAGCTATTGACCACGAGCATCTCAAGCAGCAGCAAGAGGACATGAGGGTAAATGGAGGGGGGGAGGGCCTTGGGGTGTTTTGGCTTCAAGATTGTGGGTCTGCTGTACTCCAGTTATGAGAAGTGTCTCCAGTGTCTTTGTGGGGGTGGAGTAAGTAACAACATCAGCTCCAAATAAAAATCCCTGTTTCAAACTAGTTCTTGAGTTTTGCTATTGTGCTGAATATGGAAGCCAATTGCAAGTATTTGGAGGAAAGCTCCAGTTTGCAAGTTGGCAGAGGGCACGTTGCAAGCAGGATGTGTGCAATGGGCCATCAGGAAAGTGGAGGATGCTAATGGTGTCAGGTTGTGTGACACCATCTAACACAGGCTGGATCCTATTCACTGATCTGCCTTCCAACAGACCAGGAGCACCTCTGTCTTGTCTGGATTAAGTCTCAGCTTGTTTGCCTGCATCCAATCCATTACTGAAAACAGATACTGGTTTAGGAGCAGGACAGCCTCCTAGGATTAAGGTGGGAAGGAGTAGTAGAGGTGAGTGTCACCTGCATACTGATGACACCACACCCCAAAACTCCAGACAAAATTTGGTTCATCCAAGACGGGGGTCAGTCAGTGCAGTGTCCATATCTTGTAGCATTCAGTTCCTCTATCTGATGTTGCTTCAGAATCTGAAGCAGAATCAGAATCTGAAGAAATGAAACATTTTGGTTTTAACTGCTGAGTCTAGTCTTTTTCTTTGTGAGCTTGGGGTCAGAAAATCACAAGGCAGACAGAAATGATGCTATTGATTTTGCACTCTTCATGACCATTCTTTGCAGCAACTGAGGGAGTCCATTGCTGAACACAAACCCCACATTGACAAGCTGCTGAAAATCGGACCCCAGCTGAAGGAGCTGAACCCAGAGGAAGGCGAGATGGTGCAGGAGAAATACCTGGCAGCAGAATCCACCTATTCACGCATCAAAGAGGAGGTCCGGCAGCGGGCCCTGGCACTGGATGAAGCTGTCTCACAGTCGACCCAGGTTTGTCAGTCCATTCCTTGCCCAGAACCTCTCTTTCAGAGGGTTTGGTACAGTACATTGTTGGGGGAGGTGGCCCAGAAAGGGTTCATCTTCCTTAAAAACTGCTCAGTCATATTATTTTGTGAGACCACACTCTCCATAAAACATACCAGCTTTACTCCAGTTGCTGATTACTCTGAGATGTAGCTGTAGCCTCCTAGTGCACTGAAGAAGCTTGCAACTCCTTGGCTAAGAAACACATGGAGTGTGTGTGGAAGAGATGCCCTGGAAGTGGACTTGCCACCTAGCTCAGATCCAAGAATGGGCTGTGTGATGTCAGAGCAAGGAGAAATTAAATGTAATGTTGGCAATGAATTTCTAATAGCAGTAGCCAAGATGAGGTTTTTGTTTTTAATCCAGATGTGTTTTCCCTCCCATCTATGTCTAATATTCCTTTTTGTGCCACAAATTTGTAAATGTCATGTTGAATTTAAGTGAAGAATCTCTGCTGTTATTTCAACGAATTTGTTTTGCATGCTATTTGGAACTTAGTCAAACGTTATCGACTACTAATAGTGTTACATTAGCCCAGAATTTGTTCTGTGTCACATCCATTCATGATATTCAAACAAAACATATATTTGTATTGTTTAGTCACTTATTTCCCTTTTGGTTTACACTCATATTAACTTAGTTTTTCCTCCTCCGTCTCATCACCCCTCTCATTGCGTCTATATCCTCTGTTGTCCGTTTTCGGTGCCCGTTCCCGTCTTCCCTGCGTGCTCTTCACATTTCATTGTTGTGTTGACTGCATCCCAACCATGACAGATATCAGAGGTAAGACACCCTCCCTTCATCTCACATGCTTACTTTCCTACATAGCAAAAATGAGCACCAGTCTATCCTTCCTTAGCAGTTAGGTTGAAAGAGTTTCCAAAGGAGTAGCCAGGTTGGTCTCTTGCAGGAACACAAAATGAAGAGCCACCACTTTCAGTAGCACTGCTTTAGTCCACAAAATTCCTCGTAATAAATGTATAAATGTAATAACTCGTCATTATATTGGGATTTTGGAGCATCCTCAGATATTGAAAGCTGATTAGCCACTCAGATTCGATAAGAGTGAAACCTATCAGTGTGGATTTTTGGGAAAGCACCTCAAAAACCAACCATTTACCCAACTAGAAACAGTCCATGCTGTCCTTCTCCAATTTTGAGATCAATGTTGCAGGCAGCCGTTGTAACCGTTTGTGGAGAGGGCGAAGCAATGTACAGGAATGCTGTCAAAAGCAGCAGCTGTGAAAGATTTATTCTGGGCATTGTGTGATGCAACTGTTGCTTCAGCTGAAGAAGAAGATCCGTAGGTGGATCTCCACACCCTCTCTCTTTGTGTTCCCTTCTTTGCACTATCAGAAGACAGACACACAGTGTGTTTCCTTCCATCCTCTTGAAATCCATCCAAACTGACTGTAGGTCCTGCTTCCGTTAGGTGCTTTGGAAGGAAGAGTGAGGTCAAGCTAGTAGCCAGAATCTCAAAAACAAAGTAAAATCCCATGCAGCTGGCTTATGAAATGGTCGACTCCTGATCCAGAAGCAGCAGTGGGAGTTCAGCATTCACTCAGGACAACATGATAAGGGCTGCTTTAGGAAGCAGGAGAAGCTTCAGAGGCAATAGGAAGCACAGCGGGGGGGGGGGGGGTCTGCTGCAGTTCAGTAGTGGAAACAGTAAATTAATCAAATGTATATGATGGATTTAGAAGGACAGGTGATTGCACTGTGGTTAGTTTTGGTTCTGACTTGAACTTGATTTCTTTGATAGGCAGCCATTGCTTTCTTGATACACATTATCATTTCGTGCATTAGGTGGTCATTTTTTGCAGAAGGTTCAAGCGTTTGGCCCAACAATTATTTCAGTATTCCCTAGAACAGCCTCTCATGTGAAGCAGGGACAACCAAAGGGCAAGCAGAGGTGAGGGCAGGTTGGCTAAGTTGTTTAAGGGCCACCTAGTGAGAGATCTGAATTGGAGATTTCCTGGCTCACGTTCTGAGCCACCAGAATCAGCTTCACAAGGCTCATATCTACAGCCTTGGGACATTTTAAACCTGTTATTCCTCTCAGTGATGCCAGAGTAGTGTTCACATTTTTGTTCAGAGTATATTTGGACTCTATAGTATTAGAAAAGACTTCCATTACTGACAACTAAGATGACTGCAGTTTTTTCTACATTATCCATGGTTTAAATATTCAAGCTGACGTCATTTCTGGAGGTGATGTGTCAGTATCATCTTAAATATCTGCCAGGAAAATCTAAAAGCCTTCCTGGGAGGGAAACCAAGGAAACAACCCACATGCCTCCCAAAGGGCCATCCATGCAGATAAAAGTTTGAAGCAATCTTCCTCTGTTCCTTGTCGACCAAAACCTGTATGGCTGATTCTTTTGCCTGGCCAGAGACATAATAGTTTCAATCTATCTTCATAAAACCAGAAGCAGCAGCTCCAGAGCAAAATTGGTATTCTAGCTCTGCAAGGAAAAAGTGGGCAAGGACCTTAGTTCTAGGAGACCTTGATGATTAAAAAGAAATCGAAAGAGCACCCCATAAAGATTAAATTACTCCATTGGTTATTCCCAATAGTTCTGTAGAGTGGAATCCCTGTTGTACCCCCACTTTACGCTCCTTCCTTCTATTTAGTTCCATGATAAGATTGAGCCCATGCTGGAGACGCTGGAGAACCTCTCCTCCCGGTTACGCCTGCCTCCACTGATCCCAGCTGAGGTAGAAAAAATCCGAGAATGCATCAGTGAAAACAAGAATGCCACAATGGAGCTGGAGAAGCTGCAGCCATCCTTTGAAGCTCTGAAACGCCGCGGGGAAGAGCTGATTGGGCGGTCGCAAGGAGCAGACAAGGATCTGGCAGCCAAAGGTAAGCACACTTAGCTTGCCCTAAGCAAGGAAAAAATTGTCATCTATTTGCTCCAGCATATCATGGAGATTCTCGTGTGTTCCTTAGTGTCAGACATTATGTTTTTTAAACAATCTTTTCTTAACCTGACTGAGATAGAAACTCATTCTGTGGTTTAAATTCATTGTTGTTTTAAAAATATGGATCCTTCCATTACAGAAATCCAGGACAAATTAGATCAGATGGTGTTCTTCTGGGAAGACATCAGAGCTCGGGCAGAGGAACGGGAAATCAAATTCCTGGATGTCCTAGAACTGGCAGAGAAATTCTGGTATGACATGGCTGCCCTCCTGACCACCATCCGAGATACGCAGGACATTGTCCATGACCTGGAGAGTCCTGGAATTGACCCATCTATCATTAAACAGCAGGTTGAAGCAGCAGAGGTAAGAACAGGAAAAGAAGTCATTTCTGCTACAGGTGAAAGGAATGAACTGCTTCATACAGCAAACTGGAATGTGCTGCCACAGTTGCCCCATGCTCACTGCATTATATGCATTAGACCACTACTCAAGACAGAAAGTTGGGTAAACGTAGAATCCTTCCAATTCTGTAATGTACGTCAGGATGCTGATTCAAAGTGTCTGCGCTGCACAGCTAAAGTGGTTTTATACTGTTTTAACTACCTTGTCTCCACCTTGTGAAATCCTGGTATTTAGAATTTGGTGAAGGACTTAAAATTCTGTGTTAGAGATCTTTTGTGCCATAGTTCAGCATAATGGACTGAAACTCCCTAAGCAGAGTTTACTACCTTACCAAACTGCAGATCCCAAAATCCTGTTAATAGAGCCATGGCTGTTAATGTGGAACCATGCTGCAATCCCTGTGCAGCGTAGATGCTCTTTGACTGCACAGGATGACAGACATGGATGGTCTTGCTTGCTTAAGAGGGTACACTTCAAAATGGCATGTTAATATAGCAGATTAAAAGCAAACACTCAAAATGGAGGAGATCAAATAAATAAGAGTTTCTACATCTGGCATTGCTCAGTGACTGCTGGAATCATTTTTGACAAATCTCCTGCATATTGTTATAACAAAGGTGTATGTGTTTTTGTCTGTGACTTTACCTGCAGACGATCAAGGAAGAAACAGACAGTTTGCATGAAGAACTGGAATTTATCCGAATACTTGGGACTGATCTTATTTTTGCCTGTGGCGAGACAGAAAAACCAGAAGTTAAGAAAAGCATTGACGAGGTGGGTAGATGTAGAGGCACACTGGATTCAGGAAGGGGATTCCAGCTCGGTGCTTGAATGCTGAACTGAGAGGACAGGGAGACAGGGCAAAGGGGGAATCCTCAGGTGGGAAGCTTGGCCTGTTCCATCTGCTTGGACAGCAGCAGCACCCATTGATTGAATTAGGTGTTACATCCCTCTCAATATTGTGGGAACTCATGGTAATGGTTGAAACTGATTCCAGATTTAAAACATAAAATAATGTAAACTAAAAACATTATTTAACATTAAGCAGGTTAAAAAGTTGTTAACGTGTACATTTGATTAGACCGCATGGGCTGTAATAAAAGGCGATGTTTTCATTTGGGGCCAAACAGAAGCCAATGTTGGCACGAGTGTGACCCAAGCTTAGTATTTTGTGATAACGGCCCAGCAATCAGAGCCAGATGTCAGAATCTGTGGAGCACACATAGCATGGAGTATCCACTCGTCTCCTAACCAAAAGGTCTCCTGTAGAGATGCAGTGTTTGAAGAAGCCTGTAAAGCTTAGAGATGGGGATGGGGCAATCCACATTGCCACTGAGACCCTGTGAGCGTCACTTAGTTGAGAAGGTCTGCCCAGTGAGCTGCAGGGCTGCCCTTCCTTGTCCCATTCTGGCCATCCTTATGCCCAGTTTGTTCCCAAGCTGATTCCTTGTGCTGCTACTGATTTCCTCCTTGCTTTTTCAGATGAACAGTGCCTGGGAAAACCTGAACAAGACCTGGAAGGAGCGTCTTGAGCGACTGGAGGAGGCCATGCAGTCAGCTGTGCAATATCAGGACACGCTGCAGGTGAGGCATATGTTTGGCTTAGACCAGGGGGTCATAGAAAATGTGCAGTGGCAAGCAGGCACCAGGAGTGGGGTGGGGAACAGCAGGGAGGCTTGTGTCTTCTGTTGGCTATTCTGAGCAGCCTCCATCATAGTAGCAGGCACCGTATGAGAAAATAGCTGAAATAATCTGATTCTTAGAGAACAGGAGCATCCAGGGGTGTTGCAAGGCCTCTGCAGTCCTATCAAACCAGGATACCTCCAGGAATAACCAGGTCCTCCAAGCCCTGCCTGAGCACAGGGTGCTGGGCAAGAGATAAAAAGGAGAATAGCCAGCAAGACTGATTTGCACCCAGTTCAGCCCAAGAAGTGACAAGATACTGCAGAGAAACGCTGTCTCCTACTGTGCTCCCTAGCTTCTCACAGGCTGCATTCTGCCAGGCTTGGCCTGCTTGATGGTTAGCTGGTTTCTCCTTCATTTGTGTTTCTCTTTCTCAGGCCATGTTTGACTGGCTGGACAACACAGTCATCAAACTCTGCAACATGCCTCCGGTGGGCACAGATCTCAATACTGTAAAAGAGCAGCTGAATGAGATGAAGGTAGGGATGTGCTTTTGCATGTGTGCACAGGGATGCTCACCACATGAGAAGCCAGCAATAGTTTCTGCAGGCCTTGGGATGGAGGAACAGACACTGATCTGATCCTGCTTTTTCCTTTTCCTTTTTCCAGGAGTTTAAAATGGAAGTATACCAACAGCAAATTGAGATGGAGAAACTGAATCATCAGGGGGAAATCATGCTCAAAAAAGCAACAGATGAGACGGACAGAGACATTATCAGGGAGCCACTGACTGAGCTAAGGCACCTCTGGGAAAACCTGGGTGACAAAATTGCCCATCGGCAGGTGCGGATAACTTAGTGATTCCTGTGCAAGGTGGGAGGGCAGGTCCAGTGGCTGCCCATCATTTTCAAATGCTTGAAAACCTCTATTAAGTCTCAAATAGTTTAGAAGTGGTTTGTTTAAAGAACTTGCTGCCTCTTCCTGTATAGTCCTGGCCTTTCTTTGCCTGCAGATGTATAGGAAACAAAAGTGGCAGAAGAAGGGCTTTTTCTACGGCAGCATCTCAGCTGTGGAACGCCCTGCTTCTTGGCCTTTTTATCATTGTAGAATTCTCTGTTATAGCCCACCAATGAGCTTCTTTATGCCTAATTTGGATCTTAATGCTTTTTTGGGTACTGTTTTCAAATTACTATAGGGCTTTCTAAGCAACTACAGTGAGTTGTTAAATAAAATGAAAAGCCCCACAAATAAATGCAGGGAAATGTCTATCCTTGCCTGGACCCCATTTCTTTCTAAAATTCTTCTGCTTGTCTCCTTGTTTTTCAACCAACAGCACAAGCTGGAAGGTGCTCTCTTGGCCCTTGGCCAGTTCCAACATGCCTTGGCCGAGTTGATGGCATGGCTGACCCACACGGAGGAGCTGCTGGATGCCCAGAGGCCCATCAATGGCGACCCCAAGGTCATTGAAGTGGAATTAGCTAAGCACCATGTAAGTAGCCCAAAAGAGTGTACTTGCCAGCCTCTTTTTGTATAGATGTAGCTACTCAGAGAGGAATCTTGGCTTGGTGGTCAAATGCAGAATTCACTTCTTAAAGCTCTCCTAGGTTGAATTCCCAGCATCAAGGTGAGAAGGCTCAAGGCCTTCATTGGGCCATGTTTAGTCTGAAGGCACCAATAACGGGCCCGTAATGCTGACAGAGCTTATCAGGATGGCATTTTCTCATGTGCTCTCCATTCTGAGCTGGATTCTGAGTGAATGTGCAGGAAGCAGCAAAGATGGGTCTTTTAAAAATGTTGGTTCCTTTTCTCGGCATGCTTATCATGAAACCTCTGTCATGCAGACTGGCAGACTTTATTCTGAGAACCCTGTTGCCCCTGCTGCCTTTTTTCAGCAGTGCCACAAAAGGACTGAAACACTTTCTTTTTCACCTTTCCATTCTTGAAATTACTAGGTGCTGAAAAACGATGTGTTGGCCCATCAAGCAACTGTGGAAACAGTGAACAAGGCTGGGAATGAACTCCTGGAATCCAGTGCAGGGGATGATGCCAGCAGCCTCCGGAAGCGGCTGGAGACGATGAATTCCTGTTGGGAGTCAGTGCTGCAGAAAACAGAAGAGCGGGAACAGCAGCTGCAGATGACCCTTCAGCAGGTAGGTGGTTCGTATTATTCCCATTACTTACCTCCATCATGGTTGGTGTTTAGCCAAAACCAGAAGTGGCATCCATGTGGCTTGCTGGAGAGGGGCAGGGAGGCAAAATCAGTCTATCCCTGTTTCAAGGATGACTTACACAACATCTGCTTTCCCATGTTTGCCACTTCCAAATTTGCTGCTTTAGAAATTTGTTCTTTTGGTTTTGAAATCCTCACACCAAACCCCAAGGTCTCAAGAAAAGTGGAGAGGAATGCAGATACTAAAATTAAACTCATCAGTGGCTCTTGCTGGTCCTACTTGGTTGATGGTGTGTTTTCCATGACTTCATAGGCTCAGGGTTTCCATGGCGAAATTGAAGATTTCCTTCTATGGCTCACAAGGATGGAGAACCAGCTGTCAGCCTCTAAACCCACAGGCGGCCTACCAGAAACTGCCCGGGAACAACTCAGTGCACACATGGTGAGTTCTGGTTGGAGAATTAGTCCTTGGGTGTAACTGAATGACTTGCCCCTAGTTCAGCGTGGAATAATAATAATAATAATAATAATAATAATAGTTTATTTATAGCCCGCTCCTCTGTACATACACTCGGAGCGGGGTACAAGTAAAAAAACATAGATTAAAACAATCCCATGACCCGTTTCCAAACCTCCCACCCCTTAAAAATAGATTAAATAGATTAAGATCATCTTAAACAAATAGCATGCTTGTCGGACTTAAAATATTTAAAAGCAGTGTTTGGTTTTGAACAACATGAGAGAAAAGGAGTGGGCAAGTCGTCCAAAGATCCTTTGTGTAAACTTTCTCTGTTGTCTTGCAGGAACTCTATGCCCAGTTCAAAGCCAACGAGGAGGTCTATGGCCAACTCCTGGCCAAAGGGAAGCTGATGCTACTGGCCCGCGATGACTCTGGTTCTGGATCCAAAACAGAGCAGAGTGTGGCTCTCCTAGAACAGAAGTGGGGCATCGTCAGTACCAAGATGGAGGAGCGAAAGGTAGCGTCCCAGCTGAAGAGCAGAACTGGCACTGTGCCGATTACCATCTTTGCACACTTATGTTTGCATGATGCATATTCATTTGTCAGGGGGCTTCCCCTTCTCTGAAACAAAGAAGTCTCTCTGTGGAGCTCAGAGTTCATGCCAGGCTCCACAGGCACTCTGCCTTCACAGAGAATATGCTGGAATAGAAGGGGATGTGAAGGATCATGATGCTTTAAAGCCCTCCATAACCTCCCCCACAAGAAAGCATGGCCACCTCCTTCAAGTGCTGGCTTCCTCAAGTGTTTTGTTTAACCTCGCTCCAGAACAGTGTAGGAACAGAGACGCAGGGCCACTGCTCTTCTTGGTCTTCTTGGTTCCCTTTCGTTTTGAACAAAGATTTTGTGTGCTAGGGAACCCTCTTGATCCTTGGATTATCAGAACATTCATATATTGCCTTGTGTGTGTCTTACAGTTGCCTGTTGACTTATGGCAACCCCATGAATTTCATAGTTTCCATAGGCAAGGAATACTGAAGAGGTGGTTTTACCAGTTCCTTCCTCTAAAATAGAGCTTACAACACCTGTTATTTGTTGGTGGTCTCCCATTCAAGTATTAAGTAGGACTAACCCTGCTTAGCTTCCAAGATCATACAGGATTTCAGGGTTTTTAGGCAGTTGTTAATAAATAAGTCATGTTCTCCAGTTGAACCAAGGATTTTCAATGTCAAATGAGTACCACACCTATTAAGGAATAATGGGGTTTTGTCTCAAAAGCCGTGATCTTTGGACAGTATTCTTTTCTGGTTTTTGTTCACATCTTTCTGCCACCTTCTTCCCTTTGTCTAAAATCCAGTCCAAGCTGGAAGAGGCCCTCAACTTGGCAACAGAGTTCCAGAACTCCCTGCAGGACTTCATCAACTGGCTGACTCTTGCAGAACAGAGTTTGAATGTTGCTCCTTCGCCTAGCCTCATCCTCGCCACTGTGCTCTCACAGATTGAAGACCACAAGGTAATGATGCCAGTAGCAGAGGATGTGAGCACAGCTTAGATGTTAAAAAATCATTCATGGGTTCTGTAATCATTCATAAGGGCTAGAGTCTTGAGATATGAAAGAAGTAAGCTAGATGGTGTCTTGTGTCCATACAGAGAGCATGAACCTCTCTTCTGACAAATACATGGGAATGTGCACATTTGCACACACTTACATAGATTTAGTCTTCTCACAATCACCCTGAGATGGGTTGGTTTATTCTTTTACTAAAGGTAGCAAATAAAGGCCAAGAAGTGTGAGCAGCGTTCCCAAGGCACCTAGTTAGTTTCTCATTGTGGGGGAGGATTTGGCCAACCTCCTTGGGCCTTCATTCTGATAGGTTCCTCCATGCAGTAGGATTCTCAGACATTGAGCTCTGCCTTATCTTGTACCAGAAGTCATCTAAATAAGTGCCCCTTCTTTGACTTGTGCAGCACCTAAGAATCCAGGACAAATGAGTGGAGGGGCTTATCTTTTTTTCCCCCTTCTGACTCAGGTGTTTGCCAATGAGGTGAATGCCCACCGGGACCAGATCATTGGCCTGGACCAAAGTGGGAACCAGCTGAAGTTTCTCAGTCAGAAGCAAGACGTGGTCCTGATCAAGAATCTCCTGGTCAGTGTGCAGTCCCGCTGGGAAAAAGTGGTCCAGCGATCAGTTGAAAGGGGACGGGCTCTGGATGATGCCAGGAAGCGGGCAAAACAGGTGAGAAACTCCATCTCTGCACCAGTTGAGGGTATCTTCATTCTGTCAACTAATATGAAGAAAAAGGTTGTCCTTGGGCCTTCCAGTCACTAGGCACTTCTGTAGAACCAACAGGCAGCATTCTTTCCTGGCCCCACCTAGAGATTTCTGGCATTAATTGGTGGTTCCCTATCTGTCAACGATGGTTTAACTGTGAATTCCTACACTGGGCAAGAGCCTGGGCAAGATGGCCCTTCAAGTCCCCTCCAGTTCTCTGATTCTTAAATGAAGCCTGTGACAGAGTCTTCTTGCCCTCAGCCTCCAAAGGCCTTGAGACATCTTTTCTGGTTTTGGTTTTATACAAATGTGGCAAGTAAATAGGTAGAAAAATGGCGGGGGGAGGGGGAATTCAGCAAGGTAGAAATTTTGGACAAGGGGTGTGACCCAAGCAAAATGAGGTGCTGAATTTTAAGCATGCTTTTGTGTACTCTTCTCCAATTCTTTCACTGTAGTTCCATGAAGCTTGGAAGAAGCTTGTTGACTGGCTGGAGGACGCAGAGAACCATTTGGATTCTGAATTGGAAATTTCAAACGATCCCGACAAAATCAAACTGCAACTCTCAAAGCACAAGGTGGGGAGCCCAGTTCCAATGTTATGAGGAGGGCTCTTAGTAGCCTTTTAGAATGGGACTGAGAACCAAAAGCAATTCATTGGACAAATTTAATGAGCCCATTCAGGACCTAGCATTGGTTCCTGGAATTCTTGGGAAGAATTAGTGAGCCTTGGTGATATCCATCTGAGCTTTCTTCTCCTTGATGGTGCAACCTCCCCCAAGCTAACATTTGAAAGGGTGGCAGGAATGAACCCCCAAATTATATATAAACACAGATGCTGGCAAAATCAAAAAGGTTTCTGTGTCATGGTTTTCATCCAAACTTACGCCTTTTTTCTGTTTATCTTCTTTTTTTTCCTGGCAAAAATAATCAGGAGTTCCAAAAGACCCTGGGTGGGAAACAGCCAGTTTATGATACCACAATCCGGACAGGACGAGCTCTGAAAGAAAAGGCTCAGTTCCCAGATGACATCCAAAGCCTGGACCATCTTCTTGGGGAAGTCCGTGATAAATGGGACACCGTATGTGGCAAGTCTGTGGAAAGGTGAGAGCCTGCTGGGGCTTTCTCATTATGAAGTACCTTCACTGGGTCCCTGCTGAACTGAGAGTGGATACTTTCAAGTTTCACCCAGTGCATGAGAGGAGGACAAATGCAGCATGTCTGGGAGCATGGGAACCATAGAATCTATATATAGGATGAATGGGCATCCTTTTGGGAGGACAGAGGGAAAGGGTGGTCCAAGATGTTAAGGGCTGCAAAAACCTCAGTTTGCCCTCCCTTGCAATACAGAAGTCCAGTTCCGTGACTGTTCCTTATTTATGAAGCAGAAATCCATGCATGGCGAGGAAGCAACTAGACGAAGGAATGTCTAAACTCCCTCTGCATTGTTCACTATTTACAGGCAGCACAAACTGGAAGAGGCCCTTCTCTTCTCCGGGCAGTTCATGGATGCCTTGCAGGCGCTGGTGGACTGGCTGTACAAGGTGGAGCCACAGCTGGCTGAAGACCAACCTGTCCATGGTGACTTGGATCTGGTCATGAACTTAATGGATGCCCACAAGGTAACAGCAGCTGGGGTGAATGAAGAAGTGGGTATTTGGAAGACATTGGGGCAGGCCTGGTAAATTTCATTTCAGCAAAACATTCTACAATGTGTATTTGTTGGTGATGAATCACAACTAAACTCTGCGAGTTCCCAAGTGGAGTGCTGCTGGGCCCCATCCTTGATCCTGTATTGTTCAGTATTTTTATCAATGACATGGAGGAGGATGTATGCAAGGTTTAAACAGAAGCTGGACAAAATCCTGAACTGCAGATTTCTAAGACACCTGTCAAACTCTCTGCTTCTGTAGTACAATGGTTCAATCCTGTACTTTGTCGTTTGGAAGCAGCAATCGGTTACTTTGTTCAGTGCAAAGAACAGGCTTAGAGTGCAGCCCCTGTTAGTGCACTACATGCCACAGCACTGAGATGCCAAGAGTCCCTGCATAGATTTGTCAGTAAATTTCTTTCCACTTTTGGTAGGTTTTCCAGAAGGAACTTGGCAAACGGACAGGCACTGTCCAGGTGCTTAAGCGTTCTGGACGGGAGCTTATTGAGAACAGCCGTGATGACACCACGTGGGTGAAAGTGCAGCTTCAGGAGCTGAGCAACCGCTGGGACACCGTCTGCAAGATGTCTGTCTTGAAGCAAACCCGGCTGGAGCTAGCCTTGAAGCAGGTGGGAAGAGGAGAAAGCATCTATGGTTTACAGCTCTGGTTTGGTCCTTATCAGCCTCTTGCAGGGTGAAGGGAGGAAGGGGTTGGGGTTGGTTTGCAACTGCCAAGTCCCCTCTGATTCAGCTGTCCTCTGCAAACTAGTAAACCTGATCCACGGATGAAGTTGAAGTTAAAGCTGGACAACTGAAAGCAGTGGCTGCCCCAAATGCTTTCTAAAAAAGGGGCATTTGGGGGCCATGTTGTCTGAACTGGGAATTTCCCACTCCACAGAATCCCATGTGCCTTATTTGAGTGGGTGGGTGGGTGTCGCTGGGAACATTTATAACCACATTCATGTGCCACAAAATGCAGTTCCTCCAAGCTTGTCCCTTGTTGCCTACTTTTGGATAAGTAGGGCTGCAGTCTCGGCTCTGTCGAAAGCTGTATCCTAAGCTACTGTACTTGACCTGCTGGGGATAGGCTAGCCTTTGCCAATCTGGTCTCTTCCAGATGCATTCATCTGCAACTGCCATCATCACCAACCAGCATGGCCAGTGGCAAAGTGGCACACATCTTGGATCAAGCCCTCCTTGATGTGTAACATTACATCCAAGTCACCTCTTGGCTTTCTGACACAATTTGGGCTAGCTGTGGCCATAAGCCACTGACAGGAAAGGTGATTTACCTAATTTGCTGAAGCCTTGGTTCATCTTGCGGTTTGAGAGGAAATATCTACAGATGTCATTTTTAGTTTTTAGCTTAGCAAAACCAGATAGAGAAACCGAAGAGGGTTGAAACACACTCTAGCATCCATTCATCCAAAACACACAGCAGGTCAAAACAACTGACTTTATCCAGGGAACTCCTTGGTCCAGGTGGTGGTGACAGCCATTACCAAGATTAATTCAGGAAGGGTGTCACTACAGATGACTCCTCAATAGGGCAGCAAAATGCACAGGCTGTTGCTTTACAGCACTGCCTGCAAACCTCCCTTTAACATGTTGGTTGGACACAGAGAATGGGGAGCACAGTGGCCCCTTGTAGCCCAGCAACACATGGCAACTCAGGAGGACCCTTGCTGCAAAGGGGAGAATGGCCTGACACTGTTCTTCCTTTCAGGCGGAAGAGTTCCGGACTGCTGTCCATTTGCTCCTGGAGTGGCTCTCTGAAGCTGAGCAGACCCTTCGCTTCCGGGGCGCTTTGCCAGATGATGCAGAAGCCTTGCAGTCACTCATAGATACACACAAGGTGGGCAGCTCTTCCAAAAAGAGTAGACGGCACTGGGGCTGTGGGGGTGGCTCAGGAGATCCAAGCTTACCTCTGAAAGACCATTCAATATCTCTGTCTTGCATTTTCGCACAGGAGTTCATGAAGAAAGTTGAGGAGAAAAGGTTAGATGTGAACTCAGCTGTGGGGATGGGAGAGGTCATCTTAGCTGTGTGCCACCCAGACTGCATCACCACCATCAAGCACTGGATCACCATCATCCGAGCTCGGTTTGAAGAAGTGAGTCACTGGGACTGGGATGGGGAGAGAGACTATCAATTCTAGCCCTTCCAGCCAGCCTGAATGGTTGAGAGACTTACATAATCCTCATTCAAAAAGAAAGAGGAGGAAAATCCCTGATCCCCTTCTCTCAGCTGATCAGGGAACGGTTGCAGGAGAATATAGAAAATCAATGCCATTTGTAAAATGCTGCGTATTTTGTTTTACTTGGAAGAAAGTAGGGGGCTGCTCCCCTCAAAATAGCTCACATTAGAAATGTGAGATAAGCAGGCAAATAACCTGGAGGCTTCACTCGCTTGCCTCCTCCTCTGCCTTATTCCTTCATGAGTCTTTCTTTGCTGTCTTTGTCTGTTCCAGGTCCTTGCCTGGGCAAAGCAGCACCAGCAGCGGCTCGAAGCAGCACTGTCAGAGCTGGTGGCCAACGCTGAGCTGCTAGAGGAGCTCCTGGCATGGATTCAGTGGGCTGAAACGACGCTGATCCAACGGGACCAGGATCCCATGCCGCAGAATATTGAGCAGGTCAAAGCCCTCATTGTGGAGCACCAGGTAACTGCCCAGCTTGATGCCTTTCTGCTGCCTTTGCTTTTTTTGTTTGTTTGTTTGGAAAGGTGACCTGCAGGGATTTGGCAGAAGGCCAGACAGTCTCACTGCATCTGTAGGACTTGTGGCTGCCTTAGCGGCTCCTCCTTTGTCCTAGCCTGTGATGTCCATGTGGCTGTGACCTAGAGCCGCACTCCTCAGTCTAGTACCATCCAGGCATCTTAGATGCCATCATCTCCAGCCATCATGCCATCATGTTTCTAGCCCCTAAGACTAGAAGGTGCCTGAAAGTGTGCTAGCAATGGCTTAAGGGTATCTTAGCAGTCCAAAAATGGAGACCATATGATGTGATTGGCCTGGAATAGGTCCTGGGTTCCCTGGCCACAGCACCCTGTGTAGCAAAATAAACAACCCATAACCATACAGTTTTTCTCATTTTCTTTTAATCTTCTTTCCCTTCTTCCATTTCTCTGCCGGTGCTGCCTTATTGCATTTGCCAGTCATTTATGGAAGAAATGACCCGCAAGCAGCCAGACGTGGATCGTGTCACAAAAACATACAAGAGGAAAGCCACCGAGCCAAGCCATGGACCTTTCAGTGAGAAATCCCGAAGCAATAGTATGTCTGCAATTTAGCTAGCTTTGAAACTGGGATTAAAAAGTGAAAGGTGTTGGGGCCTCAGCCGGCAAAAGAACTAAGACACTTTACATAGCAGGTTTTGCCCTCATTTCCCAAAGGCTGGTGTCTGATTTCTCACAAAAAAATGTATATGTACTCGGTAAATGCTAAAGCCTGATCCTATATATTTATCAAGATCTGGCCAACAGAGATCAGGTATCTCCTGGCTGAGACTTTCTACTCTACCATGATTCCAGCCATTATTACTATTGTTCAGTTTATACCTCACCTTTCTTTGTTATGAGCTCATGACGGCTAAAGGTTCCAATACCTTTCTGGTTATAGTCTTTCCTTGGTGAGAATGTGTATTTCTGTGAATGTGGGATCATTTCTGTGAACTGCCATGATTTTGCTGGGGTTTCCTTTGCCAAAAGGAGAACTGAGCATTCCTCTTGTGCCCCTTCCCTGGATGGATGTTTCCTTGTCCCTTTGTGCTCCTTCTTCAAGAGATTGTTTAGTTCCTCCAAGAATTCTCCCCTTCTTCTTCTTTGTTCTCAGGAAAATCCTTGACCCAGACTGCCCCTCCTCCTATGCCTATTCTTTCCCAGTCGGAAGCCAAGAACCCGCGCATCAATCAGCTCTCAGCCCGCTGGCAGCAGGTGTGGCTGCTGGCATTGGAGCGGCAGCGCAAGCTCAATGATGCCCTGGATAGGCTGGAAGAGGTAACCATTCCACATACACCTCTAGCTTAGCCATATGCAAATGCACAGGGGAAGCCTTTGCAGGTTACATTTTCAGCACAGGAAGCAAGGCCTCCATGGACAGGTGGGATGCAGGCAAGGTGCAGGATCCAGGTGGTCTCCAAGGAAACTGGCACTATCCACTAATACCTGGCCCGCTTCAAGTTTCAGGTCTTTCCCCCTAATTTTCTGGTCTGGTTATTTCTTCTCTCTTAAGGAAGTGTTGTAGATGGAGGGTTGGGGGTTACCTTTCAAGCCCGCCTATAGCATTGGACTAGAACATCTCAGAGAGTCTGGCCCTCTTCTCTTCTCTCTGCAATCTGAACTGCCACACTCATTCTGTCTTTCCTGATTTCCTCCCTGGTCTTGCAGGTGTGTGTATGGGCCTCCAGGTTGCCTGTTGACTTAATGGTGACCTCATTAGTTTTTCATAGGGTTTTCTTAGGCAAGGGATCCTCAGAGATATTTTCCTTCCTCTGAAACACAGCCTACAGCATCTGGTAATCCCTGGCGGTCTCCCATCCAAGTAGTAACCTTCGCTTCCAAGATCAGACAGGAACTGGTGCCTTTAGGGTATTCTGTAGAAAACGTTTGTTGGAGCAAAATTCTCCAGATCTCAGCCAAGAGGAAAATCATCAAACTGGGGACTCTTTTGCATTTCTGCTTCCCAAAAAGCAAATGAACTCTTGCTGTCTGTGGGATGTAAACTGGAGGTGTCTCCCCCCCTCCCTGCTTTTATGATTTTTATTTTTGATACAGAAGTGCACAGTGGGCTTACTATTTCCAAGTAGAGCCTTCCTAGTTTTAAATGGAAGTAAAGCAGGGGGCAGTCATTATGGGGATCTGCATTCACTGTCTTCCCAAATCACTAGCAAAACTCAGCACTTGGAGAAGGACGAGGCCACTCCTTCCTACACCTTCAGTCTTTGTTTGTTTCGGTATGCCCTCTCAAAGTGAGACATAACAATGCCTTTTCTCTCCACCCCGGCAGTTGAAAGAGTTTGCAAACTTTGACTTTGATGTGTGGCGAAAGAAGTACATGCGCTGGATGAACCACAAGAAATCCCGTGTCATGGATTTTTTCCGGCGTATCGACAAAGACCAGGATGGGAAAATCACCCGACAAGAGTTCATTGATGGGATCCTGGCATCTAGTGAGTGCCTTCTCCTTTGAATCTTTGCAGCACCTTTATCACTCTTCTTCCAGGCTGCAGATGTTTCTCTCCTAGTTCGGTACATGAACAGCAGGTAGCAATGAACTACTCAGCTTGAAGACAAAGGTCTCCCTCACTCACATTCCCCTCCATCTTGAGTCATCCCAAATTATGAGGCTTTGTTCTCATGAAAGTCATTGGCCAACAGCACCTGGGTGGCCAGACCACAGGTGGAAGTGCCTGGGTCAGAAGGCTGACAAGGAAAAGGTTTCAACATAGAAAACAAAAAAGGTTAAAGATCTGCCTTGAGTCCTCCTCCCTGACAGGCCTGTTTTCTCAATGCAGAGATTTCTTTATGCGTTTGCTGCCTACACAAGCCATTCCAACCCATTAGTGCACAACATTGGCTAATGATGATAAGGACAGGTGTTCCAGTGCTTGATTTGTCTTCTCAGGCCTACCTCCCAAGTCTGAGATGTTGGAGGATTTGGGTGGGGTAGTGGTGGTAGGAAGGAGATGTATAGAGTCTTTCTGGCCAGGTGGATCTTAGATAGGACCTTAGTTTTCAGACCACTCAGGTGTCTGTGCTGTCTCTTCTTCAGAATTTCCCACCACAAAGTTGGAGATGACTGCAGTAGCTGATATCTTTGACCGCGACGGTGATGGTTACATTGACTATTACGAGTTTGTTGCAGCTCTGCATCCTAACAAAGATGCTTACCGGCCAACTACAGATGCAGATAAAATTGAGGATGAGGTAAGGCCTTTAACAAGGAGATGGGAATGCAAGGGATGGATGTTTAAACCAGGACCCAGTTGGCATTGGGTAGAGACGCCACGTTACGGATACAGTCAGAAAATCACCCCTTTACCACAACCTTTTCAGTACAACCTCCTTACCCCCATCCATCCCACAAGAGAAATGAAATACATGCAGCTGTAACCACAATATACTGGGGGTGGACAAAGTACAGCCTAGGATTTTTTTTGGTTGCCAACACTCTCCCTAGAGTACTTTCTTCTGGCAAAAAAGGGAAAATCCCTGTCTTAAAGGTTGCATACCATTTCTTAAACTGTTTAACTTTACCCTCTCCCTGCCCCCCCCCCAATCTGTTTCCAAAATTCCCACTCAGCATGAATGACTCACTTAGCTCATTAGTCTCAGCTTCACAGGATCGTGGTAAAATGGGATAATATGATATATGTATGGTGTTCCCTTCCCACACACACTTACACACAAACACATACACACCCCATGATTTGAAGCTATAGGTGTGGGAGTCTAAGGACTTGCCTAAGAATTAGAGACAAGCCTCTATGCCTCCTGTCCTTTGGTCCAGCAGATTACCTGCAAGCTCTCTTCTCTCTTCCTGCCTAACAGGTGACAAGGCAAGTGGCACAGTGCAAGTGCGCAAAGAGGTTCCAGGTGGAGCAGATTGGAGAGAACAAATATCGGGTGAGGAGAAGGAAAAGAGCACTTGTGGTTTGCATTCACAACATAGCCATTTTCAGAACACTAATTCCACCACTCTAATAGATGTGCTAGGCAAGCTGCATTGCCAAAACAGAACAGAATATATTTTTGTGGTTGGGGTGTGGGGGATTGAGTGTGCTTGAATGGGAAAGTCCAGATCCTCAGGGCTGCAGCGAAAGCCTGAGCAGGAGAGTTCACAGATTTCTTTAACGCAAGAAAGAGCCCTGCCTATTTATCGCCTGGTCACCTTCACTGCCCCATTTCTGATGGTGGTCAGCTTGAGAGAGACCCTTGGGGAAGCTGACAGGGCTAGAGTGAAGCTGCCCATACTGGTATACTGCTGTTATCTCCCCAATTCTGCTAAAACCAGAAAGGGCCTGACCATCATGGCAACCACAGTTGCCAGCCTAGCTCAGTGAGTTCCACTGATCAGAGATGGACTGAGTAAAGAAGCATTACTTTGTTACTGCTTTTCTCAGCAGTTTTAATTTTGTAGACCCGAGTGTTTCTGCCTGGCCTGAAAAACATGCTTTTGAAAATGTGCAGACACATGTAGGATCAAAAATGCATGGTTGGTTTGCTGTCTGTTTTATTTCAAGTTTTCTAAATGTTCCCCTGGTAGGCTGCCATCTCTAACGTTGGTCCCCTATTTGCTCAAAGTGGTGAGCCAATCTGAGGAGTCACCTGAAGGTGACAGCAACCTTCGCAGGCATGGCAAAGAAGGGAAAACATTCCTTGTGTCAGGCTGGGAATGGGCAGAAATGTGTTAGCATGCAAAGTTAAATGAAATACTCCAGTTAGTGGATACTTGTGGTTAACAAAATCCTTTTTCACTGTAACGGCTCTGTTAACTCTGTCCCATGTTTTCTCTCCCCTCTTCACTCCCTGCTCTTTCTTCCCACTCTCCATCTCCTCCTCTCTTCTCATATGTGCCTTCTCCTTTGTAGTTCTTCCTCGGCAACCAGGTACAGTGTGGCTTGCAATGCTGTCTCTACCTTTTCTTATACATGGTTTTCCTTAGCAGACTTGCATGTGTGGCCAGCTTAATGCTGTGGGTGGTTGCGCTCATGTAAATCCTGTGATTATAAGAGCTTGGATGTATTAACTCAAGAAAGATTCTGGTATACAGTGATATTCCGAGCAGGAAATGTAATTGAAACAACTGTTTGGATGTATGTGCACACAAACAGTGGATGATAAGTTACACATTCTCAGGCCTTAAAAACTTCCTTCCAAGTCAGTGTATGTTGCATTTGACTTGTGTGGACGAGCTGGTTAAAATTCCAGAGCTTACAGAGTGAGTGAATCCTACCATATGATTTGTAAAGCACCAGCTATTTTGAACCTCTTGTAACCGACTGTCTCGATGCCATGGTGCTAGTCAAAATGAAAAGTCTGGATCCAAAGATCCATATAAGACAAAGAAATGAGTATGTGTATCCTCTGACTTCTTATACCATACCTGAAAGTGAATAGCGTTTTGCGCAAAGGGCTTATTTCTACAAGTCAGTCCACTTGCTATAACATTTAGAGCTGGAAGGTGCTGAGTCCTAATTCTTTTGAGGCATAATCTCTGACTGCTCCAGAAGATGCAAGTTCTGGGTTTGTTGCACATAATTAATGCGTTTATAGTGTATTCTGTATACCAGTATCTGGATGGCTTCCAATTAATTTTTCATTGCTTTTGGAATGCAAGTGCTGAATCCATCTGGATAATTTCCTTCCATAATTAGCACCAAACCTTCAGGTCATCTGCACAGATCTTGTTTAATAGCTCAGGGCTGCAAGAAGATAAAAAGAAAAAGTTATTCACATTTCTTCTTACATTGGAGACAAATTGTAATTGTGGACTGAGGAAATCCATTTTAAACTCATTTCGTGTGCTGTATCCTTCAACCATGTCAAACAAATGATGGTGACACATAATACAGGAAGAACTTTGCTGACTTTTACTTGATTGACCAACTTGAAGTCTTCACATTATAAAGAGGACCTGAATTTCCAAAACTGGTGGGAGAAGGCAGGTGGAAGCAAAGTTAGTATCTTGCTTATCCAAAAAGAAAAAATCCAGTGATGAGCTGTTGAACAGCCTCAAATACTTCATAATTTGGTCCTATAGTAGTGCCATGTTTTCCATCTATCAAACTGACCTTCCTCACAGGGTCATGGGGAAGGTTGCTGAAAAGGAATTATTAAACATCTAGCACTTGAAGTGTGTGTTGGAGATGCTGCCATGAGCAGAGTGGATTTCTGGACAGACAGGATGGGCTGCTCAGTCTTGGGGGCTCACCTTGTCAATGCTACAGTTTGCGGAAATATTAGACTACTAATGATCATAGCAATTAATAAATACTCTGCTCCTTAATTGCTGCTACCATATTGCAGATCTCTGCGCGTGCCTTGGCTGCTGTGATTAGCTAATCTGCCATGAGGGGGAAGATGTTTTGCTCCAAAATGATAGTTTAATGGACCTTCCAAATGGGTGAATGGTTTCACTGTCCTTCGAGATGAAGCTGCAGTGCTAGAATCCCTTTACTGATCTCTGCTTGAATATCAACCAGCTCCTTTTAGAATGGACTGTATCAGGACTGACACAGAATTGACTCTGAACTGCTCCCCAAAACATGCAAATTTATTGCAGAAAAAGCTTCGAGTTTCCCTTTTATTTTCCAAACAAATCTGAGTGACTGAATTGGGCCAAAGAGAGATGAGCACAAGAGATGCGTAAATGTTGCAGAGGAGGATTTTTCAGGGAGAATTTCTGGTGAACATGAATGTACGATGCTGCCTTGTATAAAGTCAGGCTAACTGGACCATGTTCTGACTGGCAATGAGATTTTAGAGGGGTCTTTCACATTCCCCCCTTATCCTTATTAACTGAGGGATGCCAGACATAGAGCCTAGAATCTTCTGCATGCAACAAATGTGCTCTTCCACGGAGCTGTGTCTACACCCTGGGAGGCATTCTAGGATTTTAATTTAAATCTTATTTTTAACAGTGCATTAGAAAGAATCTGCTCCATTTCAAAATGCTCTAAAGGCAGCTGTAGGAGAGAGGATTCAAAAATGTAGATGCGATTTGTCTGTCCTGCTGCAGTCCCTTTCAGAGAAGTGCATGTCTGCTTTTATACTGCATGATGCTCTCTGGTGTAGCTGTGTGTTTAAACTGTTCTCCTTGTTTGCTAACTGCCTCCACAGTTTGGTGATTCGCAGCAGTTGCGGCTGGTCCGTATCCTGCGTAGCACAGTGATGGTTCGTGTCGGTGGAGGGTGGATGGCCCTGGATGAATTTTTAGTGAAAAACGATCCTTGCAGAGGTAAGAAATGTATGCCATTTTAAAGTATGGATTTTCAGCCTCCCTTGATTCTGGGTCAACTGTGAGGCAAATCGGGTGGCTGGCATTTTGTGGGCCAGGAAGAAAGTGCATTCTCCAGAGAGCAGGGAGGTCAAGATAAGTGTAAATAAAGAAGAAATAGTAGGAACCTCTTTTTCATCTGTAAGCTGTTCTCTCTTTCAGTACTTCAGCTTCCACTTTGGCAGTCCTAAATGGCTGTGTGTTTTCCTGCTCTGTCTTTTCTTTGTGTATGTGTATCTTCTCTATTCTAGTTCACCACCCTGGAAGTAAAATAAAACGCTCTGATTCCAGCTCTTCGATTGCCAGTCAGTCTCCGATAGGTTGGCAGTTTTTCTTGGCTTCCTCTATCACTCTACTGTCAGGAATGGCTTTGCTGCTCTGAAATGCCTCTATCATCCCTGTTACCTCTCTAGCCCACAACATTACTCCCTTTAGCCACGCTCTGGCAAAAGAGAGAGAGAGAGAGAGAGAGAAATATACCTTCACTGCTTTGGGCTGAAAGCATCATGGGAATGGAGTTCTCTCTCCCAGTCTGGTGCTGTCTGCCATGCTAGCCCAGATCTGCTTCTGCCCAGCCTCTTCCCAAGGGCAGAGGGTAGGTCCCTTCACTTTCACTTAGTCTCCTGGTAGCCAGAAAAGGCTGGCCTGATGGAGAAGAAAGGGCTGGACCTGAGCCAAGCTCCCTCTGTTCCTCTTTGGCCCAGCTGTGGGGAAATGTGGGACCCTCCAGAGGTGTAGTCCAGGGATGTCTAGAGCCACGAGCTCCATGCTCCTACTTTGATCCCTTTCCTGGCATCTTCCTGGATCCCAAGAGCCTACTTGCTCTCCATTTTATGTTGTCCCAGACAAATGCTGGGGATGCTGCAGGCCTGGGGGGTGGTGGTGGATGTGACAGTTCCTGTCTCCCATTGGAAACCATCTGATGGCCCTTTGTTTGTGGATGGTGTCATTTCCTCTGGTCCATGGCCATCAGCAGTACATTTATCGCATTGCCCACTGGAACGTTTTGCCTGAACCCAGCTGCATGTGGCCTTGTGACTGGAAACTCCAGAGGCTTCCTCTGGCTCCCTTGAAACTGTTCTTGAGTGCTCCTGCCAATTTCTAAGTTATTCTGCCACATTATGAAGCTGTAGTTGCTTGCCTTCGGTGAGTGGAGAGAATGTGTGAGACCTCCACCTGCACTTCTTGCCTTGCTTCTTCTGCATGGTCTTGCTTACTTTACAAAACTGTTCCTTGTTGTTTCTACATCTGCCTGTTGGATTTATTCTCTCCCTGCCCCAAGACTGCAGAAATTGTTCATCGTTTCCTAGCAAGCTGGTGGGGGCACTTTAGCAAAAAAGCAATGAAACTGCTATTTCGTGGTGGTAGATTGTTTAAGTCTGTGCCCATCCCTGACTCATTTCCTTCCAGCTTTTTGAACAAATCAGGAAAGGCTGAGACTGGAGGGTCTCTCCACATATGTTAGAAAGCATGGGCTGTGTCAGCACCCTTGGGCTCCAGACAGTTCTGCATGGGGTTTGTCAGCTTTCTGAAGTTTCGTGGGGTGAAAGAAGAGTTGCTCAACAGAACCATCCGCCATAACTGGACATTTTTCAGAGCACACAGAGCCCTGACCATGGGCTCACATAAGTAATAATTCCTGAAGAAGTAGGGGCCGAGGGAAGGATACATTCTGTTGAAATCAGGAGTGGGAAGCGTGTGGTCTTCCAGTATTCTACATCATAGGCAATGCTGGCTGAGAGCTGCTGGGACTTACACTCCAATATGTGGAGGCCTGCACAGATCCAACCATTGGTTTAAAAGTTGTACATATAAGCTTTTTCAAACCCTTTGTGTGTGGATTTATCCTGTTGGGAGGCAGTTGACACCACTGCAAAGACTGAGAGCTGAAGACAGGTCCAGCTGAGCTGATTGATCAAGGGCAGAATAGCAGGCTCTGTACAAACTGCAGAACATGGGTTAGGCACCTAATTCTACGTCAAAGTCCTATGCTTCTCCTCTCTATGTGCATCAGGGGTTTTTAGGTGTTTATTTATTTAGCTACTGTATTTACACCCTGCTCTTCAGCCAGAAAGGTGTTGGTGTGTTGGAGCAAACTGAGAAGGCTAAGATGGTTCTCTGCATGAGATCAGTTGGAATGAGGCAGAAAGAGTCCAAAACATCTAGCTTTTACCCCAGGCAAACCTGCACCTGGCTGTGAGAAGCTTCTGGCTTGGTCTAGCTCTGATGTGCATTTGTTCCTCAGGTTGTGGTTTAGTTTCACTCTCATGCCTTCGTTGTTGTTGTACCTTTCTTATAGCACGAGGACGAACTAACCTTGAACTTCGAGAGAAATTCATTCTCCCAGAAGGGGCTTCTCAGGGAATGGCGCCATTCCGATCCAGGGGCCGCCGGTCAAAGCCCTCTTCTCGGGCAGCCTCCCCGACACGCTCCAGTTCCAGCGCCAGCCAGAGCAACCACAGCTGCACTTCCATGCCATCTTCCCCAGCCACGCCGGCAAGCGGGACGAAGGTGAGAGCTTCCATTTATCACAAAACCCACTTCCTTTCACTCAGGTTTCTCTTCATGGAATTTTGTTTTCTCCTTCTGCCCTGAACACCGAAAACAAGCGGCTACTGCCTGTTCAAATTTTGAACAGCTGCAGCTAAAAATGCACTGTGATGTCCCCATACACTCTGATGGGAGATGTGGTAAGAAAAAGACCAAGTTTCTCTGGAAAGGCAAAAGCACCCCAAGCCAACTCCAAAGGTCCATCAGCACAACAGGCTGCAAAGGCTGAAAAATGCTTTCTCTTCTCCTGTTCCTCTCAGTTACACACACACACACACTTTGGACAGGAGAGATGTGGCATAACAGCTGGAAGGCCCTAAATTGAAGTGTATGTTTTTCAACACACTCCAAAGGTGTCCAGCAAAGGCCTCATGATACACATCCAGCATTGCTGAGAGAACTGCAGTCTCTCAAACACACTTTTTCCCCTTACACATCTGCAAAATGCTGCCCTAGCTAGAGTGAAAAGGTGAAGGCTTATGTTTCACTTCTTCCTCCCTCCACCCCATTGTATCCGTCCGTGTCTCATTTTTTAATTTTGTTTCTTGGTTTCTGTAACCACTGAGCATGTCTTCTCTCCCTGGCTTTTGGCCGGGGTCAGACGGCCACAACAGCCCCATGGACAGAGCTTAGACTCTGCCTTTTAGCTCATTCTGCCAATGTATTTTGTGTTATTTTAGAATTTATTTCCTTTTTTGTTTTTATTCCCTTCCATCCTGGACACTCCTCCTCCCTCCCCTTCCTCCACTCACTTGCTTCCCCCCCCTACCCCTCAACCTCTCTTTGGATTTTCCATTTCACAGACTCCGCATCACTTCACCCGTTCTTATGACAAACCCTGGTTGGTAAACAGCAAGGCAGGTACCCCCGCTTTGAGGGGCCTCGATAATGCCGACCTCCACCTGTCTGCTTCTGAGGTAGAGTATGGCTTCCTTGGGCCAATGCCGGCTGCAAAAGGAGGAGTGTGGCCACCTTTCCCTGCTTTCCTGGCTATAACAGCACTTGGTAACACCTCCTTAAGGCAGGGCTGCTGTGTTTTCCACTGGCTTCTCACTTGGATTTCTTGAACACGTAGGGAGACAGAGAGGTCTGTCCTTACAAAATACACTGACACAAATACAAAACAGAATCCACAACTTGCACCATTTCTCCTGGGTCAGTCAGTGGTGTATAGCTGAGTCAACACATAGGTAAATTCAGTTCATCTAATGGCTCTACTTCAGTCAGGATGATGATTTAGGCCAATAAAGGGAGAAGACCCTTCAAAAGCAGGGGCAGTTGCAATCACTTCAGAAATGTTTTATATCTTGGCACTGGAGAGAGTCTATGAGTTTCACTATCTTCCTCTGTGCTTTAAAAGGAATCACCAGGACCCCTACCCTGCCACCCTTTCCCCAATTTGTACTGTTTTGCGTCCTGGATGGATGTACATTAGTACGGTGGGAGATGACCTTCCCATGTTTTCAACCACAAGTGGGCACCTGTGGATCTCCAAGTTTGGAGCCGTAGCCATCATAGCCACTGCTGAGGGACTCTGGTAGCTGCAGTCAGAAAAACTCCTGGAGGTCTGAATAAACTTGACTAAACTTCTCCACAGGGACCATTTTGACGCTCATCCGATTTAGCCCATGATCCCCATAAAGTGTTGCAGGGAGGGTCTTCTTCCATTCCCAGTAAGGACAGTAAACAGTGGTATGCTTTAACGGCCTGGCTTTCTTCATCTTTGTGTGAGCCACAAAAAAGCTTTCTTGGCATCTGTCTGCCTGCCTCTTTCTTTGCTTGCCTGCAGCACCTTAAAGGTCTTGATAGGAGGCGAAATGGGTCAGCCAGCCATCTCATTTTTCTTTAAGGGAAACTGTGGGACAAACAAGGAACTGTGAAAACACAAGCCACATTTGGGTTGTTGTGTGGGTCTTACTGTAACAAAAGCAGGAGTCCCTCTGTGCCACATGGGAGAATCTCAATGCTCAGTGCATTTTTCTGTGACCTTTAAGATGTTGTGGGGGAGCTGCAGCTTTGCTCCTGGAACACAGACATCCTCTTCGCTTTTGTCTGTTTTTCAAAACTGGATTTAAAACTCTTGGCTGGCCATGTTAGAAAATCTTGACTTCCCTTTATTGTTCCAAGGTGACTCCGTCTTCAAGCAGCAAGCTGAAACGGCCCACCTTCCACTCAAGCCGGACATCTCTCACTGGGGATACCAGTAACAGTTCCTCGCCAGTTTCTTCAGGTGCCAAAACCAACCGGGCGGGTAAGTGCCGCTGTATCAGTGAAATCTAGGCTGAGCTCCTACATTGGGACCCACATAGCTATATGTCCTGCATGAAAACCCACCTTGTAGGCAGCAGGTCCCATGGTGTGCTTGTTGTCACGTCCATGTTGCCATAAAGTGAAAGGATTAATGGAAATGGGTTGAGCTATTTATCTGTATGGGACACAATGCAGCAAGCATCTGCAGAGACCTGGGATGTTTTTTCAGCACAGCCAGCTGCAGGGAAGTAGTGTCCCCCTTACCCCTACTTTACAACAACACAGAAATGGCTGTCCAGGAAAGGCGAGAGTTGGTTATTGTGTGGTTGGGACAGAATTCCCACCTCTGCAACAAAAAATAAGTTGTGGTAGTGCAAGTCCTGTCTTAAGCTGACATAATTGGCCAACAGTGCTGGCTGTAGCATTATTTTTGTCTATTTCTGTATCCGTTCTCTTTTCTTATGCACTCCCATAAGTAGTACCTATTATTGTCTTTTATATATATTTGTCTTTCTCCAAGATGATTTACGTTTAACCTTCTAATGTTTTCCTTGCCAGTTCATTGCCATATTTCTTTACAATAATCTGTTACTGGAGACCATTCCTTGTCTACTTTCTCTAAATCTTTCTGATTTATTACAACTGTTAATCTGTCCATTTCTTTCATCTTGATTAATTTCATAAGCCAGTTCTCTATTGTAGATAGTTCTTGATCTTTCCATTTTTGAGCTAACAAAAATCTAGCTGTAGAGATCATATATAATAAAATTCTGCAATATTTTTTCTCAATAACCAGGTCAATCTTATTTACTATATTTAATAAATAATTCTCTGGTCTTAATTCGTATTTAATTTTAAATATTTCTTGTATTGAATCATGAATCTTTTTCCAATATATTTTTAATTTAGCACATCTCCACCACACATGGAACCATGATCCAACATTCTGTTTGCATTTCCAATAATTGCTTGAACTTGTATTGTAAAACTTCACGATTTTTGCTGGAGTCAGGTACCACCTCTGCTCCATTTTCCAATAATTCTTCTTCAAATTTTGAGATTTTGTAAATTTGGCAGTTTTCTTTCTTGTGTATTCCCAGCTTTGTAAATCAATTACCTTCCCTATATCTGCTGCCCATTTGATCATATTGTCAGAGATCATATCACTCTTTTGCTTCCTGTTCATCAATATTTTATATAGTTTTGCTGTCATTTTCATTTCTCCCCAGACTCTTTATAATATCATCAAATTCATATTTCAACCATGTTTTAAATGCTGTACATTTCCCCAAAAAAGCTTCAAGGGGAAAAATCCAGAGTGGAATTTTCCTGTATACTTTCCTCTTTAATTTCTTCCATGCGAACAACAGTGCTCTTCTAACTACATGATGAGTGAACGCTTTATGTACTGCTGCTTTCTCTTAGCCCAAATATCCATGCCATCCAAATCGATTGTTGAAGTCTTTGTGCCACTCTTTAAATAAATGGTTTTGGCACGAAATAAAAAGTTAATCTTTGATAAAATTATCATTTTTATTGCTTCCACCCTGTCAAACAGTGTTAAATTCAACTTATTCCATTTTTCCAAGTCTTCCTGAACTTCTTTCCATTTCCATTTCGTCTTATAGTTGTTGTCGAATAAATCCACGTTTCTCTTAGTTAGCCTATTTCCAGGTATTTAATTCTGTTTTTAACCATACAGTTGGTGATATCTTCTAACTGGGTTTCTCTTGGTCATATGTGTAGTTAAAATAATTTTTCTGCCTGTTATAGTGACAGTTTGTATTAGCAGCCAAAGCAGAACAAACAGACCTTGATTTTCTCCTTAACTCCTTTTCTGTGAGTTTGTTGGGGTTTTTTAGGCTGCAATTGTTTTCCTCCTTCCTACAGAGCAGTAAGACCTGTGGAACTCAGGAGGATTTATTTCTGAATAAACACATGGATAGGACTGCTCTGAACCGTCTAGTGTAGGGATGGGAATTGTGCAGCCCTTTGGATGATGCTGAATGGCAACACTCAGCATTCCTAGGCTGTGAGTTGTAGTCCAAATAAAGGAAACACATCTGTACAGCAGGAGCTGTTTTCTGAGGAGATAACAGCAAGTGAGAGAAACTTTAGTTAGTGGAAATACACTTTCCTCCAAGACAGTAGAGAAATGGGACAAGCTGTGCCCAGACTTGCCCTCCTGGATACACAGCTGGAGCTGGACTCCTGCTCCAAAGCACAACTCGACATACAGCTGCCTCTTGTGAAACCCAATTCCAGAACCTAGAGTATATTGTATTAATAGGGATGCCTTGGAATACGGTCAGCTCTTCTGTTTCAAGGACCCACCTGCCTGGGCACTGTGGCTGTGATCAGCCTCCCACGTCTAGACCAGTGGGGATGCTAGGAGCATTTTCGTAGCCATGGAGACGGGTTGGGGAGGCATCGTTGTTCCATTCCAAAACAGAGGGCTGATCCACAAATCCCTCCTCCTGGGCTTCCATTTGGGGTAGTGGCTAAGAAAGTGTCTGCTTCTATTTCCAGATCCGAAGAAAACCGCCAGTCGCCCCACAAGTCGGGCCGGGAGCCGGGCTGGGAGCCGGGCCAGTAGCCGGCGGGGCAGCGATGCTTCCGATTTCGATCTCCTGGAAACACAGTCCGCTTGTTCGGACACTTCTGAAAGCAGCGCAACGGGGGGCCAGAGTGGATCTCGGCGGGGCATGGGGGCAAAGCCCTCGAAAATCCCCACCATGTCAAAGAAGACGCCCACTCCCAAAACTCCAGGCCCCAAGAGATAATACAGCATTCACACTCACCTGCATCATGACACACACTCATACACACACAAACACACAGAAAAACCTGTGTCCAGTTTTTAACCTTGCATCATACATTGGATGTATATTTATTCTACATGGGAGAAATTATATTGTTAAAAGTGTAAAAGAATTAATTGTGTTATCAAGCTGCCTTATTTTGTTCTGTTAATTTTTTTTTGTAAGTTACTATTTTCATGTGAATATTTATGTAGATAAAACTTGCCTTCTGGTGCCCTTCTTTGCGTTGGGTGGGAGGACACTGGGGGCGGGATGAACTGTGGGAGAGAATCAAAGCAAGCAAAAAGGTCAAGATGTGAAAATGTAAAAACAAAAAACAAAAAAACTATAAATAGGATTTCTGCGCAGTGCAGGAGCTGATCCTGCTTTATCTTTTAGGATTGTTTCCTAAATGCATCTTTATTAAATAAAAAACAAACCTTTCACTTGCTGTCTCAACAAGGTAAATTATATTTAAAAGCAACACCTGAGTATCCAGCAGTGTTCAAGGAACTCTCTCTCTTTTTTTCCTTTTCCTTTTTGTAAATCATGGATACCTCAAAAAGAGAGAAAATGTGTGGTGGGGGAACCTGGGGCTTCTGTTTCTGTGTTGGTTTGTTTTTTAAGAATTCCTGGTTTTACCTGAAGATTACCTAACATTAATTTTAAAAGAAGGGAAAGACCCCACTATGACTGAGAGCTATAAGACCAATATCGTTGCTGAACGATGATTACAAAATCTTTACTGCAATTATTGCTAACAGACTTAAAACTTTACTAAATTCTTGGATACATGAAGACCAATGTGGCTTTTTGCCCAATAGACAACTAAAAGATAACGTAAGAATAATATTGAATTTAACTGAACATCATGAAATCCATAATGAAAAAAAATTAGCATTAATCTTTATCGACCTTGAAAAAGCGTTCGACAAAGTACACTGAGACACAATGATAAAGATACTACATAAAATGAACATAGAAAGTAGATTTTTAGGCTGGATAAAAGCAATCTACTCAAATCCAAAAGCAAAAATAACAGTATATGGAGAAAAAAACCAACTATATTAAAATAGAAGGGGGCACCCATCAAGGTTTCCCTTTATCTCCTCTTTTCTTTATAACTGTTTTAGAAATCTTATTTAAAAACTATAAATAGGATTTCTGCCTAGTGCAGGAGCTGATCTTGCTTTATCTTTTAGGATTGTTTCCTAAATGCATCTTTATTAAATAAAAAACAAACCTTTCACTTGCTGTCTCAGCAAGGTAAATTATATTTAAAAGCAACACCTGAGTATCCAGCAGTGTTCAAGGAACTCTCTCTCTTTTTTTCCTTTTCCTTTTTGTAAATCATGGATACCTCAAAAAGAGAGAAAATGTGTGGTGGGGGAACCTGGGGCTTCTGTTTCTGTGTTGGTTTGTTTTTTAAGAATTCCTGGTTTTACCTGAAGATTACCTAACATTAATTTTAAAAGAAGGGAAAGACCCCACTATGACTGAGAGCTATAAGACCAATATCGTTGCTGAACGATGATTACAAAATCTTTACTGCAATTATTGCTAACAGACTTAAAACTTTACTAAATTCTTGGATACATGAAGACCAATGTGGCTTTTTGCCCAATAGACAACTAAAAGATAACGTAAGAATAATATTGAATTTAACTGAACATCATGAAATCCATAATGAAAAAAAATTAGCATTAATCTTTATCGACCTTGAAAAAGCGTTCGACAAAGTACACTGAGACACAATGATAAAGATACTACATAAAATGAACATAGAAAGTAGATTTTTAGGCTGGATAAAAGCAATCTACTCAAATCCAAAAGCAAAAATAACAGTATATGGAGAAAAAAACCAACTATATTAAAATAGAAGGGGGCACCCATCAAGGTTTCCCTTTATCTCCTCTTTTCTTTATAACTGTTTTAGAAATCTTATTTAAAAACTATAAATAGGATTTCTGCCTAGTGCAGGAGCTGATCTTGCTTTATCTTTTAGGATTGTTTCCTAAATGCATCTTTATTAAATAAAAAACAAACCTTTCACTTGCTGTCTCAGCAAGGTAAATTATATTTAAAAGCAACACCTGAGTATCCAGCAGTGTTCAAGGAACTCTCTCTCTTTTTTTCCTTTTCCTTTTTGTAAATCATGGATACCTCAAAAAGAGAGAAAATGTGTGGTGGGGGAACCTGGGGCTTCTGTTTCTGTGTTGGTTTGTTTTTTAAGAATTCCTGGTTTTACCTGAAGATTACCTAACATTAATTTTAAAAGAAGGGAAAGACCCCACTATGACTGAGAGCTATAAGACCAATATCGTTGCTGAACGATGATTACAAAATCTTTACTGCAATTATTGCTAACAGACTTAAAACTTTACTAAATTCTTGGATACATGAAGACCAATGTGGCTTTTTGCCCAATAGACAACTAAAAGATAACGTAAGAATAATATTGAATTTAACTGAACATCATGAAATCCATAATGAAAAAAAATTAGCATTAATCTTTATCGACCTTGAAAAAGCGTTCGACAAAGTACACTGAGACACAATGATAAAGATACTACATAAAATGAACATAGAAAGTAGATTTTTAGGCTGGATAAAAGCAATCTACTCAAATCCAAAAGCAAAAATAACAGTATATGGAGAAAAAAACCAACTATATTAAAATAGAAGGGGGCACCCATCAAGGTTTCCCTTTATCTCCTCTTTTCTTTATAACTGTTTTAGAAATCTTATTTAAAAACTATAAATAGGATTTCTGCCTAGTGCAGGAGCTGATCTTGCTTTATCTTTTAGGATTGTTTCCTAAATGCATCTTTATTAAATAAAAAAAAACCTTTCACTTGCTGTCTCAGCAAGGTAAATTATATTTAAAAGCAACACCTGAGTATCCAGCAGTGTTCAAGGAACTCTCTCTCTTTTTTTCCTTTTCCTTTTTGTAAATCATGGATACCTCAAAAAGAGAGAAAATGTGTGGAGGGGGAACCTGGGGCTTCTGGTTTTTTTGTTTGTTTGTTTGTTTTTAAGAATTCCTGGTTTTACCTGAAGATTAAAACGCAGTGAGTTTGAACAAACATTTGCACAAGCTTCGTTCCAATAAAGGAGTTCATTAAAGCAAAGCAAAACCACTGTATACTTAGCCAGGTGCAAAAGCCCCATCAGCTGCTGGGCTTTTTAAAATGACAACTAATCCTGTATTTTCAAAGTGGGGGCAGCCAAGAGACAGCATTGGGAAGAAGATTCTGGGGGACACTGAGCACACGTCCCTTCAGCAAAAGGGCAGCAAATGGGGAGCTCCTCTGGCCACTGAAGAAACAACCCCACCACCACCACCTTCACCTTTGAGTTCACAGACTGCTATGGAACAAACGGCAAACAGCAGCATCGTTTCCTATTTATTCTCTCTCATCCCGTGAATGGCCACTTGTGGACTAGCCTGACACACAGGAGACCTTGCACTCCAGAGAAGAGCTGCCTTCAACACGCACAGTCGCTTAGAAGTTTTTAAAAGTGTATCACCAGCAGCCCCCACTCCACCCCATTTTCACCAGTCTCCTCTCCCTCACACACTGACTTTTATATGCTCCCCTCCTTTTATCCCCTGCTGCAGGGGTGTGTGTGTGTGAAGGAGAGGAGTGAGAAAATAAAGCTAAACTTGTGGGACCCTGAAGAAGCTGGAGGGAAGGGACTGGGCAGGGGCTACTCGGTCTTCCTGTATTTATTACCTTGTGCTCTTTTTCCCTGCTCTGACTGACCATATTGCTGTGTGATTCTCAGTTGGTTTATTTGAGCCAGAACCTGAAGCTCTACCAATGAATTGTTTTAAAAAAAAGGACTCTTTTTGTATTAAAATTGCTTGCAGTAATAATAAGCAATGTGCCTCCTGTTTTGTGCTGCACAGGAATCAACCAGATTAAGTGAAGGAGTGTGTGTGTGCATGTGTGTCTTTTCCTTACTAACCTTTCCTCCCTCAGAAGAGAGTGATACAAGACTTCCTCTCTGGTTATGTGTGTCTGTACCTTCAACTAACCTGTTGATTTACAGCAACTCCTTGAAGTTGACAAGATTTAGAAGCAATTCTTTCTGAGGGGAGGGACAAACAGCAGAGGGACCACGTTTTGACAAATCCACCATTCCCCTCCTTGCGGCACTGCCTGTGTACTTGTGCTTTTTAAAAAATTAAATTGATAGAATACGGGATTGAAAGAATATGTGAATGGTTGATAGAATATGGGATTGGTAGAATATGTGATTGATTGATTGATTGATTGATAGAACAGAATGACTGGTAGAATATGTGATTGATAGAATATGGGAATGATTCATACAATATGTGACTGATAGAATAAGCGAGTGGTAGAATATGTGAATAAGATGTGGATATGTGAATAAGCAGTGGATATCTGTGGATATGTGATTAAGGTGTGGATTTGTGAACTGCACTTAGGGAGGAAAAATGCCCCACCTAGAATACTGTGTCCAGTTCTGGGCCCCACAATTCAAAAAGGATGTGGAGAAACTGGAGGGTGTCCAAAGGAGGGCAACTAAAATGGTGAAGGGCCTGGAAACCATGGTTTATGAGGAAAGACTGTCTGTTTCCCTTGGTCTCCACTGGGTTCCCATGCAGACACACAGCTGTAACCAAACAGACTTGTTTCTTTGAGGGAGTCCCAAAGGTGCTCCAGGATCCCTTTACATCCTGACAGGGCTCCATCTTTGAATTCTTACAATGGCTTACACACCTTTTGGCCAGTGTGGACTTTACTGGGTTCCCTGGTGCTCCCCTTTTTCCTGAGCCCCTCCAAAGGAGAAGGCAAGGAGGAGGAGAAGAGATGCTGCTGCTGCTGCTGAGCGCTGGCAGTTCCAGTCCTGGAAGAGCCTTCTCACCTGTGGCAGCTGCAAGGCCTCCAGGGAGAATGTGTGGGGCAGCTGGAGGAGGAGGAGTGGGTCCCTTCCTGGTCCTCAGGAGAGCCCAAGGGTTGCAGCCTCCTCCTGGGGGTGCTTAATCTTCTCCTCCTTCCCTCCTCCTCTTCCTTCTAAGGGCGGGCCATCAGTGGGGAACTTGAGTGTCTGCATGCTCTTCTTCCCACCCATGGGGCTGGCCAGTCAAGCCAGCAGCTGGAGGAGGTAGGCAGCAGGGGCTCTCCTTGGGCACCTGCCCCGGCTGGCCCGCCGGGGATGCCCAAGAGGACCATGCAGCTCCCAGCTATGGTGCTGCTGCTGGTGGTGGTGGTGGTCCCAATGGAAGGGGACCCCCAGTCCTCAATTTCCTCCTCCTCCTCCTGCCACCTCCAGGAGCATCCTCCTCGCCCGCATCACCTTCCTCCTCCTCCTCCTCCTCAGAGGCTGAATGGAAGGGATAAGAGGGAGATGATGCTGGAGAGGGAGATCCTGGCTCTTCTAGGGCTGCCAGGGAGACCTCGCATCAGGACCCCAGCCCGGACCCGGCAGCACCGCCGGCGCCATGGACCCCCACCGCTCTTCATGCTTGACCTCTACCGAGCCATGGCCAGCCAGGACTTGGAGGAGGAAGAGGAGGAGGAGGAAGAGGAAGGCAGCCCTGGGGGGCCATGGAGGAGGAGGGTAGCCACCCAGGAGTCAGCAGACACCGTCATGAGCTTCGTGAACCTGGGTGAGTCCTTGAAGGGGATGGGATTGAGTCCGGGCTGATGGGAGTTGCAGTTCAACCCTACCTGGAGGAAGGCCAACCCAGGTAGCCACAGGTCAAGGGGAGCACAAGGGAAGAGCTTGAACTGGAGCAACCTCTTTAGCCCCCCCCCCCCTTTCTCTTGTTTCCGAGGAGACCTTCCTTTGACAGCTCTCTCCTCTTTGTGGTTCAGTGGCTCCAAGTTGCAAGATTTCTTCAAGGGGGGGGGTCACCTTTGCCTTCCCCTGAGGCTGAGAAAGTGTGACTTGCCCAAGGCCACCCAGGACTGAGCAGGGATTCAGACCCTGGTCTCCAGAATCCTAGTCCAACACACAAACCACTAAGTCACACTGGAATTCCCAGTTGCTTATAACTGGGACTAACAGGATGCAGGATTGCAATGCTAGCCCTTGCCAGGTTGCTGTACTGGTTTCAGTGTTTGCCTGAGACTCCAGAAGACCAGGGTTCAAATCCTTCCTCAGCTATAGGAACTCACGGGGCGGGGGGAGACTTTGGACAAATCACACTCTCTCAGTCTCAGAGGAAGGCAGTGGAGGCAAACCTCCCCTGAATAAATCCTGCCAAGAAAACCTCAGGAAAAATCTTTCATTTTAGGATTGCCATGGGTCAGAAGCAACCTGAAGGTACACACACACACCTGATAGTCTTTTGAGCATAGTGGGCCCCCCTCCAGGACACCCAAGGATACCAAAATGCATGGATGCTCAAGTTCCTTTAAATACAGGGCTGTATGAAAATGGTGTTCCTTATATAAAATGGCAAAATCAAGGTTTGCTTTTTGGAATTTATATTTTTGGGAAATATTTTCAATCCATGGATGCTTGCATCCGTGGATAAAAAACCTGTGGAGGTGGAGAGCCAACTGTAGTTCACACTCATTTATCTTTGGCGCCAAGGGAAACTTGGCTCCCTACTTCAGGATGAATCTGTCATGACTCCTGCAAGCGGTCTTGCATTGGGAGGGAACCAGAGAGTTAGGAGCAGCTGCCCTTACGCCAGTGGACCTCCACTTCCCAGACCCTTCAAGGCACTGGATAAATCCCTCTTTGCACCCCCTTCTCTTATCAGAGAAGCTTCGGGGCCAGAAATTAACTTCATTATGGATTCATTGTTTAGAATGTTTTAAAAACATTATTTTAACAGGAATGAAAGAGGCTCTGTGTGTGTGTGTGTGTCTCCATCCACCCATCCATCCATCCTGTACAGATTTGAGTCTCCCTTATCTGGAATCCCAAAATCCCAAACTGTCCACCTGTGTAGCTGAGATAGTGAAGCCTTTCCAATGGTTCAACATACACAAACATAATTTCATGCACAACATTAATAAGCATAATTTTGTATAATACAATTACGTCCAGGATATGTGTATAAACCATACATGAAACATAAATGAATTTTAGGTTTAGACTTGGTTCCATGTCTAAGGTATCTCATTATGTTACTGTGTTTTACTGCATTTTTTTAAAACTGTAAGCCACTTTGGAGGAAAGCAGGATAGAAATAATAATAATAATGTATATGCAAATATTCCAAAACACTTCTGGTCCCAAGCATTTCAGATAAGGGAGACTCAACACGCATTTTGTCTGAACCTACGTTGTAAGCTGTTTTAGATCTTGCATTGGGATTGTAAATAAGTAAACTGGCAGTACTTTGAGATTTTTAGGGCTGCTACAGATTCATACAACCCCTCAGTATACGTTCCATTTCAGAATATGTTCATGGCAGGGCAAAGTGTTTTTCTGTGGCCATTAGTGGCCAAATTAGTGGCAGAGGTCCATTTTCAAGGTCCCAAATGGAACTTATCTGACTGACTGGATAACGCTGGGCAACTCTACCAAATGCTTCTCTGCTCTCAAAAAATGTTGCTTCTCAGATGCATTTATCACCAAAGGGGAGAATAGGGGTTGCTGCATGGGCCAGCTAAGCCCGGACACAGAAAATTACCTCTAGGGAAAACACACACACCAGATTCAATGGATCCCTGTTGATCAGGTGAGAGAAAAAAAATGTGGGTCTCAGAGTGAAGCAGGGGGCAGAGAGGAAAAGGGGGGACTGCACCCCACCTTTTTGTACGTCCACCAGTTAAGAGAAGAGGAATCAATTATAGAATTGTGACACTTGGACCCAGGATACCAAGTCACACCATTCCACACTGCAAATAACGAAGCGCTGCTGGAATCCAGTCCAGCGGGTTCCTACCCTTCTGAACCTGCTGACTGAATGAAACTTGGTTGTGCGAGCAGCACTTTTCTGGCTGTTCCCAAACAAGCATCGCTTACTTGCAATTTTGCATTGGCCCTCGCTCTGGAGGATGCGTGCAGTGGCTAAGACCTCTCAGGCACTGAGGGGAATTTGGTGCACTCAGACTGAAATGTCATTTTGGTGCCTGAAGCAGATGGCTCAGAAGGCCCTTCTTTCTTCCCATGGTTCTACCTTAGTAATTAACACATTAAGCTACAACACTGTTAACTTGGTAGCAATTGCTGTTGACAGCGGAATGAGCTAGCTCAGAAAATAAGTGTCACTTACCTGTCCAGTCAACTTCTATGCATGGCGCTCGGGATGGGTGAGCACAGCTTCATCTTGTCATTCATCTTAAGCAGCAGAATGTCTTGGGTCGGCCTGGATGATCCTAGAAGAAGAAGACGAAAAAGACATCTTTACTGGGCTCCACTAGAGAAAGGAAAGAGATGCCCACCCTAGATTTAGGGGAGGAGGGAGTCAGTGATTGTGTTCTCCCAGGCCAGGTAGAAGCACATGGCTATAGAGACTTTCCCAGTGACTTTGTTGCAGTATCACAGAATCTGAGAATTAGAAGGAACCACAAAGCCACCTAGTCCAATTCCATGCAAGAATACACAATGTCACAATTTTAGGAAGTAAATTTTGAGGATCCTGAACAATCAAGTGTTTTCATACAAGATGAGATTACATTTTAAATAACACCCTATCTCACACTCTTCCATTTGTTGCTTAGCAAGCTTAAGCCATTTCTGAGCTCAGATGTAGTGTAGCTCAGTTCTATCCACCTGTTAATCCACCACCAGCCTGTTCATTTTGGTGGGAGCCTAGCAATGGATGTAGTTGAATACCAGGAAGCGCTGAACTTCTGTTCACAAGACATTGATTGAAAGGAGTGTCAAACAGGGGCATTTTTCTCCCAAATTTAGGAGCAGATAGGGAAAAAAGACACAAAGCCAAATCATCTTAGTCTGGTCTTGGGACTGGTCCTATGGTCACTATTCCTTGCCGTTCCTTTAGTTTGGAATGTTTTGGAAAGAAGTCAGTTGGTTCCCATGGTTCCCAAAGACTCTTGTCTGTGCTGGAGTTCCAACATATTTCTTCAATAACTGTAATTAGGTTTTATCTTTGAATGGTTTACAAGCCATCTATATGCACCACTGAATGCTTTCAAGCCACAGGGCAGGGCTGGGGGGGGGGTACTATATTCTGATATCTGACTAATTGTATAAACAAAAAGTCTGCTTGTTTAAGCTTAAGGAATGAGTAACCAACTTTGTTTTATTTGGGCCAATTTATTCAAATTTTTTGAAGAATCAGGAATTCTTGAATGTAAAGAAGGGGAGTAGAGCGAAGGAAGGAAAAAAATGCAGGCAGATGTTTCTAAGTGTTTGCTCTGTAAGCCTGAGTGCTAGAGATCTGACCATTTCTGTTGGGTTAAAGAAGATGGGTAACTTGTGGTCCTGCCTATATTGCAAAACTGATCAACAGTACTGTAATTATAAAAAATAAACCCTACTCTCACCTCATTTCTGTCATTTCACAACTGAATTTTTTTGCCGAGTGACAACAGGAATAAAGCTTTTTAAAAGTATGCATGTGTGCATTTGCTGACACAAAATGTTGTGAGTGCTAATGAATTTCCCTGTTAACACGTACTAACCTTCATCTCTAGGACAAATCAAAAGTGCCCAAAGTCCCCACACCTGTTCCCTTCAGGGCAAGTTCACCTCTGCTAATGTCCCAAGAGGGAAACATATGGGAGGCCTCTTGCACCAGAGAAATTCTGAGAACATTTTAAATTTAGGATTTGCGCGAGCCGCCCTGATTTCCAATGGAAGTGGCAGCTGCGCCGCATTCCCTGCCCTGACCGCAAAGCTGCGGAGACTAAATGCCAAGAGGAAGCTGAGGTTGCCTTCTGGGAGTTGCTCGCTGTCCGTGGCATCTATTTTTGGGAAAACACAGAAGGCTTGGAGGAGCCACCCAGTTTAATGGGTTGCTTATGTCCTAGGAAGGAAAGGCATTGGGCCCTTTGGAAGGAAAACAACACGAGTGTCTGGAATTTCAGCCATTTTGCTGAGGAAGGCTTTAGGATGGGTCTACCAGGTGCTTCTCCGGCACAAACACAGACTAAAGTGTTATCCGAACACAAGGACTCAGTCGGTGCAGCTTCTCCAGCCAACGGGAGAGACAATGGGCAACTGCTAAACATCTCTCGTTCAGGAAACAGTCAAACCATGCTTTAAAAAATAACTGGTGTGCCAGGTGAATAGAAATTTTTAAAACATTATTCCAGAAATCTGGAACGTAAATCCAGCCCCGATTCATAGGTATCTATTTGCACCTAGTCCCTGGAAGGGAATCATATGCCCCTCTGGAAGCTGTTCAATAAAGTTACCTGCATTCCTTATCATTTGTTAGGCCGGCTAGGGATGATGGGACTTGTAATCTCCTAACACCTGCGGGGGAATATGCTGCCTACTCTTGAACTAGTCCTTTCCTCACCGGCTCTATTTTCACAAACATCCCCAGCTGAAGGCTTCCTCTCCCATTTCCTGAGATTGTGAGCTGAACTGCTGCACTGCCGTCCCACAGCATTTGTGGTGTAATTGGTTTTCTTGCTCTGATCCTGGAAACCTTGAAGGGTTAAATATCGGATATCCCAAACTTCGGTCTTCCAGATGTTTTGAACTTCGTCTCCCAAGATTCCTGACTGTGGGCCAAGCCAGCAGGGGCTTCTGGGAGTTGAAGACCAAGATACCCAGAGGACCCAAGTCTGGAAACGTCTACATTCACCTTCAAGTCACCAAGAGGAAGCCAGGGCATTGCATTGCATTTAGACCCTGGCCTGTCATATCTTCTGTCCCCTCCCTCCATATGTGTGGTTTCTGAATGTTGGGCTACTATGACCATCTCTTCCAGTAGCAAATGTGACAAGTAAAATCATGCATTTCTTGTGCAAGTTAGTCTCTTTTAAATAGACAGCATTACTAAAAACTTAAATGATAGCAGTTGCTGTTTTGCCCTCAATCTCTTTTCCAGCTTCCCATTGCTGCTGCTGCTGCTGCCGCTGCCTCATCCCTTTGTTTTATTTTTAATTGCGGAAATTACAAGGAGTGGCTTCAGATAATATTTCAAATAAAAAAACGGGACCTGGCCCAAAACAAACAGTACGGTTTTTGACTTTCAACCTGTCTCCTCCTCCTCCTCCCAAAAGTTTCCAGTGGCCACTCCTGTCCTGCTGGGATGTGAAGCCAGATCCATCTGCAGGATGCGGACGCTCCTTTACGCTCTTGGCTTCCGTAGACAAACCCGGATGGAGCGCCTTCCCTTCTGTCCGTTTTAGCCAGCGAAACAGCTGGGGGCAAAGCGTGGGAGCGCAGCGGGCGTCCGGGAAGGTGGACCCTGGCATGAGCGGTTACCTCTTGGAGACTCCATAATTGCTAGCTGGTGGCCCCTTTGGCCAGTTGGGCCAGCTGCATCTGGTTTAGCGTCCTGTTTTTGCCTTTTGGAGACAGCGGAACAAACCTCAGCACAGATAGCAGGAGATTATGGTTAGGATGATTAAGTGGGAATAGGACTCTTTACCCAGAGCAAGGAAACTTTGCCCACATCCTTCACCTCATGGCATACAAAGGAAGCTCTATGGTTACTGGCTCCTACATTTCTTGGCCACTGGGTTAAGAAAGTATTTCGGTTCTTACCAATCAGCCCAGGCCCCTGCATCTGCCCTGCAGAAATGCAGACCGAGTCTCCCTGATCTGGAATTCTGGAATGTGAAATGGGACCAACAACCCAGACTTTTTCACGGGTGGCTGAGAGAGCGATGCCTTTGCTTTCGGATGGTTCGGTGTATACACATGCACAAAATTACTAAAAATATTGAGTATAAAATTACCTTCAGGCTATGTGTATAATTAATTAATTTCGTGTCTAGATTTGCATCCCATCTCCAATATATCTCATTATGTTGCTGTTGTGTGCCTTGGGGTCGTTTCTGACTTATGGCAACCCTATCTTGAGATTTTCTTGGCATAGTTTGTTCAGAAGAGGTTTGCCATTCCTTTCCCCTGAGGCTGAGAGAGTGTTACTCGTCCAAGGTCACCCAATGGCTGAGCCAGGATTCAAACCCTGGTCTCCAGGGTCCTAGTCTGTCACTCAAACTGCTATGCCAAACTGGATGTTATGTGTCTCCTTATGTATCTACATGCAAATATCTCAAAATTCAAAATCATCATCATCATCTCTGGTTCCAAGTATTTCAGATTATGTAGTTTGACACTGCTTTAACTGCCGCGGTTCTATTCTGCGGAATTCTGGAACTTGTAGTTTTGTCAGACATTTAGCCTTCTCTGTCAGAGCGCTCTGATGACTAACAAAACTACAAATCCCAGGATTCCATAGGATGGCACCAGGGCAGTTAAAGCAATGTCAAACTGGATTAATTCTGTGGTAAAGACACAGCCACAGAATCACACACACACATATACATACACAGACACACACATATATAGTGTGTATATACATATATGTATATATGAGCATATATGTTTATATGTACACTTACTATATATATATATGCACGCACACACACTCACACACATATATAATGTGTATATTCATATATTTATAGATGTTTACGTGTGTATATATACACGCACACTATATATATATACACACACACACACACACAAAATATATATAGTGTGTATATACATATATGTATATATGTGCATAAATGTATATATATATATATATATATACATATAGTATATATATACACACACACACCTTCACACACATATAGTATGTATATTCATATATTTATAGATGTGTATGTGTGTGTGTGTATACACAGTATACACACACACACAAATATATATATATATATATATATATATAGTGTATATATAGATATATGTGTGTATATGTGTGTGTATATACACACACATAGACACCAGTGAAAGAACCAACGGCTAAAGCATCCTAAAGAGGAGGCCATTAAAACTTCCAATTAAGGAAAACTGTCCTAATTAAGGAGAACTCCTCTATTGCTAATCACTCTCTCTGTGCGGCATTTTAATATATGTTTTAACCTGGTTTTATTTTTATTTTATTTTTTTCCTATCTTTTTTTTTTAAAAGAAACTTTAGTATCCTAAGGATTTTTAACATTTTTTTAATTTTTGCAAGCAACTTTGAGTCCCATTCTGAGGGAAAGGTGGGAGATAAATAAAATACTTTTTAAAGTAGGCCCATTTTACTGTTGAGAAAGCTTTTCCTGTCAAGATATTATTTCTCATTTTTAGAGCTGATACAGTTCCATTAAATAAAACCATTACATGCTTCAGGAGACAAAATTTACCTCAGCCACAGTCCACTAAAACAGAAGTCTGGCCTTTTTGTCAAAATAAATTGGGTTTTTAGAATTTAAAAAAATTGGGTTTTTAGAATTAGATTGTAAACCTGAACCGTCTAATAAAAAATAATAATTGTAAGCCGCTCTGATAGCCTTTAGGGCTGAAGAGCGGGGTATAAATAATAAGAATAAGAATAAAAGTGCTACAAAATTTACCTCAGTCACAATCCACAGATACAAACAAACAAACAAGAAAACAGGCATCTGGCGTCTTTGTCGAGATAAATTACAATTTGAGAATTAAAAGTGCTACAAAATTTACCTCAGTCACAATCCACTAAAACAGGCGTCTGGCCTCTTTGTCAAAATAAATTACAATTTAAGAATTAAAAACGTTACAAAATTTACCTCAGTCACAATCCATTTTCTTCCATCTCATTCATATATATATATATATATATATCTGTAAAAAAAATCAGAATTTTAAAATTAAAAGTGCCACAAAGTTTACCACAGTCACAACCCACTTTCTTCCCTTCTCTCATATATATATATATATATATATATATCTTTTTCAAAATAAATCAGAATTGTAAATTTAAAAGTGCCACAAAAAATAAAAGTGCTACTTTCTTCCCTTCTCATACACACACACACACACACATCTCTTTGTCAAAATAAATTACAATCTTAGAATTAAAAGTGCCACAAAATTTACCTCAGTCGCAATCTACTTTTTCCCCTTTGCATATATATGTACATAGATACACACAAACAAACAAAAAACAGGTGTCTGGTCTCTTTGTCAAAATAAATTACAATTTTAACATTAAAAGTGCCACAAAATTTACCTCAGTCACAACCCACTTTCTTCCCTTCTCATATATATATATATATATATATATATGCACACACATATATCTTTGTCAAAATAAATTACAATTTTAAAATTAAAGTGCCACAAAATTTACCTCAGTCACAACCCACTTTCTTCTATTCCTATATCTATATATCTTTGTCAAATTACAATTTTAACATTAAAAATGCCACAAAATTTACCTCAATCATAACTCACTTTCTTCCCTTCATATATCTATATATCTATATATCTTTGTCAAAATAAATTACAATTTTAAAATTAAAAATGTCACAAAATTTTCCTCAGTCACAACCCACTTTCTTCCCTGCTTTTATATATATATATATATATATACACACACACACACACATATATATATTTTTCAAAATAAATTACAATTTCAACATTAAATGTGCTACAATTTACCTCAGTCACAACCCACTTTCTTCCCTTCTCTTATGTGTGCGTATATATATATATATATATCTTTATCAAAATAAATTACAATTTTAACATTAAAAGTGCCACAAAATTTACCTCAGTCACAACCCACTTTCTTTCCTTCATATACTGTATATATATATATATATATATATATAATCAAAATAAATTAGAATTTTAAAATTAAAAGTGCCACAAAATTTACCTCAGTCACAACCCACCTTCTTCCATATATATATATATATATACTCAAAATAAATTAGAATTTTAAAATTAAAAGTGCCACAAAATTTACCTCAGTCACAACCCACCTTCTTCCATATATATATATATATACTCAAAATAAATTACAATTTTAACATTAAAAGTGCCACAAAATTTACCTCAGTCACAACCCACCTTCTTCCATATATATATATATATACTCAAAATAAATTACAATTTTAACATTAAAAGTGCCACAAAATTTACCTCAGTCACAACCCACCTTCTTCCCTTCTCATATATATATATATATATATATCTTTGTCAAAATAAATTACAATTTTGAAATTAAAGGTGCCACAAAATTTACCTCAGTCACAACCCACTTTCTCATATATATACACACACACATACATACAGTATCTCATTGTCAAAATAAATTACAATTTTATAATTTTACAATTAAAATTGCTACCAAATCACACATTTTGGAGATAGTATCAAAATATGTTGGGAAAAGGTTTGTTAATCACCTCCATGTGGAATTTCAGGAACCCACTCTTTTGCTTAATAATGAGGCCTTCAAATTAACTTTGGATATACCTCAGCAGCTGTGCCCCATTAATTCTGCCTCCCTGCTTCTTCCAGAACATTCCATCCCCTTCCCTCCATTTTGTTTGTCCCTCCCTGCTGCCAGGAGCTTCTGAGCATGCTCAAAAGGGCAGATGCCACTGGAGGAGCCTCCATTTTGTCTTGCCCAATGCCCCCTTATAAATAATTCCCTCAATGGCTGTTTGGCCTTTATATTTACATTATATATATATATATATATATATATTTATAAGGTTTTATAATATTTTATTTTATAATATTAAATAATATTAAAATATCATTTTATAATATTTTATAATATTTTATCATATATATATATATATATATATATATAATATTTTATAGTGCCCTGTGACAAAATATTATTTTATAATATTATTTTATCATATATATATATATATATATAATATTGCCCTGTGACAATGGGTGTGGGTGTGTATATACACACACACACACACAGATTTGTTTTAATAATATTATTATTATTATTATTATTATTATTTATTACCCGCGGGGTACAACAAGGTTAAAAACAGATTAGAGATTAAAATAATTCAAGAATTCCATCCCAACCTCCCTCCCCTTAAAATAGGATTAAATTAGTTAAGTTTAAAATTAAATTACTAACAATAAAAGTACAATGCAGCTAAAGTAAGTAGCTAAAAGTTTACATACATACATATATATGCATATATACACATATATGTATGAATTCAGATTTATTTTTATATACATTATATATGCAAATATTCATATTTATTTCTTTTACGTAATTAAAAGTATAGATATATAAACATATGCACATATATGTATGCCATTGAGATGTTTTTGTATGCATTGTATACTCTGTGTGTGTGTGTATACAGAGATTTATTTGTTTTAAATAGCTAAAAGTATATATACACACACATATATGTATGTATTATATGAATTGCATATATATATATATACAGATTTGTTTCAAGTAGCTAAAAGTATGAATATATATGTATGAATTCAGATTTATTTTTGTATGCATTATATACATTATATGCATATATAATATATATATATATATATACACACATTCAAATTTATTTGTTTTAAGTAACTAAAAGTATACGTACATATATAAACATATGTACAGATATATATATACAGATTTATTTGTTTTAAGTAGCTAAAGGTATACATACATATATACACATATATGTATGCATTCAATTTATTTTTGTATGCACTGTATACATTGTATGCATATACATATAAATATACATATATACATATATACATTCAAATTTATTTGTTTTAAAGAACTAAAAGTATAGATACATATATAAACATATATACATATATGTATGCATTCAGATGTATTATTGTATGCATATATACACTGTATGCATTAATATACATATATAACATATATATATATATATATTGAAATTTATTTGTTTTAAATAACTAAAAGTATAGATACATACATCTATATGTATTCACTCAGATTTATTTTTGTATGCATTATATATATATATGCGCACACACACATTCAGATTTATTTTTAAGTATCTGAAAGTATATATATATATATATACACACACACACACACACACACATATATGTATGCATTCAGATTTATTTTTGTATGCATTATATACTTTGTATGCCTATATATTCAGATTTATTTGTTATAAGCAGATAAAAGTTACACACACACACATATATATACACATATATACAAATATATGTATGCATTCAGATTTAATTTTTGTATGCATTATATACATTGTATGCATATATATATATATACACACACACACATTTGTTTTATGTAGCTAAGTGTGTATGTGTGTGTGTATATATATATATATATATATGGTGGGTTTTTGTGCAATGTCTTGTGAAATCATTTCGCCTAATTACGCAATTTTCCTGGGATATTCATGGGATAAACTCCCAATTTCCTTCGTGTGATAAAAAAACTAAAGGCTCTTTACGATTTTTGCAGAGTTGAACCCGACCGTTCCTCCTTTCGACGCTCTGCCTTTCCGACCAAGTTTTGCATAAGGTTTATTTTAGAGGGCTTTTGGTTTGTGCTAGATAGAAATTCTTTCTGCGTCTTATTCAAATATATTTTAAGAGACCAAAAAAAAAATATATTTTTTTTTAATGTGGTTCAGTATGCCAACATTTCCTTTTAATTTGACATCCGAAAAAGGCACCACTCTAAAGCGGCAGAGACGAATAGTATAATTACAGCGGAGGTGTAGTTTTTAGAAAGAAATGTCTCTCACGCACATACACACTTATACCCCAACTAAAAATATACCTTAAAATTGGCAAAAGTGTATAAAAGGACCCTGTCCAGACCTGCAGAGATTTGGAGGTAGGAGCAAGGAGCCGAATTTAAGGTATAAATAAAATAAAATTACTGCCACATGCCAAGGAATAGTAGCAGAGAATGAGTTGATATACCTCCGCTATCTAGATAAGAAAAATTAACAACTTTAGAAAATTAATGTACATTCTGCAGAGTCCTATACTCTGAGAATTCATTCTGGATTTTATTTATTTTTAAAGCCACCAACTGAAGGAAGACCAGTTGTGTGCCTTTGAAAGACACTTGATCAGGGATCCTCAATAAAATGCTGTTTTAGATACATTGAATGATTTGTTCTGTACCTTTGAATCATTTCTAACTTATGGGTAACTTTAAGGCAAGACTATCAAAAAATCGTAATCCAATATCCGAAGCTTTTCTTCCTTAGCAAAAAATTAAGGATGCTGGCTCTGTCCTTAAATAACTAGCCGTGGGTTTTTGGTGCCAAATCCATCGAAGTTCTAAACGCCACTTTTATTACCAAGAATGAAAAAGACCCAAAGCCAAAACGTGAGATGGATAATCCTAGGACCACCGGTGTTACAAAAGTGGTGCGAACTTTTGGGTTCTCCAGAATCCTTCATCGGGGGGTAAGGTGCAACCAACTTTAAAAGGATGAGGAACGGGATAAAGGATTATGGATTGCAAAGTTCCACTTTTGCATTTATGGAGGGCTCTTGGCTGATGGAGATGGAGACGAAGGCAGTCAGCTCAATGGAGACATATTCTTGCCTCAAACCTTTTAACCCAATAAATCTACTTCAGACAAACAATAGGATTCAAGTCAGAAAGACCCAAAACCTGGCCCAGTGGATCAAGTATCTTGTGTGTTTGCATCTGCAAGATGGATACTGCAACCTTCAAGGGTAAAGCATCTGGTTTCATCTTGCTGGGATGCACCGTTTGTGATTCATTTTCATTCTCGCCAACTTGAAAGCAGCCTGATACCCTGAGAAATTATTATTATAATGGTTATTATAATGATGGTGGTGATGTTTCACACACAAGTCTGTCATTTCCTTGACGTATTATAGACCAAAGGTGCAGCCTTGAAATACTCTAGCACAGTCTATCAAGATTATGGAGTTTATCACACAAAGGAGATCGGAAGTTTATCCTGCGAATATCCCAGGAAAAATCTGGTAATTATGCGTCACACAAAACCACCATTAATGTGGTCACAAAGAAGCATCAATGTACATCATTTTACTTTCAGGGACCATGGATTTCAGGGACCATGCATTTCCAAAATTGCTTTATTTGCGTGAATGCGTGTGATAATCATTCGCACAAGTAGTTAACCATTTTTTATTTTGTTTGCAGGATGCTTTAAATGCACTTTAATCTCTCTTTAATGCCGAAATTAGCCCCAGTGTGATAAACTCCTATGAACCTGTCCTTGTCCCATTTCTGTCCCATCCTTCCCGCGCAATTGAGGTGAAGGACTTTCGGACAACGTTGCACAGATCCTGTCATTAGCCCATTCTAAAAGCGCAAGTGACTATAGATTTTATCAGACGATGGAAATTGGAAGTATAATCCAATGGCAATCCGAACACAATCATGGGGTTTCATGTTATCTCACACAATTTCGGGCAAAAGGGAAGTCATTCCGAATGCAATCATGGATTTTACGTTATTTCGTATTAAAGCATCTCACGCAATTTCGGGCAATGGGGGGTCATTTTCGGGTAATGGGAAGTCATTCTGAACTCAATTGGAATTCACGTAAATTTGCTAAACTAACAAATTCACATGAATTCGAATTGGCTCCAATTGTATCTTTTCGAAATAAAGAGAAATTTGTCCCATCTGATAAACTTCTATGATTGCACAAAAGACCTACAGATGATGTTACGCAGATCCCACCATTAACCCATCAATAAAGCGAGCGACATTGGCCATCATTTTGCAATAACGTCTGTGTGTGATAATCCCCTATTTGTCCCATGGATTCAATGGGAGAGTAGCACTTGACATAGAAGCAAAAACCAATGCTTGCATTGTCAAGTGCTAAAAACCATCTCCAGATTCCCTAAAATGGTCCCCTCTTCCCTGGTTTTCTCCCTTCCTTTCCAAGCCCAGCCCCACTCTTTGAGATGAGCTCTCCGCATCCGCTCTGGGTTGGCCATTCTGCCTGGTTCTTTATTTTATTTTCTTTAAATACACACACAGAGACACACACTTGCAAACCCAAGGGTTTGTGGTGAACCTAGTAGCTGGAAGAAATGGCTTTCCGACAGGTCTCCATGCATCATTAAAATCTCAGCGGCATTCCCTTCTGGAGAAGAGCCCTCCGCAGCTCGCTCCCTTTGTATAAACATCCAGACCCAAAGAAGATGCACAAAAGTCGCAGCCGCACAAAAAGGGAGAGGAGTGGAAAATACGAAGCATCGACAAAGCCCAGGACCATGCCGCTCCGGACACAAAGCGTTGCTGTCGGTAGCTGCAAACCATTTTGGCCTTGTGTGTTGCACAAAAGTATTTAAAATCATGTGTAAAATTATCTTCAGGCTTTGTGTGCAAGGCGTATACGAAACATAAAAGGGTGTTGCGTTTTATCTTCAAGACGTTTCGTTATATATGTTTGTGCAAATGTGAGTATTCTAAAGTCCCCAAAATAGTCCAAAATCCAAAATAATTCTGCTCCCAAGCATTTCATATAAGAGATACTTGGTCTGTAAAATGTTTTAGTGGTCTTTTGTTTTGCAACCTGGAACAACCTGGAACCTCATATTGGAAGGAAGGAAAAAGAACGAAAGGACAAGAAAGAAAGAAAGAAAGAAAGAAAGAGCCATTAAGAGTTAAATTAATTTGCTTGCCCCAAAGACTTTCGGACAATATTTGCTACCAGCCAACTAGCTAATATTTTAAACAAGGGGTTATTATTTTAGTTAACTATTAATTTGTATCTTAATATTTACATACTGTACTTACAACTATTGACAACTATTAAATTGTATTGTTTTATGCATGGAATGAAAAAGAAAAGACTGTTGCATTTGTCATTTGGGTGCCTGGATATCAACAAAGAATGATGCTCAGAGATGCCCAAATAAACGGCTATGTTTGTGTCAACCTTGTCTCCCAATGCTTTGCAGTTGAAGTGGACCGAGACATCTTCCACCAGAAACCTTACTGGAAAGAATTCAGGTTCGATCTGACGCAGATCCCAACGGGGGAATCGGTAACCGCCGCCGAATTCAGGATTTACAAGATGCAAAGTTTCATCTGGCCCGTCAACAAAACTCTCCACATCAGCATATACAAGATCGTTCAAGAACGTCACAACAGGTGTGGTAAAAGAAAGGCTTTTGACCTGGTTTTAAATGCAAAATGGCCAAATTTAATTGTTGCCTATCTCTCAGCCGAAGAGGAAGCAAAGGCAAACCCCTTTCTGAACAAATCTTGCTCAGAAAACCCCACGAAAAGGTTGCCTTCAATGACTTGAAGGTGCACAATAACAAACCTTAGGCACTGATTAAAACCAAACGCTTACTTATCTGTAATCATTTATCAACTGCTTGTTCTGAAATATCTCAGTGGTTTGCAAATACAGGTATTCCAAAATCCAAAATCAATTCTTGTCCCAAGCATTTCAATCTGTACATTAGTATAGTGGTCTTTTGTTTCTTAAACTGCGATAAGATGATAAAGTACTTAAATCATTAAAAATAGTTTTGAGCCAGAAAGCCCAAGTATAACATTGAGGGATCTCTTCATATTTCTCTGAAGATGCCTGCCATAGATGCTGGCGAAATGTCAGGAATAAACGCTTCTATAACATGGCCTCATTGCCCGAAAAACCCACAAAAAACTATGGATGCCAGCCATGAAAGCTTTTGATTTCACACTGAGAGATCTGTCTGTCTGTCTGTCTATTGTATCTATCTATTTTACCTATCTATCCACCCATCCATCCTTCCTACCTGCATTTCTGGGAGACCTATCCCGCTCTGTTGGCCATATAGCAAAGGGCATTCTCATGCAAATAGTTAATTTAGCTTACCCCAATAAAGGTATCACTATTTTGTGGATTTTGGATTATGCTATACTTTGCATTTCTGGGAGCGATGTTCAAATGATGCCTTGGATACTCTGTCCTCATCTTTCCATGTCGATGCACCTTTTCTGCCTTTTCCAGGGAAGCAGAACTTCTCTTCTTGGACCTCCAGGATTTTTTAGCTGGGGCCGAGGGCTGGCTAGTGTTTGACATTGCCGCGGCTAGTAATCATTGGCTACTCAACCGCAAATACCACCTGCGCTTGAGACTTTATGTGGAGACAGAGGACGGTAAGGCTAAAGCCTCTTTTCTCTCTAGAAACCCATTTGGTGATACAAGTTGTTGTCATATTGCAGGGATGGCCTTGGGTCTGTGGCGCCTTCCAAGACTGCTTTTGTGGCCCTTAATTTATTATCATTTATTTATTTACTTATTTATTTTAAACTCACCTTTCTCACAGCATGGGACACAAAGCAGCTTGCAATAATTCAACACAAAAATGCAGTTAAAATCTAATTGTAGTTAAGTTGTTGTTTTTAACGGCTAAACAACAATTGTTTTGTCCCATTATTTCTGATTTCAAGTCAGAAGACTAGGAATTAACCGTAAGCAGTATTAACATAGCGGAAAGGGTTTGGCCTTTGGGTTTTTCAGGACAGAGCGTCGACCCCGGATCGGCCGGCCTTTTGGGACGTCGCGGCCCGCGCTCTAAGCAGCCCTTTGTGGTGACCTTCTTCCGGAGCGGCCAGAACCAAGTCAGAGTTCCTCGAGCGGCCAAACAGCTGAGGAAGAGGCAGCACAAGAAGACGAACAACTTATCACATTTAAATAGGCTCCCGGGGTCATTGGGTAAGGACATTGGAGCTGAGTTTGCACCTTGTTTCGAGCTTGACCTCAACAGGTTTGCAGTTTTTAAGTGAGGTCAGTACTAGCCGTTTGCAAGACTCTGTTTAGACATGAAGACATCACTTCGGGAGACTTCCAGGAGCAGGAAAGCAACTTTCGTGTGTATGTATGTGCATGCATGCGTCCAATTTGGAGGTTGGAAGAGGCTTCCGGACACATAAATTACCTTGGAGCCACAGTTCGGACTATAGCCCAGGTTAGGGACAATGTCTCGTCATAGCAGCTGAAACTGGGATGCAGTTCTTACTTTTGCAACACTAGAACTTCGTTCTTTATTTCCTTTATTTCAGGCCAAAGTACTGCACACACTTCCTCTTGGCTTAAATTGTCCACTTGGCAAATTCTGGTCTGCTGATAAAAAATCCTGGGCTTTTTTCTTCCGCAGATGACCTCCATGTTTCTGAAGGGAGACAAGTATGCCGAAGGCACGAACTCTACGTCAGCTTTCAAGACCTTGGATGGCTGGTAAATACTTCTTTTAAAAATTGAAAGGTAGAGCCGTGTTAGTCTGGAAAATCCGTATGCAAAGGGGTCTTGTAGTGCCTTTGAGTTTAGTTTATTTCGGTCAGTGACCAGTAAAAAAGGGAGCAAAATGAGCTAAAGAAAATGCAATGCATTACTGTACATTAAAATACAACATTAAATACACAGTTAAAAACAAGATTAAATGTAAAGTATTTGTGTTAGAATGATTTTAGAAAGACAGTGTAAAATGATAATACCGTTAAAAGTAAGGCAGCTGACAAACTATTGCTGCTGCACAAATACTTGCTAACTTGGCTGTAATCTCAGGAAACTCATCAGCTGAAAAATAATCAATGTAAAACACATCAGATCTCCCTGGTACGGTCAGCCCTCCTTATCTATGGATTTTTTTAATCCACAGATTCAAGCATCCATGGTTTGAAAATATTCCAGAAAACTATAAAGTCCAAATAGCAACCCTTGATTTTCCATTTTCTATTTTTTCTCTGCCATTGTATTTAAAGGGGCTTGAGCATCTGAGAATTGAGTTACCTATGGGGGATTCTGGAACCAAATCCCAGCAGATAGGTCCCACTGTAGGGCTTGTAAAATTGGGTTAATAAAATGGCGTTGAAGATCACAATGAAAAGAACGATACGCCACAACACGGTGTCTTCTTCCAATACAATTTCCCTTTGCTCTTTCAGGACTGGGTGATTGCACCCCAGGGCTACTCCGCTTTCTACTGCGAAGGCGAATGCGCTTTCCCCTTGGACTCCTGCATGAACGCGACCAACCATGCCATCCTCCAGTCTTTGGTCAGTATCTTCTGATGGGAAATTGCAGAACAGAGAATAAGGGAGCTTCCCAGCAACAGGGTGTACGTGTGTGTATATATATATATATATATATATATATGTTGTGTCTGTAACAAGGGATCCCACAGGCTATTATAGGAGCAGCCATAGGTCTCTGCATGCTTACCCCAGTGCCCTACTGGGTCCATCATCTTTCACCACTTTTGTAGGAGTTCAGCCATTCTTCTTGCTGTTGTGTGCCTTCAGGTGAAGCTACAGGTTTTCCTGGCAGCTTCCTTCAAAAGGTTCTTCCTCCTTCTGGCCATGCAGCAATAGGGAGATATTCAAAGTCCAGGGAATTTAAAGTCCGTTTGCATCCCAACAAGGACCCCTCTTTTGCAACCCAGTATATCTCCGTTCCAGTGAGATCACAGGCCTCTTTGTAGGGATTCCTCAAGAAGTCTCCATGTCTTTGCATCTGGAACATTTGGTTGGTGAAGAGGTAAAGAGGAAAGTCCAAAGAAACCTGCCAAGAAAACCCCATTACAGGTTCATCTGAGGGTTGCCCTAAGTTGGAAATGACTTGAAGGCACACAGCGACAACAGATGTTCCAATGGCCGTGTGTTTTCCCCGCAGGTGCATTTGATGAAGCCAGACGCTGTCCCAAAGGCCTGCTGTGCGCCCACCAAGCTCAGTGCCACGTCGGTCCTCTACTACGACAGCAACAACAACGTCATCCTCAAGAAGCATCGCAACATGGTGGTGAAGACATGCGGCTGCCATTGAGGTTCAACGTTGGGTTGTGGGTCAAGGAAACAATGACTTGCGCTGTTGGCAGCAGCAGGCACCTTTCCTACCAAAGACTCGGAGGGGAAACCCCTTCCCAAATACACCCGAAGGGGGAAACGGACACAGGTCTGACCGCTGTGCAAGAATTTGGGTTGTCCATTGGCTTCAGCTGACCTCGGATTGACACCGGCCCTTTGGCTCTCAACTTGGCTGGAGCGAGGTTTGTTCATATCCTGAGCAAACTGAACCAAACCCTCTACAGAAGAGCCTTTGCCAAGGAAACTAAAACATGAGCGGCTATGCACACACAGGTCTGTTTTGTATTCGGTGCCAAAAAAGCAAGAAAGCCACAGATCCTGCGCTAATGAAAGCCATGCAGATCAACACACTCCTTTGGCATAAACAGGCCCTGTTTTATCCCTGACATTGCCAGGGTTTCAGAACTGGATTTTGGTGAGGGGCGATACAAGCAAAGTTTGGGGTGTTGGTGTGTCCAGGGGCATCGAGGCATTGCCCTTGCTGAACCCCAAAGTCTTCTGCAGGCATCCCAGCATCTTGTCAAATGTTTTCCTTGCTCACGCAAGTGAGAGCTCTACTGTTTTTAAATCCCGAATTGCAAGGTTATGTGCCAAGAGACCCCACCTGAGCATAATAAAATCATGACAACAAAAGGCAGCCAATTCCACAAGGTCACATTGTCACGTCCATCCCCCGGCATGGCCGATTAAACCAATGTTTGGTCTAGCCTTCCCCATGAGGCCAAAGCACAAAGTGGGTATTTCGTACAAGAAATTAGGCAGGCTTGCAAGAGATTGCAGTGTTGGCCATCTTGATGCTTCCTGCTCAGAGATGTGCTCCTATGTAGAACGGCACGTATGCACAAAGCGTGACCACAAAATAGTCCCCAGTCCTTTTGGATGGCATGATGAGCACCAAGGGAAAGTAAGTACAGTGGTCCCCCGGGTTACGAAAGTAATCTGTTCCGGGATTACTTTCGTAACCCGGAAGCTTTCGTTTCCCGGGGGACCGCTAAACTCAATGGACCGCGCGGCCATTTAAAGGGGCCGCGCGGCTTTTTTTCCTTCGTATCCCGGGAGATATTTCGTATCCCGAGGGATAAGAAGCCGGTCCGCCGCCTTTCGGATCCCGGGGTTTTCGCAACCCGGGGGATTCGTAAGGCGGGGGACCACTGTAGATGGTTACTCTCTTGGAAAGGTTTGGGAATGGTGGCTTTCATTTAAAACTGCCCTTGCCCAAAGCAATCCCAAAATCAAATCCAAGACTACACTTCAGGTCTCTTCTACTTTGAGTTTTGGGTTTTTAAAAAAACATTTCTGAGAAAGTAGACCAAGGCTATAAAAGCTTATGCCCAGTTCACTCCATGCATCTAAGGAAGTAGACCAAGGTCCAAAACACACCGCAGAAATGATCCAGTTTGAGGCTGCTTTAACTGACCTGGCTCAATGCTAGGAAATTCTGGGAACTGTAATTTTGTGAGACATGTACCTTCTCTGTCAGAGAGCTCTGGTGCCACAATAAACCGCAGTTCCTAGGATTCCCTATCACTGAACCAGGGCAGTTAAAGCAGTCTCAAATGGGATCATTTCTGCAGTGTATTTCTGACCAAGAGAATAACAATCTACTTACTTTCCCTTGGTGCTCATCATAGGGACCACATGTGGGTCACGCTTTGCCCAGTTAAAGCAGTCTCAAACTGGATTATTTCTGCATTGTGTTTTGGACACAAGTCTAGGAGCTTACTCTACAACTTCTTTTGCTGAGTTAGTCCCAAAGGTGCCACAAGATCCCTTTGCATCCTGACATTCTTGTTTCTTTCCATAGAGCTCTGATGAACCCAAAGAAAATGCTGAGCTGTCATTTGGCCCCAATCATGGACTGGATGGGAGCCAATAAACCAAAGCTCAGTTCAGACAAGCCTGAGAGGAAGGGTTGGTCCATCATCTGGAACAGGGAAGGTGGCGCTCAGTCTGAATGCTTGCTCTCTGGGAAGCTCCTACCATGTCTCAAGTTCTTAAAACAGATCCAGAAAACCACTATGAAATTTGTCAAGGGTGTTCTTGTGCCTGAGAAACAGTCCATGGCATCATTTTCTCAGCAACCTAGCAGAAGACCAACCTGTAACCCCAAACTCACGTATTGCCTCAGTGATGCAAAGAGACCATCCTTTGGGTCAAATGGGCTAGGCAGTGTTGCACCTCCTTCTCCTGTTAGATTGTTTGCTCACATGCATCACCTGCACATTTCTGCTCATCCACAGCCAAAATGACCTGTAGTGAAAGAGGTCTGATGAACAGGAGCACTCTCTCCTGCTGTGGATTCATTTTCTTTTGCATTAATATCTCTATACAGATCTGGCATGGTTTCCTCTAGAGGTACACTAAGATGCCCTTTGGAGGGTTATTTCCCTTCCCCAAAAGCTGCTGTTATCTCTCTCTCTCTCTCTCTCTCGTACACACCCACAGAGTGAATACAGTAGTGTAAAAACACAAAAGTACAGTGGAGCAAAGCACCCTCAGTTCATATAGTGCAAAGTCCCTTCTACAGAACCGCAAGCCTTAAATCAGAGGCCACCATCCATAACACAGGGAATGCATCAGCACACCATTGATTTCAATAACCTGCTTTGCATGTTAGAAGCCAGAGGGCTTCTTTGTTCCCTTCCTACAGAAAGGAGGGACTTTTGCAACACACATACCTTTCCCCTCGAATATAATTACTGCGCACCTGATCTCCCCAAAGCATTCCCTTCTTGCTTTTCCCAAGCAGAAGGCATTTCTCCGCTTCCCACACCAATTGCAGTAGAGAAGGAGGATTATGCAGAGTCCTCAATATTTTGCAGTTGTTATTTTAATGATCTATCTCCCTATATAAACGCACCCGAATATCCAGTTCCTTCCCTTCCGTGGGAGAGAGATACAAAGCAACGCCCGTCCCTCTGGCCCTGTTCTCAGTCCGTTCCCTTTTACAATACCTTCCATCCATCTTTGAAAGAATCAGGATGAAGCCCAGCCTTCTGGTTGCCACAAAGATTTCCGTCAGCCGGACACAGGGAGAAGGCTGTCTGCCAAAACCAGATTCTCAACATGGTCACTTTTAAGGCTACTATTGTCTGGAATTCTATTATTAAAATATATGCACAGATGTACAGGTTGAGTATCCCTTATCCAAAATTCTGGAATTCTCCAAAATTGTCCACATGGGTGGCTGAGATAGTGACAGCGTTGCTTTCTGATGATCCAATGTTCACGAATTTTTTTTCATGCACAAAAATTATCAATTTTTTCTGTATAAAATTATACCTTCAGGATATCTATGTGACATGTATGAGAAACACAATTTAATGCTTAGGTTTGGGTCCCATCTCCAAGATAACCCATTAGGTATATGCAAGTAGTCCAAAATCCAAAAACTCGAAAACACTTCTGGTCCAAAGTATTTCGGATAAGGGAGACTCAACTTGCACGGCAGACACAAGCATACGTTTTGGGTCATTTTAAACCCAGAAGTAACTTTTTGTTAAAACAAGATGCGATCGGAAATTACTTTTAGCCTACTTCTTTTCGTTAAAAAAAGGAACCCTGCCATCACTAAAATGTCCCAAGGAGCCAAAATGTGGCAAATATTCCCCCGCAGCCTTGGCACCAAAAAAATAAAAATAAAATAAAAATAAAAAATTGGGGATTTTTTTGTCCAAAAAGCAGTCCCTGCTTAATGTAGCATCTTCGCCAAATTCAGGGAGGAGAGGAGCTCTCTATTTTTGTTTCTTGAAAACCCACTTACGGCGGAGGCTGGAACATCCTGGGGCAGCAGCAAAGCCCATAATTATAGACCCAGTGAAAAAAGAGAAATCCTTCCTCTCGTTTTTTGTCTTGGAAGATTATTCTAATCGGCTTCTCTGCAGGATGTTATTGTGTAGCTATGCCAAAACCCAACTCCCCCCCCCTTTTTAAATAAGAGTGAGGAAAGAGCATATGCTCTGGTTTATTCTGATTTCCACCTCTGTCCGCTCCTTGTAGGATTTAAATAATATTGGGAAAGAGGTTAATAAGTGAGAGGTTAATCATTTTTGCCCCCAAACTATGAAAACACCTCAGAACCCCATACTACCCCCTAAATGCTTCCATTTTCTTTTGCAGTTCCTCTCAAAATGGTTACAGGAAGTCAAACATACAATTCTGTTGCAAATGGTCAGAACCGACTATAATCTGTATTGGGAATTTCATGTCAGTTGGATAAGATGTGTTTCTTAACATGCCTTAAGGTGCAATTCTTAGGATTTTCTTAGGATTTTTCAGTACTACTGAACTCACATTTTTCAGTACTCACATTTTCTTAGGATTGTTCAGTACTACTGAACTTAATGGGGCCTATTTCAGAGTAAACATTTTTGGGCTCAGTCTGAAGTAATTCAGGGAAAGTGCAGAGAGGTTTGCAAAAGGGAGAAAAACTAAAGACGAGTCTCAGTGGATCAAATGAAACTCTCTGTCCTGATGGCACACTTCCAAAAGCAAGAGAATCTCCCCAACACTTCTCAGTCTCCCTCGGATGAATGACCTCTGGATAGGAAATTTATGCTTCAATATAAAGTTATGGTTTAACATGAAATGTGTTAGGAGGAAAACCACTGAGCTAGTTAGAATGCTTAAAAGGTTAAAAACCTGAAAACAACCAGGAGGAATAAGAGGTCAGAACTGCTTGTTTTTTTAAATAAAAAAATAGCTTTAAGTTCAGAGGAGAGAAAATACTGTACAAAAAGTCAAAAGTCTCTATAATTCTGGACACAGAGAAGTTGTAAAGCTCCTTTGTGTATAAACAGGGTCCCAAAACATCTCACTCTCATTCAAAGTGGCTGGTTGTCAACTTTCCATCTGGCAGCTGTTCACAACCGGATTCTGCCCACACCAAGATTCACATGTATTCGCCGCAATCTGAGATAATAATTTTCTGCTTTGGTTTCCCATCTTTGCTGCCTTGAGCCTTGATTCAATAAAAACAAAAAGGAGAGAGAAAGATAGAAAGAGAGAGGAGAGGTGTCAAATGCGGAAAATGAAGCCCATGGACTACACGTGGCCCCATAGATTCCAACATTGTGACCCCCGAAGCCCACCCCACTAATCTTCCAAAGCCCCCACCCGTTCAAATTTTAAAGAGATTCAACATAATTTTGAGGCAATTTTTGCCCCCGAACCATGCAGAAACGTTGGCTCGCTGAGGCATGCTTTACCTCGATTTGCCGCACCACGTCCAACCCTTCCGTGACTTCTCCAAAGACCACATGCTTTCCGTCCAGCCAGTCTGTCTTATCGCAAGTGATGAAGAACTGAGAGCTGTTGGTGTTGGAGCCAGAATTGGCCATTGACAACAAGCCTATATGAAGAAAAACACACACACACACACATAGCCACAGCATTAGTGTCGCACAAGCCTTCCTACAAGATGTGAAGTCAAAGGCTTTCACGGCCAGCATCTACAGTTTTTTTGTGGGTTTTTCAGGCTATGTGGCCTTCTGAACTAAAGGAGCCATTTTAGGAATAATAAGCAGCAGCACTTGAAGTGGGCAGAAGTACTTACTCCAAATGTTGGGGGAAATCTTGCAGGAAGTTTTTGTGGGTTTTTTGGGCAATGTGGCCATGTTCTTGAAGAGCATGTTCCTGACGTTTCGCCAGCAGCTGTGGCTGGCATCTTCAGCCAAGAGAAATGCAGAATATATACCCCACTCACTTCCATGCCAGCATTCTCTGAAGATGCCAGCCACAGACGCTGGCGAAAAGTCAAGAATAAGCCCTTCCAGAACATGGTCCCATAGCCTAAAAAACCCACAAGAATTTCCTACAAGAATTTCCCCAACATTTGGAGTAAGTGCTTCTGCCCACCTCGGGTGCTGTGGCTTGGTATTCCTAAAACGGCTCCTTCAGTTCAGAACACATACACACACAGAGAGCAACCTGCCATAGGGGTACACAAACCCATAGCACTGGAGTCCCACCAAAGCCCTGGCGAGGTCCTACCTGGGCCCGTGTGTTTCAGGATAAAGTTTTCGTCATCAAACTTCTTCCCGTAGATGGATTTCCCTCCTGTGCCGTTGTGGTTGGTGAAGTCTCCTCCTTGGCACATGAACTGGGGAATCACCCGATGGAAGCTGCTGCCCTTAAAGCCAAAGCCTTTCTCGTGAGTGCACAGGCAACGGAAGTTCTCTGCCGTTCCAGGAGGAGAGAGGATTTGTCAACGTGAGAGAAACAGAACAGGCATTTGGCCTCAAAAATAGCCAGGTTAGCACCACTTTCTTGGTAATATATGTAGAATATATTTGGATCTCCCTCACTACGTCTCAGGCCTGAGAGAGAGAGGGACTGGCTGAAGGATATCCAGTGGAGTGAGGATTCAAACCCTGGTAATAGACAGTGGGCCCTTGGTATCTATTGGGGTTTGATTCCAGGACCCCGCATGGATACCAAAATCCATTGATATTCAAGTCCCATTAAATACAATGGAACAATAAGATGGTGTCCCTTATATAAAATGGCAAAATCAAGGTTTGGTCTTGGGAATTTATGCATTTTAAAAATATATCCAAACCATGGATGCTTGAATCCATGGATAAAATATCTCTCGGCCTCAGAGAAAGGCAAAGACAAACCCTTTCTGAATAAATCTTGCCAAGAAAGCCCCATGATAGGGCCACCCACTGTATGTTGGAAACAACTTCAAGATACACAGCAACAAACAGTGAGGGTCTTTGCTTACCGGCAGTCATAGGGACAATATCCGATCGCAGCAGGATGTTCAATCGGCCTGCAGGCTTGTTCCCAATCTTGATGTCCATGTAAACCTGGGGGTTGGCCCTTGATTTCTTTGCTGGAGGCTCACCCTAGCAGAAAGAAAACACAGCTTGTTCTATGAAAGGCCTCCAGCAAGCCACTGTTGGCTAAAATCCCTCCCAAAGAGGTGACGTTAGCATAATTGTCTGCCATGAAAACATAGTTCTGCTGTTACACAGTGATAAAGGAAGGCAAGTAAAGGCTCTTTGGTCCTCAGAGCCAGAAGGTTCTGGAGAGGATGCACTGGAAAACTATCTGTAGGAAACTACCTTCCTGATTTCACAGATGACTGGATAGGGTTTGGAGGATGGCCAGGATGAGAAAACCAGACTTTTAAAATTGCTAAGCCGAGAGGAGATGATGAAGGATAAGTTTGAAATAATATAGTCTCCCTCTTGACCACTGAACTTCATCCATAGATCTCCTGCAAAATACATGCCATTTCGGATGGACACCCTGAAACCCCATCTTACTTTTTGTAGTTAGATTTAATGAGCTTAACTTATAGTTGTATTAGTATTATTGGTAACAGTACCTGACTTATGATATGAAAAAAAGTGTACACATACATATGTACACACACATACACACACGAAAATTGTCTTCCTTCACAGCCACATCTCTGTTCCTCCAATACAGAGGCCGAACTGGATTTCTGTCACCCTCTTTACATGAACTGCTTTTTCATTACTAAGATAATGTAGATTCGGCTGGGCAACTGATTGGGGATTCAGGGCCCAATTTCAAATCCTCAGATGCCTTTCTGTGGGTCATCCCCCCCCCCCCCGGCCCAGCAAGCTGAAATAGCTTCATTTTCCTCTCCAGCCCTTCTCAAAATGGCAACAGGAAGCGATGTCGCATCAAAATGACCCAAAAGGGGGTGCTGCTCAACTAAATGTGCTCCGCCTCTCAAGCAAAATCTGAAGAACTCAGTGTTGCCCCAACACCCCCCCCCCCAAAAAAAGAAGTGCCCACTTACCTCCTGGGTCTCTGAGCGGGTGGGCTCTGCCCCCTCTTCCTCCACGTTCTCCTCAAGCGTCTTTCCTGAAAATTTCTTGAGCCAGTCATCATCCGACCAGACTGTCAAAGGGAAACAGAAGGCATTCAGGAACCAGAAAGTGCCTTGTTTTGTTTGTTTACACCCACGTTAAAGGATGATCAAGCAGTTATTTCTGGTAAGCCTATCCTAAGCTAGTACATAAGATGAAAAGTCTGTGGGACCTTCTCTTCCAGGAGTTTTGAATTTGGGGTTCAAAGACACCCTTCGCCCCAAGAGTCCTTGGTTAGATTTCAGTGGGTTTGCAAAATTAGACAGGGGGGATCTTTATTTTCTCCATCCTTTTAAATTGAAATTTATTATTGCCTTTAATTAGGAACACATGCAACAAACTATAGTGTTTGCAAACTAACCAAGACTTTGCCACCAATCACAATTACTTCCACATCACATTCCAGTTCTTGGATATTATGAAATACCATTTATGAATATACTCTGAAACTGATGTAGTTATTGAACCTGCCAGTCACACATAAGATCTATTTTATGCATTTAAAAACATAATTACGAATACATAGGCTTCACCAGACTTCCAAAGAGGTCCATGGTACAACAAGAAAGGGTCAAGAGCCTCTTTTCTCGTCCCAGTCCCATGGCTCACCTGGGCGGGAGGAACCTTCCTTAATCCTCATTGGTTTGGCCAGGTTGACCCGGATCGTCCTCCCAAACAGCTCAGACTCATTCTAGAAAGGAGAGGGGGAGGATTTTAAAAAAGTATATTATTTTCATTTTAAATCCCATTTTATCAAAAGATTAATTGGGACAGTTTCTGATTCTACAATATTTAGGAAAGAGAACTCAACATTCTATATATTGTCATTTTAAAGTATTTCCATCCTGCTGTTCTCAGAAATTAGTCACTCTCAGCCTTGAAGGAAGCCAAGGGCAAACCCCTTCAAACGTTGCCAAGAAAACCCCGCACTAGAATCATCATTAGTCAGAAACAAGTTGAAAGCACACAGCAACATATGTTCTCGGAAACATTGCACAGCTGTTTACAACAACAGGAGAAAGAAAGGCACTAGCTGCAACGCAAAGCTATAAAACGGGACTTTTCAGATCTCAGAGGCCTCCTGAAACAAACCAGGAAAGAGGTTTGTTTTCATGTCTCTGGGAAACCAACATGAAGAAGTCTGTGTGCAAGTCTCTCCTAGAAAACAAGACCCCAAAAATCAAAGCTGCACCTGAAGGCAGATCATCTCACTTCCCCATGAGAAGAAATCTCTCATTATGCCTCACCAGAAAATATTAAGTGTTAGGAGTGAGAGGAGCTTTTAAGATCTCTGCAAAATTAAAATGTCAAAATCTAAAGAGAGACTTACCATGTTATCGATGGCTGCTGCTGCATCCTAAAGAAAGAAAGAGGACATATTTTTATTGATAAGTCATCCCTTACATTAAATGTTGGGAACTGTGGAAAGATGTGGGGGCACATGAATCCCCCCTTGGAGACTCTGGAGCCCCCAAATGCCAAGGCTTTGAAAGGATGAGGCATTTTCACCACAGTTTAGGCCTTCCTGGGCAATTTTAAGGATAGGAGAATACTTTTTTAACAACAGGAAATGAGTAGAAGTTACTCACTTCCGGCTGTGAAGCAGGGAATGTGACAAAGTTGTACAGGTTGAGTTTCCCATATCTGAAATGCTTGGGACTAGAAGTGTTTTGGATTTTGTAATACTCGCATATACATAATGAGATATCTTGGAGCCAGGACCCAAGTCTAAAGACAAAATTCATTTATGCTTCATATACACCTTATACACATAACCTGAAGGTCATGTCATACACAATATGTTGAATACCTTTGTGCATGAAACAAAGTTTATGTACACTGAACCATGGAGAAAGCAAAGGTGTTGCTATCTCAGCTACCATGTGGACCATTTTGGAATATTTTGGAATTCTGGATAAGGGAGTCTCAACCTGTATCCCTTTCCCCTCAATGTTGAATATACTCTCGTCAGTTATGCTTTGGATGTGTCAACATGTCAATATCTCCTCACCTCAGCTAGTTCAAATTCAATGAAAGCAAAGCCTCGATGTTTTTCTGCAAAGATACAAGAGAAGGATTATTAGTTTTGCAAAATCTCACGGGCAGCCAATGCACCTTCAGACCTCAACATGGGACTCGATAAGAGATGCTCAATCTCCTACTCAAAAGGGACAGGACACTCAGAAAAAAATAATCATTTCCCTTCTGTCACGGTGGAACTATTTTTTCCTCACCAGATGAAAGCAATGAATGGCTCCACAGAGCAGGAACTAGACCTTCTCCACATATTCACAGGGACACAAAAGTTTCTCTTCCAGGATTGTAAAGGCAGACATTTAAATTCTCCCCCGGGGAAAAAAAATCCTGCAGTTTTCTCTTCTAGTAAACATTTAAAGGTACAGCTCCAAAATCAATTTTTGCCTCCTGCCCCAATGTGACTCACCCCATGCCACTCACCCTGTGCCAACTACCCCATGTCATAACCCCAATGCCATTCACCCAATGCTAGTCAACCCAATGCCACCTACCCTGATGCCAATAACCCCAACGCCAGTCACCCCACGCCAGTCACCCTGTGTCATAATCCCAATGCTACTCACCCCAATGCCAATCACTCCATGCCAGCTGCCCCAATGTCAGTTACCTCAATGCCACTCACTCTAATGCCAGCCCCTATTTATTTAGGGTATTTATACCTTGCTCTTCAGCCCTAAAGGCTCTCAGTGGCAAGTGCTCCGTGCCAGTCACCCCGATGCCACTCACCCCATGACATAACCCTCGTGCCACTCATCCCAATTATTTCAATGGTGAATGTGTTTAACTGACCTTCTCAGGAGAGGGAGGGAATAACTGGGACACTGTGGATCGTAGGGATTTTTAATTGTTAACCTCTCTGTCTCTTTGAAAGCTTTTCTTTATGTATGTGTTTGTTTTATACCACTCACCCCAATGCCAGCTGGCCCATGTTCTCATCCCAATGCCACTCACCCCAGTGCCAAGGCTGCCTGCCAATTCTCCCCCCTGATGCCAGTCCTTCCAATGCCCCCCTGCCCTGCCCTGGTGCCAACCTGTCTCGTAGTCGAGGGGGATCTGGATGTCGGTGATGTCTCCGAAGGGGATGAAGGCGGCGTGGAGGACCCTCTCGTCCACCTCCTCTGCCAGCCCCCCTGGAAAGAGAGAGAGGGGCACCACAGATCATGAGACCCCACCAGGGCCAAGGCCCAAGCCACCACTGCCCCCCAAAACACCCCCCACCCAGCCCCCAAGGGCGCCTTGGAAGAGAGGAAGAGGCACCCCTGGAGCCTCTCCATCCATCCCTCCATGGCAAGAGAGAAAGGTTGCCCAGCACTCCTCCTCTTTGCCCTCCTGCTGCTCACCCACATACAGGACCCTCTTGGTGGCAGCCATGGCCCTGAATCCTTCCCTATCCCAGAAGCCCCTGCTGCTGACCCGGAAGGGCTCCCAAAGGTCACAGGAAGGAGGAGGAAGAGGAGGAGCCAAAGGCTGGCAGGCTGCTGCTGGCTGGGTCATTTTTACGCACAACTAGGGCGCACGTGGTGCGTAAAAGGGCAGGCAACTGGCAAGGCTAGGTGGGCCTCTGCCACTCCCTCCCTCTCTTTTGGGGGGAAGAAAAGCCCCATTTGGGGTGCAAGGGTCCCCCCAGGTATCCATCTTCCCAGGCAGGAACTTGGGGAGCACAAGGGGCCTCCCCCAAAAAGCCCAAGAGAGGGAGAAAGAGGCTTTGCGCGCGCAAAAAGGAGGCAGGGAACTAGACCCTCTCCAGAAAAGTAGCAAACACTGAACTCCAAAGGGCTGCTTTCAAGGCACTTCATGGAAACGCCTGCAGGCATTGCCCTCTGTTGCTGTCTGGGTAGAAACCCCATTGAACTCTTGAAGACCATTTCAATCACTGAGTGTATATATATATATATATATATACATTACATACATATGTATTGCATATATATATATATATATATATATATATAACATTATATTATACACGCACACACTCATCCCTCTGCATTTGTGGCTTTGGCTTTTGCAGATGCGGCTTAATATTTTCTCTCTAGGAATACGTAGCTCCTCCAGCACAACCGATGGTCAACTTTAACCAAAGGTCACCCTGAAGGGCCTACAGATTCCTAAAGATCCCTCCTCGAGGGTTTTGTAGCACCTCCAGCGCAATCCTTTGGTATTCTCTCAGATAAAAACAGTGTTCTTGTTATGTGCGGTTTTTCCACATTCAAGGGGGTCCTGTGCCCCTAGCCCCAGCAAATGTGGAGGGATGAGTGTACCTACGTATATTAACAAAAGGCAAGAGGAACATGGCGAGAGATTTATAGGACAATATTGAAATCAAAGTTGGGTTTCGTCTTGCTGGCCATTTTGTCCCTTGCCCAGCAAGAGATGGAAATTCTGTACAGTACAGTACTAGAATCCCAGTTATGAAATGGGCTGCACTTTGGGAGATTCAGGACAAATTCAAAGGTAGAATTCACCAACATAATCTGGAGTACAGTTCTTTCACTCTGAAAGGTAGTTAAACTAAGGAATTTGCTATTGGTACCATGAAATATGAGGGCACGTCCCCCAACAAGATCTCTGAATGCCTAACAGTCACACTGGACATATCTGACATGCAAGTTTTAAGGGGCGATACACCTCTTAACTACCACTTCCTAAAGAGCCACAGTGGAAGATGGTTCTTTTCATGTTAGCAGTACATTAACCAGTATATTACAGAGTTTATGTGGCACATTTGCATGCCTGATAAAAGGCAAGATGAAACTTCATTAGTGTTTCTTAAACGTTTTTTAACAACGTATTTGATGAGATGAGATCTGTTCATGCAACTAGGAAAACATGTAGCTTTTGAATCCCATCGCTAAGCTTCTGAAACCCCTCACAGCTTCAAAAGTCTTGTGTTGTGTGGTATAGTCAGTAATTCAAGAAACTCAGATCTGGTTCTTTTGAGTCTGGCCTTTCCCTTGAGAACTAGAGACTAAGCACCACTTCTGTAAGTAGCTTAAGCAATTTTGCTAGTCAACATCTTTCAGACATGATTCCCCTCATACAGAATTAACAGCCCTGAATGGAGATCATCACATGTAGCCCATTTGGTTGGTCCTGTGCTGCAATCTGAGAATGACAAAGGGAATGACCATTGAGGTCCTGCTGCACAGAGGCTTCAACATTGTCTCCATGTAGTTAAACATCTCCATTTAGTTAAACATCAAGTACTCATGAACGCTTGATCCCAGGGCAATTCCAAGCTGTATGGCATACGCTTCGGGGTTGAGGTAGGGAATGTGAGTAGAAGAGAAGAAAAGTCAGGCCATTTCAGGAAATACATCTGTTTCTTTATTGATAAACCCTGTTCCAGGCTTTACAAACAGCACTGTCCCATTAAAACCAAGAAAAGCAAATGAAATACCCAGTCAGCAAAAAAACCTGACATGGAAACCACAAAGTAGGTAACTGTGTCCTGGATGTGGAAAGGAAGCACTGCATATTTTGATTGTGGAGAACAAAAAAGGGGAATTTGTTGGAGGTTTTTCAGTGTGTGTGTGTGTTTGCAAATAAGGCATATAAAAGCAGCTTTTTACACACTGGAATACTGTTATAGTGAGATATGTTGCACAGTGTTGAAATGTACAGGACACATTTGTTTTTACACATCTTTATCGGATAGATTCTTTGAGGTGTGGGACATCTGGCTTTTGACAACCTATAAAGTAAAAAAAGTGACATTTTAAGTGCTGGATTAATTTCAAGACAGACTTCCCAGTAACCCTCCCTTCACATGGTTTTGCTCTTTACATGCTTTCCAAACTCCTCATCAGTTCTGAGAAGAACAACCAGTTTGAGATTATCCTGCCAAAGGTGGAGGTAATGCTTGGTTGCAACAAGAAGATATTCTAACTGGAAGACATTCTCAAGATATTTTGATTACTGTATTTTCTTGAGCATGAATGGCTGTCTTACTCTCCAGATGTTTTTAAAAATGATGAAGGTGACTGTGATGGCATCTGGAAGAATCTCCACATTCACCTCGCCATGTGGAAAGCAAGTTCTTTATACAAGTAAGGCTGAAAGCAAATCATGATGGCCACAAATTCATTCAACTGCTTTTTAAAAAGAGACAAATGGGACAGAAACGATCCATGGCTGGGGAGGCAAAAGATTAAGAGCCATGAGCAAAACTGAGCCTGGGACACTTACCAGCCTCCCAGGTTTAAGAGGTAGCAGCAACTATGCCCACTTTCTGGGCGGCTTCTTTCTTAGCTTGGTGAGCCTGCAGCACTGCCACAGCCTCCTCCACCTGCGATGGGAAGAAGTCAGCAACGAGACCAAGTCAGCAAAAAGAGAGGGCCCTGAATGTCTGCAGCAGAGCATATAGAAAAGGCAGAGAGGTACTGTTACCTTCGAGCGGAGGGATTCTGGAGACTCCAGCATGTGCAGTAACTCAGAATTGTCAATCTCTAGCAGCATTCCTGTGATCTTTCCCGCAAGACTGAGGTGCATAGATTGGATGAGAGGGAACAAACGTTCTCCTAGGGGAGGAAAATGCAAGCTGTCAGAGGTAGGATGCCACTTGGAGACTCTTTCACACAACCAGATTGAGAGGAAGGGGGAAGATACTGCTCTCTTTCTCTCAGGAATATTTTTTTTCTGCCAGCCAGGTAACATTCAAGCCTTGCCACTGAAGCACTTCGGCCTAAGAAGAGCAATGGGGAATTCCTTGAGATACTGAAATTCATTATGAGATCTGTATGTACGAGGTTGGAAATTTTACCACTATCGCACGATGCCTACAGCATCTTAAAGCCAGAATCCCCAGGTCTCCAATGATAAGAAAATGATGGCTTACCCAGCATCTGTTTCTGTTCCTGGGGGGGAGCAGCAGCTAGCATGGATGCAGTTAAAGGCTCCTGTCCCTGAACGTGAACAGCAGGCTGAGGGGTCTAAGAGAGAATGAAGAAGCTGATCATCAAGCCAAGGGGGGAATGGTTCATTCTGTTGACAATGTATTGTCTTTAATTGAATGCATCCACCTCAAAGTGCTTGCCTGGATTATTTATAATAAGCAAGAAGTGGTTTTGTGTTTCACAAATGCACACAGCAGCTAAATATACAATAATGCTTGCTGTTCACCAATCATAGATCCAACTGATACTTAAGAATCACACTGAATTCCTGTAAAGGATAGAAAAGAATCTACAACAGAAAAATGCAGGAAAACAGATCTGAACTACGCTGAGAGGAACAAGGCCTAGATTCTGTCTGAGACAGAAATATTTTGCCACAATATTTTCTACCTCTCCGACCAACACTTTTGATTTCCTTCCTGATACTCTGAATGACGTAAAGCCTTTAATGTGGTCACTGCAGTTGTTTCTTTCCAGACTAATCTATATGAGAGAAAATCAATTCCCAACGCAATGAAATAAATTGTATGCAAAATTCGGAGTGTTGAGTGGAAATTGGAGGCTGCAATTTCCAAGCTTCTCAAAGGTGTCTGTGACTTGAAAAAAGATTTAAGAGAGCACCAATATTTCTAACAAAAGCAATGAACAATTGTTTCTGCAGCTAGGGGTTAATATAATGGCTGTGCCAAGTCAAAACTACCTGCAAAGTCTGTGCGGCTGGGTGGGGGCTGCGGACACTTGAGGCGTATTTGTACGGCGGAACAGCCCTGGGAGCTTGGGCAGCCACAGGGGGTCGAGGTGCCAAATTCGGAGCTGAGGGAGGAAGCCCTACAAAAGAAACAGTTAACTCAGCAAAAGAGCCAAAATTAACGCTAACATAAACTAAGCAAGCCCAGGCACACCATGACCAGCGTGAAGAAAGTATCTTCATCTCTTGTAAATATGTTAAATGGATACGATACCAACAGCTGAAAAAAATAATAGCAAGTTCTTTTGAGCTATTATGTACTAAGTTATCTTTCTCTGTTAACAGCAATCTCTCTTTTGCTACTCTCTTTGTTTTCTTTTCATTTATATCCCATCTTTCTCTAAACATGGGGCCTAATAATGGTTACACTGTAAGCCAAAGGCCAAACATAACAAAAACATATTGTACAAAAAAATTAAATAAAGTTCTTTTAAAATGGCCATCTGTCAGGGATGCTTTGATGGAGAGTTCCTGCATGGCAGGGGGTTGGACTGGATGGCCCTTGTGGTCTCTTCCAACTCTGTGATTCTATGATTCTATGAAATCAGAGCATGAACAACCAGGGAGAAACCACCTGACACTTACCAACTCTTTGGGTGGCGCCAGGCAAGCCACGGGAGGCTTGAGCGTTACTTGCAGGAGCCAAGTGGCGCAGACTTGGCCGAGGTCCGGACTGGCGCATGTTCGGCATACCTTGGAAGCCTGATTTTGAGAAGGGGAAGAGAGAAGAGTGGAAAACTGCTGGCCATTAGCACTAGATGAGCACTACTGACAAAGTATTTATCATGGTAAGGGCCAGCCCAGAGAGAGATGAAGGGAAGAAGCCGGTGCCTTGAGGGTCAAAGCAGCTCCTTCACACTCACCTTGAGGTCTCCCACCTTGCTGCCAACGTGGGTTGGGGCGAATCTGAGTCATGTGATTTGGTGCATAGTAAGTGGGTCTGCTCTGAGCCTGAAAAGCAAAAGCAGGAGGGGCATGCCTATATCAGTCATATTTCACAATATGGTTCTCCTGCAGCTCCAAATTACATAGCCCTGTTCACACAGTCCTATCCTAATTCACAAGAAATGTGTGTGTGTGTGTGTGAGCAAGGAGGGGGATGCAAAGTTGCACATACTTTTAGTCTGAACTCAACACCAAACACATTAGCGGCTTTGGTTTTTAAGTCTCATGAGCCAGTGCTTGAAATATCTGTATCACTCCCAGCAAATTCAAGCTACTTCATACTCCTTGCGCTTTTCAACTACAGATCAGTCATCATGTAGCTGTTTGATCTTCCACCCAAATTTCATGGCCTGAGAAAACTTCCTGCTGGGACTTACCTGGGGCACAGCGGGCATAAAATACCCACTTGCAGCTGGCTGGAACTGGTTGATGATCGCATTGGCCGGCAGGGCTCTCATCCCAGCAATGCGCTGCATGTACTGGTTGGTGAGGTGGGCTTTCCGCTCCTCCTTCCTCTGTGCCAAAGCAACGTACAATGGCTTGGAGCCCACAATGCGCCCGTTCATTTCTGTCACAGCTTTGGTGGCTTCTTCCGGAGAGGAAAAACAGACAAAGCCAAAGCCTTTGCTTCGTCCATCTTCCAGCATGACCTGAGGGAAGATTATCTTTTTAGGAAAACAACATGGCAATTGTGGAGTCAAAGGCTGTCACGGCCGGCATCCATAGTTTTTTGAGGGTGTTTCAGGCCATGTGGCCATGTTCTGGAAGAGTTTATTCCTGACATTTCGCCAGCATCTGTGGCTGGCATCTTCAGATACAAAGACATACAAGAAGGTATACAAGGCAATTAAGACCATTTAAAACAAATAAATTAAAAGGGAAGACAAAAATCAGTAAGCCAAAGCACATTTGCTGAAAGCTTATCCTCTGTAAGGTTAATGTGTGCATCAAAAAGGAAGAAATGCTCTTTACCGTACCTGCACTGGAGGAACAATTCAAGACAAAAATCTCAGAGAAGCCCCCAGGGTTACTTGATAGGCTGCTCAGACTCTAAATCGTCTTCCCAGATTACCACTTAATAAATGAATTTATCTGTCCAACACTTTTGTAGCAGAATTTTATCAAACCTCTCGGAGACCTCCATCCATCTTCTTGACCATTTCACACTAAAGGCCAAATGTAGGCTTTGCCATCTAAACAATGCAGGAAATCTACTGCTCGACTACCCCTTCCTTAACTTTCCATTTAACATTTTCATTGTCTGCTTTATCATCTGTTTTTGATTGTATATGTTTGATGGAAAGAGTGTTAGAAATAAACATTACAATGATGATGATTTCTGATTCTCTACTGTGTCACAGACAACTGCCCAGCTGAAGCCCAATGTTGCTGAAGGTGTAGAGACAAGCCCTCACTAAGGGAAACAAGCAACTTGTCTGAATTTCCTCTGCTTTGCTTTAGCACCACATGTCCCCAAGCCTTCACTTTTTCTGCAAGGCCTGGGAAAGATTCAGGTGCAACCCACCCACGGCAGCCACCGATTACCCAACATATCCTACTCTGGAAGGATTTCCAATTTCCCTTCAATCTTTCTCTCTGCCCAATTCCACCCACTCTTTACCTTAGCACTTGTGATCGACCCAAAAGGAGAGAACTCCTTCCTCAGTTTCTCGTCATCGATTGTATCATCAAGATTCTTAATGTACAAATTAACTCCCTAAAAAGCAGAGAAGAAAATATTAGCATGAGAGAGTAAACACATAAAAGGTGATATCTGCATCAATTATTTTATCCAACGTGTACTTGATTAGTCTTTACCAAGCGGAATTGTCCTATCACTTTAAATTGACAAAAATATTGAAATGTCGCAGAGTCGTAGAGACAAGTCTCTTTCAAATGGAATGAAACTTGTCTGGATTTGCTCTGTGTTGCTTTTGCATCCCATGTCCCCGGTCCTGCACCTCACAGCAAGGAGCGAGAAAGATTCAGATGCAATTCCCACCAGTTGGATTCTAGATCATTTCTTCAGCTTAAGCTTTTTTTCCCCTTTGGATTTGACTTTCCCCTTAACTCCAATCTACGAGATTTGATCTCTCGTCCGTTGATGGAGCTTAATAATACTCCCAATCAATCTCAAGTAGGAGGGTCCTTTATGGAATTTTCTCACATGATGGCTGATCCTGTGTCAGCATTGTGTCATGCTTCAAGTGTAAATTTATACAAATGGTAAATTTAAAACCCCAAACCATTAACACCTCTCTCTTGTGAGTGAAGAAACAAGCTCATGTGGTCAGACCTGGAGCATACTCTCTTTACCTGGTAGCGGCTGATTCTCTCCTGCTTTAGCTGCTCGAACTTGCGTTTCAGTTCTGCCTGGCGCTCCACTTTCTTCTGTGCACGGCCCACAAACACCATTTTCCCATTGATGTCCTTCCCATTCATTTCTTCTACGGCCTGTGAGGGAATTCAAAACAGCAAATCCCTCAGACACTCTGGAAGTGATAAACATTTTTATTTGCACTCGATTGGCACATTAAAGCAGGCTACAAATGTTAACAACCCCTGCAAAAAACAGGGCTTGGACATTGATTTCTCAAGTGTAACTAGTCACGGCTACCATTGTCAGTGTGCAAGACAGAAAGATTTTTTTTTTAAAGTAACTTTACTTTCCCATGTCTGTTTTTAAAAATGATCAGCACTGCAAGCTTCTGACCTGTGACACAGAACACCTCTCACATCTCTAAAAGTAAGTAAAATGTTACAGCTGCGCGAACAAATGTGTGCTGCTATTCCCTGTCACATTACAATCATAATAGAACTTAAGTTATTCCTTAGGGATTGCCAAAAACGAAAAAAATGGGGAAAAAGACTTCACTGCAAGTAACTGATTATATCTACAATTTATTTCCAATTAGACAAGTTATTACTAAGTTCTGAGCAACCTCAGGGGCTCTTATTTCACCTTTGATTTAAATAAATACCTGAGATCAGATCTCAGCATGTGGAGGTCATAGCTTGCTGCAGAAACACAGGTACTTGTGAACAACCCAGTATGCCCAAAAATTCATAGTTTTATGCAGGCAAGAGGATTGAATTTTGACAATAAATCAGCCCCTTTAATGGTCCACCACCCTCTGCTTCCCGATATGCTGGATCACAACTAGCAGACAACACAAAATAGCTCAAAGGAAAGAATTTGGCCAGTTTGGAAACAGGCTGTAAACTCATGCTGTAACCACAGTGCTTATACCTTGTTGGCTTCTTCGTGTTTTTCAAAGCTCACAAAGCCAAAGCCTTTGGACTTTCCAGTGGGGTCTGTCATGACTTTAACACTGAGGGTCTTACCTGTTACCGGAAGAACAGAGTTATCAAAAGGACAGCCTACAACACCTTTTAAAGAAGAACCTTTAAAAATTGGAACACGTAACTTTATGTTCAGAGTAGGTAAAGGGTAGATTGTAAACTCTCTTCACCACACACAGTCTCCTGCATAAAAGTTTCTAATAAATTTTTGTTTTCAAAATTACATGTCAGGTGCCAGCCGCAAAGATCTTGGTACATATGACTAAATGTTAAGGACCTGCTGCTGGAATATTTACCATATCTGTTAAACAGTTCCTTCAGCCTCTCGTCATCCATGTCATCTCCAAAGTTTTTGATGTAAACATTGGTGAACTCCTTCGCTTTGGCTCCCAGTTCTGCTTCACGCTCTTTGCGGGACTTAAATCTGCCAACAAATCTGGAGGGAGAGAAACAAAAGCAATGATGAGAACCCCGAGAACCCCTTTCTTGCCAAAGCCAGAGAAGGCAAAGGAAAATTTCAGAGGATAAAAGCAACAACAACATTTTTTTAAAAAAGCAACAGAGGGATGTAAGAAGGGTAGACACCACTGGGCACAAGACAAAGAAGAAAAATCCCCTGGACTTAAAGAGAATGGGGTGGAGAGGTCAAAATGCCCACTCAGCTCTGAAGACTAGGGCAAAATGTGAGGGACTGAACCCAGCCCAGGCCCTATGGACTGAAAGTAGGCTGTGGCTCGGGCAGGGAAACTCACCAGCCCTGGAGTAGAGAGGTAGCAGGCCAAAGCTTGGCACAAGAGAACCAGCAGCCTTGTGGGTTAATACCGAGATGCATCACGGCTCATGCGGTGGTTGCCGCTGCTTCCGGCTGAGACACTCACACTTTGCGGTCGTTGAGAAGCATGCCGTTCATCTTCTCAATGGCCCGGTCTGCAGCATCCTGTGTTTCAAAGTGAACAAATGCGTAGCCCTTAGAGCCGTTCTCATCACACACCACCTGCAGGGCAAGAGCGGATAGTGGAGTCAAAACATGTACCACCAGCACATGGAACTGCTATCGGTACCAAAAACCTGGAAGTTTTCCATGGGTGCTAAAAGAAGAACTTAGCAACCATTTCTGCACCTGTATTATTAACGCAATGATAGGGTCTGTGGTTTAGTATCCATAGAAAGGATGAGCAACATGTGGTCCTAGGAGCAATATGGCCCTCTAAAGCTTTTTTGTGGCTCTTGAATGCTCCAGACTTCCCTTTGCTGGACAGAAGGTTGTGGGAAAGATGAATTGCTCTCTGGAAAACTTCCACATTTACATGCCAACACTGTTGGGTTGCCTTGGGTTGCCTTAGTGGGGGGATCATTCCATTCAAACCAGAAGATTTCTGTCTTCCCCCTGGGGGAGTCTGTGCTGCTCGCAAAGGGCAGAATTCCCCTATTGACCAATTATAATTACTCATCTCCATTTTAAAACAAGACTTTCTTAGACTTTTAAAAAAGAAGCCCATCACCTATGTGCTCTTCCTTTCTTGAGAAGAATGGAAACCTACCACTTTAGCTACCAAGTGAAAATGTAAAAAACTAGGTATCTCTCAGTAAACCCTCAGGAGTAGCATGGTGTAATGGCTTGACAGTTGGATTATGTATGACTTGGGCATCAGGCTTGAATATCCACTCAGTCTTGGAAGCAAGTGGGTGAACCCTGGGCAAGTCATACTCTCTCAGAGCAAACACTAGTACAAATAATCAACAAGACAGTTTTGTAAAAATGTACACACACACATTTGAAGCTTGATACCAACAACGTTACCCCACTTTTACATGCAGTCAAGTTAAGCTTCAGTGGGTCTTGAGGAATAAGATTTTCAAAGCCTCACCTTGCAGGAAAGGATATTCCCAAAAGCGGAGAATGTGTCATAAAGTGCCTTGTTGTCTATGGATTTGTCCAGGTTCTTAATGAAGACGTTCCCAACCCCAGACTTCCTCAGAGAAGGGTCCCGCTGAGACCACATGATGCGGATGGGTTTGCCCTTGATCACGTCAAAGTTCATGGTGTCCAGGGCTCGCTCAGCTGCAAGGTTAAAGGGGAGAAGGAGGAGAACTGAGATTTGTACATTAAGTTTCAACATACAAATATGGCCAAAGAAAATGTGGACACCTCTGGCAGACAATTCAGCACAGGAGCATCACTACAGATGAGTCCCAGTACACTATACGCATGGCCGTGTTACATTATGGAGCCATGTCACAGCACTGCAAGCCATGGGTGAGCCTTCAGTCAGTAAGGCAATTAATTGCTTGACTCTAAGCAACTAGGTCACATTATTGGAGAGGTGATACCGGAGGTCCTGGCTGAGCATATGCTGCCCAAGCGTGAGCCATTGCTGGAATCCCCCAGGACTCATGCCATGCCATTGTTGTTGACCGGCCCCTGAAAGAGGAGAGCCGATTCTTTTAGCTGAGGGGTGGGGGTAGGATCAGTCCTCTGGCTTGCATTTCAAGTGGCACCTCAGCCCAGCCCAGCCAGTTAAATTTGGCTGTGTTTTATTTATAGCAGGAAGAGATGCTCCGGAGGCACACGCTGGCAAGGGCAGCAGACCCATGAACACGGCATTTGCTGCTGAAAGGGGATGAGCTGTTTAAAACACGGGCATTCGACAGGCAAGGTGGTGGAAGCCCTGAGCCCGGCAGAAGGCTTCCCAAAGCTCTTGCTCTCTTGCTGTTAGGAGCTACCATGAGGAAGAAACAGTTGTGCTTTAAGAATATTGTAGCTCCACATGAACAAAAACATGGTAGGAATCATGCATCCCTCCAGATGTGGTTCGATTGCAAGTCCTATTCCCTGGGGGACCTACAAATGCCTACAGAAGGGTTTTCTCTAGGTTCTCCAGCACAACTCGATGGTCAACCTCTGCTATCTTAACTAAGGACAGAAACAACAAAATGCAGGCATCTTACAAACATCTCCAATTATTTTTTCCTGTTTGGTTTGTAACATCTTGTCTGATGAAGAAGCCGCCAGTGGAGCTTCGAAAGCTTGCAACAAGTATATTGTGCATTTCAGATGGCCAATAAAGGTACCACTGTTTGGTGGATTCTTGCCAGAGGTTAACCACAGAATCACACTGGAGGACCTACAAATGCCTTTTCTCCAGGAATCTCTAGGGCCTCTAGCGAAGCTCTAGGGTCAACTTCTGGCAGAGTTGGGTTGGAGGAGGACCTAGAGATCCCAAGAGAGGACATATTAATCAAAGCTGCAGAAGTCAAAGCTGCAAATGTGGAGGGACAACTGTACTTGGCCCTGCCAATACTAGAGATTATCCAGTGTCCTCCTGACTAGTAGCCACTGACGACGGCACCATTCCTCCATGAATTTATCAAATGCAGTCCACCCTCCACACTTGCAGCTTTGGTTATTTACGGATTTGATTAATATGTCCTCTTTAGGAAAGTTCTGGAGGATCTGGAGCTTACTACAGAAAACTGCACTTCTCTAGCCATTTGTTGGTCCTCCAGTGTGATTCTGTGGTTAACTTCTGGCAAAAATCCACCAACCTCTGGCAAATGTTGACTGCAGAGTTGTGCTGGAGGACCTGGAGATTCCTAGAGGAGTGTTCTCTCAGGTTAAATAAAAAAAATAGTATTTGTTTTATTTGTGGTTTTTCCACATTCATGGGGGCCTTGCGCCGCTAATCCCAGTGAACGTGGAAGGCCCACCATACTCTTTTAAATCCATCCAAGCAGGAAGTAGCTACGTTCCTTTTCCCCACTATTAAAATACGCAAAGTAATAGAAAAGCTCTACCTGGACAAAACCATCATGGAAGGAAAAGCGGATGGTCCTTTTCTGACGCTGCAATTAAGTTTAAACTAATGTGTGGGACTGAAAAGTTGTGTAATAAAAGCAGGGAAGGAAGTGGTCTTACAATCAGTTTCTTTTATAAAGAATCTTGTTACTTACCTTTCTATCTGATTGTAAACATTGGAGAAAGGAAAAACAACACATTTTAAGTAATCGCTCATATGTTTTACGTTTCGAAAGAATGTCTGTTAACTAATGAATTTTTGCACACGTTGCCTTTGGTCTGTAGACTGCAATGAAGACTTTGCTTACTTAAATCCATCCAAGCAAGCAGCCACGGCCACATCTTGTGGCAGTGAGTTCCACCGTTCCTACTTACCATCCGCAGGCTGCTGGAAGTTGACGTACGCGTATCCCAAGGAGCGCCGCGTGATCATGTCCCTGCAGACGCGGATGGAAAGCACGGGCCCGGCGGGGCTGAATTTCTCGTAAAGCATGGCCTCCGTCACGTCCGGGTGCAAGTCGCCCACGTATAGGGACGCCATCGGGTAGCTACTAGCAGCCGTGTTCATCTTCCTCCGCTACGTTTAAATATCCCTTCCTATAAAAATCTCCTTTAAAAACCCGCCAATATTTAGAGTTATGTTTACAGAGGTCTGAGTTAAGAACAAAAAGGCTAAAAAATGCTACAGGAGTGAAAAGCCCCTTTCAACTGGGCAGAGCAAAGAAATGCAGCCGAGAGGCCAAAATTAAATTAAATTAAAAATCAGTGCAAATTTTTAACAGTAACAAATTATTTCAGAAGGGACAGTTGAAGACCTGTGCAGAAAAGTAGTCTGGAGCCAGAAGCCTCCTGCCAAAAATCAGTGTATTTTAAATAAATTTTTTTAAAATAAAAAATAACCAATTCTACTTTTAAAAAAATAAGATAAAATCTCTCAAAACATCCAGTGGGGGAAAAATATTTCTTTTTAAATTAAGGATTAACTTCAAATCTAACTTTCTCACTATCTCCCAGACTATTTTAAAAGTAAAATCTTATATTTCTATATATATATATATGGTTTATTTTCCCTCCTGTTATTTGTGCAAAATAGGTAAAAACAATCACTTTGATCTGGTTTTTGTAATAAACAAAACTAGTCTGGCAGGCAGATAAATGGTATTTTTTTTTTAATTTAAAGTTGAAATTTTTATTTATAAAAATATAACCAAGACCAACAAAGATGAAACTTTTGAGATGACCAAACTAAAAAAAGGACGGCAAAGGAAATAAAATAAAAATATACCAAAGGGATTTAAAAAGGGAAGTAAATTGAGAAATGTCCAATGTGGGTTTCTAGAAAAAGGAATAATAAAAATAGGGAAAAATAAAATAAAATAAACCAATCTTGGCTTTTCTTTGGGGAGATTTTCCTACCTTTAAAATCCAAGCAAAATTGGGGTAGCAATTAAAAAGAATAAATGAAAAAAAGTTATTAATTGGGAAGGAAATACACAAATGGGAGGACAAAACTAATTTAAATTTAAAGTTTATCAGATAAAATAAAGCACAAAACACGTGGCAGAGAAGGGGGGAAAATTAGGCAGAAAATTAAGAATATTTTAAAAAGAAAAAACAAGGCCCCCAAATTCCTCCCGCCTAGGATTAATTATTATTAATATTTTTAATTATTATTAATTATTTTTAATTATTATTTCTCCCCTCAGGTTGTTATTAATTACCCTCCTCCTTATTCCTGGTCCTGAGGATGAAACTTGTTCCTTTTTATTATTATTATTAATATATTTTTTTCTCTCTTTTGCTATTTTTAAGGCTTTTTAAGAAAATTTTCCTGGAAGGCTGCTCCTTGTCCCTCCTCCTCCTCCGAGGCCACGAGCGGAAAGAGGGAAGCGAAGGCCGCCCTCCGCCCTTTATAGGCCGCTGAGGCCTACAAAGCCCCGGGCTAGAGTTGGAACGCACGCCGGCCCAGAGGCGCCCTTCCCCGGCCACAGCGCCGCCTCACGGCCGGAGGAATTTACGACCTCCGTTATTCGACCTCCTTCGCCTCAGCCATGCTCTAATTCGCCTCAGGGAATGAGTCCAAGCTGTAGAAATAGCAGGAACCGACACCATTTTTAAACTGCCTCAATGCTAGGGGATTCTGGGAATTGTAGTTTTTGTGAAGAATTTAGCCTTTTGTGTCAGAGAGTTCTAGTGCTTCTAGTCCCAAAAAACACACTACAGAAAGAATAATAATAATAATCCAGTTTTTTTATTTTAATTTTACTTATTTTAACTGCCCTGGCTCAATACTATGGCATTCTGGGAATTGTAGTTTTGAGATACATTTTCTGTCAGAGAGAGTTCTGGTGCAGAATAAATAATAATCCAGTTTGACAACATTTTTAACTGCCCTGGCTCAATGCTAGGGGGTTCTGGGATCTGTAGTTTTCTGAAGAATTTAGGCTTTCCTGTCAGAGAGAGAGCCACCAAACTACAAATCCCAGAATTCCATAGCACTTGGCCATGGTAATGTCAAACTGCTTTATTTCTGCAGTGTGTCAGCATCCTGAGAGACTAATTCTATGAATTTTTAAGGTCCAAAACACACTACAGAAATAATAATCCAGTTTTACAGGATTTTAATTGCCCTGGCTCAATGCTAGGGGATTCTGGGAACTGTAGTTTTTGAGACAAATTGAGTCTTTTCTGTCAGACAGAGTTCTCTGGTGCCTCTATTCCAAAACACACTGCAGTTTCTGGGATTTGTAGTTTAGTGGGACATTGATAGGAAAGAAAGGCTAAATTCTTCACAAAACTCCATTTCCCAGAATCCCCTAGCATTGACCCAGGGCAATTAAAATGCTGTCAAACTGGGGCTGCGTTCACACTGGAGAAATAAACCGGTTTAAGTGCCATGGCTCAATGCTGTGAAATTCTGGGAATTGTAGTTTGTTGTGGGGCCCAGAGCGGAGCGGAGCTCCGCTCTGGGCCCCACAACAAACTACAATTCCCAGAATTTCACAGCATTGAGCCATGGCACTTAAACCGGTTTATTTCTCCAGTGTGAACGCAGCTTAAGTTATTATTTCAAGGTATCTTGTTAGGTAATTTTATACACAATATTCTGAATAACTTTGAGCACAAAACAAAAGTTTGTGTTCATTGGGCCATCACTTTCCCAGCAACCCAGAAAAGAAAAAGATTTGCATTTTGTGGAATATTTTTGGATTTCAGAACTAATTAATTTGTAATTAATAACGCATTGTGATAAAGGCACACCTTGGACTGCACTTTGGCAAAATGTTGCCAGCAGGTGGAAGGACTAGATTGCACAAATTTTGGATTTTATTTTGCATTTTGGAATATTTTGCATAGACAAATAAATGAGATATTTTGGGCATGGGACCCAAATCTAAACCTTGAAATTCATTTGTGTTTTCTATATACCTTCTTATACGCATAGGCAATCTTATACACAATATTCCGAATAAATTTGTGCACAAAACAAAAGTTTGTGTCCACCGAAGTGTTGGAAAGCAAAGGGGCCACTTTCTCAGCCACCCATTAAAAAAAATTAAAATACTTGGATTTTGGAATATTTTTGGATTTCAGAATTAATTAACGCATAATTAATTGTGTGTCGTGATAAGGGCACACTTTGGCAAAACGTTGCCGGCAGGTGGCAGGCCTAGATTGCGCACTTTCTCCAACATCCAGAGCCATTGTGTCTTGCCTTGCATTGCATTGCTTTGGCACAATGAGGCTGTAAATCGAGCTGCCAAAAAAAAAAAACCACTATTGAGTTCGACAACAGTTGTGTAGCTCAGCGGCAAAGAGAGTACTTTGCATGCAAAAGCTTTCCTATTCCTGGCAATTCCTGCAGCAGTCCTGACAAAAACACTGCTTTCCAACGACTCTCCATCTTCATCATCTGTGCGCAGAAGTGTGCATCCTTTGCGATATATAAAGATCACAAACGGCACAAGAAACGGCATGGCAGAATGGTTTTAGGGTTGGACTATGACTTCGGAGAGCAAGGTTCGAATCCTCGCTCAACTACGGCAACCCACTGGGCGAGTCACACTCTCTCAGCCTCAGAGGATGGCAATGGCAAAACCCCTCTGAAGAAACTTGCCAAGAAAACCCTGCGATAGGTTTGCCTTAGGGTTGTCTTTAAGTCAGAAATGTCTTGAAGGCAAACAACGCACACAACACACAAAGGTGGCTCTGCAAAAGAAAAGCCAAGAATGAAGAATGGAAGGAATGAGGCAGCTCTGGGAGTGGCACCCGAAAAAGGAAAGGGTTCAGACTCCTGTATAACTCCTTTAAAAGTCTGGACTATATCCATATTGCCAAAACATGCACACAATTATTATTATTATTATTATTATTATTATTATTATTATTTTGCTTTTTGTACTTTGCTGTTGTGTGCTTTTACGTCCTTTCCAACTTTTGCTATATCCTTGGTTTTCTTGGCAGAATTTGTTCGGAAGGGGTTTGCCAAGGCCTTGCTCCGAGGCTAAGAGAGTGTAAAAATATTACCATACTATGGATTTTTGCTTCTGTTTCTTCATACCATCCATTTTCTCCTTTGCTTACTTTTCAAGGCAAGTTTAAATCAATCGTTACAGGGTCTCCATTTTCTCATTCATCTGGTTCATAAATGGAAACTTCTGCGCTTCATATAATCCTGAGATCTGGATTGTTGTGAAAAGTGATTTATTTTATACGAATACAGAGTTGCAGACACATTTGCACACATTATGCCTTAGAAAAAGTCAATGTAGCTTTCAGTGTGAATCTGCATTCTTGGATCAGTCATTAAATTGTATGTGTCTCCAAAAGCCAGGACTGAGTATCCCTTTGGATACACAATTGTTACTTAAAGAGCCTTGTTTATTTTCTTTATTTCTTATTTCTCCCCTGTCTGTCTCATGCCTTTTGTGTTAAACCAGGGGCTGCATATGCACTGCCAAAATAATCCGGTTTGACACCACTTTAACTGCCATGGCTCAGGCCTATGCAATTATAGGAAATGTAGTCTTGTGGGACATTTAGCCTTCTCTGAACCCAAGTGCCAAAACAACCTATAGTCTCCAAAATTGCACAGTACTAAGGCATAGCAGTTAAGGAGGTGTCAAACTGGATTATTTCTCCATGCGGATGGAGCCCTAGCATCCAAATGACGCAAATGTGGCTGTGTTAAAATAAAGATGTCCGAAACCATTTAAAATTTTCTATAGGGCTGCATCCACACTGCAGAAATGATGTGGATTGGTGCGACTTTAACTGCCATGTCTCAGTGCTATACAATTCTGGCCAACAAGCTACAGTCCCCAGAATTCCATAACCTTGAGCCATGGCAGTTAAAAAACGTGGTGTCAGAACGGATTATTTCTGCAGCCTAGATGTGTACCAGCTTTTTGAATAAACCATAGCAGGATCCTGGCCGAAGAAGAGGCTAGTAGAGCAGGACCTTTAAGTCCAGTGGTGTCCTGGGCCTGGACAGGTATTATTGTCCAGGAGGGCTACACAAAGGTCTCGTTCTTCAGAGAGAAATGGAAAGAGTCCCTGCAGCGGCGGCAAGGGAAAGATGGTGCATTGGGGAGGCACATATCAGTTTCCTAGCTTTGGAAGAGCAGCTGTTTCCTTATAGGCTCCTGTTACTCTAGGCCATAAACCTTCCCTGCTGCTCCACTGAGTGGCAAAGGCATGGGCCAAGTTCGCTATAAATAGCGGGCAGAGATGTCAGAGGAATGAGATGTGTCCGGAGATGGGCAGCCTTGTTGCAAGAGTGGCACGCTGGCATGCACGCGCTGCAGAAATCCCATCCACGGAGACTGGCAGCTCCCAAATCAGCGGCAAACGGTGTATCCACAACAGGTTTTAATCCAAATTTGCATTATTCCCAGTTGCTGCTGCAAGCAATGGAGCAGGCCCCTGGAGATTCAATGGGTCCAAAATTGGCCAAATGACCCCTGGAGCATGGCCACCACTAATTTAAAGCCTCTGGTAGGGCAAATTTCATCTTATACATTTGAGGACCATAGCCCAAAATAGCATGAATGCATCTCCCCAGATTGTCTCCAAGTGTCTGTGGAGGCGATTTCTGATTATGCAAAACCTTACTCCCAGTTGCTGCTGGGAGCGATGGGGTGGGCCAGTGAGGATCTGATGGGTCCAAAAGTGGCCAACGGACCCCTGGACCGTGCCCACCACTGATTTACTGGCTTGCCATAGGAGATCTCTAGCTGCATGCTTATAGAAACACTCTCCCAGATGTTGCAACAGTCCAAAACGCTCCTGAATTTTTTCTCCCCATCCCACCAGACTGTCTGACCACATCCGTTTTCGCCATAATCCCTGGGGAGTTACACTGGAGGAGAGTTAGGCTCCATTGTGTTTGGAAAGGTTCTCAGTTTAAGAGCACCATGTGCTTTTTCTCAAATGCAGGGACTGTCATCTGAGTGGGGCTTCCAAATCGGACAGGGCTAAAAATAAGCCAGCGCTTGGGTCACGTTCAAATATGCAAGTGGAAATGGGAGTGGGCTCTCCCCAGCAAACACTGTACGGATGAGGAGACCGAGGCAGGCTGAAAGATGGCATCAGCAACGAGCTGTTGTTGGTTTGGGGCTTCTTTAAGTGCATTAGGATAAAAGAAACCATAACCATACATCACATATATTGCTTTGACATCCCAATGGAGTATTTTAACTTAACCTCAGATTCACTATAGGACAGATGCAGCATCCTCTGACAGCCCTTGTATCATATTCCTGCATGGCTCCCTATCATTCTTATGTTTAAGGATTTGCTCCCAACATACTCATATCGGGACAGTTCTCAAAACAGAAAAGCAGTGAGTGGTAACAGAGAAGGAGAGAGAGAGTTTATTATGGAAAAAACATCCATAAAAGTGACAAGTGACCATTAAAATGCTGTTTTCTTCATTAACAAACATGAGTGGCAACTGGTGAAAGGCTGGAATTAAAAGGTTCCAGTTTTTATACTGATGGCATGTACCATCTGCCCGTTTTCAAAGACAATGATGGACAGATATATGTAGGAAGGGTGAATGATTTGATCTAACCCACAACCCTCCAAAGCAGATTATCCTGGGAGACAAGGAGTGCCTTATCCATGGTCCCCTTATGAGATTTAAGGCCCAATATGGATTTGAACCCAAGACTTCTTACATCAGATCCAGCACGGATTTAATATATATATATATATATATATATATATATTAAAATCAGCATGCAGGCCCATGCTTTCTATGCCTGCTCTTTCACTCTCTTTCCTTCTTAGGAAAGGATTAAACAATCCATTTCATACAGCAGTTTTAATCCTGTAGTTAAAACTATATTTTTATCTCATCTCAAAGTCAGGTCTAAACATTTCTTGACCTTCCCATTTCTGACTCTGGAGTCATTTACAAACAAAGCTGGTTTATATTTTAGTCAATGTTTGTTGTATATGTTGGTGTATAATTTTAAACTCGGAAGGGATGGAATCCAGATTGAGAAATGGGTGCCAAGAAATGTTCTGAACAAAGTAACTCAAGGGAAAAATATTCCCGTTTGCATATTTAATTGGCTCGTGTGAGCCATAAAAAAGGAGAAGGGATTGTATGGAGTTTGGAGCCAAACTCTTTGACCCTTCTCGGTTCTTCTCTTTCTGATAATACAAGTTTTGGGTTAATTTGGGCAGTGTGCTTGCAATGGGAACCCACCAATCCAGGAAAAACAGTCTGAAATTTTCTTCCAAAGCTTCTAGGCTTTGGAGATGTTCAGGTGGTGTTCTCCTCCTTCTTTTGGCAATCCTGGGCTGCATGCCACACTTTTCTTGGGGTTGCTTTCTGAGAAATCTAGTTTCAGACACGCCCGCATGTTTTTCCAGCCTTAACTCTGCTTTCATAACCCTAGAAATGGGCCCTTTCCCTGAAAAACTGAAGATTTCCACAATGCTTTACATTTGCACCATTCATGGCAAACTCTGTGCGATGCTCTCAATGGAAGCATGAAATGCACACACATTTCACCCACTGCAGGTCAAGTGAAAATATTCAGGACGTCACAGACATTCAAGAGCAAAGAGATGGGGTGATCCTCAGCCGTAAAGTGCAGATAATGGACAGCAGGACTGAAACCAAGGAGCACGAAGAGATAGCAGCTAGAAGTGCGCCTGGATGGAGGACTGGTGGATCCAGAAGTACAACGTTGACCCTCAAGTGGAAGGAAGGACATTTCCACGAAGTGGAACATCTACAGCCAGAAGGGTGTCTTCTTCTTCCAGGCCACTCACTTAAACCAGACATTTGCCTTTCCAGCACCTTTGGTTCTAGTTATCTCAGAAGACGGGCTGAACTTTCTAACCAGGAGAGAAAGACGTTGGTGGCCTCCGCCTCTCAAAAGCCAGTCTAAGCCCAGTCCTTTGCTCTTTGGCCCTACTTGCTGTTTGGAGTCTTCATTACCTGAGCTGTGCGCCTCTGTTTCTGGGCCACCCCATAGGGAACATGGGCCGCAATGGTGCCCATCTCCTTCGCCCCTTCCACGTGGAACATCTGGTCATCGAAGAAGATGTGCGGGCGGATCTTCTCCAGCAATGGGCCCTTGGGGGCCCCGGCTAAAAAGAGGGCTTCGTCCGTTTCTAGTCCCCAGCTCCGGAGAGTCTTGAGAGCCCGAGCCCCTGAACTGGCAGCGCTGCGGGCCGTGACCAGGTAAGTGCGGATGGGGCACTCCAGGCGCAGGCCTTTGGAGTAGAACTTCTTCTGGAGCTTCCCCAGGGCTTCAAGGAAACCCTTCAGAGGCCCCTGGAAAGGTAGAAGCAGATGTTGGCATCAGATGGAGCTCCCTTTTGCACTTCTCGTATGCTATGGAAGGGGTGGGCAAATGTTGCCGGGGTTAGAGGACTGCATTGGTCCCCCCACAAGACCTTGTAGGGACACATCCCCTTGGAGAATATATCTAGGTTTTTTGCCTCCAATCCCACCATCTTAATAGAAGATCATGTTTTTGGTCTCCCTTGAGCCCTTTTAGGCTCAGGAGAGGCCTTTTTGGCAAGGGCAAGAGACCTGGAATAGTGACCTGCTAGGAACAGTCCTCACAGCATCCCGTCCCTGTGTTCCCAGATATTGTCCGCCATACCTGAGCCAGCGGTTTGTTCTCATATGTCTTCTCATGCTCAAAGAACTTGTCAAGGCCGTGAGCTTTCACAATCTGCTCGGACTCATCTGAGAAAAGGACGGCGTCCCCATCAAAGGCAACGCGAAGCTGTTCTTCGGAGACTTGCACGTCCCGGTTGGGGCTGAAGATGGTGGCCGCAGCAATTCCTTTGGAAAAGAGGGAGGAAGAATGTTTTTGTCCAATACGGAATGGATGCATTCAGTTCAAAATTGCACAGGTTGAGTCCCATTTGTTGTGCCATTGTGTATGCCCATGCATACATAGCTGCGTGCTGGGATGAATATGCGCATTTGGTTAGCCATTTGTTGTTGTGTGCCTTCAAGTCATTTCCAATTTATGGTGACCCTGAGGGGAGTGGGGTTTTCTTGGCAAGATTTGTTCAGAAGCAGTTTGCCATTGACTTCCCCTATGATTAACCACAGGGTTGCACATTTGGATGCGCATTGGGTTGCACAATATTGCCATTGACCACATGCATTGTACAACACACTCAGTTAGTAATTCCACTACTTAGTGGTTTACACTACTTTAGTATGAGGTCTCAGCCATGATTTGCCCATAATGGTGCAACCTATTTTCCAAGGGCAGACTTAACAGCCTATCTTTCCTTTCCAAAATTACGTCCCAACATCTTCCCCACCACAAAGGTCAACTACCAATAGGGTCCTTGCTCACCCTCTTCTATGGCTTCGGTCACTTTCTCGCTGTCAGATGAAAGGTAGAGGTTGGTGTGGTACGCTTTCAGGTAGTCGATGGGGCTGTTCCCGCCTGTCATGCAAAACCTCTCAATAAACAGATCTGGAAGAGAGAAGAAGACAGACTCACAGTATTATGAGTAGGAATGAAGGATCCTGGGGAAACTCATTTGGCTGGTGGGGCGACATGCTATCCCTCATCCCTACAACTGTAGACTATTGCTTTAGAGTATGGACTCACTGAAGTCTGGATTTATCGCCTCCACTGACTTGGGAGCCATAACCCATAACTGAAGAAACAGAGACAGGTTTGCAGTTTGCAGCTGGAGAGGTGACCAGGAACCTGGTGGCTCTTTGGCCACTTTTGGTCAAGAGTCACAACTCTTGGGGGCTACTCACTGTAGTAGTTGATGCTGTTGATCAAGCGAACCCCCACTTGAGCGTGGTTGTTGGTCATGAGGACGATATCGAAGAGCTCCTCGCTGTCCGGATAGAGCTCCCTCAGCTGCATGTTGACTGATTCCAGGGCCTATAATGTTAAAACGTGGCCAGACAGTTTGGCCAAAAACACACAAAGCCAGTTAAAGGATGGGATCCACCTGACGGTCAACATTTTGCACTACTCTGCTTTGCCAACACTATTGAGCCTGCTTAAATTTCAGAATGTGCTCTGCTGTTTGCATTTTCTTCTTTGTAGTTATTATGCTTTTAAGTGCTGTCAGTTTTATCGGTAATTGATTTTTTAAATTTTTGTATAATACAGAAAAATTTAAAGCTGTATTTGTGCTAACTTTTCTAAGCTGTCCCAGATGTTGAAATAGATAGGAGGAGGAAAAGGAGGAAAGGAAGAGAAAGGAGTAGTCAAAGACGTGCAAGGCCAGCTCCCTCTCTGCATGCTGTGCACCCCAGTTTCTCTCCCATTTTTTAAAGATTTTCCTTCCATTTAGATGTGCAAGGCCAGCTCCCTCCTCCCATGCTGTGCACCCCAATTTCCCTCCCATTTTTACACAATTTTCCTTTCACTTTTGCTAGCACACTACTGTTGGTGCCCAGAAAGGACTCTCCTGTATGGACCCCATCTAGAGATGCCAACTGCAATTTTATTTTTTTCACATTTGGCATATGGGAACTAGTTTCTCCTTTCCTGGCATGCATATGCGGGCAGAAATGATTCACAGACCCCTTGCAAATGTTCACCTCTGTCCCTTATTTGTAGAGGTGAGGGAGCAACTTTGTTTTTGCACTGACACCTGCGAGAAACACGGCAGCGGCTAAGCTGCGCTAAACGATTTTATCGGTGACAACTGTGGCCCTCGCTTGATCCCAGGAACTGAGTCTTACGCCTGGAGCTGAACGAAACGTCAGAGAAGGGGCAGACCTTGACAAATGGGAAAGCGGCTCCGGGAAGGAAAGGCTCGTTCTCGTGATCCAGCTGGTATTTCACGTAGGCCTCCACGCCTTGCTCGCTGTAGATCTTTTGCTCTTCCTCCATGCGGAAAAGTGCCCGGGAGGATACCGCAATCGTGATGGCGTTTTGTGGCTTTGGCTGCAAGGCACAGCAAGAGAGAGAAAGAGAAGGAAACAACAGTAAAACAAATGATTCTTTTCCAGCTATGGCTCACTGCTAATTAGGGAAACTTCCAATAGGGAAAGATGTCCATCAGCTTTCCCACACAGTTCATGCACATCCCAGGGACAAGGATTGTTGGAAAAGGATTGGTCCTTGCCTGGATGCAGCAAGATGCTTCTGATAAACTGAAAGACCATTCTAGTCTTCTGATTCAGTGATTTGCTGTTGTGCGCCTTCAAGTCATTTCTGACTGATGATGACCCTAAGGGAACCTTGGACAGATTTACTCAGAGAAGGTTTTGCCATTGCCTTCCCCTGAGGCTGAGAAAGTGTGACTTGCCCAAGGTCACCCAGTGGGTTTCATGGCCTAGGTCCACCCCCCCCGTTGCTCAGGAAGCAGCTGGCTGATGTTCTCATACGTTTCCATGAGCAACCTCCATTACGAAGGCAGGAGCAGGGTCCTTGTCATATTTCCTCCTCATTTTGGAGATTGCTTGCAAAAGGGGAATGGACATCCATCAATTGCTATTTTCTGGTAAGTGGGGAAATGAGGGAATTCCATGGTCCCTTGTGTCCCCCAAACTAGGGAATATGTAAGGAACATGGGTATGAAACAGTCACGAATGCATAACTCTAGGCTATGCGTTTGCAACTCTCCAACAGGAGTCCCTGGCCTGATATTTTCAGATCTGTACCCACTTTCAATTTTTATTTTGCTGATTTAACCTTGGCCTATATAAATCTTGCGGCAGAACATGGCAACTTTAGGAACATTGGAAGTCGCCTCTGGCCATGCCAGTGGTCCATCTGTCTCAGGACCAAAATGACCAGACTTTGCATTTTAAAGAACCTAAATAGCATCAGCTAGGAATGTGGTCATCATCAGGATAACAGGAAGCTTGGAAAGAGGAATGTCTTCATTTCCCCATCCCTTGATGGCTGACCTTAAGAAAATCCTTGCTGGGAAGGGGCTGTCTCATACCACCACCTTTGGCAATGCAAATGCCAATTTCAGAAGGAAGGCATTTCTTTAACGGCCTCCTTCACACCAGGCAGGCCGACGAAATTTGCATTTTAAAAACCGGCCACCATAGCCTTTGTGAAATAAATCTTTTCTACTAAAACAAACTTCCAAGTTCTTTGGGGAACAAGCCTGTTAAGAACCAGCTTGGCAGAACTTGATCAAATGAACAAAGTGACGCAAAATTCAGACTGGGAGGACTTGAGCAATTCTGTGTGAGAGATAAGTCAAAACATTATCCAAATTGCCAGCTCGGGTTAGAAGTTAACCAGCAAATAGCATGGACGGGTTCTGTTTGCCTGGTTCTGGTTCTGAAAAGGCAAAATATGAAACTTAACCATTGTGCCATTAATCATTCAAGATGGTGAGCTATTAACTAGTTGGGGGACTCCCCTACTAACCATCACTTAAAAATATGGGAGCCGTAAGTTACTAATTAACGGCTTAACGCTATGGGAGCTTTAAGTTACTAATTAGCTAAAATATTATTTTAATAGTTCTTAAGAAAGTGCCTCGTGGTTAAGTTTATGATTTGGTTTTAGAGCCATCATGTGAAGGCTCTTTCTGTGCCACTTTTACCTTCAGGCCAGGCAGCCTTGGCTGGCACAAAGGGCAGGATATTGTCAATGGTGGCACCAAGGTCATAAAATGCCCTTTCTTTGGCCTTTAGAGTCTTATTTCACCGGCCTTTTGGATTGTTTTTAAGCTTCTCTTTGTTTCTATGGATGGTAGAATTGGTAGAATGGTAGACCATGTTTCTGTGGATGATGGTTCGCTCTCCAATTAAACAAACTGAGGGCTGGCAATTGCCTTTGGGGCCAGACGTCGGAGGACAGAGCTTGTGGACTGCCTGGCCTCGATCTCCGTTGCAGGGGAGGGATATTATCGTTGCCCCCTGATCAAATATAAAGTAACTTGAAGCCCAGCCAGTGCAACAACAGCCACCATATTGTCTTTTGACCCAGGTGGCAAAAGAGCTTTGGCCAGACCTGGTTGCAAAGGGTGGCACCCAGGTCAGTAAATCTATCCTAGGTTTTGGTCCAAATTTTACAGGAGCTATCCAATGTACTGAACCTATTTAGGAGGAAAAGAAGAGTGCAGCACTTTGGCCAAATTGCTTGCCCTCCTGACACGGAAACCGCCAGCTGCCTCTGACTTCTGCTGTCTTCAGCTCGGTTTCCCCCTTCCCTCTAACTCTTAGCCCTTGATTTTATTAAACGTTTCTGTTTTTGCAGAGCCCTCAGCTGCCTTGGGGGCTCTTGTAGCTCTTAAAAAATTAATCCGTTTTGCTGTCTCGGGCTAACGAATGAGTCTCTCAATTGGCAGTGATGAATAACAGCTAAAACCCAGGTCTGTGCACATTGCTAGAAGCCCCTGGATTCCCAGTTGCCTTTTCGGTGGTCCTGGTTTTGTTCCAGAAAGCCTCTTTCACTGTCGGGGGGTCTCCCTCATGTTTTATGCAGGATTCTTTCCTGGCCTTTCCTAAGGCATCAATCATTCAAATACTAGCTGGGCCTGACACTTCTCACCTTCCAAAATCCCATGAGAACTAGTGTTAAGAGGTGGTAGAATGGTTTTATAGCATTTCTAGGATGTTGTCTTGTACCTACCTGTATTGTCCACTCTGACTGGCAGCAATCTCTCTCTGGTATTGAAAGAAGTATGTGCAAAAAGGATCTGGGGGGTCTTACTAAACCACAAACTAAACATAAGCCAATAGTGTCATGCGGCAGCCAAAATAGCCAATGCAATTCTGGGCCAAATCAATAGACGTTTGGTGTCCAGATCAAGAGAAGTGTTAGTGCAATTCTGTTCTGGTCAGGCATTACTTGGAAAATGGCATCCTATCACTTAGTGACAGATTCACCCTTAGAGTTGCCTAAGTCAGATAAGACTAGAAGCCACACAACAATAACATGGAATAAATCAGAACAAGTCGTCTTTTCAGGGGCCAGAAAAAAGACCTAGTTGTTGGTTAGTAGGGCCAGAAAAATGGGCACAAAGCATCTGCTGGAATGATGGGAGTTTCACCGTTTTATAGCGATAGGACAGTAAGGCTCAAATCTTGTTCCTTTATGAAGGCAAAGGAGCAATATTGGTTTCCATTCAGTTTTCTTTGCAGAGGGTTGCCAGTCTCCACGAAAGGCAAAGAAACCTTCCGAGGGCTGGCATGAGAGACCCGGCACCCCTTGGCCAACCTTCAACGACCTTCAGCTGTTGCAAGGATCTGTGAGATGATGTTCTTCACCAAACAAACCCCGTTCCTTCGCATTGCAACAGCCAAGGTTGCGCAAGGTCATGGGAAATGCCAATTCAATGTCTGGGTCTAGGAGAAAGCAGCCCCTGGCAGACTGGCAGCAGCAAAGAGAGGCTGACCAGCCGAAGGCAAACAGAAGCCATCCGTCCATCTATTTTGATTTGGAGGACCGGAGGGAAAATCTAGGTCAAGTTCTTTCCTGTATCTCCTTGTCTTCTTCCTTCCCTCCCTGGAGGGATTAAGTTCAGCAGGAACATGACAGAAGGACAGCGTGGCACATTCCCAACCAGACAAAGCAAAGCAAAAGCGAAAAAAGATGGTGCAGAAGGCTGGCTAAAGAAAAGGTGCTTAAGGTGCTTGCGATCACTAGCCATCCTTAGCAAGGCTGGACCTGGAATTGCTTTCAGAGTTGTTCGACACTGGAAGGCAGGTTGTGACAGCTGCAATTTGGCCTCCTTGCAGGTACTTGCATGAAGAAGGCAAATTACGTTCTCCGTCTCTTATCCTTCTGGCACCCTTAAAACACGAAGGCTCCTAAAAGCACCGTCTCTCCTTAGAGGTGCCCTTTGTGCCGAGCAAATGCACACAGACCAGACTGCAGGCTGCCTTTAATTATTCCTGGGAAGGCTGAATGATAAATCACTGAATCAAAATTTTTAATCAATACTTTTTTAATGCTTGATCATTCAGCATACTAGAGAGGCTCTGCCAGTTCCTTCTCCTGAAACAGAGCCCACGACGCCTGGGGTTTGTCATCTGCCTCTCACCCAAGGACTAACCAGGGCTGACCCTGCTTAGCTTCCAAGTTGAGACGGGATCTGATGCTTTCAGGGTAGTAGCTCTGAAATAAAACATATTGCCTATCACAGCAGCCTCATCCTGCTTCATGGAAGGGCCAGCTCAGCACCGGGAAATGTTCCCTGGAATATTAATTTTTAAACTTCCTGCAGCAGAAAACTGAAAGGGTTGCCCATTCGGAAAGGCGATTTCCTCATTTAACAGAAACCACAAGTAAAGGCTGCAGCCGCCCGTCTCCAATGGTATATTGAAACGCCGGGGCAGGAAAGAGCCCCATAACAACCTGGAGCAGGTGCCCATCCATGCCAGGGGCTGAGAGATGTGCTGTTTACAGGTGGCATAGATACGAACCCAGCTGGATACCTGGACTAAAATCCCACTGGCATGATATGTAACTGCTGGGCATAGCTGGCAAAGGAAGCCTGAACAGATGGGACGTGCAAAATGCATCCAGAAAGACTGTGACCTTGGCACACAGAATAAAGGCATCTTGCATTTGTGTATCTAAATAGCCTCCCTCTTGTCCTCTGGTTTATCTTGCGTGTGTATGTGTGTGTGTGTGTATATATATGTATGTATGTAAGTATTTGCAAGCCAAAGAACATCATCTTCCATGGGAAATAACATTCTCTGCTCAGCCCTTGTTGTTGAGATGATGCCAACGTTTGTGCTCAACACATCAAGGCCCTGCCTGCAACTATCTGCCCATCTGAATTGTTACGAACCAATAGCTCTCTGTGGTGGGAATTATTTTGGTGCCACTTTGCTGGCGCAGAGTGGCAGGAAAGAAAAGGGCACAGTCGTAGCAGTTGTGGAAGAAACAGGCTGCTCGGTTGCAGTGGATTTTGCCTGCCTTCCCTTGCTGCCAACCCTGCGGAGTGTTGCAGCGTGCCAATGGGATTTTAGTCCAGATATCCAGCTGGGTTCCCAGGTCTCTGGGCCTGGCTCTTTTCTTTAGTGCGGAGGAGGAAGGGTCTCAGGGTGAGAGCACTGCCTTGAAAAGAAGGGGTGCCTAAGTGCACACTTATGAAGGCGTGCATAAATGTATGCATAATCTGTTAGCCTTGGTTTTTGTCTTTTTTAAAATGTACTTTGCCCAATTTTGGTTGCCGCTTAAGATATCCTGCTGAACGGCATCACTGGGGCTCTGTAGCTTCACAGGGAAATCGTCTTTAGGTCTCAGGTTTGAGCTCTGAAACCTCAGGGGCTGGGATAGCACTGAACTGGCAACTCCAGCATCTTCCCAGGCCTCTGGGGAGCCAACATACTTTTATTGGAGATGTTGCAGATGGACCCTGGGATGCTCAGCCATACACAGCATGTACCCTTCTCCTTTTATGTCATGTCTTCTTAGATTGTAAGCCTGACGGCAGGGAACTGCCTAATTAAAATAATAATTGTAAGCCGTTCTGATAGCTTTTATGGCTGAAGATCGGGGTATAAATAAATATATTATTATTATTAATTATTACTATTACTATTATTATTATTGAAGGGTTGCCATTGCCAGGTCTGGGGTGTTTACAGGCCCTGAAATTTCAGGGCCCAAACCCAGAGACTTAGGGATGGTCCCTCGTGATGTTTGAGAGGAGCAGGAGGGAAAGGAGGACTGGACCAGGCGGACCACCATCAGATTCTGCAGCAGCCTGGCCAAAGGAATCTGCAGCAGGTTTCGCAAGACCGTACGATGGCACACACACATACACGCACATACTTTCAAGGCAGTGCCATCACCCTGAGATTCTTCCCCCTCGCCCCAGGGTCCTGAGATCTGGGATCCCTGCAGACAAGAACATGGGATCTTTCTTACAGTAACAGATCAACCTCTCTAGATGGAAAATAAGCCAAGTACAGATTGAGCAGGTACCACTTCCAAGTGGTGCAAAACATAGCACTAAGGATCCTAGTGGGGCCTGTTGTTGTTGTTGTTGTTGTTGTTGTTGTGTGTCTTCAAGTTGTTTTTGACTTATGGCAGCCCCAAGCCAACTCTGCCATGGGGTCTTCTTGGCAAGGTTCTTCAGAGAGGGCTTGCCATTGACATCCTCCGAGGCTGAGAGAGTGTGATGCCCAAGGTAGGTCCCACAACCAAGCGTGGAATCAAAACCCTGGCCTCCTAGGATCCTAATCCAGTCTTCTAACCACTATGCCACCAAATTACAGCCAGCCCTCCATATCCACAGGTCCCTTATTTATAGATTCAACTACCCATGGCTTGAAAATATTTTTAAAAAACATAAATTCCAAAAGGCAGACCTTGATTTTGCCGTTTTATATAATTTTACCATGCCAGGGTATATAATGGGATTGGAGTATCCGCAAATTTTGGCATTGGCAGGGAATCTTGGAACCAAACCCCAACGACCCACTGGACTAAGATGGTTTAACCAGAAGAAGCTAGAATGCAACATCGTGTCACCCTAAGCGTAATTTGATGAATACAATCTGGATGAAGAAAGGAACAATATCTTCCAGATCCACCTGGAAGAGATGCTAAAACTGGAGTAGTATACAAGAGCTGGATACTCTTGTAGTATAGGCTTCAGAGAAGCCCATGTGCATCTCTCTCACATCCCGAAAAGTCTGGGTCCCACCTTAAGCCATGAACCATCTCTACCTGTCGCTTCAGGTAGACCCACCTGGAAGAGGCAGCCAAGCGGGAGGATAATTCAACAGGTTCTGTAACTTGGAGTTTCTACTAAGAAGGAATTGTTTTGTGAAGTCGAAGGCTTTCATGGCCGGCATCCATAGCTTTTTGTGGGTTTTTTGTGGGGGCTATGTGGCCATGTTCTAGAAGAGTCTATTCTATGGCTACATAGCCCGAAAAAAGCCACCAAAAACAAAACAAAACTAGGGATTGTCTCCTTTTAGAATCTAGCCAGACTGCCGTATTTTTATATATACAGTACTTGCATATATATAGGTATGCACACACACACACATATGCATACATATATATATACATCAGCATGCAAGCAAGCAAAAAAGCAAACTACCCAGCTGGACCCAACACATGGCTCTTACCGATTTGGGTTTCTTCTTGGGTGACAGGTTGTCGTAGAACGCCTTGGCCTCTTCCCATGCTGTTGCCACCGGCTTGGGCTGCCCACCTCCGTTGGTCACTTGGTTGGCATTGCTCTTGGCATCTCGGGGGGCAGCCCTCCCTTCCGGGGGTCCCACTCCGGCCGGGTTCATCTTGCTGTCCGGCTGTCCTTCCAGGGAACGTCAAGGGGATGACGGCTCACTTCTTTTCGTTGCAGCCGGACTCCTGTTCCAACGGTGGAGTGGGTGACGTTGGGGTCCCTGTGACAGAAACAGCCGCCCGGATTCTTCCTTGGACGCGGCTCAGGAGAGGATGAGTAATGGCTGCAGCAAACACAGTGTGCGAGTGTGTTGTGTGTGCGAGAAAGGAACCTTGTGCCTGGATTTGTGCATCTGTCACTCAGAGGGAAAGCTCTTTATAAGGGATCCCAGGAACCCCTTGGGCATCGTGCTAGTGACCAAATGGACGGCGGTGCATTTAACCTCCTCTGGCCTGGAGCGGCTGCAGGCAGAGAGCCGTTTTCCTCTGGGCCCTGATGGCAGGTTGGATGCATTCAGGATCCCAAGGCGAACCAGGACTGCAATTTCCAAAGAGAGACAGACAGAGAGATGCGCTAGTCTGCCGCTCGGCGTAAAAAGAGAATGAAGTCCTGTGGTCCCTTTAAGGCACCCTGGTTTGTTTCGGCAGAAGCTTTGTTGGACTCCTGCCCATTCCATCCCTTCCAGCCGGGTGTGTTTGTGTGCGTCTATGTGCACACAGAAGAGCATGTCTGTTAGAAGGTTTTCTTGCTGTATTTCTCTCTGTAAGAGAGGAAAGTGTTTCCCCTTATCCTTTCCCATCTCTTGAACTGAAAACCCAGCCTATATTCTAAGTATGGTAAGAGGGTTATAGCATCTGCTGTAGAAAAAAATGGATGCAATAATAGAATTGTGGGTCTTGGAAGGCACCCTAAAGGCTATCTAGTTCACTTCGGATCTTATCAGACAGAAGGAATTTCTCTTTATTGCGAATGGAGCCAATTGGAGCCAATTCGAATTCATGTGAATTCGCTAGTTTAGCAAATTTACATGAATTCCAATTGCATTCGGAATGCGTTCAGAATGACTTCCCATTACCCAAAATTGACCCCCCATTGCCAGAAACTGTGTGAGATGCTTTAATACGCAATAATGTAAAACCCATGATTGCGTTCGAAATTACTTTCCTTTTGCCCGAAATTGCGTGAGATACTTTAATTCGCAATAACGTGAAACCCCATGATTGCGTTCGGATTGCCATTGGATTATACTTCCAATTTCCAATGGGAAGATCTGTTGGAGAGTTAGTCCTTATTGTAGTTATGCCCCTTGGGCAGCCCTCTGGCAAGTTTGGACTAGAACCCAGAATGGAGCTACTGCTCCCACAGACATGCTCTCTTTTCAGGATTAACATTGCCAGAGGCTTTTGTATTTGCCACGGGGTTGTTTCACGGATACCTCACACAAACACCCAAATATTCTGGGGCTACCCAATTTTGGTCTATAGATTCCTCTGTGCTGAGGTCCCTTTTCCTACCCGGCCACAATAAAACTCCACAAAACTCCTGGCATTATTAATTGCAAAAAGAAGAGCTCACCAAACTACCAGACTGGTCCTGGAATAATAGTATTTAAAATTTCCATTTGGTCCTGGAAAATTCCCATTGGGATCCTGGAATAATTCTGTTTGGAATTCCTATTTGGTCCTGGAAAATTCCTATTTGGTCCTGGAAAATTCCCATTGGGATCCTGGAATAATTCTGTTTGGAATTCCCATTTGTTCCTGGAAAATTCCCATTTGTTCCTGGAAAATTCCCATTTGGATCCTGGAATACTTCTATTTGAAATTCCCATTTGATCCTGGAAAATTCCCATTTGGATCCTGGAATAATTCTATTTGGAATTCCCATTTGGTCCTGGAAATTTCCCATTTGGATCCTGGAATACTTCTATTTGAAATTCCCATTTGGTCCTGGAAAATTCCCATTTGGATCCTGGAATAATTCTATTGGAAATTCCCATTTGGTCCTGGAAAATTCCCATTTGGATCCTGGAATAATCCTATTTGAAATTCCCATTTGGTCCTGGAAATTTCCCATTTGGATCCTGGAATAATTCTATTTGAAATTCCTATTTGGTCCTGGAAAATTCCTATTTGGATCCTGAAACAATACTATTTGAAATTCCCATTTGAATCCGCAGATTGCCAACAACCCTCAAAAAACCCTCACGGAGGACCTGATACATTCCCGGCCGCCGGAGGCTGAAGGAGAGCGGATAATTCTCTGCAAATGCCTGATAAATAATCCCTGGAGGAGGAGATTTGATTATGCAACTCGGTTTATGATATCCAAAAGCCGTTGATTTCCATGGCTAAGCGACACTCATCGGGATGAAAGCACCATCAGATGCTTTTTTTGCTGCAATTAAGGTCTCTTTCGGATATGCTCACATGCCCGGCCATGTGAATAGCTACCTGACAAAACCTTTCCTCCTCCAACTCGCGCAAAGCTTTCTTCCTTGAATCTCTGGCTGGCAGGTAGAAGTCCAACCGGGGCAGCTCTAAACTGTCTTGCGGAGCTTGGGGTTTGGTGCAGCAATTGCAGCGGATGGGGCAAAGATCGCCTCTTGCATTTTAACTTGACAACAGTTAGCCTTTGATGGTTGCATAGCTGTATTGTTGTTTCCTTCGTATTAACAAATGCTTTTAAACCTATAGATTGTTTAATTGTGTTTGGTGGTCGCTGTTATTATTTTTTTCGTTATTAACTTAGATTTAATTGTATTTTACTGTTATGGGGGAATTATTGTGTTGTTTTGTTTAAGGGAGGATAATAGTATTTGTTTTTATACGTATGAATTTTATTATTATTGTAAGCCACCTCGATTGTAATGCGGGGCAGGATATAAATAAAATTTTATCATTATTATTATTATTATTATTATTATTATATTTGTGTCTTGCCTTTTCCTGTTGCTAACATGAAGGAAATAATTTTACAACATGGGGACTCTTTTCCAAAGTTATCAATGAAGTTATCAATGTCCAAGATAACATTTGTACAGTCAGCCTTCTCTATCCACAGATTCTGCATCCACGGATTCAATCATCCACAGCTTGAAAATATTCAAAAATAAAATCCAAAAAACAAATCTTGATAATTTTATATAAAGGACACTAGTTTATGATGCCATTGTATTTAACGGGACTTAAGCATCTACAGATTTCAGTTATTGATCATCTGTAACAGATAATTGATGAAGTAACCTAATGTGTAGTAAGGAGATAAACTACTCATTTGATACCTAGGTTGCTACTCTCAGGCTGCATCTGCACGGCAGAAATAATCCGGTTTGACGCCACTTTTACTCAATGCTATGGGATTATGGGGACTGTAGTTTGTTGCAACCAGAAATAGGGGCTTCTGTAACCAAGTCTAGTACTAACCCTGATAGACTTACTGAACCAATACACTTAGTAAACTGTTTCTTACTATAAGCATCCAGAGAAATAGTTCCTGGTGGGCTTGAATCTTCTCTCGCTTAGTTGCAAGTAGAGTAGACCCATTGAACCAATTCTTGAATGGTGGGGTTCAACACATAGGAAAATCCCATGGATTCATTGGGTCTGTTTAATTGGGATTAACAATCAGGTTTAGAAAATACCAGATATTCTCATAGAAGGGTTATTGCTTCTTCTAGGATCTGATCTCTTGTGTTGTAAGAAGGATGTCTTGCTTACTGTCTTTGTGCATCTGTGGGTTTTTTCCCCCTTTTTCTTGGTTGCCTTCAGTTTTCTTTTTTGTTTAAATCTTGCTACATGCGAGACGCCGTCGGAATTCGTGATGCCTTTTGTGCAAAGCTTGACAGCAACGCTTTTCGGCACCGGAGCTGTCAGACATCCCAGTTCTGACGCTTTATCTCCCACTCTCTGTAGGCTTTCTAAATGTCACGAAATGAGACGCTGGACAAGAAAGCAAAGATGAACGCACGACGAAAATGCAACGACGACTGTGCAGCACGGTGCCTTTTGCTCATGTATTACATACCTTGCAACTGTCTCCGTTTGGGGAGGACAGTCCCGATGATGAATCCTCTGCAATCCCACTTTTTCAGCTGCTTTGAAAACATCCCGGTTTTGCTCTCCTCCTGCCACCTTTGTCCTTAGCTTACTTCCAATGCTGCAAAATGAGTCCAAAGTGCAAAAGGAGTTTGAACTCAATGGATTCAGAGGAGAGGAAAGGAGAGTGGAAACTGGTTGTTCCCAGTCTGCTTCGGCAAAAGCAACCTGCGGCAGCCTTTCCTAGTTCTCCCTTATGAGTAACGTTTGCCGTCTTGCCCACACTCTCATGTTGCTTGGCCATGCGCGAACCAGTTTTCACCTGTGAAATTTTGGAGAGTACGTTAAGGACATCCCCTGGCATTAGGCACGTGTTTCCATGGGTTGCCGGAGCGTGGAAATGAGAGGCATTTTGCAAAACGTGTCCTCTCCGGTCATGATGAGTTAGCTTCACACCTAAAATGGTTCCCCGGCTGGAGGTTGTTGTGTCCCTGCGAAGAGGGACGAAACAGCGGAGACACCATTGCAAAAGAAACCGCTTTGCGTTCCAGCCACCGAAGTGCAATTAAAAACAACACAACAGCTGTGCAATGCTCTTGTACGCTCAGCTGCGCATGAATGCTCTATAAAGGGATATGGCAAGAGCAACTACCTTGACCTTTTTTTGTGGTTTTCTGGTGCCTCCTAGTGGCCTTCAGGAGCCATGATGCTCTTCTTCCAAGCATCGCTCTCTCCAGATGTTGGTTGGACTGCAGCGCCCATCAGCCTGCTAGCGAAGGGAGGGATGATGGGAATTGTGGTCCAACATAAAAGGACATAGAGCCCCTCTTTGATGTAAATGTTACTCTGCACCCAGATGTTGCCTACCAGTCCAAAGCCGAAAAGATAACATTCATATTTATGGATATTTGTTTACTAAAAGCGCTATAATCTGGTCCATCTGCAAAGAGGAGGAAGGTCACCTTGAAGCAGAGTTGGGAATGGTGTGTCCCTCCAGATGTTACTGGGACTATATATCCCACCAGCCCCCCGCCAATGGCAAAGGACACTGGGAGTCCCAATCCAAAAATATCTGGCAAATTCACAAAGTGCTCATAGAGAGCATCATGCTCATGTCCACTACTTATATCACTAGGACCTAGATAAGATCTTCACACGTAAAGAGAGATAACTATATTCCAAACTCAGAGTCATTGATGCTGCAGCATTTCTGTTTTCTATATATATGGATGTGAAAACCAAATAGTGCAGGGAGCTGATGGAGGAGAATTGACTTGTATTTGGTGCCGGAGGAGTGTTCTGCGGCCACCCAAAAGGCAAATAAATGGAGCAAATCCAGCTTCAACTCTCCCTAGAAGCCAAAATAACTGGACTGAGGCTCTCTTACTTTGGACACATCATGTGGATGCTGAGTCTGGGATCATATTGGTGATACTGAATGATAGACCTGGAAGGGCCAATCGGTGGCCAAACCTCCGTCATGCAGGAATAGACAGCTAAAGCAACCCCCAAAAGATACCCATCCAACCTCTGCTAAAAGATCTCCAAAGAAGGAGAGCCCAGCACTGTCTAAGGGAATCCTAGGCTCCCCTCTGTGTATTGCAATGACAAAAACAAACTAGGCCCAATTACAGAGGTGCCAACGTTCAGCACCGTCTGAGGTGCTTGACCTCAACAGTAGCTCGCAAACAGCCAAGTGCAGAAGCACAACCCAGTGCGCAGTATTTGGCAACCAGGCACTGACCAACCTGAAATGAGGCACAGATGTGGCTGACTTCTTCCAAAGTCCTTGGAGGCTTTTATCTTCTGGTTGCAATATGTACAACAAAAGCTCTGGCATATTCTGTCTGTTCTATTAACAATCCATGCTCTCCAAACTCACCAAACCAAACTCTACTATTCTCAACTCACACCTGCTCTGGATTTCAGAGTCCTTCTATACACAACTAATTACAAAGGATCGGCACCTGGATGTTTCCCCCACTGGCAGCCAAATAGTTATTTTTGTATTTCCTTAAAAGGACATTTAACCAAACTTAGGGCACTTCTGAACAGCTTCTCCATTTGGAAAGCCTTTCTTAATGTGTAAGTGGAGTCTTGTTCCTTGCAATTTTGAATCCATTGGTTCACCTTCTAGCCTCTGGAGCAGCAGAAATCAAGCTTTGATACGGCATAACCATATGACTTAACACCAGTGTCCTTTATATAAGCAGTTGCACTTTTTAGGATGCTAATGTCAAGAACCTGAATTTCTGGCGAAAAGCTTAGCTTTCCTGATGCCCAGTAATGCAAGAATAATTCTTCCCGGTAATGCAAGCAACAAGAACGCATTCTTCTTTGAAGAAAACCAAGCCACGAAATTCCTCTTACGTTAGATACATTTTATTTTTCGTCCATTTGTATTTTTTAGAAAAAAAGATCGTGTGTGTATATATGTGTGTGTGTATCTCTTTATATATATATGAACATCACAGTTTCTAAACAGTTATTACAATATTCAAAACCACGACAAGCGGACAGGATGCATCTCTAAGAAGAGTAGTCTTCAGTCCAGGAAGGGGACGTTGAAGGAGAGAGGTAGCAGTCCTGGGATGAGAGGCTGAGCCATGGGGTGCGCCTTCCGGACGCGTTTCGGACATTAAAACCCAGACATCAGCGTTACAAGAACAAGTTTAGACAAGCCGCAACTTCCTTGCCTTCCTCCATCTCCAGCGCAAGCTACAAAGAGGGGTGAACCTTGTCTTCCCAGTGGTTAGTCCTGACTATGGTTAAGGAAAGCAAGGCTAGTTCCTAAACTAGGCTTCAAAGCTGGTTTGTTTCCTGTAATCATAGCTCCATCTAACCACAATGTGTCTGGGTTCAAAGGATGTGGCAAACGTCAGCGATGACATGCCTCCTTCTTGCCAGATGCTTTCGGACTATATCTCCCAGTAGTCCTAGGCAGCGTACACAGTGGGAAGGATGCTGGGAGCTGCAGTCCAACAGTGTCTTGACAGCTATGCATTCCCCATTTCAATCCCAAGAGAAGGAGATGCTTCCAAATTCCCCAGAGACCACACCAGAGGAGGAAAGACTTGTCTCATTTCTCTCTTTCTTGTGATCCTGGGTTACGGTTTAACACCGGTGGCTCCGTCACTGCACTGGGGTGTGATTTCACTCTGGGTTTTAGTGTGAACTTTAAAGCAGCTCTCCAAGGTTCATCACTTTGCACAGCTGCTTTAAAGTTCACACTAAAACCCAGGGCAGATTCACTACCTCTGCTGGTGGCAGAGCTGTCAATTGGCTCAACGCTGGACCTTGGCACAACCCATTTGGGTCCCTTTTCCTTAGGATCCGACCACTTTGTGACTAAAGACTTTTGGAAGAGGACCAGAATAGCCCGTTTTTATCCAGTTTTGCCCTTTCCAGTCTCTTCTCCTGCACCAGGAGGCCTATCATGAAGAAGGAGCTGACCTTTCTTCATTGGGCAAAACCTCCCACACCTGGCTTCCTTTGCAGTCAGTTCTTATCAACTTCTTTAAGGTCTTTCTTCCCATTTTTTGCAGCTGGTGTTGGGTCTTCCACAATTCCCACCCCAGCATAAAACTGTATAATTGTACACCTCCCAAGACTTGGATCAAAAGAACACCCAAACATCTACTCATCCCATTTTGGGGACTTCACATGGAGCCACTTTGCTGCAGAACAAAAACAGACCAAAAACACAGGAGCCATAGTGACCTGGGAGGAAAACATGAACTGTCTGTAGCATCCTAACTTGGGCCTAACCTTTGCTGGAGAAAATCTGCAACCTCTGGTCCCTGGCAGTATGAACCCTTAAGGTTTGTCTCCTCAGGCCAAAACGGCCTCTGCTCCGAACACCGAAGAGGAAGGGAGAGGGCCAAAGGCAAGGGTCATTTTTTCCACGGCAGTGCAATTGCATGGCAGTGCAATTGAGTTTGGTCTCCCCTCCAAATTGGTCCCTAGAAATACCAGTTTCTTCTGGCAATCCTTAAAGCCTCCCCAAGAGTTGCACTTTCCCCTCCAAGAGCCATATTCTTAAGCATCCAAAAATCTGTCTCTGCGAACGTATGAAAGGATGCATAGCAAAATCTCACTCCACTTAACTCACCAAGCATGGACTCATTGCGCTCCCCCCCCCGGCCCTTTTAAAAAGTATGGATTCCTTTCCTGTTCCCCAGTATTACAAGTTTGCAGGGCTCACTCTGATTTAGAAGCATTAGCATCACCACGAGTCCAAAGGGAAATGGTTAAGCTTTTTCAGACCTTACAAAAAGCTACATGGACACCCCATTGCCAGGAAATATATATATATTTCTCTCACCCCTGGCTGTTCACTGAAAGGTGGTGGGAAATGTAGGGGTGGAAAGGACCCGTCCTCATTTGAGGTCTCAGGGTTTTGGATAGAGTGGGAAATTCAGGAAAGTGAAAGGGAACAGATATTGACATTCCCACTCAAGGAGCACGCCTGAAGATTATGCAAGAGGGTCACGAAAAGGAAGGGGTCCTCCCTAAAATTGAAAAGCGGCAGCTGAGGTGGAGGAAAGTGGACCTTTGGGATTGCAAGACCTTGCGGATTGTTGCGTCGTGGGTCATGGATTTCGGCAGGCCGTCAAACAGGTAGATTTGCCAGCAGGGTCTTGGGAACACCAGACGTCCAAGGATGGAAAGGGGGAAATGGCAAGGTGGGGTCCAGCCAGGGTTGGGCCGGAGGACGCAGGAACAGAAACCCACTCCAACAGGCCTATGGGCCTGTCCCCCAAATAGCGATTGTTGTAGATGTTGGGAGGTTTATCTGGGGCTGGTTTGGGTCTAGAAGGCCATGCGGACACAGCAGCTCCTGACTCTGAGAGTGAGGCCTGCAGCTCGGAGGAGGAAAAGGAGGAGGAAAAGGAGGAGGAAGAGGAAGGAGAACGGAAACGCAAGGCTGGGCAAGGGGAAGAGGGTGCGTGGTGTCCCTCTATTTCTGCATGTCGCACTGCAGCAGGAGGACAATAGAAGGGTCGCTCTTGGCAGCCTCCTTGAACTCCTCCAGGGAGATCTGGTCATCCTTGTCCTTGTCCATCTTGGCAAAGATCTTGTCGACACGTTGCTGGGGGGTCAAGCCATCTTGGTTCATCCTCATCATGATGACCGTGCCCACCATCTTGTAGATGGCCTGGAAAGAGAGGAGACAGATGGTCAGGGATGACTGTCCAGCCAAGGTGGCCAAAGGTCTGGAAACTCCCAAAGACTTGGGCACTGAAATGGAAGCCAACAGTCTATTCACTAGGGAAGTGTGATATTTCAGGTACCCCCAAGGAGAGGTCTCCCTGTCTTTCTGATAGTGGCCAACTCTGTATTATCGCTGAGCATGAAAACAATCCATGTGGGATCTGGCTTGGTGGAAAGGCATCTGACGCCAAGGAGACCAACATACCTCAATGATCTCCAGCATCTCCAAGCGGGTGATCTTGCCGTCCCCGTCCAAGTCGTACATCTCGAAGGCCCAGTTCAGCTTCTGCTCAAAGCTTCCCCTGGAAGTGACGGAAAGGGCGCAGATAAACTCCCGGAAGTCGATGGTGCCGTCGCCGTTCTTGTCAAAGGTGCGGAAAGCATGCTGGGCGAACTTGGAGGCATCACCGTAGGGGAAGAACTGAAGGGAGAAGAGATGGGAGAGCAAGACCCATATCAAGGAGGGATGCTAAGAGGAGGAAGGGGATCAGGAGGAGGAAACTACAGCCGCACGTTAATTTTCTATTCATCAGGGCAGTGGATTTGTGGCAGGACACACACAGGGCCTCCTCTGCTGTGGCACACCAGTTATGGAATAGCCTTCCAACTGGTGCCAACATTGTGGTGCTTTTCTCTACCAGAGAGCTTTGGTGCCACAACAAATTACACTGCCCAGAATTCCAAAGAATTGAGCCACAGAAGTTAAAGTGGTGTCAAACTCGATTATTTCTGCAGTGTGGATGCAACCCTTCAGTTGGAAATGGCTTGAAGGCACACAACAAGGATAGAAATCAACCAACCAACCAACCACTTATCTAGGGTCTGAGGTTTCAGCTGATTAAAATCTAGGCATGGAGATACCGTACCTGAAGGACTGCCCAGACCTCTATATTAATGATATTGATCAATCCGTCACCCCCACCCACCCCATCCAATGTGGGGTTGGGCTCTGAGTGTTGGACTACCACTCTGGAGGCCAGGGTTCAAATCCCTGCTTGGCCATGGAAACCAACTGGGTGAGCTTCGGCAAGACTGGAGAAATCTTGCCACGAAAACTCCTTAGGGTCACCATAAGCTGGAAATTACTTGAAGACATGCAACAGCAACTCTGTCTATGGAGTTCATCCCAAAGGGTTTATCCCACGCAGAAGCGGGATATAAAATGGGGAAATCCCACAAAAGCAGGACTGTTTTCACATGACGTCAGGGGCGTCGAGCATTAAAGTGGACAAAATCGGCTGCTTTTTACTTTTGGGATTCTCTTCGGAAAGCAAAAAGCGGCCGATTTGTCCAATTTCTGTGCAGGCTATTTTCACGTTTATTTCATTTATTTATTTCCAAGATTTATATCCCACCTTTCTCCTGCAGTGGGATTCATTGAGCGTTCTGACCCCCCGATGAGTCTGAAAATGATTCTGCTTTTGTGGGATTTTCCTGGGATTTACATCCTGTTTCTGCAGGGGATATAAGCACGTAGCCTCCCGTGTGATAAACTCCTATCTATCTATCTATCTATCTAGGGTTTGTGGTGTCATCAGATTAAAACCTGGCCACGGAGATACCATACCTGAAGCACCCTATCCAGGCCTATGTATTAATGATATCTACCAATCAATCAATTAGTCGCCACCATCACCATCTTGACATCCCTCTCCATGTGGCTTTGTGGGAACATCTCCAGTGCCAGGCTTATCCTGATGGGTTCTCCTCCTCCCCAGAGCCTCTTGCCTCTTTCCCTGGGTCCCACCTCCTTCTTACTTTTATGTAGAGCTGCTGGAACTCCTCCAAGTTGAGGATGCCGGTGGGGCAGTCCTTCAGGAACCCCTTGTACCATTGCTTCAGCTCCTGTTCGTTGAACTCAGTGCTCCTCACCAGGTCGTCCAGCATCTCCGGAGCCAGTTTGCTGTTGTGCTTGCCCATGGCCGGATCTGGAACGAGGAACACCGCATCAGTGAGAGGCTCACAAAACTCCCGCAATGAAAGTCCCGAGAATCCTTGTACTTTCTTACCCTGTTCCTTCCACGGCCGCATCGCTCCCAACCTCTATGTTGAATTTTAGATTGTAAACCTTTTGGGGCTGTGACCCATCTTCTTCTTACTATTTGCAAAGCTCCATGTTTTAGATTTTAAACAAAGGATCCAAAAGAGATGTCCACCGACACCAAAAGCGTTTAGAAAGATGGAAAGACTTGGGATGGGCGGCGGGGATATCCTGCAGTCTTCCAGAGGTTGCTGGTTTACAACTCCCAGCATTCCCCAGCCTAGGGCTGATGGGAGTTGCAGTCGGGCAACATCCGGACGGCTGCAGGGTTCTTAGGGAGAGATGATTTTGGAAAGCAAACAAGTCCAGATAACTCAAGGTGGGCCAAATGAAAGCAAACATGGCTCTTGACTTGACCTCTCCAGCTTTTGCGGACTGTCCTTTTCCTGGCTGAGAAAAAGAATAAACCCTTCTGGAGGTCACAGGAGGATCCATTCAACTTTTTAATAGATTGCAAGGAGATTCTGCACTGTTTAAGTTTTTTTTTTTAAATACACATTTTGGAAAACTAGAAGTGGACCTCTGGACTCTTTCAAGGTTTTTAAAAATTTCCCCTTTGCATTTCTGGAGGTTTGTGTGTCCCTGGCAGGGATCCTGGAGGAGGAACCCAACAAAGTTGCCCACCATTGGGATAACTCAAAGGAGTCTATCACATGGGAGGAATTTCTCTCAATTGCAAATGGAGCCAATTCGCAATTATGTGAATTCACTAGTTTAGCAAATTTACGTGAAATCTGATTGCATTCGGAATGCGTTCAGAATGACTTCCCATTTCCCAAAAATGACCCCCCCATTGCCCGAAATTGTGTGAGATACTGTAATACGCAACTACTTGAAACCCCCTGATTGCATTCGGATTGCCATTGCACTATACCCCCAAATTCCATCATATGATAAACTCCAAAGAAGTGAGCCACACTGCATAAAACACAGATGAACTATCAATAAAATTTAGAGCCGTTAAAAGCTTGCAGAAAGAGAGTCCAGGAGGATGCCAGCCTAATCTCTCTGGGAAGCTAATGCATAACTATCGTATAAAAATAATTCAAAACTGAATAGAATCACTGAAAAGACATAATTATAAAGATTATTATCGCTGTTCTGTGCCCTCAAATCATTTCTGACCCCTCTTTCTTGGCAAGATTTGTTCAGAGGGGTTTTGGCCTTTGTCTTCCTCCGAGGCTGAGAGAGTGTGACCTGAGCAAGGTCACCCAATGCGTTTCCATGCCTGAGCATGGATTCGAACCCTGTCCTCTCACGGTCCTAGTCCAACATTCAAACCACTCCGCCACGCTGCCTCCCAATAAAAAATTATAATGCAGCATTTTTTAAAAATAAAGATGATTGCTCTGGGATAGAGAGGACTGTGTAACGGAAGAAGATCGCAGCTGCTGTTTCTTTCTTTCCTGACAGAAGCAGCCTTCGAGCTGTCCTTGCAAATTTTCGTCTCGGAGATTCAAAAAGTGACCTATTTTGAAGGATAAGAAGTTTATATAAAGAATAGGCTGCCTTGAATCATGGCATGCTGGTCGCTTGCTATTTTGGATGCACAAACACACACACACACAAACTTGGGGGGGGGCATTTATAATATTTGGGGGGGGAGTGAAGAAGGGAGGGTCCATCGTCGTCGTCCCTGCATCCCTGTTACCTACGGCAACTGGCGCTGCGGCTGCCATGGCAACGGTCCTGTGATTGTGCCCAGCATCCCCATCTGCATCAGTGCATCCCTGGAGCTACCAGGCAACCCTTTCATCCTTCTGCATCCCTCTCTTCTTCCTTCACTCCTTCCTTCCAACAGACATGGCAGGATCCGAGAAACACCCACAACAAGGGGGAAAATAAAAACCTTCCCATTCTGTTATCCTATCTGTTCGTTTGCTAGCTTGCTTTAGAAAGGGAGCGAGAAGAACCACCGCCAATGAAGCCAGAGCACAAAATAAATAAATTAAACCGCATGCATTTTTGGCCCTGAGACGGCTTGGGTCCATCCCATTTGAAGGACGGTTTTTGTTTGGGTGCTAAGATCTTCCCTTTGTCCCGCTGCTTTCCAAAAACATTTGGTGGGAATAAAGGAGGCAGGGCCTTCTCGGTGGCTGCTCCTAGATTTTGGAATTGGAAAGGCTGCAGTGGCTTCCGCTCGTTCCGCTGCCAAGCGAACACTTTCCTACTCTTTCAGGGGACTCTTTCAAACGGGGAGGAATTTCTCCCAACTCCGAATGGAGCCAATGCGGATTTATGTAAATTCGCTTGTTTAGCGAATTTACATGAACCCCTGCTCCGTTCGGAATTACTTCCCATTACCCGAAAATAACCCCCTCCTGCCCGAATTTGCATGCGAAGCTTTAATTCACAATAAGGTAAAACCCATGATTGCATTCGAATTGGCTTCCCTCTTGCCCGAATTTGCATGTGAAGAGTTAATTTGCAATAACATAAAACCCATGATTGCATTCGAATTGACCTTAAATTATACTTCCAATTTAGCCTTGTATGAAAGAGTCCAGCGGCTGCATCCGCACTGCAGAAACAATGCAGTCTGATAACGCTTTAACTGCCATGGCTCAATGCTATGGCATTCTGGGATTGGTAGTTTTGGGAGGCATTTAGCCTTTTCTGTCAGAGAGATCTGGTGCCACGACGAAACCCAAATCCCAGGATTGCATACCATTGAGCCACGAAGGTTAAAGTGGCATTGAATGGATTATTTTTTGCAGGAGGCTGGTATCTGAGATGGGGCACTCCATGCATGATCTTCCAACACCTGGAAAAGAATTCTCTTGAGGATATATTTCTGTTTGGATACATTTATCGTATTTATTATTTTTTGCAAAAGTGCTCCCCCAAGTGATGAAAAATGTCTGTTTGTCGTACCCTGGGATTTCCTTCATTTATGTATCTTGCATCTACTGTAGCATACTTTGTTTTGCAAGGGACTCTTGGCATCCTGCTTTGCAAGTCTGGTTGCAGAGACAGGTACCTCTGAGCAAATCCCAAAGCGGGAGGGAGAAATGGGTTAATTAATTAATCAATCGTTAATCAGGTAAAACCAATGCATTCCCCGTAACATTTCGTGTGACCCTGACACGGGGGACCCGCAGTGCTAGACTAGATGACACAGTGGTCAGATCCGGCTTCGATAAGGTCACGCTTAATTTGCAAATGAGCCGAGAAGCCATTAGAAAAGCCTTAGGGCTGAGCAGTCAGTGTGAAAAGGGCAACCCAAATTATCATGAACATTGGAGAACCTCCAACCTATGAATCCTGGCTCCATGCTTCATACGCAGCAAGCTCAGCTTTGGGCCAGTTTCATTTCAATGTTGTCCAGCGACCCACAGCGCAAGGGACCAAAATGGGAGCGAAGTGAATCTGGTTGCTGAGTGAACCTCTTGCAGACCAGAAACTTAAAATCAGGCATTTTGACTTCTGTTGAAAGTGGCGGCAGCCAGCTCCCATTCCTCACCAGACTACAAATCCCAGGATTCTGTAGGATGGAGCCCTGGCAGTTTTAAAGTGGTGTCAAACTGCATTATTTCTACAGTGTAGATGCACCCTCGGAGAGCTTAGATGGGCTCCCTTTACAGATTCCTGGAGAGACTTCTGTTTCCCATGGGAAATATCTCTTTGGCAGGGAAAGGCTTTTAATCATGTCAGCTCTTGCCTGCATTACATGCTTTTTAAATGGCTATGGTTTTCAATGGCTTTCGGTCCTACAAAGAGTTTAATTTTATTTAAATGTCTGTTGTGGGTTTTTTTTTAAGTGATGTGACTTTTTATGGATATCTCCATTCATTTTGTAAACCTGCCTTGAATCCCAGGGCTGAGAAAATGACAGGAAGGAAGGAAGGAAGGAACCGCGGCTCCCTATATCCGATGCATCTCTTTCCCTGACCCCCATAGAGGTTGGCACCCAACATTGTGGAAAATCCTCCCCTTTATCCCCAGTTCATGCCAACGCTGGTGTCATTCTGGTGCCTAATTCAAACCACCGCTTTTTATTAAACCCTTTGGAGACTTATCCAGTTTGCACATCTCTTATAGCTTACTGTAAATTGTTTAAACTGCTTTCCAATTGTCTGGTCTCAATGACTTAATAAGGAGCCAGCCTTGTGCAGCTGTTTGGATGACAATTCTGGAGACCAGGGTTCGAATCCTCGCTCAGCCGTGGAAACCCACAGGATGACCTTGGGCAAGCCACACTTTCTCAGCCTCAGGCAAACCCCCTCTGAACAAATTTTGCCAAGAAAATCCTATGATAGGGCCACCTAGATGACTTGAAGGCACACAGCAATGACTTATGACTCTTTTAAAGCTATTGGTATTTCTTATCCTAAAATTGATTTTATTGCACGCTAGCCTGAGATCTGCAGATGTAGGGTGGGATATGCATGCTTTACAAAATAGATTAAGTAAGTAAAAGTTTGCCTTCCTCTCTGATAAGGCCACTGTAAGATTATAGCACCCGCACATGAGAAACACTCCAGGTGTGTTTCCCGATGCGCCCCTGAGTTTTGCAAAATCTCCCATCCAGGCAAAAGGGCAGACTGCAAACCATAAATGCCTTCTGTGCTCTTCCTACCTTGCTAATGTTTCAGACTTATGAGAAGCACCTCAGAGGCAATCCACAAAAACTACTGATGGGGAAGAAAGGTGGAAAGTAGAGGCCGGCTGAACGAAAGCAGGTTTGGGGTTGAGCCAAAGGATTCCCCGTCATTGGCAGAAATGTGCCTCTCTTTCTGGCCTTCCGTCCCGGCTGTGGCAAGGAAATTTCTTTGCATACGAGAACAGAAAACCTCTTGTGAAAGGAGCAGCCATTTGCATGGCTCCCTTCCCAAGAGGAGGAGAAATTGGGCTCTTAGCAAAAGTGGCTTTTTGCATCACAGTCACTACAACAACCCTAGTTCGCTTGGGATTATTTCGGAGGTAAAATTGTGGAGATCAGGGTTCAGTTTTTCATTGGGCCTGGAAACCTATTGGGTGACCTTGGGCGAGTCACACACTCTCAGCCCCCCAAAAAAACCTGGGATAGGTTCGCCTTGTTGTTGTTGTGTTCCTTCAAGTTGATTCCAACATATGGAATCCTATCACGGGGTTTTCTCTGCAAGGTTTCTTCAGCGGCTGAAAAAGTATGACTTGTTCAAGGTCCATGGCCAACCCGGGATTTGAACCCTGGTCTCCAAGTGTCCTAGGCTAACACTCAAACCAATGCACCAGGTTGGCTCTCTGTGATTTCATTTCCCATGTTTGGTCATTCCTCTTGGAACTGTTCCCGGAGCGGCTGTCACATTGACTGGCGCACCCATCGGCCTGGTCTTGGTGATGGGACTGCAGGCCCCTATGAGGAAAGAGGTTCTTCTGACGGCACAATTAGCATTTGCATCGCACCATTCACGTACGTCTCACGGCGCCCAAATTTTTCTTGGTGGTGGGGATTTCCCTACGGACAGAAACCCCGCTCCCTTTTTGTTAAGAATTAGCAGATTTACCAATATTCTTTCCAGGACACAGATGTTCTTCCCATCCTACCCAAAACCACCGGTCGGCAAGACACATTTCGAATGACATTTTTTTCCATCCGGACCTATTGGCACGTTTCTTAGGAAACTGCGACTGTCACTTAACTGACACCTTTTGCTTCAAGCAAGGAAAAAGCTATTGCAACCTAAAAGAGAAGAGTCTTTAGGGTGAACGTAAGGATGTTGCAAATGCAGGATGGTGTGTGGTGGTGGTGGTGGTGGTGTCTGTGTGTGTGTGCAATGTTGAAAAATCAACACAAAATGGGCCCAAGACCCATTGTCCTTCCTCTCCAAGAGGAGTCCGACATTAGGGACTCTTTCCTTGCAGAAACAGAGAGAGAGAATAGAGGCCCCATTATCTGCCTCCCTCCTTCTCTCCCTTTCTCCATCTGCTGCTCATTCCCAAAGGCAGGAATCTCAGCTCCCTCCACCCGCATCTTCCACGGTGGCAGCCATGGATATTTTCTAAAACCAGACCAGGAATGCATAATAGAGTCCATTTTGCATTTTGGAAGAGGCGGGGAGGAGAGAGATATGGGGGCAATGGGGATTTAAAGGGCACTCTGGCTACAGGGAAAGAGCAAAGGTTATGGATGCAGGCAGCATGCAAAAGAGAGGGAAGGAAGGAAGGAAGGAAGGAAGGAAGGAAGGAAGGAAGGTTGGTTTCATTCATCCTATACTGAATTCCTAGATAATTTAATGGAAACACAGATATACATCCATTTCTGAGAGACCTTTTCTCTATTCCAAAGAACCCAGTCCATCCAACTGCCACAGGTACAAAATTAAGGTGAGAACATGACTTCTTTCCTGTTCAGGAATTAAAACACTAAGCAGAACACTTCTTAACAGAAAAAAAGTTCTGAATCTTTCCATCCATTTAAGAAAAGACTATATTCCTGGTACAATTTCAGCACTCCCTGGATGGTCCCAGAGAATCTTGTGACACCCAGAAGCCAACCGTTTCTTGAGCACACCTTGCCGAGGAAAACCCCATGAGAGATTCGCCATACATCAGAAAGGACTTGAAGGCACGTACCAACAGCATCATCATCAACAACAACACGCTTATGTTGTTTTGGCAGCGAGGGAATGAACCAGATCCATGCCCCCATCCCTCAGATGATAGCAATGAGCACAAGGCTAAGACAGGCAGAGATGAACAACAAGAAGGAAATATCGGAGTGTGCCGAGCGAGGCTGTTGGAGCGCATGCTTTGAATAACAAGCTGGTGCTTGGCTTGGCATGGCTCTGCCCTCCACCAGAACCTCTCATCCCACGGAGAGGCTAACCCTGGTACCCAGCAAGGGATGCTCCTTACCTTGGAAGGGGTCTGCCTGACCCCTGGGTGCGAAGGTGGAGAAGCAGGAGGAGAGAGGAGCCCTTAAGCCATCCACCAGGAGTGATGCCTTCTGCCTGCCTGTGTCCTTGCTGGCTGGCTTGCTATTCCACCTGCTCCCTCTGCCTCCAGATTCTCTGCTCCTCCTCGGCTTGTATCAGCATGTCCCCCTCCTCACTGGGCAAAAGGAGGGCCTCCCTGCCTTGGTTCTCCCTCTCATTGGCTGCCATGGATGCCACTTATGGCACACACTGCTCCAGGTGGGGTGCCAACTTGCCTGCCAGACTTTCCCCCCAAAAGAGCCAAAGCCGCTCACGGTGGCTGTGATGCTGCATCGCCTACTCACTGCCTTGGGGCCACCTCTCCCAGCACCTTTTGTCCCCAACAAGACAAGAGATGCTCGTCATCAATGGCTGAGACCCCCACACACACATCGGGGAGAGGGAGCGCAATCCTGCATCCAGGGAGTTGCATGGTGACAGTGTATTAAACCAACAAATGTGGAATGCGCCATTGCAAATCGCAACACGCACCAGCATGTGCGGCGCACGGTTTGCACCTGCACCTGCAATGTGCGACGGCGCCACGTGTGAAACGCCGCTCTGTTTTGCAAGGCTTCTTCCTCAACCGTCGACTGAATGTGGACTTGTGCAACAAACCAAAACGTCCACCTTCTGCCACAGTGAACCCTCACATTGTAAGGGAGGGCAGATCAGTGTTTGTGTGTCTCTGTGTGAAGGTTACAGAAAACACAAACTCGCCTTCAAACTGATCCTGATAATAACATTGAATTTCCCACGGACAGAGCTGACCCAAGACATTTTGCCACCTGGGGCTCAGCATTTAATGGTGCTCCCATTCCACCTCAATCTCTAAATCCCTCTCCCCCAGTTATTTTTAGAGAAAATTCTGCAAGCACATCTCTCCTTTTCTCTCCATCTCTGGCAACCAAATTTCAGCAATGACACTTTAAATAATCAGCTATTTGATGGCCTTTCCTGTCTGAGAAGTGGCTGCTTTGCCTTCCCGAAGGACAGTTCGGTGGCGGGTTGTGGGCAAGGAAGGGTTGCGGGACGATGGCGATCAGGAAGAAGCGTCTCTTAGAGCCAAGGTGGGTAAAGGGCAGCCTTCCAGATTTCATGGCCCATCCAACTGATGCTGGGAACATCCAGAGGAATGCAAGAGTCTACCCAAACTTTGGTTCCCAAACTTTGGTCCTCCAGATGTTTTGGATTTCACATCTCAGAATTCTTTACTTTTGGCCAAGCTTGCTACCGCTTCTGGGACCTGCAAGTGCAAAACAACTGGAGGACCAAAGTTTGGGAATCACTGCTTTAAATTAAGACCAATAAATATAGAGAGACAGGGGACTCTTTCAGACGTGGGAAATTGGAAGTATAATCCAGGGGCAATCCAAACGCAATCATGGGGTTTCACGTTATTGCGAATTAGAGCTTCTCACGCAATTTTGGGCAAAGGGGAAGTCACTCCGAATGCAATCATGGGTTTCATGTTATTGCGAATTAAAGCTTCTCATGCAATTTCGGGCAAGGAGGGGTTATTTTCGGGTAATGGGAGGTCATCCCGAACGCCTTCCGAACGCAATGGGGATTCACGTGAATTCGCATTGGCTCCATTTGAAGTTGGGAGAAATTCCTCCTGTGTGAAAGAGTCCAGTGTCGCATAGCAGTTTGAGTACTGGACTATGACTCTGGAGACCAGGGACTGATCGACCATGATACCCACCTTGGGCAAGTCACACTCTCTCAGCCTCAGCGAAAGGCAATGGCAAACCACCTCTGAACCAATCTTGCCAAGAAAACCCCACAATAAGTTCTCCTTAGGGTCTCCAAAAGTCAGAAATGATTTGAAGGCACACAACAACAACAACAACAAAACAGAACAAATCAGGCCTGGATGCTCCCTGGAAGCCATGATGACTAAACTGAGACAGTCATATCCTGAGAAGATGTGGCTCGCTAGAAAAGACCGTAATGCTTGGGAAGGTAGAAAGCAACAAGAAAAGAGGAAGACTGTATTCCAGATGGATGGACTCCATCGAGGAAGCCACAGTGGCTGTCCTGAGTTTTTTGGAGGTCTCTCACTCATAAGGTCGCCATAAGTGAAAGGTGAACGATAGATAGGGAAAAGTTGTTAGAAAGTAGGGAATTATCATTAAAAATGCATTTTTCACAGCCTCCAGCCAGAGTTTGTGACTGTGAGAAGATAAAGGCAGGTCTGTGGTCCAAGAACAAAAGGAAAACTGAGAGGGGAAAAAGAAGAAGTGCACATGGCACTCTTTCCAAGCCTTTGGGCATGTATGCTCCTTGGGGCGAAGGGCTTCTCGTGTTTGACATCTCCAGAACATCCCATGAACATTGATGGCGATGCATGGTTGGGAAAGAAACCATGGAATTGGAGCAAATGTTTTCCCGCAGAGATGTTCCTAACAACTGAATGGTCATGTTTCTGCATTTTTCCTTGCAGTTGCTTCCCCTTCCTAAATAGAAATTAGGAGTGGAAATTGTCCCTCTGATAAATTTGCACCAGACAGAGACAGATAGCTGTTATTCTGACCCCTCCAACCCTGAGTCCGTGAGGAAAATTCATGCTGTTCCATTAAATTGGGGCAGTTTCCCCCTAAATCCGTGCAGTGATGCTCAGCACCAAGCAAGATCCAGGGCCCTCACCTGACTGCCTCCATCCTTCCCATCATCTCCTTCCTTCCAAAAGCAAAGTGACATTTTATTTTCTTCATGCTTTTAAAAAAAAGAAAAAAAAAGAAGGCGATGCAGATTTCGGAAACCCGTGTGAAAAGGGTTTCCATGGCAACCGCCCCTGATCCGAAGCATCCCTCCTTCTTGCCGCCGCTGCTGCTGCTGCTGCTGCTGGTGTGTCCTTGGTGGGGCTTTGCTGCAGCAGATCCTCTCTCAAGGTTGCCATGGAGGAAATTTCACAACTTGGGGGGCTTCTTTGGAAACCAGGGCAGTTGGAGGGTCTGCTTGCACCAAGGGTGGGTAAAAGGTGGTCCCGGGGCAAGACGTTGACCCCAGGGTTGCCTTTGCGGCCTTGAGCCATCTTAAATTCCTGGAAATGTCCGTTTCTGGCCCAAAAAAGAAGGCAAAAGGCAGCAAATGGCCTCCCTAAGAAGCACCCAGGAGTGGCAATCCACCTATTAAATAGGTTGCCTGGTTGGACTAGGACTGAATCCCAACTCAGCCATGCAAACCTATTTGGTGACATTGGGAAAGTGACACTGTCTCAGCCTCAGAGGATGGCAATGGCAAACCCACTCTGAAGGTTTTGCTTTAGGTTTTGCTTTAGGGTCACCAAAACTTGAAGGCCCACAGCAACAAACTCCTTCCTTAACACCAAAGCACCAGTTTCCATAACCAGGAGCGGATTTCTGGTCACTTCTGGTCTTAGGAGAGGAAGAAGAGGAGGAGGAAGAGAAAGAGGTGGAGAAATGGGTGGGAATGCTTTCATTTTATGCAGACTAAACAATATGCCAAAATTAAAAAAAAACACCAACCCTGTATTTTTTAGGGTTTCCCTTTTTATAAAGACAGAAATGTGAGTATCGTGTAATTTATTAAAGTGGACATTATTTTAATTTTTACAGTGGAATACACGGCTAAGTTAACTGAGAGCAATACTTTCATTTGGTACTTTGGTTGCACACAAACATGGGAACAGCCCCTTTCTGGTTGTCAGAAAGTCCAACACAACCTGCGTGTTGTGTACTTCAATTGTCCCTTAGTGCTATTTTGCAAACCTGGCAGCCCTATGAGCCTTACCTAGAGTAGACCCATTTGAGTGTGTTGCTGAATGGTGAGTCAACCTGTGGGAAAATGCCACTGGTTCCACGGTGCTACTTGAGTTAGGACTTGCATTAGGATTGAGGCCGTTGGTGCAGAAAAACCAGCTGGAATTCTCCTTGTTGCAAAAGAGCATAAACTCATAAACATTGGCTTCCCATTACTGGCATTTTGCAAACCTGGCAGCCCTTTGCCTTGTGGTGAAGTTAAAGTGTTGAACGAGAGAGCCAGGTATGGCCCCATGGACTCATTGAAGGGAAGGTGGAATATAAATGCTGGTCTTTGACCGTAATAAAGAATTTCATTTCATTGTTGTTATTCATAACCCCAGATGATAGAAGCTCCAGACAGAAAGGAAAACCAGGCACCAAATATTGTGTCTTCCTGCAACAGAGTGCAATGTGGAAAGCATAATTTCAGGGAAATGCTATGCGCATGGGGGAATAAGCCTCCGTTTCTCGGCGCTGTGACACCAATCCGAATCCTGCCTCCCCCACGGATCTATTTTTGACCCGAGAGAAAAGATGATTTGATCACGAATCTGGAATCACGAATCTATCATGTTGTGTTGGACTTGCCTGAATTCACTTACATCTCTTGCATTTAACAGCATCAGAAGGACCCTGGAGTTAAACCAGACCAGAGAACGTGCTTGTTGCCTGTATAGCAATTGGACCCCCCCTTTAAACTGCCATGGTGCCAATCCTGTGGCATCCTAAGATCCTGGGGCTTAGCATCCTTCCTTAGAAAGTCAGGTTTCAAAACACCTCCTCAAACTGCAGATCCCAGGATTCTAGCAGATGGAGCCACAACAATTAAAAATGGTACCGAAGTGCTACAATTGTGCAGTGTGGGTGAATGTGCACTTCGTTGTCACCTTTACTGGCACCAGCTACTCACACAGATGCAGATATTGGGAGCTTGCTACCAGTGCATGAAAAATATATGTATAAAATACATCCTGGTCCTCGTGTTTCTAAACTAAAGCCTGACCAACAGGATCCTAGGAAGCTGTCAGATGCTAAGAAAGCCATTGGTCTACCTATCCCAGTATGGCCTACACCACAGGGAGGAATTGTGTGGCCGTGCTTCAATAAGCCACCAGGAAGGGAGGCTTCTGTGTGGCCCTTCACCTGCCGTTGTTGTTGTTGTTGTTGTTGTTGTTGTTGTTGTGTGCCTTCAAGTTGTTTCTGACTTATGGTGACCCTAAGACAAACCTGTCGTAGGATTTTCTCAGCAAGATTTGTTCAGAGGAGGTCTGCCATTGCCTTCCTTGAGGCTGAGAGAGTGTGACTTGCCTAAGGTCTCCCAGTGGGTTTCATGGCCAAGCAAAGAATCAAACTCTGGTCTCCAGAGTCTTAGTCCAATACTCAAACCACTACACAATGCTGGCTCTCTCACCCCCCAAATGAAAAAGATAATTGTGAGGTCAAAGAGATGGAAGATTGTGCCCCCAGAAGGTCCGATTGTTCCCTATAACCCTGATTCAACAGCCTCTGAAACTGAAAAAAATTCCACCAACAGACGTAATTGAAACCAAAAGTAACCAATGCATCACTAACTGTTTGCTTCCAGCATATGGAGAACTGGTGCATCGATTCCTGATTCACACGAATGGAAGGATCTTGCCTTTTGGGGTCTGGAAGACCCCAAAATGGGATGACTGTGGACCTCTGGTCTGTCACAACTGGCCTAAGAAGTTTTCACCCCGCCTTGTCGTTCTTGTTAAGTGCCATCATGTTAACTTTGACTTATGGAGACCCTATGAAGAATACACCTCCAGCCAAGTCTCCTTGTTATCAGCTCAGCTCTTGCAAACTCAGGGCAACCATTTTGGCTTCCTTGACTGAATCTATCCACTCATAATGCAATCTTTCCCCTTTTCCTTCCTTCCTTCCACTTGACCAATCATTGCCATTTTTTCCGGTCTACCATGCCACCTGATGATGTGTCCAAAGTATGACCCTCTCCGTTTCAGTTTAATCATCTTGGCTTCTATGCAGAGCGTTCAGGCTTGGTTTGCTTTAGGACTGACCTACCCTGGGGATATTGAAATCCTGGGATCCCATAGGAGGAATCCCATAAGATAATTTCCTAAGAGATCTTGCCATTTATTTCATTTTGTAAAAATACTCAGCCATCGCCAAACCAAGAAGCTGGGGCCTGAACCAGCAGAGGGCGCAAGATGATGCATTTGGCCATGAAAACAGATCTGTGATTTCCCAAATATCAGTTTCTTAGCCTAAAAAGGCATTAGATCCAGTCTGGTCTTGGAAACAAAGCATAGTCAGTCCTGGTTAGCCCTTGGATGGGAGACCGCCAAGGAATCCCTGGCGCAATAAGCTCTATTTTGGAAGGAAGGAACTGGCAAAACCACCCCTGAGTACTCCTTGCCTAAGAAAACCCTCTGAGGTTCATGGGTTTTCGACAGGCGACTTGCATTTACTTTTATGATAGCATACCTTTTAGGAATGATCCTACCATACTGTGAAATTCAAACGCTTTGCTGTGTTGGTTTGGGGAATCAGTCTGCAAAAGGGTCTTGTAGCACCTTTGCAACTAATGAAAGAAAGAAGCTGGGAGCACATGAGCTTTTGGAGACTTGAATCTGCTTCCTCAGATGCAGGGAGTAGAGGGTCCAGGGACAAACCCTTAATGCATCTGAGGAAGTAGGCTCACATCCACAAAAGTTCGTGTGACCATCTTTCCTCCGCTCCATGCATCTAAGGAAGTAGACTCGAGTCTACAAAATATCATGTGCTCCCAGGTTCTAGGGAGAAATTCAGGATCGATTTGCTCTCAGGTCCATTAATTTGTCTTTTGGGAAGTCTATACCACCCGCAGAACTCTCCACCAGCACCGCATTTCCTTCCCGTCCGCTTTCATCAGCGTCCAGCTTTCAAATCTGCATATAAAAATCAGAAATTCAATGGCAAGGGCGATCCTCCTGACTTTGGTACGCAAGGCTGTATCTTGACGCTTGTGCTACTGTAGGCTATATTTCAGCGGAAGGAACTGGCAAAATTTATACTGCGACCCATTTACACGGTTCCTTTGGAAAGAAATGGGGAGAAAGAAGAGGTGATGGAGGCTCTCTCTGTGTGTGAACTGCTGCATTTGGCCTGGAACCAGAGAGCTGCCCTTGAATCTTGCAAAGGTAGCATCTCTCGCCCCGGACATGGCGCAGGGTCGGCTCCTGGAGCTGAGATGGCCCACCCCATAAGAGGCTGAAAAGCAGCATTGGGGCCAGAGAGGGAAGGAGGGAGGGTGGGATGAGCAGAAAGAGAGACCCTGCCTGCGTCTGACCTGGTTTTTCCCTTCCTTGGCGCCTGATAGGTTGCATGCCTTGCACACAGAGGAGGATGAGTCTCCTTTTTGTCTGTGGCTCTCTGCACGGCTATGACCATATAAGGGAGAGTCGATGCGCCTTTCTCAGCAGAAGCCACATCCAAAAGTGGGGAAGGGGGAGGCGGGGGTCCCTGGCGGACCGTTTTCTGTGTCACTGTGCGGCCCCCTCTCTTTTATATGCAGCCGGTGCCTTCCAAGCAAGACGCACAAGTTGCCTCTTTTTAGTGGTCTACCATCCCTCTGGGGTCTGTGGGGGTGGCGCATAGGGGTTTGCCTTCCATGTTATACCAGTTTCCTCCCCACCAGCCACAAAACATCATCCATTTCTTTCTGAAGAGGCATGAAGCAAGACTGCGAGGAAAAAAGATTCGGAGCAAAGTGTGTTTGTAGCACCTCTGATTCTGGGAAGCACAGAGTTCCCGCAACCCTCACAACAGCCCTGTAAAGTGGGCCAACCGTCTTGTTCTTCTGCTGATGTCCCTAAGGCCAGGCCAGGTAGTTTTCCTAAGGCCAAGGCAGGTAATTTCCCCAAGCCCAGGACAGGTAGTTTTCCTACGGCCACCTGAGCTAGTAATGGATGATGGTTCCCGTGTCTGAGCTGTGATGGGCCCATTCTGGTTTCTTTCAAGACTTTGACAGAGTTCCTAACTGGCCCCATTAGCTTCCAGGATCAGGTAGAATCTGGTGTCCTACAGGTATTTAGGTCTATGTATATGTATCTGTTCCTTCGAGTTTCCGGTTGACTTACAGTGACCCATACATTTCTTAGGGTTTTCTTGGGTAAGGAATCATCAGAGCTGGTTTTGCCAGTTCCTTCCACCAAAATATAGTCTACAGGACTTGTCTTCATTAGTGGTCTCCCCTCCAACTCCTAACCAAGACTGGTCCTATGTTGTTTCCAAGAATCTATGGGATCCAGTGCCTTCAAGAATCAATGGGATCTGTTGCTTTCAAGGATCAATGGGATCTGGTGCTCTCAGCCAAGGAAAAAACCACCAGGAATTCAGGGTGACAAGAAAGGCACTGAAACATACTTTTATATGTCTCTGTTCCTTCAAGTTGACTTAAGGCGACATCATGAATTTCAGAGGGTTTTCGTAGGCAAGGAATCTTCAGAGGTGGTTTTGCCAGTTCCTTCCACCGAAATATAGCCCACAGCTCCTGGTCTTCGTGGTGGTCTCCCTTTCAAGTCCTAACCAGGGCTGACCCTGCTTGGTTCCCAAGATCAGATGGGATCTGGTGCCTTTTGGGGCGTACAACCATTAAAGACACAGGAGCCCTCTCCAGTTTTCAGGCTGGCAACCCTCACCTGTGTCGATGCAGGATTTTGGCTCTCTTCATGTCAGACTCTTCCTTTGCAAGGTCCAAAGGAGGTTCAGGTCACTCTGAACAGCCAAAGTGGAATCAGCTCTGCGCTGAATTAGGACCCAGACGTTGCCCTTGATGCCTAAGGAAGAAAGAGGAGAGGATTAAGGGATTAAAGCCTAGATGTGGTTGGGGGGCAAAAGAATAGGAAGGACCCTTCTGATCCATGCAAGTGGGCACCTGGACATCCCTGCAAATGTTCCCTGCCAGCCTACCACAAGGTCAGTCAGGTTCTTGTGCAAAGCGGACAACCTCCCGCAATAAACGCACCCATCCAAAAGAAGCCCACCTTCCCCACACTTTGTGCCGTCTTTGCTTCACTTTTGAGGTTCACATCTGGGTGACGCTGCCCTGAGATGGAACCCTTTATGCTCATACCAAGACGGAGCATAAAGTTGTTACCCCAAGCGGGCTAGGATTTGCATTGTGTCTCTTCCACACTCCGAGGGGAAGGAGCAGGGACAGATTTGGGGAAAGGAGGGAGGGATAAGACGCCTGTCCGTGGTTGGTTGTCTCCATGGAGATGCTGGACCGAGTGAGCAGCTTCCAGTGTGATGCTGAAGGCAGCTTTGCCTTTTTGTCTAGGGATGAAGCATAGTTGCTGCCTTGGAAGAAGGATGGCCAAGACCCAGGTGTGGTGGCCAAAGCAGGCTTTCACCTCCCTGGACCCTGCTTTCAAAATTTAGACCAAGGGGAGTCATGGAACCATGGGTTGGAAGGGTCTAGTCCAACCCTATTTCTGCAACACAAGCAGACCATCATGCAACTTCAGTGGAAAGATCTCCAGAGAAAGAGTCCAGTACCTGCCCTTCAAGACTTTCTCTTCCGCAGTGGAACAATAGCTCTTGCTGCATGTCAGGAAGCAAAGGCATCTTATAGTTAAAGAACTAAGTGGAAGAAGCTGCAGCGTTAGCTTTCATAGGCCTAGCCTACGTACTTCCTCAGATGCATGGAGAGAACTGGTACCCAGCATCAGGAAATTCTTCCTAATGTTTCAGCAGCATCCCCTTTCTTGCAATTTGAATCCGTTGGTTCCAGAGCAGCTGAAAATCATTTGCTCCATCAGGTCATTGTTGGCCTGAAAATATCCCTCATTGCACCCAAACTGCCAATGGGAGACCGCCAACCACCTTTTCCCTCCGAACCCTTCCTCTAAGCCCCACCGTTCCTTCGCTTTGACCCACCACCCTTTCCCAAAGCTAGAAACCTGTCCACTAAACCTGGCCCCAGATCCCAACTGATCCTGGAAGTTAAGCAGGGTCAGCCCTGGCTGGTACTTGGATGGGAAGCCACCAAGGAGTCACAGGTGCGGTAAACTCTATTTTGGAAGAAGGAAAGTGGCAAAAACCATGTCTGAGGATTCCTTGCCAAGAAAACCTCCTATGAAAAATACAATGGGTCACCGTAAGTTGATAGGGGACTTGAAGGAACATACACACACGCAGGGTTTTTATTCTCCATCTTAATATTTTACACAGTATTAAATTTCAGGGTGGCACAATGCTGTTTTAATCGTCACTTTTTGCACTAGTTTAACCACAAGTGTTTTTATTTGTAATTCTTTGCTGTTTTGTAAGCCGCCTTGAGTCTTAGTTTGGTGGAAAAAGCAGGGTATAAATAAAATGATGGCTGGATAGATGGATGGAAGGAAGGAAGGAAGGAAGGAAGGAAGGAAGGATGGATGGATGAAGTCAAACCCACGTATCTTTTCCCAGTATTTGTTTCCAGTGCCTCCTCCTTGTCTCTTGGACTGTTGCAAGGGTTCTGCCATTTTGGATCCACGCAGATGGCCGCGTATCCTCCATCCAGACTTTGCAGGGTTGAAATGCTTTCTTCCTCCCACTCCCATCTCTCTCTCTCATACACACACACAAATACACACACACACACTTACTCCTTTGCCAGCGGGCGATTCTTGCGTTCTGCATCGCTGGCTAAGTTTGCAGGTGGAGAGAGGAGAAAGGGTTACTTGTCAGAACCAATCAGCGTCACCTGGGTTTTGCCTGTTGCCTAGGCTGAAAGATCTAGTTCAGGAGGCTAATGCATTCACGGCAGAGCATCCTCGCCTCAGTTTCCCCCTTGAGGAGACTCCTGCCTTGGAAACAGGGCCCAGATATGTCCTTCTTCCTTCTTTCTGGCCCAGAGGATCCTGTGCCCCAGATTCTTCCCCCATAAAGGAGGGCCTGCCCAGCCTCGGCTTGCTGACATTTGCAGCTAGGAGTGATGAGCCAGCAATCTATCCCAAGCCATGCAAATCTTCCGGCCTCCTGCCTTGTTCGTTCCAGGTGAATACCCATAAACAGCCCAGCGTTTTAAGACCAGATGCTGTTTGCCCATCTGGCTGCATCCAGAGAGTGGCATCCTGAGCTCTGGACCAAGCTCTGGGCGCAGCCTGGGATTGCATCTGCACTGCAGAAATAATTCAGTCTGACACCACTTGACCTGCCACGGCTCCATGCTGAGAGTTGTAGTTTCTTGTGGCACTGGAGCTCTCTGACAAAGAAGACTAAATAGCTCACCAAACTACAGTCCCCAGAATTTCACAGCATTGAGCCGTGGCAGCTAAAATGGTGTCGAACTGCATTAATTCTACAGTGAGGATGCAGCTTAGGAGACTAGGAAGATGTAGGGTGGTGGAAATAAACTAATGGGTCATGTGAGTCCTCTTTTCAGGATTGGGGAGGACAGGGGTCATTCAAGGACATTGGCTGGAATTTGGGTCAAGGAGAAAGAAGACATTAGAGATGCTTCCAAGATTCACTGCCGTGAGAAATTACCTTAGTTTTCAAGGGGTGAAGGCTGATGAAATTCCTGGAGATTTAACCCCAAGCAGAAGCAGTAGACTCCAGATTACTCCATGCTTTCCTGTCTTCTCTAGTCTCTTGCCCTCCAGATGTTTCCCCAACAATGTCTAGGATGCCTGCAGATGTGGTCCAAAGAACGTAAGAAGTTGACCGTCTATGGAGCGAGATCGCTGGTTCATCACTGTGGCCAACTCTGATGGGCAGCCATGACTCTCTCCAGGGTTTCAGAGAGGATTCTTTCTTTGTCCAACTTGGAGATCTCTCCGACTAGCCAGGCTCAATCCTGCTTAGCTTCCAGAACCAAACATGGTTGGCTGTGTTTCGGGTGGCGAGATGTCTTCACAGTCTTTCCAGAAAAATATTCCAATACTGAACCGGATGACTTGCCCAAATAAATAGCACAGTGTAGTCCACTGTGGTGGGCAGGAGGCTTCATGCAAGGTTTTCCTCCTAGCCATTTTTGGAGAAGACCGTGGGACCTTCTGCATCAGAAGCTTCCTTCTTACCTTGTTCCATTCAGCTTAGTTCTGCAACAGTGACTCTCTAGAGTTTTAGGCAGGATTCTTTTCCTAGAGATACTCAGAAATAGGGCCACGGACCCATAGGCTCTTTAAAAAGCTGGAGAAAACCCCAAAGGGCCATCTATTCCAATGCCCAGCCATGCAAGGATCTTTCCCCGGTGGTCTCCAATCCAGGTCTGACCCTCCTGTGACTTCCAAAATCAAAGAAGGTCGAGTGCATTCAGGTTGGTGTCCAACTGCAGTCCAGCAGGACAACATGAAACAAGTAGAATAACAACAACAACAACAACTCATAGAGACACACTCATATGGCCCCATATAACAGTCAGTGGCCCCGTGTGGTTTCTATGTCATTCCAGGGTTTTGCCTGAACAGTCCATCGGTTTGGTACCTTGGACAGTTCCTTCACATTTTAAGCAAAAATAAAGCAGTTTTAAGAGTGTATCTGCACTGTAGAATTAGTGCACTTCGACGCCACTTTAACAGCCATGACTCCGTCCTACAGAGCCCTGGGATTTGTAGAGGCACCAGCACTCTTTGGGAGCAAAGGCTTGCAAAATTACAAATCCCAGGATTCTGGTAGGATTCCACGGTTTGGAGAGAAATGCTGGCCGACAGGCAATTTTGGAGAGAGAGAGAGAGGTTGGCAGCATGAGCTTTCCTAGGCTTCGGTCTATTTCCTCAGGTGCATTTAGATGCAACAACAACAACACGTAGAGAGATCTTGTAGCACCTTCGAGACTCACAGGAAGAGAGAAGTTGGCAGCAGCCCAAGCTTTCCAAGGCTTAGGTCCACTTCCCCAATATAAATGCATCTGAGGAAAGTCTAGGAAAGCTCCAGCTGCTGCCAACTTCTCTCTTCCAGTGAGTCTCAAAAGGGGCTGCCAGATCTCTCTACTTATTATTATTGCATATAAATGCACCTGAGGAAGTAGACTGAAGTCTAGGAAACCTCTTGCGGCCAACTTCTTTCTTCCAGTGAGTCTCAAAGCTGCTGCAAGATCTCTCTCTAAATTATTATTATTATTGCACCCAAATGCATCTGAGGAAGTAGACTGAAGCCTAGGAAAGCGCCTGCTACCAACTTCTTTCTTCCAGTGAGTCTCAAAGCTGCTACAAGATCTCTCTCTATATTATTATTATTATTATTATTGCACCCAAATACATCTGAGGAAGTAGACTGAAGCCTAGGAAAGCCCCTGCTGCCAACTTCTTTCTTCCAGTGAGTCTCAAAGGTGCTGCAAGACCTCTCTACATATTGTTGTTGTTTTTGCACCCAAATGCATCTGAGGAAGTAGACTGAAGCCTAGGAAAGCCCCTGCTGCCAACCTCTCTTTGGAGCCCAGGAGTCCTTGCAGAGCCTGTGCCTTTGGCATCAGGCTGGCCCCATAGAGAGGGCTGCTGGTGGTGGTGGTGCTGCTGGCACTGGGAGGGTTAAGCTGCCTTGCAAGGGAGGCGACGACGTCAGAGGAGTGGGGCGAGGAGGAGGAGGAGGAGGCGACCAGAGGAGCAGCATCGGGGTCTATGGGGGTCTTTGTGGTGCGGAGGAGCCCAGCAGCAGCTGCACCAGGCGGGCGCTTTCCTGGGCAGCAGAAGCACCACCAGCACCAGCAGCAGTTGGCAGCAAGAAGGCAGGCAGGCAGGCAGGCAGGGCAAGGGGGTCTTCCAGCCCAGGAACCAAGGTGGGTCTCTTTCACTCTCTCATTCTCCCAGTTTGGCATTTGGAGACTCTGCAGAGACCCAACTGAGATACAGATAGAGAGATAGCTTTGATTCTGATGGAGCAGAGAAGGAGCCCTTCCCAATCTCCCCCAGGGTCTTGCATGCAAAACAAAACAAAAAAACACTCTGATGGATGGGATGGAGGGGCTGCAAATCACCCTTTTGGGGTCTGGACTGGGAGGAGCACTGGGCTCTTGGGGTCAGGGACCCAATCCTGCCCCCAGATCCAGGTATTGCCCCCCACATACACACCTGCATCACCCACTTCCCTGCCCTCCTTGCAGAGGCTGCCTCCCAGAGAGGGATGGTCTGCCCCCTCCCTCTGCAAAAAAGGGGGTCACCCTGTTCCCCCTTTTCCTTCCTCTTCCTTCCCTCTCTCTTCCCTTCTCTAATCACCTTCTTTCCTTCCCTCCCCTCTTCCTTCCTTCCTTCCTTCCTTAATCTCCTTCCTTCCCTCTTTTCCTCCCTTCTCTAATCTCCTTCCTTCCTTCCTTCCTTCCTTCCTTCCTTCCTTCCTTCCTGGGCACTCCTTTGGATGCCAAGAAGCCTGGCCAGGTCTCTGCCTCGCTTTTCCTTGCCTGTGAAATGGGTGGAGGGCCAGGGAAGAGAAGGGACTGGGTCAGTGGGGCAAGGCTTCAGCCCCAGACCAGAGGCTCCCTTCTTCCCAATCCCTCCCTTGCAAGCCGGGAGATCGATGCCCCCAAGAGGTTGCCCTTGCCACCTTCGCCCTGGAGGCATCAAGAGCCTCAGCTCCATCATCCCTCAAGTCCTCCTCTCTCTCTCTGCAGAGGATGATGCCTCTGCCTCTCCTCCTCTTGGAAAAGGGTGGCTCTTGCTCACTCAGGGAGCTCCTTGGGCCATTTTCATTCCCTTTTCAGGCTGAAATCTGCCCAGCCCTTCCCTGTGGCACTTGGGGGGTTGGCAATCCCTTTGGTGGGTGATTTTGACCCCCAAGTGATCTTCTGCCCCCTCCCCCAAAAGCCAGGATTGGGACCCTCCCTCCTTTCCTGACCTTGGTCCAGACAGAAGTCAATGTCTCTGGGGACACAGGATCAATAACAGCCTTATCCTGGTATCAATAGCAGCCTTATAAGCTTACAGCCTGGTGATCTTTTCAATGGCACACTTAGGATTGCTAAGAGCACCCTTCTCCCTCTCTCCTGCCTCCATGAAGGAAGGAAGGCTTGGGTTTTCCTCCTCGTCCCTCTGCCTCCCTTTGCCAGTTTTTGCCAGTTTTCACCTGTCTGCCTTCTCCCTGTCTCCCTTTACCATTCTCCCTTCTTCCCTTCCTTCTCCTTCTGTCTCCTTTTGCCAGTTTCCTCCTTCCTTCCTTCCTTCCTTCCTTCCCTCCCTTCCTTCCTCTCCCTGTATCCTTTTACCAATCTCCTTTCCTTCCTCTCCCATATCCTTTTACCATCCTTCCTTCCTTCCTTCCTTCCTTCCTCTTCCCACATCCTTTTTCCATTCTCCCTTCCTTCCTCTCCCCATATCTTTTTACTATCCTTCCTTCCTTTCCCTCCTTTCCCCATATCCTTTTTCCATTCTCCCTCCCTTCCCTTCCCCCCTTCCTCCCTTCCCCATATCCTTTCACTATCCTTCCTTCCTTCCTTCCTTCCTTCCTATCCTTTTACCATTCTCCCTTCCTTCTTCTCCCTGTATCCTTTTACTATCCTTCGTTTCCCCATATCCTTTTACCATTCTCCTTCCTTTCCTTCATTCTCCCTTGTTCCCATCCTCCTTTGCCAGTCTCCTTCCTTCCTTCCTTCCTTCCTTCCTTCCTTCCTTCCTTCCCTCTTTGCCTGGAGGGAGCCTGCCAAGGCAGGGAGAAGCCCTGACCTTCCCCTGCCTTCAAAAGCCTTTGGCTGCCCATCCTTGGAGAGGGGATGCTGGGCTTGACAGTTCCCCGCTCTGGCTGCCCTTCTCCTGTTCCCAGGCAGAAAAAGGGGGTCCCTGCGGTGGGCAAGTGGGTGGGTGCCCATATCAGGTTGTGGGCAATGAGGTTCCGCTCCTTGGCCCTGGCAGGATGGCATCTCCTTGGCATGGATCTGGGCCCCTTAATCCCAATAAGTGGAGGAGGGAGTTTCTGTCTGGGAGGAGGATAATTATAGACACTGCAGTGGTATCTACACCAAGGGAGCTCCCTTGGAAAGGGTGCGTGTGTGTGTGTGGATGTGTGTGTTGTGTGCATGTGTGCAGACTCATTAAGAAAGGAAAGAAAACAAACCCAGATCGGCTCAGCCTCCCAGGCCCCGCAGGGGTTGATTTAGGTCACTCATTGATGGAATTTGGAACAAGGGATTCCAATGGAAGCAGCTGGCATTGCCTCTCCCCCTCCTTACAACCCTCCCAAACTGGGGCAAAATGGGTGTGGGTGCACGCATCGTGGGCGCTTCTTTTCTCTGTCTTTGGCCAGAAGACAGCAGGTGGGCCACATGTGGCCCTGGGACCATTTCCGTCCATCAAGCTGGCGTCTTTCTTGCAACCCTTAACCTCTCCAGACTTCCTTTTCTGGGCCCAAAGAAAACGGAGGGAGGAGGAAAGGGGGTCATTTGCTTTTCCTCAAAGCTTCCAGGAATGGCTGCTCACCTTTTAAATAGGTTGCACGCGCGCTACTCACCCAGCACTATCAAACATTTAACCGGTTTTCTCTTTGGGCATCTTGGGGGCATTCTGTGCAAGGTGCCAAGGCAGAAAAAGTGGCCCCTGGACCTTAAGACAGTTGCCCTCCTTTGCAAGATAAACCTGGAGCCTGGGCCCCCTTTCTCTGTCCATTGGCTGCAGAGCTTTGCACAAGGAATTGGGAAGAGGTCACATCTCCATCCTTTGCTGAGCCTCCAGCTCTACCACCATTGAGATGCAAATCCATGTGCTGGTTTCAACTGCCTTCGTTTCAGAGATAAAATGATGCCTTCCTTCCTGGCCTTGTGGCTGGGCAGGCAAACTTTCACAATGCAAGAACATGAAAAGAATGGAGGAAAAATGGCTGTTGTCTCCATGAACTGAGGAAAGGAGAAGGTCTTTCACCTTCGCGCAGGTTCCCAAAGGCAAAGGGAGTTGAAGGCAAAGCTGGGATGAGAACCCAGAGCTGGAAGGGCAACGCTTTCGACAACGCTGTTTAAGAAGGATTTCTGCAAGCTGGAATATGTGTTCAGAGAAGAGACAGCAAAAGGGCCTGGAAACCAAGCCTTTGAAGAACCATTATTGAAGGCACTGGCTATGTTTAGCTTGGAGAAGACATGCCTGCGAGGAGATACGAGAGGCATCTTTAAATATCTCAAAACATCTGAAGGGCTGTCATCACCTCCAAGATGGAGCAAGCTTCTTTGCTGATGCTCTAAAGGATTAAAACCGGAACCAGTGGATTCAAATGGCAAGAAAAGAGATTCCATTGGGACATTAAGAAGGACTTCCCGATGAAAGGGAAATGTGTTTCCTTGGAAGGCAGTGGACTCTCCTCCCTCAAAGGTTTTTAAACAGATTGGATGGCACTTGAGCTGTGGCAGATGGCCAGCCAAAGACCTCCAGAGATGGAGAGTCCATCGTCTCCAAAGTAGTCTGTTCCACTGTCGAACAATCTTATAGTCAAGAAGTCCTTCCTAATGTTGAGGTGGAATCTCTTTTGCTTGGAACTTGAGGCCATTGGTTTGCGTTCTAGTCTCCGAAGTGGCAGAAAACAAGCACGCTCCATCATCCACATGTCATTCCTTCAACTGCTAGAAAATGGCTATTGCATCACCTCTCCACATCCTCTCTTCTCCAGGCTAAACATCCTAGGTTTCCTAAGCCCTTCCTCTTAGGAACCTTTGACCACTTTGGTCACCTTCCTCAGGACACATTCCAGGTTCTTCATCTTTTCTTTGCCCTTCCTGCTTAAACAGAGGCTGAGAACAAGGAGGAACACACATCCAGAGAAAGAGTTGTTCCAAGGGGGTTTACCTTGCCTTCCTCCAAGGCTGAGAGAGTGTGACTTGATCAAGGTCCATCCTGGTCTCCAGATGCTCCAATGCTCAAACCACTGTGCCGTGCTGGCTCTCAAGATCCCCGCTGTGAAGCGTAAACACCTGCAAGTGGAGATACGTTGTGTGAGCATTAGGCAACTCCCGTGCAGAATAGCAACCTTGTGCAATGCACGTTGAATACTCGGATTCTCCTCTTGCACGACAAACACAATAAGGTCCCCATGCCACTCTGCCGATAACATTCAGTGTTCCCTCTCCTGCTTTCCTCCCAAGGGCACACAATAGTCCCAGACACCTTAAACCAGCTCTTTGGAGGCAAACTGCTTGGCTCTTGGGAACAGCCTGGAAACCTGACGCTGCATTTTTTCTCTCTCTTTTCCTCTCCCTTCCAAGCTGCAGGATTTTCTTGGTTTATGAAGTGCTTTATGAACCCTACAGAGACCCACGTCCTGCTCTAGAGGTTTCTGAAGCATCCCAAGCAGAGGTAAAAAAGGAAAAGAAGATGATGATATATTGCACATGCTGGTTGCACCTTCTGGTTGCAATGCAGGGCTTTTGGCTTATTGTAGAAGGGCTTGGACTACTGTTGAGGGAGGATATGGATGGAAACCAACCTAAAGGCAGGCCTTGGTCATCTTCTGGGGCAGAAGGAGGTGATACACAATCCAGGGCATGTCCTACTTTGGATCACAGGTGAAGGAGGGCATTTTAAAAAAAGAAATTGATGGCCATAATGGACGTGTAGCTAAGACGTCATGGCTAGACCACAAGTCCTGTTCCTACCCTGAAAACCCATCTTAAAATCCAGGCAGCTGTACTGAGGGATGGGGTTCGGTGGTGCTGGCAAGCAGGGCATTAAAGGATGGCATATCCATCCCTCTCCTGATAGAGAGCAACAGGTCTTTTTGCAACTTCTCATCCTCCTGCAGCTCTCTGGCCGGAGAGGGCTGAAGGCACCATCCTTTAGTCCTTCCTGACCTCCCTTGGTACAACTGCCTGGATTTTAAGGTGGGCCCAGGGGTCTTTTCAGTCATGGCAGTGGTACCATGGTCGCAAAGGTAAACACCAAGCAGTTCTGAGGGTGCAAGCCTAGCTTATAACATGATCCTTGCCTAACAGGATGCCAGCTTAATATGTCTGGCATCCTGTTAGTGACATACACTGGAAACTTTCTCTCTCTTGGAAACTGTCCCTGAGGGATCTCAGGTCCTGGACTTTTCCTAAGGCTGGATGCTGGACCTTCTCAACTGGGGTTGCAATGACCTGAAGAAGGGCATTTGTTGGGGAGTTTTGTTTTGGACCCACAGAAGAGACTCGGTTTGGGAAGAGAAGCGGACCTTTAGGATGCAGACGTGCTTTGGGCAATTACTCCAGCCACTTCTAGGGCTGGGTCCGTCTCATGCTCATCCTTGGTGAGGTCGACGTCCCCTTGCGCTCCAGACCTTGCACAGTGGGAGCAAAGTGGCCAAGATGTGGTGGTCCCAGGGCTGGAAGGGGAAGTCCAGCAGACGCTCTGTGCGCTCTGGAAAGCACATGGGAAAGGTTCTTGCTCAGAGGAAGTGGCCGAGACTGCACAGTGTGCTCAGCTTCCCTCCCAGAGTCCAAAATAGAAAATATAGAAGTGAGTTGTGGCGTTTGCACACCAGAGGAGAGAGACCCAGAGGGTACTGCACAACCCGGAGGACAGGTCGAGGGCCCTGATCCTCAGAGTAGACTTACTCTGAGCTAGCAGAGAGGAGTTGCGTGAGACGGGAGGGGAGCCTCTCTCTTGGAAACAGGTGAGCTCCCCAGAGACTCCACAAAGAGGAGGAAAGAAAAGAGGGGGCTGGAAAGTGGGGGTCCCTGAGGACCATCCCAAATGGGATTTGAGCACATGCACGAAGAAAAGTTGTAATGCCTTGTTCAGTTTATAAGAAAAGGCAAATAAAGGAAGGCATAAGAGAGTTGGATAAAACGATGTGCAGTGTAGAGAAAGCAGTTATGAGGGCAGAGTTAACCCATGGGACTCACTGCCACCAGATGTTGTGATGGCAGCCAGTGTGGGATTTTATCCATCTCTCTGTAGATGCTTTCAGTCAAAGACTGGTGCATGCATAGTTGTACTCACCAAACCCAGAACTGGATGTCTGGGATCCTGTGGGTTAGACTTAGGCTGCATCCGGACTGCAGAAATAATGTGGTTTGACACAGTTTTAACTGCCATGGCTCAGTACTGTGGAATCCTGGTATTTGTTGAGGCACCCAAGCTCTCTGACAGAGAAGGCTTAATATCTTATGAAATTACAAATCCCAGAGTCCCATAGCACAGAGCCACGGTAGCTAAAGCAGTGTCAAACTGCATTATTTTTCTGCAGTGCAGATACACCCCAGTTAGAGTAGATTGACTGCATTGGTTGTTGAATGGTAGGTCAACACATGCGTAAATTCCATTGCTTCAATGGTCTTACTCTAGCTGGGAGAAACCGAAGGATGTAGGGCAATATTATTAAAGAGGGGAAAGTGCAAAAAAGGGCTGGATGTAGTCCCCTGTAAGGAAAGGTTGCAATTTTTGCGGCTGTCCATTTTGGGGTGCAATGCACAAAAACAGAGAAATGCACAAAAATCATAGAAAGGAAGATGCCTTTTAGTGCCTCTTTCTTAGCAGAGCGATCTCTGCTTCCCTCTCGGGGTCCAAAATAGAAAATATGGAAGTGGTTGTGGCATTTCCACACCCGACAAGAGGCTTCAAAGAGAAACACAGCCCAAGGAAAGGAGGGGGCCGTACAATGAAACTGAAGGGCTGGGATTTCTGCACAGAAGAGTAACCGAAGGACTGCTTTAACCAGTTAGTGATTCAACCGTGGAACTCACTGCCACAAGACTTGCTTTTAAAGGGATATGTTTTAAAATTGCTTTTAAAATTCTTACGGAAGTTTAATTATATCCTAACTCATGCATGTTTTTATTGATGTGACCTTAGTCATCTCTGTTTGTTTGGAATTTTTTGGTAACTCATCTTGAACACCAGCGATGAAGAAAAAGCAATAGACAATTAATAATATCAGCATCTGAAATGCCAAGAGAAGTGCTCTCTCTAGGAATCTATAGGTCCTCCGGCATCTGAGATTCTGAGAGCTGCGCTGGAGGACCTAGAGATTCAGAGAGAGAAGATATTAATCTAATCCGTGAATAACCAAAGCTGCAAAAGTCAAAGCTGCAAATGTGGAGCGATGACTGTAATAAAAACAAAAAGGCTTGTTACAGGTCCTGTCTTGCCAGCAGATATGGAAAGAATATTTGAAAATTAGCCAAGCGATGTACTTGTTGAGTGATTGGAAACCCTGATGAAGAAAATTCCAAATTGACCAGAATCTTTGCAGTTTGAGACTTATTATTTGCAAAATTGGCACACGGGTTTTTGCGCAGAGAAAACAGCCTTTTCTGCACAGACAATATTTCTATTCAGAGAATGTTGATTCTTGCGCAGAAAATGCCGTTTTCTGCAAAAGCAACCCCCCCACCACCACCACCTCCACACAAAGTCCACAACGGCAGCATTTTCTCCAGAGGAAATGGCATTTTCTGCACAGAAAACAAAGCTTCTGCCCAAGATGGGGGGATTTTGGTGTGGACGGTGGGCATCCGCTTGACCGCTGAGTCTCACGGTTTGTCTTTCTCTCTCTCCCAGCGCCTCGGTTGTTCTTTTCCCTTCTGTTCTATTTCTCCTGCTCAGGTCTGCTGGCCATGGGCAACCTGATAAAGGTACTGGGAAAAGATTTAGAAAACTGTCCTCATTTTTTCCTGGATTTTGAAAGTAAGTCCCACGCACAAATGGGGGGCGGGTTGTGTGCGGCAACGGTGGCGGGATTTCTGTGGTTCACTGGCGGAAGGAGTCACTGTTCTCAACCCATTTGGAGATGGTGGTCACACCTTTAAAGCAGAGTTACTGGGAGCCAGTGGAGGCTATTTTGGGATGTTCAATACGGAAGGGCCAAACAACGGCAGGCAGATGCTGGAACACACTAGACCCAAATCCCCGACACACTTGCGGGGTTGTATTTTTTTACCCTAACCTGGGCAGCCCCCGAGAATCCTTGGAAAGCTTTTGCCATTGTACAGTTGACCCTCTTTATCCACGGATTTTTTTACCCATGGATTCAAGCATCCACAGCTTGAAAATATTCCCCAAAAAGTATAAATTCCAAATAGCAAAGCTTGATTATCCATTTTATGTAAGGGACGCCATTTCGCTCTGCCGTGATATATAATGGGACTTGAGCATCTACTGATTTTGTTATCCTGGAACCAAACCCCAGCGGATAACAAGGTCCCACTGTATATCACAGATCATTTATTAATGTACCAGCACCATCTGCCCAAGGGTCCCTGCAGCATCTATGGCTTGTATTAGCCCTGTGGCTGTGGCTACTGGTTCCTGCCAAGCAAAGACTGTTCTCCCTTGAGCCAGAAGATGGTTCATGCTCTGCTCTCCACAAGTCAGCTGGAAAGCATGGGTGCTTTTTGATGGACAATCCACTGGCTGCCATTAAGTCAGACTCCCAAGGGACACTCATACAAATGCCACTGGCTTCCCAAATCTTCCCAAAGAACAGTGACTCCCTTCTGGCTTCCTTGTTGGTTTTCCCTCCCATCACTCACTCCTCATCTCCATTCAGGGGCAGGAAGAGGCTCAGTTGACCTCTCCAAATTCAAATCCGGAGCACCAGCAACCACTCTTCTTGGGCTTTTCTTCCTTCTGTCTTAGTTGGAAAAGCAATTTAGATATATATCTCGAGGTTGCAATGGTTCCGGGCCGTTCCACCGCATCATCACCAAAGATGCCCAACTAGAGAGATCTGGCTGGGGGTCATCTCCAAATGCAAACGCATCCAAAAGGCGTCTTCCTGCCGCCCAGATGGGGCTGGTGCCCACCCACGGACCCCTGCGCCCTTCCCGACCTCACATACCCATCATGCTTTTCTCCCTCTTGTCTCTTCTCTTGCAGGTGTCACATGGGGAACCTTCTTAAAGTGTTGACTTATAGCGAGCTTGACCAAGGGCCTAATTTTTTCCTTGACTTTGAACGTGAGAAGGGATCTTTTAATTTTTAATTTCTTCATTTGTTGGCTTTCGTTTTCATCCATGCCTTCCTTCATTACTTTACTCATGCTTTGCATTGATTTTCCCCCCCCCCCTTTTGTTGTTGTTCTTGACACTCGTGGGGCTGAGAAGCGGTGCAGCAAAGCCGGTCAGTGGCTTCCAAGTCAGCGGGGCAATGATTCCGCTCTGGGTTTTCATCTCAGTTTTTAAAGGCACTAAACCCTATTCTAAAAAGGGGTGCAGCAAACTCCTTGAAAGTTTGGCCTGAAACCCAGAGCTGATTCGCTGCCCCACTGCACTGAGGACCACTGGCTCTATCCATTGTGGGGTAGGAAGGGCAAAGTACAGCAACTGGACTCCAAGACATAGCCATGTTAGTCTGAAAAATCAGTACGCAAAGGGGTCTGGTAGCACCTTTGAGACTAACTGAAAGAAAGAAGCTGGGAGCATGAGCTTTCGTTGACTGGAGTCTACTTCCTCAGATGGATGGAACGGAGGGTCAGGGACAGGCCTTAAGGAAGTAAGGAAGGCCTTGAGGAAGCAGACCCAAGTCTATGAAAGCTCATTTATTACCAGCTTCCCTATATCCATGCATCTGAGGAAGTACAAACGTTTTTAAAAGTTCATGCTAGCAGCTTCTTTCTTGCAGTTAGCCTCAATGATGCTACCAGATCGCTTTGCGTACTTTGCAGATCCCTTGCGCAACTGCACCGTCATGCGCAGAAGTGCCCTTGGCAGAAGCCCAAAGCCTTCAAGCAGGGCAGCCAAGGAGGGCTGTGACCAATTTGGGCTGCCAGGTCAGGACTCTCCCAGATCCCACACCTTTTAATGTCCAGAGATTCCTGCCCTTGTCCTGAGGCAGGTTAAGAGGGTCCTGGGAACCTTATGACTAACCACATTAGAGGAGACGTAGAGCAAGACATAGGACTGGAAGAACTTCTTAGGGCTTTCCGTGCTCCTTGAGCTCTTCGGTGGTCACCCAGTTGGAGACCACTTGGTGCAGCCTACTCCTATGGAGCCACAAACACACACATCGATCTACAGCTTCGGCTGCGTGTGTTGTGAACCTGCCATGCACACACCTAGCCGTCCAAATGTTAGAAATCCCAAAGTCAACATTGTGGCATCTCCTTGCAGGCAGAAACCAGTCTGGGGAGAAAGACATTAACCCTATTCTGGGGAGAAGTGAAGGGCAGAGAGAGAGAGATGCTGGAGACATAATACTACACTATACTGTTGTAGCACTATAAACCAGAGGAAGCCTTTTATCCAACAGAAAGTGACCAAGGAAGGTCAAAAACAGTGTGGGGCGAAGACGTGGATAAATGGACCTTTAGTCCCTCATGCAGCATTGGGGGAAGGGTGCATTTAGAGACCAAAATGTTAGAAAACATGAATAAATAAAACAATAGTCCTAGGGCCACACTTGCACAAGATGGCTGGTTATCTCCTTGCCTATCTTGTAATTGAGTTGGCCTCTGTTTTGTTTCCATCCTTCCTGCTGTGACTTCATTCCCCCTATATATTTATTTTTCAATATTTTTTCCTGTGCAGCCAAGGGCCCAAGGACTGCAGACATTCCCAAAAAGCCTCTGCTGTAGCACTGTGACGTTTCCTTCTCCCAAGCTGGGCGGGATGGATTTGGGAAGGATGGAAACAGCCATTTTCACAGGCATCCCCGAAGAGACTTCTGTTCCAAGAAAGTGCTGGGGTTGCACCAAAGATTTTGCCCCAAAACTTTGAGGGCATCCATACTGCTCAGTCTGATACCACTTTAAGTGCCACTGCTAGGGAATCTTGTATTTTGGAGTCTGGAGAGGGACTCAGAAATCCCTGCTATAGAGAGCCGCAATGTGGTGAATATCTCATTTTGGCCCTCAAATTGTTTAGAACTTCAGTTCCTAAAATTCCTAACCCTTGGCTCTGCTGGGTGGGATTTTTGGAAGTTAAAAGTCCAAAACATCTGAAGGATCAGAAATCGAGAACCTCGCTCTAATGCACTTTCCTGAACCGGAGGGTCCAAGGTATCTTTGGGGAAAGGGGTTGAGGGCTGCATCGGCATAAATAAATGCAGTTTGAGATGGCTCTAATTGTCATGGCTCCATCCTCAAGTATCTTGAGATCTGTAATTTGGAAGGCTGAATCTTTCACAAAACTGCAAACCCCAGAATTCCATAGCACTGAGCCATGGCAGTTAAAGAAATGTCAAACTGCATTAATACAGATGCCGCTGAGTGTACCTTGGGAACAGCAGTTCAAGGGAATGGACTAGAATGCCCTAGCAGAGAATTCCAAGTCCCTCACCAAACTACAGCTCCTAGAGGGAAGCCATGCTGGCAGCTGAAGTGGGATCAAACTACTATAAACTGTGTTATGTAGACAGCTCTTGGATCTTACCGCACTCCCACCGAGCTGTACATATCCTTGCATAGGGACCTGGGCTGGAGTGCGTCTACCAAGCCAAACATATTCTGAACCCTTCCTTTCTCTCCGGCCGGCCTTTGCTGCAGATGCTCAGCCCACAGAAGCCGAGACCGCCGTCTGGAACCAGGTGAATGCCGTCCTGGAAGAGGCGCAGGCCATCCTGGCCGAACTGCAGTCCTACACAGGAGCCGGCCAAGAGATCAGAGAGGTACGGACATCGCTCAGGGTCTCCGTTTGTGTGGGACTTCAGATCCCAGAAGCCCCAGCCAACGCAGCCGACCGTTGGGAACTTTGGGAGTTGACGTCCAAAACATCCGGAGGGCCAAAGGTTGGGAACCACTGCCCTATGCGCATCCTAGGCTGTGACTGTTGCCGATGAGCATCCCAAAATGGTGCCATTTAAAGGAGCATTTTAAGGTGCCATGGTACTCTTGCTGCGGATGCTTGAGCCTGATGTGAATGATCTGTGTCTCACAAATGCACACAAACACACCCCTCAGACCTCCTCTTTCTTTTCACACTGAAACACAAAGGCAAACCATCGTAGCTTCCCAAATATTCTCTTGCAGGCCATCCAAAACCCCAGCGACTTACAGCTCCAGGAGAAGGCGTGGAACGCGGTGTGTCCCTTGGTGGCCAAGCTGAAGCGCTTCTATGAATTTTCTCTCAGACTCGGTAAGTCTTTGCCCACTGGTCCCTCACCTCAGTTTGTAGGGGAAAAACCTCCGCAAGTAGCTGAGAAGAGAAAGACGTCCAGTGTCCTGGTTCACCAAACACCCACGAAGGCTGGCTGGGAGGGAACCTCCATCTGATAATAGAGGCAGAGGTAGCTAATCCCAAGCAGATAGAAAGCATCCTTGTCTCTGAAAGTCCATTAAGAGAATGGTGTTGGTCAAGCAGTCCAAGTCAAGGGAGGCAATAGGAATCAAAACCAACACGGTCCAAAGGTCAAAGAAGCCAGAAGGCCTGAAGTAGGAAGGCAGGAGTCTAGAAACGGGTAACAAGAATGCTGGCCAAGAAACAGACAAGTTGCTTTCAGCAAACTGAGCTTAAATATCCTGATTGCTTCTGGTTCTGATCAGAGCTTGACTGCTTGCTGCTTGTCCTGAGCATCTTAGCTCTATCTTGGGTTGGATCCTTTTGTTCCTCCTCCTTGATGGAGGCCTTAAGAGCCCAGCTGTGTCCTCTGCCTCATCAGCCGCAGGTGAGTTTTGCCCTTGTCCTGCTGAGGCTGCAATTCCACAGGTTCAGCTGGCTCAAGCTCTTCATCAGGGAGGGGTGGTTGCAATGCGACAGGGAGAGCTGCAGGCCGTTCCCTTTCTGGAAGACTTGCCTGGGTCCCTTCCTTAGCCTCTGCATTGGACTCATCCTCTAGGTCCCAGTCCTGCAGCTCTTGGCCCGTGACATCCAGGGACAAAGTAAGAAGCAATGTGTGGCTCCAGTGTCACCAAGCCATTGTCACCAGCATGGAATTCTAGATCCTCAAGCAAACTAGAGCGGGCCCTCCACATTCACTGGGGTCAAGGGCATAGGACTCCCGCGACCTAACCCTAACCCGTTTTCTGCCTCCTAGAGAACGCCTTGCGGAGTCTGCTGGAAGCCCTCACCAGCCCGCCCTACGCTCCGACTCAACACTTGGAGAGGGAACAGGCTCTGGCCAAGCAGTTTGCAGAAATCCTACACTTCACCCTCAGTTTCGATGAGCTCAAGGTACCCCTCGGCACGGCTCTGGCATTGGGTCCAGAGATGGGGGAGAACGGGGGAGACTCTGGGGTTCATGCCGAGCTCTGCTTGGTTGAAAAGAGAAGATAAAAGCCATGCAAATCACAAATTGTTCCTGTTGTTGTTGCTGTTGTGTGCCTTCAAGTCGTTTCTGACTTATGGAGACCCTAAGGCGATCCTGTCATGGGGTTTTCTTGGCAAGATTTGTTTAGAGAGGGTTTGCCATTGCCTTCCTCAGAGGCTGAGAGAGTGTGACCTGCCCAAGATCATCCAGTGGGTTTTGTGGACAAGATGAATGGTCAAACTACTACACCACCCTGGCTCTAAACTACAACTAAGACACAGTAAAAAAAAAGATTTAAAAGATAAAGACATAACCTTTTAAAATTTCCAGCGAAGAGAGCAGAAAAGGGGTTCAGCTGAATTTTTGCAACCTGGTTTGCAAAAGTCTGACTGTCTAATGCAGAATAAACGTGTTGTTTCACAACCTGGGAGCAGCTGCAAAGAAAGCCCTGTCTCAGGTGTCCTTGCAAACGTGGCTGTGAGGTTTGCGAACCAAAAAGAGGCCTTTTAGTGGTCAGCCCAGATCATTCCTAAGTAACAGCAATTTTTGCCATCAGGACTTCTGATCCCTGACTCTGCAGAACAGTGTTGTGTTCTTTGCAATGAAAACACAGAAGTTGGCATAGATATAGGCAATATCACTGTCCCCCCCCCCCCCCGTCCTTCCTTTCGACTCCCATTTTTTGGAAAAGCACCCAGTAATTTATTTGACTGGTCAGTAGGGCAGCTTGCTGGACATCCATCACGACTAAACGTTTCCCCTTCTGTCTCTCAGATGACCAACCCTGCCATCCAGAATGATTTTAGCTACTACAGACGAACCATCAGCCGAAACCGAATCAACAATTTGCAGGTGAGGAAACGCTCGGCTGGCTTCCTGGCGTTTTGAATTGGGACAGCAAGAATAAAACCGATAGGAAATTCTAAGTTAAAAGAAATTGTGGCGCTGCAGAGCTCCAGTATTAATAGGAGACTGGCAGAGCTAAGTCTTTCTGTGCGCTTTGGAGATAGCAAGCAGGCATAGGCAGCTTTTGAAATGTCCTGTTCTCTGCTTATTCTATTAGTTCAAACCACATACTGTTTAGATGTAAACTGGTATGGCTATGTTTTCTGTGTTGCAGAACAAGATAGATGTAATGCTATAGATTTTATTAGTGTTTATGGTACTGACGGTGTTTTATGATGCATCGGTTCATTACATACAGTGGGCTCTCCACGTTTGCTGGAGCTGAATGTGGATCCCAGATGAAGTGGGAAAATATTGGAAAGACTGGAAAGTGGGGGGGGGGGGGGAAACTATTATTTTTACCTGAGAAAAGACCTCTCTAGGAATTTCTGGATCTTTCAGTGCAATGCTGTGGTCAACATCCACTGGACGTTGGCCTTAGATTCACACGGGAGGACTTGGAATTTCTAGGTCCTCCAGTATGACTCTATGGTCAATTTTCAGCCGAGTATCTCTGGAGAACCTAAAGATTCCTAGAGAGAACAGATTACAGTCATCCCTCTAAGTCTGTGGACTTGGGATCTACGGACATTAAAATCCGCGGAGGGGCGGATTAATATCAATGGGGTGCACACCCATGGTGCGTGCCCCAGACGCACACGCCACACTCAAGCCTATGGGGCTGGAATATGCGTGAGTTTTGGAACTCGCACGGGGGACCGGAACAGATCCCCCCCACAAGTTCCAAGGGCCAACTGTACTCAAATCCACCAATAATGAAATCCATAGATGTGGAAGGCTGACTGTATGGGGGGAAATGGACTAAAAAAGAACCCCCAAGCATAAAGTGAACCCCCATTTTCCTCTCCTGCCCCACAGTTAGATGCTGAGAGTGAGGTGAACAACGAAATGGCCAACCGGATGTCGCTGTTCTACGCCGAGGCCACACCGATGCTGAAGACGCTCAGCAACGCCACCACCAAGTTTGTCTCAGAGGTGAGCGAGCATGGCACAACCCCAACATTATTTTTAGTTGACACATCGACCAATCCCATTAGGGTTCAACAACACTCCTTCAGTTGGGACAAACCAAGATTATTCAACCCTGCAACAAGTTACTGGAAGGGACATATATATTTCCAAAAAATAACACTTTCCAATATGAAGTCAAAGGCTTTCACGGCTGGCATCCGTAGTTTTTTGTGGGGTTTTTTTGGGCTATGAGGCTATATTCTAGAAGAGTTTATTCCTGACATTTCTGGCATCTTCAGAGAATGGATGGCATTCATGCCAGCCACAGCTGCTGGCAAAACGTCAGGAATAAACTCTTCTAGATACAGCTTCATAGCCCCCCCCCCCAAAAAAAAAAACCCACAAAAAAACTTCCCAATATTTCAGACGAAGGGTGAGGAGATCAAAGTTGAGATTGGTTTAATACGTTTATTTATTTATGGGTTATCCTGCTACTCTCCAGAGATGGCATCCACAATAACAACAATAACAAATGGGAGTCATAATAAAAAACATGGTGCGTGGATGCCCTAAGGGAGAAGCCGCAAAACACGGGGACCAAAGGAACTGAGCAATCTTAGCTACTTTGGAGGATGGAAGGTGGAAGATCAAGCGTTCAAACCAGGTCTCCCTTCTGCTTCCTTCCAGAACAAAACTCTCCCAATAGAGGACACAACCGACTGTTTAAGCACCATGGCCTGCGTCTGCCGAGTGATGCTGGAAACACCGTGAGTGATTCCCTTTCCTTGGATCGAATGTAGGTCCACCGCAGGCCGGTTCACAAATCTGCAGGAGTTAAGAAGGTCCTTCAACGGGTATTTTCTCTTCTTTGCCCCAGGGAATACCGGAGCCGATTCACCAACACTGAAACCCTCCTTTTCTGCATGCGGGTGATGGTGGGCGTCATCATCCTCTATGACCACGTCCATCCCGTCGGAGCGTTTGCCAAGACCTCCAAAATTGACGTGAGTGTCATTACGGCTGGCTTGAGGAGCAAGCAGCCGTTCTGGAAGCTCAGGGTGATGAGCCTAAATCCAAACCCAAGATGTCAGCTGTAAGAAGGAACCATTGGGGGAAAGGAAAAGCTGTGGACGATGGTTGCTTTCCATAGATGCTTTGCACATTATTCTGTTTTGTGTCTCAGCTGAGCCTTCCTGGGTTCCTGGCACACTCCACAATTCAAAGAGATGTATGCATGGTGGATAGGGTTTTCCTCTTCCAGTCTGAACTCCCTTTTTTCCTTTTGCGCCAACCATATTCATACAATATGGTTGGCGCAAAATATAGAAAAGCCACACTAACTAGTTTATCAGACGGGAGGAATTTCTCTCTATTTCGAATGGAGCCATTTCGAATTCACGTGAATTCACTAGTTTAGCGAATTCACGTGAAATCCCATTGCGTTCAGAAGGTGTTCGGAATGACTTCGTATTAGCTGAAAATGACCCCCCCTTGCCTGAAACTGCGTGAGATGCTTTAATTTGCAATAACGTTAAACCCATGATTGCATTCGAATTGACCTCCTTTTTGCCCGAAATTGCATGAGATGATTTAATACACAATAACGTGAAACCCCATGATTGCGTTTGGATTGCCATTAGATTATACTTCCAATTTCTGTGGTCTGATAAACTCCTAAGGAAAGAAATGCCCTCTTCCTTCTGTCTTTCATGAAACTGTTCATAGGCAGAGAGGCTGCAGCTGGCAAACCTGCTTGAGCATCCTCAGCTCTCCATGTTGCTTGTTTGCAATTTGACTAACGGCACATTTCTGTTTCCGTTTTTTCCTGCTCCTAGATGAAAGGATGTATCAAGGTCTTGAAAGACCAGCCTTCCAACAGCACAGAGGGCCTTCTGAATGCCCTGAGGTAGGTATGGCAGGCTCCCTTGGAGGGACATGTTCCTTGTATTACAAGACGCTCAGCATGACATTTGGAAGGGAGAGGCATGCATTCCCTTTGCACATGCTCTAGAAGCAGGAGAGCATTGGAGCACCTTTGAAAACTTGACCAGGGTCCTGGGGATGTAAGCAATGAGGCCACGGTGTCTTTAATGTCTTCACTGGGATCCTGGACAGCATGGAAGGATGCTCAGAAGCTGCGCTGGTTAAGATCCAACTCTTCTTAGCTAGAAAGGCCACATTTGTGTTAGCAGATACTGGCCCAGGCTGGAGAAACTGACCGTGGGCTAGATCTGAGTTTGCAGAAGGAACTCTCCAAAGCTTTGGCCTCGTAATATCCCACGGAGTAGGCAAAATGTTCCCACAGTGTCTTTAGAGGTCTTGTTGCTCCCAGAAATAGTGGTGGATGGGAAGTGGAGGCTACAGGCTTCCCTTTTAGTGGTGTGGCTATAGAGAGAAATAAATGGAAAGGGACTAATGGACGGACAGAGAAAGAGAAAGGGATAGAGGATGGAGGGTGCATCTACACTGTAGAAACAATGCAGTTTGACACCACATTCACCGTGCTGTAGCTGCATCCTATGCCATCCTCAATGTGTAGCCTTACAAGGTTTTTCACCTTCTCTGCATCAAAGAGTGCTGGTGTCTCGCTAAAACCCAGGATTCTTTAGGATGGAGTCCTGGTGGTCCAAATGTTGTCAAGCTGCATGATTTAGACAGCGTAGATCAGTGGTTTCCAAACCTTGCTCCCTTTTTGGATTTCTGGCCAGCAGCCAGGAATTCTGGGAGCTGAAGTCCAAAATGCCTGGAATACCAGAGGTTGGGAATCACTGGTGTAGATGCATCCAGAGAGAGATTATCCACTATGGATAATAGGCTAAACCACTGATTCCCAAACTTTGGTCCTCAAGGTCTTTTGGACTAGTCTGAAGTCCAAATCCTATGTAGGATCAAAGTTTGGGAACCACTGGGCTAAACTTTAAAGGAGCTGTTCGTGGCGCTGAATCCTATCTGCTCCAAAGCACCGTGGAGAGCTGTTTTGGGGAGCTAAACCCTGGCATGGATTCATTGCCTCTTCTGGCCACATTTGAGGCTCCGTCTCCCATCCTTGCCGTCTCTTCCTCTTCGTCCTTTCCGCAGGTACACCACCCGGCACCTCAACGACGACACCACCTCCAAGCAGATCCGGGCCTTGCTGCAGTGAGCCGCGCGGCGGAGGAAGGAAAGCCGCTCACCTTCTCTGGAGACCCAGAAGGGAATTTTACTCCATGGAACCTTCAGCTGAAAGTTTTAATGTTGACATGTTGCTATAAATAACCATTGGCCCATCATATTTCTCATTTTGTAAAAAAAGAAGAAGCAGAAGAGGAAGAGGATGATGATGAAGAGGAGGAGGAGGAGGAGGAAGGATAGGTGTAAAACGACCACAAGATAATCCAGCCAGCTGAGTGCCAACCTGCTGTGTCTCCCAAGGCAATTCCACGTTCAGCTCTGGCGAAAGCGCGTCGCCATGGTCTTCCTTGGCCGCTCTGTAAAGGGTGCAAAGAGTCTGGTTCTCGGCCACGGACAAGGTGCCACGTCCCCAGCGGGAAGGAGGAAGCAATTCAGGCTATGAAGAGGGTGGACTTCCCTTTCAGAAGAAGGGCCAACAACAGGAGACCTTGGGCCCCAGCGGAAGGCTTCTTCTTCCAAACTCTGTTGTGGGGTCCAGAGATGGGTCACCAGGCTCTTGGGGGAGGCGGCAGCGGCGGAAGGGGAGGCGTCGAGGCGAGTGCGAAACCAGGAAAGAGGCTCTCTGGATCCGAGATGTAAATAATATAATCTGGGCAGAAGTGACTGCCGATCGGCGATGATGACAAGGACAATGGATGGATACGAGGATGATGGCGGACGTCATCGTTAAAAATCTTCCGACACTGACTCCATTCAAAATGGCTCGGTCACACACCTTTTAGATTTTTAATATAAATGATTAAAATCCACTCACCTGTTCTTTTGTACATTTCTTTTTGTGTCAAATAAAAAGAGGAAAGAGAAAAAAATAAAATAAAAATAAATCTCTTGTGTGAGAGAGACTATCCTGGTGGTCTGAGCGTCTGATATGCCGAAATGTTCTAGCAATGCATGGCGGTCTTTCAGGTTCCCAAGAAGGCTTGGTCCACCATGAGTGACCCTCCAGAGTCCAAAGCGGTTTTGCGAACTTGCTCAAAGTCATGGGCCTTTTCTCCAACCCAAAATAATGGCACAGCATCAAACAGGAGAAGGGATCTGGATACTCTACCAAAACATTGTACCTAAAATTTAAGAAGGGCAATGGCTGGTAATATAAACAGAGGGACGGGGCAGTCGATGTTCAATAGACCTGATGGAAGAATTCAGAGACATAGCTGCGTTCGTCTGCAACATCCATATGCAAAGGGATCTTCTAGCACCTTTGAGACTAACAATGCAAAAGAAATTGTAGCATAAGCTTTCCTAGACTTGGTTTACTTCCTCCAATACATGGAGTGAACTGGTGCTGGGTTCAGACTGTATCAATAGCCATAGAAATGCAAGAAATGCAGCTTACTTTGATCGTTGGAAACTGAGTTCAGGGTCCAAAGGTAGCTGGCATTCCATCAACTAAGCAGCAGGGAAGGAGAGAGAGCAGGACCTTGCCTTTCCCTTCAGACTCAGGCAAAAGCAAACTGCGGCAGCCTCTCCTAGCCTGCCTATTCTTCCTCACTGCTTTGGGCCTCAGTTTCCCGGAGAAGCCAATAATGGAGACTTAAAGGTAGAAACTTAGTACGGGAGCCATTGTGGTGTAGAGGTTTGAATGTTGGACTTTGACTCTGGAGACCACGGTTTGAATCCCAGCTCAGCAATGCAAACCCACTGGATGATCTTGAGCAAGTCATACTCTCTCAGAGGATGGCAATGGCAAAGCCCCTCTGAGGAAACATGCCAAGAAAACCCTGTGAGAGGGTTGGAAAGGACTTGAAGGCACACAACAACATTGCCTGCATTGCCTCTCTCGGTTGGTAGAGGGTGCCAAGGCACCTTAAAGAGATGCATTTCTTCTCCTCTTACATACGCACACAAACACTATGCATTTACCTGCCTTCCAAAATGGTCTTCTGGACTGGACTGATGGGGTTCTATTTGAACAGTCCCTCCCAAGATGGTCTCTTTATTTTTAAGCATGTCCATGAGACCACCCTGCAGGGCTGTGGGCAAAGCATCTGGTCCCCCAAGGGCTATTTCTGCAACCCTTGCCTCTCCAGACTGCCCCTTCTCTACTCCCCCTCCCCAAATACGGATTGCCTCCTCCAGGTTCCTCTGCTTTGCCTCTTTCTGTCAGGTGCAGCCCTCTCTCCTGTGCCCTCTTTAAAATGCAGAAGCGCATCTTTGGCCACTTCCAGTTTTGTTTTAGAGGACATTTGGCAACCCTTGAAGCCCCCAGAGGATCCAAAAGCCATGGTTCCCTCCTGGTTTTCAGACATCTGGGCATGGAAAGGTGCCCTTTCTTTCTACACCGTAGAAAGCTTGCAAAGATCCTGGGATCCTAAGGAGATTTTATTCACTGAGGAGCCAAAGCCTTCCCTTCTAACACCCTTTTCATTGTTGTGTTTGGTGGCCTGCAAGCCAGCCTTTCTCTGATTCTCATTCTCTCTTTCACACACACAGACACAAATTCACTCCCAATTCCAGGTGGCTGCTGTCCCAACCGCCACTTTACGGGGCAAAAGTCCACATTCCTAGAGGTCTTTTCAACTCCAACTGTGCACGCAAAGCAAACACGGCAGGCGTGATTTGCCGCCAAACCTTCAAAGATTTCCCGCCGGAGACTGACAGTCCGAAATGGCAGCCGGTGGCTTGGCACTGAGTTCTTCCTCTTGGAAAATAACTCAAGGAAAAGGCTAACGCCAGGACAGTCAGCCCTCCATATCCACGGATTATTTTATCCAGAGGTTCAACCATCCACAGCTTGCAAATATTCCAAAAACGAATCAGGAATCATGCAGACTTGATATTATGGGACAGATGTGGGGCTTGGCTTGGCAACTTCAGAGCATGCCTCCTTCCCCTGGCTTTGGCTCGACTTCCTTCAGGCCTTGGTTTGTTCTGCTTTCGGGTCGGATGGTGTTTGGGAGCGGTGGCCGGGAGGAAGAGAAGCAGAACTAAAAGTCTGGTTCTCGGTTCCTCCTTTGCAGCTGCAAATCTTTGCAATTGACTCTCAGGTTCATTTGCTCTCCCCATTGCTGCCAAAATGCTTCATCTTGCTGGTGCTAATAGTTGAAGCTCTAAATGGTTTGGGATCCCAATATTTGGAAGAGTGCCTTGATAGGTCTGCTTGAGAACAACGCCTTTAAGACTAACTGTGGGAAAGAAGTGGTTGCATGAGCTTTCGTAACGTGGTCCGCTTCCTCAGATGCATGACCATATTTGTTGACCGAGTCTATGAAAGCTCATGCAACAATTTCTTCCCTACAGTTAGTCTGATAGATGCTGCAAGATCCCTTTGCATAGGGATATTCCAGACTAACCCACCATCTCTCAATTCTACTATTTTAGTCTTATTTAAATGGCTTGTGATGTTTTCCGGCTATTTTAAACTGTTTCCGTTGCTTAAGTTGCATGCGAAATCCATGGATCTCGGGCGGGCCATAAATATTTTAATTAACCATAAATAATTAATTGGACAGCCTGGGCATTCTGACGGTGGCTGGTTGGTTGGCTTTATCAATGAGTGAAGTGCAGCAACACTGGATCAAAATGGGGATCCTTTTTTTTCTTATAGCCATGTGTCCAGGACAGATTGGGAGTCTTTCTGGCTTCAAGTCAACTCCCTGCTCCAGCAACACTTTAATAAAAACCACTTCTCCTCCCGGGAAGGTTGCAGCCAGGATCAGGAAACCTTTAAGAAGGGATTTTGATTAGAAGATACAGGCTGAGTTGCCAAGGCAGTGAGATGGGGGGCGGGTGGGTGCGTCGATGCAAGCCTGCCCCTTTTCCTAATCCCACTGTAATGAATGACCTTATCTTTGGCTCAAGCTAGTTAGCTAAAGTGGCCAGCAAGGAAAAGCAACAAAAGGGGGGTGGGTTGGAGAGCGCAGATGGGCATTTGTGCGTGGAGGATTAGCCACACGGGCAGATGGTGCAAAAGTGGCACCCTGGGTTTACGGGACGACCTTTCCCCCTCTCACACGCACACACCCACGAGACAGGGCCAAACCTGCGCAAATCTATCATTTAGCTGTCATATTCAAAATACCATTCCTCAAACTGAATGGACCAGACTAAAGTGGAATCGTAGTGCTGCAAGTGTGTAAAATCATAAAATCATTGAGTTGGAAGGGCACAGGGGCCATCCAATCCCACCCCATTCTGTCATGCAGGAAGACACAATCCAAGTACTCCAAAAATATGGTCATCCATCCTCTGTGTAAAAAAAGAGGACACTCCAACATTTTCCAAGGCGACATGTTCCACTGTCAAATGGCTCTTGTCACCAGAAAGGTCTTCCTAATGTTGAGGTGGGATCTCTTTTCCTGTAGGTTGAACCCATTGTTCCAGGCCCTAGTCTATGGAGCATCAGAAAACAAGCTTGCTCCATCCTCAAAACGGCATCCCTTAAAAGATTTAAACACGGCTATCATATCACTTCTTAACCTTCTCTTCTCCAGGCTAAACATGCCCAGCTCCTTAAACCGCTCCTCAGAGGGCTTTGTGGTTTCCAGACTTTCCAACATTTTTGTCACCCTCCTCTGGACATGCTTCAACTTGTCCTCATCCTTTCTGAATTGTGGTGGCTAGAACTGGACCCAGGATTCAAAGTGTGCACTACAATGAAGGTGTGCACTACAATGTAGTGTGAAAGGGCCCTAGATATCTATCACATGGAGTCCACCCAGTCAAAGGGAAGAACTGTGCTTATTAAGGCAGATGATGTGCAATTTAAGAAGTACCAAGACATGTTTGTCCTTCCATCCAGTACACTAAACTGAGAAGCAGGCCAAATTATCGTCTTGAGACTCCCATATCCTTTGCACCTCCACCCAAGAAGAGATCTCTAACCTAAAGCTCTAGCCACTTTGTAAATAAAAATACAAGTCTAAGCAGATCAAGGAACACCCTTCAAAAGTCCCCTAAGGCGTCAATCCACCCGATCAATTTGCAAGGGGAGAGAAATGCAGAGAGACGACCTTCCCCCTTGATGTGTCCTTTGCAGAAAAGATGCACCAACCCCACTTGCACCAACCTTGCCCAGCAATTTGTGTGGCAAAGAAACACAAACAAGTGTGAAAGACAAGTGCTGAAATTGTGCTGGCTGTATGCACAGCCCTGCTTCACCTCCAAAAGGAAGATTCTTGGCACTGAAATATTACAGGGAAAGACAGCCTTGGGATGACATTTCCCCATTTAATGAAGACTGCATGAAATCCTAAAAAAGGAGTTGCCATGTCATATGGTGCTAGTTCCATTTATTATACATTCACTTCACTGCAGGTATTGGGGAGGGGAAGAGGGTCTTTGGCATTTCTGTTGCCAACTCACTAGTCCGAGGGGCAAGTATCCATTCTGAGTTTTAATTTCACATTAGCAGATTGATCCAAGATGCTGAGTCGAAGGTAAGGCTAGCAGGGCTTGGATATCTTGGGACATTCCTTTGAGGTTCAGACCAGAACTCAAAGCAGGTTCTTCACCCCCCCCAGCATGGAAGCCAACAGCCCCCAACTTTGTTGGAATACAAAAATATATGTATATAAATCTTCACTTTTCAAAAACATTAAAAAGTTTAAGATTGGCACAGTGGCATCCATGCACAGCTTAACTCGGCTCTGTCCTTTGGGCTATTAGACCCATCGCAGCCACAAGATGCTGAAGAGGGCAGATTCCCTCCCCTTGTACAAGGATGGCTGGATCCTGCCCACCTTCCGCCCCAAAGTTCCCACCAACGATTTGGCTACCACAGGCGACACTCAGTTTACGCCAATCCAGCAGCTCCGGTCTCCGCTTCCTCCTCTTCTTGCCAGTTTTTACTTGTGTCCAAAGTGGCCACAGGGGACTCAGTGGACGTGGGACGATCTGGGGCTTGTTGTCGTAGTTTCTTCAGTTGGTAACGGTGGGATTTGGATTTGAGGTGAGCTGCCAAGACAGAAAGAACATCTTCAGAAAGAGAACCACTCAACAGGAAAGGTGTTTCCAGATAATGCTGCAAACCAGACAAGGTGTGGTTCCGTGTGTCGGCAGGTGGGTAGGTTCTCCAGCCTAAAGTGTCAAAGGGGGGTTGGTAGAATGAGAGCTTTGCTGCCATCAAATAAGAAATCTGCTCCCATACATTGAAATTTTGCTCCACTTCCCAAATTTCTAGCATTGCAGAGAGTGAGGTGTTGGAAATTGCTCACACTTAGAACTCCTCTTCTGTTAGTTTGTTCGGTTTGCATTTCCACGGTCACTTTGTTCACTGCCTCAACTGTGTTTCCAAATGCTCAACTGAAGCTGTGAATTGCTGCAAAGCTAGTAGTATACCCCAATGGGTGTATACACACTGAAGAATGAAAGCAGCTTGACACTCTGACAGAATCCTGGGATTGATAGTTTGGTGTGGTCTTCAGCCTGGTCTGCCAGAGAGCTCTGGTGCCTCATCACACTTTCATTCTGCAGTGTGGACACATCCATTGTGATACTGTCGCCACATTGCTGCAATTTAAAGCTTCATTTGGGCATCTGGACAGAATCTGGGCATCTGTTCTCATTCTGCAGTGTAGATGCACCCAGTGTCGAGAGTGGAAGAAAAATTCCCATGGGAAAGAATTCTAATTTTGTTGCTACAACTTCCTAAGAACATTTCCCCTAAAATTATGAAAGCCTTTCCCTGGGGACAAGATTTAGGGAGGCAAAAATGAGCCCAGAATCTTGGAATTCAGAAGAATTGTCCTCTGTTTCTCTCCTCCTATCCCTTTGTCCACGAAGCAGACAATGGGAGAGCCTCCAGTTACATCGGTGGGAGATCTGGGGGGAAGGCAGGGGGGGACAGGAGACGGCTGGACGGCAGCAACAGATGGCTGCTTCTAGCCCGGCTTACATTGCCCCTGCCACCGCCAGCTTGCAAAGAGGCTCCTTTCATAAAGGACAGCTGTAAACAATTCCTTGGGGAACAGGGATCCTTGGAAGGAGGAGGCTTTTGTTGCAGAGAATGGGGGGCACACACACTCTCTCCCCACTTTGCCACACATTTCCATCCGCCTTCCCCACTTCCCCACCCAAGCGTTGCTCTCTTGCTGCTGGTTTGGTTTGCCCGCTTCCTTCCCTTGGAGTTTCACCTTTCCACTCTCTGTCTCCAATGATGACCTTCTGGCACACCTCGCAGGGGTGGCAGCTCCGTTTTTCTTCATCCTGTGGGTCGGGGGCTACCGTGATGGGCTCTGCAGGCGGCCTTTGACCCTAGGGAAGGAAAGAAGACATAGTGCACAGGCAGAGAGAAAAAGGACGCAAGCAAGGAAGGAAGGAAGCCCCATCCACCTACCCATCCTTTGGATCTGTAGAGGACATGGGAGCCTCTTTTGCTGTAGAATTCCTTTCCTAACGCGCCCCAACACTGCTGCCATTCCTCCACCACCACTGGGAACTCATTGCACACATCACTGAGCTGCCTTAAGACTGTTTTCACTGCTTTTACACGCTCTCTTTTAACTGGCTAACTGGTTTAACCTGTTTCAAATGGGTTAAGCCACAGATGCAAATTCCCACTTTGGGGGATACATGGCTAGGAGGCAATCCACTTGCCTGCTCTGTCCAAGAACTTTGGAACAGCTTTCTTGCATGCCACCATTGCTCAAATCTTGCCCTCCCCGCTGGCATCAGCTGACCTCAATGTCCTGGCATAATCTGAAGGCATGAAAGACCCCGATCTCCATTTTACTTGTGGGTTCAAAGCCCAAGGGACCCTGCTAACCTGCAAGAAGCTCTCCACGATCCGGACTGCTGGTTCCAAGACTTTTTCTTCCCACTCAGAGAGATCTGAGACTTCCAAGCCGTAGACGGGGGGCACATTGGGTCCGGGGCCTGGGGGGACACAGAGGAGAAAAGGCATCACTCAGAATAATTTATTCCCTGCCTCTTCTCCAGCCCCTAAGGCAGAGGACATAGAGAAGCTCATAAAATAAACATTCACAATAAAAGTACTCCTGAGAGATGTTCATCTGACCATTGCTTAAGGACACCCAAAGCTGGAGAGCCTACCACCTTCCTAGGCAGCTCACTGCAGTGTCAAACACCTCTTAGAATAAAAATAAAAATAAAAAAATGAAGTTCTTCCTAATGTTCAGGTGGCACAATTCTCTTCTCAACCGTCCTGAAATGACAGCCTTGGAATCTCAAGCAGGGAGACCTTCAGGCTGAGAACTGGTTACAAAGCACTGTGATCGATCCTAAGGTTTAGAAACTTCTTTCCAAAGCAAGAAGCAAAAAGCAGCCTGCTGACTCGTGCATGAAATTTAAGATGCGTTGGGAAGGGGTGGAGATGGGTGGAGGGGAATGCAACCTTCTCGCTCTGCCTGCAAAGACCCGGTGTCAAGAAAAATGCAGAAGGGCCCCATCTTATTTTATTTTTACTGCAAGAGGTGTTTGACACTGGAGTGGGCTGCCTCGGAGGGTGGAGCGCTCGCCATATTTGGGGGTCTTTAAGCAGAAGTCGGATGGACATCTCTCATGAATGCTTTTATTGTGAATTTATGCATGGTAGAAAGGGGTTTGAGTGGATATCTTCTTGGGATACCTTCCAACTTTCTACACTTCGACACTTTAAATAATTTTTTTAAAAATTCTAACTGACATCTTAAGGCTGTTTTATCACAATGTTATGTATGATTTTAGCTATGAAGATGCTCCGGAGTGCCAGCCCTTCCTCTTGCTCCTGGCACTCTCACCTGCCAGCTGGCTAGACCAGTTCAATGGCAACTGGCCCAAAAGCCCTCCCCAGGGCCAACAACCTGAGCAGGTGATGCTTTTTTTGCCACCAAAACCACAAAACTCTACCAAGGGACAGGCTGCACCTGTTGGCTGCCTTGGCAGAGAAAAAAGGGACACTCCCTGCCTTGCACCTGCCCCGGGGAGCAAATGTTAAAAGTCCAGAAAGTGCCCTCTTTGCTCTGCAGTTCCTCAGGTTTCTTTGGAAGCTCTTTCAACCTCTGCCCCCACCTGAAACAAATAGGAGGAAAAACGTTTTTTTGACTCCATCTCCCAGAATTCCTGTCTGTTGGCCAAGATGTCTGGGGCTTCTGGGAGTTGAAGTCTAAAACACCTGGAGGACCAAAATTTGGGGATCACTGCTCTAAATGGAGGATGTTTTCAAATGCCTCCATAACGGTTGAAATGTAGGACATGTCCTGGGAAAAGGAGGCAGTCTGTTCACCTTGTTTCTGGAGTAAAAAACGGGCAAACTCTGGCTGGAATTAATGGGGGCAAATGGGGTGCAAGCACTTGTGGAATCCTCTTGCGAGGCCACAATCAGAGAAGCCGGACTTACGCCGGAGGAAGCGGTTCCGGACCCACTTGTTCTGCTTGCGGGCGTAACGCTTGGTCACGATCTTCAGGGCTTCGATTCCTGGAATGACAAAGAGGGGAAAGTAACTGCGGGAAAGAGAGATAAAAGGAGCAGGAAGCTGTGCCAGGGCCAGGTGCCAGGCGCCATCCAGGTGCGACGCAGCTCCTGCCAAGTGCTCAGAGCCCCAAGGTGGATGAGTTCACTCCTGGGAAGATTTAGGAGGGAAAAAAAGAGAAGGAAAATAAACATAGTGGAGAAGAGGCGGCGCAAAAGCCGGGCAAACCTTGACGCTGCAAAGCCAGACAGGTTGCAACCTGTTCTTCCCTCAAAGAATCTGAACATTTCGTGAGAGAACCCCATTACATTCCCTCTGGAAACATCTAGAAAAACTCTTTCAGTCCCTGATCTCTGCATCTAAATCAGGGGATGAGCAAAGTACTTGGACTACACCTCACAGCAGACCCTAGCCAGCTTAGCTAAGTGTGGGGGGATACTGGGAGCTCCAGTGCATGAGTATCTGAAGGGTCACAAGATTCCCATCTGAACGGAAACATTAACATTGTTCAAATGCAAAGCCTGTGCCCAAACACTGCCCACCTAGCATAAGAAACCAGTACAAAAGCCAGGCATTTTCTTTCATGGTGCAAACAGCAACGCCGCCCCTCCAAAGCTGGCAACTTACCTTTCTCCAGGAGCTGCTGGCTCTTCTCCTCCGGACACTGACCCTCCGTGATGAGGAATTCGTGGAATTCCTTGAAGCCGATGGACTGGAAAATGCCATGCTGGTAATCCTGGCTGAGAGGGAAGAGTGCAAAATGCATGCTCAATAGCGTAATATAAAATCCTGGCAACATTGGAACTGCAAGCATTGTGGCCCCCAACCCCCCAGTTGAGGATCTAGTAGGAAAAATGTGGTTAGTCATTGCCATCCTCTCAGGCTGAGAGTGTGGGTTTCCTTGGCCAAGCCAGCATTCGAACCCTGGTTTCTAGAGTCAAAGTCCTACATTCAAACCACTACACCACATTTTGTACTCCAATTTATTGTGCTGGTTCTCAGCCTGTGGTCCATCAGATGTTTAAGACTTTGTCTCCCAGGAGCACCATGTGACCAGTGGCCAGTAATGTTGGGAAATGAAGTCCAAAACAACCAGAGGACCAAAGATTGTGAACCACTAGTGCATTGTATGACTTTATTTGCAACCTGCTTTCACACCAAAGCATTGCGAGGCAGCTTCCAAGGTTCAATTGGGAAGCTGCCCACCTTTTATAGAGACCTCTGCCTGGCTCTCCAAGACACCCAAGCCACCTCCACGGACCCTTGACTCACCAGTTCTCAGCCACCTTCTCCTGGTTGTACCGCCGGTGAAAACTGCGCAGCTCCTCAAGCAGCCCGGCTTGGAGCATGGCCTCCACGCGCCGGTCCAGGCGTTCTTCCAGGACTGAAAAGAGACCCAAAAGGAGTGGCCAGTTGAGGATGGAGCTTCCTGCAGGACTGTATCTCCCAGCAGCCACTTAGTTATCATGGCTCATGGGTGGAGAATGCTGTGAGCTGCAGTCCAACAGCATTTGCAGAGTCGCAGGATTCCCAAAGCAAAACTAAGGGAGATCTTTGCATGAAGGAGACAGAAGAGACACTGTTCATCCATACATTTCAAACACACATTTATACTGAATTTTTAATTTAGTTTTATGGAAACTATGCTACCAAGATGACTTCGGGTTATCTGCTAAACATTTCATTTGCTATTATGCGAACATTTACTCAATGGCTTAAAAACCCAGCCTTATTAATCAAGAGGAACCAGGTCACTGAACTGTGGGCCTTGATTGGTCTGCAATTCCCAATATCCCAAGAAAAAAACGGTTGCCAATGGAGAGGAAAGATGGGAATGCAAATGATAGGGCCTGGGAGCTTTCTGGCAACCCCACAACCTACTTTTTTACCTGCCTGTTCTGCATGAAGCCATAAAATGCAAGGGTTAGGGTACTTCAGGGGTCCTCCCAAGGGCCCCCCACCTTCCTCTTCATGCTGCTGCCGTAGGAGCTCACTGTGGGGGACGCCAGTTTCTTCAAACACTTGCAAACTCCTGTTGGAGAGAAAGACCATGGGATGGTTTAAAGGCAGGAAGGGGGTCCGCTAAATGTGGGGTTTCCCACACAGGCAGGTCTTGGGGGGTGGTGTTCTGCTTCGGAACTCCCTGGGAGCCACTTAAAACTGAAAAATAACGTTTCAAAACCTAAATGTGGGTGTAGTCACACATGTGGTGCGTGCATGGATGCACATGTGCATTTGGTTGTGCATTCAACTGCGCAGGTGACGACTCGGCTCAGCTGTGCCATGGCCCCATTCAACACAACCGTTGAAAAACCCAATGAATGTGTAATCCTGCGAACCCCGATGTAAGATCTCAGCCACCTTCTCTCCACCAAGCCAGGCTTTCTTAGCTCTTTTAATGTCTTTTAATGCCTCTGCTTCTTCTCTCTCCTCTCCAATGCTCCAGCAACTGGCTGCCCAAGCTCTTCTGGGGCCAGGAAGGATAGCAAAAGGCACCACCAGCAGCACAGGAATGCATCTCCAACTCCAAATCCAAGTATTTTGGAGAAGAGAGACTCAACCTGGGAATAGGGTGGGTGCTTCTCTCTCTTTCTTCCCCTGGGCAAGGGAGGGCTGGGAACGTCTGGCTGGCTGGCAGGGCAAGACCTGGCACGATCCAGCCTCCTTTCCCACAAAGAGGAAGGCATGCTGCCCAGCCGGCTGGGTAACTTTCTCTTGCAGGAACTTTCTGTCGCAGGAACGTCCCGCTGCTCCAAGGAGGCCCAGCCCAGGATTGATGGACCTTGTTCATTGCCAGTAGCAGATGCACAGACACAAAAATAGTGGTTTGTCCCATGAGTAAGTGTACAGACAGCCCATGTGAAGCTCTGGATTTAACGCTCATCCTGGATACTGACAGGAGAGGCAGGGCAACTAGATGTCCTAACTGCAAAGGAGGACAAGGCACCGCAAATTGTAGGATGATCAAGTAAAATATAGGATGTTACCAAATCAAAGCTAAAAACACTCATATAAATATTAATTCAAAACAAATGTGCTCCAAGCTCTGGATATGAGTCTTTGTCTGCAGCAGCTTCTAGGAAAAAAAGAACTTTAGAAGGATCCATTCTCTCCATGTATCTGCGGTGGCGAAAGGCTGCAAGTGTGTTCCTCTTTGAGAGATATTTCTCACAGAAGAACATCAAACGTGGTGCTACTCAATGGGCTTCTTTTAATCACACTCCAAATGGAGGATATTTTGAAATTCCATTTTGGAAATCATAAATACAAAATACTTCTGCCTCCCAGAGTCAGGTATCACGACTGCACAAGAAATACTTCAAGTCCAAAGCACGAGTATCATCCAGTGGAGTCACGCAACGTAGATCTAAACCTGGATCTCTCAAGTCCCAACAGGACACTGGTTAAATGCAGCTTTCCAGATGCTGCTGGATTGCAGCTCCCAACATTCTCATCACTGGCTACATACTGCCGGGGGGGGGGGGGGGCTGCTAGGATTCCCTGCTCAAACCATTGCACCACATTGCAACTTCTGCAGAGCCATATGATATCCACCTTTGCTCCAACCGCTACACCACCCTGCCCCTTGCCAGTTGCCCCAAGGTCCCCAAACCGGGAAGACAGACCTGGCCACTTTGCGCTTATCGTGGGGGTGCAGTTTGGCAGCCATTTTAGGGTCCACCTGACTCAGTCGCCTATGGAGCTCATGGCCATCCAGTTTCTCCAGCTCCATTTTCCGATCAGTTGTTCCCTCCGCAGAGCCAGGACTTTTCACTTGCTCCTGCAACAAAGGCATATGCCTGTAGGTAAGTCGCATTTCTGCACTCTTTCACATTGCACAATTATAGCAGTTTGATACCACTTTGCCTGCTACAGACTCCTAAGATCTATCATCAAGCAAAGGACTCAGAAACCTTTGTCAGGATATTATGGCCCCATTCACACCACACAGTTATACAGCTATGATCCCACTTTAGTTGCCATGGATCAATCCTAGGGAACCCTGCGACCTGAAGTTTGGGGGGGAGGGGTGCAGGTTAAATTTCCCTTATCCAAAATGCCTGGAGCCAGAAGTATTTTGGGTTTAGGATTTTTCAGGGGGATTTTGGAATACAGTACTTGTATTTGCATATACTGTATGTACATAATGAGGTATCTTGGAGATGGGACCCAGGTCTAAACATTAAATTTATTTGTGCTTCATATACACATAGCTTGAAGGTAACTTTATACAATATCTTAACAAACTTTGTGCATGAAACAAAGTTTGTGTACACCAAACCATTAGAAAGCAAAAGTCACTCGGGAAAATTTAGGTGTTTTTGGTTTGTTTGTTTGTTTGTTGGAATATTTTGGATTATAGAAAAGGGAGACTCAACCTGTATTTGGAATTCTCACTTGACTACAAACCCCAGGATTTCACAGCATGCAGCCATGTCAGTTAAAAGGGAATCAAAGTGCTATATCTGAATAGAAGGAACAGCATCTATATCCCATCATTTGTTGAGATTTCTTTATTATTTAATTATTTTTATGCCACCTTTCTCCCAGGACAAAACGCAGGGTGGCACAATGGCAACCAGTAGTTCCTGCATCAGTAGGGTAGCAAATTAACTGGGTTTTGGCACTTCCAAGGAACTATCCAAGCTGCTAAGCTCTGTTTTAGGGAGAACTGTCTCCCTAAAGTTCAGATCAAATGTGGAATAACTCTACTGCCTGATTGGTGTGGAAAACATGTTGAATCCTGACGCATTCCCCCTACCCACCTGTCCATCCCATTGGACCACCAAGAGGCTACTTAGTGGGCCAAGAGGGATATTCAAGACAAGTCCACTCAGCCCTGGGGGAGATCCAGGTTGTCAAAGGCCTGAGCATGACCAGAATCCACTGGCTGGGTGAAAGGGTTGTTCATCCCCAGCGTCCGGGCATCTTCCAGAAAAAAAACCATCATGGCAGCAGGTGTTGCCAACCCCCAAAGAGCCGCTGGTACCTCTGTGTCTATCAGGACCTTCCAGAGCAGAGATTCGATGTAATAATTGGTCCCACCAACTACAATCGGGATCTTCTGGGAGGCAAAGATGTCTTCGATGTGGTCAGTTGAGGAGCATAAGAAAAGGAAGTTGAGTCTGGTTTGGGAGGAGCTCTGTCTGGCTCAGTACTGCCAACTGTGACCGACAGCTATATCTTGCCACCTTTTGGGGCAAAACTCCCTTCTAATCCCACCTGGGAGACACAAGATGCCACCTTTACAAAAAGCCAGAGTCTTGTTCTTTCCCAGCATTGCCAACTCTGACTGGCAGCCATTGTGGCTCTGCAAATCTCCTTTCAAGCCAGATTCTTCCTTGGAGATCCTGCATCTTCCCTCCCAGGGATTGAACTGTTCTATTTCTGCAACAATGCTTGTCCAGAAAGGAAAGCAAGAATCCACCTGCCCCGTGGAAGGATATAATGGAGGCTGCCTTGTTCCTGAAGTCCACAATGGTATAGTTGGTAACCAAAGGGTCCACGAAGCTGATCATGTGGTGCTTGCACAGGCTTTGCTCCTGAGGAGAGGCCTTGTTGGTGATGATGTCCAGGCCCTTGTACACCTGGGGAAACACACACACAAATACAAGCACAAACAGATGGCTAGTCACGCAAAGGTCCGGCATGGAAAGCTCTGCCTTGTCTGTTATTATAGCAAAGGTAACCAAATGAAGAGGCCCAGAGCGGTCTAGTGGCTTGAGCGTCAGCTTCTGGAGACCAGGGTCTGACTCTTGGTTTGGCCACACAGACTCATTGGGTGACCTTGGGCAAGTCACACTCTCTCAGCCTCAGGGGAAGGCCGTGGAAAAACCGCCTCTGAACCCATCTTGCCAAGGAAACCACAGGACAGGTTCGTTTTAGGGTGGCCATAAATCAGAAATGACCTGAAGGCACACAACAACAACTACAAAGATAAAGGGTAGATGCCAGTTTGGTGTAGCGGCCTGAGTGTTGGACTCTGGAGACCAGGGTTTGAATCCCGGCTCGGCTGTGTAAACCCACTGGGGGACCTTGGGCAAGTCACACTCCCTCAGCCTTGGAGGGGAGGCGATGGCAAGCCCCCTCTGAAGAAACTTGCCAAGAAAAAAAAAGTTGTAACTTTATGACAACCGCTTATGAACCTTACGATAACCCCTTCCGATAAGTGCCATAAGTTGGAAATGACCTGAAGGCACACAACAACAACAATGACAGCAACAACTTGGCTGCCTGGCAAGCAACACCTGCTGAAATACCCTCTTCTCTGGTTGTTGTGCCTTCAAGCTGCTTCTGATTTATGGCAGACCCCAAAGGGAAACACTGAGGATTGCTTGGCCATAGGAAAATATGGCAAATACTTCCCCATAGAGAATAATCATCGGGATTACTTGTCCATAGAGAATCATGGAGAATACTTGCCCATAGAGTCATGGAGAATACTTACTCATAGGGAATCCTTGCCTATTGGGAAACATAAGAGGAGACGTGCCCATAATGAATTATTAGGGGAAAATTGCCCATAGGGATTATTTGTCCATAGGAAAACATGGAGAACATTTGCCCATAGGGAATTATGGGGAAAACTTGCCCATGGTGGAATCATTTGGGAATGCTTGCCCATAGAGAATCATGGGGAATACTTCCCAATACGAGAATACTTGCCCACAGGAAAACATAGGGGGACACTTGCTCATAGGGAAACAATGGAGAAAACTGGCCCCTGGGGGGAATCATTAGGGAATACTTGCCCATAGAGAGTAAAGAGGGAAACATGGGGGTCCCTTGCCCCATCCTTAGTGATGCTTCCTTGCAAAGTGGAGGGCAGGGGCTGGGGTGCCTGCCTGGTTCCCTGGCCCTAGTCTGCCATGCCTCCTTGTGTCCCTCCTTCCTTCCCACCTGCATGGAGTCTGCGCTGAGGATCTCTCCTCCCAGGCGGAGGGCCAGCTGGAGAGCCAGCCGGGTCTTGCCGGTCCCTGTGGCCCCCAGGATGACCACCAGCGGAGGACGGAGCAGCGAGGAGGACATGGAGGCCATGGCCCTGGATCAAGAGGAGGAGCAAGAGGAGGATCAGCTGCTGCGCGCAAAGGAGGAAGAGGCCACTTTTACGCACAGCCTTTTACGCACCGCCTTTTACGCACGGCTCCCAAGCAGCATCTACGCCTGCCCAGCCTCCCTTTTTGCATATATTTACATATGCTAATCTCCAGCCCCCGGCAGGAGAGGCGATTGGGCCAGCCAAGCCACGTGGAAGGACTCAGGGAGGGACACACACACAGCCCTGCATTGCAGACCAAGGGCAGCAGAACAGGCCACAATTACAAGACAAGCCAGGCTGCAGCAAAGAAAGAGATCTGGAAGTAGCAGCAGCACCTTTGAGACTCCCTAAAAGAAAGGCGTTGGCAGCAACATGGGCTTTCCTAGGCATCATTCTACTTCCTCAGATGCAATACTACTACTAATAATAATAAGTATAGAGATCATGCAGCACATTTGCGATTTACTAAAAGAAAGAAGTTGGCAGCAGCAGCAGCTTTCCTAGACTTCAGTTTACTTCCTCAGAGATGCATTTAGATGCAATATATCATAAGAACATGTAGAGAGATCTTGTAGCACCTTTGAGACCCACTGAAAGAAAGAACTTGGCAGCAGCTTTCCTAAACTAGTCTACTTCCTCAGATGCATATTGTTATTGTTATTATTATGTAAAGGTAATAATAGTCTGTAAAATCAATCTGTAAAGAAGAGATCTTGCAGAACCTTTGAGACTGAGAGGTTGGCAGCAGGGGCTTTCCTAGACTTCAGTCTACTTCATCAGATGCATTTAGATGCAATAATGATAATAATAAGTAGATAGGCCTTGCAGCACCTTTGAGACTCCCTAAAAGAAAGAATTTGGGAGCAGCATGAGCTTTCCTAAGCTTGAGCCTCAGATGCATGGAGATGTCAATGCAAATGTAAATATAAAAGCATCTGAGGAGGTAGGCTGAAGTCTGCCCCCAACTTGTTTCTTGCAGAGAATCTCCAAGAGGCTACAAGAGCTCTTTACTTAATGATTTTACAGACTAACACGGTTGTGTCTTATATATATATATATATTTTATTACTACTGCATTATATATAGATCATATATATAATAGATTACATATATATATATATATATATGGAGGGCCATCCCTGCATGCAACATGAGTTCCAGTTTTGTTATAGTTGTGTGCTTTCAAGCATTTCATGATTAATGACTATCTTTCATATCTTTTTTTTTGTATCATATCTCTCTATCATATGTATCAATGAATCTATCCTATCTATCTATCTATCACATCTGTCTACTCAAACCACTGCACCAAACTGTGTGTGTGTCTAGATATAGATATATATTATTTGGAATATTTATACACCACTCTTCAGCCACAAAGGCTCTCTCTATATCCATGTTGTTGTTGTGTGCATTCAAGTCCTTTCCAACGTACGGTGACCCTAAGGAGACCCTATCATGGGGTTTTCTTGGCAAGATTTATTCAGAGGGGGTTTGCCCTTGCCACCCTGAGGCTGAGAGAGTGTGACTTGCCCAAGTTCACCCAATGGGTCCCCATGACTGAGCAGAGATTCAAACCCTGGTCTCCAGAGTCGTAGTCCAATATGCAAACCACAATGTCGCGCAATGCATCCTTTAACTTAGAATTTCTATACGTAACAGGGCTCTTGTATAGGAGGGACCCAGAGGTCCTCCTTTTCCAGGGCCTGTCCTACATTCCAATCTTCTGTCCAGGAGGAATTCCAAAACGTCCTCCATTCAGAGCAGGACAAAGCAGCATGTGTTTTCATTTAGAAGAGTATTTTTAGCTTGTGTTTTGTTTGTCTTGGACGTCCTACATTCCATGGTGGGTTTTGACATCCCACTCCCTTTTGTCCTTAGAAGAATTCATTGTGTTCTCATGCCATCCCTGAGGATGGAGATTTAGATTTGGAACTATATGGAAGGGAGGCCAAATGAGGGACCCAAGGATGGGGAAGAGGGAGAGATATTGCCATGGCAACCAATTTTGGGGAGAGTGGAGAAGGAGAAGAGAGATGAACTTGCGAGCAAAGACGAGGAGGAAAGGACGGTTGCCGTAGCAACAGAGGAAGGATGGAGCACCAGCGGTGGAGGGAGGCTGTTGCCACGGCAACAGGAGGCTTCGTGGGATGTTCTGCCACGGCAACAGAGGGATGCTGGCTCTGCTCCTAGCAACACACATCTCTCGCCGTGGCAACAGGGAGAGAAGCCAGCCCTGCTGGAAAATAATGGGGAGAGATCATTGGCGCAGGCGGGATTATTGCCGCCTCAGCCCAAAATTTACGATGGCTCCCACCTGCCCATCGCTCAAGAAAGAGGAGATGCAACCGCCTCATCCCATTTTAGGAAAATGATGCCATTCTGCAAGGAAAAAAGAAAACGCCTCCCAAGCTCAAGATGGCAGCAGCCTCGTCTCCCAAACATTGTACGGACAACCAGTTCAAGCTGTTGTGATATTTTTTGCCATTAACTGCTGAGCTTGCACCATACCGACACAAGAATATTTTACAATCAAATTGTAAAATTGCACAATATTTTGTGCAAATAAAAAAAAACCCATCCTTGTTGAGCAATAGATACCATTTCAACCAAATTTTGGACCTTGGTTTAAAAAACAAACAAACCCAGCTCTGGCACCAGGAATACTGGAAGATCTGGGAAGGCAAAACCTCCCTGTTTCCAATGCCTCTTCTATACAATGGGCATAGAAAATAGCTGCTTCATACCAAAGGAAAACAAGACAGACCGCAAATTGTGTCAGGAGCTGTTCACAACCGAAAGACGAGTCTATAAATGGAATAATAAAAGCAGTTATTGCATTAAAATTGACAAGTAATGACTCTTGCTTTTTTAGCAACGGCCTGTTTTCAGCAGCTGTCTCTCTCTCTCTCTCTTTTTAGAAGCTGCCTACTAAGGCCAGGCGAGCGTGACCTGAATACCCAGTTTTGCAACGTGACCCAAAGGCTTAATCCCATAAAAACAGGAACCACTTTCCCCATGGGACTGTGGGGAATTCCTCCCTTGGCATTCCTCAATTGCTTGGTCATTGCTGCAAAGAAACGGCACACGGCCCTGAAATTGCAAAATGCAGCCGACTCCTCCTGCGTGAGTCAGGAGGGAAGCGTGGAGGATTTTGGAGCATCTTGCTGGTGGCGTGTTTTGAGAGACAAGTTTGGAAAGAAACGCTGCAAAGTAGCTGTTTGCATGACCAGTTTCTCATTTTTAATTAAATGAAACACTGAAAAGTCATTCTTTGCACGACCAGTTTTTCACTTTTAATTAAAAGAAACACCAAAAAGCCTTTCTTTGCATTACAAGTTTCTCATTTTTAAATCCCTCCCTTTCAGGCAAGAACCAAAGAGCTAAAACAAGGGGGAAAGGACATTTTAGAGAGGCTTCCCCTTCGAACATCTATTATTCCCATCACTGGAAGTTGGCTCCAGTTCCTAAATCTCCCAGGAGAAGAATTTCCAGTCTTCCCAGTTGGCCAGATCCAGTTGTTTGCCTACCACAGTTCACTGGGACTCATTCCCTCACTTAAAAGTTGTTTTAATATATACAAGCTGAAGGAGGTTAGGAAGGGAAAGGGTTTTCCCCCTCCTTTTTACAAAACAATGCCTTAAAAAGTATAAAAATACAGTCTCTGTATATATATATATATTTAAAAAGACATCCAGCATAAAGAATCAAGACAGTCATAACAATGGATTCCAAGAGATACAAAAAAATATATAAAACCCCAAGATAAGGAACTTGTGTTGCCTTTGAAGTGAATAAAATAAGAAAATGAGGTAAAAATCAAATCCAAGGTGATCGCAGTGCATTCTCAGTGAAGGAATATTTGGGGAGAAGGGACCATTTTATTTTAAGAAAGGCAGACCAATGAGTGGCCATTCTGGCCATGAGAGGAAAGGGAAGGTTATAGATTTAGAACCCAAGACACACAGCTCCATTTTCTCCTCCTGTTGAAAGGAACCTACAGCATTCCTCATAAATGGCTATGCTGATTTCAGAGCAACACAGGTGAGCAACATGTTGGTGTACACTCTGAAAAACAACAAGGCCTTAAAATCAGGAGAGAGAATCATGTTGTATTGTTGGACTGCACGTTCCAGCAGCCTCAATGGGTGAGGACTGATGGGAGCTGCAATCCAAGAAAAACATCTGGAGGCATTGCTTTGAGCCAGTGAGTCTGGGGTCTTCTATCAGACGCCTGCCACACTCCATTGGGGAGGTCTCCATGCTCACCTGAAAACACAAGTCTGATTCATTCTATGCAATCACAGCATTTTGCAGCCTATGGACTTGTGGGATTTGTAGTCTGGAGAAGCTCTGGCTGAGAACTCCAGCTTCCTAAACTGCAAATCCCCCATATTTCATAGCTTGGATCCAAGGCAGTTGAAGTGGAATCATAGCGCTATAACATTGCATTGTGAAAGGGCACCTGGAGTTTGCAATTCCACAAGGCATTGAAAATTCACTCTATTTTTTTCTCCCAAACTACAAATCCCAGGCATTTGTCAGGTGCAGCTATGGCAGTTGAAGTGGGTCAAAGAGCTATTTTTGTGTGGTGCAGAAGAAGCCACATGCAGCTTGTGGATAAAGTCATTCCCAAAACTGCCGGAAGAGAGACCTCCAGCAACTGCAGTTATCTTTGGGGTGGACAACTTTGCAAGGGTTGGAGGGCGCCAACTGTCACCCCCGCATTTCCCTTTGAGCCACACCGGCACATTGCAGTACCCTGGAAGTGGCACCACATCGCTTCTCATCCACACTGGTGGCCAGTTTCCAGACACAAAGGTGTTACCCCACATGCAGTCTTGGTGTATTTAGAGTGAGGTTTGGATGGGAAATTGCCCCAAAATTGCCCAGAAAAATATTTGGAGGAGGGACTGGGGCTGCAGATTGGGGTTTTAGTGGTTACATGTGGGCCTTGGGTCTCATATCATCCCCTACCCCTCCCGATCAAAACAGATGAAATTAGGAGTTGCAGGTAGCAAGAAGGAAGAGAAAAACAGGGACATGCCACATGGGTGAACCAGGTGCAGCGCACTGTGAGATGTGGAGTCCTTTAAAGGTCCTGCAAACAAACAATGAAAGTGCAGATCAGAGCAGAGAGGAGTCCTTGGAGGTTCAGCGGACTCCCTTGAGGTGGGAGATCCGTTTCAGGAGCTGGCGCTGGTGCCGCTTCAGCAGTGCCTTCTCGGCCACCATCTCCTGCTCTGCCCTGAGCAGGGACTGCAGGTACTCCGAGGCTTTGCTGAGGACCACCACTTTGGGGGTCTTGGGGCAGGTGGCCAGGCCGGGCACCTGGTCCCTCAAGGCCAGGAAACGGGAGCGGAGGTCATTGCGCCGCTTGCGCTCCAGGAAGTTGTGGTTCCTCCGCTTGGAGAGGTCCTCACCGTCCAAGCTGGGAGCGCTCCCGGGTTTTGGGAGGAAAGAGTCGAGAGAGGAACTCTCTGCCACTTGAACCAGGCACTGTGAGCCCCCATCGTCTCTAGGGGTGGCATCATCATCCTCTATCTCTTCCTCCTCTTCTTCCTCTTCCTCTTCCTCCTCTTCTTCTTGGGTGCTTTTCTCCGAAGAAACTTCCCGAGAGGAAACCTCAGGAGGGGACCGGGCGGCGTAGTTGTGTTGCTGCTGGTGGATGGCGATGTGGAAATGCTTCATGCAGGGGTCCCAGGGGTCCGCCCGGACCGTGATGGTGACCGGCTTCCTCACATTCAGCGACTGCCTTTTCTCCACGGTCACCACGTCAATTTCTTCTCCCTCTGCAAACAAACCAAGATAATACAGTTGTCCTTTTTGTATCTCAATTTCACAGTCGATCAGGTGTTACTGACCGGAGGTTTGCACCATTAATGATTTGGAATTTTTCCAGAAGTGATTTAGTTGTGTATTCTTGTATGGCAAGACACACACCCCTTGGGAGCCCTTCCAAATCCATGATTCTAGGACCCTATAACTAACCAATTTGCCATCCAACATCCATGAAGATCCCAATTAGGAATACTAACAGTATTCTGTGTTTTCATAATAAAATAACTTTCTCCCATATAAAGATAGGGTCATTTGGCAATACAGAGTCACAAACAGAAACAAAAACCGTTCATAACAGCACGTTAAGATGCTGTTTTGACTCGCATGCCTTTATCAAGGCCTGTCTGCTCTTTGGCCAATAAGACGTTCTTTATCTTAGAAAGCTGAAGCTAAGACAAAATTGCTTGTGAAAGGCCTTGGCTTTTTAACACCGTCTTTTAAACAATGTCATGTTCAATATCATAATAATAAAAAGCATATATATATAACTAGTTGTTTTCAAAAGTAGATTCCTATTGTGCAAGTTGGAGCCAGTTATTATAGCACTATCCTCACCTCCAAAGTAGAGCGGGGAAAATTAAAGGTGAGTGTGATTGTATTAGGAATACAGACATTTTGCAACTAATCTATACAAGTTTGGGGGTATTACTTGTGCAGTTTGACAAGTGCCATGGTACAATCCTGTAAAATCCTTGGACTTGTAGTTTTGCAAAGTGTTTAGACATCTTCAACAGTGAGCTCTATTCTTACAGTTTAAGGGATCCCATGTCCCTCCCAGAACTACAAATCACAGGATTCTAGAGGACGGAGCCAAGGGGGTTAAAGTGGTATCGAGATGCTACAATCATGCAGCGTGAAAGCAAAAACTGGGTGTGGGTGTGTGTTTCCCAAAAGGAGCCACCAGTGACATTCCTACACTCCTCACACACCAACAATAACAGCTGACAACAAAAAGACTGAGGCCCCTAGCAGCCAGCTAGTCTCTTTCATGCCCCACTAGAATTGCAAATGAAAGGAGAGAATAGGCCTTTGTTCCTCCAGCTTTGTGCTTCAGGGATTCCCCCTTTTTTCTTTCTGCAAGCACCAAAACCCTTCCCAGCGTCTGGACCCCCATCTCCACCTCCATCTTGCCCCCTTTGGCAGAGAAAGAGGGACTGAGAGAGAAAGAGAGCAGCAGCAGCAGCTCAGCACCTTCCTAGACAATAAAAAGGAGGCTGGGCAGGGGGAGATTTAAAGGCCTTTGCACAGATGGCTTGAATGAGCCTCAAAGGACGTCACTCCCAGGGCTTTCATCCTTCAGACAGACACAGTGGGTCTAGAAAGAAAAGCTGGGAAGTCATGGCAAAAGAAGACAGAAGGAAGGGCTTTGACAGCCATGGATCCACACATTTGTTTTCCACATGCAAAAACAAAGAGATTCAGATTTTTAAAAGTCATTTTATTTGTATTGTTTTGCTCCAGTTTGGCCCCTGGGAAAGCCACACGCTCTCAGAATCAGAGGATGGCAACAGCAAACACTCTGTGCAGGAGCTTGCCGAGAAAACCCCATGTTAGGGTTGCCCTAAGTCGGAAACAACTTGAAGGCATGCAACCATAAAACAAAAACAATGGGGGGGTCTCTCAGCACTTGGCAATTTTTTTAAAAAAAATAGGAATTTGGGAGATTCTAAGAGAATGTTGTACCGAAAAACTTAATTTTGTACAAAATATAACGGCTTCTGTGCAAAAACCAAGTATGTTTTGTAAAAGATATGCAATAGAAGCCTTCCCAAAGAAGACCTGCTCTGCCTTATTAGTCCTAGGATTATATATATATATATATATCTCCGAACATCATACAATCTCAGGGCAGTGGACAATAAAGCTACTGCACTGATGTGGAAGGAAGCTCCCGTTGTGGATGATGGGAGCAGTTTCTTAATTCAAGCTAAGAAAGGCAGGCTTAAAAGAGGGCAAGTTGCAAGGAAGAGAAGCAAAGGGTGGATGGTGGCGCTGCCCCATGGCTTCCAAGCCACAGAGGCCAGTGTAGTAATGGCCAATGCCTGGATCCAGCATTTTATGCTCTTGTCTCTTATCATTTTATGATATATACAGTGGTGCGTTCTTATTCCAAACCTCTTGTGTGTAAAAAATGAGCTGAATGAATGAATGGAAAGAGTGACTGACTGGCTCCAAGGAGGCAGGCTGGTGACTGGCCTGGAGGAGGGCTTGGGATGCTACTGACCCCTTTCTCATTGGCTTATGTCCTCATCAGTCATGGGTTTCCCCTGCCCTTTCTATGTCGCTTTTTGTCTCCGGATCCAAAGTCTGTGGCTGAAAAGCAGCACCCAGTTGGGCTGGGAAGGAGCCTGGCCAGCAATGGAGAAAGGTCCAGGTCACTGAGTCAGCCTGGGATTAAAAGCAAGCACCGTCCCTGACCACTTTGCTCATGGAGATGAAACCTCATGAGGGACCCCTCTCTCTCTCTTTCTTCTATCAACAAAAATATCCAAAACCCAAGTGACACCTTTGTTGTGCCAACAAAAGGCACAAGATACATGTCACAAGCTTTTGAAGGAAGTATTTTCCAACATGAACTTGGAGTTTGTGCGTTTTGGTTGTCCCAATAAAGCAGTGATTCTCAAACTCTGGTCCTCCAGGTGTTTTGGACTTCAGCTCATTTTGATATGTTCTAATGTACTGCCCTTTGGAGAAAAGAGCATTATAGACAAACATTATGGTTGTTGTTGTTATTAGCAGCTCCCAGAAGCAACAGACCTCTTGGGTCTGGGATTCTGGGAGCTGAAGTCCAGAAGACCTGCAAGGCCATAGTCTGGGAACCACTGCAATAAAGGCACCCCTGTTTTGTGAATTCTGGATGTTTTTGTACTTTGCTGCATGGCCAACATGGATATGTTTTCTCGCTGGATATGTTGGGAAGAGGCTTGGATTTCAAGGGATAACTCTGCTCCCAACACACCCAAAACCAATTCTGGTTTAATCCCTGCCAAGTCCCTTTCCCGCTCTGCACCCTTTTCGCCATTTCATTGTCCCACATTGAGGCTGGGCAGACATTTCCACCTGAAAGCGAGGCTTCTGGGAAGATCTCCTCCCATGGCAGGCAATTCCAGTCTGAACCCAGTAATCATTCAAATCCAATAAAGAGACGATGGTGTTACCCAAGTGAGGCAACTGCCAAAAGAGATGGATTTTAAAAGAAGCTTCTGAAACATCAAAAGGACATGAAAGGAATCCGGCAGCACTTTCGAGATTTGGAGGCGGTGGCATTTCCGTGAATCCTGAACCAGATCCCAAAATGGCTTTGAGACCCCATTAAAGACATTGGAGGAAAAGGAGACAAGCAAAGTACAGTATTAGGATGCCCTAAAGAAGATTCCAGGTTAAACCCTCATTTATTGCCTTTGTCTAGTTGTTTCCAGACAGGAGAGGCTTAAGAGGAGGTGGTGGCCATTTGCAGCAAGGCTGACTTTGCTGGGCTCCTGACACACGCCGGCTGCTCCTGGCTTCCTGCAATTGTATTCATAGAAGGAAACAGGAAACTTTGGAGTTGCCAAAACACAACAGTTCTAGGAATAGCTCTGTCTGGGTCTGCACACAAACACAGACCCATAAAACAGGGAGAAAGAAGAAGAAGAGGAGGAGGAGAGGAGGAGAGAGTTTTGCAACTCCTCTGCTCCTCTTCTTAAAGATGTATGTATTTGAAAGGTGTGTTTGGTGGTGTGCCAAGCCTTGTTTGCAGACGGGACAGGCAAGACGGCGGTGGTAAACTGGGAGGAGGAGGAAGCCAAACTGGGTTGGGCTCCAAGGGTTATGCAAAGGCCCAGCAGCAAGGCACCACAAGCCTGGAAAGTTGGAGGGGAAGCAGAAATGGCCACTTCCTCCTGAAAGTGGACCTGCTGCTGCTGCTCCCTTGCGTAAACCTCCTTGCAGAGCAAAAACAATGAAGAGGGGGAAAAGTTTTGGAAGCAGGGGTCCTTTCCAGGAGGATTGCAAGAGAAAAGCTGCCCTAATACTGGTCCTGACCTACTGGGGAGGGCGGTTTCCATCCCAGTGTCGCCAACACTGACTGGCAGCGGCGAATGTGTGTTTCCAGCAGGGCTGGAATTAGGGAAGTTTTTGCTTTTTTGTAGTAAAGAAAATGGCCCAGGGGGCCGTGAGGGTCTGGGAATCGTAGTCCAAAAGAAGGCCAACTTTTCCAAGCTTCAGTTCCTCCCTGGAGTATCCCAGCATTCACTTCCCTTCAAGTACGGTACTAACAGGGCTGACCCCCCATCTAAACTTCCAAAAATCAGACACATTCAGGGTGTTTCCATACAATTTCCAGGGAGCTGCTCTTATTTATTCTTGATTCTGGTTGGTCAATGTAGTCCAGTGCTCCTAATTCTGACTGGAGGCAGCCATTGTCCAGAATCTCTTTCTAGCAATTTGGGAGATGCCAAGGATTGAACCCGGGGCCTTCTTCTGCACAGGACCTCCTTGGTCCACCTGGCTCCATACTGACCACCCTGACTTGAAGCAGGACTTCTTCATTGGAATAGATTAAACTGGCTGATATTGCCAACGCTGACCGGCAGCATTTCCATGAAAGTGTTTTAATGCAGGCAGGATCCCTTACTTGCCCTTCCTGGAGATCCCTGGCCATTTTCCCCAGGTGGTCACCCATCCCATTATTAACCAGGTCAGACCTTGCTTAGGGAAATGCAGCTAAGGTCTCACCTGCACTGCAGAATTAATGCAGTCTGACACCACTTTGACTGCCCTGGCCCAGTGCTAGGAAATTCTGAGATGTGCAGTTTTGTGATGTATTTGTAGATATTGTGAGACAGTTTTGTGAAAGCCAACCCTGAGCACTGGATCACGACTCTAGAGGCCAGGGCTCGATTCCCAGCTCAACCACAGAAACCCAGTTGGAGCCTTTGGGCAAGTCACACTCTCTCAGCCTTAGAGGGTGGCAATGGCAAAGCCTCCTCTGAACAAATCTTACCAAGAAAACCCTGTAACAGGGTCGCCGTAATGACTTGAAGGATAACTACAACAACATAATGAGATATTTAGCCTTCTCTGTGTCAGAGCTCTGGGGCCACAAGAAATCCCAGAATCCCATAGGATGGAGCCATGGCTGCCTGAGCAGTGCCAAGCTGCGTTAATTCTGCAGTGCAGACCAGACCTAAGCCTGCGTTGCAGAAGGATTGCCAACTTACCAGAGTCGCTTTGGCTCTCGGAGCCGGAGGAGGCCGGGGGCTTCCCTTCGGCGGTGCCCCCTCTTTCTGCGGAGGGCCAGGCGAAGACGGCTGCGGGGGCCACGCAGAGCCCCCCCAGTCCAGGCTCGTGGGGGGCAGTGGCACTGCTGGGCACGCTGGTCGGGGCAGAGTGGCCCTTGCTGGCGCTCCACATGCAGTCATGCAGGACGAAGGCGCTCAGGTTGCCCCACTTGGACCCCTCTTCTTCCTCCTCCTCTTCCTCTTGCCCTCCGGGGTCCATCAGAGGCGAGGCAGGTGGGCTGGGCAGCAGAAGCTCAAACTTGTGCCAGACGTCGCGGCCGCCGTCCTCCCAGGGGCAGAGTCGGAAGTCCAGGTCCCCCTCGGAGTCCTCCTCGAAGCAGCGGACGCCCAGCTCCATGGCCGCCCCTCTGCGCTGATGGACCCCCAAAACTCAAAGGCAGTCTCCGCAGTGATCCTTATACCCTAACCCTGGAGTAACCCTGGACTAACCCCACACCAACCCTAGATTGACCCAGGACTAATACTACAGCAAGCCCTGTACCAACCCCAGACTAACCTCAGATCAAACCTGGACTAATTCCACATCAAACCCTGAACTAACCCCCCACCAACCTGGATTGACCCCAAATAACACCACAGCAACTCCTACACCAACCCCAGATCAACTCTGGACTAACCCTAGGTCAATCCTGGATTTACCCTACATCAGCTCCTGAGTAACCCTGAACTAACCCCACGCCAACCCTGGATTGACCCCCAACTAACTCCACGGCAAGCCCTGCACCAACCCCAGACTAACTTCAGATCTAACCCCACATCAACCCCCAAGTAACCCTGGACTAACCCCAAAAAATCCTACTGCAAGGAGGCAGGAGCAGAGAAAGGCATTTAGTCAACCCCAGACTAACCCTGGACCAATCTCTGATGAAGCCTGGACTAACCCTGGGTCAACCCTGGATTAACCCTGGACTAACCCCAGAATGCTGCTGCAAGGAGGCAGTGGCAGAGAAAGGCGCCCCCAGGTGGCCGAGGGTGCAAACTGCAGAAGGATCCGGGTCCCTGCTCCTCATCGTAAACCCGGATTACAGAGCAATCCCAATCCCAAGGTTCGCTTTGCAAAGAATCCTGCTGCAGCAGAGCCCCTTCCTTCCTTCGGGTTCCCACTGCGCATGCGCAGCCCAACCTTCCCCAAACCCGGGACTGAAAGCGCCGCATTGTCCGCCGCTCCTTTTATAGCAGCCTGGAGCCACGCCCCCCTCTCTTGGCCCAGCCAACCAGGAGCTCGGGATTTGCAAACGGGGCGGGGCCAGCTCTGCAGCCTTTCTTTTCCATTGATTCCTATGCAGAGACTGCTGCAGAGAGACAGAGAGGCAAGAAACTGGAGCAAGAGGGCAGTGTCTGCACTGCAGAATTAATGCAGGTTGACACCACTTTGTGCTGTGGGATCTGTAGTTTAGTGAGATACTTAGCTGTCTAGTTTTGTGAAAATCCTAGGACTCCTGGCAGTTTAAAGAGGTTTCAGACTGCATTAAAGCTGCAGTGTGGCATCATCAGCCCCAGCTGTACTTTCCATTCATCTAAGGCTGCTTCTGCAATGCAAATATAATGCACTTTGACACTGCATTATTTCTGTCTCAGGAATGGAGCATCTTTCCATCCCTCCTGGGCTAAAGTCTGGACTAAAGCCCGGAGCGGATACGGGTGCCACCAGCCGACCCCAGAAGACAGGAGAGTCAGCCTTGGATTTGAAACCTCACCTTGGGCGGCCGGGTGTCCCAACCGCAAAGGAGGACAAAGCCACCGCAAAACGTAGGACATTCGAGAAGAATGTCGGACATTGCGAAATAAAAGATACAAAGTACGGTGGGCCCTTGGTTCCAGGACCTTCTGTGGATACCAAAGGCCATGGATGCTCATGTCCCATTAAATACAGTGAAATACTACTACTACTACTACTAGTACTACAGTGGTCCCTTGGTATTCATTGGGGTTTGGACCCAGGAACCCCATGGATACGAAGGTCCATGGATGCTCATGCCCCATTACATAGAGTGTAATATTCTTATTATTACTATTACTATTATTACTACTACTACCACCGTGGTAGAAATCCCTATGGATAGCAAAATCTGTGGATGCTCAAGTCCCATTAAATATAGTGCAATATTATTATTATTATTATTATTATGGCTGTTGTTTCTACAGTGGGCCCTTGTTATCTCCTGGGATTTGGTTGCAGGAACCCCATGGATAGCAAAATCCATGGATGTTCAAGTCCCATTAAATACAGTGCATTATTATTATTACTATTATTGCTACTACAGTGAGCCCTTGTTATCTGCTGGGTAGATGCTCAAGTCCCAGAATCCCATTAGATACAATGGGGTGGTAAAATGGCATCCCTTATATTAAAAGATCAAAAATCAAGGTTTGCTTTTTGGTATATATATATATATATATTAATATATTCAAGCCGTGGATGCTTGAATCTGTTGTGGATAAAGAATCCATGCATACATAGGGCTGATCCTATAAATCCATGCTCAGAATGGAGGGCATTTTGGAATTCCTCCAGGACCGAAGGCTGAAATGTAGGGCATGTCCTGGAAAAAGAGGACGTGTCTGGTCACCCTGACCTCTCACCTCTTCCTGGGGTGCAAATGAAGAAGTTTGGGGGGAAAAAGAGACGAAGGCTTCCTCTTCCTGATCGACACCACCCTCCTCTGGTATCTTTGCGGTAGTACATTGGGAACATTTCCACCTTCAAATCACCAAAACCAAAGAGGTTGGGAAGGACCCCAAAAGTCACACCTATTTTCTAAAATCTCCAGCACATCTAAATCCTACTATCCGAAAAGCCCCACCGTCGGTTCCAAAGCTGCCCTCCAAAGGACCCTAATGCCCCCAAGGTTCGTCCCTTGCCTTCCAAAATCCTCTCATGTACCCAAATAACCAACCACTGCTTCATAACCTCCCTTTCCACAAAGGCAATCCTAGCCAAAGGTGACCTGGATGTGCAGAGCCTTCCTCTTGGTGCTGATGTTGCCTTCATAGAATTCTAGATTTGGAAAAGACCCCAAAAACCCAACTCCATTTTCCCATCCAAGCTCTCCCTGTGACAGACGGACATCTGACCTCTCCTTAAAAAGAGCCCTCCAAAGGAGTGCAATCCACTATTGAACAGCTCTTACCATCCAGAAGTTCTTCCTAATGTTTAGGTGGACTCTCTTTTTCCTGCAGTTTGCATCTATTGCTTTCTGTCCTATTCTCTGGAGCAGCAGAAAAGCACAAGGGATTAGAGTTGCCAAACTGAAGGAGGGCAGGAGGTACCGCCAAGTTCCAATAATGCATAGGAGTTTCACATTTCTTTCCAATTAAAATAAAATTGTTTTTTTTCTTTTCGCTCCCCAATGCTCTATTGGAAGCGACTGGAGTCTCCTGGGACCGTCGGAATAGAAACAAATTCAAAACCTTTCACGGGCCACTAAATAGCCATATGTGCGGGGGCTACTTCAGATATAAAGTGGATTTTGGGGGTGAGGGAAGAGAGGAGACATGTCATATAATCCCACCTGATTGTAGTTGAAAGGACCTCTCCCGATTAAGGATTTGGTAACTTCTAAAGGTACAGGAGCCCCTTCCCTTCTTCATCTTGGCAACCCTACGAGTGACCGCTCAACGGCTGGTATTTTCTTGGCTCTGTCCGTAGACATCAAGGATGGACTGGAATCCCCTTAGATGTGACCCAGACCTGTCTGTGGTGGGTTCAGTTTTATTTTATCTCTGGCAGAAAGTCTATTACAAAGCACAAAAGCCTAAACCCTGCTGTTGGTCCTGACTGGAGTAGTAGATCCATTCTGCCCATCATCTATACCTATGTTTTGAGTCACCAATCAAAAGTTGATTCAATGGGTCTCCTCTAGTTGAACCGAAGCAACATGATTCTGTCCTATATGTGGTGTAGGGGTTTGAGTTTTGGACTACGACTCTAGAGACTAGGGTTCGAATCCCTGCTCAAGCATACAAAACCACTGGGTGACCTTGGGCAAGTCACACTCTCTCAGCCCCCGAAGCAACTTGCCAAAAAAACCCTGTGATAGGATCGCCATAAGTTGGAAACGACTCGAAGTCACACAACAACAACAGCAGCAGCAGCCAAATCTCTTACTATTACTGAGACAAAGAAATCAAGCCAAAAACAGTAATTACAACTACAGAACAGAAATTAATACAGTAGAGTCTCGATTATCCGACATAAACTCGACTGGCTGATATTCGGAGAGCCGAAAATGTCGGATAATCCGGAGGGTCATAGAAAAGCCTTGAAATCAGTATGAATTGCAAATGTATTGAAGTTTTTGTTGCAGTAACAGTAAAAGTAAATGTAAAGAAATCACTGACCAACATTGTGATGTACAGTATAAACAGTTCAGTCCTCTGAAAATTTAAAGAAATCACAGAAAATTTAAAGAAATCACAACCGCGATGTTGGATAATCTGGAATGTTGGATAATTGAAGGACGGATAAACGAGACTCTACTGTACTTTCATTGCACAGATGAAAGCAGTACAATGGATCCAATGGGGAAAATGTAGTACTGTACCTTTCTTGCCATAAGATGTCAGTGTTTGTTTTCCAATGGAAGCAATAGGTTCCGAAGGAGGAGAAATATCAATTGGCACCTAAAATATAATAGAAATCAACAGAGAGGACATATATTAATAGAAATTTCTTTTAATGGAGTACTGTATTTTAATGTTGTTAGCCGCCCTGATTGTTCTCAGAGGGGTGGGATACAAATAAAAATTGTTTATTATTATTATAGGGAAAAAAGTTGAAAATAAAGACATAAACAAATGTCATAAACAAACCACAGTTATATATGCAAGTAAACTACATTGCGGCAATACTACAAAACACAAAATGGAAAATACACACAATTGTGTTTTGTAGTATTACCGCAATGTAGTTTATTTGCATATAAATATGGTCCCACATTGTGGCAATACTACAAAATATAAAACACAAAATACAAAATTGTGTTCTGTAGCATTTCCACAATGTAGGACCATAGTTATATGTAAATACATTTTGCGGTAATACTACAAAACACAAAATGTAAAACACAAAATACATAATTGTGTTTTGTAGCATTTCCACAGTATAAGACCATAGTTATATGTAAATACGTTGCGGCAATACTACAAAACACAAAATATAAAACACAAAATACACAATTGTGTTTTGTAGCATTACCGCAATGTAGTTACATATAACTATGGTCCGAATTACACCTCAGAAATGATCCAGTTTGAGACCGCTTTAACTGCCCTGATTCAGTGCTGGGGGATTCTGGGAATTGTAGTTTATTGCGGCTCCAGAGCTCTCTGACAGAGAAGGCAAAAATGTCCCGCAGAACTACAGTTCCCAGAATCCCCTAGCATTGAGCCGGCGGAGTTAAAGCAGTCTCAAACTGGATTATTTCCACGGTGTGTTTTGGTGGGCCTTTTTCTCACTACCCAATGGACACACCTGCACTTTAGAAATAATGCAGTTTGACACCGCTTTAACTGCTGTGGGCTCCATGCTATGGAATCCTGGGATTTGTAGTTTTGTGAGGCAGAAGTGGTCTTTGGCAGAGAAGGCTGAAAACCTTGTAAAACTAAAAAAAATCCAGTATTATAAGAGATACAGCATTTAAAGAGATGTAAAACTGCATTATTTCAACAAAAAGACACCTTTCTCGACGACTTAAAACTGGTTTTTAGTATTTTTTTACTTTTCAAAATCTGTTGTTTTAGGAAATATTATATTTGTTATTGTTGTGCATCACTTTGAAAGCTTTTTTTGTATTTTGTTGTTGTCCATTCTGGACCAAAAAATTGTGGTAAATAAATGCTTTTAATAGTTTTTTTTCCCTTTAAAATGTATTTTGACCATTTTTAAATGACTCTTGTGTGGAACTGTGTTGTTTTGTCACTCCTTTGTCTTACACGTTTATCCTCTGCCTTTATTTTCCTTCTTAAACTTATTACTTAAAAATCACAAATGGAGCCATTTTCTGTGAGGAAAAACAAGGCTCCCTTACTTGGAGAACTTTCCCTCAAACCCTTAAACCTGGGAGTTGTAGTTCGAGGGCCCCAGGAGCCTCCATAAGAACCTATGGAGCCTGGCTTTGGCAAAGACTCCATTTCCCATCAGGCGAAGCGAAAAGGAAAAGAAAATGGCGGACAGAGAAAGCTGAAGAGAAGCGTTTAGGAAAAAAGGGGCGGGGCTTGAGGTTGGTGAGGAAAGCTGCGACGAGGCGCGGGAGTGAGGCCTGGTGGCCGAAAGGCATGCTGGGAGTTGTAGTTGATTCCCAGCGTTCTATTCATGGCGGCCAATGAGAACGTGGTGACGTAAGAACTACAATTCCCGGCAAGCTCGCTCCGGGAGAGGCCTAGCTAGGAAACCGCGCAGAGAGGAGCGCCTGGCCATATTTTTCGCCGCTACGGAGGCGGACGGTGAGGCGGCGGATGGGCGGTAAGTGAACGGAGGCCTCGCGTTGCCGGTTCGGTATATTTTTTACCTCACGAAGCAGAGAAATTCCCTGAGGGAATAAAGGCCTCTGTGAGGACTGGAGGCCTCTGCGTCGGTCTGAGGGAAAGAAAAGGGCCTGGAGCTCCAAAAATATAACCCTCCTGGGGTCGGACTACAACTCCCATCTCAGCCGAGGACGATGGGAGTTGTAGTCCAGCAACCTTGAGGGGCTCCCGGGTTGGCTTGGCCCTGGCCCCATTTGGGGTCCATCGGGGCTCATTTGGCATCACTCCGTTTCTATATAAAGCCCTGGGATTTGTAGTTTTAATCGCGAGGCCTCTATAGCCTCCTCCTCCTCTGGAAGAAAACTACAAATCCCAGGGTTCTCTGCAGGGTGGGCCTGAAGTGACGTCAGGCCTTGTGTTATTTCTGCAGTGTGGCTGCACCTAGAGAAGAAATACATTAATAATAATAATAATAATAAATATTTAACATAAACTATATATTTAACAAACTAAACATTTAACATAAACTATATATGTAACATAAGCTACATGTTTAACATAAACTACAGATCCCATGATTCTGTAGGATGGGACTAAAATGACGTCGAACTTTGTGTTATTTCTACGGTGTACTTGCACCCAGAGAAAAGCTAAATATTTTAACATAAACTAAATATTGAACACAAACTACAGATCCCAGGGTTCTGTAGGATGGAGCCACGGCAGCTAAAAGCGGGGTCAAAACCGCATTCTTCACTGCAGTGTAGATGCATCCCAAAGCACCTCGTTGGGTGCGGAAGTAATGCGGTTTTGACACTGCTTTAAGAGTCGTGGTTGCGTCTTGTGCGGTTATGGGATTTGTAGTATACAGAAACACGTGAGCGCTTGAGTATTTTTGGTTCAAGAAGCCAGCCCTCCTTTGGACACACTCCAGTTTCTCAACAGCCCCCAAATTCATGGGGGTCCTAACCCCAGCAGTTGTGGAGGGACAAGTGTATTTTTGGTTAAGAAAGCCAGGGACTTGGACCTGCTTTTCGCTGCTTGGGACGGGGTTGTGCCAAAGCCTTCTTTTTTGTAATTATATCCTGCTTTCTCTCCAATTGGCTTAAGGCCGCAGGATACGTGGCATGACTTAGTCGGGCATCTGGTCAGAGAGAGAAAGAAAGAACGAGAGCCTGTTCCAGAGTCACTGGGGGAGTTTCATGGTTCAGGGGACAGAAGATCCCGGACCTGCCAAGTCAAATAAGCTTTAACCGCAGCTCCTCAATGGCTGCCATTGGCAGAGAAACACTCCTTTCCTCAGATCTTCCCTCTTTAATGTCATGCTGCCTTATAGGCTCAACTACTGTATAAGGAGGGCGGCTAAGATAGTGAAGGGCCTAGAAACCATGAAACCTTATGAGGAAAGATGTAGAAAGCTGGGGATGTCTAGCCTGGAGAAGAGATGGTTAAGAGGTGATATGAGAGCCCTCTTTAAGTATTTGAAGGGGTATCATGTTGAGGATAGAGTGAGCTGACCCTTACATTTGGGGGGGGGGGGGTTGATTTTTTATATTAAATTTCCTAGATTTATCCATCAGCGGGTCCTTGTTCTCTTCCCTGATGGATTATGGCCAGAACTGGTTGAATCTCTCCACTTTATTACGCTCCCCTCTTATTTCGTCATTTGCTACTTGATATTATTGTTATGTATTTATGTATGGTTTTATTGTGATTTTAATCTTCCGGGAGGGAGATTTTGGGTTGGGGGATACTGTCAGTTTTATAATTTTATTGTATAAATTCTGGTGTTACCCGCCTCAGTCCCCAAAATGGAAGAGGCGGGATATAAATAAATATTTTATTATTATGTACTGGGGTTTGGTTCCAAATATTTTGGGCTTCAGCTCCCAGAATTCCAAGCTGGCTGAGGCTTCTGGGAGTTGATGTCCCCAAACACCTGGAGGACCAAAGTTTGGGAATTACTGGTCTAGTTTGTGGGATGTTTTGGAAGTGTCCATTTTCTACCACTGTTTTTGTCTTCAGAAAATGTTTCCAGTTTCAGAAGAATACATTGTCTTCAATTAATTAGCAACAGGAAGAAATGAACTGGAATTGATACAGTGCTACTTAAACCGGAACCCAAAATATCTACATCTGTTTTCCAGCTGACTTGTATCTAGGAAACCCATATATTGAAGTACATGACTTTTCTAGAGCACTAAAATTAGTGTCCCAGAGTTCCAGTGCCCTCATTTAAAAATATATACACCAACCTTGAATTAAGATATAAGGAGAGGTGGTATCTCAGTATTAGAACGCATGTCTTGCCATGCAGAAAGTTCCAGGCTTAGTTAATCCCTGGCATTTCCAAGCAGACCTGGGAAAGCTTCCAGACTGAAACCTCAGAGCCATTGCTAACCGGTGCAAAGTGGGCAGAAGTAATCTAGATGAGCCAATGGGCTCCCTTGGTATTAAGTAGGTCCCAGTGAGTTCCAGCGGAAGTAATTTCGAAGTAAAGGTTTCCGTTTGTGGGGGCACGACATGGTCATGGTTAAATTGCTTTTGTCCCTTGGAAGAAAAGTCTTAGGTCCAAAACACACTGCAGAAATATACAGTGGGTCCTTGTTATTCGCTGGGCTTTGCTTCCAGAACCCTCCGTGGATAACAAAATCCGTAGATGCTCAAGTCCTATTAAATAAAATGGCATAGCAGCATGGTGTCTCTTATATAAAATGGAAAATCAAGGCTTGCTATTTGGAATTTATACTTAGTAAATATTTTCAAACTGTGGATGCTTGGCTCTGTAGATAAAAAAAATCCGTGGATAAGAAGGGCTGTCTGGAATTCACCTTGAGACTGCTTTAACTGCCCTGGCTCAGTGCTAGGAATTTCTGGGATCTGTAGTTTTGTGAGACATTCAGCCTTTGTCAGAGAGCTCTGGGCCCACAATAAACTACAATTCGCAGGATTCTCTAGCACTGAGCCAGGGCAGTTAAAGCAGTCTCGAACTGGATTATTTCTGCAGTGTGTTTTTGGACCTAAGTTAATTATACAGCATTATACTACTTTAAAAAGACAGCCTTATTAGCCTGGAAATAGTATGCAAAGGGATCTTGTAGCATCTTTGAAGCTAACCGAGAGAAAGAAAGAAGTGGGAAGCATAACCATAAGGAAGTAAACTTCAATCAGCAAAAGCTTTTGCTGCCTTTTTGTTCCAGTACAAAATAAAACCATTCCGCTTCTTTGTTTTCTGAAGTTCATAGATGTTATCTCCTAAAAGTTCTAGCCATTCCTACATGAGAATGGGATCGGTATCTCTTTCCAACTGAGTTTCGTGCTTCCATTTGCAAAAACCTAGCTCTGTATATTTTCGTAAAATAACGTCTTCAGTGTATTCTTAAGAAAATAATGACAGGTCCAAACACAGCTGTGTAAGTCAATTATTGCAAATGCAATATATTCTGTAGAAGTTCTTTCAGCCTTTCGTCTTTTTCAAAACGCCTTCTAGATATAGTGTGAATATGCTTCGCTTTTTGGATTGTTAGATATTAAAATATTTTTTTTTTAAATCCTTTCTGAAAACTAATGCCTCTTTGCAATTCCTGTAGAGTTTGGAATAAAACTAGCACTGTGGCCATTAAATGCACAGGTTGGAAGAGTTCATCCTGACCTTGTTAAGAACTAGCCATTTGCCAGAACACAAGAGCCAGCCCTTTCCTAAAGATAGTTGCCATTGTAGTGGCTCATAGGTGTGGCGATTGCAAGAAACCTTACACCAAAAGGTTGTTTTTTCTCTCCTTTCCCAGACATCATTGTTTTCCGTTGTGGTTGAAAGCAGAAGGAGCAGGTGTTCTGGTTCTCTAAGGTGCAAAGGATTGCATTGCTTGAGGTGAGTGAGTTGTATGAGGATAGGAACAGAGACTTGGTCCCATTGTAGGTCCATAGAAATTGCTCTGTTTGAGAATTCCCCCTTAATTCGTCATATATTGGACACAATTTTTAATTTCCAGTGCTGGCCTATAAATCAATATAACAATAAATTTGTGGCATGTTAGGTCCTTTAGGGAGTGTGGAAATAAATCTTCTCCTCCTTCTTATTTGGCAGAATCTTTGGGATTTGAGCAGCAGGGAGAGGAATATCTTAGCTTTTTGTGGCGTGTCTGTTTCTGATTCCCTCTGGAAACAAGAACAGAGGTGAGAATACACTGCTGTTCCTTAGCTGCTGGTATTTAGCATTGCCTCAGAAGTTGATGGTTTTGTTTAGCCAACATGATTAAATGTTCACTGGATAAATTCAAGGACCTTTGCCCCTTCATCTTTCTGCTTATAAATAATATAGCTGCTCATATACAGTACTTTGAATATTTTGGGGAAGACGCTTCATGTTTGCCTTTTAACCAGATTGCTATCACAAGTGCAGGCTGAGAGTCTGCCACGTGATTAGTGAACGCACAAGTCTCTCCTTATTTTATTCTTTGATTAAAATGAAGCAAAGTAGGGTATTTCTAATGAACCAGTGCTTAAGATCCCAGCGATACCTCGGAGCATGTTTGTATTTCATAAAACGAAGCATTTCTCTGTGCCGTAAAGTGAGAACAGATGAGAATTTGGCAGCAAGTCCATCCTACTTGACAAGATGAATCGCTTTTCATCAAATTAAAGGCGAGGAAGGATTAAATTTGTATCAAGATAGCCTTATAGAATCCTATCTTGGTGCTGTTTCTTAGCTGAGATTCGAGCCATCTTGTTCCTTTTTTCAGAAGAGCAGTACGTATTTATTTATGTATTATGTTTTCCAGATGAAGTAGCATTTGATGTTGTCAGAGTTTGCCTTCGCTTTGAGAGAGGTCCAGTTCTGGCCTGTGGGTGGACAGGGGTCAGTAGATGGCAGGTCAGGCTCTTGATCTTCCAGATGAGGATCAAAGGTCCAGCCTCAAGAATCAGAAGGCTGAGGGCCGGAAGGGGCCAGGAGCGGATGCGGTGTCAGAAGATGGGCAGCCACCAATAAAAGCAAATAAGACAATAGACAGCGGTTGTTTGGGCTCAGAAACTGGCTTGGCTGTAAAGGGCCTGGTGTCTCCCAAGTGCCTTGGACAATCCAGTGATAGCCTTTGAGGCGGGAGCCAGCTGACTCTTCATTCAGGGAGTGAATTCTAGAAGGTACCTTCTGTCCCGAAGGCTAGGCTTCATGTCCTTGTTGAGTACCCAGCGTCCAGGTGATGCAAGAGATGAGAGAGGCTTTGGTTTGGGACAACTCCTTTTGGCAAATATCCAGTCCCTGTCATTTTCGTGGCTGTGGTTTCCTGACCATTTTAAAAGGCAGACTCATCTAACGCACTTGCAAAAATCTGAACAGGAGACTACCACAGTGTGGCTATCTGTTTAATGTTTTCCATTTTGTGATGTGATGCAGTATGGTTGAAGAGGAGAAGCACAAGCTTCTCCACGTGGCACATGACTCTGGGGGCTGGCTTTGGTTTTTGCAGAGGAAGGTAGAGAATACCAATGTCCATAATGCCCCCAAAATTTCACACACAAATATAAGATGGGATCTTGCTTGCATATGTCACAAACAGGATGCTGGCTTGTATGTCTTACAGGTTGAAGGAAACCCAACAACTCATTTTCCAAATGACGCTTGCTTTATCCAAGTGAGATCCTGGCCCCTGAATCTTTTATTTTCCGCTCGACAGCCAAAACAAACCTCTGATTCCCTGAATGGCCGTCTGAAGGCATTTTAGTCAAACAGTATTATCAGCATTGACCCGAGTGGCAGACATAGAGTAAGAGACCTAATTCTGGGGAGAGGAGCCCATTCCTTTGGAGGAGACCTACAAAAGTAACTAAACCACTATCACATAGAGCAGCTTCAATCTAGTTTTGGTTGTCTTTTCTAAATAACTGTGCATACTAATAGACCTTGTATAAGCTGTCACTTTAGTAGAGTTTTCACGATACTTATTCACCTTAAGAGTGTAATGCAAAACTTCACTTACGCCAACCAAAATGTATAGTTCCTTGAAGACAGGACCTGTGTAATGACTGGTCTTTGTTTGGTTCTTGGTGAACACATGTAGGGATGCTACACTAGCATTTTCTAGGAATAAATTTCTTGAACTCTGATGAAACTTTCTGACTGCAGCTATAATAGCCAAGATGAGATTCATACTTAGCTGCCCTGCCTGCAATAAATTCCTGGGGAACAGCTGAAGGTGGATTTAACTCCTCATTTAGTCTGGTGCTGGTTGGAAGTGGAGTTCCACATCCAAAGGAACGGCCAGATTCCTGGGGCAGCTGCAACCAGGTTCCTCAAAAGCTGCTCCATATAATACAATTTCAAGCTAGCCCTTCTCTGAGAAAGTTTCCTATGTTCTGGCACAGGGTACTGGGATTGGAAAGATGCACTTATTTCTATATCTTAGTAATGGCAGCCGAGTCTTAATAATGGACGATGTGCAGCTCAGCCGCTGATTTTGTGGTAACAATTCCTCAGAATATAATTATGATTTTTACTGCTATATATATATATATATATATTCAATGAGTTCCAGAGCCTTTCCTATCTTGCACCTGTGATTTCAGATGTTCTACTTGAGAATATGACACAGAGTAAAGCCGTATCTCTTACTATTTATTTGCTCACATTTGGTTGCCATCTGGTGACAGCGCTTGGATTTTCAAGCTCTTTATGTGTGCCTGGTTTCCTACAGTTTTCCTTCTTGCTTGTCCCTGGACAAGTGAAAAGTGAATTGTTTAGGGTTGCAGTCTGGTGGGTTGTAGACAGAACTTTATAGACAGAAATTGGAAGCTCCCTGACCTGCTGGATATTTTAATAAATAATGATGTGAATTCTCCCGCTGACTTCCACCTTTATGGCCCTCTGTTATCCCAGCCTAACACTTTTTGGAGTGAGTACAACAGCTGCAGGAGGATGGAGGAGAAAGCGGATTTTGTTGCCAGAAAAAGCTGCCCTGCTTTGGACAGTTGCTCAGTGAAATAATGCAGGACAAACGATCTGACCATGAGGAGGTTGCCCTTCTTACAAATTGCAGCCACACTCATCCCTCCATATTTGCGGATTTGATTCTTCACGGATTTGATTAATATGTTCTCTCTAGGAATCTCTAGGTCCTCCAGTGCAACTCTGGTCAATGTTAACTAAAAGTTGCACTGAAGGACCTAGAGATTCCTAGAGAGAATATTCTACTAGGCCTTTGCAGCTCCTCCAGTGCAGTTCTATGGTCAGTGTCTGTCGGACGTTGACCACAGAGTTGCCCTGGAGGACCTAGAGATTCCTAGAGAAGTTTCCTCTCAGGTAAAAACATTGCGTTTTTGTTATTTGCAGTTTTTCCATATTCATGGGGGTCTTGTTCCCCTAACCCTCTCAAATATGGAGGGACACGTTTACAATAACGTGCAGTTCCTGCTCCCTATGCATGCCTTCTGCATTACATTGTAAAGTGTCCAAAATCTGGTAGCCCCTTCCCACTAAACGTTCATGATCTTTAAGAGAATCAGGACAGACCTCAAAGACAAGAAAGGTCTCCTGGGGAGAGGAGGGGAAGCCAAATTTAACCATAAGCTCAGGGCTACATGTTTTTCTTGCTCGGTGATGATAGGGTGAGGAGATAAACGGTCTCTTTTCAGGTGCAAGACAATTAAAATATCCCTTGAGATCCAGAGGGAACAGATGGTGGCTTCTTGTTTTTAAAGCCTATTGACACGAAGCGTTGGCTGCCTGCCCTACCTCTTGGTGAGGGACCTTTGGGCTTCTCTGGGTTGAGCAAAAGGTGTATTTTTCTCCCTCAGGCTAACCTTCCCTCCGACTGATTAAAAATTAAACTTGTAGGAGGCTTGCGGCCGCAGTCCTGGGAAGGCAAAGCAAACCACTTTCGCCGGCAGAATCCCAGGTTTGCCCCATGAGTTCAAGTCACAACAGAAATCTTTTTGTGTTCAACAGGTAACATTACACTACAGAATGCAGGCAATTTATTTTGCAGACCCCCCAAAAAAGCACATTGTGCAGAAAACAATTGCCTTTGTAGCACAGAGTGACCATTTTGTGGGGGAGAAGGATTTAGAGACGTAATAGAAAATTAGACTTGTAAACTTTGTAAGATAGGCGTTGAGGACCGCATATAAGCAGAAAAATGGCTTTTCCTACTAACACCTAATAATCCAGTAAGCCAACCGGCAAAGCCTTGGTTCTGATGTTTCTGCCCAGTATGTTTGTTGTGTCGTGCGGGTTTTCCTTTCATCGGTGCTTTGGCTGAATTGTGATCCAACAGTCATGTCTGGTCAAAATAATCTGTTCTGTCAGTCCAAATAGACTATTGATCCTGGCTTTGGCTCCCACATAGAAGTCACCAGTCCCTCGTTGCTCTCTCTGTTTACGTCATGCTGGAATCCTGATTAATCTTTCTAATAAGAAAAACATTGACAATGAAAACCGTGGATGATCTTCTAGCCACAGGGGTTGCTTCACAATAAAAATGGGGCATTTTGGCCTGTAGACAAGTGGATGGTTTGACCTGGGAGAGATACCAGATATTAAAGTGTGTTGTCTCTCCTCCTCTTTCCAATTCCTGCAGACATGAGAGGCTGTGGAATATTTCCTACATTTCTGAATTTTTAAGAAGCAACATTTCTGCCTTCTTGCAGAAGAGAACTGTTTTTCTTGCAAAAACAAGCCCTTTTCTTAGGTCTGTCAGTCTTGGCTTAGGTTTTGCCTTTAAGTCAGTTTCACCTTACTTGCAGTGGGAAGCGAATGAAGCTTGTTCCTTGAGACATTCCTGTTGACAACAAAAGCTCTTGTGGTACCTTAGATAATGAACAAATTCTATGGTAGCATAAGCTTTGATGGTTTTGAAATGGACTCTAGTCCTTAAGGAAGAAAGAGACCTCAAGATGTCTTCCGCCCCCTTCTGTTAATAATTAATATGAGTTGATATTAATCTGTCTTCAGGTAGTACTCAAGCTAGGTCTTGGGAAAGTAAACATATGTAAAGGTAGCAGTTCTGAAGAAGGTTTGATCAATGCTTCCTTTTCACCTTTCATCAAAATATAACAGTGCCACTACTTTTGTTTTGCAGAATTGCTGTTTTTGATTTCATAAGTGGAAGGAGACAGTGACTGGCGACCTCTGAATTGTGTCACGGCAGAGTTCATTTCAAGTAAGGTAAGTTTCCTGAATCGTTTCGGTGCTAATTGTGTGAAGGCCTTCGTGTGTGTGTGTGTGTTTTGCATAACCTCCAGTCAAAACTATTTAAATTACCATAAATAAATAAAAGCATCACTTTCAGAATCATATGTTTCAGCATTGGTAGTTGGCACTAAACTTTAGGTAGATTTTCTAATGAACAAAAGGGTCACTCCAAGTTAACTGTTCTTTCTGCCCATTAAGCTGTCTTTGAGGTCAGATGCTGGGTATGTTGAAAGAGGACTTACTAGTAATTAAATCTGAACGGAGAGTGCAAATTGGAGGAAATGCTGTTGACTGAGGGATACTAGGAATTGGCAGATGAGGACTAGTTCTTTCTGGTGATGTGGAGAATGGAGACTCAGTTCAATGTATTGTGAAATTTGGTTATATATTTAGATTGACTGTAGCTTTAAAAAGGCAAGTCCCTTAGATTGTATGACCTGCATTTTGTATACAGGATTGGCTCTGAGGTCAGCTACTTAAATATGAGCTAAACTGAACAGGGCCTTTAAACTGCATTTTTCACTCCATTTTCCAAACATGCTCTTTAGAAGTAGACACTAGTTAAACTCTTGCAAAAATGGTATCCCTTTACTCTCACATAACATGATTGCTAAGGCATCTTTGCCATCTTATTGATCCATCTGGTCCATTTCAGAAGGGAAGGAATGAATCAAGTCTTGGGTTTGAGGGAGCCCCAAATTCAAACCAGGTCTCAGTCATGACCAGATTGCTGAAGAATGCTCCTTACATTACTTTCCCTGCTCAGGAGGCCTTATTTCTATATAAAAATCTGCACAGCATCATGCCGTCATCCATACCAGCTCCAGGAAGGACTGTACCTCCCTTCTCTTTTATTTTTATTTATTTTTTAAACCACAGAAATTTACTACTTGGAACTTACTGTGATTCTTTTCTGTTTCAAATCTCATCTATACTTACATCTTGTTGGGTGCTTGTCAGCAGAGTCTGAAATCTTGAAGTCTGCTTGGGCTTCCTGAATGCTCAGAGAACAGCTGACTTTGAAAGAAGAGAAAGAGCAGTTTTAACCCCCGTCGGGAAATCCCAATCTCATTGTTGTTCAGTCTTTGTAACTGCTTGGAATGTGTATAGATTGCAGGTTGTACGGGGGGTGGTTTACAACGGCAGCAAAGCATGTGAATTCAACCTCATTTTCCGAGGAACAAAGGTTTCCCCACTTAAGTGAATGCCTCTGAATTCAGCCAGAGCATACTTTGCCGCACAGAACATGAGCTCTTCGTGGAGCGAAAGTGATGGGACAAGCCAGGTGTCGGCTTATAGGGTTAGGTCTTCGGCCCAGCCTTGGCAGAAAGAGAGGCTGGCGTTTCCAGGGCCTTTGCTCAGGATTACTTGAGGTATGCAGCTTCCCTTGTTAGATTTCAGGAACGGCCAGGACACGGGAGAGAACTCAGGGTTTTTTTTCCTCCTTTTATTGCTGGCCAGAATTAGAACTGGGTGTCAAGGGATGGGGTATGTCAGATGAGTTTTTACACTGGACTATTAAGGTTGCCAGTTTTTGAAAACAAATTCTAAATGCTGGAATGTGCTGAATGTTCGCAGCAAATAAAAAGCTTTGCAAATCGGTTGTTTTTCCCTCTTCTTTAAAGAAGCGTTTTATTCTCCGTTTATAGCCTTTTGTAAAACCACGATGATGAAGAAGATAATATGTTTTTTGTGGGTTCTTCAGGCTTTGTGGCCATGTTCTAGAAGAGTTTATTCTTTTTGCCAGCTGGAAGACCCAGCTGGTGAAATGTCAGGAATTAACTCTTCTAGAACACGGCCACTTAGCCCGAAAAACCCACAAAAAACTATGGATGCCTGCCATGAAAGCGTTTGGCTTCACATAAGATAATGTGTGTTTCAATTTAATTTTGAAGAGGACTTGTATGGTAATGCATTTTGCTTCTCATCGATAGAATAGTGTTTTAAAAATTGGCCCAGTTTTTCTGTTGCACTCTGTAGAAAGAGGCTCTTTGAGACATTTTTAAAAGTTCCTTTGAGAAGCCACTGGTTCGTTCTTCCTAAGTCATGCTTGGCAGCTGTTTTGCATTTTGTATGTTTTTAAAATTGTGAGACTTTTTGGTTAAGGTATCTTACTTGCATCCTTCCTTGGAAAATGGATTCTTTAAAGGCATTTGATACTGTAGGAAAAGTTAGTTTCCTTCACCAGTGCTTGAAGTGTAGAGATACTTGGAAGGGCTCCCAATTTATTTTGGCTGCAACGGGAGTCCCCAGCGGCTGCCTGATGGTCACAAGTGTATAACTGGGTTTACCAGGAAGAGGGTTAGTCAGAGCGTCCGCAGCGCCTCGTCCTTAGCGTTAGTCTGTAAGTATTCTTTTGTTATTTGGAGATGTCTTACGGCTCCATTTTCACCATTGGTGGAAAGATTTTATATTATGGAAAGACCTTTTTATTCAGGCAGGCTTTTTGGCAAGCAACTGGCTGTTGAGAAAGGGAGCGTTAATACAACTTTTTAGAAAAACATATTTAAAGTGATATTTCATGCTATGATAATGTCAGTGTTAAAACTGCATTTTTATCATATTTTTATTTTTTAAACTTTAACTTCATTTTGACCTGTACCTGTGTTGAGCCCCTTCTGATCACAGTCTTTAGGAAAAGCTTAATATAAATAAATTAATGACAAAGTTGTACCTTTTGGTTGGTTAGACTAGATGGCTGCAGAAGCAACAGGAGGATGAAAAGCAAAAGGGTTCCTAAGTCAGTTTGGAGCCGGTTTTCTCAGCTGGGGTTCCCTGGAGCCCTAATGTCACCAAAAGCTTACTATGGGCTTCTTTTCAATCTTGAGATAATTGTCGGGGGGCAGGTTTTTTAACTGTAAATATAATAATTATTATGTAGGGGTTGCTTGAGACCTGAAAATTATTTCAAGGGCTCTTTTAAGAGTAGAAAAATTGAGAAAGGCTGGTCCAGAGAGTTCTCTAAGGCCTCTGTCTTCTTTCGGTTCTGATGTTTGCTTTAAGATTCCATTTTAGAGTCTGTCAGATAGATCTTCATGCGTGTGTTTGTCTTGCAAAGAAAAATGATCCTATTCGGCATACAGTCAAGGAGGAAAGCTGGAAAACAATTCACTTGCTACTTTTTCTTGTTTCCAGGTTTGGGTGAAAGGAGTTGTCAGAGATGTCCAAGACAAATAAATCAAAATCAGGGTCCCGTTCTTCTCGTTCGAGATCTGGGTCCCGGTCCCGGTCTCGGTCTTTTTCAAAGTCTCGGTCCAGGTCCAGGTCTGTTTCACGGTCAAGAAAACGGAGGCTCAGGTAAGCGGAATGGATTGCTTCTGAATGTGCTGTTCATTCTTAGGTTCTTTCTGCATGTTTATGAAGCCATTGCAAATGTGAATTCTCAGATGGAAAACCTTTAGCTCAGTTCCAGACAACTTTGAATAATCTACTGTCTTAACCTGCTGCCTTCATTTACAAGGCAGCTCTATGACCTTACCATAAAAATGGCTCAGGTGTAGAAATAGCAGCTTTATAATAATATTTTGATGTTTCCTGCATTGTGTGGAGGGCCCTGTTCAGTGCCCTGTTTTCCTTTGGCATTGGGTGCGTTGCCAGATATTGTCAGTGACTGGCTCATGGAGAAATGCTATATGTTGTTGTGGTGTGTGTGTGTGTGTGTGTGTATGCATTTCCTATTCTGTGCTTTGACAAACATGATGAAATGTATGCGTGAGACTTTGTTTCTAGATATCTATAATATCTAACTTATGGTTTGATTCTTTTAAGTGTGGTTTTTGATAGCTGGAGGCAGATGAAAGATTGTCAACATCTTGGCCTTTCTGGAAATGATACAGGGCACAGATCTGTGAAATTCTGTAGTAAAATGTCTCAGTAGCCCTCTCACCCCTGGTTTTCAGGCTCTGAAACTTGTAGTTGGCTTGCTCTTGTTGCTTTAAAACTCTTAGAACAACTAAGTTTCTGATGGATAGTTATAATCTCAACTCATTCTTGGTGGCATCTGGCAAGAATCATGTGGTGGAGCTGGTGACTGACTGTTAGAGAGAAAGGTTAATATTTATGGTGCTAAAAACTATGAAGGGGAATTAATCTTGGGATCTAGTTACTTGTTGAACTTGGATTGATTTTCTTTTCTTCCCCCCCCCCCCCCGCAAGAAACATTAAACCAGAGTTGAATAATCCCAGGAAAGCATTTAATTGACATAGCCAAGAAAACCAAATGTAATTGAACTATGCATGGTGTTGTTGTGGTTTCCTATCTATATGAGGCTTTGGTTAGATTTTTGTATTAGTCATCTGTCCTGCTTATTTACTTTTTAAAATCATTTGTAAAGAATCACAGTGATTCTGTATTTTGTTAGGCTGGGAGCAGGAGTGACTTAATAATCAGAACGTATTTTTAACCAAGATGCAGAAAGGCAACCGTAAAATAGAAGCGGGTGGAGGAGTAGGAGGGGAGAACAAAACCAGATGGAGGAGGAAAGCTGAAGCGCAAGCAGAGGGCAGAAGCTTTAGGGGAGGGAGAACCGTAGGCTGGGAATGTCCGGCTTCCTCCAAGAGATCGGTGGCAAATGGAGAGCGAACCCAGCATGCAAAGTGGCTGCGGTTGTGGGCAGCTGTTAGAGAAGGTTTGGTTTTGCGAACGACTTGGCTAGAGGAGCAAAATGGAAGAGGCTTGCATGTACAGCTCATCGGGCAAGATCGTAGTGAACTCACAGAGGTACGTTTTCTTCCTTAAGGAGAACAGACTCGTGGGTCTGAAGACTGACGCAGAGGGGAAAAGCAGCAGCAGCAGCTGGTTGCTTTTGGAGACCTGGCTTAGGAGAACGTGGCATTTATACTTTCCTCTCTAGGGAGTTGCCTTTCGGTCTGCTTCAACTCAAGGCAGTCTTTTTCTTTACGGGAAACAGGTTTTTATTTTCCATGCGTTTGTGGAGCGGTCTGAACCCCAGGTGGCGTTAAGATTTAGTATTGATTATGTAGCCCAGCCGCAGGAGCCGTGAAAAATAAAAATGCCCACCCTGTTGCGTCCATGTACTCTGTTCTTTCAAATGATTTCTTGTGAACAGTCTCCACAGATCTTTGATGCGAAACCTTTCAAGTTTTGTGCCTGTAAAATGGCAGAATGGATTTTGGAAGGAGCGGGCCACAGGTCCCTCAGCAGTAATTGATAACCAAAGGCAGTTGCCGCCTGGGGACTGGCTCCTGCGTGGGCTGCTTGGTGCTTTGGGAACACCGCTTTAATTGGCTCATTTTCACTGCCTGCACCAGGCTGTGTACATGTCTCTTCCCTCTTACGTTGCTGAAACTGTTTGCGAATGAGACAGTACCCAAGGTAAGTACTGCTCTGGTTTTTGCCCCTCACCACAGTGGTCATGGAAGAGACGAGGCAGCGGTTCCTCTTCGCGTGGGTTTGTACCAGATGTTGTTGCCGTTGCCTGAAAAGGTTGTTCATCCCATTTTAAAATCTGTGCTCACCAGCACATCTTTTATAAGCGTTGTACTGGTCAGGTTAATGTTCCATGTGGCCTATTCTGACTTCCAGTGAGTCTCCAAGGTTTAGTTTTAAGTAAAGTGTCTCTCCACTTTACTTGGAAGATGTAATCTTGGAACCCTTGCCTTCAGTATATAGTCGGGCTTTGAAGAGCTTTGTATCAGCTTGTGTGTTGCAATTATATCCTGCTTTCTTTGATGAAAATATGATGAAGTTTACATGGTTCTTAGGCCTCACGCTTTATACATGCAACAATCTGGAAAAGTAGGTTAGAGCAAATGTGTGGCAGATCCAAGCTTGCTCAGTAAGCTTTATGACTGAATAGGGATTTGAACCTGCATTTCTCCGGTTCGTCTCTGACGGTCCAACTATACCAGCTCTCGGTGGATGCTAACTGTACACATCCTGGAAAACAATTTATAGCCACATTTTTTCTAGTCACTGTCCAATCTCTTTTACATAAGTTCACACACTCCAGTATTAACAATATTAGCATATTATGTTTAAAGTGAAGAAAGTTTGATAAGAAGGAATGTAATATATTTGTTGCACTAAAACTGAAGGGAGCAAGAGACAGGCAAAAGAGAATTCATAAAAGCAGGTTAATGCCCTCCTGCTGTACTCAGGAGGCTGCAGAATTGTTTGAAGAAATTTATGAGTAACCTTTTCTCTCTCTTCAGTTCTAGGTCCCGTTCGAGATCATATTCTCCATCACACAACAGGGAGAGGAGCCATCAGCGAGTCTATCAGAATCGGGATTTTCGAGGGCATAACAGAGGATACCGGAGACCGTATTACTTCCGTGGAAGGAATAGAGGTTTCTACCCATGGGGCCAGTATAACCGAGGCGGCTATGGAAATTACAGGTCCAACTGGCAAAACTACCGCCAAGCCTACAGCCCTCGCAGAGGCCGCTCCCGTTCTCGGTCACCTAAGAGGAGGTCTCCATCCCCGAGGTCTAGAAGCCATTCTAGAAATTCTGACAAGTCGTCCTCCGACCGGTCAAGGAGGTCTTCTTCATCTCGATCCTCCTCCAATCACAGCCGAGCCGGATCCTCCAAGCGCCGCTCGCTGAAAGACAAGAAGTCTTCTTCCAAAGATGCCCGAGGTTCTCAGGGTGCTGGGGACAGCCAAGGGGATGAATCCAAGGAGCAACCCTTCTCAGGGGGAGCTGCCCAGGATGCCAAATCCTCCGAGGGGTCAAAACCCTGGCAAGAAGTTGGCGCTTACGGCTCGGGATCGGCATCGAGGGCCTCTGCCGTGTCAGAGCTGAGTCCGAAAGAGCGCAGCCCAGCATTGAAGAGCCCCCTCCAGTCGGTGGTGGTCAGGCGCCGTTCCCCCAGGCCCAGTCCACTTCAGAAGCCCAGTCCGACATCTTCCAACCCGACTCAACTGGGCTCGTCTCTGCAGGGCGGCAGCTGCTTTCAGGCGGGCTCACATCCATTTGAGCATAACTTGGGAAGTCTGAGCCCCACGAGAAAGAGCCCTGTGTGCAAAAGCCCCACCGCCATCAGTTCCATTTATGGAACATCTCAGAAGGAGGAAATGGGGGCCGCCTTCTCCAAGAGGCAAGTAGTCTTGATCCCTAGAACTAGCTGATGTTTCTGTGTGGCTTTCGGTTGTTTGGTAGCTTAGCACATAGTTGGGCCAGCTGTAAGAAGACATTGGAAAGGTTGGGTGGGAAAACAGTCTATCAAGGCAACAAAGAGCAGGGTTCAGATTATGAATGCCTACATACACTGGATTGGATCCAGACTATGGCCAAAGCCCATTTTTACTCCCATGTAAATTATTTGTCATCATATAAAGTTGGATTTACCCGAGCTGGTTTTTCTTAGTGCCCATTGGAATCAATGATACCCAAGTGATGACTAACAATTCTCATTTATTTTAATTGGAACCAAGCAGAACTGACTTTGGTTGGATCTACACTACTGTTTTTCTTTCTTTTCTTTTTCTTTTTCCTTGATGAAGAATTTCTCACAAGTATGTTAGGGGGAAAAACAGTAAAAATAAAAATGACAAAATAATAAGTGAAGGTGAGTTTTCTGGTGAATGTTTGCCAGCCTGCCTCAGTGGAAATATGTCTCAGTTAACAAAAATGTTAAAGGATGCCATATTAATTTTATGTGCTGCAGAAATATCAGAACCGTTTTTCTGGAAGGCAAAAGATAGTTGGACAGAAGTATTCACTTAGGAAGAATAAATCTATGAAGTTTGTTGAGCATTGTTTAGTTGTCATATTCAAGCATATTCACAACTTCACTGGGTTTATTTCAAACTATTTGAGACTAAAAGAGCATAAACATAATTGTTCTAGTGATTAAGAAGAGTAGCTAAGGCACTCTGGGGAAAGCATTGTGAAGTGCTGCTCCATGTGTAATGAATTGCATGGGCCACCTAGGAATTGTTGCATGGAGAATTCATTACAAATTTCACTTTATACTCGACTAGCATTGTATCCATCCCCAGGTTTGACTTGAATGTATTCATTGGATTGGTTCAGACAAAGCTAACACTGAATGATAGTTGAAGTTAAAACATACACTATGGCAAGGGCCCAAGGAGAAGGTTGGAAGCGTTTGCTTCTAGCTTTAAATCATCAGGGTTCCAGGCTCTTACTGAACTATGATTGTTGAATGAGCCGGTAGCATAAACCACACTCCGATCCTGGCCCCTGGTTTAACAGTTGGTCAGGTTCAAGTAACACGGCAAACCAAAGTTAATTGGAGAAGGAAGGAAAGGCTTCCGGATTGCCCTAGAGCAATAGCCATGGTATGTCTGTATTTGTGATTTAAGTTCACTTTAAATTCACTCTTAACATATTAAACCATGGTTTAGTGTTACTAATGTGTTTTTTGGAGGGGGGATATATTTCTAAATTGGATACTTATCTCTGGATTTCAACACAAGAAAACCGTCCATGGAAAGTTTGCATCCTGTGGCATAAATTCAGTGGTAGCTCCAACCAGAGTGGACCAGTTGACTCAGTGGAACTTAATGGAACTTAAGTAAGTCAAGTTCCCATTAATTCAGTGGCTCTACTCTGGGAGTAACAATTGGATTTAGGCCCATGACACTGAAAACAGAATATAGTATAGCATGCATAAGTCTTAAAATGTTTGAACACAGAAATAGATTAGCGAAATAGTACCAGCCATAGAAAATCATTTTTAAAATAGTTGGAAAACTGTTCTGTCAACCAAGGCAGATAGCAGAATGGCTTGGTGAGCTTCTCCAGAAAGGGCAAATTATAATGTAGGCATCACCCTTGGAAAACCTCTGTTCCTTACCAGTCCTTGCATAGTTTGTGACGGTGCAAACTAAGAAAAAGAACCCTTCTATTGCTTGGGTTTCTGTTTTTGATAATTTAGCACATACCTGTAACTTGTTTCTGTAAGACATTATATCTCCATGAACCATGTCCTTCTGGACAGATGCATGTGAGTATAAATTGACTAGATGCACAGTTAGAAAAGGAGTAGTGGCTACTGGCAATAGAAGCCAAAGCTGCTGGTTGCTCTCTGATTCCTGGTGAGTGGGACCTTTTGGGGTCATAGCTCTCCATGGGTCACACTGTTTATGAATCTCCTGAAACAGTTGCCTGGTGATAGGACAAATGCTGAGTTAGAACCGTCCTCTCTCTCTGGCTTCCTTGGAAGAGAAAAGGGGCTGCTCCAGAGCTTCTGTGAGGCCACTGGAATGGAGTCTGGGGGCTCCAACCGAAATGGCTGCTCCTTTATAGACCAAAGCCTATTATTTTCTGAGCTGCTGTAACATCAGATGTAGCTTTGACAGCAAGTCAGTATTTGAATGTACAACAGCCTAATATTCTTGTTAGATCCTGTCGGTGTTTAATATGTGAACTTAAATCTTGCTTTTCCAAAACAGTTCTCAAGTAATCCCTGGCATGGATTTTTAAAAATCACTATAAACAACTCCTTTTCAATAAAAAGTAATATAACTAATTCATAATTATTTAGTGCTTGGTAGAGGTGAAGAAGTAGACAATATTACAGATGGTCTAACTGAGTTTGCAAGACCTGAGCTGGTAGTAACAGGGTCCCTTGGAGGTCTCTCATTCATAGGGTTGCCATAAGTTGAGGCCATATTTGACATCACATAACACTAAAATTGTTTCATGTGGCATTAGTGTCGCTTTAAAAAGAAGGATGAACAGTTACATCAATCTCCTCTCCCAACGTGAACCAGAGTGCTTGCAAGCAAATGTGTGGAAATGGCAGTGTTGGGTTTGTGTGTTTCTTACATACACATACACCTGCTATATTGGTTCAAGCCTTTGTGAAGACGAGGGCAGAGAATAGTTATTTTCTTTCTGCACTCACTTCTGCTTTTCAGGAGTCAATGTAAGAAGTTTAGCTATCAATACCTGTCCAATGATTTTTAGAAACAGGAATGGCTGCTGCCCTATGTTAGGAGTTGAGTCTCTTGCGTCCATAATTTCGGACGGGTTAGTAGAGTTTGATGGTTAAAAGAATTGGGACATCATTTTCTCCCCTTCTGGGATCCACCGCTGGGTTCAGCTTCTGGCAAATATTAACAACTGTCCAGTCACCAACATCTATCCAAGATGGGAGCTGGCTCATGTACTTGGGCAGGAATTTCACTTGAATTTTTGGAAATACAGCCCTGCCATTCATTTAAAAATGTTGTTCGTTGTAGCAACTGCACATACACCTTGCCTCCAGCCAGAAAAAGAAGGGATTTTCAGTCTCACTTAATTTTGCCATATTGTTCACCGTTGGCATAGGTAAAATCTCTAATATCCAGACGATGTAGGTAAATCCTATCAGTTTTGGTTGCCGGTCTTGATGATGTTGCCGAGTATTCATGTTCCTCCCAACCAATCAAGTGTTTTCCCCTGTTAACCTTTTTGCTTTTATTTGTGTTTTGAATTGTCTATAGCTTCCATAGGAGACTTGCCTTCAAAAATTTGAAGTAGCTTTTGAGGCTTTTATTTCCACTGTGTGTTACTTAAAAGCACAGCAGCCCAAGGTGTGAAAATGTTGATGGGTAAATTCTCTACAATCAGGTTTGTAAGTGAATGCACAGGTTGGGTAAGCTCTTTTATATATGTTTCCTGCCTTCTAGCAGTGCCAAGTAGCTTCTGAAGTACTTTTGAATCAGTTGTAGTAAGCTCTGTGTGACCTCTTGTAATTTCTGTACTGACTTCTAAGTGTTAAAAAGAGATGGAAGGAGCTAAACAAACCAGTGACTTAATGTCCATTAGCACAGGGATCTTCTGAAAGCTGCTTGACCTAAACTTTCAGAGTAACAGTTCTTGAATTGTCTTATGTTTCTCCTCTTATAACCAGGTACTTGGAAGAACAAAAGGCTGAGAATGGGAAAGATAAAGAGCAGAAACTGACAAATGTGGAAAAGGAAAAAATGAAAGAGAAGGGAGGTTTCTCTGAGATGGGATTAGGAGATGGTAAAACGAAATTGGATCTGTATGCCTCCAAAGCTGATGCAGAAAAGATGTACCGTGGAAGTCAGTCCCCCAAACGTTATAAGCTCCGCGACGATTTTGAGAAGAAGATGGCCGAGTTCCACAAAGAGGGTCACTATGGCAAAGAGGAGATGGATGAACCAGAGAAGAAAGTTAAGGGCAAAGGGCGAAAGGAATCTAATTTGGACGAGGAGGAAGAGGAGGAGGAGCCCAAGTTTCTCTCTAAGACGGTATCTGCTTCCAGTAAAAACCAGGAGGAAGACCGGACTGGCAAATGGGAAGGCCTTGTGTTTCTGCCTCCTGCCAAAGAGAAGCAGAGGAAAGGTGAGGAGATGGAGGAGGAGTCCTATGCTGAGCAGTCCAAGAAAGATGAGCGACAGGCCGCCAAGAGAGCAGAAGTTGGACACAGAGGCTTTGTTCCTGAGAAGAATTTCCGAGTCACTACCTACAAAGCAGGCCAGGAGAAAAGTGCTACTTCTCCTCCGCCACGAAAGGCCGTGGCAGAGACCAGAGAGAAGCCAAGTGCAAGAGGAGAAGGCCTGGCCGCCGGCAAGTCGTCCTTTTCCATTACGCGCGAGACCCAGGTCAACCTCCGCATGGATTCTTTCGATGAGGATCTTGCCCGGTGAGAGGCTCACTTTTGTCTCCATGGCTGGTGCAAAGGAAAAAGGGAGGGTGAGCCAAAGTGGGAAAACGGCTCTGTACTGTAATGTGCCCTGCACTGTCCTATTGGTTCTTTAAAAAGAATAAGCCAAGAGCCCTTCCAAAAAAGCAAACCCATAACTCCCTGTAAGTGTTTGTTCAGAGGTCATTCCGTACCAGGCATTTGTCACTAAACACATGGGGAAAAAACTTTAATATCCAAACCAACGGTTTGGCAAAGTGCCCTGAACTACAGTTTCTTTGTGAAAAGAGAATCCATTAATCTTACAAGGTATTCTTCCATCCTTAATGGAGGCTACATTCAAACATGGTGTTCTGTAATAAAGTCCAGAGGTATTGCTCCCGTCCACTTAATGTCCATCCAGGGGTGGAGTGGGGATCGTAGAACCATAGATTTGGAAAAGACTCCAGGGACCATCTTGTTCAGCTCTAGTCTGCCATGCAGGAAGACACAAAGCACGCCTTACAGATGGCCCTCCAGCCCCTGCTTGTAGACCTCCAAAGAAGGAGACTCCACCACACTCTAATTCTAAAACTTCTAAAACTGATCTAGTTCTAAAACCTCAAATCCATAACTGAATTCTAGAGCTCCACCTCCATACTTTGGAAGAGTTAGGAACAAGCCGAAGTGGAGTCACAGATGCAATGCAGAAGTAAAGCAACTGTGGGCGGAAGTACATTAAGGGCATTGGTTCCCAGATAAGATTTCTCTTTAGCAATCTCCCTAAAAAAAACTTTACTTCATTCCCAAAATTCCCAGAATTGCAGTAACTTAAAAACTGTAGTTGAGCTTTCAAAAATATAGTTAAGGCATCCAGCGAAAATGATATGATAGAATCCTTCAAAATCCCAGTACTAACACGTAATAAAATGACTTGCACAATATGCATGTAATTCGTAGTCACTGTTAATTAGTTCACACAACTGTTTTACATACGAAAAATACTGTATGTTCAATTGATGTGTTTGCTTTTGTTTTGGGAACTTCACAGCTGATGTTATAATTGCAACGCAGTAATTGGGTGTTATTTTTGTTATTCCCTATGAAAACCTTTACCTGCAGAAACCTCTAATACAGTGTCAAGTGCCAAAATCCTTACACACCTCTCGCAGTTTCTGGCTCTGCCCGCAGGTGAAGATGGTCTCACTGCACTGCAGAGCACCAGCCTGTGCAGGGAATTATGATGGCTTAAATAGCTGGGCTTAATGCTACTGTATTCATATTTGATTTCCTAAAACAAGAAAAACTATATTGGCAATAAGACATAGTTTATCCTAAAAACAGATGGGCTTCTGGCACTTGGGTGCCTTGTCTTGCATCTGGAATTCATTGCAACAGGCTTAACATGGCTGCTGCTACAGAATGTGTGTTAACATGGCTGCCATCGCCATTCATTCAACATCTCCTTTGTCTCCACACCAGCCCCAGTGGGATTTTGGCACACGAGCGCAAGCTGTGTCGCGATCTGGTGCACAGCAACAAAAAGCAGGAGTTTCGCTCCATTTTCCATCACATCCTGTCAGCGCAGTCTCAGCGAAGCCCCTCGGAGCTCTTTGCTCAGCACATAGTGACCATCGTCCATCACGTGAAAGGTGAGTTGCATGAGAGTGGGCGGCTAAAGTTGGTGAGATGTTGCTCAAGGGAGGCGCATTGTCTTGGAACTGCCCTGCTTTGCCATTGATCTGTGGCAGATGGGACCCACAGTGCCTGGTGGTACTTATTGCATGCAGTAGAGGTTGATGCTTTGTCCTGCAGTTGTCAGTGGGGCCTTTCCCCCCCCTACTCCAGAATGGGAAAAGTACGGTTACTGGTTGTTTCAAGGATTCTAGACTGAGACTGGCCTGTTTTCACCTCCTTTTTGCATTTGCGTTTTGCTCTACCTCCAGAGAGTGTGAACTAACGCAAAGTGGCCAGTTGGCAGCCCTCAAGTCAACTGCTCTGTTCCCTGGTGGCCTTATTTGAATCGTAAACAAGAGGAGGGCCAAAGGTTTTTCACACAAGGAAAAGGAAAATGTTTTTTCCATTCTAGAAAAGTTTCCATCTTAATGCCAAAGTCTTCTCTTTGGAATCTTGGATGCACTTGAACACACGTACTCCAAAACTCCCAGTCCTTGGTGATGCTAACATTATGATGAAGTCTGGGCATTGACAAAGGGGGAATTGGTCTGCATGAGAATTCTTCTCTTTGTCCATTTCTGATGCGGTGGGGCTGATTTAACAGGTTTAAATCTGTACCTGGAGGGTGCCATCACCCTTCCCCCAAATTAGGGAGGTTATTCATACCTGAGAGCTGTTGCAAAAGTGAGACTTCCCAGCAAATATGGGCAGCAGGTGGCATGGGTTCTTCCCTGTATATAGTCTCTCGCTTCAATGGGTTCAAAATTAAGGGCAGGGTCAACTGTACCTGAACATATAAGTTGTCTGGGAACAGAATGGAGAGTCCTATGGGGTCCTTTTGGTGTTCGGTAGACTTGGCTGCCAGGATGCTGACCAGTAAAAGGCTGTTGAATTTCTGACCCGGTGGAGGGGGAGCAGGGATTTTCTCTTTCCCTTTCCCACCCTCCTTCACCTTTTTATCATTTGCTTCCTGAATCTGTTGCAGACCCTCTCGCAGAGTTCACTTTATGTCATCCCAGGTCAAAATGCAGTATTAATAATATGGTATTTCCTCAACACATATGCAGAGCATCACTTTGGGCCTTCAGGAATGACGTTGAATGAACGTTTTACAAAATATCTAAAACGAGCGGAGCAGGAATCAGCTAAGAACAAAAGCCCTGAAATCCACAGGTGAGCAGAGGCTGCCATAGAGCCAAGGCATGGGAAGAGTGCGGGGCAACATGCCCCTTTGCTCCAAAGTCTTGGAATGACCAGCATTTGGGGCATGGCCCCCAAATTATTCTCTTCATGGCTTGTCATGTAAAATCACGAGGGACTTCATGGGCGTCTTGGAATCATGGCTGTTAAACAGGGTCAGGTGGGCAGGTTGCTACAGAGCTTGGAAGTCCCCAAGTTAGGATTAACCATTGCTGCCTTTGGAGGAGGGAGGGTGGCACGGAGTCATAACTAAACAAGTCGGGGCAAGGTCCATGGCATTGGTGTATCAAGAAACATTTTCCAGTTACTTTCCAAAAGTATTTTTAGAGGCCCTTTAACCAGAAATTCCCAGGTTTTATTCTGTTTTATTAATCATTTTCTTTAAAAAACGATGGAAGACATAACGAGATACTTAAAGATAGTGATGAGTGGCAACAGATTAAATAGTCTATCGGATGAGAGGAAAGAATTATTTTTGAAAAGTAACTCCTGCCACCGCTCTGTATTGTTTATCTCCTAACAGCCTGTTCCATAGTTCAGGCTTGAGAGCACCTTATTTTTACTTGTATTGTTTTATACATGTTGTTCACCACCTTAAGTCCCTATGTCAGGGAAAAGGCAGGATATAAGACTATAACAACAACAACTTTCCCATGACCATGACCAACTTGTGACTGAGCCAGGGGTTAAATACTGAGAGCCAGCATTTCATCCACAAGTTGACTGAACATGGTTGTCTTCTCTTTGTCAGTTTCTGGTGCGGTGGGGCGGATTTAACAGGGTTTTCCGTGGCGTTTTCTTAATCCTGATGTCCCTTTTTGTGTTTAGGAGGATAGACATTTCTCCAAGTTCTTTTAGAAAACACGGATTCTCACAAGAGGAAATCAAAAGTTCCAAAGAACCCAGCTACAAGGTGAACTGTTGCTTTTAATCTGTAGTCTAACGTAACATTATGTGCTTTGGGCATGAACTTTTTAGTTCTTCTTTATATATACATAATACATATATATTAAAAATGATATTTTTGTTTAACTTGCTCTCTACTTAAGTTTGTGTTTTTCTTTCAAGGATGGGCATAATTCTAAAAATGAACTACAAAGGGTTAATTTTTATTAAAAAAAATGTATCAACAACCTTTGTGAAGTGGTTAGAAATATGGTAAAATGACCCCAAAGTCAATTGAGGTTGAGCTTGAGACAAACAAAAAGAGTGGATTTTTGGAAACAAGTGACCTTGATGATGGAAGAGACTTTTTGTGATATTTTGCTGCTTGTAAGTATGACTAAATCACTTGTCTTACCCGTGATATTTCCAACCATGTTATCAGACAGACGTGCATGTCAGAAAAAGAGGAGTAAATCAAATCCATATCTGAGCCAAACACAAAGATAATATTTTTTTCCCGCCTAATGTGTTGCTTTCTGTTGACTGCTGTTGTTTCAAGAATGATAAAAATTACATTTCCGTTTCAGTCTTTTAAACTGTTATGGACTGTGAACTATCTATAAGCACCTTGTATGTATCCTTAAAATATTTTTCAACCGAGCCAAACAAAAAAGAACGAAAGAAAAAGATTTCATCTTGAATTTAAGCATGTCTGTTGACATGCATAATCGTTTATCTTAAAAGTTTTGAGCAGTGTTGCCAAAATGTTTGTTTCCATATCATGTCTGTATTCTCAGTTTCTCCAAGCAAACATGCTTGTTAGTTTAGAAAGATAATAGATATCTATTATAGATAATAGATTTGATGTGGCATTATCTCTGTTCTGCATCGCCTCACATGTACTCAAGTGAGTAAATCCACATGAATAGGCCTCTACTCCAGATCTACAAACAGTCAAGAAGAATTCCTTAAGATGCCCATGCATGAAAAGGAATGGAACAAATACATTATCTACCTGGATTTTGCCGTGAATCTTTATGGCCAGCCAGTTTTTATTGTTGTGGTAACCGATCAAGCTTTTGTGTTCTGAGTGAGAAGAGCTCTCCTTCACATTTGGGAGTCGAAAAGAACAAACAGAGCTCACACATACAACTATGCTAACTCTTGTGGTAACTGAAGCTGTTCTTTGTTTTAAGCAAAATGTATGTTAACTTGTATAGGGAAAACTTTTTATAGAGAGCGGCCAGTTCTTCGCCATTGAGCTGACCGCTAACTGGACTGAAAGCTACTGTGCAGGATCAAAGAGGTTCTGCTGGTCCCTTGTTTCAGTAGAGAAAGCAAAGAGACATGAAACACTTTTTAAAAAATGCCTTCTTGAGTAATCCTTGTGCTGTCTACTAAAGACTTTTCTTTGCCCGTGGTGGAATGTATTCTTCTGGCTATCCTGTCCTTGCCTGTTTCTTCCCAGATGTGCCAACAGAGATGGAACAGTAGAATGTTGGGCTATAAATGTATATCCACTACATTTTAAAATCTGTTTTGGAGGGGGAATCTCATTCCATAATCGACAAGGGTCCCTAACATTTCCAGCAATGGCTTGAAGTCCAACGTCGGTGTTGAATAAATGCATGCAAACAATAATAAGTATTTGTCAGGATAAGGAAACTTAAGTGCATTTAGTTTGTGTATAGTCCTGCAAAGGCAGTAGGACTAGCAAAAGGGAAGAAAGGAAGAGAGCAGGAGGAGGGCTGTGGAGGCTGAGCCATAGCTGGGCAAGAGAAGTAAGGAACCGTGTGCCGTAAGGTGGGACAGAGCTATTGAGAGCGCTTCAGTTCCAGACCAGGTTTGGCTCCCTTTGGTTTCAGAGTTGCCAGTGACAGGTGCATTCTCAAACCCTTTTTTTTTTTTCTCTGCCATCGTAAGTGTGAGTAATCTGATGCTGAATTTTGTGCTTACGGTGCACAGCTCTTGTGAGGCTAGGCCAGGAGCTGAAAGGCTATAAAATGAAGATTCAGGTTAGAAGGAGAACAAAATGGAAGCCTCCTCCCTGTGTAAATCTTTCCCTGGTCCCTTTTAAGTTCAGAATGGAGGGAATTTTGCCCTTCTCATGTAGCCCTGGTTGGTGGTGGCACGGGGCGTTGTCTTCGTTCTCAGTCAGGATATGGCAAACATTGAGCAGGCCATAGAAGAGTGGAGCTATGTTTTAGCCTGGCCATTCTTACCGGCAGTAGACCTTTGAGGCCTAGCAGGGTTGTTTTTTCTTTTGCTGCACCACTGGACCAGGGTGTTGTCTTGACACTGGCACTGGCTTTCCTCCCTTCTCCATTTAATATTACCTTATATTTGGCATGGCAAGAAGTGCATAAAGTCAGGTTAGCATCTTCCTCGTGGCAGACTTGCAAAGCCATTCAGGCTGGATCATTGCACCAGCCTAACCTGCCCTGCTGAGTACTTTTCAGTCCTGAGCAATGTTAGAAGGGTGTGATGGCGAAGGATCAGCTGAAGGTTCAAGTATAAAATCCTTTCTCCCTGTTCCTCTCCTTCCAGGCTGAAAGCAAATATAAAGATGACCCGGTTGACCTCCGCCTAGACATTGAGCGGCGTAAAAAACATAAGGAGAAGGATAGGCGAGGCAAGTCAAGGGAATCGGTGGACTCCAGGCCCTCAAGCCATTCACGGGAGAGATCGACGGAGAAAGCAGAAAGGTCTCACAAAGGGTCCAAAAAGAAGTATGTTTGAGGAGCTACCTCCTATATTTCTTCAGTTTGCTTCTATTTTTATCCATTATTAGATGTCCCACACAATTGTTGGTTGCTGACAGAAGCACTAGATAATGAACTGAAACTGTGACCCATTACACAGAAAAAACTGTAGAACTCAGTTGCATTGCCTAGGATTCTGGGGGTGAGAGACTAGTCTAGCGGTCTTCTTTGTGCAGAATCTTTGCCTGACCTGTTAGAGCCAAGCACCAACTCCCATGAACTGTGAAGCTTCTGAGAACGTACATTCGGAAATAAAGTCTGTCACTGGTGGGCCAGCAGTGTCTTACTGTTGAACATCTCCTGATAAGATTCAAAGGATCCTTAGGTTTTCCTACAACACAGAAGGAGCACAAGGAAATTGACACTGTATTTTATTTTGTTAAAGCCTTGGTGCTTGCAGATCAAGTCTTGCTGGAAGATCAGTGCCATAGGAAGGTTTGTTTTGAATAGTGTTCCATCACAAGTGATTTTCGCAACAGGTTTTTCAGGTAAGAAAGATAGCAGTGACCTGAGAAAAATGGTCTTATGGATAGACTGGCACATTTGCACTGAGTTTCCTAATAATGATGATTTCTAGGCAGCCAGAGAGCTCTGCACAAGTCTCAATGGGCTGGGTATCCATTTGCAATGATTAGCTTAGCCTTTTGCCTCCCTGAATGTGGAAGATGGCTGGACTTGAGACAGCAGACATACGGCTGCTCCTAACAGACCCTTCTGTCTTGTTTTCACTCCCGTCTTTCAGGAAGCACCGACGTGTCCGGGAACGCTCTCGGTCAAGCTCTTCCTCCTCCCAGTCCTCACGCTCCTACAAAGCAGAAGAGTACCCTGAGGAGACAGAAGAGCGAGAGGAGCCAGCTCCACCTGGTTTTGACAAGTCCCGCCTTGGCACCAAAGAGTTTGCTGGCCCCAGTGAAAGAGGCAGAGCTCGGGGGTCTTTCGTAAGTGGCTTTTTCAGAGAGGGGGGTGGGCTGGCTGGTAGGTGACATGGTGGACTTCCCTTCATTCCAGGAAGAGGAACGGAAATGATTTGAACAGCCACCAGCAGAAAGTGACTGTGCCTCGGTTCATGGAGAAGGCTAAGGCTTTTCTCTCCTAATCTTACCCTGATTGTCTTTTCTCTGCAACCCACACTTCTTAGCCTTTTAAGAGAAATAAGACTAGTTCAAGTAATTTGCACACTAATTGAAGTAAAACATGGGGAAATGAGTTGTCATGAAATCTTGTGATGGTTAGCAACTGATTTAAGGTGGGGTAGGGGGAACCTTGTAACCTGTGTCTCATGTTAAAACAAATTAAAATAGAACAGCTCTAAAATCTTATCCTTGAGCAACTGAAGGTTCTCTCTCAAAGTCAGTAGCAGACGAGAGGCAGCCCTTGCCTACAGTGCTTTCTTGAAAGACTGTTAAGTCTTGGTAGGTGCCCAGCGATAAGGTGCCCACCTTGAACCTGCTGCTATTGCCTATAGAGTTTCATCCTGCCTCATCCGTATGTGTGCTGAGTGGCACTTTGGTGCCTTTCTCGGGGTTAGGTTTCTTTGTTGGTATAAGCAGTTAGCATCAGAGCTGCTCAGAGTGCCCACACGTTGGTTTTAAGGCCTGCAGGAATAGAGAGGTGCCAACATTCAAGTCAGCACCTAAACCTTCTCTCTTTCTCCCTCCTCTCACCCCCCACTTCATGATGCCAGCAGCAGTTCCGGGCAAGAGGCCGTGGCTGGGGAAGAGGCACCTTTTCAGGCAACAGCAACAACAACAACAGCAGTGGTGCTGGTGGTAGTGGCGTCGGCGGTGTCAGTACTGATTTCCAGAAGCGAACCCGAGAGGAAGAGTGGGACCCTGAGTATACACCTAAGAGCAAAAAGTACTACTTGGTAGGTGCGCATGAGGTGGTGCTAGGTGTGGGAATGTCCATGTGGAAAGCTTCTACCTTCCTAAAGCCGGTGAACAGTTGTACTTGTGGGTTTGGGACTGGGTGGCTTCAGTTGGCCATCTTGGCACCTTCCTTGCAGACAGGTAGCTCTGAGGACTTAATGTGCACAAGGTGCAGATGGCCTTATCCCAGGGAAGTCCTCCTCTCCTGCTTGCTGTGGGCTGTATCTGTACCACATGGTGATAGCAGTTTTTGAGACCACTTTGACTGCCATGGGTTCTTCCTGTGGAAACCTGGGATCTTTAGTTTCACGTGATGCTTAGAATACTTTGCCAGAGTGCTCTAGTGCTTGATTGAGGATGATGAGAGTGTGGCAGAGAACAGGATGAGGATGTCTGGACAAGAATGCTAAGGACCTCCCTAGACTAAAGAGCCTGGAATCCCATAGGATGGAGCCAGGGCAGTTACAGTGGTATCAGACTGCCACATTTGTGCATTGCAGATGTACCTAAAGCATCTGGGAAGTGTGGCAGGAATCGTGCAGCAGCAAAGGTGAGGGAATGGGCAGAGATGCAAGACCCTGAGCTGGACTGTTGCAGGACTTGCATTTGCTGACTGACCGATATTATTTTTTCCTCTTGTCTTTTCTCTTTTTGAAACTGCAGCATGATGACCGCGAGGGCGAAGGCGGAGAGAAATGGGGAAGTCGAGGCCGGGGCAGGGGCATCTTCCCTCGAGGCCGGGGCCGTTTCCTGTATCGGAAATCGAGCACCAGCCCCAAATGGGCCCACGACAAATTTAGTGGTGAAGAGGGAGAGATTGAGGATGATGAGAGCGGGGCCGAGAACAGAGAGGAGAAGGAAGCCCTTCAGTCAGTGGCAGAGTAGCCCCATTGCGAGGAGAAGGAATGCCCAAGACCCTGGGATGACGGGGGACAGATGTTTCTGTCAATCTGGACTAATTGATCCTTATTGACTAGTTGAATGTTTGTTTTTTCTGATCCCCCCCCCCCCCCCAGTGACCCCAGCGGACGGTGGAGTGAGTTCTGTCCCATTACCCTCGGCAATCATTTCTTTTCTCTGTTCTTTCTTTCCTTTTCTTTTTTTAATCTTTATTTTTAAAGAAGATAGAAAACAACAATGACAATTTTACAGCTATTACTTGTCAGTACATACGTTCGTGTTTTCGTTGTTCATTGTTAAAAAGGAAAAAAAAACCCTGAGATTAAAGACTTTATGAAATTCATTAATCTCAATTGTTTTTTTGTCTTCCCTCACAAATCTCTGAGCTATGTACCACCGAAGTTGTAGACTTTTTTTGTACTCCTGTTACCTAATTTATTTTCTGTATAGCTCCAGTCTGTTGTTCTCTTTTCTACTAGTTATGCAGGAAAAAGGTAGCAACACCATAACTTGATTTTTATCATATGGCGCAAACAGCTGAGTATTTATGTCCAACTAGGACTTACATAATAGAGCTATCTGTTTGCGCCTCCCAAATTAATAAATCCAATTTTTATTTCCATTTATTCGTGCAAAGGTTTCCATTCTAGCTCTCCTTTTTTGTTGCTTTTCCATTTAACATTTATGTAAGTTTATCCATTTCGATGACCTCTATAATGTTTTTTGAAGCCGTGTATCGATATCTGGTGTAGATCTTTCTTTCCATTTCTGTGCATATGCGATTCTTGCAGTTGAAATCATATGTAACATCTGTCTCCTATTGTTTCTTGCGTTTCTATTTGAAATTTAATTTGTCATACTGAGTAGATAAATTTCTGGTAACATCTGGAATTTTTCTCCTATGTTCGTGCATATGCACAGTTCCACCAAAGGTGGATCCAAGATCCAGCGGTATTTTTGCATTTCCTGCAATTTATTTGTCTGGTCTTGTATATGATGTTAAAATTTTTACTGTGAATGTTCTTTCTTTTTTTAAAAAAAAAAAAAGTTATGATGGAGATGGAAAGCAGTTTCGTCACTCTTTTGTTCCCCTCTCCCCATTCCTGTTTGTAGATTTTTAAAAAATAACCTTTTATTTTAAGCATTGGCAAATAAATAGACACTAGCCCCTGAAAATGGTTACTTTCAGAAACACCTTCCTAGTTCTTAACCTATATATAATAGCTGTATTGAGCATGTGAATAAACACCTCAACAGAAACCTTTGGGACCAAGCTCTGCTGTTTTTAGTTTCAAGGAACTTTTCCTCTGACCTGGACTCAAAAGTCTTTTCTTTTAAAAGAATCACTGTTTGTTTGTTCACTTTCCTTTTGTGCTGGAGTTTTAAAAGTTTAGCATGGCACAGTTGAGGACGCCACTCTTTCCTCTTCCCTCCAGTCCCAAGGTCCACGAAAACGCAAACCTGTTCTTGGCCGACGTTGGCGGCATTTGGGTCACCTTGCTTGGAGTTTTGTGCGTATCCTCTTTTTGCTTCCAGCTCTGGATCCCAACACTTAACGTTCAGGGTCACATTGTTTTCTAAGTAAACTTCTGAATATACTAGGTTTAAAATAAAATGAAGCCCGTAGCATGAAAAATGAGGGATTTCCCTCAGTATTTTTATTAACCTTTTGATAAAGCAATTTTGGCTGACTTCTGTGGTGGCCGTGGCAAGTTGGTGATGGTTGTTTTTGGCGATTCTTCTCTTCCGCTTTATGCCTGTAATGCTCTAAAGGTGAGGCTCCGCAAGTCAGTGATGGGAGACATAAATGGCTTTGTTAAGGAATCAGCCTTTGGAAATAGGGCTTGGTGGAGCTTCTTTCCTCAGTTTTCCCCTTACCTCCTTCCCTCTCTGTGCTATAGATAGAGCTTTATTTTGTGGGACTGGGACAGTGCTTGCTTACCAGAGCCCGCAAAGGTTTTGTTTTTTGACTCCCTTCAAATAAAATTACATTGAAATGACGGTGTGTGTGTGTGTGTCCCTCTCCTTTGAATTATTTTTCCATCCTGCGAATGCAGGAGATAAGCTTACATTTGACAGGGTCGGTAGCAAAATATCATTGGGCAAAAGGGCATGCAAAGTCCATGGTGAAAATGAGAGAGCTTGGGGTGGCACACCTCCACATTGATGATGATGATGATGATGATGCTCTCTCCTCAATGTTCCAGTAACAAGCCAGGCTGCTTAAAAACCAACATGTGTTTGCTTCCAGATATCTACCAACATCCTCAGGGCTTGAGGGGTGTATTTTGGCCATGTTTTTATGCTCCTTGGACCATTTTAGGTACAGGAGAGTCCTTTTTTCTTTTCACAAAACAGAAAGTGATCAGAAGTCACTTTGGTGGGTACTTCCACTTTGTAAAAGACCTTTCCTAGACCGAAAATGGTCCCATTGGCCATAAATGTTCCTTATTTTGTGATGGTGTTCCTCCTCTTGCAGTATGTTGTGTGCTCTCGGGTGAGTTAGATCCACGGCCGGCGTATCTCCGGTTTTTCTTCTACTTTTGTTACAGGGTGTGCGAGTGAGAAGGAGGGACGAAGACTTCACATTCATAATCGGGTTTTGATCCATATAAAGTCCTACTCCCTGACAGAGCTCCATCCTCTCTGCTTGGAAGATTTTATATAGAAATGCTGACCACTTTTGCTTTTGTTTTGTTTCCAGTCTTAAGGAAGAGACGCTTGTTTGGTACACGTAGGAGGCTTGAGAGGCAGGGAGTTAAGTGCAGAGTTCGAACCCTGAAGGAATGGGAGAGACTGACTCCATTCTTCCTAGCAGGTACACCTTTTCCCACTCCTAGTTGTAAAGGGAACAAAAACCAACTTGCCCCGTTGCCCAGGGGTATAATTATAAGTGTCTGTCAGACTTCTTTGGCAGCTCTAAGGACATGTTCCTATCTGCTGGATCCTTGTGGAGCCTGCCTTGCAGAGAGGGCCTTGCCAGGGAAGCTGTCTTCTGCCCTGAAATGTTGAGCTCCTGTAATTTGAACTTCATTGCACTCCCAAGTCAATCTTCACCTCCCTTCTGCCCGAGTTTTCCAAGGATGTGCCAGTTGGAGATTGACATTGTCAATCAGGTTGGCTTTTTCTTGTCCAAAGAGCGTATGGGGTAAGAAAGTGCACGTTTGACACTTGCGGGTCAAAAAAGTCTGCTTATTGTAAAAGGAGGGAGGAAATATAATACAGTAAGTGAAAAAGAGTCAGGGCTCAATACCCTAAAAGCACTTGATCCCATCCCATCTTAAAAACTAAGGAAGGTCAGCCCTGGTTAATGCTTAGATAGGAGACTGGCAATGAATCTGTTTCAGAGGAAGGAACTGGCAAAACTACCTCTGAGGATTCCTTGCCATAGAAGACTCGAGGAAATCCACACAGGGTTCCCATAAGCAAACAGGCAGCTTTCGCACACAAGTGAAAAGGATAATCCTGATGTTTTGTGGCTTGTGTTCAATCAAACATCCAAGGCATGGTTGTTACTATTCACAGAAATTTACACTCTTTTGGTCACTAGAGCTCCCAGGTTTGCAGACAACAATCCAGTCGTCAATATTCAGAGAAGCTTGAATTGGAATTTCAGAAAGGCTTATATGATTGTTTGCAAGCCCTTGTTTAACTCCCCAGCCTTGACACTCTTTTTCTTTTCCTGGGTATCAAAACCCTGAGTATGAAAACCCAAAACTGGCTTAAAGGGGGGGGGGGGGGGAATAGCAGAACCAAAGGCACGGTCCTCCACATCCAGACTTGGTTCAACTGCAATTTCAGAATTTTGAGTGGTTGCATTTAGGCAGAGCTGGTTTGGGATTTATTCCATTCCTACAGTGTTTGGCAACGCCAGTACAACTGGGTTAGTGGGAAACTTGGTCTAGCCACTGAATTGTATGTGGGCCACCCTGTGAGACAGTATTCAGTTCTACTAGAAGGAAATCTGACATTTCCACAAGGCACAGAGGAGCCACTTCTGCGAAGAGCTGGCACTAGAGAAGAGAGGGTTTTGTAGGGCTCCTATGCCCCCTAAATGGTCCCATTGGAGGGCAGGGCTTCCCTGTCTGGTTTAGCTTCTAGAGGAGGCAGATAAGGCTGGCTGGCAGTGCCAGTCTCTTGTTTGCCTTTGGCCTCTGCTTCGCCACGAATATGCCATTATATTTTTTTTTATTAGTGTCTTGCTGCAGCTGAGTGTGAATTTTAATACCTGACTCTTGCATGGTTTTGAAAAAGGGATATGAGATTACAGGATTCATGCCCTGTGGATCCAGGTATCTTGCAAGACTTTGGAGGAAGGTAGTGTTAGAGGCAGTGGCCAAGAGAAATGATCCAATGTGGGGATGGGATAGAGATAACCGCCTTCTTTTCCAAATGCCAGGCTGGCCAATGACGCAGAGAATCTCTTAACAGAGCTGTAGTACCCTTATTTAAATAAGTGTTTTATTTTTTTAATGGCTTTGTGAGTTGTCAAAGAGCAAAACAGGTCCTTCTGGTTGTGTGTGAGGCCAGGGTGAGCCAGCACAACCTGGTGCCAACATCCTTTCAACACGGAAGCATCATCGCTTTTGGTGGAGGAAGAGGTTTTTGCTCCATTTTGGTGCACCAGGAAGTCTAGTCCATGTGTTCAGCTATCCACAGCTTGAAATAACCCACCACAAAAAAATTCAAAAAGCTAGCCTTGATTTTGACATTTTATATACGTGATGCTCTTTTGGTACATCATTATATATAATGGGACTTGAGCATCCACCGATTTGGGTATCAACAGGGGGGCCTGGAACCCAAACCTTGTAGATAACCAAAGGCCCAGTGTACATTGAATGTGGGGTCACCCCTTTTGCTACAAAGACGTTTGGGCAGAGAAATAGATTAGATAGATAGATAGATAGATAGATAGATAGATAGATAGATAGATAGATTTGCCCTCAGTAGAAGAGGAACCTGAACTTCTGTCAGCTTCGAATGAAGGTTTCCTGCAGATCCATGAGACGCAGAATGCAAGAAAATGGCTAAGAGGAGAAAGGTATTTCTGCAGCTACGTCTGCACTGACTAAATAAATGCGGATAGGATTCCTGTGCATTGAGACAACAATTAGGGAGTGTGGATGTGTCCCATTACACAGTGCACTAATGGGGTTTCTTAGGCTGCATCTGCACTGCAGAAATATTCCAGTTTGACACTGCTTTAACTGTCCTGGCTCAATTCTATGGAAAGGATGGAGCCATTGAAAGCATTGTCAAACTGGATTATTTTTGCAGTGCAGATGCAGCCTTAGTGCCTCCGCTACATAGTTGTATATATAAAATTCAAATTTAGTCTGGAAAATCAATATGCAAAAGATCTTGTGGCACCTTTGAGTCTCAAAGGTGCTAGAAGTTCCCTTCATATATGCAAAGTTACACAAGATAGCCGTCATAGAAGTTTCCAGTCACTGTTTTATTCTTCTCCAGCTGCTTTCATGGCGATTGCTCAAAAATGGAAAGGTCTACAGAATTTGCTTTTGGGCTGCTGGGATGAGAGGTGGGTCCCAGTTTCACGGCTCAAGAACTAAACCCCATAGTCGCTCTTTTATGACAGAATAGTTTCCATTTCCTTTACTGAGAGAAACAGGCACATAATCCTGCTGCACCCAGTTCTTGTACTGATCTTTGGAATTACAGATTAACTCGAAACCTAGAAAAACAAGTCTGTTTTTCCCATATATGTGTGACTGAGAATTTAGGGATGCTGCCACATTGCAAAATTCATGCAGTTTGATACCACTTTAATTGCCATCATTCAATGCTATGGAATCCTAGGATTTGTACTTTTCTCTGTCAAGAGCTCTGGTACACAACAAACTACAAATCCCAGGGTTACGTAGGATTCTCGACATCGAGAAGTACCAGCAATTTTGGCCACTGCTCGGGAATTATTGGAGTTGCGATCCCAAAGGTTGGGCTGCCTTCCAGATGTCCTCCTTTTCCATGACATGCCCTACATTTCTGCCGTCTGTCCAGGAGGAATTTCAAAAGGTCCTCCATTTTGAGCAGGACTAAGAGCTATGCGTTGACGTTTATGAGAGTGTTTTTAGCTTTTACAGTTAGCCCTCTCTATCCATGGATTTTTTTGTCCATGGATTCAACCATCCACGACTTGAAAATATTCAAATATAATATAAGGTTCAAAAAGCAAATCTTGATTTTGCCGTTTTGGATGAGGGATCCCATTTTACGATGCCGCTGTATGTAATGGGACTTGAGTATCCATCCATTTTGTTATCTACGGCAGGTCCTGGAACCAAAACAGTCGATACCAAGGACCTACTGTAATAATAATAATAATAATACCCCATTGTATATAATGGGACTTGAGCATCCATGATTTTTGGTATCCATGGGGGGTCCTGCAACCAAACTCCAGTGAATAGCAAGGGTCCATTGTAATAATAATAATAATAATAATACCACGTTGCATATAATGGGACTTGAGCATCCCTGGATTTTGGTATCTGCAGCAGGCCCTGGAACCAAACCCCAGTGGATACCAAGGGCCCACTATATTTGGTAACATCCTACATTTTCCTTGAGTGTCCCACATTTTGCCAGTGCCTTGTCCTCCTTTGCTGGTCCGAGGGCATCTGGTCACCCTGGCCAGGGGTCATGCCAGTCAACCCAGAGACTCCTTGCAAACTCCCGGCAAGCTCTCAGCAGCCCAGAAAGTCCAGAGGCCTCTCTGCGCCGAGGAGGAACCTGTCTCACTTGTTTGCCCAGTCTGGGCCCGTCCCTCTGCTGGGTGCGCACCTGGCTTGTCCTGACGGGCCCTTCCCTCTTTCTCTTTGCAGAAGGAGCGCTCCATCTCGGCCTCGCACTTCGCCCGGGACTGGCTGGATCCATGCAGGAGGAGGTGGCGGCCGGACACCTTTGAGAGAGGAAGCGACATGGGTATGTAAAGGGGACCTCGTCCTCCAAAGCAACCTTGTTTTGAAGGGTGCTGCAGCCCTGGGACGGTCTCTTGCTTGCATTTATTTATGGCATTTATTGCATTGTTAAATATGTTGTTTGTATTCGTTGCAATAAACTGGCATGTGCTACCCAGTGCCCAAACTCCACTACATCATGCACAGTGCAAGGCAAAGTATCAGTTGGGTAGGCTTGCATTTCCTTGTCCTGCCACCTGTGTAGCATCATGGTTAAGGAGCTGGTCCTGAGTTCTAATCCCATCTCTGTCCTATGGTTCCTTAAGCTCTTAGCCTCAGCTCCCTCCCTGTCTGTGGGATGGGGAGGAATGGTCCAGGGTTGGCCTACTCTACCGGATGGTTGTATAACATTTGGAAAAGTAAAATAGTGTGGAGACACATTGAGAATGAAGAGGGGTTAAGGCTAAGGATTAAGATTAGGTAATCATGCATAAAAATGGGTTTGGTTCAAAGCTTCAGTGTGCAAAATGTGTTGGGGATGGGAGTGACAATTCCTCAAAGTGCTTGTGTGCGTGAGTGTATGTGTGTGTGTAGTTCCAGGAACACAACACAGTCCTCAGTCCTCTGCCAGGTTTTGAGGGTCAACATTTGGCAATCCCAAGCGGATTGTGTCCTTAAACATTTATTTAAGACAGGGGAGGAAGAAGCACTCCTTCTGTGAGAGTCTTCCTCCACTTTGCAACTTTCAGAGGCATTTAAAAGGGAATGTAATTTGAATCCTCTGCATTCCACACAACTTTATGAAAGCCTCCCCCTTTTTAAAATGCCAAGAGGCCTCCTTGTTGCATACAGTCCCCTCTTGCTTTATCCAGTGCTTGAATTATTGCTTGCATTACTAAATTACCTGCACCCAGTGCTTGAATTACTGGGAGGGGAAGGGAAGGATGGAGGGGGGCACTAGCTAGACCCCCTTTATCTTTCCAAAAGCCCTTTATCTTTCCAACATGGGGAAGAATTATAGATTGAGGGAAGTCATGTTGTTGTTGTGTTCCTTCAAGTCGTTTCCAACTTATGGTGATCCTTAGGCAGTTTTTAAAAACCTATCATGAGGTTTTCATGGCAAGATTCGTTCAGAGGAGGTTTGCTATTGCCGTCCACTGAGGCTGAGAGAATGTGACTTGCCCAAGATTACCCAGAGGGTTTCATGGCCAAGTGGGGAATCAAATCATGTAGTACCACTCTTCACTCTATTCTGCTTTGGTCAGACCTCAAATGGAAGCTTGTGTCCAGTTCTGGGCACCACAATTCAAGAAGGATGTGGACAAATTGGAGCGTGTTCAGAGGAGGTCAACCAAAATGGTGAAGGGGCTGGAAACCATGAAGTCCTATGAGGAAAGACTTGGAAGGCTGGCTATGTTTAGCCTGGAGAAGAGAAGGTTAAGAGGTGATATGATAGCCCTCTTTAAGTATTTGAAAGGGTGTCATATTGAGGAGGGAGCAAGCTTGTTTTCTGCTGCTCCTGAGAATAGGATCCGGAACAATGGATGCAAGCTCCAGGAGAAGAGATTCCACCTCAACATTAGGAGGAACATCTTGATGGAAATAATAAATATTTGAAGGAATGTCACATTGAGGAGGGAGCAAGACACAGTGGCTCTCCAGGGCTTCTTTCAGGCAGGATTTGTTTCCTGGATAGAGATGCTTCCTAGCCTTCTCTCTTTGGGATGCCCTTCCAAGGACTGACCAGGCTTGGTACTTGCTTAGCTTCTGAAATGAGAGGAGATGTTGGGTGTGTTGTTGTGAGTGTGAGGAGAGGCTGTGCCTCGGGGGGTCCCTGGGAAAGCTGACCCCTGACTGTTCTTTCCCAGAGGTCTTGGTCCTGGTGGACTTTGAGGGCCAGTTGGGCGACGAGCTGAAGATTGTGGCCGGAGACATCATCCAGAAGGTCCAGCCAGGGCCAGAAGAGGGATGGCTGCAAGGCGAGCTGGACGGCCGGGTGGGACTCTTCCCTCAGCAGTTTGTCCAGGTGAGTGTCCCCCGGCCAGGATCCCAGAGACCCCTTTGCATCACAGTTGGAGGTCCCACCACCTTCCAGGTGTGACTGGACTGCCTCTCCCAGCAGCCAAGGGTCTGAGGAACGATGGGAGCTGGAGTCCAACCACATCTAGGTTTGCTGCCCTGGCTTTGCATTGTGTTTCCTTGGAAGTGAGGGGCCTTGCTTTCCATTGAGCTGATGGGCAAGGAAGCACACATGGGCCTCAGAGGTGCGGATGTGTTACACGTGCTTTTCGTTTCTTTTATTATATTTTAAGCCTTTGTATAGTTTTTCATAACTTTTCAGTAAGTCCCATGTTTAATATTTGTAACTCACCTTGAGTTTCAGTATAAAAACAACAATAATGTGCTTGCAAGTTGTTTCCGAATTATGGTGACCCTAAAAGGAACCTATATAGGGTTTTCTTGGCAAGGTTTGTTCTGAGGAGGTTTGCCATTTCCTTCCCCTGAGGCTGAGAGAGTGTGACTTGCCCAAGTGGGTTTCAAGGCTGAGCGGGAATCAAACCCTGGTCTCCAGGGTCATAGTCCAATACTCAAACCACACTTGACCTATTATTGTTGTTAACCAATAGCAACAACAAAACACATATATATGTTATATGCATTCAGCAAAAAAAAAAATGCAGACCCAGTTTTTGTTGTTGTTATTCTTGGTCTTTTTGCAAATAAAAGTGACACATTTGGGTGACAGAAATTGGACACGAGGCCCATCAAGTGACCATTCAGAGGGAGGAATGGGGACATTCTCTGGCCTAACATGTAAAAAGGCACTTTGTGTGAGCGCAGGAGTCCAAGTTCAGTGTCACAATCTGGCCCAGAAATGGGAAAAGCCTTAGTGGTGAAAGTGAATCTCTGAGCACATGCAAAGGGTCATTATCCCTCCTGCCACTGAGGAACCCCAGCCGGTGGACGTCCACTGACCTTTCCTACAAAGAAACACAACATGCAGAAGTGGGCCTTTTGGAGAATTTACTTCCTCCTTCCCCGGCTTGTTTTCTGCCTTGGGCTCCAAGTCTTGCGCTGTATCTGTTGGTGTGCTGCCTGCATATTTGCCTTCGGACAGAGTCCATGGCCGAATAATGCAAATTGTTGCCCCGGCTGATTTGCACCATGGAGGGTGATTTGCTTAGATGGAGCATGGTGGCAAAGGGCCAGGCACAGAAATGGGTGAGAGGTGGCTCCTTTCCACACCCATTATCCCCTGCCCATGGTTGTCTGGAGCCCTGCTTTCCAGGGCCCTTGGACATCTGTTTGTTTGTTTGTTTATTATGGTATTTATACCCCGCACTTCAGCCCTAAAGGCTCTCAGAGGAAGCTGGCAGAGGATGGGTACAACTAAACAGACCTGGGTGCAAATCGGCACAAATGCCAACTCAGGTGTGCACTGAGCCACATGGTGTTCTATGCGTGACACATGGGAGTGTCATTCCCAGATATGTGGAAGGATGAACAGAATTCCCTCCTTCCCAGCCAGTACTTAAGAAAGTTACTTTTTTTTTGGACTACACTTCCCAGAAGCCCCCGGATAGCATGGCCACCGAAGTTGTAGCCCCCCCACAAAAGTTAACTCCTTTACCCCCAAACCTTCATGTCAACCAGAGCTAAAAGCACAGAGTGAAAAACCACATTTTCAACAGACGTGGCCTGGTGTCTCCATCCAAAGTCTGGGAATTATAGTTTGGGGGAGAAAGAGAGGCACTGGGGCCTCAATGCGAAGGCAAATTGGCCGCCCCATTGAACTACAATTCCCATGCTTGATTTTGGTGAAGTCTCTTTCTCTTTTTCAGTCTCCTCCCTCCCCTTGAAGCCCCACCCACCTTTCATCACCTATATATTTGGGGCCGATGGGCTTTGCATTCTCTGGTTTGCTTTCCAGGATGGCTGTGTTTCCACGCCGTTTCTGTCCTCTCCGCTGGGTAAGGGGAAGAGGTGGCCAAAAGGATGGGGTGACAAGGCATAACCTTTTGCAGTCTGCGTGGTCTCAAGTGCCCCCTTTTCCTGCACCAGAAGTGGGTCAGATTAGTTGACCCTTGGGTACCTTTCCAGCTCTTATGTCCATGCAGCCCAGGAGAGGATAGCATGAAGCAGAGCAGCCTGGAGCTCCTTGCAGGTTTTGGTGCATGGCTTTGTTCCCTGAGATCCAGAAAGGGATATAGAAAGAAACTCCTTTAATCCTGGCTTTCAGGGCCAGACACTTAATAGGGACAGGGGTGCCTAGAGAGTTTGTGGAAAGGACTGGAAGAGCGGGGTGCAAATTTCTTCATCCAGGTTGAGCCACATCCAGCAAGGATGGGCAACAGGTGGAGGCTGGGTGGCCACTTTGCCGGTGGAAAGCAGGTGTTCCCTCGCAAGGGCTAAATGTCTCTTGCACCCACATGTCTCTTTGGCTGCAAAAAGGGTTGCGGGGTTTGAGGTGGGTGGCATCAGCCATCTCCTCAAACAGGAGGAGGGTGGGTGCAACAGAAACAGTGGCTCCTTCTTTCCCCATTTGGGCTACCTGTTGTGTGTTGTTTCACCTTCATGTCCTTTCCAACTTATGGGGACCCTAAGGCGAACCCATCGCAGGGTTTTCTTGCCAAGTTCCTGCAGAAGAGGTTTGCCATTGCTTTCCCCTGTGGCTGAGAGGGTGTGACTTGCCCAAAATCACCCAGTAGATGCCTGAGCAGGGATTCAAGGGATTGGAGAGCTGCAGCTTTTTCTTTATCCTGCATGAGGAGCTGCAGCTGCTGAAATTCTCTCTTCCATGACTTTTAAAAGGACAGGAGCTTGCATTTATCCCTCTGTGAGTTTGTGTGTATTCCTCTACTCACTGCTGACCTTTTGCGTTTCTATCACTTTGCCTCCTGGATCCATCCGGGGTTGCAGGGTATGTGATGATGTCCTGTCCATCTCCGGCCTTCTCTCCACCATTCTGGGCTTTTCATTCATGCTTTTTGCACTTGTGCTTTTCCTGCAGGAAATCCCAGCCAGCCTCCAAGCGGACGGCACCCAAAGGTACCCCCGATCTCTCCGCAGCGGTGAGTCTTGAACCAACCAAAGCGGTTTTGTCAAGAGCTGGTGGGAAGGGGACAAGGGAAAGATAATCTTGTCTCTGACTCAAACTTTATTCCATTAAATTAACACATTTACTTTAGAAATGCATTCTTCAGTAATCAGGATTACACTTTCCAATGGACAGTCACAAAATGAAGAGAACAAATGCAAGATACAGCAGTGAGCAAAGGGAACTGCTAGCACAAACAGAGGTCTTTTCACCGCTTGAGAGAGAAAGCATCTTTTCTAAATAAGCACTGAATGTATCATCTCGTTCATGGGGATGTTTGTTGTTCCAGCTCACGTTGAGAAAAAGTTGTCAACCGCGAAACAACGCTGGTGTCGAGTCACCTTCCCTTATGTCCCAGCGAAGGAGGATGAGCTGGAGCTTTGCCCTGGGGAACTGGTGCAGATCTTGAAGGAGGTGAGATGTTAGATGGGATGTTTCACCTGTGGATGTTATTAGTTATGGGTAAGAAGTTTGGGGAAACATGTTGACCATCTCTTTTTTGTGTAGTGTAGGAAGCTTTGTCCTATTTTTTCCATCTTATTTCTACCTCTGGCACCAAGTTTTCTGTTAAAGACACCCAGGAACACATCACTTTTATTAGCTGAGGGATCCCAGCGATGGTGATCCCATGGAGACCGCCCCCCCAGCAAAGGCTGCCCTCCTATTTGGCCAAATGGCCAGCTATTTGTCCAGCCCCACTTTTAAGCACCAGTGGTCCCCGAAGACCTTGCTGCGGAGGATACTGGGTACCACAGGAAGACAGTCCTTCCAAAATAACCCCTGTTTCATTTTTTCTTCTCGTTTTCAGATTGAAGATGGCTGGTGGCTGGGCGAAAAGGGAGGCCAGTTGGGCGCCTTCCCTTCCAATTTTGTGGAAGAGCTGAGTGGCACATCTTCAGGTGCCAAGTGCCAATCTAGGGGTGGCATGGGGGGGGGGGGAATCAATAGTGGTTTGCATTGGAAACACACCTGACACGGTGATACAAAATTAAGAGAGCATCATCTTAACTGTGTGCAGTGTGTCCCATAACTGTGGGGCTTCCATGCAATTGGGGGATCGAAAGATTTGGAGTTACTGGTTGTGGCCTGGAGTCATGGGGGGGGGGTATAAATACTCCCCTCCCCATACTTTCCCCTCTTCCTCTGTTTCTTACAGATACCTTTTTCCTGGCGCCCAAAGGGGGTGCAGCCAAACAGCGTCCCAAAATGACGGACGAGACCTTTCTTCTCAGTGAGACCGAGAAGGTGAGTGGATGCAATGCTTTGGCCCAAGGGCTGCAGGTGGTGCTTGGGTCAGTTATGGGCAACAAATTCGTTCTGGTTTTTATTCAGAACTTGAAAGGAGCTATCCCAAGGCATGGGGTGGGTTTAGGGTGGAGATGGTTAGCACAATGGACAGCTCCTTTCAAATTGGATTGGAAGCCACTGTTTGCCAGCGCCCAGCATGGCCTCTGTCAAGGTTTTGAGTCCATTCACGTGGCGCATAACCGTCTTTGTCGGCATCCATGTGCTGCTCTCTGCCTTGCAAGTGTTGTGGTTGGTGGTTCCTCTAGCCCATTGATTCCCAAACTTTGATCCTCCAGGGCTTTGGGATTTCAGCTCCCAGAAAGCCTAGCCAGTTTGGCCAGCAGTGAGGAATTCTGGGAGCTGAAGTCCAAAGCATCTGGAAGACCAGACTTTGGAAACCACTGCTCTAGCCAGAGTACATGGTGCTGCACAGGACATGGCTCGATGATGGTACACATGGACACATGTGTCCAGTATGAACCCCCTCTTTGTTTTCTCTCCTCCTTCTTCCGTGCCCTTGTTCCAGCTGGAGAGTCCATCGGAGAAGGCGGCTTCTCCTCCTCTTTCTCCTCCTCCGGCGCAAGAGACCCCGAAGGCCCGGCCCTCACAGGAGAATGGTGAGTGACCGCCGTGGCCAGGAAAGCCAAAAACATGGTTGGGCACTTGGGCAGAAACAGTACAGTTTCTTAAGAGACCCAGCAAAAAGTGGACATCCAGTCCCGTCCTGTCTGCATCTGCACATGTCTGTATCTGACCTGCCTTCTGTTTCCCTCCAGCCCCAGGCGACACTCCTCGATACTGTCGGGCCATGTTTGACTACGAGCCGGAGCATGAAGATGAGCTGCCTCTCCGGAAAGGGGACCTGATTCTCTTGTTGAACAAGGTGGGCTCTTGGGGTGGGGGATATGGGGAAGCTCTCTGTCACACAGTGGGGTGTGTACACCCACAGCAGACCCCTTTCACATCTGCAGAGAAAAGCCTTCACAGGAATGGGGATTGTCCATCTCATGCGCCACACCACATGGACTTTGTGGGAGTCTCCCATGGCCTTTGGAACTCAGTTCCAATTCTAGGTGATAAGCTAGAAAGCCCTATACAGTTTTTGTCCAGGCTATTTGAGCAACTGTACCTCCCTATATTAGCCACCAAGAAGGCCTTGTCTCCCTAGTTTCCAACAAATGAGCCCGAGAAAGTGCTGGGAATAGAGAGAATAATCTTCATTGAAGATCTCAGAGCAATAACCTTAGGTCCTTCCTGGGCACCAGTTCTCTCCAAGCATCTCAGGAAGCAGACCTAGCCTACCAAAGCTTTGGTCTTGGCCACAATTTCACTCCATTCATCTGAGGAAGCTTTGGTCCTTCCTGGGCACCGGTTCACTCGTTGCATATGAGGAAGTCTACAAAAACCTACGCTAGAACTTCTTTGGCACAGCTAGTCTCTAAGGTGGTACAAGATCCCTTTGCAAACTTATATTCCAGACTGAGTGTTTCTGAATTCTACACAAAAGAAGGCATTTGACTCCTTGACTCTGGCTGGATTACTGCTATGTCTGTCCAGGTGTATGTTGGAGGAGGGAACGGAAGCAGGGGAGACATGCCTCTCATATCACTTCTGCACCCTGAGTTCACCTCTCTCTCTGGTTCCTTTCGCAGGAGACGGTTGACATGGGCTGGTGGGAAGGAGAGAACCGAGGCAAGAAGGGCCTCTTCCCAGACAACTTTGTCATGCCGCTGACCCACTTGGAGCCTGGGGTGAGGAGGGGGACACCCCACACAGGGGGCAATGGTGGATTTGGGGCACCTGGCTGGCATGGTGGAAGGCATTGTCTGTATCCTCCAACATGTTACAGATGAAAACCAGGACATGCGTGGTCAAGACAAAAAAAGTAATTCATGAGGAAGGACAGACAAGCTAGGAGATGCTGCAGCAGTTTGCTTTTCCTGAGCCTTCGGGAAGGGGAAGACTCCATTCCCTTCTCCCTCGTTCCCTCCTCAAGTTAATTGAACGCAACCAAACTTTTTGCACTTTGCATTCTGTTTGTAGTAAGCTGAGGACAAAGAGGACAAAGTGGGAGGAAGAGAGAGAAGTTGGGACATTTTTAAAGCAGCTGGAAAAGTGGGATGGCAGAGGATTAATTGGGGCTGTCCCTGCCAGACTGGGACTTTTGGAGAGGATGGCACCCTAGGTCCTCTCGCTTCCTTTCCGTGGCATTCCTGTGTGCTGAAGTTGCATCTTGGCCACCATCACTTTTTCCTGCTTTGAACATTGTACATGAGTGTGAGCAAGAGCAACCCAGACCCAGCCACCTTAAGGTGCCGAGGCAGCCGCTTCGTGTGACCCAGCCTCCCTCTTCCTTCCCGTCGTCACCCGTTGCCTTGTCTCTCTGCAGATCAAAACCAAGGTGCCTATACGGAGGAAGGAGGCTGGTGAGTAACAAGCCATGTCTTTTGCAGGGAAAGAAGGCGGCCAATGCCATCTCCTACCTCCCCAAACCCATAACAAGCCCCCATCTCCACTCCCTGGTCTAATTGACCCATTTATTGCTTCCTTCAGAGGAAAATGAAGTACAAAAGTTGACCCGAGGCCAATAACTGCCTATTTTGAGTTGACCCATCAACTCAAGTACTAAGGTTTGAGTCAACATATTGGTAAATCCCATGGGTCCAATGGATTTACTTCAATTGGGAGTCCCAGTACACCCTCTGGATCATACCATGGCTCAGCGTGCATCTACACTGTGAAATTAATGCAGTTTGACACCACTTTAGCTCCTATGAAATCCTGGGATTTTTTTAGTTTGCCGAGGCATCAGCACTCTTTGGTAAAGAAGGCTAAAGACCTTGTAAAACTACGAATCCCTTAGGGTGCCATAGGATGGAGCTACAGCACGTATAGTAACTGCATTATTTCTATAGTGTAGAGGCACCATTAGTTTCCTCTTGGTGAGTTCCAGCTGGAGGAGACGCATTGAATCAATGGCTGAGCGATGAGTAGACGCTTACGTAAATCCCATCGTTGCAGTGGGTTTACTCTAGTTGGGACTAAACAGTAGGATCTGGGCTAATGCCTTTCAGGTTGATTCATTCTTCTTCATGTTCCACTTGCAAGCAGGAGAGAAACCTACATCTCTTGCCTGTTGTGCAACTGTGGCACATCGATCCCTCTTTAACTGCCATGGCAACATCCTATGGGGTCCTGGGATTTGCGGTTTAGGAGAAGGCAGTTGGAATTTTCTGCTAGAGAGTTGTAGTGCTGCAGCAAACTACAAATTCGAGAATGCAGCTGTGATAGATAAAGGGGCCCCTGTTTGGTGAGGAAGGAGATCTCCCCTTATTATAAATTTCAGGGGATCTTGTGGAGAAATGATACCTCTGGTCCTTAACCACCTGTGGCTTTTTGGATACTGATGTCCGGAGAAATGTGGCCAGGGGGACATTCCCCATTAAAACTTTACCTCCCAGATGTAATCTCTAGTAACATTTCTATGTGTTTATTTATTTATTAAGATAAAGCAACCAAGGGAGTCAGAAAGACCTCGCAGGGGAGCAAAGGGGAGATGAGACCACTTGGAGACCTCAAAGGTAAGTAAATGGAGTGATTTTGCATAAGCCAAGAAAAGCGGGGGAAAGAAGTGTGGGGTTTGTCTTCTGCTGCTTTCAGTCTTAACAAAATTCTTGCTTTGCTCAGCGGCGGCCCAGGCGGATCGTTGCTTTTCCTTTTCCTGCTGTGGTTTTCCTGCTTGCTTTTGATTCAGAGAGGAGTAATTGGGTACTTCTGCAAAAAAAGAAATGGAGTTTGCAAGCTCATGTTGTAAACAAAGCTTGGGAAAAGTGACTTTTGGGGGACCACAATTCCCAGAAACTCTGGCTAGGGGAGTTTCTGGGAATTATAGTCTCCCCAAAAAGGTACTTGTCCAAGTTCTGGTCATGTAGGGCTTACTGAGATGCTGCCAGACTGGTGTTTGGGCTTAGTTTGAATGCACTGCTCTGTTAATGCTCCCCATAAGGGTATGTAGCTGGCATATCACCCAGTTATTGTGCTGAGAACGAAGATGACAAGAGGATGCTTAAAATGTCTTTTGGAAGAGACAGGTTGCAGTATGGAATGACAAGCGAAAGAGAGATCATGGAATGGCAAAAACAGCACCCCAAAGAAGTGACTCCAGTCGCAGCAAATGTAAAAATGGACTCAGTCACATCACAGAGGGAAAAGGTTTTGGTGACGACGTGAGGCCAGGGGAATGGTCAATGCCTTTGGATGCTTATACATGCTATGTGCATGGAGAATTTGAATGTGGAAACAGCACCAGTATGCTATGAGGTATTGTGTAAGGCTTGTCCCATTTGGATTCTCTCCATCTGTCCTTAAGTCATCCCTCCTTTTTTTGCAGATTCCAAGGAGCAGAAGAAAATGGAGGCCCCCAAACCCAATCCTCTTCCTCTTCCGGTCAAAAAGGCGGCTCCTCCACCTCCCCCCGTGCCAAGCAAGGCCAAGCCAGCCCCCTCCGTTCCCCAAAAGTAAGATTTTTTAAAAAAAATTATTATCTATATATAAAATGCAAAACTTCTGTTCTGTTGTTACACTGCTTCAATCACAAATTTTACTACTTCTTATATTACGTAATCAGTATGCTGTGGCATTTATAATGTCCTCCATAATACAGTAGAGTCTCAATTATCCGACATAAACTGGACCGGCTGATAGTCAGATAGCCGAAAATGTCGGATAATCCGGAGGGTCATAGAAAAGCCTTGACATCACTATGAATTGCAAATGTATTGAAGTTTTATTGCAGTAACAGTAAACATAAATGTAAAGAAATCACTGATCAACACTGTGATGTACTGTATAAACAGTTCAGTCCTCTGAAAATTTAAAGAAATCGCAGAAAATTTAAAGAAATCACAGCAGTCACGACGTTGGATAATCTGGAATGTTGGATAATTGAAGGACAGATAATCGAGACTCTACTGTACAATGTTAATATTTTATCTATTAAACCTCCTCCGTTTTCTTGATAATAAAACCTATCCCTACAAATAAGCATTGTTCGTCTTTATTTTTCCTAAACAAATTTGAAAAAAAAAATGGTTGAAAATCCAGAAGATATAAAAGTTAAAACACAATTGGAAAAAAATATAAAACCAGTTGAAACTTACATCGATAAAATAGGCATATACCAGCACAACAATTAGACCTCACCAACTACACATTCCACAGGATGGAGCCATGACAGTTAAAGTGGTGTGGAACTGCTTAATTTCTGCAGTGTGGATAGACTGTTAGAAGGCTGAAATGTAGGGCATGTCTGTGAAAAAGAGGACGTCTGGTCACCATGGCCTTGCTTAGTGGTGTCCCCATAATCCTCCAATTCAATCTCTGATGATGTTCCAGGTCCTCAAACATCCCGGTTTCCTGCACAGCCACACCTGGTGGGAAAGCCAAATCCAAGGAGACAGGTAAGTGCTTCCAGCCTTCTTGTTGTGTGTCTTACTCATATTTCCTTTTCCTCCTCTGGGTCAGATCTGCTTTTGCCTTGTTTCAGGGCCTCATGTTTCCTAGCCTCCACTGCAGGGCTCCTTGGATGCTTGTCCTGCAAAGAACAGACTTCCTCACCTGGCAACTCCGCTTCTGTTGCTCTTCTTGCAGAAAACGACACTTTCGATGCCGTTGTGGTTCCCGGTGCCAAGCTGACCCACCCGACAGCCAGCCGCCCCAAAATGCCAGGCAAGCGGCCACCCAGCCAGCTGATGGCTGGCTCTCTGGTGGTGAGTCCCTGTTCTGCTGCTGGTGGCTGAGAGTCTGTGACCGTCTGCCCTTAATTGAACCAAATGGCTTCATCTGAGAGTCTATGACCATCTGCCCTTAATCACGCCAAATGGTTGCAGCATCTGTGCTTCTGTGGGACAGAACTGTGGGGACAGGGGGAATTAAAGTCTTTCCCCTTTCCAATAAGAACTCTGGTACTCCAGATGTTTTGGACTTCAGTTCCCAGAAACCTCAATCCTCTTGGCCAATAGTTTGGGATTCTGGGAGCTGAAGTCCAAAACACCTGGAAGGTTAGAGTTTGGGCATCACTGGTGTAGAAGAACCAACTGCAGTTCTCCTTGTGAAAGAACAGAGATGCTTGAGCACCAAGAGTTGTCCATCCACCATGTGAAGCTGAGATGCCTGGTCCTGATGACGGTTGTTGCTTGTTCTTTCTTGTTGGCTGTTTCAGGTTGAGAAAGGGTCCATTTGTCCTTCAGGCCCAGCAGAGAAACCCAAAAGCCCTGAGCAGGTGAGTTGTGGTTTGGGGAACAAGCAAGGTGGAGATGCTGTTCTTTGGGGGAAGTGGATAAGATTCCTTTCCCCCATGGAAGCTTTCCCCATCCCAAAGGTATGCACTGAACCCTTTCAGTTTAGGAAAATGCACAATCCTGGAGAAATAGAAAACCTTTAGTCACACAATACCTAAAATGCTGGATGGCAGACCTTGTGGAAAAGAACACTCTATAGAAGTGAGGCAGACAAACAGATATTTAAACATTTGGTGCACTTTCTTAGAACTACCTCCGAGTTAATCTAATTTGGTTGAGTGCACCAAGTGCATTTTATTTGCTGATGCCTTCCTTATTCCCAATTTCTATTTTCTTTCCCACTGTGCTTTTGTCTAATCTGTGCATAACTACCTGTTGCAAGAATGCTTTGTCTGTGTGTAGAACAAATGTGAAAGAAACGAGAGGTAGACTTAACAACAATTATTGTCTTGTACATGGGATCACATGGAAAGGGGTGAGAGAACCGTTTCTGGGTGGAATGTGTATCTCTGTATGCATCTCTGTTAGAACTAACAATCCCCTTGTTCCTGTTGCATTAAAAAACCAACAAAAGCACATTAAAACAACCAAAAAGGGGAGAAATAGTCTCGTGGCTGAAGGAGAAGTTACAGCTTTTGCAGAAAGATCTCAACATTATAGGAAAATCTCAACCAACTGTGACTTCATCTGACTACTCTCCTGGCTTCATGGTTTTGGCAGGCGAAGGTCCCGTTGCTTTCCAAAAGAGCCAAGTCTCCAATCCCAGCTTTGGAGGATCCCTCCTCCAAGGAAACACTGTTGTCTCTGGAGGACTTCAAGGCTGAGCTTCGGACGCTTCGGACCCTCATGGACCTGATGCGCGACCAGCATCGGTGAGTTGGGCCTGCTTCCCTTTTCCTTAAAACCAAGAGTCAACCCTCTCTCCATGCACACTTTTAGGAAATAAAAGGTAAAGAAATATACAGCCAGCCCTCCTTATCCACGGATTTTTTTTACCCATGGATTCAAGCATCCACAGCTTGAAAATATTAAAAAGAAAAAAATTCAAATAGAAAACCTTGATTTTCCATTTTATATAAGGGACACCATTTTGTTATGCCATTGTATTTAATGGGACTTAAGCATCCACGGATTTTGTTATCCATGGAGGGTCCTGGAACCAAACCCTGGCAGATAACAAGGGCCCACTGTTTAGAAGGAGCTCAGGAGTGAAAACAGAAGCTGGGTTATTCTTACAAGGGCCATCAAAATCTCAGAGTGTGTGGGTTTGCCAGGCTACCTGGTCCAAGAAATTAAGGGGGAGAGGTGGAAATAAAGCAAATTAAAATCTGGAGGGATGTAGCAGTCTGCATTTAAACTATGTGTCAGGATTTTGGAGGCTGGGTAAAGAAGGTTTAGGTGTGAAAGCATTGCGGGCCAAGACGCATGGCCAGTGGCTGGTCTCTGTCTCTGGACTCTGCATTTTCCACTACCTGTAGCAAAAAACAATATTTGGGAAGTTGTAGTTCCACTCTCAGCTGGGACTAACAGTTGGATACAGGCCAGTCTCAGGAGTGCTGATGTTCTGGAAATTACATCTCATAGTAGTCCAAAGAGTAGACGGATGCTGTGCCAGAGTCAATGGTTCAGCCATTGCCGTCTTTTTCATTTCACATTTTATAGTACTATGATTCTTCTTTAACTGCAAAGGCAACATCCTATGGAGGCCTGGGATTTCCAGGTTTTTTGTCGGGGAGTTAAAATCCTTTGCTGGAGAATTTGAATGACCCACTGAACTACAAGTCCAGGGATCCCATAGGATGCAGCTATGGCCATGGAAGTGGGGTCACAGAGCTATACTTGGGTAGATGTCAAAGGGACCTTGGTGAGTTTGCAGACGAAAAAGGCAGCCAGCGTGAGTGTCTTGCAATCTGCCACGGTGTGGAGCAGGAGAACCAAAAACTCCTTGTTCGCAAGCAGGCGCTCTGGCTCCGTCTGCTGGAGAGACGAGTGGGCATAATAGGCATTTCAGCCCTGAAATCGACCTGAATGGGAGAGCTTGAGAAAGTTATTTTTCTGAACTACAGCTGGTTGAGGTGTTTTTCATTTTAATAATATTGCGAATGTGTCTCTGCTTCTCTTCTTGCAGGAAAGACATGGAAGAGCTGAAGGCAGAGATGAGCCAAGAACAGACCAAGAGAGCAGCTCTGCAGGTGGGATGTTATCCCCTCTCACTCGCTTGCGTATAATGGCACAAGAGAGAAACAAAACGGTGGTTGTGCCCGGTTGAGACATCCTGGAAGACCTTTCTTGGTGTCTCCTGACCTCTTGGGCTCACCCATATTTCTTCCTCTCTGCAGGCAGAGATTGAGTGGCTGAAGAAAACCTTGCCCACTGCAGAGTTGGTGGACCAGGGCTGCAAGAAGCCCAGTGCTGTGAAACCGGCCGTCCTTGGCGTCTCCTCGCTTGCTCAGGGCATCCCCTCCAAGGTCTCCACCAAGGACTGAACCGGTTGCATTGCAACCTCTTTTCCGTAGCTCTTAGCTAGATCTTGGAGGAACGAGAGTGCTACAGTCCAGAGACACCTGAGGCCAATGAGGTCTTCTTGGCTGCGGTCCCGTCTCTCCAGCTGCCACGAGCGAACTTCTCCATTTTCAAGGTCTTCTACATCCAGCCTGGGTTGTCCTACAATGCCCATGGAAGAAGGGACACCAGTTGTCCTTGCCACCTGAGCTGAGGATGGGCCACAACCAACATGGCAGACCAGGTGAGAAGCTGGAAGGACACATATCTGCATGTTAAGCCCAGTTTAAATCTTGTGACTCCTCTCACCAATACAATAGGAAACTCTTGGCCAGAAGCTTGTCAGTCCCAACTAGAGTTGGCTTATTGAGTCCATGGGATTTACCGACGTGTCGGCTCATTATCAGCTGATTCAGTGGGTCTTTTCTAAGCAGGATTAAGGAATAGGATTCTGGCCCCTGTCAACCAAGCTCTCCTTACGGAAGGATCCTTACACATCAGCGATGCAATTTCTTTGCGAGAGGCCACAGCGAGTGAGTTCATCCTGTGGTTTGGACCCTTTTCTTCATCATCTTCTGCAGCCATTATGGTTCCTCCTATCAGTGACCGATTCTTTTACTGCATAAATGTGTCAAGTTTTTAACTTAAAATAAAAAATATTTTTATATACAAAACTGGGAGACTCCCCACTGTTTATATACAAACCAGAGTTGAGGGATGCGTTGCACAGTAGTGAAGGCTGGAGGGAGGTTGAGATGTCCGCAGAGATCAAAATATCCTATCTTGATACTTATTTCTCCTCCTCTATGATTCCATTCCAAAGGGCCATGAAATATTTTAAATTTTCTCACAATTCACCTGCAGGGAGAAGAGTAAATTTATTTGCCACCCTTCTCCAGGGAGAGGAAGGATTTTGACAGCAATAGACATCCCTCTATGCAGCAGCGCATTGTTCCTCAGTGCGCACCAGGAGCAGAGAAATCCCGAGCTGTTAGTATTCAGCAGAAAGTCAGTCTAGTGTATTCATTGTGTAAGTACACAAGTGCAATGTAGAAATCTGGTTCTCCATGAAAGCATTTTCCTTCCTCAAAGGGTGCTCTGGTGCATGAAACTTTTCTGCCACATCAACAAAAAAACCTGTTGTTCCAGCAGTCTCGCTGTTTGTCTTTGCTCAGAATGAAAAATGGCACAGCGGCAGTTTTGATTGAATTGAATGTTTTAGCCAGGGATGGATTTGCAGGAGGCGTTCTGCGCGAAATCCACATTGCAGTTTCATAGGCGACAACATGGGGCAGGAATGGTGGCAAATGGAGGGCACTACTTTCCCAAATAAGCGTTTTGTTTTCCATTTTCAATTGTTTTAAATGGTTTCATTTTGATGGACTGTTTGACAGTATTTGTAGAATATGTTTTTATATGTTTTTATTGGTGACTTTGAAAGTGCAAGAACCAGCCTTCTGTAGTTGTTTGTGTGTTTGGACTAGGACTCTGGGGGACCAAGGTCCAAACCCCTGCAAAGGCAACGGAAATCCATGGGGTGACCTTGGCAAGTCACACTCTCTCATAGGAGTTTATCACACAGGAGGAACGTCTCTTTATTGCGAATGGAGCCAATTGGAGCCAATTCGAATTCACGTGAATTCCTCTTGCGTTTGTAATGCGTTCAGAATGACTTCCCATTACCCGAAAATGACCCCCCATTGCCCGAAATTGCGTGAGATGCTTTAATATGCAATAACATAAAACCCATGATTGTGTTCAGAATGACTTCCCTTTTGCCCGAAATTGTGTGAGATGCTTTAATTCGCAATAACGTGAAACCCCATGATTGTGTTTGGATTGCCATTAGATTATACTTCCCATTTCTGATGTCTAGTAAGGTCCATACTCGGAGGAAGGCATCGGCAAACATCCTTGGGATAAATCGTAAGAGCCAGCACGGTGTAGTAGTTTGGATGCTTGACTAAGAAAGACTCCAGGAGAGAGGAGGTTTGAATCCCTGCTTGGCTATGGAAACCCACTGAGTGACTGGGCAAGTCTCAGTCTCATAGCCTAAAAGGGAAGGCTATCGCAAACTTCTCCTGAATAAATCTTGCCAAGGAAAACTCAAGATAAGTTGGAGTGGTCCGGAAGGCATATTGCAACAACGAAGTACTTTCCACTGTATCTGTTTTTCATTTTTGTAGGTCATCTTGAGTCCCACATTGGGGAATCAGTGAGCTATAAATGGATAAGGATGATGATTGATTATTATTAAATTCCCTGAGCCCAGAGGTTGCTTTTTAAATAGTACGGCACGGAGCCATTGCATGTAAGTGGGAGATGCCAGTTTTGAGCACCAGATGGCACCAACTTCATGCTTCTCGCTGGACCAACTCTCTCCTCCATCCAACTGTTGAGGTTCTCTTTATATTTATATTTTGGTCATGCCATGCCTGGCTTCAGATGCACAGCTAGGCAGTGACATCCCAGTCGCAGAGGGTGACCATGCTTACCATGCGCTCCGTGACGTTTTGCACTGGGTGGTCATAAACCTTGCCTCCTTATACTTTTCTATCCTTTCCAGCTGATGGCAGCCATTTCATGCATGGGCTTAGTCCTCAAAAGCTCCTACTAGAATCAAGCTGAGAGGATCAAAGTGACCACAGGAGTCTCTGGAGGAGACAGCTTCCTGGGAAAGAAATCTGTTCAGCAATCGCACACTGTAAAAATGTATTATGCCTGCGATTGTACACTGGAGTTATACTGGATTGTACTGACGTACAACTGGTAGCAATGCCTGCACTCCATATTTGCACAAAGTCGCCTCTCTTCTTCTCTTCTGCTGAGTTGAACTCTGTTTGAAGCCATTGAAATAAACTGAAAAACAACTGGTTGTGACCTGAGGATGCGAAAGCAGTTTGCAAGTTTTGGGCAGATGTGGCGGGGAGAGCAAGACAGACCCTAGACACCCTCCATTGCAAAACAGATCATGCTCCTCTCTTCCTCTCCAAGAGTCGTCTGGCTTCTTTCCTTCCGTCCGTCCTTCCTTCGTTCTTTCCTTCCTGCGAGGCTCCTTCCCTCCCCTGCATTCCAGGCGGCCCCCCTTGGCCTGCAGGGAAACATCTGGCAAACATCTGGCTCCAATTAGAGGAGCAGGAGGAGGCCGAGGGAGAGCTATTTTTATCATCCGGACACATTGGGGGTGGATGGATGGAGGAGGCAGCCAGGCAAGAGAGGAAGGCAGGAGAAGGGCTTGGCAGGAGGAAGAACCCAGAGCCCACATCTTCCAAATTCGGAGACCCGGAGTGTCACAAATGGACATCCACTGGGGACAGAGGGATATGGTCAATTGGATCAGTGGGCCTTACCGTCCCCAGACCTGTTTTAATGCCCTTTGCAAACTCCCGCAAACCAAAAAGAAAAGCAATCCCCATCGCGCTTTCTGTTTTAGCAATCCCAGAATACTGAGGGGTTTCAGAACCAATTTTGGAAAGCTCTGATAAAAGACTTCTAAGGATTTTTTTCCTGCTTCATAGTTCAGTGGTTGAAGCAATGGACGCAGGAGACCAGGGTTCGAATCCTTTCTGCTCCACCATGCAAACCCACTGGGTGACCCTGGACCAAGTCACACTCTCTCAGCCTCAGAGGAATGCAAAGCCAATCCCGCCTCTGAACAAATCTGGCCAAGGAAACCCCTGTGAGACGGTTGCTACAAGTTGGAAACCACCTGAAGGCACAGAGCAACAACGTTTTCTATTTTTCTGGGGAGCCCTGAGTGACCAGATGCCCCCTTTTTCCAGGACATGTCCCACATTTCTTCCTTCTGTCCAGGAGGAATTCCCAAATGTTCTCCATTTTGAACATGAAATTATATTAGTGTTGTTGTCGTTGTTTTAGCTTTTATTTTGTAACGTTGGACATGTTTCTGGAATGCCCTACATTTAGCAGTGCCTTGTCCTCCTTTGCAGTTATGAGGACATTTGTCTGGTCGCTCTGGGTACGCAAGAGGATAAACATGGCTATGCGACTGATGCGTGCAAATATTATTTTGCAGAGCCATCAGGATTGTTATGTCGCGAGGATGCTTCCACTCGCTGGGATGGGACCCCTTAAGAAAAGCCCTGCTTTCCCTCTCCCCAAAATGGGCCTTCAGGGGATGATGGGCTGATAGTCCCATTCTTTCTTGGAGGATGAATTGCTTCCCTTAATTGCAAAGCAGAGCCTTAAGCATTTGATGCAAAGCTCCATGAAGGTTGGGGATGGGGGAGAAAGGGGGGAAATCTTCCGCACCCATCCTTTCTTGTTTCTCCCTCCTTCCCCAGCAAAAAAAAGGGTCAAGACACCCATCGTCCCCATCGCAACTCCCTTGCAAAGATTCTCTGGGGAAGCTTCTGGAGGGAGAAGGAAGGAAGGAAGGATAGATGGAGGCTTTGAGGGCAGCAAGCCAACCTTTTCTCTGTCCCTCCTTCTTTGCAAGATTAAGTCGAAGGGAATCTGGAGAGACGGAGAGCGTGGGAAGGGACCTCTTTTCCCACAGACAGGAGGGTTGGGAAGGTCTCCCCCCAAGTGTGGGGTGAGACGGGGTGAAAGGCGACACAACACACACACACACACACACAATGAAGGTCCCACAAAGGCAAAGGGAAGAAGAGGAGGAGGAGGAGGAGGAGAGCTTGTCCTTTTTGGGAAAATATCTGACCTCCTTCGTGCTGGGAGTGTGTGCAGAGCCTGGAATGTGGAGGAAGGCAAGTTGCGATGTCCTTGGCACGCATTGTGTTGCCAGCCTCTCACACAACTCCACATGTTGCCCAAACCCTGCAACGAGACACAGGTCAAAACCGGGACAGGTGAGGTTGAGCAACCTCAGAGTGTGGCCAAGAAGGCAAAAGCAGAACTGGGAAGCCAGGAATGGCTGCAGCGGTTTGCTTTTGCCTGAACCCACTGGAAAGAACAAGATTCATAGAATCATACAATAACACAACCCTAGAGTTGGAAGGGTCCCCAAGGGTCATCCAGTCCAACCTCCTTCTGACATGCAGGAATACAGACAATTCTAGAGTTGAAAGAGACCCCAAAGGCCACCCAGTCCAGACTCCATCTGGCATGCGGGAAAGCACTATCGGACTAATACAGTGAGCCGTGCAAAACTGGAATGACTTTGGTTTTATATATATACGTACACACAAGTATAAAAGGATAAGGCACACATATGCAACAGATTATCCGGCTGACGTAAACCGTGAGCTACGAGGCAATGATAAAAAAAGCACCCTCCCCATTGCAGCCCCGTTCCTTGGTAGGCGAGTATCAAGGGGTACAGAGCCCTCCAAGGAGACCAGCTTTGGGGCTGCCAGGGCAAATTGGTCAGGTTTGCTGTCTGCCCAATTCCTTTGGGCATAATTCCCAAACCACAACAGTTTTGCGAAGGACAAAAGGAAGCGGAGAAAACGGCAGGCTTGGCTGTCCAAAGTCTTTGGGTTATCAGTTCTTTGCCTGCTGCCACGGCTGTGCCGAAATGGCACTAGGCTGGAGTTGTTCTGGGCCGCACCACTACGCAAGCCGATCACACAATGTGGGCGCCAATGCCAATTTTGCGTAAGAATATATGCATGCAGCGCAAGACCTGAGTAGGAGACCTATCTTGGCACAACCTCCCAGATGGCACAAACCCTTTTGCGTAACAATATCCATGCTGCGCAAGACGACAAGGAGAACCAACAGTGGCTGTGATGCTTTTCACACTCCCTGTACGTTTTGGAAAGAGGAATGGCCTTGCCTGCCAAGAAGGATGTTGGCGTCTGCTGTGGGCACTGCCCCATGGACATGTATGAGGTCACGGAAACATGGCATCACCAACTGGCAGAAGAAAGGGCACAGATATTGCCTTGGTTGCCCACTTGCCAAGAGTTTAACTGGATACTGGTCTTTTGAACAGCCAGACACTTGGTCTGTTTGCCACTTTGCTTCTTGCTTTCAAGTAAACCTGCCCCCTTATCTTTCTCCCCTCAAAATATGAATAGCCAGTTGGTGCCCAGGAAAGCCTGGCTAACGTTGGAGAGGCTGGCACAACCGGCCACAAATCCCTCGAGGAAAGACACAAGCGGGCACCTAGGAATGTCCAATAGCTGCCCACCTGGCCTGGGTCAATAGTAGTGGACTCTGCTGAGGGTCCCGGTGCCGGTGCCCAGGATGTCGGGTTGTCCGTTGCGCCAAATCTCCCGCAGGATCCGCTCCCGCTCCTCCAGCCGCTGCGCCCTCTCCAGCTCTTCCGCCGAGGCAAAGACGTTGACCGTGAGGGTCCCGTCCGGCGTCGCGTGGGGCTCCGAAGGCAGCTCTGTCATGGCCAGCGCGGGTTCGGAAGCCACGGGGTCAGCGGTGTCCTCTTCCTCCTCCTCCTCCTCGTCTTCCTCTTCGTCTTCCTCCTCGTCTTCGCTCAAGTCCCGCAGCCTCTTCCGAGGCCTCGGAGGGACGGCTTGGGGCCGCCAGGAGATGTGGATGACCAGCAGGCAAAGGGTCAAGAGGAGGCCGAAGCAGACGCCCAGGACGAAGTAGAGGCCAAAACTCTCGGGGTTGTCTAAGAGAGAAAGAGAGAGGGGTTAGCAAGAAGATTCTGGAGATCTGGATTGTGACCGAAGGAGAGGCAGGGAATGGACACACTCCGAAGGTGGTGGGTTCTCCTTCTTTGGACATCTTTAAACAGAGATTGGAGGGTCATCTTTTCAGGAGTGCTATATTTATCTATTCCTGCACGGTTGAAACGGGTTGGACTAGAGGACCCTTGGGGGGTCCCTTCTAACCCTAGCGAGCCAGATGGACCTGGATGATGGTGGACTCTTTTTGGATTCAAATCCCAGATCCTATCTAAACGTTTCAATGTTTAGCAGTGGAATGGACCTCCTCAGAAGTTGGTGGACTCTCCATCTTTGGAGATCTTTGAGCATAAGTTGGATGGGCCTCTTTCAGGAGCGCTGTAGTTGTGTATCCCTGCATAGCAAAATGGGGTTGGAATAGATGACCCTTGGGGTCCCTTCCCGAAAACTGGAAGTGTCCAGAGGTTAATTGTTTTGGTGCTGAAGAAGGGATTATTTGAAAAAGTAAAACCCTGCAAGTAGGGCTGGCAATCTATCTATTTGCCTTCCAGGAGAGTTTGTTGTTGGTGCCTTCAAGTCGTTTCCGACTCAGGACAATCCTAAAGTCAACCTATCATGGGTTTTTCTGGACCAGGTTTTCTTTGTCCAGAAGGGCTTTGCCCTTGCCTTCTTCTCGGGCTGAGAAAGTGTGACTTGCCCAAGGTGGGTTTCCTTGGCTGAGTGTGGATTCGAACCCTGGTTTCTATAGAGTCATAATTCCAACGCTCAAATCGCTGCTCCCTGTCGGCTCCAGGAGAGTCATTTGCCCTTTTCGGGAGCCAGGAAAAGGCCGGTCCGGGAGGCCGGAGGTGGCCGCAGGGCCGGTCTGACCCAACGGAAAGGACAACTGGGCTCCAGGCTCAGAAATGAATAAATGCCTGTTTCTCAAAGGCTGCCAAGAAGAGTCTCATAGTCCAGCCCTGGAAAAACACACAGAGATCCCACCCATCGCAGAAGGGCTGCCGACCGACCGGCTGCAAAAACGCTTAGAAGCGACACAGATATTTTGGCCTCGGGAAGGAAGGCAGATATACAGGGAAAGACGGGGAGCGTTTTTAACTTTTTCAGTTTTGGATAGCAGTCTTTGGCTGGGCTGAGCTGCTGGATTACAGAGGATAGATTGGAGAGAATTAATGGATTAATGCCAGGAGTTTAGACTGGGTTGCTGTTCTTTTTGCATTTTTAAATCAACTTTTAAATTGTTCTTTAAAATAAATAAAATGACATAACAAACACAAGCAAAACACTTTAGTTAAACTTATACAAACATTTCAGACATCAGGCATACAACTAAAATGGCTTCCTCTCCTCTGAGCCATGAATATCTTTGATGTTTTCTCAAACTTTTCCTAATTTCTTTGTCATATTTTTCTTATCCTTTTATCACATGTGGATGATGATGATGATGATGATGTTTATTTATAACCCCCGTTCCACCAAAGGGCAGAACATCAAACATATATAATCGAAAATGGATGATAAAACACAACGCTATAAAACGGTAAAATACTAAAACAGTGCACGAAAACAAACTCCGTAACATATATATAGTTCCTTAATATAATATATAACATCTGATACCAAAATGTTACAGATTTCCATTATACCTAGTGTAAAATACTAAAATAATACACTGATATACTAAGATAAACTCCTTAATATATATAGTTCCCATATATAATATATAACATCTGATACCAAAAAGTTCTATTAAACCTTGACATGGAGAAAAAGGTTATCAAGAATTATATGATCGAATAGGCCCAAGACATTAAGATTGGAAGTACTTTTATTGGAAGGGATGGTTTAAGGGGAATTGGAGGTATCTGAAGGAATTGACATATTCTTGAGTACTGTTTATTTACTGCATATTTAATTGAGGGGATTAAACCGATATCAGGAAAAATAGGAGTTTATCACACGAGGGAAATCCGATGCAGAAACGTGGATTTAAATTGGGGGGGAAACCCCAAAACCGGGTTGATTTTCACACAACGTTGTTAAAGTCGTGCTAACCTGAATGGAAAGTAGACGGAAAGGAGGCAAAATCTGCTCCTTTATTACTTTTGGAAAATCCCGAAAATAAAAAGGAGTGGCTTTTGTCTACTTTCCGTTTGAGTTCCAGTTTCCGTTTCCAGTTTAAGGACGATGTGTGTGAAAATCAACCTGCTTTTGCGTTCCCCCCCCTGCTTTTAAATCCCATTTTTTGCATGGGATTTCCCCCGGGTGATAAAAACTATAGTATTTTCGCTTTGTCTGGGGATGCCCCACGGTGCCAGATTTTGCACTATCCCCTTTTGCTGGAGGATATTGCAAAAACCTGGCACTGTGGAGCATCAGCAGAGAAAGAAAGAAAGAAAACCTATTTTTTTCTGGAGCATTTCCAACAGTCGTATATATTTTCTGTTTTTCCTTACCTCTGATATGGGCATAGGCTGCAATACTGTTGCTCAGAAGCTCCATCTCCTGCTGCTGCGTCTCCATCGCGAATCCTCTTCGGACACCTAGAAAAGGGAAAAGTCGTCATCATCATCATCGTCGTCGTCGTCGTCGTATTGGAAAAACATGCTTTAACCCCCTTCTTTGCACAAGACAAAATTAAAGACTAAACTTAAGGCAAGCCTGGGAAAGGGATTAGTTCAGGATCTCCTAAAACAAATTGCCGGAGGATTTGCCGTGAAGCCCGAGAATGCTTCCAACGGGAAGAATTAAAAGATCTATCCCTTCCCTTCTTTCCTTCCCAAAATTGCATTGCTGGAAAAAGCACATCCAGGGCAGTGGATTTTTTGATGATGAAAATGACTTTTTAAAAAATTAGGATTTAAAAAATAAAAAGTAAATGCAAAGAGTAGAGATGGAGGGAGGGAAAGAGGAGAAACTGACATTGAAGGAAAAGAAAGAGCGAAAGAAAGAAAAGAAATACATAGGACACCAATATGGGTTTGGCAGATACATTAATATAATCTGACCATAGCCTTGGTCCTATCGGGAGCAACCCATTAGAATAGATGGATTGAATCAGTAGGATTTATGTAAGTGATGCCTCACCATTCAGCCACTGAATCAATGGATTTACAATTGTTGGGACAGAGGATCCTGAAAATGCATTTCCATGGAGTTGTGTAAAACGGTGTGAAAGGACATCCCTACTTAGTTCTGGTGCTGATCACAAAATCCTGGGGCTGGATCTCTTCCCAGAGATGCCTCAAGGATGGCCCTTTGTGCCTTTGGGGACGGTTTCGGAATAGGAAATTGCTCTCCCTGGTTTCCTTCCAGAAGAGGATATTATGCCAAAGTTCAGCAGATGATGTTTGGGGAATCTCTCAAAATCTCGGCAAAACAAAAGGGATGACTGGGGACTTTGCTAAGAGTCGTCGCAACGCTTGCAATGACCGACCCCAGAGAAGCGACGGCAACCATTTGCCAAATGTGGGCACAGATGGGAGGATTGGCACAGACCCGCAATCCCCGTGGGCAGCATGTGGCCCCCTCCGAGGCCATTTTTTGAGGCTCCAAAATATTTTGGGGGAAAGAAACGAATCCTCCAATGCAATAACTGTGCGTGATAATCATTCATGCCATTACTTGCTATTTTCGCTTTATTTGCGGGGTGCTTTAAATGCGCTTTAATCTCTCTCTAATGACAAAATTAGCCCCAGTGTTGTGCTGGCCAAGTGCCGTAATAATAAATATCTAAATATCTAGCCCCAGCGTGACAAACTCCACTGTCTTCCCCAGCCTCAATTTAAAGAGCGATGGGTTGGAGAGTGATAAACCGGCACAGATCCAACACAGTTCTTGTACTGACAACTCTGAGCAATGCCTCCTTCTTTGCAAAGCTCCAAGCCAAAGAGCTGCCCGACTGTTCCCAGCCTTGAGGCTTGTCATGGGACTCCCGGAGAGGAAGGGGAACCAAGCCAAGGAGCCCCATGACAGTCATGCCCCCCACAATTGCCCTCTCTTCTGTCCAGAGAGCCCGTCCTATGCAATTCTCCCACCCCTCCGAACAATGGGTCAGAGAGAGAGGAGTTTGCCAACTTTCCTTACTCTGAGGCTCTTCTCGGATCCCTCATTGCCTGCTTGGCTTCCTCCGTCACAAGACCGCAGAGTTGATCACACAGGAACTGATTTCGGCATTAAAGAGAGACCGAAGCACATTTAAAGCATCCCGCAAATGAAGAGGGAATGGCATAAATAATTATCACACACATTCACGCAAACAAAGCGATATTGGACATGCGTTGTCGCCGAAATCCGGAAAGTAAAAAGACGCATGCTGACGCTTCTTTGTGACCACTTTGATGGTGGGTTTTATGCGACGTCGTGTGAAATCGTTTCGCGCAATTACATGATTTTTTCCCGGGATATTCGCGGGATGAACACCCGATCCCCTTCGTGTGATAAACTCCTCTATCAGCATTGCCAAGGTTGCCTTCTGTGGCACCACCAGGCGCTATCCTTTGGTCTCAGGTCTCTGGCCAAAAAGGGATTTGGCAACCCTGATTTTGAGCCCATCTTTGGCCACTCTCAGCCCTCCAACTACCATTCATCATTCTCCCCATTGTGGGACCCCCATGTTAAGGCTTTGGCTCCATTGAATGGAGTCGATGGAGCTTTTTCCTGCCCTGCCGGCTTCCATCTTCCTGTTACGGTCAGGGGAAAATTCGTCCTAAGCAGCGGAAATATGTTTTTGCTGCGTTCAGAGCGGAGATTTCCTTTTCCTCGTCCCCCACCCTTCCACTGGCCGGTCTTCCAGGTCACGGCTATTTATGGCCAGATCCACGGATGGACGCCGTGGACGGACCCGGAAGGACTGAGGGTCGGAGGAGAGACGCAGGAGAGAAGAAGGAAAAGCCTTTCCATCATGGAGACTAACAAACATATATTGTTTTGGAAGCTACACAACGGCCTGGTTACTCCTAGCATGGAAGTTACTACTACTACCCCACGCTGGATTATTTATTATGCATTTTTTGGACAATGGGTATCTGAGGATTAGGCAGCTTTTCCTTTTATATAGATAGACAGAACAAGATGCCCAAATCTTGCAGTTTGGGGTGTGGGCACTTCCTAAAGGCCAAAATTGTGCACCGTTCATTTAATGAATGTTGGGAATGTGTTTGTTTTGCAGAGAACTGCTTGGCTAAGATAACTGGAATTAATGCATTTCTTGGAATTTAGGCAAAGGACAGACTCCGTGAAGTGTTACTTTCCTGCATGAAACAAATAAAAGAATGTCACAAATTTCGTCTGCCTCTTCTTTCTAATTTTGGAAACCTTGCAACGCAAGGGTGCCGTTTTCGAGCCACAGGCCGAGACACGTACACTTTTGCCAAACTCAAAAGGAGCCATTTGGAGAATGAAGCACCTTTTGGCAAAGCAGTGGTAACTTATGGAGGGCCGGGTGACCCAATCTCATTGCCACAGAGGAGGACAAGGCACTGTGAAATGTAGGAGAGTCAAAAATAAACGGGGCATTGCAAAACCAAAGCTGAAAACACTCGTATAGATATGCATCCGCACTTCTTTGCCATGCTCGAAATGGAGAACGTTTTTGGAAATCCTCCCGGACAGAAGGTTGATGTGTCCTGGAAAAAGAGGATGCCCGGGTGGTGTTTTTCCTGCCTTTTCCCAGCAACCTCCTCCCCCATTCTCTGTTTTTTAAAGCTGGAGGGGAAAAGAAAGGAAAGAGAGATTTTGAAAAAGTCTTCAGGAATGTTTCTATAATCAAAAGCAAATTCTCCAGCCCCCAGGACTTCCTGGAGGAGCCTGAAAGATAATGTGTCCAAAGGCAAAGAGGAGGGAATAAATAATGCAAGTCAGAAGAAGGAGGCTGCAATAAAAGAGAATAATTTGGGGCTGGAGGAGAGATCCCATGTGCGTCAGTGTGCGCCTTGACTTATGGCAACAACCCCATGAATTTTGCACAGGTTTTTCTCTGGCAACGAATCCTCAGAAGTGGTTTTTGCCAGTTGTTGTTGTTGTGGTTGCGTTCCTTTGAGTCGTCTCTGGCTGACGGTGATCCTAAGGCGAAAATCACGGAGCTTTCTGGGCAAGATTTGTTCATAGGTGGTTTGCCTTTGAGGCTGAGAGAGTGTGGCTTGCCCAAGGTGAACTCTCAATGGGTTTCTACGGCTGAGCCAGGAATCGAACCCTGGTCTCCAGGGTCATAGTCCAATGCTCAAACCACTACACCAAGCTGCCTCCAAGTTTTGCCAGCTCCTTCCTCTGAAACGGAGCCGAAAGCACCAGATTTTGGAAACGATGCTGGCCTTGGTTTATAAATAAATTAGAATATTGATACGATAGTAAGAACGACAAACTGTGGTTTAAAAGGTAACAACGCAACGTATTAATACAGACACGAATATGACAGAATTATAGAAAATATATTAAATGTATTAATAATTCAGATCTAGGGAAAACAAGGAAGTGTTAGACAGAGCATTAATGTCTGACACTGATATATTAATGATATTATACTTGCATAACTATTAAGAGGAAGATTGTTTATATTGCTATTTTTAAAAGTTTTTAATGTTATTTTTTTCTTTTTTACTCCATTTGTTAAAAATTATTCCTCAAATAAATAAAATTATTCCTCAAAAGGACTTGGATGAGAGACGGCCAAGGAAACCCAGGTGCTGTAAAGCTCTGTTTCAGAGGAAGGAACTGGCAAAAACACTTCTGGGGCTGCGTTCACACTGGAGAAATAAACCGTTTTAAGTGCCATGGCTCAATGCTGTGAAATTCTGGGAATTGTAGTTTGTTGTGGGGCCCAGAGCGGAGCGGAGCTCCGCTCTGGACCCCACAACAAACTACAATTCCCAGAATTTCACAGCATTGAGCCATGGCACTTAAAACGGTTTATTTCTCCAGTGTGAACACTCCAGACGCTTCCAAATCTTTCTTTGCACTGCAGCCCAGGGTCCTCCGAAATGGAAAGAACCCAATTCCCTTTGGAGTGCAAGATCATTTCTCTTGTAAAGTATAGCCTCATCAAAACTAAAAGACAAAGTCCAGCTTTAGGACTGGACTTGTGTTTGTGTGTATGAGAAAGAGAGAGAGAGAAAATGAATGTTGTGTCTTCCTGACATCCACATTTGGCAGAAGTGTTCTCGCTATGAGCAAAACCCTCTTAAAATGGGGTTTCTCTGCTCAGTTTGGTGACCTCTCAGGATGGTCTTTGGCTGGCCTAAGAAAGGCCTTACCAGATTTGGGGGATTTTTCTAAGGAGAAACACAGTACGGCCAAGTTTTTTGGGGTTGGACTATAGTTCTGGGGTTTATTCGGCCCTGGAAACCCATCGGGGGACCTTGGGCAAGGAGTCACACTCTCTCAGCCTCAAAAGGAAGGTAACGACAACCCTCCTCTGAACAAACCCTGCCAAGATAAACCCTCTGATAGCTTCGCTTTAAGATGGCCCCGAGTTGGAAAGGACTCGAAGGGACGCAAAACACACATCCACACAAACACAACCCTTTTGAAATGACTTGAAAACCCTGTACCTTATTGCTGTCTTCTTAATCTCTCTCTCCAAAGGCCTTGGCTGAGGCTGACTGCTCCAGTTCAGCCCTTGAAAGCATCCTTTCCCTGCCTCTGGGCATGGACAGAGTGCTCTCCTCCCCTGCTGAGCATCTCCACTCTTTAGGGGGGGGGGATGAAAAACAGTGCCCCCAAGAAAGATATGGGGAAGCCCAGCTAAGACAGCCCCACACCTGACCCTCTCCCCCAAAAGGGCTTTGTTGTCTTGCAAACCCAGCTCCACCACTTTCCTTGGCGCTTTTGCTGCGCGCTTTTACGCACCAGGAGCTCACCTGGAAAGGAGCAAAAGCTCCCTCTTTGCCTCCTTGGGAAGGTTTTTTTTTGGGGGGTGAGCTTGATGCCAACCCTGGACTGGGACCCCCAGACCCTCCTGGCAGCTTCGGAGGAGAAAAGAAGGAGCAAGGAAGGAAAGGAAAAAGGAGGGAATGAAGGAAAGGAGGAGTGCCAAGAGGCGCAGCAGCAGCAGCCAGAGTCCCAGCAGGCGCCTTACCTCTCTCCTTTCTTTAGGGCTCTCTGTCTCTCTTTCTCTAGTCTTTTCTTGATCCCTTGCCTTTGGGGGTGCCAGGGGTCCAGAAGGAGGGATCAGAACCAGGGAGAGAACCTCTCCTTCCCTGCCTTGGAGCTGGCCAGCCTCCTCCTGCCTTCTTTCCCTCTTCCCTCCACCCCTTTGGCTCCAAAAGCAGGAGGAGAGAGGAAGGGAGGAAGGCAGAGGAGGAGGCAGGGATGGAAGGATGGGAGAAGGGAGGAAGGAGAAGGCAAGGGGGCCTGGCCCAGAGAGAGGAGGACCCAAAAGGAAGTTTGGAAAAGGCACTGGTCCCACCCAGGCATCCCCAGGAAAGGGATCCCCAAGACGGATCCCCAGCAGATCACAGGAGCCTAGGGGGGGTTGGGCATGGAAGGGACCCCACAAAGTGTTTGAAGGTGTCTTCTTGCAGGGAAGAAGAAGGGGTCAGACTGGATAGCCCTTGGGGGGCCCTGCTAGATCTAGGGTTCTCTGTCCTCCTACAGGGCAGGAGGAGGCTGGACTGGATGGCTTTTTGGGGTCTCATCCAACTCTAGGAATCGATGATTCTCTGGTGTGTAGTAGAGTCTCCTTCTTTGGAGGTTTTTAAACCGAGGCCGGATGGACGTCCAGCAAAAGCAGGGTTTGATTTGTCTATTCCTGCAGAGCAGAAGATGGGGGTCAGAATGGATGGCCTTTGGGGATCCCTTCCAACTCTATAATTCCATGATTCTTGTATGGTGTCTTCCAGGCAAAAGGATAGGGCTGGACTCAATAGCCTTTGGGGATCCAATGCTTCTAAACCTCCAAAGGACAGTCCCCCTTCCCTCTCCAGAAGCAGGCCTTTTCCACCATCAGACATGGACTGCCTTGAAGGGCGGTGGACTCTCCATATTTGTGGGTCTTTAAGCAGAGGTTGGAGGGCATCTCTCCAGTATGCCTTCCTTCATGGCAGAGTGGCCCTTGCAAGGAGAAACCTGTTGGCCAGGCCTTATTTGAGAGCCAACCTTCTCCGAAATGTCCCAACCGAAGGGGGAAAAGAAAAACACGAGCCCTTGCGGTTGTTTGTCCAGGAGGCCCACAGAAAATCTGGAAAGAAGGGAGGTTCAAAAGAGGCCCAGGACAGAAAGGCCTTTTTCTTGCGGCCCAATGGTTTGCCCCCCTTTTGCACCCTGGGTGTGTTTGCACAGCGGCTGGACACACACCTCCTTTGCTCGGGGAGGGAATGAAATCCATCCTCTTCATGGCTGCTCCAGTTTGATGTTGTATTTTGCTTCTAAAAGGAAGGCAAAAGGCAGGTATGTCTGGTAGCCAACCTGTCCAGGGAAAAGCCCACCATTTTTTGAGAAGTGCTACGGTCCACTGCCATTGGCACAGAGATCCAGGGGCACCATTTTGGTGAGCTCCGTGGCCAGAATTTGGAAGGAGACGATTACTTTTTTTTTGGACTCCAATTCCCAGGGGGATTCTGGGAGTTGGAACCCAAAAAAGATAAGGTTCTTCATGTTCTGGTCATGACCCAAATGGTGTCCGAGCTAGTTGCGCGCCCAAAAACGAGAGATGCGCTTCCTGGCAATGGCAAGGTGTCCATTTTTAGCTTGGCCCAACTCTGTGGTCAAGGCGTTGGCCTGACCCATGGAGGAATGTCTATTTTGTGTGTGTTTTGTCAAAAAGATGAACTCTCCCTGCTCTTGCCTAGTTTATTTTCTCCATTTTGTTTTGTTTTCAAAGCCCAAAGGAATGCGGACGTCACAAACATGATGGCTCATGTCTCCGATGTGGTTTCCTTTTTGAAAAAAAGCAACCAACACCAAACCGATTTATTTTGAGACCCAGTTTTCATAAAGCCAAACTCTTGGCTCCCATTTGGAGGGAATGCGTCAATACCAGAGGACCTGTTGTCCACCTTCAGAAAACAACTAGGATGTTTTCAACGTCCAAATGTTGGAAGATGTTGCACATTCCCCAACATTTCACAGGTGCAAAGAAGGACATATGCGGCCACAAGGTTGGATCCAGGCAAAAACAAGCGGGCAAAAACGGTCTTAATGAGGAAACAGACACACAAGTAGAAATTTAAATGAAAACATCATAACCATCTACGTACTGAGTTAAGGAAAGTTTGAAGCAAGGGAGAAAAACCCCAAATTAGCCTGTTCAGGAGGGCAAAGAGTCCGCGGCTGTCTCTCCTGCTGAGCTGATGAATGCAAACTACTATTTCATGTTGAACTCGGTTTGCAGCAAATGACGCAAAGAGAGGAAAAAGGGGAACAGTGGGAGGAGAAGAAAGAAACTGGGACATTTCAAAAGTAGCTGAGAAAGTGGGATGGCAAAGGATTAAATGGACCCATCCCTGTCAAAGAGGAACAGTTGGAGAAAGCGATGTTGCTTTTCCATAAGGATCCTGAAAATTGCATTTGAGCATCTGATCACGAAAGGTGGACAGCTAACACTTTTCCAGCGGAAAAAGAATAATCTGATAAAAGAAAGGATTTGTTTCTCTGCTAAACGAGATTAGATAGCTAGGTAGCCAGATATATATATATATATAGATAGATAGATAGATAGATAGATGGATGGATATGTCTATAAAGCACAAATCTCCACATGGAGCAATAGCATTTAAGCCCAATTGTGCCATGCAACCCTCGTGTTGAATGGCAAATCGACCAACTGAATACACAACCAAAAGTGCATGCAAATCTGCAGGAGGCTCTCAAAAAGATACGAAACACCAACTAAACTCAGGAGGGAAAAATAGCCAAACCCAATAATATAGAAAACAAGAGAATTCTTAACCAACAATGTCAATTAGTAGACAATGTAATTCATGTACTTGTAATATACAACTAACGAATAAACTGAATATATTATGTGCAATACATAACTCTCCCTCCTGTTAAGTCCTGGTCCCTCATTCCTCTTTTGCTCCTCTAGAGATGATGGAATAAGAGACGGTTCCTGCACACATGCAGAGTGCACTCTCACCAAACTCCCAAAAGTCACTCACCTCAGTTCACCGGGGATGATGGTGGTGGCAGTCTGCGATCCTGGAAGAGACCGGCTTTTCCCTTCTGGGTCTCAGCACTGAGATCCCCCGGATAGGTTTTGCCTTTGCAAAAGGTGGATCCGGACGGACCTCCTGCAATCTCTCTTCTCCTCTTTTTCTGCAGGAACGAAGTCTGGAGTTTTCCTGAGAATGAGAGCAAAGCACTGGACTGAACCGGGAGCGTGGACACACAGTCCTGTCTGCCCCATAACCCAGAAATCCCCCCCCCACACACCGATGGAAAACAGCGATGCCAAAAACGTGATGCCTCAGCAGAGATGAGCCAGGCCAGGCCACTCCAAGGGCCAGCCTGGATCTGAGATGGGGAAACAAGGAATGAGATGAGACGGGTAGCCTCCTTCCATCATTTGTTTTTGGGGGTGTGCGCATGGGAGGGATCCCTGGCTTCTCTCCCCTTGTGGACAGAGATGGGCCAACCTCACAGGGGTGTCCCCAACACACAAACACCCCAACTAGGCCTGCAGGACAAAGGCAGGAGGGTCTCATTCACTGACCCCATGGCTCAGCTTTTTCTCTGCCTTCATGCCAGGGTCGGAGTGGGATACAGGAGGGTCACCATGTGGCCAGAGCCAGGCCCTTGTTTTCCCAGGAGGCTCATGAAACCGGCCTGGATGGACAGTGGGGTGACCATGGCCTCTGGGTCTAGCACCAGTGGTGGGCCACCTCTGGTCCAGGGGCCAAGGTGGCCATTAAAGCTCCTTTGTAGTCCTTGAGCCCCCTTTTTAGTGGGTGGGTGGATGGATGGATAGATAGATAGATAGATAGATAGATAGATCGATCAGTGGATGGTTGGATGGATAGGTAAGTCAATGACGGCTGGGTAGATTTATTTTATTTTTATCCACCTTTCTCCCAAAGTGGGACCCAAGGCGGCTAACATATATGGAACACAACCATTAAAAAGGAGCCCTGGTGGCGCAGGGATTCAATGCCTGTCCTGTAGCCACTCACTCAAAACCATAAGGTGGCGAGTTCAAGACTAGCAAAAGGGCTCAAGCTCGACTCAGGCTTGCATCCTTCCGAGGAGGTCGCGAAAATGAGTCCCCAGATTGTTGGGGGCAAGTAGCTTACAGTTGTAAACCGCTTAGACACTCCTTAGGCAGTATGAAGCGGTATATAAATGAAGCTGTTTGTTTTTGTTTTGTTTTGTTTGTACAATTAAGATCATAAAAATATAAAAATTACAAATATAACAGTTGAAACACACAAAGTCAAAACTGATAATCTAAGACCAACCCTGGACCAGCCCATCAACTAAGATGGATAGATGTTGGATGGATGGAAGGATGGACAGATAAGTTAATGGATGGATGGATGGATGGATGGATAATGGATGGTTTGATGGAGAGTGGATGATTTGATGGATAGATAAGTCAATGAATGGGTAGATAGAGAGATGATAATTGGTGCATAGATAAATAACTCAGTGGATGGATGGATGGATGGATAGATAGATAGATAGATAGATAGATCAATTGATGGATTGATCGATGGATGGATGGCAAATTACCTCTCCTGGAAGTTTAAAGAGATGGCGGCTCACCTCTTAAACAAGTTGCTCCTCTCTTCTCCTGCCCTTTTGAACTTCTATGAAACCACCCAATTTTTTCCGGAGCAGATGCAGGTTTCCAGCCCCTTCTGAGTGTTCATTTTGTTGTGGGTTCCGGTGGGCAATTTTGGCAACCTTGGAGTGCCCCCGACGGTGGCAGGGACGAGGGCAAAAGCGGTTGCCCAGCCTGAGGTCCAGCAGAAGGCCAAGGAGGGCCCAGCCAGCCTGCCCCGCAGAGATGCTGCCTCCCTGGGGTTCTTCGTTCTCACCCCGCAAGCAGCAAAGGCTCCCACTTCCAGGCTCCTTTCCTGATCCAGGGCCAGCATCTGGTTAATGATTAAGGCTAAGTCAAAAGGCCGGAAGTCCAGGGGAGGAAGGAGGAGGAGGAGGACTGCTCACCCTCCAGCCAGCTGCAGTCACTGAGCTGCTTTAAAGTCTTCCTCCCCAAATTAAAAAAAAATTCCCTTCCGTCTCCAAATTTCTAGTTTTGCAGTAACTGGAAACCTCTGTTGAGCATTGAGAAAAGAGGAGGACAAAACGGCTAAGGGAAGGCCAACACAGCAAAGAGAAACGTTCTAGGTCTGAATGGTTTGCATTGTCTCTCACTCTTTGCAAAGCTACAAATTTGGGGACCGAGATGCAATTGCATGGAGGACACGGTTCTTATTTGAGGGGCATTGCCTTATTTTGGACCTCTCCAGCCACAGCTACGTCTCTGTTGGGAGTTGTCTTCCAAAAAAGTAACTCCCTTCAGCCCAAAAGGTGCCCCAGAGGACTTCGGCAGGGAAAGAGAACGAATCGTTTCAATGATTTTGAAGTGGCATTGCTCCACTAATTCAACCCAGGTCCCCTTTTGCTAAACATGAACATTGTATTTCCCCTAATCCCGTTTCGAATTTGCCTCCTCCTTCATAATTTCCTTTGCAATATCGTGACTTGGTTAATGAAGCAACTGATGGTACCATCCAGAGGTTCAGCTAATAGGAGAGACAGACATTTACACGCAACGATGGCATCTATTTTAATTTAAGCTCTGTCTCTAATTCCTAATGCAGATGTATTGTTGTCCTTTCTCTAACAGTCCCTGGAGGAGGAGGTCAGGCAATTGTTTTCTGGCGTAACTCAAAGCCTTGGTAATGATGTGCAAAGCTTGCATCTCTGCCGGGGAGATGATATGATAGGATTACAGATCTATAAGGGACCCCAAAGGCCATCTATTCCCCCTGCCATGCAGGAATGCACCACTAAAGCGCTCCAGAGAGATGCCCACCCAACCGGTGTCCAAAGACCCCCAAAGATGGCGAGTCCACCACCCTCCAATTCTATGCTTGGGAGAGTCCTTAAAGAAAAGAAGTTCTTCCCTACGTTTAGGTGGAATCTCGTAATTCAAACCCATTGGTTCTTGTCCTAGTCTCTGGAGCATCAGGAAACAAACCCAGCCCACCTTCTACATAACATCCTTTCAAATAACTGAAGATGGCTCTATCGTGGCACCTATCCGTCTCCTCTCCTCCAAGCTCAACATACTCAGCCCCATAAATTGATGGGGCCTCCAGAACTTGGTGGCCTCCAGACCTTTTCCCATCTTGGTCAGATTCCTCTTGACCTGTCCCACTTTGGCCATATCCTTCTTGAACCGTGATGCCCAGAACTGGACACTGTATTCCAAGTGAGTTCTGACCAAAGGAGAAGAGAGAAGCAATATGACTTCTTGCAATGCATACTCTATAGACCAGACTCCTGTTGATGCAGCCTAGGATTGCTTTGGCCTTCTCGGCTGCTGCGTCGCACTCTTGGCCCATGCTGAGCTCACATTAAGACCCCATAATCCTTTTCCATGCACCGAGAGAGGGAAGGGGACCCTCTCATGTCATAGTCGCCTGAGTATCGAGAAGCCTAGGGGTCCCAGAAAGGGCAACGGCCAAGACCCTTTGGCTGCAAAAAGAATCTGAAAAGCTGCCTTTTTGTTTCCTTGCCCGGGGATGGGGAGAAACAAAAGCGAAAGGGAGGCAAATGTGGGGCCTGGTTCCCATTAATGTTACTGAGCAACGGTTTCTCCAGCTTCTCCCCAGGCAGGGACCCCTTGCAGGATCCATTTGGGAAGGAAGGAACAAACAGCACCTGGACACCAGCGTTTGTGTTTTCTTGCTTGGTGCCTTTAAAGCGTTGCATTTAAAAATTCCATGCAAAGGGGAAGGAGACACAGAGACAACATCTGGAATGGTAATTGGGAACAAAAATGCAGGCTGGATTCCTCCGCCTGGACTTAAGGGACGCTTTTGGTGAACTGCTTCCAAGGAAAGAAGTTTGGGTGTCGAGTGCGGGTAGGAGACAACGAAGGAGATATAGAGTCACTGAGGTTTCTCAAAAGGCATCTAGTCCAGACCTTTCCAAAGACAATGTCTACCGGAGCAGAACGGGGGTCTGTCCCGGAGCACTTGTGCGCATGAATCCCGCTCTGAGCCCCACATCCCTTGCTCAGCTCTACGGAGTTTATCACACGGGGGACAATTAGAAGCATAAATGGTGATTAGCCCGTGATAATTCCACAATTGCACTAATGGTGTTCACACAGCCTCAAGAGGAAATGTGATTAAAGTGCCATTATTCCGTGAATAGCAGCAAATCATTCGCGGGATTTTCCTGTGAATGACTGTTTGCTGTTTACTGCCTGGTTATTGATGGGATAATGGCTCTTGTGTTCCTCTCATTTTAATGCCCATTGCATGATTTTCACCAGTTAATCGCTGCTTAAACTCCACGTTGTGATAAACTCCTAAGTACCTGACCCTCCAGCAATCACTAATGCTCTAAAACCCAAGACGAGCCTGATTTCCGGTTGGCCTCTTGGTATCTGGGGATAGTAAGGATTTGCTAAATAAAAAGTAATTAATAATTTTGGGGGAGCCACGGCTGCTCAACTAGAAATTTCTTTAGACACAATACCGCAACTTCCAGCAGCCCTCACATCACTTTTTGGACTACTGTAAGTCCCAGCACCCTCCAGATGCAGGGAGCTGTGATCCAAAAAGTGAAATCTGGGAGTTGTAGCATGGTTTGAGCACTGACTCCAGAGACTGGGGTTTGATTCTGCGCTTGGCCATGGAAGCCCAACAGGTGACTTTGGGCAAGTCACACTCTCTCAGCCAAGAAATCCCTGTGATAGGGTTGCCATAACGACTTGAAGCAACACAACAACAAAACAACTAGCAAAACCACCTCCGAGGGCTCTTTTCCTAAGAAACTCCTATAAAAATACATAAGTGGGACAGGCGACCTGAAGTTGCACACTGAGTCCCCAAAAGTAACTTTTCCAAGAGTTGGCTGAGGATGGGGAGCAGGGTCCCATTCTGCGCCTGATCCTCCATCGCCCCCTGCTGCCCAAAAGTGGCATGAAAGCACCCTCCAACAACTTCGGGCCACTTTCCTCCCCTTTTGCTTTTGATGCAATATCCCAAACTTTTGCGTAACTGAGCCCAGAAAGTGGGTTCGCGTTCCCCAATTATCACACAAGAGATCTCGGATTCCGTTTCTACGTTATGAAAACTTTATTGCTGACATGCAGGAATAAGTTGGATGTAATACAAAAATAGGTCTCTATACAAATTCTCTTTGCAATTTATTATTATCATTATTCTTTTTACAACAGGATCTTTTGTCTCTGGCTTCTCACATATCAGCCTGTAATCTACCCAAAGCAGAAATCTCACACCGACGTGCCTCCCCCCCCCAGCATCTCCCACTCCAAATTTTGTTCTTCTTTTCCATCTTCTTCCAGTTTTCCCGTTGCATCGCAATGCAATAGAAAGGCTGGAACGCTCCCAGCTCTGGAGCATATTGCTATCTTTATTTGGAGGGCGGATGGGGACTGATACAGACACAAAGCCGGTTACGTTGGGGAAGGAAAAGTGGGATGGAGAAAAAGGCCCCGTCCTGCTTGCCTCCTTGAGGGACGCATTTAGGAAGGGGAACGGAGACCTGCCCTAGCACTGGATGCTTTCTGCCGCCGGTGCCTTACTTCCACTCTCATTAGGAAAACGCGCCGAGTACAACCAGATCCTTGTAGCCCAACGTCAGTCCAAAAGTGTAAAACAGTTCAAAGGTGTAAAATTGTTGGGTTTCAACGGCATTGCCTTTCAGCAGACCCTTCTACAAAGCTCCACGGGGACGTCCAAGCCATGAGCCGACAAGGGTCGCAACTCATTTCTGGAGTGGGGAGGACATGCCTTTCCTCACTCTAGGGCTTCTTTCCGTTCCTGCCAAGTGTTCTGGGCATTGTAAGGGGTAACCCCAGAAGCTGAGCCCTGAGAAAACAAAAGGACCCCATCCCTCTATTGCACCTGGAAAGGACTTTGGGTGTTGACGGTGAAGCTGGTAGCCCTGGGGCCAAATGCACCGTCACCTTGGTCTTTCTGGTAGCTTTTCCATGTTCATCAATCCAGCTTCTGTCTTGGAGGTGAGATGGCCAAGGATGCAGCTTCAGGAGGACCACTGACTCACGGATGCTGAAAGCTCGAGATTGCGTGGAAGGTGGGCAACGGCGGTCCAGAAGACACAGCAAATCCTCCATCCCTCGTGAGAAAGACCACCTAGGTCCTTGTTTGTTCCCTGCCTGGCCTTTGCAAAATGGAGACAACGCATGTTCTGCCCCATATCCAGCTCCATGGAGATTCCATACAGAGGGCTTGCACATGGGCCACAAAAACAACAAAGATTTCCAAGGTTCGAAATCCTGAAATCCTTCTGTCGCCTCCTGTGAGCACAAAAGCATTCCCAAGACAGATCTTATGTATCTCCATTTACAACCATGGAAATGTACTTTCTCAGGGAAACCTTCCTCCTACTGCAAGTAGGACTTTGGGGTGTCCACACCCAACTTCTTATCCGTTTCAATCTCCGCTAGCAAGGTTGGATCAAACGCTCCAGTTTGAGACATTCTCCTGTCTGTGTCCCTTGCTCTTTGCTATCACTTCGACCAATGCTTCTGTTCAGGGGAAAAGAGAAGCCAAACTTTATGCCAGTGATGGTACCCGGGAAGCGATCGCCGGTAAGAGAGGAAGGTGGGGCAAGAAGATCCAGAAAAGGTTGCTCGAGAATTGGCTTAAATCTGGCAAGAGAGGCATCCAGTTCAAGGAAGGTGGCTCAGAAATGATCCGGTCCATTCTCGGCGCAACCTGGTCTCGGGAAGATCTTCGCCCAAAGTGCCGCGGTTGTGCGGGTAAGTGCTGCGGTGAGACAATGGCAAGACGACGCAAAGAGCCAACAAAGGCTTGGCAACTCTTCTTGAACCTGACTTGCTGGTAACTGGGAGGAGGGTGGGGTGCATACTGGGTGGGGGAAATGGTGGGACTGGGAGAGAGCGGAGGAGGAGGACAAAATACCTTTTCACATTATCACAGTTCTATCTCTCCAGCTGTGCCACTGCGGGGAGAGGGCAAGAGAGACATCAACAGAATTAATGCAACATTACCACAAAATATGAAGAAAAACAGAAATCCCAGGAAATCCAGAAATATTAGGATTGAGAGGTTTGCACCTCCAGAAAAGAAGAAAATAAAAACAACCTCTCAAATAAACAAGGAGAAAAAAGAGCTACATTTTAAATAGCTTCTGGTTGAAAAACTCTTCCTGCATCTCACAATTTGATTCTGTTCACCTGAGTCTCTGGTCACACCGGTGTCTCAAATAGATGCTTGCACCAATTATATCCAAACCAGGCGTTAAATTAAAAACTGAACCAAGAGAAGGAGGCTTTTGGGGGAAGAGGGTGCTGAATGGGAGAGGGCTTAAGAAACAGGTATTTTTTTAGTGAAACCCAGAGGGAAAGAAAAGGAAAGGTGAGGGGAAAGGATGAAGCTTATTCAAACCATAGGGGGGCGAAACACAAACCGCAGGGTGCGCATGTGTGGGTCTGTAGTTCAACCGCGGGCGTCAGGAAAGCGGCCCCGCCGGAGCAAACCTTCCCACCTGAAGCACTCGTCCTTTCAGTCCAGAGAACAGTGTGGTTAAAAAAGACAGAGAGGTAGATTTCAGAGTCATGATTAAAAGCAGATCAGCTGTCTAGGGGAGAGCTGTTCTCCCCTCCTGAACCCCCAGAGAGTTGTCTCCTCTCCCTGCCTTTTGGGGCGGAGGGTGACGGCGGGGCGCACCAACCCCAGCAGGCGAGACCCGTCGGGGGTCTCAGAGCGCAGGGGAAGACTTGCTACATTCTCGGGGGTCCCAGGAGGCGGCGGCGGTCAGGGCGGGTGACGTCCTCGGAAGAGGGTTCTGGCCCGGCAATGCGGCTACTTCCGAAGGTAGTGCTGTGCTAGGATGGCAGCATCGAGAGGGTTCATAGGCTGTGCGTCGTGCCCAAGGCGCCGGACAGGGGGGATGTTACCGAACTGCCGCTTCTGGAGGAAGCCCTTGGCCTCGTGGAGGGTGTTCTTCTCCTCCGCCAGCAGCAGCTGTTGCCTCATGTAGTTCTCGAATTCGTACTGGGAGCACTCTTCAGTCACTTTGGCCTGTGGAGAAGGGACAGAGAGTGTCACAGGTGGCTTGGTCAGAGGATCAGGCCAACGTCCCCCTTGCCCCTCAACTGAGCCTCTTGGGTCTCACTCACCTCATGCGCATTTTCCGGATTTCCCACCTGGTCATCTATATCTGGCACCACCTGCAAAGGCCCACTCAGTGAAGACAAGGACTGCCTGCGGAAGAAAAGTAAACAAGGCTCAGAAATGCGCATTCTCATGCCCACCAACTTCATGCCCCTGACGGCTGAGAGAGGGAACGTCCCTGGGTCCCAGGAAAAGAGTTGAAGAATTTATACTGGCCTCATCCTTCCTTCCCAGTCCCCTCGAGTATGGATTTTAACTCATTCTCACAGGCAAGAATGAATACTTTTGACATTTTCCTCCTTGCTGCAAGAAAGACTGTAAAAACGGTGCCATTCTCAAGGATGATTCACAATTTGGGACACAGTACACATGAAATACACACTTGGGGTTCCTGTGTGGAAAATACACAAAAAGCACCTTTTTGTTTTTCCTCAAAAAGTCCCAAATTGTAAAGATTCTCTTCCACCCAGTATTTTTCTCGGCAGGGATGCCCAATGCTTGGGAAACCATTTTTTGTCTCATGTCTGAATGTTTTCCAGTTATTCTTTCCATCCTTCCTCTCGAGCGGCTTGCCTGTTCCTTAGGACCCCATCCGTCCTTCTGGAGCCTCTGGCCGAGTGACCCCCATCCCACCCGCCTCCCTGGTCCTCAACTTACCATGAGGCGATGATGGAACTGAGGGAGTCAAGCACTTCTGAAGCCGTCAGGCGCTGCTGGGGGTCCAAGACCAACAGCTTCCGGATCAAGCACACTGTGTTTTCCGACACCCGTCCATCTCTGCAGGGGAACAGGGAGGGTCAGAGGAGGCTCTCCTTCACTGTGGTGACCCAATGCCAACTACCCCTGGCAGGGATCCCCACTCCCTTCCCTAAGGGGATCGCTATCCATCAGAGGCCCCTGATGATCGCTATCCATTGGAGCACATAAGCATTTCCAATTGCAATTTCTTTTAATTTAAAAGTCAACTGTACACCCATTTCTTAGGGTCCATGTGAACCTCTTACCATACTAATACGGTAATTTTATTCTCTCACGTGTTACCAGTGCTACATATTAACATTATAATTATGTTAGCTATGTACTGACATTACCATTTTCATATGCAAAGGGATCTTGTAGCAATGTTGAGATCTCTTTGCGTACTGATATTCCAGACGAACATCACTATGTCTCTCATCATTTCAAAAGACATCAACACCAACTGTATGCATGAAGCATCCCATTAGTCAGCCTGAGGGGTCCTGGAGGCTGAGGGGCCAAGATTGGAGGTCGCAAGACCGGAAGAAAGCTGCCAATGTGGATCCTGATGGGGTAGGGAGGGTCTTCAGTGGGCCAGGACGGGGGCCTGCAACTTTTACTCACTCTGGGATGGTGTATTCGGCAGCCTTGATCTTGCGGAAGAGCTCCTGGGGGATGCTGTCGTAGAAGGGGAACTGTCCATAGAGCTTGGTGAAGAGGACCACCCCCAATGCCCACATGTCGCTGGGCTTCCCGCGATATGGCCGACCTGCAGGGAGAGGAAGAAAAGGAAGTCTAGGTACATGGCGGTGGCAGCAGCAACAACTAAGGCAGCTGGCTGGTTGGTCTCATTCTGTTTTCTGGGGCTGGAAAGGAGACTGGAGGCACACACAGGAAATCTCCCTCCTCCGGTCAGCCTTGGTTTGTCTAGATCAGTACTGCTGCCTCTGGATGATAGCTATGGCTCTCTCCAAGGCTCCAGCAGGATTCTTTTTTCCTACTCCCTACCACCCAGGAGATCCCTGGCTATTGCCTCCCATCCATGGGTTGGGGAGGAAGACCCCTCCTCAGAAGGGACATTGCCTACCGCTGAGGACGTCTGGGCTGATGTAGGCCGGGCTGCCACGCTGGTCCTTCAGCAAGTCATCTTCGCTCACCAGGTGCTTCCCCAGGCAGAAGTTGGTGATTGTGATCCGGTGGGTCCTAGAGGGAAAGGAAAGAAATGATGGTTGGACCAGGGGACCAAAGTCCTTTGTGCCATGCAGAAATCCAGAACTAAAACACCCCTGAAAGTTGCCCATCCACCCTCTGCTCATAGCTCTCCAAAGATGGAGAGCCCACTACTCTCTGAAGAAGTCCATTCCACTCCTGGAATTGCTTTGACAGGAAAAAAGTTCTCCCTGACATTTAGTAGGCATCCTTTCTCTTGTCATTTGAATCCATGTCGAATGTTAAGAGAAGTGACCAGAGGACCAAATGCTCTTCCAAAATGGCCAAAACAGCTGGGCAGGGCAGCCTTTGGGGCTCACAGAGTGTGTCCAGCCCCGCCATAAACCAAGTGGGACCTTTGGAAGAAGGAAAAAAGGCCTCAGCCTTGCAAGCAGCCAGGCCCTCGATGGCTCCCTTGTGACAGTCATCACAGAGGCCTTCCTGAGCTCATAAACATCCTCCGCTTCCTTTGGCAGACGGCAACGTTTCCCTCCTTTTCCTCCTTCTTCCTCCGCACTGCGGAGTCCACTCCTCCCACGTATACCCACAGGAGCAAACGGTGTCCAAGGCACTTCAGCTGTTAAGTGGATGAGCGCCCATTTGCTGTCGGCCAAAACCTGCCTCCCTTTGGCAGCAGGGAAGGAGGAAGGTACCAGGAAAGAGCGATAAATGAACCATTTGCCTGCGTGGGACTCCAGGGCAATGACTCAGGGCCTTTTCCGCATCAGTGGACCATTGTTCAACGGAGGCTCCGGTAGGTCATGTCCTCCCTGCGCTTTGGAGGCAGAGCATTCCCTGGCGGAAGCAGTGTCCAGAGGAAGGTGACCAAAATGGTGGATGGTCTGGAAACCATCAAGCCCTATGAGCAGCAACTTAGGGAGCTGGGGGTTTTTAGCTTGGAGAAGAGAAGATTAAAGGGTGACATGATAGCTCTGTTTAAGTACCTGAAGGGGTGTCATGCTGAGGCTGGAGCAAGCTTGTTTTTCGATGCTCCAGAGAACAGGAGCAATGGACTCAAGCTACAGGAAAAGAGATTCCACATAAACATTAGGAAGAACTTCCTGAGGATAAGAGCTTTTAAATGGCAGAACATGCTGCCTTGGTGGTAGAGTCTCTTTCTTTGGAGGTTTTTAAACAGAGGCTGGATGGCCATCCGTCACAGGAAGTGCTACGATGGTGTATTCCTGCATGCCAGGGGCCAGACTGAATGGCCCTTGGGAGGTCTCTTCCAACTGTAGGATTCTATGATTCTTTGACTCATTCTGTGTGTAGCTGCCTCGGATGTAAGCAACAGCAGGGGAGCCGGGAATCTGGTCTTTCCTTTAATATCCCCTTGAAAGTGAGAGGATGAGAAGGAAAAAGTCCCCAAACTCCTGTGTGTGAGGTTTTTAAAACACAGCTGGATTTCCCAGCCCTAAAGCCTTCTGAAAGGGCCTGCTCTGATCCAAAGGGAAAGTCCTGAAAATTTGGCAGAGGGGGGAGGGAAAATGTGAAAGGACATTTGCACATGCCCATTCCCCCAACAGAAGAAAGGGACACACATAGACAGCAGAGTCTGGCCTGTATGGACTGGATCTGGCTTCAAGAGGATCTTGCTTTAAAAAAGAAAAGAGAAATGCTTTCCAGCTAAGACACACACAGAGTGAGACTTTCTTCCTGACTCTACAGTTGTGGGTTTAGTACACTGAAGAATGGAGGCACGACAGAAAGAGCAGCTGGTCCAAAAGCGCTTGACTGTTTTTCTCAAAAAGGGGGTGTGTACAGGTATATCCTCCTGAGGGTGAGCCCTAAAGCACCTGGGTGCAAAAGGAAGGGAGAAGGTGATAGCCAAGAACAGGTCGGCCCAGTCTCCCCTCTTGTGACTCTTCGAAAGTCACCCCGGAGCAGTTGCGTAAATGACAAAGCTCTGGAGTCACCTGAGCCGCGTGGGTGCCAGAATCAAGTGTCTGACTAACGCACTACCTGACCCACACCCTCCCCGGCTCCTGCGCACTTCATTCTCAGTCCTCTCTGAAATCTTAACAGAAGGCCGTTGTATACAAAGAAGGTGGGAGGAGATGATGAGGCAGCACCAGAATCTTCTAATGTTCCTGCCTGTCTTGTGTGCGGATGCATCCACCGGAGAACAGAAGTGCTCCAGGATGATGTTGACCCTGGGATCAACGCATACCTGTGCGGTTCCCTTCTGTGGATAGCAATCTTAACAAAGAGTGGCACAAAAGAGCCACAGGAATTCCAAAAGGTGAACGAACATGTTTGGCAAAGACACACACACACACACACACACAAAACACCCCAAGAGCAGCTCACCTTTTGTTCAGCACCATGTTCCCCAGCTTCAGGTCTCTGTGCACAATGTTCTTCTGCAATGACAAAGGAGCATTTTGACTATTAAGAGCAAAGGAGAGGATTGTGTCAGGTGCAGAATGAATGACAAATGTGAAGCATGTGCTTCAACCGCTTTCCTTCGGCCTCCCCTCAAAATGGCATTTGTAGGAAAACAGAAGAAATCAGGAATATTTTGGCTGCTTCAGCTGAATCAGCCCCCATTTAGTCCTCTACACTGTGAGCCATCTTTGATCTCATGTTGGGAGAAAGAAGGGATATTAAATTAAATAATATCCCTTATTATTTAACTTAGCAGCAAAAGTTTCCACATGGCAAACAGCCACGACAAAGCATGGCCCCCTGTGCACTCCAGTTATGGCTGCCACAGCCACCCCCTCCCCAGGCCCACACTTTCCCTTCAGCCCCTTCGGGAAGAGGACAGAGAAAGGTACCTTGTGCAAGGCTTCTACCACCCGCACCACGTCATAGAAGATGACAACCGTCTCCCTTTCGCTCAGGCGCTTCTCCTTGATGACATAATGCTGGAGGTTGATGAGGTCGGCCGTCTTGTCGCTGAAGTCGTGAGCGCAGAGGCAGTCCAGCACCAGGCAGATCCGCTTCTTCATCTTCCGGACCATCCGGTTGGATTCAGGGTCTTCCACAAGCTCACAGGCTCGGTCCTGCATGGCCCAAGAAGCGTCTGTCTCAAAGGCTGGGGCCTTAGACCCCCACCCAGCCCAATCTCTGCTGCTGGCAAGTCGCTGACCCCCTGCATTGTGTAGACTACCAGAAATCTAGGCCCTCCTCTTTTGGAGGTTAGCTCTTACTGCTGGTGCAATGGGACAATGAAAAACCCACCTACAGGTATCCTGTCTGTTTAACGCCGGTCTATGAACAAGTGTGACTCTTTTTGGACATGGTGCAAGAGCTAATCACAAGGCACTGTCCAAAATCTTCCTCAAGCAGCTACCAAACCAGAAGGATGGTGCTGCTGCAGTGGACACGGGAGGCAACACAGCAAAGGGGACTGTATCCTGTTCCTGCTGCAGATTGCTAGAGAGACAGAAAGAGAAAGGACGTCCCTCTCTTCAAGAAAAATTGCAGCGGAAAGGGCAGACAGTCCCTCTGCTTGGTCTCCTCCCTCCCTTCTCTTACCTTTACCTTTTAAGAGCCATTGCTGGGAGGGAACTGCAGGGAGGGAGGAAAAGGGGAGCAGTGGGAGCAGAGCATTACGCTTTGTGCCCCCCACTCCCATATTTTAGAAGTCTTCTTTCCACTGCTTTCTACAACAAGAATAGCACTCAGTGTCCAGGCTCAACAGAAAAAGGGTTTGTAACTTTTTCAGACGTGTGATAAATCCACAGGGATTAATTGGGATAGAAATGGGTGGGAATGGATTCTCATTAGAAGCAAAGAATTCCTCTCCACCAATACTTCATCAAGCACCTGCTAATATGCTTGAAAATGTTATGGAAGCAGCTCCCTAATCTTTTTTTGGGCCAGCTGTGGGCTGCAAGCTGTGTTCAAGTCAGTACAAAATGACATTTTAATGTCAGAGAACAACAAGGAAAATAGATTGTTGTTTTTTCAGGTCTCAAGTCACCAGCAGCTGCTCCTGACAGCAGCGGCAAAAAATGTGGAAGCAATGATGACAGTTTGGAGAAAAAAGTGTAAACAATTGGCTGGCCTTGCCTTTTCCGGCCTGATAGCTTCCAGATGTACTGAACGGCACTTCCCATCACCCACAGCCAGGCTACAGGGATGGTGGGAGCTGCAGTCTCTCACAACCAGAAGATGTTGGGGTTGGAAGTCTTGGCTAGACAGATTTTTGGAAGTCTCTTAGCTTCCCAAAGGGCAAGGTCTGCTGGAGCAGGCCAGCAACAACACTGCACATAGCCCAGGCTAGTTGCCACTGCGAAACACAAAGCCATGAGAAGAACAGGATGGGCTTACCTGGAAAAGGCCATGGTGGTGGACCACCCCATCTTGGTTGTGCAGGAGGGACAAGAGGGAGTACTCGGTATGAAGCAACATCTTCCCCTGACGCTCTTCTTGGGTTTCTGTGCCTTTGTCATTCTTGTCCTCCAAGGTAAGGATCTTTGGGAAAGGAGGCAAGAAGGGTAGGTGGGTGAAAAGGAGTTGTCTCTTTCCTCAAGACGTCAATGCCAGACCAAGGCAGCTCCACTCCAAAAGGCAAGGGCCCTGCTACATGCTGCTTACCTTAAGCTGGTAGAAGTCATCTGTCCCGTCTTTTCTTGCTAAACACTGGACAATGCTAGGCACCGGGGAATTGCCTAAACGAGGCCCTGGAACACACACAAATCCTCAAAATTGAACAGCTTTCCTCAGAGATATGGAGTGGATATTTTTTCTAAAATGGAAATTTCCACACACACCACACACACAAACTAATCTGCAGTTATATGGATATTAGATGAGCTAAATATACAGTATAAAGTTCTAGTTATTCTTCTGAGGAGACTAGTTATGTTAACAAAAAAATACACTCCTATGCTTATTTCTAGGCAGACCCCGCTTTGGACACCACTCCTTTTGAGGAATGGCAGTTCTGGAATATATTAAAGGGCTAAATAAAAGCAGGAGGCCACACAATAGATGGATAGACTCAATCCAGTAAACCACAGCTTTCGCAAGACCTGAGGAGGGCTACTGATGATCGGAGCTTTTGGAAGCCTCTCATTACTAGTGTACAGTAATTCAAAGCCAACGTGGTTGCGCATAACGAACAACAAAACTAAAGAAACTGGGGGTTGTTCTCCTGCCCTTCCACACTTCAGTGTGAGGCAGTTCCAACGGCCACATATGTTCTGGAGAGCATGCGTGTGTCATGTTAAGATGGATGTGCCCCCACTTACCAAGAATGAAGGGTCCAGCCCGCTTGGTGGTGCTGTTGCTGGAAATGCCTGGGCAGAGTGCCTTGGTGGATGTCTCCCCTCCTCCTCTGTCCGACACACGCCTCTTCATTCTGAGTTCTGGAAAGAAACGGAGAGAGAAAGAGAGTCAGAAATACAAAAAAATCTGAGGCCTGGTGTGGTTTCTTCATGGAGCTTTCAAATGTCCATCATGCCTGAAGACAGTTCAGGAGACCAGCTAGCCAGGGGCAAGCAGAGCTTTGAGCCAGGCCAGTGACTGCTCTGTTTCTTCGTGCAAATTCAAAGGGCTGGCTGTGATCTCCAAAACCCTACACAGCTTGGGTCCAGGATATCCATTGGTTTTTATCTCCCCATATGAACCTGCCCGGACCTCAAGGTCCTCAGGGGAAGCCCTTCTCTCAGTCCCACCATCTTCATAGGTAGGGATGGCTGAGGACCAGCTGCCCTTAAGTTTTGGAAATCCCTCCCCAGGAATGGCTCCCTCCTTATTGTCCTTCTGTCGGCAAGCAAAGAGAGTCTGCCCTGGCTTCATTTTGACTCTCCATTGACACAAACAAAAAGGAAACTACAGCATCGCTGAACCTTAAGTAGATAATCTCTGGGGTTCCTCCCAATACTACTATTCTATGACTAAATTTCAGGCACTAGATCTGGGACACACACACACACACATATATTTACCAGAGGTACCAGAAACTCAGAGGTGGGGCTCCTTGGACTGTTGTGAGTCCAGGGCAAATTTACTGGAAAGGAGGGAACTACCATACCCAAATAGCACAAATAGGGTGCCAGCCCCTGGCACATTGGGGGGAAAGAAATTGTCTGCCAGCCCCACATGTCAGACAGCCTGAGAAGCACTAACGTAGATTTCCGTGTTTGTTCCCTGCCTGTTTCTCAGAGCTGGTTTGGCACCCACAGTCGCCCGCCGAGGGCTGAGGCACCCGGCGTAACGTGACACAGGGAAATACGAGAGACGTTCCCACGCTGCTCAGGTTGAAAGGCAGCATGTGGAACAGATGACTCATTTCTTTCCCCTGGAGACTCCTGGCAAGGCACCCTTCCTGCCATCCAACCTGAAACGTCAGCTGCTGCTCTCTACATTGGCAACTGTGGCCAGCCGGCTGGTGAGCAGAAGCAAGGAGAGGCGCCCGGGTGTCATGGGGGCCACAGGAGGTCTCTCCAAAGCACCTGATGTTCATGCAAAAAGAGGGGGAACCCTACCTGAAACTTACCACTCTTTCTTTGTGGAGACAAAGAGACTCCACAGCTGTTCTGTGCAAACCGACACAGTTGGCCCCCCACATTTGCAACTTTGGGCCCAAAACAGACAGGCCAAAATAAAGCTGCTTTGGGTCACTTTGGAGATCTGCTGTTTAAATGACACACACATCTGAAGAGGCCAGAAGCTGCTCCAAAGCTGTGTGGCTTCCAGTCTCTTAGGATGCATGCAGCATTTAAAACAGCTTACCTCGAAAGTGACCCAATGCAGTTTTATTTTGGCCTGTCTGTTCAGGCCCTTTGTCTTTTGTGGACTTGTGGTTTGGATAAATATGTTCTCTCTAGGAATCTCTAGGTCCCCCAGTGTAACTCTGCCAGAGGTTGACCACAGAGCTGCGTTGGAAGAACTTAGAAGTTGCCAGAGAAAATACTTCTCTAGGCATTTGTAGGTCCTCCCAACATGCTTCTATGATCAACTTCTGGCAGGTGTTGACCACAGAGTTGCAGTGGAGGACCTGGAGATTCCTAGAGAAGGTAAAAAGAAGTAAAAGAGAAGGTAAAAAGGTGCAAAGAACAGGGAGCCATGGCCCCAAAGCACACTGCTGTGAAAGGGGCCGAGGCCCCCCAAATCAAAAGCCAGATGTTCTCCAAGCTTTGGCCTCTTGCTTCAGATCTGGCCACCCCGAAGAGCAAATGTAAACATCTGCTTCTGTTCCAAATCTGTGTGGCCTGCAAAGAGAAGCCAGCCAAGCAAAACTGCTTCCGTTACTGAATCCGCCGCCTCCTCTTGGCCACTGATCCGTTTGCAAGGAACCTTGAAAAGCTCCACTGTCCTGCAATTTCCGTGCAACAAAATCTGAGCACCAAAGCCCAGCTGTCCAGGAGTTGCGCAGAGACACACAAAAGGGCCTGTGTGCTAAGGTGGAAAAGCGCTGAGGACGAGACAAGGGCTGCATTGAAAACATCGCAATGGGCAAGGAACCGAGGCTCCAGCGGCTCCGGTTAAAGCCTGACTTCACAATTCCTAGAAAAATCGCGCCTGGGAATGGGGGAGGCAAGAACAGATCGTGACTCAGCCGAAGGCAGAAATAACGGGCAGTCCTTACAAGGAAACCCTGCCGGAAACCTGACCCAGGTTAAGCGATAAAAGGAGAAGCCCAGAAGAAGCCCAAGAGTCTGCTGCTGCAAGAGAAGGAAGCAAAAAGGCACGCAGGATGCAGGGGATGTGAAATACCGGGACAATGGTGAACAGAATCAGCACATCGTTCTGGGCAGAGTCCAAAGAGATCTGTTCATAAGTCCTCTTTTGGTCTCAAAGGACCTGTTGGTGTCCCAGAACAGCCTCACGGATGCCTTTGAGGTCTCTAGGGACAAGTGTGTCATGTCCAAGCTGTCCTGAGATATGTGGGACTCAGTCCAGGGCTTTGAAGATGTAGAACTGGGTCCGAAGCAATTCTGCTGGGCATGTGCGAACGTTTTCCCAATAGGAGCCACCCGAGTCTTATGATTTTCCAGGGAGAGCTTTCCCTTGGTCCCTTCAACATCCCAAGTGGAAGACAGAGCCTTCAAGGTGGCTGCTTCCAGACTATGGCATTCCCTTCCATGAGAGGCTCAGCTGGCCTCTCCTCTTTCCGCCGGCAGACAAAGGCCTTTTTATTTTAACAGACCTTGGACTTTGCGTTGCTTGTGCAGAAGGGGGTGTGCTGGACCTTCACCTTTAAGGTCTAATCATGCTTTTAAGTGCTTTAAATGCTTCCCTGTATTTTTCTATAGGAAATCAATAAAACATGAATTCTAAAAGCAATACTTTTAAATAGCATTGTCTATTTTTTTTAAAACCACTGTATTATACCTTGCTTTAGCTGCATTTTGTTTTTAACTCAAGCTTTGCTGGGTCCTATACTGTGGGAAAAGTGAGATATAAACTGAATAAGCTGAACAGAAAGGTTCATCCAGCCCATAAAACAGAGGCTTGTCTGTAATGATCCTGGCTCTGATTTCTGATCAAATGCATTGACTCTGGAGGGGAGTGATATTCCCGAGTGAGATCTTGTCGGGAGAGGAGATTGCAGGCAGAACAGTCACGCAGCAAACTCTCCTGCCAGGCGGAGGATGCAGCATTTAACCCAGCTGTGCAGAAAGCCAAACCTCCTCAAACGCCCCGACCGACCTAACCCCGGATAGCATGAGTCAGATAAACATCCTCACTGCTGGACTCTGTTAAAGGGCATCAAAATGTCAGCAAAAGAATTCTTCTTTTGCGCTTCTGCCACACTGGCAGCTTCAGGGTATGGGTAGGTTTGGCAAGCCGGACGGCTCTGCAAGTGGCCGAAGGAGAGAAAGAGAAAAGACAAAGACACACAGACAGGGAGAAAGACAAATCCAACCGACCACACAGGGCTCCAAGGAGGATGAAGCCCTAGGACCCAGCTATTTCGCAAAGCAAAGCATGCAAGCAGAGGGCTGAGTTTACCCGTCTTCCTAATTACAATCCAACCTCTGCTATCATTAAGTCCATGAACTGGTGGAAATTCAGGATGGTTCACTGATAATGTTTGCCAGAAGGCACGAGGTGGCCCTGCAGTCAAATAACTCACAAAGTTTTAATTTTTGAAGGGCGAAAGGCTGCATGCGTAATAACAACGTTCCCTAAAGATGCATGCTCAGGAGCGATGCCACTCGCCAGCAGCAAAGCAAGGTGAAACATCCCCCACCCCATGTGTCTTTTCCCTGTGGAAAATGCTTGGCTTTTCAAAATGCAATGGTTGATAAAGTTAATCAGGCGCACAATGAATGAACCCGATACAAGCCAAACGGGGCAACCGTGAGGGCCACAATGCTGGCCAAATCCAAAATCAAGGTTTAACTGGGAGAGAAAGGCAGTGACTGCACCTAGGAAGCACAGATGCACAATTCTCTTCGACTGCAAACACCAACTTGTTGGCAGTTTTCAGTGTCTTTGCTTGTTTTGCCTTATGCTGTCATCCTAAACATGCTTGCTGAGATATATATGTATATATACACACACACAAGCCACAGTGGGACTTCCTTCTGCGTAAATGCGCACAGGACTGTGCTGTTACAACCCAAACAATGTAAGCAAAGTGCAACCGGGTCTTAAAATAGTCACAGGTATTGCAAGAAATACAATTTCTATGCAAAGCTTTCGATTTGTTTGACCACAGCAACATTTCAATCATGCTAAGTCCACATACTCTGGCCGTATCATTGGATGGCAGGACTCACCGGAAAAGATGCTTGGTAAAAGATGCATTTAGGAACCAAAGACATGCCTCCTTATTATTAAGGCCTGTGGGGTTAACTTGATTTCATCCAAATCTGCAGATGTGTCTTTTAAAAGCCGCCTTGTTTTCCACCTGTCAAATTCACCTTTTAGTCTGCTTAGGTTATTTCTATTGTAATGAACTGTTTAAACTTATTTTACTGCATGCTTCTGAGAAACTTCGGAGACTCCAAGAGTTGTCTGAACACAAGCAAATTATTACTGTTATTATTATTTTGCATAGACTCTGTTCACTCTGACTTCTCTGGTCTCAGCCCTGGTGCAATCGGGGCTGGAATAATTGAAAAGAAAAGGTCAAACCCTCAGGGTTTCGGCAGCCCCAGGATTCCTGCAAGTATTCCCGATCCGGTTATGGGTCAGCCACGGGTTGTCTGTGCCATCGGCTTGTCCATTTTCCCCTTCATGCGCACGGAGTTGTAGGAAGCCGCCTTCACTGGCCAGGAGAGTCAGCGTTTCAGTGCTTTGATTTCACAATCGGTAGCTCCAAACTTTGACTGACTCCTCCATAATTAAAGACCTCGAGCAGAAAATAGACGTGCCAGGTGTATTTATTATGCCCATAAATCAGTCCCTGTCTTAATCTCTTTCTCTCTCTCTCTCTCGCGTACACTTACAACTTCCTATGAGGATTAAACAGAGAGTTTTAGAGATTACCGAATATACAAGAGAGACATTTTAAAAAGAGAAAAAGCCACCAAGGAGTCTGAGTGGGAATCATGTGGCCCACCAGAAGTTATCAGAAAACAGCTCCCAGCATTCTTCACTGATGGCTACGATGGCTAGGGAGCTGCTGGGAGCTGCAGTCCAGCAATGTTGGGAGAGCCATGTGAGTATCAACTCTTCTATATCGGGTGGGCATCTATCTATCTATCTATCTATCTATCTCTTGACAATTATGCTCCTGAGAAAATATCATCCCCTGATCTCCCCCATTTTGCAAGTCCATGGGGAACAGCATGCCCACCACCTGAGGAAAGGCATGCCACGGAGAGCACCGGATCTGCCAATCCTTCTCTGCGCCCAAAGCGGCTGCCCTTACAACCCTGGCTTGTGGCCTACCACAAAACCACAACTCTAAGGTGGCCTATCGATAATCACAAGGAAAGGAAAGATTGCCAACTGACAAACGAAACACTCAAGAGAAGAAGAAGCATCACTGCCATGTTCCCAAAACAAAGGATTGGGTCCCCTGCGAGGGGGGCCACAGACCACAATCCCCAAGGGTCATCTTGACACGGGTCCAGGAGAAACAACCAAAACCCATCCGGAGTCTGTTTAAAAACCTCCGAAGGAGGAAACTCGCACCAGTTCCCACCATCAAAACGTTCCACGTTCTTTGCTCAGAGCCTCCTTTCTTGCCATTTGAACCCGTTGGTTGGATTCTTTCCAGCAATTCAGGTGTGTCAAGAACGGTTCTCACATCTCCTCTTCTTCCTCCTTCTCCGTTTCATTGATCCGGCAAACCCTTTTCTTCTCCGCCGAGGCTGCTTGCTCCGCACAATTGCTCTCCACATCCTCGCCTCTCCCGGGAAGGCGCACCTGTCCCATTGCGTGCTCAGCACCACAACGTCACCAGCCGGTTTGTGCTTCCAGCTCCCGGTCAGTCCAGCGCAAGCCGGGCAGAGCTCTCCCAAGCGGAAAGGGGCCCCGGAGAGCCGGGAACCTCCTTGGCAGCAATGCCCACCAGCTCTGGAAGCAACCGGGCATCGGGTGGCAGAACGCAGAGCAGATGCTGCCGGAGAGGAGCCTTTTGTGCTTGGCTTCGGTGTCTAAGAAACAAAGCGAGTGCAAACGTGGGGAAGGGAGAAATGGAGGAAGATGCAAGAAAGGGAGGAGTGGCCGGGGAAGAAGAGAAGAGAAGAAGAAAAGGAGGATTGTCTGCCTGGGTCTCTTAGACGGCTAAATATAAACTAAATGGAAGGGGGAGAGAACAGCTGCTTAAGAGGGAGAGAATTACAAGGGAAGGAGGACCTGAGGTCCCCCTGAACGCAGGAATGGAGGAAGGGGAAAATAGACCCCAGAAACAATGGAAGTAAACAGGGGCAGGCTTTATATCGTTAGTATATTCAGGTATTTGTACGGACCATTGCGTTTTATTTTGAAAGAGATATAAATTATAATAGGGGCACACTTCCACGGGCCAAGTCGTGCCAGGCAGGTCCTTTCCCGGAGCACTCCGCTCCAGGCCTCCCTGCCAGCCATGCCTTTCCACAGACCCCTGCTGGCCGTGCCCTTTCCTGCCTCCCGCCCGGCCAGCCGTGCCCCTTCCTGAGCCCCCTTGCTCCATCCCCAAGGCCAGCCATGGCATGCCATTCCCATAATTCCCATTATGCCAGGCTGCCACGTGCAACCCTGCCCTTTCCCAGCCAGGGCACTCTTTCCCGTGTCTCCCATCCTGCCAGCCATGCCCCTTCCTGGGCTACCATGGCTCTCCCTTCCCAGCCCCAGCCAAGGGCCTCCATGCCAGCCCCCATGCCCCATTCCTACCCAACCCACGGCCAGCCGTGTCCATCCCAGCCATGCCCCTTCCTGAGCCACCTTGCCTTCCTTTCCCATGGGCCAGCCATGCCTTCTCCATGGGGCACTCCATGGCAGACCTGTGGCACTCATGCCCCCCTTCCTACATCAGTCTAACGCATGCCAGCTATGCCTTTCCATAGACTACTCCATGCCCTTCCTTTGCCAGGGCACTTTCCCCGCCGTCGTCTATCCCACCCCGTGCCAGCCATGCCCTTCCTTCCATAGACTACTCCATGCCCTTCCTTTGCCAGGGCACTTTCCCCGGGCATCTCCCACCCTTTCCCAAAGTATGCCCATCTTAGCCCGGGTGACTCCATGCCAGCCATGGGCCCTTCCGGAGCCCCCTTGCCAGGGCCTTTCGTGGGGCACTCCATGCCAGCCTCAGGCCCCTTCCCAAGAGCTCTAGGGACTAAGCCAAGGGCAGTTAAAGCGGGCTCAAACGGCATTATATAATAATAATAATAATATATTGTATATTATATAAAATTATATATTACATTATTTTATGATAACAATAATAACATATTATGATAATAATAATATATTATATTCTGATAATAATATATTCTGATAACAGTAATAATATATTATATAACGATGGTAATAATATATTATGTTATGATGATAATAATAATAATACTTTATATTATATTATGATGATAATAAAAACAATATATTATATTATGATGATAATAAAAACAATATATTATATTATGATAATAATAATATTATATTATGATAATAATAATAATATTTTATATTATGGTAGTAATAATAATGATATGTTAGATCCTGATAATAATAATACATTACATTATGATGATAATAATAACAATATATATATTCTGATAATAATAATACTATTATATTCTGATAGTAATAATAATATATTATATTCTGATAATAATAATAATACATATTATATTATGATGATGATGATAATAACAACAATATATAATATTCTGATAATAATAATAATAATAATATATTATATTCTGATAATAACAACACATTATATTATATTATGATGATATTACCTAATTATATTATATTATATATTATATTATATTATATTATGATGATAATAGTAGCAATATATTATAATTCTGATAATAACAATATTATATTATATTCTGATCATAATATTACATTATATTCTGATAATAATAACAATATATGACGATAATAATAATAATAATATATTATATGGTGACAATAATAATAATAATATATTACTACTGTATTATTATTATTATTAATATTATACTATGCTAATAATAATAATAATAATAATAATAAATACTGATGCTAATGCTATCACACTCTCTCTCTTGTAACCCTTGGGTCCCAAAGCCCTCCGTCCCTCCTCTGAGGCTGAGAGAGTGTGACCCTGGCTCACCCATCCTGGGCCCCGGCCCTGGCCCTCTTCGGCCACCGTCCTTCGCTTCCTTCCTTCCTTCGCAGCCGCCGCTGACTGGACCCAGCGCCACCTGACAACGGACGTGACGCAACTCTGACGTCACCACCACCGGCGCCGCCTACTCCTCCTCCTCCTCCTCCGCACTTCCGTTCCCAACGCCTCTACTTCCGTCCGACATTTTGTTTCCGGAAAGCGACTCCCGCCCGGCTCAAAGATGGCGCCCGCGGCGACGCCAAAGCTCGCCTCTGATTGGCTGAAAGGGAAAGGCGGTGACGCCGGAGAGGAGGGGCTCGCTTCTGATTGGCTGAAAGGGAGAGGAGGCGGCGCCAAAGGAAAATACTCGGCCTCTGATTGGCTCTGCGCGCTCTGGCGCCGGCCGCCTCAAACTACATTTCCCAGAATCCCACTTGAGGCTGATTTAAAAAGCGCTCTCAAAGCGGTTCATTTTAATGCAGTGTGGAAATGGACTGAGGAAGCCACTGAAGGAAACTCTGTTAAAAAGCATTGAAAAATGGAGCCAAACCAAAAATATAGATTAACATTTTAAACAAATATATATATATATATATATGCTGCTATTGATTTTTTATTGATCGATTGATTGTATTATCTATTAATTGATTGATTGTATTGATACAACCCTGCTCTTCAGAAAGGCTCTCCATCCGCAGACAGGAACGGGGAATATAAATATATTTTATTATTTATTATAGAATTATATGGCAGACCCCAAGAAGCCCCTTTATTCTGCCATGCAGGAACTCTGGATCTTATTCTCTGCAACAGCAGAAAAAAAGCTCACTCCCTCCTCAATGTGGCACCTTTAAACCTCAAATACTTGAAAAACATGACTCTCAATCTTTCCCAGGATGAAGGTACCCAAAATATAAAAACCAAGGGCCGGGGAAGAAGGCCAGCTCTCCCAAAAATTTGGCTGGAAAGACAGGGCTCCATTTTTAGTCCGTAATCCAGTTTGACGCCACTTTAACCGCCCCCGATGAACAATCCCTGCCGAGGATGTGATATTTATAATATATATATATATATATGTATATTATATATATATTATATAATTATATAATATAAATATATTACATAATAATGTATTATAATACGTTTATAATATATATACTGTATATATAAAATAAATGTATTATAATATATTATAATACATTATTATATAATATATTTATATTATAAATGTATTATAATATATAATACATTTATAATATATATATATGTATATATATATATATATATTATAAATGTATTATATTATAATACATTATTATATATTTATATTATAAATGTATTATAATATATAATACATTTATAATATATACATATATATATATTATAAATGTATTATAATATAATATATTATAATACATTATTATATATTTATATTATATAATTATATAATATATATAATAACCCTAAGGCAAAAATAAATAAATATAAATTTATAATAAATTATACAATATAAATATATTATATAATAATGTAATATAATATATTATAATACATTATTATATAATATATTTATATTATATAATTTATTATAAATTTATATTTGTTTATTTTTGCCTTAGGGTTATTACAGTATTATTATTAGTAGTATTATGTTTTATTTATATAGTGCTTTGGAAACAAAGGCACGCAAAAACTGTAAAAAAGGGAGAGAGGATCTCAATAAATTTATATTTATTTATTTTTGCCTTAGGGTTATTATTATTATTAGTAGTAGTAGTAGTATTACATTTTATTTATATAGTGCTTTGGAAACAAAGGCATGCAAAAACTGTAAAAAAGAGAGAGAGGATCTCAATAAATTTATATGTATTTATTTTTGCCTTAGGGTTATTATTATTACTAGTAGTAGTAGTATTAGTATGTATTATTTATATAGTGCTTTGGAAACAAAGGCACGCAAAAACTGTAAAAAAGGGAGCGAGGATCTCTAAAGCTGCCAGAGTTTTATTCCAGAAATACAAAAGATGTGTTCGTTCGTGGGTCGGACGTAACAAAACCAGATTATGGGGTACAAAATTCTGTCGGCCCTAAAGGCATATATCCCTTAAGGTCCTATATCTTTTTGCAGAGAAGTGGAGCCGAGCGAGGCCGTTTCGAACCCGGAGCCCTCGTTCCTTTCACCGCTTGTCCTTCGGGCGCGGGAACTCCTTGCGGCCCTTGTCCCGTCCGCCGAACGTCCGGACGCGTTGGATGAGCCGGAGCTGGCCTTCGATGGCGGCCCGGATGTCCACCTCGTCGGGGATGTGGACGTAGCGGACGTTGCGGCCGGCCACGAAGAGGTCGTCCAGTTCGGACCTGCGCCCGCGCCGGTCGGTGAAGGCGGCCCGGTGGAGGCGGATGTTCATGAAGGCGTCCACGTTGGCCACGCGGCCCACGGCCACCGTCTCGTCGCGCAGCTCCACGGTGGTCACCCGGCCCTGCAGCCCCTGGAGGAGCACCACCAGGCTGTTCTCCGAGATCGTCCGCTCCTTCACCGAGTGGCTGACCGCCATCGACTGACCGACGACCGGCCGGAGGGACGGATGGACGGCTGGAAGGGAAAGGGCAGAACGGGAATGGTCAGTCCCAAGGAACACCCTCCAAGGAAAAGCTTGACCTACAGATTCTTTACTGAGAGCTTGAAAATGTTCCCAAAATCACACACTTTGCCATTTTAGGTAAGGGACGCCGTTGTCTCCGATGGGACCTGAGCATCCGTGGATGGTGGGGTCCAGTGGATACCAAGGACCCATAATAATGATCATAATAATAATAATAATTAATAATAGTATAACAATAGTATAATATATAATGGGACCTGAGCATCCGTGGAGTATAACAATAGTATAATATATAATGGGACCTGAGCATCCGTGGATTGTGGGGTCCAGCGGATGCCAAGGACCCATAATAATGATAATAGTAGTAGTAGTATAATAGTATAATATATAATGGGGCTTGTATAACATATAAAGGGTTTAGGGGCCCTGGAAGGAAATCCTAGTGGATACCAAGGGCCAATAATAATAATAATAATGATATGCCTGATTGTATCTAATGGGACTTGATCATCCATGGGTTTTTGGTATCCAAGGGAGGTCCTGGAACCAAACCCCATTGGATATCAAAAGCTGATAATAATAATAATAATAATAATAATATAATCTTGTGCATGCTTGCATTTATGGATATATACTTTTATATAACATTATAATAAATATTATATATATATATATATATATATTTAATAATAATACTACTAATAAAATTTATTTATATACCGCCTTTCCAAAAAAGATCAAAGCGGTTTACAAAAGTGGATAAACAAATACACAAAATACATAAATGATTTATATAAACAAATAAATTAAATATCTAAATAATATCCCTTCAGGCAAGCCCTGATGGAGCTGGGCCTGCCTCTTCTCTCCCTCCCAAGCCAGAGGTATGGAGGGAGGGTCCTTTCCCCATTTATAATAATGTACTGTATACTAATATATATATATATATATATATAGTGTATAATGAAGGTGTACAGGATACACAAGTGAATGCTGTGTTTAGAGCAGAGTCCCAACTGCAAGATACCTCAGTATTATTTCTATTATTATTATTATTATTATTATTAATAAACATTCCTATATAGTATCTGTTTATATATATATATATAACAATATATTCCAAAATATAATATACTATAATGTATATATATATATATATACACCTTACAATATATTCCAAAATATAATATACTATAATGTATATATATATATATATATATACACATACACCTTACAATATATTCCAAAATATAATATACTATAATGTATATATATATATATATATATATACACCTTACAATATATTCCAAAATATAATATAATGTAATACAATGTGTATATATATATATATATATATATATTACAATGTATTCTAAAATATAATATAAATATTCCAAAACCTGCATCTCCCATTGGGACACGTGGGGAAATAATGCCTGGTCATCCCATCAGGACACCATATATATATATATATATCTATATATATATATCTCTGTGTGTGTATATATATATATATATATGTATATATACACACATCAATAAATCTATCTATCTGGGGGTATAATGACTGCCTCTCCCATGGGGAGCTATGGGGAGGGGATGCTGGGTGCTGCAGTCCTCAGTCCTTACCTCCAAGTCCCAAATTCCAATCTCTCTGCCCCTGACTGCCCCCAGCCCAGGAAAGGCCTCGAGGGCGCATGCGCCGACGCCGCCGAGTGCCCCGCCCAGAAAGGCCGAGGTGGGCGGGGCCAGGGAGGAAGACCACGCCCCCGTCAGCCACTGACACTCTCATTGGCTCCTCCGACCAAGAGGAGGCGTGGCTTCGCGCGCTTGTTGCCTGGCTGCGCCTGCTTCCTTCTTCTTCTTCTTCTTCCCCCCTGCTGAGGCTGAGAGAGTGTGACTCCCTCCAGTGGGGCCTTCTTCTTTCTTACGGAGCTCAGCCAGGACTTGAACCCAGGTCTTCCCCAGCGTCCAAGGCTTCTCAAGGCACTACATACAAGAATTAGATGTATGGATATTTTTATATATATATATATATTATATATAAATATATATATTTAACATATATATAAAATATATACAATATATATATATAATATTATATATATATATATATAAAACATAATATATATAATATATATATGTATATATATTTAACATGTACTGTATATAAAATATATGCAATATAATATATATATAATGTATATACAGTATATACAGTATATATATATAATACATATATATGTAAAACATAATATAAAATATATATAACATAATACAGTATATATGTATTTAACATATATATAAAATATATGCAATATAATATATATAATGTATATATATAATATATATATAATGTGTATATATATATATATAATATATATAACATATATATGTAAAACATAATATATAAAAATATATAACATAATATATAATATGTATATATATATATATATAAAATATATAATATATATATTATATATATAATATATATCTATGTGTATATATATATATATATATATATATATACATACACTCATCCCTCCATATCTGCAGCATTGATGATTCACGGATTTTATTAATATGTCCCCTCTAGGAACATCTAGGTCCTCCAGTGCAACTCTATGGCCAACTTTCACAAAAGCCACCCTACAGATTCCTAGGGAGGCCTTTGTAGTTCTCCCAACACAACTCTATGTCCCATGTCTGTCGGACGCTGACCACAGAGTTGCCCCGGAGGACCTAGAGATCCCTAGAGAGGTGTGAAAACGGTTTCCGCCGTTTGCGTTTCCCCCAATATTTTCTGGGGTCCTCCTGTCGAAGGCTGTCATCCTGGCCGGCATCCCTCCTTTTGTTGTGGGTTTGGATGGAAGTGATGCCAACGAAGCGATCCAGAGCGACGCCAACGAAGATGCCAAAGACCCAGACGCTGCAATTCCCAGAATTTCACAGCAGCCACGGCACTTAAACCGGTTTATTTCTCCAGTTTGAACACTGCAAATAAACCCTATTCCTCTCGGGCCTCCACGGAAAGAAACCATATTTGCCAAACTGGCTTTTTGAGTCAAGAATAATAATAATAATAATAATAATAATAATAATAATGTTTTATTTATACCCCGCTCTTCAGCCAAGACTATCAGAGCGGCTTACAATTTGTTAAACAAACAGCTTCATTTACAATTGTAAGAATTAACAGCAATAGGAAAAAAAGCTAAAATACCCCACACTTGGGTCAGAACCAGGAATCCCTTTTCTGAAAAGGACGTGTGTCCCTGGTAAGAATCCATTTGGGTCTCCTTGGACAATAAAATTTAGAATCTTTTCCAATCTCTTTGCTATAATTGCCATAAATATTTTACAGGGCTGACCGTACTGGGATCTTCCCTCTCTTTCGGGATTAAGGTAATGTATGTATTTTTTCACATCTGCAATTATATTTTTCTGGATGTCATTAAAATGTCTTTACCACTTCTAATTTTTTTTTTAAGACAGTGCTTTTCCTAATTTCATTTTTTAAAATCGCACCCGATGCCTCTTTTTCTGTAATATTTCGATTCAGCTCTCACTGATTTCCAGCCAGTCGGATTACCTTTTCCTTCCCCGAGCGGTCTTTAATCTTTATCCTATTACTATCGCCCTTATTGTCATTTCTATATGACGTTTCAAAACAAACATTTTAAACGCTTTCTGGATTTGTGCAAGATTTCTCTCCTCCTTTTATTCCTGTCATTGTGGCTTCCAAGAGGACGAACCGTAAGCAAGACAAGAGGACTCCGTTTCTGTATTCGCTGGCCTTTATTGCCCCAGACGGACACAGCAAAAACCCAAAGCGAAGGGCTGCTCCGGTTAGCTCACAAAGACTCACAAACTCACTAGAAACACAACACGGTTGTGTAAAGCTTAGCTCCTAATGGGGAGCCCTACCTACCTGGGATGTGTGTTTTTGAGGCTCACGGGTGAAACTACAGAACCGGGATGCGACGGCCGGCTTCCTCTGGGGACGCCCCACTTTCCGACCCCATAAAGCTCCGTCCAGAACATTAAATGAGAGCCTCCGCTCGCCTCCCCTGACTCCTTGCCCTCGGACCTCCTCTACACAAACGCACCTAAGCCCCGCCGTGCAGCATTGTCAGTGACCCAACACAAATGGATGGACGGATGGCCAACACAGCAAGGCGCGCGGCTGCCCGCGTCGCGAGGCGGCCCGCTCTTCCGTCCCCGGCGTCCCCGAAGGAGCGTCAGAGCTCGTCCATCATGGCCAGCAAGTCGGCCCCTTTGCTGCTGCTGGGCGGCTGGGGCTCCTCCGCCTCCGCGAACTCCCCCAGGATGCGAGCCAGCTCCTCGTTCCGCCGCTGGTCCTGTTTCGGGAGAGGTCCCCGTTAACGGAAGAACCGCCACGGCCCAACCTTAACGTTTATAGGAAAGGGGCTGCTGGACGCGGAAGCGTAGTTGGAAGAGACCCCGAGAGCCATCCAGTCCAAGCAGGAAGGCACCGTCCAAGCACTCCTGACAGATATGGCCCTCGGTTTAAAGACCTCCGAAAGAGGAGACTCCATCACTCTCCGAGGGTCAAACGGCCCTTACTGTCAGGAGGGTCCTCCTGACACAGAGGTGCCTTTAGCTGCATTGTCTTTCTAGAACCCAGCTCTTAAAAACCAAGAGCGGCTCCCGTTGCCAAAAAAGGGGCGTAATGCCCCAGCTATGGAAGTGTATCCCCAGCACCCAAACAGTGTCTCCCTCGGGATGCACCAAGGACGCTCTTTATCTTTCCTATTCTCCCCTCGAAATACTAGAAAAGAGGAAGGGCCTACCTGTTCTGCGTTTATGTTGATAACCTGGTAGGTTAACTCCTCCGGGCGAGTCAAGGCAGCATGCCTTTGGGAAAAGAAATAAAGAGCCGTTATTGCTTGGTGTAAGACCCCAGAAAAAGACCACTGGTTTGGTAAGTTGGAATAGCTCACTCTTTGGCTGCTTTACACTCATCTCCCTTGCACTGAGTCCTGCTTATTATTGCATCCTATCGAGATTTTCTGCAACGCTTGAATTCGTTAAAGAAAGAGTGGTGTTTGTGTATGAGTGAATGAGAGAGATGGGGATTAAAACCTCTCTCCTGCCCCGGTGATTGTGAATGTATGTCCGCACGCAAGGGATGTATGGGAACGTGTGGTGGCCAAACTGTGGCCTGTGAGCAAATTGCAACCTTCAGACTTGTGGCCCCTGAAACCGCCAACACTCCTCTCAATCCCTCTCCAAATCAGCCCCCCAAAACCCCAACAACTCCCTACATACGAGAAAATGTGTGACCATACTCCTACCCCACCCCGCAAGCACCCCAGATCCTGCAAACACCTTCATTTTCTTTACAATCCCTCAAAATAGTGAGAGGAGGAAGATTCATGATGATACTTCCTGCTGCCCTTTTGAGAGGGACCACAGAGAAAAAAAAGGCATTATGGTTTATGGGAGGGGGACTGGGAGGAAATTGGGGCCTGGCCACCCAACGGTTGCCCATGGCTGATGCGATTTGTGTTAGTGTTGTGGCCTTATCCGTCAGCCTTGTGTCCAGATCTGTCTGTGCTTGTGCGGTTCCTCTCCTTCCAAGAGGATGGAGTGACCCAGAGAGACCCTGTCCAAAGCCAAAGGGAGCTTTGACGTACTCTTCCTCCTCGTCCGTGGTGAAGAGGTTCAGCCGGAAGCCAGCCTCGGTCGGCTTCTTGACCTCCAGGCCACCCATTAGCCGGGCCAACAGATTCAGCTCTTCTTTAGCCAGAGGGTTGGGAGCCGTGTTCTCCTGAAGGAGGAAAGGAGGACAATGACCGCAGGTCCTTTACATGGACAGCAAGTCAAGCGTTCACTACTACGCAGCAATGCTTTAAGAGGGTTGAACGGAGATACTGACCTTCACACGTGACGCCAAATTCTTGGCAGCCCCTGCCGTGTCCGTCTCTACAGGCCGGCTGATGCTGTAGCTAAAAGCAATTGGTAAAAGCTTACGTCAGACCCCCCAAAAACGGCACGAAGGCCCCAGGGACAAATGAGGGTCAGCATGGAACAGACTTACATGTTTGTTCCCAGTTTAATGACTCTGTCTCCGTGGAGCTCGAAGGACCCTTCCCGGTACGGCAGGACGAAATTTCCTCCGTGGGTAAACTCGGTCCGTTTGATTTCGTCTCCTTTGCTGTTGAAAAGTCTGTGAGATGGCAAAACAGAATCACCGATACCGATTTTAGGCTGGGTAAACAACAGCTTACATATTCCCCCAGCCCCGTGCCACGAGGGGATTTTCCAGACTCGGTGTACCTGAATTACCCATCAGGTACACAGAGAAACACAGGTATTTAACTTTCACCTGATGACTCCTGGGACATCTGTTCCCCAAGGGACAGGACCCGAGGTTGGCAGCACAAAATGGCCGTTCGAGTTCTGCACTTTGTCTTTCAACAGGATGGAAACCTGGGGAGGAACGGCCAAAAAGCTTCCGTTAGTAACACAGATCCGCTCAGAAACGATTCGTACCTCTCCACAGCCCCATCGCATCCCACCGTTTGGTCGTCCTCCTCCTGCAAGTCCTGGGAACAGAGGCCCCAGAACACACCTACCCTGATGTGTATGTCATGGAAGAAGATGAGCAGCGTTTGTCGGATGAGTTGGAATTCACCAGCAGAGAGCGAGCCGTAAGTCTGAAAGAAAGATGTGGAACGCAACAGACGTTTTTGCCTCTGGGTCAGAGCTATTCACGTTCATGCAGGGAAATGCTTCACCTTCTATCTCTAAGAGCCAGCAGACAACGTCTGAGGAACCTCTGAACCTCCAGATGCTTCCACTTGCAACCAGCATGAGCCTCTCATTGTGAGGACTGTGGTCATCTTACTCTATAGACAAGCTTTTCTTTTCCCAAATCCTTGCTCCTTTCCATCTCAGAAAACTAGACATATTCCACCAAGGATAGAGATACAAACCCTTCTGTAACCTTACATGGGGGCAACCAAGAAGCTGCTGTGCGCTACATACACAGTGGGAAAAACAACACCAGGGCTGGGGTCCTATTTGTTTCACCCTCAAATACTTTTTTGTCACTGCGTTCAAATGCTGTGCGGCCAAGGCATGAGAAGGAGGCAGGATGAAGGGGTACGAGGTGCTCTTACATCGATGAGCCTTCGAAAAGTGACGTCAACCTGGCTCAGAGTTTTGGGCGACTCGTAGATGAACTCTTTGATGGTGTCCAGGTGGTTGAAGGTGATGAGGAGAAGGTCTTTGGGACGAGGGCAAAGCAAGACTTGGTATTTGAAAGCCATGGTCATGAGATCGTAGAGCTGGAAAGGAAGGTAACCAGAAACCAGTTAAATCGCAAAGCCTAGGCATCGCACCACCAGCCACATTCAACCAAGTTAATCTAACTTCTTGTGCTGTTCGCTGGGTTTCCTGGCAGCTTACTTAAGACCACCTTTCAATGTATTGTGAAATGCTTAATAAAAAACAGGCAGCGCATTTGGCAATTCCCGTTCTGGGAATAACCGAACTGGATGGCAATGCAGCTGTTGGAAAATGCGCTCCCCAAAAGGCCATGTTTCCGGAGGGGTGTTTTTTCCCTTCCCAAAGGCAGCCTCATGCAGAGTTCCTTGCACTAATCTGAACTGGAAGTGGGTACGCAGTGTGTCACCATGGCTAGGTCTGACTTTCTGGGAGACTGAGGGGAAACACACTCGGCAGTCGCAACCCCAATGTGTCCGTCCAGAAGCCAAGCTGTGCTCCCAAATGATAAAATCTGATTTTATGATGGGAGTGCTCCCTGGTCCAGAACAGGCCAAACGCCTTTTCCTGGAAGGCAGCTTTACCCTGTCAGGAATTTGTTTGGCTTATACAGATTATGTGTCAATTTATTAGCCCTCCCCTGGCCCATTTGAAGAACGCATTTGAAGAACCAGACAAAATGAAACAAAACAGGGCAAGACAGCTATGCATACTTATGGGTGGTACCCAACAAGTGATAACTCAGAAAAGACGGAGGATGTTGAGATTTAGTCACCAGTGGATGAATTACAGGCACCTGAGCGATGGGTCTGTGTGTGTCTGTGGCTGAGACTAGTCTTGGGGAGGATTCTTATGATTTCATGTAGTGTTTTGGATTCCTATGTGAGAAACTGGGTGTGACTGGGCAGTTGTGCAATCCCTTTGTCACCTTATGTGCAATTCCTGATGTTTTACTGTGGCAGCTTATTGTTCATCACCTTCTTGCAAAAGCCCTGGATGGTGATGATGGTGCAATAAGGCACACACACTGGAAATCAAGCAGGACTCCAACTATATTATTATGCGTTGGAGTTGAGCACACATGCCAAGGTGCATGAATCTCCCAATTCGACTGGACTAAGAGTGTTTGTTGCTAAAGGAAGCGGTGCCTCAGTTCATCCGGGGAAGCCCAAAAGGCCTGCCCTCTCACCTTATCCATGCTGGGTGCGTTGAGTCTCATGATGGAGGCGTGAACCAGCCGCTCAAAGACGGTCCTCAGCGCCTTCCGGGAGTAGAGCTCTTGCGGCTTAAACAGCTCATCCATGAACTTTTTGTTGAAGATGCCTCCAATGATGTCATTCATCACTGAAAAGATATAAAAAAAAGAATCACCTTGAAACAGGTGGGCTCTCATTTGGTCTCAGAAGAAGATGCAGAGCTCTGGTCATTGAGATGACCGGCAGAGGCCACTGGAACCGAAGCACATCATGTCCCAAGGATGTCTCTCCTGCGGAGCTGGGCCCTCCATCCTGGATCGCTTCATTTCAAGATTCATACAGGTGCCTTGGCCTTCTTGGGGTGCTATGGGTCTGAGAAACAGTTTAGGAATGAGGCTGATTCCCAAATCTGAACTTTGGCTCTGGCGCTTCAGCAGTTGCTACTCCCTCCTCCATCCAAAGGGCCAGAACTGGAAGCGGGGTCATGCTTTCCGACCCCAAAACACCGTGTCCCACAGCTCAGCAGCTGCATTTTGGGATGAATCGTTCTTTTCCCCCATTTGCAAATGACATCAATGCTGCTCCCTGCCATCAGGATATAAAGGCCTCTATTATCCACATCTGTTTAGCTGAAACGGATGCAAATGAGCTGCATCTCCATTTTGGCCACCTGCACTTAGCTGGACTGATATGTGTGTCTCTCTCTGCCTTCAAGTTACCTCGACCCCATTAATTTCATAGGGTTTTCTTAGGTGGTTTTGCCAGTCCATTGCTCTGAAACAGAGCCTACAATACCTGTTCTTTGAGAGTCCCCCCCAACCAGACCTGAGCTTGCTCAGCTCAGCTTCCAAGATCAGTCTGGATCTGGCGATTTGAGGGGAGTTAGTCCATGGGCTGATATACACAACTACTGTGCAGTTTCCTCCTTGAACCAAAACATACATCTAGAGCTCAGATGAGTATGGTTTGGGCCTCCAGATGTTGTTTAACTACACTTCCCAATATCCCTTGCCATTGATAACACTGGCTAAGCCAACAGCCTCTGGAGGAATTGTAATTTCAACAGCTTCTGGATGTTCATATTTTGATCTCGTACACCGTAGGAAGACTATTGCTGCTGACAAAATTCAGGTGTTTAGTCGTGATAGGGATACTTATAGTGGCACTACACCCGTAGTACCTGAGTACTCAATATCATTCTCCTTTTATTCAATGGTACGCAAGGGTCACAGAAGATTTCCACCTAAACTGCCTTAGACATCTCCTACTAATACCAGACTCTCGGTCGGTAAAGGATACAGCCTTGAATCACTATAAAAATTACTATTAGTTATGACTGTCAACTTGTGGACCTGACATACAACGGACAAAATATTCAAAGAAATGTCCAGACTAAACAGTTTTCAGTACTGGGCCTTAGGTTCCAGTGATTTTCTCTGCTAAGCTGAAATGAAAATGTGCAGATTGCATGAGGGACGGCTGCCACAGAAACTCTGGTGGGTACGAAGGATGAACTGCCCAGTTTATAAAAAGTGTCGCTACTGGTTTTGCGGACTACTGGTTTTATCACCCACTTCTGTCTCCAGTATGGCAACCCTCTCCTATGGGTTCCTTGCCAAGATTTGTTTGGAGAGCATTTTCCAGTGCCTTCCTCTGGGGCTGAGAGAGTGTGACTTGCTTGGGGTCACCCAGTGGGTTTCCGAGGCTGAGCGGGGAATCGAACCCTGGTCTCCCAGAGGCTTAGTCCCACAGCGTCAGACCCAGTCAGAAAACCTTCTGGCAGATTAGGATTCGAGTCCAAGGACGGCTGGACAGAAACATCGCCTCTAGCATTGTGTATAGCCTGGGCCGATAAAGAACAAGACGGCACCACTCCTGGCATTTCCCCAAAGCCCAAGGAACAGAGAAAAAAGGTACTTGGTTGGTGCACTCTCAGCGTTTGAGATGGTGCACAGTGAGATATCTCTGGGGTTTTTTTCCTACACAGAAGCAGGAACGTTCCGCTTTTGACTCCCAAGAAAGTGAAAGATACCTAATGTGTCCACGGCCCATGACTTTGCAGGTAAACATCTGCCCCAAGCAGTTAAGAACATACTGCTTGAACCTCCCCATGATGCATGACTGAATGCTAAGACTAAGGGATGGCTTCAAAAGACGGCAGCCTCTCCTCCTTTCCTTATTTAGCCAGAATACACCGTGCAACGCGAAGAAACAGAAAAGGAGGGATTTGTAAGGCTAGGCTGGGTGTTGGGTTCGCTTCTGAAAAACCTTCTGACTTCCCCCTATTTAATGTGATACAAGCAAGGGTTTTTTGACAAAGATTTTCACCGAGGATGAATACGCAAGGATGCCACAAGGCGGCAGTGGCAAGATAATCAAAATATGCCCAAGAAGTAGTCAGTCCAAGGTGGCTGCCCACAAAAACCGGGGGAATCGGTGGCTCCTTTAGCAGCAGCAGCGGAGGAAGGGAGACGGCGAGAGCCGGGACAAAGGTGGCATGCACACCCTCTGCCCGTGTTTGGCCCGTCGGAGAGGAGGCCCATGCAGACGGATGCTTCTCCTCGCACGGAGATGCCAAAAGGACAAGTCGGCTCACAGAGAATCCGGCGCTTTGAATTCTCAAAGCGCCTCCTTTCTATGGCGCTTGCTTGTGGTGTGTTTCTTTTTAACCGGAGCGGAAAAGCAAGCGTCGCTTCTTCTGTTAGCTTTTGCATGCAGGAAGCTGTGGGTTCTCCGTAGTGCGTCCGTTGCCAGTGAGAAAGCAGCGAAGCAGTCGGGGACGGGGGTGTCTGTGTGTGTGTGTATACCGCATGCAGTTAACAACAACGTCGGTCAGTCCAAGAACGGCCGTTCAATCTAGTCGGATGGTCCCTATGTTTCGACAAATGAGCCGGTGCGCTTGGGCAGCCCATGTGTTCGCAGCGTCTTAGTGTTTTGTACGTTCTGGCACACTGGCACAATGTTCCTTAACCTGGCACCTTCTAAAAGCATTGGGCGCGACAGAAGGGCCGGGTTAAGGGAGGCGGGCCCGTGGCATTTTTAGCACCTGAGCTGCTACAGAAAAACCTGGAATCCTAAATATCACCTCTTTTGTTGAGTTAGGTCTGGTTAAGAAAAAAAAGGGCTGTTCAAGTCAACCTGTCCGAGATTGGTAAAATATTGCCAAATAATATTCAGGTGTTTTTAAACTCTTCACATCATAGGAACAGAGTGCTGTATAGCCTGGAAATTTTAGTCCAAAAATTGACCCCCAAAACCTAGTTCGACTTATTCAAGGGTCAATGTAAATACTATACTTTTATTAAAAAGGGAAGCATCCTTTAGTGAAAGGCAAGTGTGCAATCTGTCCCGAAAGCACGGTCTTCCCTCTCCTCTGTCTTCCATCCAGCCTTTAGTGTGAGCCAAAACAGTTATGCCAGCCATAATATTGTAGGTCCTTTGGCATCGTTTCCCTTTGCTTCATTGTTTAGATCCTTTGCTGAGTGTCCCTAAGTTTTACCCTCGACTTAACCAAGGCCCGTATCAAAATCCACAATTTTGCCCCCAAAACCTGCCCTTGACTTATATGTGAGGTTGACGTATAGTCGGGTATGTACAGTAACCAGATTTCATGCTTACGCTGCTTACAAAATCGTTCTAAATTTCTGAACAATTGTCCTAAATGGACTCTCAGTTCTAAATGGACTGCTTTATTAGGTTTTTATTCTGCTCTTCGGCCAATGGGCTTAAGGAAGCCTATGCAAGAAATAATCCAGTTTGAGACCGCTTTAAATGCCATGGCCCAAAGTTAACAAATCCTTGGATTTATAGTTTGTTGTGGCACAAGAGCTCTCTGACTGAGAATAATAATACTAATACTAATAATTCATTTTTATCCCACCTCTCCGGTTGGATTGAACCCGCTTACAAAAGAATGAAATACAAATACAAAATACAATAAAAATACAGGATAAAATGCATTATTATCCCTCCCTCCAACACAACCGTTCATAGAAGGTTTAACGTCTCCGAAAACGTAAATGGAAGGTTAAACGTCTCCCAAAACGACAGTTCCCAGAATTCCCTAGCGTTGAGCCAGGGCTGTTGAAGCGGTCTCAAACCAGATTATTTCTGCAGTGTGTTTTGGACCTTATTTGGAGATGTCTGATATGAAATAAATAATACAGAGAAACGTTGTTCCTGAGTGTGTCTGTAATTGCTGTTCGGCCACAGCATCGTCGCTATCGTGAGATTTTTGGAAAGGGCCAAGCGAAAACCTGGGATATTTGACAATATTTGACCACATCGGCATCTCACCGTTCCAGCCTCCCGAACCCAATGAAACCGTACAATTGCGGTTCCGATTTCTCCCCGGTTTTGGTGCGAATGTTTCAGAGGAGTGTCTATCTCAGCCCCGAGAAGCGAAGAGCGAAAACGCCGGCACGCCAGGGATATTCCAGCGGTGGATCTCAGCGCAAAAAGGAGGAAGAGAAGGCCTTGTGCCAGGTTTAGGCTAATGAAAAAGCGAAGGTTACAGTACCTCTTTTCCTGTCCCCATCAGTCCATTCATCTACACGAAGCATAAAACAGAAAAAACGACGGGTCAAGAGCGAAGAAGAAGAAGGACACGCGGGCGTCCGGGTCGGAGAAGGGGAAGGAGAGGACCCAGAAATGGGGTTTTGTGGGGGGTTTCTTTCCTAGCAAAGGTATGTACAGCGAAGGAGAAGTAACCTTATTCCACGAACGGTGGGGAAAACAAGAACCTGACAGCGGCAACTGCCCTGACAGGGGCTGCTCCCTTCTCATTACACTTCTCATTTAGACAGGTGTAAATAGATCTCAGAAGCACCGCAGCTCCTCGTATCGCTTGCATTAGAGAAGGAACTTGGCCCTTTGCAAAGGCAGGGGAGAAGCAGGGGCTTCTGTACGGCAAAGGGCCACGTCAGCGGGGGCTCCCTGGCTGGTTTTCTGGCCCATGAAGCCTTCAGATTCCCAGGACCACCGAGGGAGTGTATGTGCGTGTATATATATATATATATATACATTCCCACACACACACACACATATATGTATATATACACACACATACTATCTATCTATCTATCTATACAATATACAGTAGAGTCTCGATTATCCGTCCTTCAATTATCCGACATTCCAGATTATCCAACGTCGCGGCTGCTGTGATTTCTTTAAATTCTTCTGTGATTTCTTTAAATTTTCAGAGGACTGAACTGTTTATACTGTACATCACAATGTTGGTCAGTGATTTCTTTACATTTACTTTTACTGAAACTGCAATAAAAACTTCAATACACTCGCAATTCATACTGATTTCAAGGCTTTTCTATGACCCTCCGGATTATCCGACATTTTCGGCTCTCCGAATATCAGCCGGTCCAGTTTATGTCGGATAATTGAGACTCTTCTCTCTCTCTCTCTCTCTCTCTACACACACACTATATATATATATATATATATATAGTGTGTGTGTGTGTGTATATATATATATATATATATAGTATATATATAGTGTGTGTATACATATATATTGTGTTTTTGTGTGTGTAAGTATGTGCTTATGTGTGTATATATATATATATATATATATAGTGTGTGTGTGTGTGTGTGTGTATATATATATATATGGAGAGAGAGAGAGAGAGAGGGTGTATGTATATACATATATATTGTGGTTTTTTTTGGTGTGTATATATATATAAAAATACTGTATATATATTTATATATATTGTCTAGGTAGATAGATAGTATGTGTGTGAATATATATGTGACAGCCTTGGCTGAAGAGCGGGGTATAAATAAAACATTATATATATATATATATATATATAGTGTGTGTATATATATATATAACCTCGTCCCTCCACATTTGTGGCTTTGATTTTTGCAGGTTTGCTTCTTCATGGATCTTATTAATATCATGTCCCCTCTAGGAACATCCAGGTCCTCCAGCGCAACTCTATGGTCAACTTTAACTCAAAGTTGCTCTGAAAGGCCTACAGATTCCTAGAGAGGACGCTCCGTCCTCTAGGCCTTTCTAGCCCTCCAGCGCAACTCTATGGCCAGTGTGCTGTGGGCAGAGGGCGACCATAGAGTCTCCCTGGAGGACCTGGGGCTTCCTAGAGAGGTCCCGGGGGGGTCAGTTCCCCTCATGATCCTCCTGGCCCCGCCCCCGCGCCCTCCAGGGGGATTGTGGGAGTTGTAGTCCTCGGCTGACCTTGCCGGGCCTTGTCTCCCGGGATGCTCTGGGCCCGGAGCCGCTGGTCCACGATGTAGAGCATCTCCCCTCCGAGGTTCAGCACCAGCAGAGGAAGCGTCCGCAGAGACATACCGACAGCGGCGGCCCAGAGAAAGAAAGAAAGGCCGAGAAAGGAAAAGGCCGCGCTTCTTGGGTCGCTAGGAACAGGCCGCGGCTCCGTCGCCACGGCAACCGTCGGAAGGAGCCAATCAGAGAGCGAGAGAGAGAGGCTCAGCCAATCAGGGAGCGCCCTACGCCTAGGGGGCGGGGCTTAGGCCTCCCATTTGCCCCGCCCACTTAGAAAGGCCGCTTTCTGGCCGCCATTTTGAACGCGCATGCGCAGTTGGAAAAGCCGCCAATAACAAAGACGCCATGTTTTTACCTCACAGGACACCTCTCTAGGAATCTCTGGGTCCTCCAGAGCAACTCTGTGGTCAACATCTGACAGACACTGACCATAGAGTTGCGCTTTTGCCGAGTGGAATGGCCTCCTCTCTAGGAATCCTTCAGTGCGCCTTTTGGTTAAAGTTGGCCATAGAGTTGCACTGGAGGACCAAGATATTCCTAGAGGGAACGGGTTAATCAAACCCGTGAATAATCACATCCGCAAAAGTCAAAATCTGCAAACGTGGAGGGATGAGTGTGTACACACACACACACACACACACATATATTTATATACACACTTACTATATATATATATATATACACACACACACACATATACACACTATAAATATATATATTTATATACACTATATATACACACACACATACACACTATATATATATATACACACACACACACAAACATATACACACTATATATATATATATACACACATACTATATATATATATTTATATACACACATACTATATATATATACACACACACTATATATATTTATATACACACATACTATATATATATACACACACACACTATATATATTTATATACACACATACTATATATACACACACACACACTATATATATATATATTTATATACACACACTATATATATATATATATATATACATATATATACACACACACACATATATACACACTATATATATACTATATATATACACACACACATTCTATACACACACACACCCCCCTAGATATTCCTAGAGAGAATTGTTGTATATTACATTGTCGGAGTTTTAACTAATGTTGGAATTTTGATTCTATAATTGTTTAATCCTGTTTTAAGGGTGTGTGTGTGGGGGGTAGATACTGTGTATATTTGTATTTATATCTCTGTAAGCCACTTTGATTGTTCTCACAAAAAGCGGGGCATAAATAAAAACTTCTATTTATTTAGTATTATTTTAACCAAACCCGTGAATAATTAAATCCTCAAATACCAAACCCGTGAACCTAGAGGGACGGGCGCGTTCACCAGAGGCGCCTCTTCTGCAGAAACAAAGCAAAGAGACGGGACCGTTCGGGTTCTGTGCCGTTTTTTAGGCGAAGTCCCAAATCTCCCTCAGGTTTTTGATAAGCCTGGTCCTCCTTGACCCGACGTCTAAAACGGGGGCCAAATCCTCTCCGACTCTCACCGTCTTGCAGCTATTCCAGAAACCAGGGAGACCTGGAGAAAGTCAGCAGATTTTATTAGCCGCCTGGCTTCAGAGGAATACCTTCCAAAAAATGAGAAGCCGAGATCAACGGGTGAAATACTCTTTTACAGGGATCCAAACAAAGAACTTTATAGGGATCCAAACAAAGAGCTCTATATGGATTGGCACATAGGGTTTAAACATAGGTACATTTTGTTCGCTCATTGGTTACAGATATACATTTTAAAGCCCGCGTCGGTATCGCCATCAATCCTGTTTTCACTCGCTATCTCATCCCAGCATTCTTTATTTTGGATCATGGCAGAGATCTAGGCACCACTTTTGGGTCAATAAGCCTTTGTCTTTTCCTTCTTCTTTCAGCCCAGTCCAGATCTTCCAGACACCGTCTTTCATTGTGCTGCGGATTGCCTTCCTGGCATGCGGCGAGGTCCGAACGTGTTGACCGTTTCTGCCGAGACCCACCTTTATTGCGACCCGTCGATCCGCCCGCTAACTCCGGGAACGGGTGTGTACCTCCCGCGCCATGCGGCACAACTCGCACCAGCCGCAGAGACACACGGAGAGAGCGTCCCGACAGACCGTGCCCTGAAGGGGTAAAGACGAGCCAAAAAGAAAGTAAGTCGCCGAAACTAATTCGTCGCCAAAGAGTTACACTTTGTCGCTCCACGTTCCCTAGGGTTAGGGACACAAGACCCCTGCGAGTTTGGGAAAAACGCAAATATCGAAAAGCACCATGAGAGGATACCATTCTAGGAATCTCTCCAATGCATCTCTGCGGCCAACGTCCGACAGACACGGACCATAGAAATTGCGCTGGAGGAGCTACAAAGGCCTAGGAGAGTATCCTCTCTAAGGAATCTCTAATAATAATAATAAATTTTATTTATATGCTGCCTTTCCAAATAGATCAAAGCGGTTTGATGATTCACAGATTTGATGAATATGTTCTCTCTAGGAATATCTAGGTCCTCCGGTGCAACGCTTAGCGTTGCACCGGAGGACCTAGATATTCCTAGAGAGAACATATTCATCAAATCTGTGAATCATCAAACCTGCAAATATCAAAGTGTACTTGTTCCCACTGTCGCTCCTGATGCTGTTTTAAGGCTGTCTTTGGGTCAAACAAGTAGATTCAGTCCTGAAGTTTGGCACAGGGATTTAACCGTGACCGGTCCTTATACTTCAAGGGGTCTGAACATTTCTAGAGATGGTTCCTTGGGTATCCATCTCAGCGATGCCTCTTGTCACCCAGATCCTGGAACTATAGTCCCATAGATCGGGAGAACGCTTTACAACCCACCCCCAAAAGCATAAAGCGGGGGCTTCTTACCGGGATGCCGTAGGAATGCCGCATTTCGGTTCGCAGCGCCGTCATGCCGCCAGGCACCAACCCGAGGCAACAGTGCTCTCCGTATTTATGCGAGACGTAACAGCTCAGGATGGCCGGGCAACAAAACCCGACACAGCCTGCGAGAGGCAAATATACACACGGACCCATAAACAAACATCAGCCTGAATTCTCTTTCCGTCCCTAGTAGAGTAAACCCGTCGAATCCATTAGATATACCTATGTGTTGACTCACCATTCAGCAATTGAATGAATGGGCCTACTCTGCTTGGGGACTAGTCGATGGGATGCCAGGTATTGATTAGGAACTGACTACGAGTGCATCGAAACTGTAGAAATGATGCAGTTTGGTACCGTTTTAACTCATTATTATTAAGTGTTATTTATACAGCACAGTAAATTTACACAGCGCTGTACATGCAATCAATTAAAACAGATAAAATAAACCTGCCTGCGGCGTACATTCTCCGAAAGTAATTGAACATGGCTACGGCTCCATCCTACAAAATCCTGGGCTTGGTAGTTTTGTGAGCACTCTTTGGCAGAGAAGGCCAAAAACCTCGTAAACTACAAATCCCATCATTTGGGGAGGACAGAGCTGAAACCAAGTGAGTCGTAAACACATTTATGGGGCAGCAACATGAGAATTAAAGGACAAATTCCAGGAAAAGCATGTTCAAGAAAGGGGTCAAAACAAGCCACCAGCGTGAGTCCTCCCTGTGCATCCACATACCATATATATGCAACTATAAGTCGACCTCATGGATAAGTCGGGAGCAGATTTTGGGGCCAAAATGATTGATTTTGATATGACCCATGTATAAGTCGGGGGTAAAACTTAGGGCCACTTAATGAAGAATGTAAACGACGAGGCAAAGGAAAACACAGTTTCAGCAGGCATAAGTTGACTCAGGTTTTTTGGGTCAATTTTTTAACCTAAATTTCTAAACGAATACATGAGTATACACAGTATATAAGTATATACGGAAGAGAATCAGCCCGTTGCCTACTCACACATGGGGCAGTCCGAACAGCAGTCGTATCGCCCGGTGCTCCAGCTGCCTTCGGAGGAGAGGGTGACGGGGGACACGACACTCGCCGGCTGGCAGACCACGGGCGCCTCGGACATGGCAAAGGTTGTGAAAACTGCCCTGGAAAAAGCAGACTTGAACAGCAGCTGCTGCAATGGCTTCGCAAGCAGAACTCGGCCCTTTTATAGCCGTGAACTCAACGCATCGGTTTGTTGTGGTATCGGAAGGATTAAGCCACAAGGGTTTGAGCAACGGAGGAAGCAGAAAGGGGGTGGGAGCACTGTTACGATCTGGAGCCTGTTCACACCTCACAGTTATTGTGCTTTGATTCCAGTGTAAGCACTAATTCTCTTCCCGAGGGAATCTAGTACCTCCAGCTCAAACTATAGCATCTCAAGCTGAAACCTAAGCAAAAGCATATTAGATCCTTCTTCCTTTCCCATGGCAGTTAAAGCAGGATCGAAGTGTCATAACTGTGTAGTGTGAATGGATTTCCGGTGTAATTGAGCATGAAATAATAGCTTTCTTAGTGTCAACAGTTCTGAGGAGCTGGCTGATGGGTTATCAAAAGGGACTTTGCATAATTAAGTTAATGAAAAGCTCTCCAAAACTGTTTGCGCAGTCTATGGTACCGTTTGCTTTATATGCAAACAATCCTGTCAATGGACAGAGAGCAGGAATCAGTGCCAGGCTACACCAGCAGCAGAATTGTGTTCTTAAGTCTTGAGAGGATGCCATGGATTATTATTATTATTAATTATTATTATGAGCAGAGCCAAATCTGCTTGGTGAGTCATCTGGGGCTGGATGATGCCATGGGAAGCGGTCCAAACCTTGACGTCCCGTGGGCCGGACGGAAAAGCTCTTCTCATGCCAAAGCCCTCCTACCCTTGCCCAACTTAAAACAGGAAACACCGATGTGAAATAAATCTGGCCTCTGTGACCTCAAGTGTCACCAACTCCTGTGGGATCAACAGCTGACAGATGTTTTGCAAACAGTTATGAGTGTTTTCAATCTCGTTTAAAACAAACAGCAGAAGGGCCACTTTTTAAAAAAAGACCAGCATCAATCTTTCTTTCACGTCGGCTCCTTTGTCAGTGAGAACATCCCAGGAGTTACACAGACCTCCCCTGGCCATGGGGAGAAAGCCAAGCATTCACACACACAAAAGGCAAAGGAATGGGTAGGGTGTGAAACTATTTATTGGTTGCTATCTTCTGTGCCTTTGGCTCAATATGAGCCTCTCGGACACAGGGCAGTGTCCGCTTATACTGGGGTTCCTTCGTTTCGTGGTGCTGCCTCCGACTTGGTTGGTTTGGCTCTCTCTTGGCCCTTTCGCCTCGGTTTCAGCAGCTCCCCCTGGGCTTTTAGCTTCTGCACCTCTTGGAAGACCTAAAAGATTAAGAGGAAGAAGATATGGGGAAGGTGGCACTAGGCAAGACACCCTCCCACTTCTCTGGCCCAAAGGGAGGTCACCAGCCAGATGGGGCTTCTCTCTTTCCTGACACTCTGGTCCCTAATGGATCATTCTTTAGTCCCTTCATGGTTTCTTGAGGGCGATGGACTAAATGGCATAGAGATGTGGGGGGCCGAAAAATATTCTGACGCTCAATTTTGTGTAAAAAATTTCCTAGACCAATCGAACCAATTTCCACTATATGTCACAAGTCCAGGAATGCAACTCCAACATATTTTGGGGCTCACCTATAACTAAACTTTTCAAGCACAGCGCACGATCTGTGGCTTGCTACCTAAACCCTTCAGCCTGGCAGCCCAGGCACTACCTGTCCCCACCAACCAAACTCCAGCATCCAGGTGGCTTTTGCCACTCCTGTGTTGAAGTCTCACCTTGATGCACAAGGCTTTCTTGGCGATCCAGCGCCGCGTAGGCCGGCGGTGGTACTGTGGCGAGGGCACGTACTCGATGCCCAGCTGCTTGCAGGTGTTCTCAAAGACGTCGTAACGGCTGTTGCGCAGGTACTTCAGCAGCATCTTCCGCTGGTCTATGGCCATCATCATAAAGCGACGGTTAGCCTTGTCCTGGAGATGGATAGATCCAGGTCTAGCAATTGCTATTTATGCTCAGCTAGGAGTGGCAAACTACACTAAGTGTGTGTGTATGTAATTCTCCTCTTTGTGCCTTCCTTTCCTCCTGGAACTGGCCACACTGGCACATTCCTGGCTGACTGGAGCCCCTTCTGGTTTTTATTTTGGCCAGATTTTGGATGCCGGCTTGGAGGCCGTGGGGGTTACAGCAAGAAAAGAAGGGGTCGGGGGGGGGGGGGGGTTCACAGGCCACACTTTCCCAACTCATTGTGTTCAATATAGAGCCACCCCACTGTCTAACGACTGAAATTTATTGGATTTACTTATTACAAAATGACAGTACAGGGAACTTTTATTTTTTCCTCATAAAGTTCCTTTTGAAGTGAAAGATCATAAAACAACTGCTCATTTGTGAGAAGGAAATGCTTTCCTCATCTTATCTAGCAATGTGAAACATTCCCTGTAACGACAAATCACGAGACCCAAAGTGACTTCGAACATTAAGCAACTTCCATGCCAACCAGCATTGTGCAAGACGCCACTTTAATCTCCGGCTCTCTTCATCCACCAGCTTCAGCATGAAAGACAATATCGCCCATCGGCTCCTTTGTTACCTTCCCAGAAGATTCTGCTGATGCTGGATCCATCATTTATAGGGAATCTTACCGTATGATGTAAAACATAAAACTTGCTTTGGAGAAAGTTACCTTGGGGTGCAGGTGCAGATGCTCCTGGAGTGTGCGGATCTTGGCTGTCAAATATGCAACTAGAACCAAAGAAAAACATTGTGGGAAGGCTGTTTCCATAGGACTAGCTTTCATCTTGTACTTTCCCTCCTCAATTTCAAGCATGTTTTTGTTTAAATGCTTATCCTCTATCATGGGATCTCAAGATGGGGTCCTACAAAATCAGCTTAACCAGACTCAGTCAAGGAAGCCAAAACTGCCCTGAGTTTGCAAGAGCTGACCAGGGCCGTTGGTAAGAAAGGCGACTTTCAGGTCTCTTATTCATAGGGTTGACTTAACAGCGATGGACAACAACAAAATGATTTAAAGCACTATAAACTTTAAAAGGCACTAAAAGCACAATTTGACAACTAAAACAGGGCAGTGAAAACAGGCTAAATCAATTCAAAGCCATGCCTGTGTGTAGATTTGGATGAAATTGATTTGATTTGGCTCCACTCTGGACCCTACAACAAACTCCAACTCCCATAATTCCAGAGCCTTGAGCCAAGGCAATTAAAAGTGGTGCCAAACTGGGTTATTTCTCCAGTGTGGACGCAGCCGGGGTCGATGAAGTTGAGCCTATGCTTCTGAAATCTAGCATGTGCATCGATGGACTCTAGAAACTCCACCGTCTCTATCATTCCCCCAGCGGCTTTTCAGGTTTCCCTTGCCCCCCAAAAAACGTATCTACTTACTCTGAACCTCAAAGGAGCCGTTGTCGTTTGGAGACTTCCGGACTTTGTCTGCCAGTTGCTCTTTCTTGACTTTCACTTTTTCTTTCTGTGCGCACAAGGCAAATGCGCAATTATATTTCTATCATTTTTCCTTATTTAAAGACTTTTTAAAAGTTGCTTGTGAGAGCGTATGCCTTCCTTACAAAGCAATATGGTTAATGCAAAAGAGCATTAACATTTATGGGCTTGACTGGGGAAAAGGAACGGTCTTGAAGGATGACCGGCTGCCCAGAGAACTGACCTGGCTTGCCATTTCCAAAGAGAGCATCCTTCTCACAACGTCATCCACCCTGCAGGAAATCACAAGAACAGCCCCTGGATTACTCCGCTTCTACCCCTCATAAGCCTTTCAAGAACAGTCTTGACAGATGTTAAGATCAAGGGAATTAAATCCAGTCCTGGGGACATTGTTTTGTCCCAGAATATTTGTATTGGAGATGTAGAACGTAAGGATCTTCTTTTACTGGGCTCCCTGCTTTGTTTGGAGACGCTAAAATTAGGCACTATCTCCACTTTGGAGGACAGGGGCATGGCCCTTTTCCTTCCTACTTCAAAATTGAAGGGTGGCAAAGTGGAAGGCAGCCCGGCTTCACATAAGCTGTGAATATCTTTGCTGTCTAAATGTACCGGCAAAACTTACTGGCCTACAGCTGGGACGCCGACGTATTTCCATTGCAACATTGTGGGAGGCAGGTCATTCAAATGGCTGGTGATTTCTGCAAAGAAAAGAGAAAAAGGGAGGGTTTAAAACGGGGCAGCTATTGTGCCAGATAAGGCGTCTCTGGAAGGCCACAAGTCGGTGGATGGAGGCAACGCAAAACATAGATCTCAACCGGTCCCATGCGGCAAGGAAAGGAAAGTCTATGCCAAGGAGAAAGGAGATAGAGATTCCAGATAGATTTAGTGGTTGAGAAGTCATGGAGAAGACTAACTGAAAGAAATTGGCAGCGTGAGCTTTCCTAGACTTCAGTCTACTTTGTCAGATGCATTTAGATGCAGTAATAATAATAATATGTAGAGAGGTCTTGCAGCACTTTTGAGACTAACTGAAAGAGAGAAGTTGGCAGCAGGGGCTTTCCAAGACTTCAGTCTACTTCTTCAGATGCTTTTTGTGGCTATCACATACGCTATTGGTATGTGAGAAAGTCAATTCAGATTGTGTATGGAAATGAAAATGAAGCAGCGAGTCCAGTTTTAACCATTTCCATGCACAAAGGATTTTGAATTGACACTCTCACATCTAAATGGCATATATATGTCTGTCCTTGGTTTCCACTCCACCAAATGCATCTGAGGAAGTAGACTGAAGCCTAGGGAAGCTCGTGCTGCCAACGTCTTCATTTCAGTGAGTCTCAAAGGTGCTGCAAGACCCCTCTACGTTTGTGAAAACAGGTGTGCCGTGTCCTCCATGGAAGGCTGAAGGATCTTTGCCTTACGCTTATTAATCTGTATCCATCATCATGGATTGGTTCTCTGCCAGTTTCAGACCGTCTTCTTTACCGGATTAAATGCCAGCAAGGCTAGAAAAGAGCGGACTGGCACAGACCTGGCTTCTTCCTCCGGACGGGCCGAGCGTAATCCCTGGCCGCTTGAAGGAGAGGACTCTTGCCTAGAAAGGAAAGCAAAATGGGTTTAAATACGCAGAGAATACATATATATATATATATATATGAATGCTTTCAGCCGCTTAAATACGATCCATTTTGTTTGAACATTGCAATTTACTCCCAAGTTTCTAAGTTGCATCCTTCTTCCATTTTTACTGCAAAGCACCTTCAGAGTCCCAGGCATGAAATGAAAATTGCACTCAACTATATATAATATATATATATAATGCAATAAAGTAAACGAGGATGATGTAATTTTAGTTATGTGTGCATTATGTAATTTTAATTTTGTGTTAATTGTGTATGTATTCTTAAGAGTAACCCGTCTAGATCCTTCCAGAGACATGGGATATATGTATGTATATGTGTGTGTGTATATATATATATATATATATATTAATATTATTGTTGTTGTTTTAGGGCAGGGGGATATGAGGATGACATAATGTATGTATTTTAATATTATGTATTTTAATTTTATGTTAATTATGTATGTATTCTTAAGAGTAACCTGCCTAGATCCTCCTGGAGAGGCGGGATATTAATAATAATAATAATTGACATATATATATATATATACATATATATATATATGTTGATATTGATATATATAAAAGTTATTATTATTATTATTATTCTCAGGATGGAGCTGTGATGTGTTCAAGGCTGCATCTGCAATGCAGGATTAATTATTAAGTATTATTGTCAATTATTATTATATTAGTGATAATAACAGCATTTATTATTATTAATTATTATTAATTATATCAATAATAATAACATTTATTATTGATTATTATATCAATAATAATAATATTTATTATTATTATTAATTATATCAATAATAATATTTATTATTATTATTATAGCAATAATAATATTTATTATTGTTGTTATTAATTATTATTATTAATTATATCAATAATAATATTTATTATTGTTATTATTATTATATCAATATTATTATTATTATTATTGTTATGGCACAATGGCTCCCTGGTGTGGAATCTTGGGATTTGTAGTTCTGAGAGAGAGAGAGAGAGAGAGAGACACTCAGCCTTTCCCTGCAAACTACAAATCCCAGTTTTCCCCGAGAGTGAATAAAGATGCCTTAAACGCTGCAGCCGTGGCGTCCACACCGCGCCGTTAATGCGGTTTGATGACGACGACAAGACCCTCCCGTGGAATCCTGGGATTTGTAGTTTTGGCGAGCCCCCCGCAACCCCGCTCCGGGTCCCTCCTTCCTCTCTCTCTCACTGTGAGGCGCCTCCGGGGCCCGCAAAGCCTCTCTCCCGGCCCGAAGCGCCCAAAGGCCCCGCCGAAGCAGCAGCATCTTCCTCCTCCTTCCTTACAGAATTCTCCTCAGAGAATGGGCGCCGCCATTTTAGGACGACATTTTAGGCCCCTGACGACGCCGACCAATAGGAAGCCAGGACCCGCCCCCTTTCGGGAGTGATCGACACCCCGAGCAGCCTATCGCCGCCTCTCCTTTCCCCGCCCGGTCTCGAAGCCGCTTCGCCGTCTGCGCATGCGCGTAAGGTACCATCTGATTGGTCACTCTGGGACCTACCTGAGGAAGGGGGCGTGGCTTTTGGGTAGGAAAGAGTGTCCCTCTCTGTCATTGTGGACTACAACTCCCAGCATCCTCCAGGAGGGCAGGAAAAGGAATCCCTCCCCCTTTTGGTAAAGAGGGGCTGCTTATTGTTATTATTATTATTATTGTCATTATTATTATTATTATTGTTGTAATTAATATGCTGAGAAGTATTTATTATTATTATTGTCATTTATTATTATTGCCATTATTATTATTATTATTATTGTTGTTGTTGTAATGTTTATATTGAGGGGTATCTATTATTATTATTATTGCCATTATTATTATTATTATGCTGAGGAGTATTTATTATTATTATTATTGCCATTATTATTATTATTATTGTCATTATTATGCTGAAGCATATCTATTATTATAGTTGCCATTATTATTATTGTCATTATGCTAAAGAGTGTCTATTATTATTATTATTATTATTGTCATTATTATGCTGAGGGGGCTGTCTATTATTATTATTATATCATCATTATTATTGTCATTGTCATCATTAATATTATTTTTATTGTCATTATTGTCATTATTATTATTGCTGTCATTATTATTGTTGTCATTATTATGCTGAAGGAGCTGTCAATTATTATTATTATTATTATGATCATTATTGTTTTCATTACATCTACTATTATTAATAATAATAATAAAGTTTATTTCTATTATCATTATTATTGTCATTATTATTATTATTATTATTGTCATTATTGTTGTCATTACGTCTACTATTATTATCATTATTATTGTCATTATTATCATTATTATGGTCATTATTGTTGTTGTCCTTATTATTATTATTATTATTATTATCATTCTGGTCATTATTGCAGTATTATTGTTGTCCTTATTATTATTATTATTATTATCACTTAGGGCGGAAAAATGAAATGCACAGATATAGGATGGGGGACACCTGGCTGAACGAGACCACATGTGAAAGGGATCTAGGAGTCCAAGTAGACCATAAGCTGAACATGAGTCAACAGTGTGATGCGGCAGCTAAAAAAGCCAATGCAATTTTAGGCTGCATCAATAGAAGTATAGTTTCTAGATCAAGGGAAGTTATAGTGCCACTCTATTCTGCTTTGGTCAGGCCCCACCTGGAATACTGTGTCCAGTTCTGGGCACCACAATTCAAAAAGGATGTGGAGAAACTGGAGCATGTCCAAAGGAGGGCAACTAAAATGGTGACGGGTCTGGAAACCTTGCCCTATGAGGAACGCCTTAGGGAACTGGGGATGTTTAGCCTGGAGAAGAGAAGGTTAAGAGGTGATATGATAGCCCTGTTTAAATACTTGAAGGGATGTCACATTGAGGAGGGAGCAAGCTTGTTTTCTGCTGCTGCAGAGAACAGGACTCGGAACAATGGATGCAAACTGCAGGAAAAAAGATTCCACCTCAACATTAGGAGGAACTTCCTGACAGTAAGGGCTGTTCGACAGTGGAACACACTCCCTCGGAGTCTGGTGGAGTCTCCTTCCTTAGGGGTCTTTAAGCAGAGGCTGGATGGCCATCTGTCAGGGATGCTTTGACTTGGACGTCCTGCATGGCAGGGGGTTGGACTGGATGGCCCTTGTGGTCTCTTCCAACTCTATGATTCTATGATTCTATGATTCTATCCCTTTCAAGGTCCTTTTGCTCGTGGACAGTGCGCCAGGCCACCCTCGAGCGCTGGCCGACTCCTTCGAGGAGATCCAAGTGGCCTTCGTGCCGGCCAAGACGTCTTCGTCCCTGCAGCCGATGGACCAAGGCGTCCTCTCTGCGTCAGATCTTATTATCTCAGGAGGACTTTGGCCAAGGCCGGAGCCGCGTTAAGAGATGACATTTCCGAGGGGTCAACGCAAAGCAAACTCAGAGCCTTTTGGAAAGGCTTCACTATTTTGGACGGCATTAAGACCATCCGAGACACCTGGGAGGAGGTCAGAGAAACCACTTTGAAAGGTGTTTGGAAGAAGCCCCTTCCCGCATTCGTGGACGGTTTCGAAGGCTTGGAGGATCCAGTGGAAGAAGTCACTTTGGATGTGGTTCAGATGGCAAGGGAACTAGGGTTGGCAGAATTCCTCAGGCCGCAAGACAAAGCCCTAACGGATGAGGGTTTTCTCATCTCCAAAGGGCAGAGGTGGTTTTTTGGAGAACAGGGCTCCCTGCCTGGCGAAATGCCTCAGCCCAGAGTACTGACCACTAAAGAACTGGAAGAAGGGATCTCCAAAGTGGAGGACGCCGTTGCGTTTTGGGAAAGGGTGGACCCCAATTTCGAAAGGAGCTCCAAAGTCAACAGGGGCTTGCAAAACCAAATATCCTGTTACAGAGAGCTCCTCAGAGAAAGGTGGAGGATGGCAATGCGGCAAACTTCGTTGCTTTCCTGTTTCAAGGCGCCGCCTCCCCAATCCTGGCTAGTCACCCCCCGAAACCCTTCGGATTCAGAGCTCTCAACATCGACGGCCGGATCGACCCCTGGGAGACCCCCCTCAAAATCCCCCTCCGGAAAAAGGACGAGGTTGAACGAGATCAAGTACGAGATCGAAGTTTCCATTGATGAAGCCGAACGGTCTCCTTCTGGCTTTCTTGAATAAATCACCATCGCTCATCCACTTGTGCAAGCATCAAAATATTTAAAGGTAAGCTTTTGTTCATTTTTCTGTACTTGTGTGTGTGTCTCTCTCTCTCTCTCTCTCTATATATATATATATAATGTGTACAGTGTGTTATGTAGCTATGTTGTGTCCTCATTGAGAAGAACGACCACACCAGAAATAAAGTATTGTGAAGCACCTTTTATTTGCAGCATTTTACGTACTGTACATGATAAATAGCAGCAGTAATGGAGGTAAAATATTTAGGGGGAAAAAATCCTGGTGTTCCCTTTAAGAATCCCCACCTTGCCTCCGGTAATGGTGAAAAAGAAAGACACCCCATTTTCTCTTTCTCACTCTTAGTATATTTCCAGTGGGCTGCTCCCAAGCCATTTTTAATGCCCCTTGCCAAACGTAAATACTATTTGTCCTTGGTCCAAAAAACAAACAACCATCAAAAGACTATATGCTTTCCAACGTTTCACAGATGAAAACTGGGACACACGTGTCCAAGCACCGTTATAGAGCGGTCAAAGATGGCAAAAGTTTTGAAAGGGGAAGAAGAGACCAGCTAGAAACAAGCCGCAGCAATTCACTTTGGACTGAGCCTGCGGGTTCGTTGAGTGCAAATTACGTTTTGCACCTTGAACTCAGTTTGCAGTAGCTGAAGCAAGCCAGGATTTGAGGGGAATAAGTGGGAGGAGGAGAAAGGAACTGGGACATTTTAAAAGCGGCTGAAAAAAATGGGAAGGTAGAGGATTAACTGGGACTGTCGCTGCCAAATCAGGAGAGATGGATTGGATGTGAAGAGCAACACGACACGGAGCATTAACTGGCCGGGAGGCCACTTGCTTTTCTCCTTTCTCCCAGGGGTCCGATGGCCATAGGTGGACTGACAAGTGGGGCGAAGAAGGGGAAAGCCAGCTCTGCCAGGAGAAGAAATGGGTGCTTGGAAGCCAGCATGTCCGCTGCATCTAGTGAAGGAGATGTGTTTTCTCTTCCCTCCCCATTTTGCCACTAAGCACCACAAAGACAGCACTGCCGCATTCATGTGATGGGCTGCTGTGCTGGCATAAAGCACCCGCAGGTTTATGGCCTGTTGGGAGCAGAAGAAACGGTGCAATGTTGCAAAGGAAAGCAAGAGAAAGAGGGAAGGTGAGTCTATCCCCTTCCAGAGGCAGCCTCGAGGCAGGGAGTGGGTTGCCTGTTCAGGTCCAGAGACGGAGTAGCAGCTAGTGGCCTACGTCTTGTTCAACAGCAGGCTTGGCTCAGGGTCTCCTGTCACCCAACAAGACAAAAACCAAAGGCTTGGCTGCTCCTGACAAATCCTGGCTCATCTGGGATGGGAGCAAAAGGGGTCCCTCCGTCCTCAGGGAGGCAAGTTCCAACCTCCTCCCCACTTCCCTGGCCCCCTGAGAGAGAGAGAAACGAGAGACTATGGCTGGCATGGTATTTGGTTGAGTGCTTAGCTTCGTGCTTCCTCCGGCGAGGCAAGCGAGCCACGATCACAACATGTGGGGCGAAGGCGTCTCGCTCCGGAAACGCCGGCCGAGCGAGCGCTACACCCTCCGGAAGTTGCCCAGGTCTTCCTCGCCCTCAATTCTGAGTCCCTGCAGGAGCGGGAAGTCCAGCAAGGCCCGGTCTAGGAAGAAGGCCTCCTCCTGGAACCGGCAGCCGCTCTCGCAGCTGGACCGGTCTCCGTGGAACCAGAGGTTTTCGTAGGGTTTTGGGCTGGGGGTCAGGTCCCCCAGGAGGGGCTGCGTGGAGTTGGAGCGGACATAGAACATGGGCGATGCTTCCTCTTTTTGGCAGCGGTAGGGGTCCCCGACCACCTTGGCGTACTGGATGGACTCCGGGCTGTTCACGTAGGAGGCGGGCAGTGCCACGCCGGTCGCCAAAGTAGGGTCGGACGCATCGCAGGCGTAAGACTTCTGGCTGGCTGTAGGGCTGCCCTCCTCCAGGGCCTTTGTGGGCTCGCTCTTGCCGCAGGAAAGGCATTTTTTCTCCTCTGTTTCAATCACCAAGATGGCCGAGACGATGACGGGGCTCAGCTCGCAAGCCTTGGGAGCTGGAGGGATCTCCTGGGGAAGATGGAGGAGGGAGGAAAGGGGTGGTTAATGATGACAAGGGAGACTGTCAAATAAAACTTCTCTCTCTCTCTCTCCTCTGTTAGCTATGGCCTCTGAAAGAGAGAAGAGCAGCCAGGCGCGGCATCCTTATTCCGGGGTCCAGCGGCTGGTGAAAGACTCTCCTTCCCTGTCCCAACTGCCTTTGCTCTGGCATTTGAGGGAGAGAAGAGCAGCCAGTATCTGCTGAAATGTATCCCTACCTGGCTGCCATCCCCTTTCCTTGGTCTCTCATGTCTTTTTAGACTGTAAACCTGAGGGCAGGGAACTGTGAAATTAACAATTTGTAAGCTGCTCTGGGTGCCTTTTTTTGGCTGAAGGGTATAAATGTTATCTTCACCAGCAAGGACACCCATCCAGCTTTTTTGGAGAGGTTCTCAGAAGGATTATGGCAGGGATACTCTCCTCCTCCGGTGGTAAGTTGGTGGCTTCCGTGTCAGTGGCAGAAGCAAACCTGTTCTGGGTTTGGCCCTGTACTTTGACCTCTACTTTGACATGGTCTCTGATCCAAGGACCCAGGGACCCAACATGGTCAACCCTCCTTCCCCCGTCCCCCCGTAGGTTCAGCAAACTGAGAAGCTCTTTTAATGTTCACACAACAACCTGGCACAGATTTGCTGCCATCCTATTGACGTGGAAAGAGCAGACGCAGCCGCAGCCACATTAGCAAGCCCTGCTCTAGAGTCTCCATCTTTACCTCTTGCAGGACGGCCGGGGCCCACTTGCCCAGGCTGCTGTTGGCCGGGTCCGGGACGCTGGGCCAGAACTGTGTCTTCATCCTGTGGTGGGACACAAAAGAGAGAAAAGTAGTGAGTGAGCATCCCAGGGTCCAAATTGGGGGATACAGGTGGGCCAGCTTTTCGCCCCCATCCCTCTTTTTGGGAGGCACAAAGCAATGGGTGATGATTCGGGAGCTGCAAGCCATCCGTGGGCATGGCAGTAGCTGCTGGTGGGTTGCTGAAGCCATTCCAGTTTGGGCTAATGCTAAGGAAACTTGTCCAAGGTGCTGAATGCAGGTCACTAGGTTCAGCCTCCAGAAGAGGAAATCCCTTAATGATGCGGTTTAGTGTCTTGGACAGCTCTTTTAAGGCATAAGTTAAAATCTGGAGATTTTAGCTATTGCCTGGAGACAGTGGGCTTGGCCGGGTCTGTTGTCACCCTTGCCCCAGGTATTGCATTCTCTCGGATCCATCCGTTTGTGCCCAAAGCATGAAAAATCTTTTACTAGATGCAAAATTAGATAGTTGTTCCAAGGCTATTCTGCTCAATCGTGGTACTGGGGACCATTCCGCTGAAGATGGTTTGTTGAGCAGGCCCATTCACAGGGAAAGAAGGCACCAAGTATCTCAGATCTCTCTCCAACCAAATACTGTCTTTGTGAGTATGGACCTTTAAGTGGCCTGTTAACTTATGGTGACCCCATGAATTTCATGGGGTTTTCTTAGGCAAGGAATACTCAGAGGTGGTTTTGCCAGTTCCTTCTTCTGAAATAGAGCCTGCAGCGCCTGGGATTCCCTCAGGGTCTCCGGTCCAAGGAACTAACCAGGGCTGACCCTTCTTACCTCCCAAGAGCAGACAGGATCTGGTGTCTTTTGGGGGTATTTATTGGTAGGTTAAATAATATCTTTGCAGGGAGGAAGTTCCTCAGGACTGCACAACAACCCCTCTCACCATCCCTGTCTGCCTTTGTATATTTTCCCCATACGCTGCCTACCTAATGTTCTTCCTAACTAATCCTGTTTTCCTTTTGTATTAGGATTTTACTATGGTTTCCAACCAGTGGAATACAACTTCTTTCCAAAACGGTTTCCTTGTGGATCTCTGTCCTCAAGGCTTTTTCCTACGTACCCCTCGTACCTCTTTTTCTATTTGGGAGGTAGGTTGGTGGTGACTCAAACAGTAGAGCCCAGTGCTTTTTCAGCATTTCCAACACTCACCGTTTGCTTTTGTGGAAGCAGATGACAAGGACAATAATCATGAGCAAGAGTAGGCCGACGAGCAGATACACAAATGAGATGTCCATGTCATCTGGAAGAAAAAGGCAAAAGGGTTAGCTGGGTGCAGGGCGCAGTGGGGAGCATTCAGAGACAGCCTTCCGCACTCGGTGTAAAGTGAGACAGGTGTATTTGGGTTTGGCTTCATGCTTCCCCTTCAATGGCTGCTGCAATACCTGGTGGTGTCTTGCACAGCTATGTGACATGCTGCAATGCAGCCAGTCCACACATGCGGCCGCAATTGCAAACCGCTTGTGAAGAGGAGTCAAGTGAGGTGGCCAGGTGTGTCTGGATGGGTCCTTAGGCTGGGACCCTCACTTGAGATGGGAAACGTGGGATGTCTGGGCTCAGCAAGTGGGCTTGTCATTGCTTGGCTGGGAGTACCCAGAAATAAAGCCCCCCTCCCCAACCTATCCTTTGGATTCAGAGGGACCAGGGAAGGAGGGGGCTTGGTTAGGAAGAAGCCCAACCTTATCTGGGACAGGGCTGGCCTGTACCCATGGACTGCAGAAGGGTGCGGAGAGCCCAGAGAGTTTGCATTGGTCTTATAGAGCCATATTTGTTACTGTTTGCCTTCAAGTACCTTTCCAGCTTATGGTGACCCCTATCCCAGGGTTTTTCTGGGGCTGAGAGTGAGTGACTCACTGAAGGTCATCCAGTGGGTCTCTAGGATCCTAGTCCAGTGCCTAAACCACTATGCCATGCTGGCTCTCTTATCCATATACCCACAACCTATGCTAGTTATGCAACTATACAGCCTTGCACAAACTCACATAGGTTGCATTTGGCTGTTTCCTTTGCAATGACAATTCTTTTGGTATGTGTGGAAGGCAGGAGGAAAAGAGGAAGGTAGATGGACTCCCGGGAAATCTTGCGCATCCCACATGTGACTTGGGGGACACAGGTATCAGTCAGTACCCCTTTGCTGTCCTTGTGGTTGGATTCCCACTATTTTTTGGAAAGTATTGCTGCCGGGCACCTCCGGTTCTAACCACAGCCCTGCTTCTGGGGCTTTCCTTACCCATGGCCTTGGTGTAGAGGGTGAGGGTCGTCCCATTGGTGCTCCCGCCTACGGTGGAGGCCATGATGTGCACCTGGTACATCCTGGAAGGCCAGAGATCCCGGAGGGTGAAGGAGGCCATGGAAGAGTTCACAATGGCACCTGGAAGACAAGGAAGGCACTTTTGAGCAACCCCGGGGGGTGAATATGGACTTGGCAAAGGCGAGGGAAGGAGGGCAAAACAAGGGAGCGGCACAATTCTTGATGCCTCTCCAAGGGAAGATCTCTGGGTGGACCACTGCCTGATTTATTTAGCCAGGAACAGCGAGAGGGCTTGCAGGACGATGGCCGGTTAAGAAGCCGAGGAAAGATCAGGGACAGATTTGGAAACGCAGGAAGAGAAATGAGAGATCCTCAAGTGTAAAGACATAGAATTAAATATCAAAATCAGAATCATTCAGTCCATTTCTATGTCTGGTTGTGAAAGCTCAGCAACGGCAGGATGGAGATCAACTCATTTTGAAATGTGCTGGAGAGTTTTTCAGGTGTCAAGGATCCTCGAAAGGAGAAATGAAATGGCTTCTGGAGCAAACCAAGGCTGAACAATTCCTAAATCCGAAATGGGTAAACTGAGGCATGCCATGAGACGCTGAGCTGCGTTGCAAGACCTGAGCAGGGCTGTTAATATTGACAAGGGACTCTTGGAGGTCTCTCCTTCAGAGGACCATCATAAGTTTATGGACGGCTAATAAAATCCAAAAGAATTTGTACTGGGGAGGCAGGTTAAAGACGGTATGTCCAGCAACTGGAGCTGGGAAATGGATTTGGCGTCCCGCAAGACCAGGGGCCTAGCAGCCTCCTTGGCCTCACAGGGGCTCAGCTGGGGATGATGGGACACTCACTCCTCGTGTCTTCGTTGGTGCCGCTCCAAAATATGGTGTAGTTGGTGATGAAACCGTTCCTCTTTTCGACGGGGACGGGATCCCAGGAAAGGTCAGCCGTCGACTTGCTGATGTTCCCCGCATGGAGCTTGGGCACCTGAGACGGAGCTGCAAGGAAGAGAAAGTGCGCTTGGTGTCGTTTCCATTATAACCAGCACAGCGGAGTCAAGGGAGGACTGGTGATGGTGGTGGGAGAAAAGGTGTAAGAACCGGTGGCTACTGGCAGCTGGCCTTGGTTTCCGCATTTCAGGAACACTAAAGCAAGAGTGTTCCTGAAATGCATCTCCATAGAACCAAGGCAGTGGCTGCATCTGCATTGCAGAAACAATCCAGTTTTGACACTGCTTTAACTGCCCTGGCTCAATGCTATGCAATCCTCAATCCTGGGATTTGTAGTTTTGTGAGATATTTAGCCTTCTCTGTCAGAGGGCTCTGGTGCAACAACAAACTGCAGATCCCAGGATTCCATGTTATTGAGCTACGGCAGTCAAAGCAACGTTGAACTGCCTTAAATTCCACAATGCGGATACAGACAGCGTCATCCAGGAAGGGCTCATGGTAAGACTAACTCCAGTAATAGCCCCCCAAATGTGTAATGTTTAGAAGGTAAGCCGTGTAGGATTCAGGGAGTGTATGGAAAGATTTTTTTTATTTTGGCAACTATCTGGATTTTACTTCTCTGTGGATTTTGGAACTCGCCACAAACAAGTCTCCAAACCAACAAGAAGTAACTTCATGTTTTTCCTGAAAAGCTTCCACCTCCCCAACCCCTCTTCCAAGGCAGCTTGGAAGACCAGAAAGATCTCCAGGAGATGGGAATAACGCCGAATATCGTCTTTGCGAAAGAGGAGAGATACCTTTCTGCCTGGTGTAAGCTTCCACATACTGGGGCATCCCTGCTCCATCCTTGTAGAGAGGGGAGACTGAGATGTTGTACCGCTGGAAAGGTTGGATATCTTCTGAAAGAGAGAAGAGGAATGTTGGCAGAGGATGGATTAGTCAACCTCTGAAGACCGGGGGCTAGGAAATAATCCCGCCTGAGACCTAACAGTCAGAGCTGACAGCATTGGTCTATATGGACTTTTATAGGCCTGAGACATTTTGGAGCAGCTTCATTTATTTCCCACCAGATAGACTCCCTAAAGACCTCCTCCATTCAGATCCTTGTTGCCGTGGATGGGTGGGATATAGGGATAAAATGGAGTGGACCGTTGCTTTTCTCCACAGGTGCCTTTCCCGGGTGCTCACCTTGGATCAGGCCCTCCGTGGCGCTACCGTTTCCCAGCTTCATCCATCTCATGCCGTCCTCCTCCGCCACGTCCACCGAGGCCACCCTGCGCCACTCGAGGACGTAACCCAGGGGCGCCGGTGTCCTCGGAGGATCCCAAAACACCCGGATGGTCTTCTCATTGAGCGGAGAGGCTCGGATCATGGGCACCGGTTGACCTATGGAAGGGACGAGAAAACGTGTGGTTTATAGTTTGAGCTACAACTTGGGAGACCAGGATTTGAATCTCTGCTCAGCGGTCAAAACCCATTGGGTGATCTTGGGTGAGTTACTGCTGCTATTACTCTGCTGTTACTCTGAGGTATTGCCTATACTGGTATTTTCAGGACTTCCTTGGAAAGATGGCATCCCAATTGGCTAATCTAACCACTAAAGTACTTTCTAGGAGGTTTGGCTTCTTTGGTGAGGAAAAAGAACAAAAAAACATGTCCCTGCTTTCTGTTTCATTTCTTTTTTTCTAGCTCTTGCTCAATTCTTCCAAACTCTTAGGAGCTAAGAATCCAAAACAGAGCCAGCTTGTTGCATCCCTGTGAGTACATTCGTAATCTTAAAATGTATGACTGGATCTTGGGAGAAGGCTGAACATCTCAAGATGTTTGCCGCCTGCAACATAATTACACCTTGAGCAGGTTCCTCCTACCTTTCTTGTCCATCAAGACCACTTCTGTGGCTGGAGAAGCTCCCTTGGAGTTGTAGGCCACAAGGAAAACCCTTTGGGTCCCGGACGGCAGCGAGAAGGTGCATTGCAACTCCGTGGTGTTGCAAAGAGCGGAGTAGGACTTCCCAGGGGTCAAGCGGGGGCTGAGGGTGGCCTGGTAGCCCAGGATCTTTCCGTTGGTCTCTTCGGGTCTCATGGGCTGCAAAACGAGGAGACAATCCAGATTAGGGATGGAGAGGTCATTCTGAAAAACACCCAACAGACTTACAAGGGATTGGGACAGTTTTCTCCTGGTGTCCAAAGATCCCGGATCACCCGCCTGCCCTCTTGAGACACAAGGTTTTGGGGGTCTTGGGGTTTATGAAGCGACACCGTCGTTCCTGCTCACCTTCCACATCAGCTGCACCTCTGTCCCTTTGCTGGCCTTTTTGGGCTTTGCATTCCACCAAGTGACAAGCTTTCCTGAAGGGGCTGCAGGAGGGAAGGAAAAAGAGGGTTTGGAGATGCTCCTGAGTTGAACCAGTCAGGCTCAGGAATGGTGGAAGGAGAGGGCTCAGGACTGTATCATTGCTTTGAAGCGGAGTAAGATACGGAGGCCTAGAAGTTGCTAACATTTTTTGTTGGGGCTGACCTTCCGCAGGGACCATCTCCTTCTCCCCGGATCCCTTGGTTTGCCCCCAGTACATTCTGCACCTGCTCAGGGGAACTCTTCCCCTGTTAACCTTGCATTGCTCTGGGCCAGGAAGGCGACTTCCACACTCCGCAGATCTGGCCCTTTCCCCAGGTCCATCCGACGGGAGTCTTGAGACCTCCCTGCCCCCCTTTTTGCCCACCTTTTTCGTGGGTGGTGAAGTTCTTCACAGGGCTCCAGTCGCTCCAGTAGCTGACTGGGAGTCTCTTGCAACGCATCTGGATCTCGTAGGAGGCGCCGAAGCGGAAGCCGCAGTGTTGCGTTTGCCAGGTGGACGGGGTGACGTTGGGCACCTCAACCTGAAAGGATGTCACATTGAGGAGGGAGTGAGCTTGTTTTCTGCTGCTCCAGAGACTAGAACACAACGGAGCAATGGATGCAAACTACAGGAAAAGAGAGTCCGCCTTGACATTAGGAAGAACGTCCTGATAGTAAGAGCTGTTCAACAGCGGGAGATGTTGCCTTGGAGGTTGGTTTTGCAAGTGCTTTGATGGTGAATGGCAGAACCGGGTTGGACAGGATGACCCTTGGGGTCCCTTTCAACTCGGTGGCTCTACCTCTTGTATCAGCAAAGTGATAAATCCACTCTGGCTTTTAGTACAAAGTTTAAGGAGGCGATTCCCAAACCCTGGCCTTCCGGGTGTATTGGATTTCATTTTCCAGAAATCCCAGCCGACTTGGCCAAAAGTTAGGAATTCTGGGAGCTGAAGTCTAAAACATCTGGAGGACCAAAGTTTGGGAATCACTGGTTTGGAGGAACAATCTGGGGCATGTCTCCGCCTTGCCCAAAGGAATTTAGCACCAGGGATAGTTCCTTTACTCTTTGGAATAAAACTGAAAGTGGGTTTATTTCCCCCACTGATGATCCCCGTTGTCTTTTAGTCTCCCCCTTTTATTCATGGTTTCAGATTGTAATCTCTTAAGATTATTGATTGTTTATATTGTTGTTTCCTTTCCAGGATTGAATTGGGGAGTTTGGAAATGGGGATTTTTTTTCCTTTGGTAATTGCTGAACTGAATGTAATTTCTTGTATTAATTTTTGCTGTTACGAATTGTCATGTAAATTTCTGTTATCTATTGCTATTCTCAATTTATTATTTCATTGCTATTATTTGTTGTGTAATTTTCTGTTATTTATTGCTATCTGGAATTTGTTTTATTTTTTCATTGTTATTGTTATTTGGACCGTAGGAGTCCCGTGGGTTAGTCTAGTGGTGAGCCAATCCCATTGAAAATCCCATTGATCCAATGGCTCTGCTCCAACCAGAACTAGCAACAGTTCTGCTGTAGAGGATGGAACTGGCAAAACCCGCTTTGAGGATCCCTTGCCTAAGAAAACCCGATGAAATCCATGGGGTCGCCTTAAATCAAAAGGTGACTTGAAGGCAAACATGCGCACACTCTTGTGGGAAGGGGCAAGGTAGGAAGAGAAGAGCAATGTGGGGCATCTATGCAGATCCAGCAACAAAAGCTGCCTTCTGTTGCAAACATCAGGACAGGGTATGTGTGTTGTGTGTCTGGAGTGCAATAGCCAGATTGCACCCTGAGAACTTGGCTTCTATTGTGTCCATTTCAGGGCTCCGACTAGGTGCTGATGGGGAGAGAAATCGATCGGTTATATCAGCGACGACCGTGGAAGGCTAAAGACAAAGTGCCAAGTGGGTTGCCAAGGAACAGCTCAGGGAAGAGGAGATGCCAGGTGGGTGGATGCGAGTGCGCCAGAGTCGTCTGTCGCATGTGGGTGGCGGAGGCGGATGCAACGGGAGGAGAGGCGTTTGCGGGGAGATCAATTTCCCAAAGGTCAGCTCAGCAGCCGAGCCAAAACCATCACGGTCCAAGGGCTGGTGGGCTGCGTTGGAAGGCTGCAAACTGGTCTTGCCCAATAAGAGGTGTATAGGTGTGTATGTATGTGTGTAGAAGCCCCTCAGATATGCCAGGAACAGCATTGCCATTGAGCCACTACCTTGCCAGGGGTGGCGAATTCGTTCCTAGTTTTACTCCAGACTTTAAAGGAGATATCATAGCCGCGGAACACACTTTAGAGCAGCGGTTCTCAATCTGTTGGTTTATGGCCCCTTTACACAGGGGTCGCCTAAGACCATCGGAAAACACATATTTCCCACGGTCTTAGGAACCGAGACGAAAATAATTTTATGGTTGGAGGTCACCACAACATAAGGAACTGTATTAAACGGTCGCAGCATCAGGAAGGACGAGAACCAGTGTTTTAGAGCAACTCAGACCAGAACCTTGGACAGATGCTTTGACGTTTGGGCCGAACCTGAGACTGGGTTCCTTGCTTCATTGGAAAATAATATTGATAATAATAATATTTATTTATATCGTGCCTTTTTCCCGAGGGAATCAATGGGCTGACACCGCGGAAGAGGGACTCACCAGTGTCCACTCTTGGCCTCCGTCCGTCCGGAAGCGGAGCTCGCAGGCCTGTTGCATGTATCTGCTGCCTTCTGCTCCGTCCCAGGCCACGGTCACGCAGTCGGTCTCCTCGGGGACAGACTGGACGGCGCGGAGGGTTGGTGGATCCAGCTTGACTGAAATGAAGAGCAGAGGATAAAGGCTTCAAGGGTGAGGGGCCTTTGCACACACCCTTGTCAGAAAAGCAGAGCTGCCCTGGCTTGGCTTAGCTTGACCGGAAAGGACTAAACTACATCTCCCCAATGCCATGGTTCCAGCTTGGTCAGCTCTTTCCTATGGCACCCACCACGACTTTTGAGCAGGGTCTGTTTCTTGGAAATCCCTGGTCGGCTTCCCAAATCTGGTGGGATCCATCTGTTCAGTAGGGATATAAATCTTTGACTATTTAAACCTCACACATGTGAAGAGGAGTAATTAAAGAAGTTTACTTCCCACTTTGGGATTAAAATGACTATTCCTCCATAATATGATCCTTGTGTTCAATCACCCGAAAGTGTTGTGCAGGAATTATTCTGTAGAGAAAAACATGCATTTAATTTCTGCAAAAAATAAAAATAAAAATTATATATATGCTTTCTATTTAGGAAAACCATTTTCTTCAGAGAAAACTGTTTTTTTCTTATTTTTGCACAGTAAAAGCATGTGTTTTAGTCCTCAGAATAATTCCTATGCAAGAGTATAGCATATTGGCTACCGGGAGAAAATTGCTCAGATTTCTTACTGGTCTATTAGTCCTCCTGGTCAGTTTTTACATCTTTATGGTGTCTTTTTATGACGTCTTTTTACGTCTATATGGCTGTAAACCATATTGGATGTTCTCTGCAATTGTGAGTGCTGTGAAAATGTTGGACGTGCGTTTGGCTTCCTCCGGGAGATTTGCCCAACGTTTCCTGCCGTTCCATACTTGCTCCTTTCAGCTTTCATCCAGACCCCTTGGAAGGATCTCAGGGACCTCCAAATAACCAGGAAAAGGGGCCCCAGACCCACCTGGGAGGCTTCTACCCACCTAAATCCGTTGGGTCGGCACACAGGGGTCTCGACCGCACGGCTCCCAGGGCGTTTTCCACCGAGACCCAGAGCATCAAATACTGATAGAGCTGGAAGTCCTGGCGAGGGATGGTGCAAGAGCTCTGTCCGGCCGGAGGGACGCAGGGTGGGATGGCCGCCCGCTGGACTTGGCAGTCTTTGTCGGTCCTGGAAATGCCAACAGAAGAAGAAATCTATAGCCACTTGATAAGCGAGATGTCTCCCCCTGCACTTAGGGGTACCCACATGGCTTTGTGGGAAGTATGCCCCACAGCTGGCATCTCTTGGGTTCCAGAATAGTTCTAGGTTGCCCAAGATGGCATTCTGATCAAACCCATTCTTCATCATGCACAATGGCTTTAATCCTCATATTTCATACTGGAAATCAGGGAGATATTGGCTGGCATCCCATTGGGAACATACGCAGGGGCAAAGTCGCATTATGCATGCAGATTAATATATATATATTTGGACGATGCACAATGGGCATATCCATTTGCTGGTGGTGTAAGCAGAGCGGTGCATGTTGGGCTATGCAGTAGCACAGCGGTTGTGGTCTCTTCCAATTCTACAATCCTATGATGATGATGATGATGATGAGCTTTATTTATAAAGTGCCGTAAGTGTACACGGCGCTGTACAAAAGCCAAATAAAATCTAATCATACAGAGTCATCCCCGAATGTGAGTTTTCCCTGTGCATTGCCTCTGCACTTTGTGCATCAGAATCACACAATGGGTTGCATTGGCTGTTGATCCCCATATGCTACGCTGTGTTTTAAACCTTTTAAATGAGCTTCTAACTGCTTTAACCATGCTTTTAAATATTGCTGCTTAATTCCTTTCTAAACATTTGTGACGTAAGATTTTAATATAATCTTGTTCTAAATATCCGTAAGCTGCCTTGCACCCCGCCCGTGGAGAAAGGCAGGTTACGAACCCAATAAATAAATAATTAATTAAATAAACAAATATGTTGAAATTTAATATAGAGATAGCATAACATAGTATGTATTTCTGCTGCATTGAAGTGGTTGCATCTCAGTCGTTGACTAATTTCGTGTTTTATTTTGGGGCGACTAAGCCAACTGTTGTTTGTCGACCCAAGAACAACTAGATATTCCCTTCTCAGAACAAGAACAACTAGATATTCCCTTCTCAGAACATGGATTGGCAACAGGCTCCATGCCAGCGGGGCAGCGGATCTACTCCGGGTTTTAAAGTTTTAGGGAGATGTCCAAGGTGCTATTTGTGGGGAAGAGCGTTTGGGACCTTGAGACATCTTGCTTAAAGTTTGTCCTAAAGCACGGAGCGGATTCCCTGCCCTGCCAACACGGGAGCTGCGGACGCTTTCTACCAGAAGTTCCTTTTCCTTACTGGACGCTGTGCAGAATGACGCTGGCCGGGAGGAGTCCGTCCTGCCCGGGGTCCCAGCGGCACGTCAGGTCCTTCGTGGTCACGTTCATGATGCAGGCGAGGTTCTGGGGCTCGGATGGAGGATCTGAAGGAGAAGCAAACGCAGAAAGGGGCGAGTGAGTGAGCAGCAGAAGGGATTTGGCCTTAGGATGGTCCAGTTCCACTCAAGGTGTAGCCTCATTGCATTTCCAGTAAAGATCTGGGTCGCGATACAGAACTGTGGCACTTTGGTTCCACTTTCAGTGCTGTGGCCAAGCCCTAAGGTTTTGCACTTTTGGGGGGCACTATGGATGCATCTAGGCTGTAGAAATAATGCAGTTGTACACTACCCTAAATACTGTAGGTCCATATTAAGGGATCCTGGGGTTTGTAGTCTTACAAGGTCTTTAGCCTTCTCTGCCAAAGACTTACTTGGCAAGTCTTACCTTTATCTTACCTTTGTAAGTCTATTATTCTGGTGTCTCACAAAACTACAAGCCCCAGGAGGGTGTAGGGTGAAGCCGTGGCGGTTAAAAATGGTGTCCTAATCTGCATTATTTCTATAAAGTAGATGCACCCTAGAACTCTCTGCCTGAGAATACTAAGTACCCTTCCCTGAGCAGCAAATCCCAAGATTGCACCGGATGCAACCATGGAAATTTAAGTGTGATCTAACTGTTTATATATTTTCTTGTAACCCGCCTTGATCCTTTTGGAAAGGTGGTATATAAATAAAATCTATTGTTGTTGTTATTTTTTGCAGTGTGAAAGAGGGGCTACCCTTTGCCCTTTCTTCACAGAAGCCATGTATTGCCGTCCGCCTGAGACCCAACGTAATCCTGTTTGCACAGAAAAGCCTAGGGTTAGAAAGAATTTGATCAAGTTGGGAGTAAAACCCTGAGGACATGGAAACCCCAAGCTACTACCAGAGTAAAGTAAGTGAGTCAACATTGACCCCTGCCCGGCGCTAGTGCGGACGGATGCTTACATCCGGCGTGGATGTGGGTGAGGTTCATGATCTGGGGCGTCCCTTTCTTCTGGACCCAGCAGCTCAGCGTGGTCAGGGTCCGGTTGAAGGGTCCGACGGTGATGTTGGAAACTTCCACCCCGTCTCCGAAGCTGTTCTGGGTACCGTTGAGGAACTCCTTGCCCCATTTCCACATCACCTGGGTTTCCCCATCCTCCTGAAAGCGGCAGTGATGCCTCCGGATGGTGCAAGAAGCCGAGACGTTTCCTCCCCAGAGAACAGCCGGTGCGTCGACGGCGATGTGGCTACAAGATGAGGAACCGGCTGGGGACGGAAAAAGAAAAAGAAATATTCCCATCAGAAGGCTTGAGAAAGCAAATGATACTGGCGTGTGGCGATTGTTGGAACCCTATGCCCTGTTGTTGCACTTCAGCTCCCAATAGCTCTAGCCAAGGTTGGGGAATGCTGGGAGTTGCAGTCCAGCAACATCCAGAGGGTTGCATAAATGCCAACGCATACTGTGGCTGAATGATCAAGATATTCTCTGTCTCTTTGGCCCAAAATAATCTGATGCAAACAAATATAGCTTGTGCTGAACTGAAATTACTGTATATACTCATGTATAAGGCTAGAAATTGACACCAAAAAACCTGGGTCGACTTATTCACAGGTCAATGCAAGCGTTGCACCTTAACTCAAAATAAGGTCCATCTCCTTCTTTGAGTCGAGTGGCAAAAGATTAAGAGTTTAGTCCATCTTGGGAGAACCTAAAAGAAGCACAAACCTCCTCTATTCCCTTCACTGTGATGCAGCTTCTGGCCTTTTGGACAGGAAAGCAGAAGCGTTCTTTGGCATCCTTTTCCTCTCCTTCGTCCTTTACATCTTTTGTTGCATGCTCCTAAGTTTTACCCTCAACTTATCCAAGGTTCATATCAAAATCCATAATTTTGGCCCCCAAAACCTGCCCTCGACTTATATATGAGGTCGACCTACAGTTGTGTATATAGAGTAGCTGCAGTTCCAGGACTCCCCAAGACTTCGTTTGGTGCCCAAAACTGGCACATCTCCCAGCTTTACTGGTGGCCAATGGATGCAGCAAATAGTCTCCATCATGCCATCTCTGCAAGTGGCAGGATTTGGGTAGGAGCATGAATTCTTTCTGTATCGTGCCAGGGCCAACTTTCCATACCCTTGTGGCAAAATAACAGTTGGACTGGGGTGCATCTCTCAGGAATGCTTTAGCTGTGTGCGGTTCTCAACCTGTGGGTCGCGATCCCTTTTGGGATCCCTTTCACAGGGGTTGCCTAAGACCATTGGAAAACGCATATTTCCAATAGTCTTAGGAACCGAGACACTGGCTGGGGGTCACCATAACGTGAGGAACGATATTAAAGGGTCGCGGCATTAGGAAAGCGGAGAACCCCATTTCTAGGTGGCCCTTGGGATCCCTTCCAGCTCCATTTTGCCTTAGCAGACCAGCTGCGCCACAAATAAACACACAATTGCTATCGCCATAACAAATCCCAGCATTGAAGCACTTGTCGACTGACATCTTGGATGCATTGCACGTCGGAGGCACCACGGCACACACGCAAACCCACTCTTTGTGAAGCCGTAACAAAACAGAAAAAGGAGTCAGTTGATGGCACCTCGAGTCGTGGCCCGAGGCATCCGTTCTGTAGCCTCGTGTCTCACATCTGGACACATCTGGACACGCAACCCACCTCTTTGGAGCAGGAGGGAGAAGATAGCGCATCCCAGCAGCCTCCTCCAAGCCTCCTCTGGGGCTGCCATGGTTTTCTCAGGGCTCTGGCATTACCTGGAATTGAGAGAGAAGTAAATGCATTCAGGCAGATGGAGTTTCCCATTCCCTTTTGTTGGCAGGAGACATCCATCCCTCTGATTAAAACGGGAGATAAATGCAGATCGGAGTTGCTGCGGGTCTAGGATTTCACCACCTTTTGTACCGACGCAAAGAGAGATTATCTCGAGGCGTCGGCAGATGGGTGCGAAATGTTCTGGGTCCCTCGGTGTCCCCGTTTCCCCTTCTCTTTTGAAAAATATCAAAAGCCTAGCGGGACGTAATAATAATTATATTTCTTTTTCTATTTCTTCTTTCCAAAAGGAGGGAAGATCAATGCAAGTTCTACCTCTGTGAATTGCTAGAATTGGGGAAAGAGGCAAATGTTGCACCCGGACCATACGGATTGGACTTTTGCTCATCCATCCAAAACAAGGACAGAATATTATTATTATTATTATTATTATTATTATTATTATTATTATTATTATATATTTGGGAAAGCCATTAGGGCTAGCATAATGAAACGAAAAAAGGAAAAAAATTAGACTGAAGGCCACGGATGTTACCCCAGCAGTTCAGCATCTTATTGTATTTTAATCTTACTTTATTCCTCATCTGATTAGAGAGATCTCTGCCAATATTTTACATATATAAAAATGAGAACTTTTAAAGGAGAATTAAGACTCTGGAAACTGTCCCCGGATGACTTAAAGACCGCAAGACCTGGAAATTGGAGGAGTTTATAGCAAAGTCTGGGAGATCCAACTGGAAACCAGGAATTGGAGAGATCAAGCCGTTTGCTTCTGGAGGAAGATAAAAATCTATTCCTATCTGCTTAATGGGACAAATAAGAGTCTGACAACGTGGGGCTTAATCCCCGTCGTCTCAATGGAAACACAGAATATGAGTTTCTCTTTTGACCTAGAATTAGTCGGAAGAGAACTCCGAGCATCGTAGAGTCAAACCCGCTTTGCCAGATCAGGAAACGTACCCCTGACAGATGGACATATAAACATCTAAAACCCTTATGAGGTTTCCAAAGAAGGAGTTTTTAAAAAACCCAGCCCTTTCTGAACTTAGTTTATTTTTTTAATTTTAAAATATAGCTGCAGGTTTGTTAATGCGCAAGTTAATACTTCTTGGAGAAACAACACCTGCAAACACATCCAACGCTCAATTTTTGCAAGGGTTGGGGGCACAGCCTTCCTGCCCACTAAAGTAGAAATCTGGGAATATATATATATAGACCCACTATTGCTTTTTAAAGGAAGAGAACACTTTTCTAGACATTTGTAGCTCCTCCGTTGCCACTCTATGGTCAGCGTTTTGGTTAATTAATTTTGTTGTATTGATGGGTGGGATAATGGGTTTCATGATATAATGCTGCATTTTATATTGTTATATTTGTACTTTTATTGTAAGCCGCCTCGATCCTGATGGAGAGGCAGGATATAAATGAAATTTTATTATTATTATTAGTGCCGGCCAGAGGTTGACCATAGAATTGCACTGGAGGACCTACAGGAGATATATAGATATAGATATGGATATGGCAGGGGCAAATATAGTGATCTGCAAATAATCAAATCTGCAAATAATCAAATCTGCAAATGCTTAAACCGCAAACATGGAGGCATGACTGTATTCAGATACAACAAAGAGCCAACGCTTTTCAACCAAAATTGGTTTTGTGGTACATAAAGGAGAGTGTTTTGGTTTGTTTGCTGTCAGCAAGGGAAAATATGAAAGAATATATATATATATTGCTTTGGTGCACGGGATGCATTCATAGTTCGCAAGCCTCCGTGCGCAGCCTCGAGTTGTGGCAGGGCGAACGTGGCCTCCCGACCCTCGGTGGAAGGAAGGTTTTTGGGCGTCATGACAGAAATTCATTGAATTACCGGGAACAGAGTGGCTCCGAAGCACCCTGCGGAGCGCTGACAGGCAAATTGGGCAGAAAAATCATGTTACGGCGGATCAGCCCAAACACCACCTGCGTCATTCCTCCCTTCCGCCTCGATGGCTGCAAAGACATTACCGATCCCTGAGCAGCAACAAAGTTCCAGGGAACGTTCTCTTGGGTATAGTTTACTTTGCAAGAGGAAAAAAGGCCCCAGCAATATTTTACGTACCACCAAAGGGCTAGGAAATGCTTTTGTCTTTGGAGCATCGCTTTGGAGACTGTAACAGGGACCTGTCACGTCCCTCTTCGCTAAGAAGAACTTCACCGACTGGGTTTGATCCAAACTGGTGCCACCGAGAAACAGGGAGGTATCGGCCTCTTGGTGAAACCCCAAATGAGGCATTCGTAATAGACAATGTCCTCCCCTTGCAATAAAACCCCAATGAGGACTTCCATGGGCCTAGTTTGCTATTCAACCTCTTTATTAATGACTTGGATGACAGAATTGGGGGCATACTTATCAAATTTGCAGATGACACCGAATTAGGAGGAGTAGCCAATACTCCAGAAGACAGGATCGAAATTCAGAATGACCTGAATAGACTAGAAAGCTGGGCCAACTCTAACAAAATGAAATTCAATGCGGAGAAATGTAAGGTACTGCACTTAGTATGGAAAAATGAAATGCAGAGATATAAAATGGGGGACTCCTGGCTGAATGAAACTACGTGTGAAAGGGATCTAGGAGTCCAAGTAGACCACAAGTTGAACATGAGTCAACAGTGCGATGCGGCAGCTAAAAAGGCCAATGCGATTCTAGGCTGCATCAATAGAAGTATAGTGTCTAGATCCAGGGAAGTAATAGTGCCACTATGTGTACAGCCAGAACCAAATCCATCAACTGGAACATTTCAGAACATTAAAACACATGCCATTAAACAGGCTTTCAGATTAAAACCAAGCACTGAATTAAAATAACATTTTTTTAAGATGTTGCAATAAAGAGGGAGGAAAAAGCACCGCCCGTCCAAAGACATCCAGGCCATGTTTGCCCCAAAACCTTTCTGCAAAAGAAGGACTTTGCCTGCCACAGAAATAAAACAGAGAGGGGACCAGCTTTGCTTTTTCGTGGAAAGGATTCCCGGAATCTGGCGACGGAGAAATTTTTCTCTTGTATCCTCACCAAATATTTCTAAGGGAGGTTGTGTGTTTGGGTTGAAAGAAATTTTTCCCTTGAAGATCCCAAAACCTGGTCAGGTTCCTATGGGCAGGTACGGTCCTTAGGGTAACCTGGACCAAACTGTATGGGTCTTCATGGGTTAATATTTATTTATTATGGCAATGACTTCTTGCGGCAAGGCGATTGTGTTCTTCCACCTGCCATCCCATCTTGGATTTATGGATCTAGTTTCTGGAAGCCCCTCAGACCTTCCTTGCAACCCAAAACCCAAATCCCTCACAGGTGTATTCAGCTGCGACGACTTGCTCGTCTCTTAGGATGGCTCTCCAAACACTCGTGGCACTCCGTTGGCACCAGTATTCGTGCACGAACCCAGCAAAGAAGTGTGTCTCTGCTGCACGCCTTTCCTCCCGACAGAAGGAAGAGTCGTGCCCCGTAAGACCCAGACCACATTTGGGGCACGGATCGAACTGCAGCCCATGGACCCATACGCAAAACCCATACACGGACACCAAACCACACGGCTAAAGGCACAACAGAAGGCATGGCCCCATTGCAAGAAGCAACATTTCGCCAAAACCTACCTTGTCTCTGGGTCCACGGACTTTCTGGTCTGAGAACTGAGCGCTCAAGACGGGTTCGGGGAATTGTCTCCAAGTGTCCCTCACCACAAAGTGGAATATATATGTGTGTGTGTGTGTGTGTGTGTGTGTGTATATATATATATATATATATATATGTCTCATCCACGGTGCCCAAGGCACAGTCGTTAATTTCTGTTTCTCTGTCTGTGCCTTTCTCTCTGTGAGCAAGGTAATTGCAAAACGCTTCTCCAAAGGCGTTATCTATCCAACTCTCTCTCTCTCTCTCTCTGTCTCTCTCTCTTGCAGGAAGGAAGGAAGGAACCCTGTGGCTGGCACACTCACACCATGCGCCTCCTTCCAGGGCTGCGAAGCCAAAGGCGGCCCCGGCCTCGACTTCCCCACCTCTCTTCGTGGCTTTATATAGGGTCCGTGGGCAGAACCGTCGATGTGGCAACCGGTCTCACCTTTCCGGCCACATGCTGGGAAAGGAGAGGAGGGACCCATGTGGCCGGCTCTTGGCTCGGTGGTCAAGGGGGCATGGGATGACCCCTCCGTCCAGCCCACCCTGAGCATGGCTTGCAACCTGACCCGCGGCTGAGAACATAGTGAAAGGACGATTGTGAAACACTAACCAAACCGGCCAAAATAAACTCACCAAGGCATTTCCCATAAAGTGTGAGGACGATGGGGCATTCGAAGGACCCTTCCCCGGTTTTGCCGCTCTTCCTTCGAAGCTCCAGGGGAAAAAACACCAGCATCCAAAATATGGAAAGACTCAGCCACAGAATGTGCAACAGACGAAGGAAGGGAATTGGAGCCCCAGTTTGGCACACTCTGTCTCTGTGTCTCTCTGCGTATGTGTGTTTGTGTGAGCCTCGCAAAGCACAGAGACTGGGAAAGTGTGTGTGTGTGTCCTGTTCTCTCGCCTAGGTTTAACACTTTTGGGGGAACGCAGGATTGCAAGGCCATAGAGTTGGAAGGGACCCCATTTTATCCAGCCCCCGATGCTGCTGCAGGGATCCAGAACAGTCAAAGCATCTCGGGTTCAGGTGTGCATTTGATCTCTGCTTAAAAACTCCCAACCGTTATTGTTGTTGTTAAAAATCATAGCATTGGAAGGACTACAATGACCATCTGTCTTAACCCCTTGTCATGCAGGGATACACAACTAAAGCGCTCCCAAAATATGCGCATCCAACCTCAGTTTAAAGGCCTCTGGAGATGGAGACCCTGCCGCCGTCCAAGGCAGCATCTTCCACTATTGAACGGCTCTTACGGCCAAGAGGTTATTTCCAATATTTCTGCAGAAAATAGGCTTCTTCTACCTTTTCCATCATATAACTGTAACCTTTTATGAATTAAAGACGTCCAGCTCCCCAAACCGTTCGTCTGAGGGCTTGGTGGTTTCCACACCTTTCACCATCTTGGTGACAGATACAATTGTACTATTCATATAATCCAAACCATTAAAAATAAATCAGTTATACGCTTCGTGTTGCCGTGAACAAGGCAGGTCTGTGTGGATGTGTGTGTTGCGTGTCGGCCAAGGTTTGGCGGATGGGTGCTTTGTTGCGTCCGGGGCTTTAAGTCCCATGGCACCTTGGCATTTGGGGCAATGCTGTGCCCATAGAACGAGCCCCAGTGTACCGAAAGGAATAGAAACATAGCATCCTAGTGTTGGAAGAGACCCCAAGGGCAACCCAGTCCAAACCAAGGAAGACATGATCCAAGCCCTCTCTGTGACATATGGCCAACTGTTTAAAAACCTCCAAAGAAGGAGACTCCATCACACTTTCTGACAGCATTTTCCATTGTCAATTTGGACAGCTCTCATCCTCAGGAAGTTCTTCCTAAGGTTTAGTTGGAAACCCTTTTCTTGTTTGTGAAGCCAGCATCCATAGTTTTTTTTGTGGGTTTTTCGGGCTACGAGGCCATGTTCTTTTCCTGTACTTTGCATCCGTTGTTCCATGTCCTGTTCTCTGGAGCAGCAGAAAACAAGCTTGCTCCATCCTCAGTATGACACTCCTTCAAATATTTATTATTACCGTCAGGATGTTCCCCCTAATATTGAGCTGGAATCTCTTTTCCTGTACTTTGCATCCGTTGCTCTGGGTCCTGTTCTCAGGAGCATCAGGAAAAAAGCTCACTCTCCATCCTCAATATGACATCTCTTCAAATATTTATTATTACTCTCAGGAAGTTCCTCCTAATGTTCAGCTGGAATCTCTTTTCCTGTAGCTTCCATTCATTGTTCTGGGTCCTGTTCACTGTAGCAGCAGAAAACAAGCTTGCTCCCTCTTAACTATAACATCCCTTCAAATATTTAAACAGGGCTTAAATATCACCTCTTAATCGTCTCTTCTCCAGGTTAAACATCCCCAGCTCCCTAAGTCTTTCCTTATAGGGCTTCATGGTTTCCAGACCCTTCACCATTTCGGTGGAATCTCTCTTCCTGAAGTTTGCATCCTTTCTCTATATCCGATTCTCTGCGGCATCAGAAAACAAACTTGCTCCATCTTTGGTATGACACCCCTTCAAATACTATTGTTATCATTTCTTAACCTTCTTTTCCTCCAGGCTAAACATGCTTCCGAAGCCTAGGCTCTTCCCGAAGAGCTTGGGTACGTTGGCATGGCTGAGTCGCTGCTGTCTATTCTGTCGGTTCGTCTCATCTTAGATTCTTTAGTTTATTTTGTACTCTCTCCCTGATCAGTAACCATTCTTTGTTAAATTTACTTATAGATTTGTTCCTCCGTAAACATGTCACTTTATCCATTTCAGAAAGCAGAACATTTCGTGCCCACAGACCATCCTCAGACAAGGAGCTCAGAGCATCTCCGAAGATCACGAGATCACGAAATCTCTGCTGTCCAGATGTCCAGCCGTCCAGCTGCGGACCCCCCTTCTCCCATGTGCAAGGCCTGGGCAGGCGGACGTGACATCTTGCACCAATGCTTGTCCCATGCGGCAGCTGGACACCAGGAAAGGCTCAGGCCTGGCCACTACACACTTCCCTGCATTGCATTGCATTGCAACAACATGTGAAACGTGAGCTCCACCAGGCCCTTGTGGTCACCAGCCTTTTCCACCAAGACGCACTGACCAGTCGAGGAAGGTGGCTGCAATGTGTTCAGTGGAGGCTTTAAGGAACATGGGTAAGTCAATGGAAACGGGATGGGAGTCCCACGGTTGTGGAAAGGCATATAGGAACCCAGCAGAAGTTTAGACCCAGCTTGCAACAGTCCCATAGATCTCAGGCTTTCTAGCAAGGCTGCCGCTCCAGCGGAGCACCTCCGTCTTATGGAGGATAAAACACAAAGGAGGAAGGGAGGAAAAAGAAGAGGTTTGTGGATCCTTTGGATTTCGAAACCCAACTGATTTCATACAGAAGCTTTCTTTTTGTGGCGTAGAGCTCCCCTTTGCATACCCTGCACCTTCCAAGGTGGAAAAGGCTGGCGACCACAAGGACCCGGTGGAGCTCACGTTTCACATGTTGTTGCAATGCAATGCAATGCAATGCAGGGAAATAGCCTTTCCTGGTGTCCAGCTGCCGCATGGGACGAGCGTTGGTGCAAGATGTCACGTCCGCCTGCCCAGGCCTTGCACATGGGAGAAGCGGGGTCCGCAGCTGGACGGCTGGACATCTGGACAGCCCAGATTTCGTGATCTATAGGAGAGGCCAGTAGCCTTCGGAGATGCACTGAGCTCCTTGTCTGAGGATGGTCTGTGGGCACGACTTGGAAAAATGTTCTGCTTTCTGAAATGGATCAATCCTAAAATATTTATGCAGGAACAAATCTATAAGTAAATTTAACAAAGAGTGGTTACCAATCACGGAGTACAAGGTAAACTAAAGAATCTAAGATAAGGCAAACTGACGAAATAGCAGCGATTCAAGGGTACAAACCTATTACGGATATCGACTTTTATTGGGCAAAATAAAATTTAAAACAATTTGGTGTTTGATTTCAGCAAAAGAAAATACATTATGAATATTTTCTATATACATATATATATATATAGAGAGAGAGAGAGAGAGAGAGAGAAACTAAATATATAAATATGAAATAAGAAAATAGGAAGTAAATATATAAGTAAATATAAATAAGAAAATACATTATGAATATTTTCTATATATATATATAGAGAGAGAGAGAGAGAAAGAGAGTAAATATATAAATATGAAATAAGAAAATAGGAAGTAAATAAGTAAATATAAATAAGAAAATACATTATGAATATTATATATATATATATATATATAGAGAGAGAGAGAGAGAGAGTAAATATATAAATATGAAATAAGAAAATAGTAAGGAAATAAGTAAATATAAATAAGAAAATACATTATGAATATTTTCTATATATATATATATATATAGAGAGAGAGAGAGAGAGAGAGAGTAAATATATAAACATGAAATAAGAAAATAGGAAGTAAATAAGTAAATATAAATAAGAAAATACATTATGAATATTATATATATGTATATATATATATATATAAAATGTAAATATATAAATATGAAAATTCTAACGAGGAATAATTAATTGATAGACCAATACATATAAAAGATGTATGATTTCAAATACGTTACGAGACCGAAGACCACTTGAATGAGAAAAACCACTCCTGATTTGGAAGTCTGATTTATTTTTCAGCAGTATTAATTGTGATGCCGTATTTCGGTCCCTAACGATACTCCGAGGGTGCATTTGTATTAGATTAGACGTGTTTCGTATGTTATGTATATTGTTATGCTTTGTAGCACTATGTTTTTATATTAATGACTAATAAAGGCTGCGTTCACACTGGAGAAATAAACCGGTTTAAGTGCCACGGCTCAATGCTGTGAAATTCTGGGAATTGTAGTTTGTTGTGGGGTCCAGAGCGGAGCTCTGCTCCGCTCTGGGCCCCACAACAAACTACAATTCCCAGAATTTCACAGCATTGAGCCACGGCACTTAAACCGGTTTATTTCTCCAGTGTGAACGCAGCCAAAGAATAATAAAAAAAGGAAAGCTAGAAATTTGGGGACACGCGCGTGTGTCTCCTTGGCTTGGAACGGAGGTGGGTTGTGAAAACAGGCAAGTTGCACAATTCCACGCCACTTTTGTGACTCGAAGGAACGTGTCACTTCCTCTACAAAAACAGTTGCTTTTTTACAGAATTAGGTCCCAAGGAAAGCAATGGGGCTTTTCTAAAGGCAAGGAAGTATTTGGCTCTTCGTTTTTCGTGGAAGGAAAGAGGCTAGTCCTCATCGCTCACCTCTCCGTTCCTGGCTCTCGGTTGCAATTCTAGTTTTGCACTTTGGGCTCGGTTTGCACACCTTTTGTACAGAAACCTATGGATTTTTTCCCATGTAAACAGCTGGTTTCTATGTCGGATTCCCTTCATTTTTCAGTGTTGGGTCTTGTGCAAAAATACATGCCGTTTTCCTGGGCAGAGAATGGATTTATATGCAAAATAAAATAAAATTGAATGCGATTTATAGGTCTAATCAATGGGACGACATTAGGAAGTTTGAGAGAGGAGAGGAATATGGATAAGCAATTAAATCAAACCTTAAGTTTGAGAATGGAAAATACAATTTGCCCACTCTTTATCCGATAGATTATGTTAAATGTTTTTTTATATATTTTTTTGTATATATATATGATAAAAATAAAAATTAAAAAATAAAATAAAATAAAAAATTGCCACATTTTCAGTGCAGTTTTCTGTGCTGAAAAACACATACGATGCTGAAACACACGTAGTTTTGCTATGCAGAAGAAACGCTTGTATTTCCATGCAATAAAATCCTTCTTCCAAAAGTTGCTACGAACCTCACAAAATCCTTGCGTTTAGTTGCCGGGGGTCTTTGCAACAGAAACTCCCTTTCCCTTGCAAAGGCCATTGGCCAAAAGCAATAAAGATTGATTGATCGATCGATCGAACTCCCTTTCTAGGCCAGGGAATGGAGAGCAAATAAATATATTCTTTCCGCCCTTAATTGATATGTGCATGCATGCGCGCGCTTGCACACACTTGCATGCGCACACATACGCATGGAGCAGGCCCCGAAGGACTGTTTCATGCATGAAAAAGAAGCAATCCATCCATCCGACGCTTATATATATATTTTTTTATAAGCCATTATAATTTTGCACAACAAATTTGCGTGAAAATAATTCAATTATTGAAAATAATTCAAGTTTGGGTTAAGCTCTCCCATTAGCATTTTAACATCTTGACCCTGATCTCTATGCAATGGGTGGCCGTTTTAAATTGAAAATTTTATTATGTCGTTTTAATTGATGTTAGTTTAATTTAATTTTAAGGGGCGGGTGGTTGGGTATGGGTCATGTATATTTTATCTTGCGTTTTTTAATTGATGTAACCCGCTCCGATTGGATACAGAGGAGCGGGCTATAAATAAAACATTATTATTATTATTATTATTATTATTATTATTATTTGCACAACAATTTGTGCCATAACCATTCTTCTAGACATGAAATCTCTCGCCGGAAAAAGCTGGAAATATCTCACCATCTCCCAGATCAAAATAATGCTGGGTCTTCCTCTCTTGCGAGAGAGGAACGAGGCAAGCGAGGATTCGTATCCCAATTTCCAGATGGTTCGATCGAGAAAACGATACTTATTTGCAGAATACCAAAGTGCGCTTATATGCAGATCTTATATACTTTATCCCCCAAAACAATGCTTATGTGCAGAAATATTGTCCTTTGTACAAAAACGCCACGTGCAATGGCTGGATGTGGTTGCCAACTTTCTGGAGTTTGTGGTCCGTTTGGCTAAGCCTCAAAGGAGAATTGGCTTGCTTTGAGGATGGCTTTGCCCAGAAAGTCACAGCGGGGAGGATTTTCCTCCTTCGCTTCCCACTAAAAGATCAATAAGCATTAAAAATAGTGCTTGGCATCCTTCCCTCTCTTAGAAAATAGCCAATGCATTTGGACTATTTTTTAATTCTTGTAACAAACGCAGTTATAGCCAAGGAGAGCAAGATCGGCACCTGGCACGGAAAGAGTCGAAGGCGTTTTCTTTTGGGAAAACTTGAGGAGACGAATCCCGGGCTGCCAAGAATCTCTGCTCTTTAAGATCTACTCTTTTAAAAAAATGTTTTATTTAGGGACGTCATTGCAACAATACACAAACAACGGCATCAAAACAACAACATCCAAACTAGTACGATAGACATAATACAACGGGCCCTTGTTATCTGCCGGGGTTTGGTTCCAGGACCTTCTGCGGATAACAAAATCCGTGGATGCTCAAGTTCCATTAAATATAATGGCACAACAAAATGGTGTCCCATATATGAAATGGGAAAAATCAAGGTTTGCTATTTGGAATTTATACTTTTTTTGGAATATTTTCAAGCCGTGGATGCTCAAATCCGTGGATAAGGAGGGCCAACTGTGGAAGCATATCAATCTGTCAACAATAAACGATAATTTATGTGTGCGCCTTCCATACATACTAGCCTTTCGTAACCTAAACAGTCATCCTGACATCTTACAGAATTTCTATTTTTCCACTCTTAACCCATTCATATTTATACTCTTTTTCACCCTATTTACACCCTTCTTCACCTTACTTATCACAATCCAAGTAAGATTTTTCATATTCGTTGATACCACCTATTTCTACCCATTTTCCCAATATATATATACTCAATGTTATAGTATGCGTTATAATGCTACCTCCTCCTTTCCCCCCCCCCATTATTTCCAATTATTTAATTTTTTGATATTATATCTGCTTCCATCATATCTTGTAGTTTCAGAACCCATTCACCAATTTGTATAACCTTCCTTATCTTTCAATACCTAACATATACTAATCTATGTGCCAACATATAGAAAACAATTTTCCTATATTTCTTTTCTACTTTCCTCTTTGAGACGTATTTTGTGCAAAATTCGCACACAGTTTTTTTGGTACAAAAAAAAACCCCGTGTGCGAATTTTGCACAGAATACGTCTCAAAGAGGAAAGTAGAAAAGAAATATAGGAAAATTGTTTTCTATATGTTGGCAGTGTCTAGATTAGTATACGTTCGATACTGAAAGATATCAGCCTTTTTTTTGCACAGGAAACTGAATTCTCAGGAAACGATACTTATTTGCAGAATATCCATGGATTCTTTATCCACCAAGTCAACCACCCATGATAGATAGATAGATAGATATATTCATTCCAAATGTATATATTCTAAAAACTTTGATTTTGCCATGTTATATATGAGGCACCATTTTACTCGGACACTTTACGCAATGGGACTTGAGCATCCGTGGATTTCAATATTGACGGTGGGTCCTGGAACCAAACTCCAGAGGATACTAAGCGGTTAATACTAGTTCTAATTCCAATGCTACCTGGAATACTGTATTTTAATAACTGACGGACATAAATAGGAGCCTTTGTGAGGCTGCAAATGGAGGGTCTCCGACTGACCATCTCCTCTCCGCATCCTGCGCTTTCCTGATGGACGCTCGCTTTCATTTATTCTGCAACAGTCTGTTCTTTCCTTGCTTCCGGAGCAGAGAGTGTTAGTAAAACTATCCAGAACAGTTCCTCTTTTTTGCCTCCTTTCTTAAAAAAAACACACACACACAACACAAAACCCACCCCAAAACCAAGAGTTTGGTCTTGCCAAGGGACTGGGTTGTCCTTGCAGAGAAGCTGAAACTCAGCATATTGCATTTAGCAAGAACTAACACATAGCAGTTTATCAGATGGGAAGAATTTCTCTTTATTTCGAATGGAGCCAATTGGAACCAATTCGAATTCACATGAATTCGCTAGTTTAGCGAATTTATGTGAATTCCCATTGCGTTCGAAATGCGTTCAGAATGACTTCTCATTACCCAAAAATGACCCCTATTGCCCGAAATTGCATGAGATGCTTTAATATGAAATAATAACTCATGATTGCGTTCGGAATGACTTCCCTTTTGCCCGAAATTGCGTGAGATACTTTAATATGCAATAACGTGAAACCCGATGATTGCGTTCGGATTGCCATTGGATTATACTTCCAATTTCTGTCGTCCGATAAATTCCATACACACATAACAGTCTTTCTCTCTCACCCAACAAACAACACGCAATAATATTGTGCAGCATTTGGCTGTATTTTTAGGAACCAGGCAGAAGCAAGAAGAGTCAAGAGATGCCAAGAAACCTAAAGCCCCTCTATAGCAATATAGGAGGTACTTCATACCCCAAATCCCATATGATTTGGAAAGCAGGAATGAGTCGGATTTGGGAATATTAATTCCGGGTGTCTTGAGATGCTGCTGGCCATCGGTGCTTTGGGTTTTCGACCGATGCCAAGTGCTTCCTAGAGACTTTTGCAAAATGCCCATCCGGCCTCGGCCGCCCTGCGTAGTCCTTTCTCTCCAATTGTCCTTTTTGGCTCAGAAACCAGACACTTTGCCAGCTTTGCAAGAGATGACTCAGGGTGCGTTGTTGTTGTTGTTCTGGTTGCAACCATGTGTCTGGGCATAGGAAGGTGATGCAATTTCTCGCAGCTTCTGACAGCGAAAACAAGCATTTTTTTTTTGGTATGTATCTATGGTGATACTCTCCGTCCATCTCCGTGGGAAGGCGCTTCAAGGGAGCAGCGGGGTAAAAATGTCAGGCTGAAAAGGGAAAATATCAGAAAGAGCAACCCTGGCTGACTCTTTCTTCTTCTTCTTCCTTGTCTTCCTTGGTTCTCTCTTTAAGGGCGGATGCAGTAAACAAGTTGTGCAAAAAGGGAGTCCCTCTTGCAAGACGTCTCCATGCGCGTGATGGCTGTAATAATAATAATAATGATGATGATAATAATACATTTCTTACCCACCTCTCCCCATGGATCGAGGCTGGAAACGACAGCAAAACGAGGCACAGCATCAAGGGACGCGTTAATTAAAGCGTGCATCAGTTTAAAAGGGCAAGTAAGACCTAGGAGTTTATCACACGGGAGGAATTTCTCCCAATTTCAAATGGAGCCAATTCGAATTCACATGAATTCACTAGTTTAGCAAATTTACGTGAAATCTAATTGCGTTCGGAATGCGTTCAGAATGACTTCCCATTTCCCGAAAATGACTCCCCATTGCCCGAAATTGCGTGAAATGCTTTAATACGAAATAACGTAAAACCTATGATTGCGTTCGGAATGACTTCCCTTTTGCCCGAATTTGCGTGAGATACTTTAATACGTAATAACGTTTAACCCCATGTTTGCATTCGGATTGCCATTAGATTATCCTTCCAATTTCCAACGTCTGATAAGATCCAGACTAAAGTAAGACAGGCTAAAACAATCCATATCTCAAATTCACCGTTTAAAAATCATCGGGATGGGCTTGGTCTCCAGCGCTGTTTTAAGCCCAGGCATCCCATTCAGGGGTTCGAATCTTTTTTCTGGCAGGTCATTCCAGAATTTGGGGGCAGCTAAAGAAAAACTCTTCTTTTTCTTCGCGGAGAAAATGAATTTTTCTCATTTTTTCCCCAAAGGGAGTCCTTCTTGCAGGATGTCTCCACGCCTGCGATGGGTATCTGGCTGCACACACAGCAACAACAACAACAACAAAAACAACTTTGTGTAATAATAATTTCTTACCCGCCTCCCAAATGACCTCGAACCCAGGATTGGCCCAGAACTGAAATATATTGTTGCTGTCGTTGTGTGCCGTCAAGTTGTTTCTGACTTATGAGGATGGTAAGGCAAACCTATAATGGGGGGTTTTCATGGCAATATATGTTCAGGGGGGATTTGTTATTGCCTTCCTCTGAGGCTGAGAGAGTGTGACTTGCTTAAGGTCACCCAGTGGGTTTCCATGGCCGAGTGGAGATTCGAACCCTGGTCTCCAGAATTTAGGAAAGCCGATCCATTGGACTGAATTCTGTGCAGCCTTTGAAGGATTGCCCTTGAAGATGGGATGGAGGCAGCCTGACCGGATGTCCTCCTTTTCCAGGACACGCCCTACATTTCAACCTTGTGTCCAGGAGGAATTCCAAAAACGTCCTCCATCTGGAGCACGACTAAGGAGCATGGACTTATATGAGCGTTTCTAGCTGTTCTTTGGGCGGTGTCCTACGTCCTACATCTTGTGGTGCTTTGTCCTCCGTTGTGGTTATGAGGACACTTTGGATGGAGAGGGTTTACCTTTCTTATTCAGAGACAGAGAGAGAGACTAAAAAGGAATAATCCAAAAGGTAAAGAGAGGAATATGTGTCTTGAACGCTCCCCTTTATTTCATTTCTCAGAAACAAGGACCACTTTCCTTTGGAATCAATTTCGTCATGAAAAACGTGAAGATCGAAAGGTCATCCTTAGAGGCCGACGTCCGGCTCTTTATCCGTCCGCAGCCGCATCCTTTGTCCACCGGTCACTTTCTTGGAGCGCATGGAAAGGACCCACATATTAACCACATCCTGACCTTTAGAGGAGCGCGGCCTTATTTCTTTAATGCCATTCATCTAAGTGGATTTTAAAACCGTCCTTCATTAAACGACCGCGGGATGGTTTGCGCGACAATAAAACCGGCCTGACATTTGCAAGGTTTGGAGGGAGAATGGAGCCAAGTGGCACTGAATCTCCATTGGATTTCAAAGGGAAAGCACCGGGTTCGGGGTCTGCAGTCCCAAAACCAATGGGGAAATTCAAGGAAGGGCCGGCCATCCGTCCTGCTGAGATGGTTAAGAGAAAAAGGCCGTTTTTGCAAAGGCCAGAAACACCTTTGAGGTTGCAGAGGAAAGGCATGCAGCGGTGCCGGGAAGGAGAACAGGAGCCGCAAGGAAGTGTGGGGCAATGGTGCTTCTCTTTCTCTTTCCCCAACACAAATGGGGGAAAAAGAAAACCCCAAAGAAGAAGTGGGTCTTCTCCATCCTTGCATCACATCACAGCAGATGCTCACAAGTCATCTTCCGGTCACCAAACCCGCCTGGCCAAAGGCCGGATTAGATGGCCCTTGAGGTCCGTTCCAATGCTGTGGTTCTGCTGCACTTCTGCATTTCTGTATCTCCAAAATGCAAAAAGGATGCCCTCAGCTCTCATCTCCTTTCTCCAAAAAGATGCTGCTAAGCATCCCAGGCTGACGCTTTACGTCTTGTAGGGTTTGCAAGCGGAAGCCGGACAGGGAAGAAAGAGGATAGGAAGAGAATTAATGCGTCGGAGACGTGGGGCTGGAGAAGAGGGCTGAGGTTACTGGGGATGTCCAAGAAGTCAGACAAATGGAGCAGATCAAACAAGCTTGCAAAATGTGGAGTAGACAAGGTAACCGTTACATGGATTTGGAACTGGTTGACTGACCGAACCCAAAGGGTGGTCAGCAACGGCTCCTTTTCATCCTGGAGAGAAGTGACCAGTGGGGTCCCACAGGGCTCTGTCCTTGGCTAAGTCCTATGCAACATCTTTATCAATGACTTGGATGAAATTATTGAGAGCCTAGTGATCAAATTTGCAGATGACACCAAATGAGGAGGAGTAGCTAATGCCCCAAAGGACAGGATCAAAATGCAAAATGACCTGAATAGACTGGAAAGCTGGGCCAACGCTAACTAAACGGATCTCTTCCGGCGAGCATATCCACCAAACCTCATCTGACATACTACAACCCAAATTGCGGTCACTCCTTAATAATATGCACGAAATTGTAGTTATGGTGTTCAACTGGAGATCATTTTAAATGGTTTAAACTGTCAATCCTACGTAATTTTGACTTGCTATATAATGTATGTATCGTTTTTATGCTGTAATCCCGCCTCGATCCTCAGGGAGAGGCGGAAAAATATAAATAAGTATTATTATTATTAAATGAAATTCAATGCAGAGAAGTGTAAGGTTCTGCAATTAGGGAGGATAAATGAAATGGACAGATATAGGATTATGGGGGACACCTGTCTGAAGGAGACCACAGGTGAAAGGGATTGGAGTGAGCCGGCCAGGAGCCCAGATATAAAAGAGCCTATAAAAGAGCGAAAGCGGGTTTATTTTGTTGGAGTTTAAAAGGGAAGAGACACCTAAGAGGGAGAGTTTGCTCTTAGGTTTCTTCAGGGAACATTTATAGGATAGTTATAGGGCAGGGAAGGGTCTGAGGGACTAGAGAGGCTTGAGGGAGTCTAAGAAAGAGAGGCTCAGAATAAGCCTATAGGTTTTAAGGAAGATTTTGGCCCCAATACTGGAGATAGGATTGCCTGGGTGGCTGGAGTGTTAATGTTTGAGAACTAAGGAACAAGACAAACAAAGCTTGAATTCTGTTTTATAATCTATTTTTATATTTTACAAAGAGTGTTTCCATAGTTGGTTGGACTACGGAAGCACGCTACCACAGGGATCTAGGAGTCCAAGTGGACCACAAGTTGAACATGAGTCGACAGTGTGACGCGGCAGCTGAAAAGGCCAATGCGATTCTAGGCGGCATCAATAGAAGTATAGAGTCTAGATCCAGGGAAGTAATAGCGCTGTTTGTGAAATGGACCCAAAGACGGAGTCCTGTGCGACGTCGCAATTCATCTTTTTTGTGCTTGCTGTGTGCCTTCAAGCCCTTTCCAACTTATGACATCCTATCATGGGATTTTCTTGGCAAGATTTATCCAGAGCGGGTTTGCCGTTGCCATCCTCTGAGGCTGAGACAGTGTGCAAAAACTACAAATCCCCGGATTCCATAGCATTCAGCCGTGGCAGTTAATCAAGTGCCAAACTGCATTGTTTCTACGGTGCAGATGCACCCTTGGCAACCGAAATCCGGTTTCTCCGTCTCCCAGGATTCGAGAGGATGGAGCCATGCCATTTAAAGTGGTGCCAAACCGCTGCATTTCTTCAGTGCGGATGCATCCCATGGAGCTGATCCAGGATCTCTGTCGTAAATACCTAAAAAATAAAAATGCCAGCCTATAATTTTAAGAAAAATACATATACATAAAGCAAACTCAGTGGGGAAAATTTGCCCTGGATATAACCGGACCACCTCGGCCAACCTTCTTTGCATGCCTTCGTATCATTTGCAACCGAACCTAAGGGTTTTCTTGTCCAGAAGGAGGTTTGCAAGTCCTTTCCTCTGGGGCCGAGAGAGTGTGACTTGCCCAAGGTCACCCATTGGGTTTCTGTGGCCGAACAGGGGTTCGAATCCTGGCCAGCAGGGTCAATGCTCTCCAGTTGACCTCACCTTGTTTTATGGCAAACCAACCAGCAATAGACAGCCAACATTACCCTGCTTTGGGAGGCTTTTTTGAATTTAAAATTTAATGTTTAAATCTAATTTTTAATTCCAGCCCTCACCCACTAGGTGTTGCTCTTGCCTCACATTTTCATAGAGCTTTTCTTCTACCTCTATACTGGGCAAAGACTGGGTTGTTCTGGGAGTTACTGGAAATGATGGAGGAGAAGGAAGAAGGAGGCTGCACCATGCAGTCTCTCCCTTCTTTTCCAGGTTGGAATTTGGACTGTAGCTCCCAGGGCCCCCTAAGTATGGGATTTGTAGTCCAAAAAAGACTAGAAATAGAGAAGAATTCAAAGATATAGCCTTGTTGGTCTGTAGAATAGAAAGTAGAGAGATCTTGCGGCACCTTTGAGACTCACCGAAAGGAAGAAGTTGGCAGCAGGGGCTTTCCTAGGCTTCAGTCCACTTCCTCAGATGCATTTAGATGCAACAACAACAACAACAACAACAACAACAAAGATTTGTAGCACTTTTGAGACTCACTGAAAGGAAGAATTTGGCATCATGAGCTTTCCAAGGCTTCTGTCCGCTTCCTCAGATGCATTTGGTGGATGTCCACTCCATTACCGAGTAGCAAATCCAGGCTGTTAAATGCGATGAACCAGTATGGATCGGTTTCAGGTTTTACCATAAATGAGACAAAAATGATGACGTTGACTATGAATTTAACAGAACATGAAAAGCAAGACTTATTAATTAAATCTAATTTTTAAAATACACACCAAAAAATGGTGAAATATCTTGGGATAAATTTAGTAACGGAAAAGGCAAATGTCGCACCTTTAAGGGAATTGCTCTTCTGGACATTGATTGATTGATTGATTGATTGATTGACATAGGGCTCTTGTGTGTTGAAAGCGTGTTAGTTTACAATACTAAAAACCATGCAATGCAATAAAACAATCCCACTCTTCCCTCCCTCCTTAAAACAAAACAACACATCATTCCAGCATGGCAGTAATTATAATAAAAATACAATTGAAATCGATAGAAATATCCCGAGACAGAAACAGGACATCTTAGGGTAGTCGCTAAAGCAATCCTTATCAATCCATGAGCAACGGAGTCATTTATTCAGGAAAGGCCTAATTATTCCGGAAAGGTCTTTCCTAAAGTTGAGGAGGAATCTCTTTTCCTGGAGCTTGCATCCATTGCTCCATTGTGTCCTATTCTCCGGAGCAGCAGAAAACAAGCTTGCTCCCTCCTCAATATGGCACCCCTTCAAATATTTATCATTACTGTCAGGAAGGTCTTCCTAATGTCTAGGTGGAATCTCTTTTCCTGCAGCTTGCATCCATTTTTCCGGGTCCTATTCTCCGGAGCAGCAGAAAACAAGCTTGCTCCCTCCTCAATGTGACATTATCCCTTCCAATATTTAAACAGGTCTATCATCATATCACCTCTTAACCTTCTCTTCTCCAGGCTAAACATCCCCAGCAGCTCCCTGCGTTGCTCCTCTTTATGGTTCCCAGGCCTTTATGGTTCCCAGGCCTTCCACCCTTTTGCCCATCCAGCATCTCCTTAAAAACCTCCAAAGAAAGAGGGTCCTTCATCCTCCGTGGAGGCAGCAGCAGCATCTTCCACCATCAAACATCTGGAAGTTCTTCCTCATGTTCAGATGGGCAAAGTTGGGCAAAGCAGGGATGGTGAATCTGCTCTGGGTTACAGCCTGAACTTTAAAAGAGCTGGAGAGAGCCGAGGGGACGAACCAATTTGGAAAGGATTCGGGACATGTTGCCCCTTTGCCCCATGCACTGGAGTTTATCATACGACAGAATTTGGGGGTATAATGCAGTGGCAATTTGAACGCAATCCTGGGGTTTCACGTTATTGCAAATTAAAGTATCTCACGCAATTTCGGACAAAAGGGAAGTCACTCCGAACGCAATCCTGGGGTTTCACTTAATTGCGTATTAGAGTATCTCATGCAATTTTGGGAGATGGGGGGTCATTTTCGGGCAATGGGAAATCATTCTGAATGCATTCCAAACACAAACAGATTTCATGTAAATTGGCTAAACTAGCGAATTCACGTAATTGCAAATTGGCTCCATTTGCAATTGAGAGAAATTCCTCCTGTGTGATAAAACTCCACTGTTTTGTAGCCAAACAGCCCCAACTTCTGCTGAAGGTCCCGTGCCTTTGTGCAGCTCCTATTTCTTTCTATGAGGCTTGGAGCCCTCCAGGGAATGAGCCATTTGGAATGAGCGGTGTGTGAGAAGGAAGGAGAAGGAGAGAAAGGCAAAGCGAGAGAAAGAAAGAGAGGAGAGAAGAGAAGAGAGGGAGAACTCAGACAGACGGAGAGACAGAGAAAGAAGACAAGCAAAGGGGAGGCATGGCCCTGTCATTTTGATCTCCTGCCTCAGGCACAACGTTGTCAGAGTGGCGTTGTTTGTGTTTTCAGCAATGTCCCCGATGAAAAGCCAGAGCTCGAAGCCTGATCCAAGCCGCGTTTGCTTGTTTTGATGGGAGGAAACAGAACCGTGTGCCAGGCCCTGGCCCCCCATTATCTGCCTAATTCGTGGTGTCACCCGCCGGATAATGAAAGATGGCATCCGGTTTCTGAGGCGTGTGTTAACCCAGAGAAGGAGACCTTCAGGCCAAGGCAGCCGTGCCATGCGGAGGGAGGAGAAGGTGGACGGTGGTGCAGCGGCCACCTGGCCACGTCCCTTGGAAAAGTCACCTTTTATGGCCATCTGGGAGTCTCTGCTACGCTTCCCCGGAGAGGGGCCAGACATGGGCTGCACCACAAAGATGGACCGTACGGAGATCATTCCTCATCGTGCTGCCCTTCCATCCTCAAGCAAAGACCTCTGGATTGGTCCAGCGGCCTTTTGAGAACTGGATGCTTTTATGCGGAGGTCTTTGGATAGGCACCTCTTCAGTTTTTAAGTGCACTGTTTTTAAAATGCTCTCCGTTTGCTTTAACTGGGTGGTTCCATCGGCCCTAGGAGGGTTGCCATGAACCCGAGGGCCAGTGTGTTCTTCTGGTTTGAATGTTGGACCTTCGTGCCCAGAATTCCCGACTTCTGGGAAATGAAGTTCAATGCACCTGGAAGACTAAAGTTTGGGATGTTTGAGCATTTGACTCTGCAGGACACGGTTCGAATCCCTGCTTGGCCATGGAAACCCCCTCTCACAGCCTCAGTGGAAAGCAATGGCAAAACCCAACCCCTGAAGACGTCTTGCCAAGAAAACCCCATAGAAATACAGCGGGTCCTTGTTATCTCCTGGGGTTTGATTCCAGGACCCTCCGTGGATAACAAACTCCATGGATGCTCAGGTCCCATGAAATATAATGGCACAACAAAATGGTGTCCCATATATAAAATGGGAAAAAATCAAGGTTTACTATCTGGATTTTATACTTTTTGGGAATATTTTCAAGCTGTGTATACTCCAATCCGTGGATAAAAAAATCTGTGGGATAAGGAGGGCCAACTGTAATGCAGTTCAACCCACCCCTTTAAGTGCCGTAGCTCCATCCCATGGGATTTTGGAATTTGTAATTTTCCATGGCCTTTAGCCTTCTCTGCCCAAAAGTGCTGTTGCCTCACCAAAAAAACAAACCCCAGGATTCTGTAGGATGGAGCCCTGGCAGTTAAAGTGGACTCAAACTGTACTATTTCTCCAATGTAGATGCACCCTGAGTTGACTTGAAGTCAAAAATGGAGTTTATCATACGATGGAATTTGGGGGTATAATGCAATGGCAATCAAAATGCAACCATGGGGTTTCATGTTATTGCGAATGAGTGTATCTCACGCAATTTCAGGCAATGGGAAGTCATTCCGAACGCAATCAGGGGGTTTCACGTAATTGCGTATTAGAGTATCTCACGCAATTTCAGGCAATGGGGGGGGGTCATTTTTGGGAAATGCGAAGTCATTCTAAACACACTCCGAATGCAATCAGATTTCAGCGAATTCATGTAATTGTAAATTGGCTCCATTCGCAATTGAGAGAAATTCCTCCCTTGTGATAAACTTCAATGAAGCCCTAAAGGACCTTGTAGTAGGTCCATATGTCCACCTCAACCTCAGGCGGTGGGTCACTTCTGTTTTAAAGCCCTCCAGTTCAGTGGAGATCACCATCTGATGGCAACATTGAACCCGGAGGCAGGGTCAGTCCAAAGATGGATGGCACCATTCCCATCACGGTCCAATGTGTGCCACGATCCTGGCATAAGCCTCATGGCCATTGTGACCGCACAGTCCGAACGCATCAAATCCCACTTTGAATGCCTCCTAAGCCTCTCGATTGTGCTTTTGCAAAGTGTGTGAATTTGCTCCGCATTATGCAGAGGGATGTTTCCCTTCCCCTTTTTGGTTGGGTTTGGAAGCTGCTGCCAGTCAGGTTTGCTGTGTTTTGTAATGCAACATGAGAAGGCGAAAAACTCTTCTCTATCCACACGCGGATTAATTTTGGCAACCTCCACCACGTCCTCCACCCCACAAAATGCCCCCAACCCAATTCTTCGGCCCTCCTTCCTGAGAAACATTCGCTCGAGGGTCATGGCGACGGTTGCCCTCTTCAGCATGCTTTCCGAGAAGAAAATCTACGCATCCATATATTTTCTCAAGTGGATCAAGCAGAACTGTACATAGCGTTCGAAATGCAGCTGCACCGGAGATTTATGTAAAGACATTATGATCCTGGCAGCTTTATTTAAAATCCCTTCCCTAATAATCCGTAGCGTGGAATTTGCCTTTTCTCGGCGGCCACCGCACATTCTGGGTCAAGGCTTTCGTTGAGCCAATTCTTCTGCCCAGACCTTTAAGGCCTCCCTTTTTTTTCCTGGTTAGTCACCTTCTGACAATAACTCACCGGCGAGGCTTCAAGGGTTTCATGGCATTGTTAATTCAGAAAGGCTGCTGACCTTTCCGTAAGCCTTCCTGCCGGCAAGGGAGTCCTCCTTCTCTCATGGGCTCCTTCCTTTGGGTCTCAGGATACTGGGATTTGCTCTGGCCCCAGATGGTTGGGATGGCAAACCGGGAGAGAGTAAGGATGGCGTAAGATGGGTTTGCAAGAGCCAACCTGGTTTGCGCTATCCAAGGCGCGGATGTATTTTTTCAGGCTACCTTTCAGTACCATGGAGGATCTCTTTACTGGCAAGGCTCAAACTAAGTTTTAAGGCACTGAGTCCCATTCTCCCACGGACGTTCAGCAGAGGTAAAAAGACCAGTTCTCCATTGAAAGCCAGCAATGAACTTGATGCAAGCTGTATTTTTCTGGACTCTTTCAGACGTGGGAAATTGGAAGTATAATCCAAGGGCAATCCAAACGCAATCCTGGGGTTTCACGTTATTGCGAATTAATTCTTCTCACGCAAATTCGGTCAAAAGGGAAGTCACTCCGAATGCAATCATGGGTTTAACGTTATTGCGAATTTAAGCTTCTCACGCGATTTCGGGCAAGGGGGGGGGGTTATTTTCGGGTAATGGGAAGTAATTCCGAATGCCTTCCGAACAGAGCAGGGGTTCAGGTAAATTCGCTAAACAAGCGAATTTACATGAATCCGCATTGGCTCCATTCGGAATTGGGAGAAATTCCTCCCGTTTGAAAGAATCCTCTGATGAAGTCTGTTCCTTCCACTTCAACACCTGGAAGTCGGACTAGATCACAGGAGCCCCGGCAGGAGATTGTGTTTACCTGTGCATTTGTGTGTTTTCCTGGAAAATGTTACTCTATCTCAGGTGCGAAAGAAGCTGCTGTTGCTTACCCTTTTCTCTCTTGCCACATCTGTCCCCCCCCAAATGATGTGGCTGATTCCAGTTCTGATGGAGAAACCCTTCTAAAATACCTCCAAAATATGGCAACTCTTGGTGAGCAGTCGTCCCATCTCAGCATTGAGGGACAGGCACTCTGCATACGCTCAGCAACACTTTCCATTATCAGTCTTGGCACCGGAGATCGATTCTGCAGCCAACCACAGATGTTCCTGTCCAAATGAAAATAATGCAGAAAAAAGGGGGAAGTTTCTGCTTCATTATTGCACATCTTTCTATGGACAGATTGCAAGGCTCATGGAAGAGAAGAGATGCGCAAGGCTTTTAACATATTGGCCCGTGCTCCAAACAGGTTGCAACATGTTGCAGGGTTTGGCAGACGATGATGTGAAGGCTTGGCGCTCGGCCTAAGAAACGTCGGTCTGGGGGCCTTTGGATGAGGAGGCGAGAGGTCCAGCTGGCCCAGGCCAGGCAAATGGACCTCCACCAGCTGGCCCTGGTAAACAGAACAAAGCTGTGCCCAGATGTTGCCTTGATACCCTCAAGGCGGCACCAATACGTCGCACCAGAGAAAGGGAGCGGAGGAAGAGGAGGTCCATCTGTACTCGGCCCTGCTGTCTCTATAATGCCACTTTCGCTGTCTGGTCCTTCCCAGGGAATCCTTGTTTGCAGCTTCAGAGGAGAACTTTCTGCAAGAGATGTGGATATCTGCAATCGGATCTGTCTCTCCTTTCCCCCTCCCTGCCTTTTCGTCTCTTTAAAATAGGTCTGGGCAGAGTAAACTTGGACTAGGAACACTATCTAGGGACAAGGGGCTCTAAGATTGTTATTTATTTTTCTGTCCTGCAGGTCTGATGCAGAGCTCTTGCCAAACTGTGGTCAAGCGCCCGAACGAAGACACAAATGAATTTATGGAGAGAGATCTTGGAGCACCTTTGAGATTAATTGAAAGAAAGAAGTGGCAGCGTGAGCTTTCATAGACTTCAGTTTACTTCCTCAGATGCATTTAGATGCAATAATAATGATGATGATGATGATGATGATGATGATGATGATGATCTTGGAGCACCTTTGAGATTAACTGAAACAAAGAAGTTGGCAACAGGGGCTTTCCTAGACTATAGTAATAATAATAATAATAATAGAGAGACAGATCTTGAGGCACCTTTGAGACTCACTGAAAGAGAGGATGGCAGCATGAGCTTTCCTAGACTTCAGTCTACTTCCTGAGATACATTTAGATGCAATAATAATAATAAGAAGAAGAAGTAGAGAGATCTTGTAGCACCTTTGAGACTAACTGAAAGAACAAAGTTGGCAGCATGAACTTTCCTAGACTTCTGTCTACTTCCTCAGGTGCATTTGATGGAGAGGAAACCAGGAACAGACATGTAGATGCCCTTGGTATGTGAGGATGTCAATTCAGATTCAAAATCCTTTGTGTACGGAAACGAAGTGGCAAGTCCAGTTTTTAACAATGCAGAAAGACACGGAGAAGCCGTGCCAGATGCCACCGAATCCTTCCTTCCTTCCTTCCTTCCTTCGAACGCAAGGCCAATCCTGTGAGTCTTTAGGTTGGAGCCTGATTCACACCGGTTGAGATGCAGCTTCTTAAAAGGAATTAGTATGAGGTCCATGTCCACCTGGCTTGCTTTCTTCACCTGGTCCTGGGCTCCCTCCTCCTTTTTCCTATCCTTCCTTGATCAAAGCCATTCCTGGCGTTGCTCAGACTTTAGAGAGCTTCGCTGCCAGTCGGGGCATCTGATAGCGGAGGAAGAGAGAGAATCATAGAATCATAGAATCATAGAATCGTAGAGTTGGAAGAGACCACTAGGGCCATCCAGTCCAACCCCCTGCTATGCAGGAAATCCAAATCAAAGCACCCCTGACAGATGGCCATCCAGCCTCTGTTTAAAGACCTCCAAGGAAGGAGACTCTATCACCTTCCGAGGAAGTGCGTTCCACTGTCGAACAGCCCTTACTGTCAGGAAGTTCTTCCTAATGTTGAGGTGGAATCTCTTTTCCTGGATCTTGCATCCATTGTTCCGGGTCCTGTTCTCTGGAGCAGCAGAAAACAAGCTTGCTCCCTCCTCAATATGACATCCTTTCAAATATTTAAACAGGGCTATCATATCACCTCTTAACCTTCTTTTCTCCAGGCTAAACATCCCCAGCTCCCTAAGTCGTTCCTCATAGGGCATGGTTTCCAGACCCTTCACCATTTTTGTCGCCCTCCTTTGGACACGCTCCAGTTTCTCAATGTCCTTTCTGAATTGTGGCGCCCAGAACTGGACACAATATTCTAGGTGGGGCCTGACCAAAGCAGAATACAGTGGCAAAGCAGAATACAGTGGCAAGAGAACGCGTGTTAAAAAATTTACAGATCTTTTTGGACCCGGGGAGGACATATCGACTTGTTTCCACGCTCCCCCAACCCACCGTGGGTTGAGTTTCTGCCTATCTCTTAAAACTGCAGGACAGTGGAAAGCAGAGAGGACTCCGGCAGGCAGAAAGTCAACGCAAGGTGAGAAAAATAGCCATGGCTTGGATCCTGTTGGCTGGTTCCCCATTGAACCAAAGGCAGATCGGTGAGTCGACGTGGAAGTGGATCATCGCCAACACCACTGGGATCCTCCTGCTCCTCCGCTCCTGCTAAATGTGCCTTTATAAATATTTCACGGCGGTGACATTCCGCGGTAACCCCAAAGGCGGCTGTAATCGATGCTTTGTAAGATGGCAAATTGTTCCTGACAAAACACTGGGAGCCGTTTAGAAGCGGATGAATAAAACATGGCGGTGGAGGGGGGAGAGTCACGTGCCAATTAGACATTTGGCGACATTGGAGGAGCGCTCGAGAGCGAGGAGTCTGTCCGCCCGGATCTGTTTCTGGTCCTTGTCAAACTTCTTTGTGATGGAGCGCAGGGCTCTTCTCTTTCTCTCTCCCCTTGAATTTTTTCCATATTTTGACAGCTCCTTTGAATAGCAATCCCAGCGTCTTAATAAGAGCAGGCAGCCTCTCCTCCGGATCACTCAGGTAAAGTTTGAGTTTCCAGACATCCTGCGGAGCTGGAATGGATGGTGCTCAAAGGATCAGACAGACAGCTTGGTTGGAGACATCGCTAGGACTGACTTCTCTCCTCAAGACCTTCTGGCCTTTTGGGGTCCAGCTACACATTTGGGTCCTAAGTCTTCCAGCCGGACCCTCTGCTTGGCCACCCAGACCCCAAACCCTGTGTCCACCAGCCCAGTGTGGTCATTTGAATGGACCAGCGTCCCGTTTAAGTGTGTGACCATGCGGGCTACCTATAAGGTGGACCTCCCCATCCTTTGCTAGCCATGGTGCTAGCTAGTGGCCTCCATGTCGGAGGGGTGGTGAATTTGCTTCACGTAATAATAATAATAATAATAATAATATAATTAGAGGAGCTACAGGTGCCTAGTAGAGTGTCCTCTCTAGGTCCTCCGGTGCAACTCTGTGGCCAACGTCCGACAGAAACGGACCATAAAACTGCGCCGGAGGAGCTACAAAGGCCTAGTAGAATATTCTCTCTAGGAATCTCTAGGTCCTTCAGGGCAACTTTTACTTAAAGTTGACCAAAGAGTTGCATTGGAGGACCTACCTATTCCTAGAGAAAACATATTAATCAAATCCGTGAATAATCAAAGCCGCAAATATCAAAGCCGCAAATATGGAGGGATGAGTGCATATGAAACATTTATCAGCAATAACCCACCCCGCTTTCATATAAGGGACACCGTTTGGCTACCCCATTCTATATAATGGGATATGAGCATCTACAGATCTTGGTATCCGCGGGGGGCCCTGGAAACAAGACCCCCGTGGATTCCAAGGGCTTACTGTTTGACGGCGAGCCCTCCATTCAGATGCATTGGCAGGGGGGTGTTTTTCTTTTGTCTGTGTTGGGGAAGAGGGTCTTTTCCACCCCAACGGCGGCATCACCCTGTACTCCCTTCCTCCTTGTTAGAGCCAGCAGGAGACAATGGAATTGCTGTGATTTTCGCAGCCGGGACCGAATCACGCTGCGAGATTTGCAGCTCCCAAGCATAAGCGTCAGGGAGGAGGACCCGCATGTTCTCTGCCTCTCTCTCTCTCTGGAAAATTATGCTTGGCTAATGTGCGAGATGTGGCGCGGACGAGAGAGATGGACGAGAGACAGAGAGAGAATTAGGGAGACGCTTCTCACGAAAGGGCAGCCGCTGAATCCTCTCCAGGACGTGGCATGCCTTTCAGAGCATAGGGTTGCCATGCGGAATATCCGACGGGACTCCTATAACCTTAATGGCTAATGGATCCTGGATCTGGAAGCAATTTTGTCTGCTGGGTCTGCGACATTTTTCCTGCTGCGACCTCATGCAAGCTCTCCTAGCATGGCTTGTTGAAGACAAGGCGGCCGTAGAGGAGTGTCCAGCTCCACTCTTATTAACTGGACACCACCACCTTCATTCTCTTATTGCATTCGTCCCGCGCCAGGAATAGAGCTGGATGCTTCTCTGTCGCCAACCTTGTTCTGTTCTGGAGTCACGCTCCAAAAATACAGTGGGATCTTGTTATCCTCCGGGGTTTGGTTCCAGGACCCTCCGTGGATAACAAAATCCATGGATGCTCAAGTCCCGTTAAATATAATGGCACAACAAAATGGTCTCCCATATATAAAATGGCAAAAATCAAGGTTTGCTATTTGGAATTTATACTTTTCGGGAATGTTTTCGAACCGTGTACACTCGAATCCGTGGATAAAAAAAATCCATGGATAAGGAGGGCCATCTGTAACCTCTGCAAGACCATATGGTTCCCACCACTGTCATATTTGGAACAACTGCAGTAGTGTGCAAATGTTTGGCCAAAACCTATTGTTACCCTGAGTAGAGTAGACCTATCGCCTCACTGGGATCTACCTCTGTGTTGACCCACCATGCGACCACTGAGTCAATGGGCCTACTCTAAATGGGACTAACCGGCAGGATTGTGGCTTTTGTGTTCTCCAGAGAGGCAAAACCAAAGCCAACGGACCAGTTCCACTTGCCTTCTCTCTCCATCTGCTCTGCCAGAAGTGGCCAAAATTACTTTTTTAAAATAAAAATTCCCAGAAACCCCATTGCCTCTGTCCTTTGCAACCTGGGACTGTGCTAAAACATTGCAAGCAAAGCCTGCTGCTTTGCTTCTGGACACAATTCAACAGTGCTGGTGATGACCTTTAAAAGCCCTATATGGCTCAGGTCCAGGCTATTTCACGGAATTTGTCTTCACTGCCGAAATAACACACTTTGTTGCCGCTTTAACTGCCATGGCTCCATGCTATGGAATCCTGGGATTTTTAGTTGCCGTTAGCCCCTAGTTGCCCCATGACTCTCGAATCCCCAGAACGGTCCTTTCTTGCCGTCTTTCTGTTGTCACGCAAAGGGCTTTTTCTATTGCAGCGGGATTTTGGGAACGTAAGGAAAGGCCTTTTAAGAGGGTGCCGTATTGTTCTAATAGCTGGCGTCACGTTTTTAATATTGTGCGGTGCTTTAAAATCCATTGTAACCATTGTAAATCCTAAGCCTCCTAGAGCCCCATTGCCATCAGGGCCAAGTTGTTGATGGTTTGCATGGTTTGCACAGCGGCTTTTTGTGCTCAGGGTTGAGGAACCCATAACTCCAAGCTGCTCCTCTGGAAAGACTTCTCAGCAAATGAAAATCTTTGCAATCGTTCCTTATAAAACAATGCATGTTTTGGCAACAGATAACGTCGGTCTGGCGGCATGGCAAAAACATTTCCCCGTGTGTCTTGAGGGGTTTAATGTGAAAAGCCCCTTCCGTGTGGTCTTTGTAGCATCCCAAGAACAAGGAGGAATAATACATTGCAGGAAAGCCATTCTACCCAAATGAGGCTCTTCTAGAAATCTCTCTCCGAGCTCCGGCTGGTAAATGGGGGGATATGAATCCCCTTCTTGAGATGTGTGTCACCCGAAGGGAATTCAGATAATAACAAAATGGCCCGTAATTGGCCTTAATGAGCATCTGCTACACCGAATTAAAGCCCCGGGAAAAAGGGGAGATGGAGATGGGAAGGAGGCCTGACCATTAGGAGGGTGCTTGAGGATGGAAAGCCGTTTCCCGGGGTGGCTGTGTCCGTCTTTGGTCTATCTATCTATCTATCTATCTATCGGTATCTATCTATCTATCTCTGGGCTAGCAGATTTTGGAGGCCCCCTATCTATCTATCTATCTATCTATCTATCTATCTATCTATCGGTATCTATCTATCTATCTCTGGGCTAGCAGATTTTGGAGGCCCCCCAGATGTTGTTGTTCTTGGACTGTGGTTTTGTAGTAAAAGATATGAAGGTCTACCTTGGTGTGTTTGGCTCAGCCCTAGAAGATTAGAGGAGCTTTAACAATGGGCACGGAAGATGACGATAATGTCGAAACGTGTCCGGCTCTTTATTTACTGGAGGCTTGTTTAGATCCTTTGGTCATCAATCTTCCTCCAGTTAAAGATTCATGGCCAACAGACCTTCACATCTATGGCTATAAAGCTGGATGGGTGATGCATTAATTATATATGGACTATCGATTGTTTGGTAGATCTACTGTGACTTTTTAACATGTTGCCCTTCCCTTCCTCTTTCTTCCCTCCTTTCTTTACTTTAAATTTACTTTACTTACTTTACTTTAATTTCTTCTCTCCTTCCTTCCTTCCTTCCTTCCTTCCTCCATCCCTCCCTTCCTTCCTTCCTTCCTTTCTCCTTGGAGTTTATCATACGACGGAATTTGGGGGTATACTCCAATGGCAATCCGAACGCAATTATGGGGTTTCACATAATTGCGAATGAGTGTATCTCACGCAACTTCGGGCAACAGGGAAGTCATTCCAAACGCAATCATGGGGTTTCACGTAATTGCGTATTAGAGTATCTCACGCAATTTCGGGCAATGGGGGGTCATTTTCAGGAAATGGGAAGTCATTCTGAACGCATTCCGAATGTAATTAGAATTCACGTAAATTAGCTAAACTAGCGAATTTACATGAATTCGAATTGGCTCAATTCGAAATTGGGAGAAATTCCTGCCGTGTGATAAACTCCCTATCCACCCTAGGAGGGAGTAATTCCCAAATAGTGGGGAAGGCTGAGAGCAATCCCTCCGAGGGGTCTGAGAAGACCACCGTCTTGGTCTGGGTCTGTCCTCCAGATGGAGGCAGGGGTCTCAAGAGGACCCCTCCTCAGTTTCCTTTGTCAGCAGCCTCCTTGGTGGCATGAATTGGCATTTGCTGAGAACAAACCATGCCAGCCGGGCGACAATCAGGAGTAGCGAGAAGTGCTCTTAGGGCTGTTACCAATGGTCCAAGGTGGCAAAATGGATCAGGTGCCTCCGCAGTTGATTAATAGCCCCTTAAGGAAAAACAGCTGGATCTACTCAGGGTTTCCCACTTAAGCAGGTTCTCTTTCCTCCAAGGAATTTCCGGTCCTGAAAGCAAGATGGAGGAACAGGAGGAGGAGATCCTCTCTTCCCAAGCAAGGCAGGGTCATGGCACTCCTAAGGACCTGGCACTGCCATGGGGCATTTTTAGATAGAGTGCAAGGGGCTGGGGGAATGCCCGCTTGCATCGTATGCCAAAGAAGACATAGGACTTTTTCACACGGAGGAATGTATCACCGTCCCGAAAGAAGAAGAAAAGAGGAGCAATCCAGAAATGCAATAAATTACGTTGCAGCTTATCAACACCCAGATGAACACAGCGTCTGTCCGAAAGAGAAAGCAGTACGAACATACCCATGGGCTTCTTGATTTCAAATTAGCTTGTTTGCACATGTGCAGGGAGGACAGGATCCCACGGCCGACAGTAATCCTATGGCTGAACTGGAAATGCATTTCATACTAACGCAAATGCAAATTGACTGCGAATTCACAGTGGAAAAGGGTTGAGAAATTTGATATTTTTTTCCGAATTCAGCTACTCCTGAGATGTCTCATGACTGCATTTAGATTGCGTTCCATTTGCATGCAACGTTGTTTGAAACTCTTTTGCGAAATTACGTGAAACACTTTGGATGTCCCTGGATTAACCTTTGGTTAACCTTCCAGTTTTCCCCGTGTGATAAAATCCTTAGTTCCAGATAACCACAAGTTACAGCCGCATGTGTCCCTTGGAAGATTCTGGTCTCTCTGTGTCAACAGAAATGCATGGGCCTCTGGTCCTTTCACATTCCCGTGGAAAGGTATGAGAAAAGGGAAGAACAGTGGAAAAAACAGATTTACAGAGCGTTGCCTTGGCTCAAACCAAGGGCCTTGGTGAAGGCAAGAGGATTCCTGTTTTGGGTGGTTTATTGGCTCAAAGCCATGTCCCATTCAACCAGGTTCCCTTCTGGCTTTTTAAAGGAGCCCAACGTATCAGACTTGCTGCTTCTGCTGCAAAAGAGAGAGAAATGGAAACGAAGCCGACCGCCTTTGTATCTGAAGGGAAGATCATGTATTCAGGACAATGCTGTTAGAGGCAGGAGCGAGTAAAGGAAAGCACAGAACATGCTTAATCCTGTTAAAGAAGAGCAGGGAGAAAGAAATTGATGCTGATAAAGGCCAGCTGGATCTCACCGGGGCCCAAAGAGAACTCTGCGCGGAAGGCTTTTCCGTCTGTTAAGATTAATGTGTATCTATTTCAATTGGGTTCTATTATCTTCCCCGTTTGTGCAGGTCAAGAAGGAGGGAGACATCATTCTCTGGGAGGGAAACCTAATCCCTTGGAAACTGAGAGGATAAATCATGGTGGCTGGCTCTGCTGCCATGGTGGGGAGGCAGGGGCCAAAAACAGACGCCGGCAAGGGGTCCTTCTGCCCCACGGCAAAGCTTCCAAGGGTGCTTTTGCATCTTTTCTTTGGAGAGCCCCCCCGACGGTCCTTTTGGAGGAAGGAGTTGTGGCTGAGATGGAGTAGGTGGTAACTCAAAGGAGACCAGGGCAGCTGGAGCAAAGAGACTTTATTGTTATTTCCTTCTGCACAGATGTTGCTGCTCCAAGCTGAAGAGGAACGTCACTGGTTCCTTCTTGGAAAGTCAAATCCTTGCTCTCCTTCTGTTCCAGACTCAGACCTTTCCAAAGGAAGATGCTGCATCGTGTCTATTTGATGCATTGCTTGGCTTATTGCTTTGGTTTCGGTTTTGAAAAGGTTGCAAAATCACTCTGGGGGTAATGGGTTGGTGACATTCTAGGCATTGCAAACTTTGGCTGGCATCCTGTTGGCACACACTGCCCTGTGCGTGCATACTTTGTACAATGCACAACGGTTGTGTTCAGCTGACGGCAGTGTAAGTAGAGTTGTCAATACTATAGACTCCTGGGATTTGTGGTTTGTTGTGGCACCAGAGCTCTTTAACAGAGAAGGCTAAACATCTCACAATACTACAGTTCCCAGAATTACACAGCATTGAGCCACGACACTTAAATAAGGGTGTCAAACTGCACCATTTCTACAGTGCAGATGCACCTTTGGCAGCTCAGATCCAGTCCCTCCATCTCCTCTTTCTTCTTTGCAAAGGTCCCAGCTTCCTTTACCTTCTGTCAAATTCCCAGCAGCTCTTCAAAAACCCCGAAAGGCTTTGGCAGCTCCTTCAGACTCTGAAGTTTGGATGCAACTTGGGGGAAAATGAATGTGAAGCCCGGAGTGACCTTAAGCGGAGGCAGCGGAGTGCCGGGGAACCTCTCTGAGCAAACAAATCAGCCAGGCCCAAAGCCGGTGCAGAAGGTTCTCGGGAAGCAATTTGAACTGACACCGGAGGAGGACGCTTGATGGATCTCTCACGGCTCTGGGAAATGCGCGCCATCAAGATGGGATGGGAAGGCGGCGATGGCAGTGGCGGTGGCTCAATCGAGTCGGAGACAAGTCTGTTCCAATAATGGAGGCAAGGAAAGGTGTGGCGGATGAACAAGAGCACAGAGACTGCCCATATTAACCCTCGGCTCTCAATAGGATTTGAGAGATGATCTGGGTACAACAAGAGCGGACAGCCTGCACCTGAACAGCGGCGTATTCCACAAGGAAACGGACCTTCCCGGGTTTCACTGTCCGGCCTAAATACAATATTTAGGCCCAACTAGAGTTGACCCATTGAATCTCCGCTTTCCAGATTCCTACTGATTGTATCGGTCTACTTTGAAGGGAGCTAAAACAGCGTTAAGTTGCTTTCATTGAGCTGGCATTCTGCATTGCATTTCTGGATGTGTAGCTCAGAGTTATGGATCCATTGTTGTTACTGTTGTCGTGTGCCTTCAAGTTGATCCTGACTTACGGTGACCCTAAGGCAACCCTATAATGGGGTTTTCTTGGCAAGTTTCTTCAGAATGGGTTTGCCATTGCCTTCCGCTGAGGCTGAGAGAGTGTGACTTGCCCCAAACCCCCCATTGGGTTTCCATGGCTGAGCAGGGATTTGAACCTGGCTTCCCAGTGTCTTAATCCAACTCCCAAACTACTAGGACATGGTGGCTCTCTATTTGTATATGGACCCATAACTGGTCTGTAAGACTACCTATTGCGTTGCCGTTGTTGTTTGTGCCTTCAGGTTGTTTTCAACCTATAGTGACCCTAAAGAGTTCCTATCATGGGGTTTTCTTGGCAAGATTTGTTCAGGGGGAGTTTGCCATTTTGGGAAACTCCTTTTTTGGCCAAGTTTCAGCAGCTGGCAGACGTTGGACAGCTCCATTCCAACCAGAATATCTTCTTCAATGGCTTTGCTTGTCATTGCCTGCTCCAGGGCCTTTTTCAAATTACAAAGTTATGACTGATTGATATCACTTTATCTGCCGTGGGCTACACCCTACAGAATCGTGGGATGTATAGTTTGGAAAGGACATAGTGCTCTCCGACTGACAATTCTAAATTGCTGTTGTGTGCCTTCAAGTCAAATTCCCAACTTTTGGAGACCCCTAGGTGGACCTCTCATGGGGTCTTCTCGGCAAGATTTGTTCAGGGGAGGTTTGCCACGGCCTTCCCCTGAGGGCTGAGAGAGTGTGACTCACTCAAGGTGAGCAGCAGCTTTCATAGCCGAGCCGTAAACTGAACCCCGGAGTTACAGTACCTACCCTTCTTTAAATTGCAAACCCCAGGAACCATGGCAGTCAGAGAGGCACTATAGCGCTGTAATGGTGGCGTGTGGATGGGACCGTCGGATGTGTGCTGGAGGTTTCCAAAAGGAGGTGAATATTATGATGTAGGCAAGGGGCCTGCTTCTTGCCTTCACCTCCCCATGGCTGCCTGCTCAACCTGAACATGTTTGCAAATAAAGCAATCACGAGAGAAGCTGCCCAGGTCCCATCCATCCCTCCATCCATCCCTCCGTCCACCTTCCCTCCCTCCTGGGACCTGTCTGCGTCTCAGGAGGAGAGCGAGAGAAGGAGAGGACCGTCTGTGCCCGGGGAGTTTGAGCATCTCTCCGACTTTGACTGGCAGAGAGATTGCTTTCCCAGCACCTGCTCCCTGGCTAAGTGGAGAAAGCGGTCCCTCTCTTTGCTTCTCTCCCCTCTTGCACTCACTCCGGCTGGTGCTTTATCACCGTGATCAGACAGTAATAGCCTCTGCCTCGGCGCTTGTGATTGCAATGGAGAGTTACAGCCTGACCTGGACTATCACACACCGGAGAGAGAGGGAGGTGGAGGTAAAGGCAACGTTAAAGGAGGCCGCTTCCCTCCGTATTTTTGCTCCAAAAAGTTTTCTTAATCCAGCCCCATGTCTCTTCCCCTTCCCTTTTGGGCGGTCATTGCTTTCCCAAAAGTGGGGAGAGATTCGGACCCAGGGCCTCTTTCCCAATACCTTTTAAACCACATCACAAATTGGTTTGAAGCAGTTTAAATGACCCTGGTTCACAGCTTGAACCAAATCGCTTCAGTCGGAGAGGGGGGCTGTGCACTAGACCCATTTAACCCGCGTCTTTTTGATGCTGATTTTTTTCCTGTCTCTTTTTGGATAAATCGATTCCTCACAAGTGTGAACCAGATGCGGATCAGAATCGATTTAAACGTGCCCTTCGGCTGGCTGGAGCAGGTCCATTTTGAATCGATTCTTTTGTCAATGTGAACCACAAGTGGGTTATTATCTTGCAAGAAAATGCTACTGGAGCAAATGTAGTGTGAACCACACTCCGCTGCCAAATTGATCCATCGATTCAGGTCACAAAGCGGTTTATTTGTAAGTGGGAATGAGGCCCAGGACTCTTGCTCATCCCAACAGATGGGGAGACATGATCTTTCTTACCCCAGCCTTATTTTTCAGCACGAATCTCTGGAAATTCAAATGAAAATGGTGACTGTTTTGCTTGTTCTTTGGAGGGCAGCGAGAGGGTGGCTATGCATTTCAGAAACGAGTTTCCATGCAAGAGAAGAGTCCCATCTTCCTTCCTCTCCCTGCTTTGGCAATTCTCTCCATAAATATTGATGGACCATCTGGATGGACGAAACAGGCTCTGCTCACCGATTCAATCCAGATACCTCCAGAGACGGACGTGGAAGCATCTGCTGGACAGGAATTTCCAAAGGTGTTTTGAAAACACAGCAATATAGTCAGTATTTTGGAGTAGGGGACAGAGCTTTTTCCTAGTATGATCTACAGGCTAAGGCACACCGATCACAGGGGTTTCTTGCAGAACGATTTCTTCAGAGCGGGTTGGCCGTCGCCTTTCCTCCGAGGCCGAGAGAGTGTGACTTGCCCAAGGTGTGACTTGTTCAAGGCTGAGTGGAGATATTTGAAAGGGTCTCCAGAGTCCTAGGGTGCATCTATGCCGTAGAAACAACACAACGTGACACCACTTTAAGTGCCGTAGCTCCATCCTACGGAATGGTACCACTTGTAGTTTTGCAAGGTCTTTAGCCTTTAGCGTGTTGGTGCTTCACCAAACCACAAATCCCACGATTCCGTAGCAGTGTCGAACTGCATTATTTCTCCAGTGCAGATGCACCCCGAGACCAACATTTGCAACCATTGCCCTGTTGCTGGCTCTCATCCGCCGGTTTTAAGGATTTGGCAGCTTGCAGTTCAGCTTATGGAGAAGGAAGGAGGCCGCAAGAGGTTTGCAATATAAACCCCTTAATGCTTTATGCTTTACTTTTTTTCCCCTTGCAGTATCCAAACTGAGTTTTGCTCTGAAGTGCGATGCTGAGCGCGCACGGAAAAGTTACTTTGCTGCGCAGCGTTCCAGATGGCGTCTCATTAAAGCCAGGTTGGCGTTTGTGCTGTTTCAGAACAGCGGGGATCCCTATGAGCGTGCCAAGTGGGCACCGGGTTGACATGCCAGTGCTCAGGAAGTGAATGATGATAGTGATGATGATGATGATGATGGCGCCGACCCAAACTGCTTTCTGCAGGGTCTGCTCCCTGGGGCTCACCGACAGATGGGTGCCATGCCGAAAGAGCTTTAAATCAGAAGGATTGCACCTTATCGGCTTCGATTCCGGAAGAGAAAGCCTTCGTTTTGCCAATTAGTTCCAGCTTAACTTTTTGTAAAAGTGGAAAGAAGACTGGAGCATGGTATGGAAACCATATAACACTGGTCCTGGCTGCCAATATGCTTCTGGTCTGAATTCAAGGCACCCTAAAGGTCTCCGGACCTCGATAATACCCGAAGGAGCTCTTCTTTCTCTTTCTCTCTATGCCTGCCCCAAAATGGAGGGACTGTCCTCCGTGTCCTACTAGTAGGAGAAATGAATTGTAGGAGGACACAAGAGCAGGGCACCCCAATTATGGAATACCTTCCCCTCCGAAGCCGGAAAGGTCCCAACGCTGGTTTCATTCTGGTGCCAAGTCAAAACCTGGCTTTTTATGAATGCCTTCAGGACCTCGTTGATTTTATCCAATTTGCACATACGCAAATTGACATTTGCGGATTTGATTATTCATGGATTTGATTCATATGTTTTCTTTAGGAAATCTCGAAATCTCCAGGGTGACTCTGTGGTCAATTTTCCTGGAAGTCGACCATAGAGCAGTGCCGGAGGACCTAGATTTTTCTAGAAAGAACACTTCTCTAGGCATCTGTTGGTCTCTCCAATGGAAGATGACCATAGAGTTGACCTGGAGGACCTAGAGATTCCTAGAGAGGTGTTGTCTCAGGTTTAAAACTTATTTATTTGTGGCTTTTCTACTTTCGCAGGGGTTCTGCACCATTAACCCTTATGGCTGTTGGTTTAGATTGTGCGCCATTTCGGCCGGCTATTTATTCTTATTTTATTTTGATTTTTATCATGTAAAGCGTTGTGCAAGTCCTACAGCGCTCTTTTAATAAATAATGATAATAATAATAATAATAATGATAATGATAATAATGGGCCCACTGTATTTATAAATTTAACCAGTTTTAAACGGTCTCATTTTTAAATGGTATGTGACCTTTTAAATCTTTTAAAATCTTAAATCTCATATTGTTCTTTTTTTGCTATCTCTTGCTGTTGTGATTTGTTATGTTATTATGATTGCTATTGATAATTGTTTGTATTTTCTCTACTGTTGTAGATTCTTCACGATTGGGTGGGCAATAAATAGATCATTAATAATAATAATAATAATAATAATAATAATCGCTATTATTTTTGTCATTTGTCGCCTTGCCTTTGTTTTATGGCGCACGACTCTGAGTTCCTTGGATATATAAGGTGCGACGGAGACCTTTAGATAAATAAAAACAGTTGCAAAAAGCTAACTTGCATTGACCTAGAGATGTCTCCTCACCTTTGACTATGACCTCCTGCCCTTTAATGAACCACAGCATTTGCAAATGAAATGCTGCAGCTTTTGCAGCATTTGTAGCGTTTGTAGCGTTTGCATGGGAACGTGATCCCCCCCGAAAGCGAGCCCTAAAGCCTGTCGACGAACATCCCCAGAGAGAAAGAGGGTCTCCCCGAATTAAATCCCACCATCTGGATCCCCGTTTCCAACCAGGGTTTCCCCCCGTTACACGCACCGCTGTGCCGCCCCATTGAAATTCTGCCGGCGTCCTCCTGAGCTAAACCAGATAATTCAGCTCTAAGCTGAATTTCGGAAGGTCGCAGCCTCAGAAGCTCAGTGCCAGAGGCATTATGAGCTGGGAAAACCATTAAAAAATATATGATCCTGAGACAGAGAGAGAGACAGAGAAAGAGAAAGCCTTGCCGGGGCAGGGATGGGAGCCAAAAAGGACGGAGCGGCCGGGGTTTTGCAGATCCTCCCCAATTTATTTGGGGCGTCTTATTAAGGGATCCCCAGGAGCCAAGCTGGACCTGGGTTTGAATGCAAGAGAGGAAAACTGACCGGCCTCCTTTGCACCAGGGAGGCTTCGGTGCCCCAAGATGTCACGCCTCTGTGGCGATGACTGTTTTAAATGATTTTAATGGTACCGTATCTACCCGGCTATAAGTCGGCCTCGTGTATAAGTCAAGGGTAAAATGAAAAATATATGGATTTTGCAATGACCCATGGATAAGCCGAGGGTAAAACTTAGGGGCATATAGCAAAGGATGTAAAGGATGAAGCAAAGCAAAGCAAAGTCAAAGAACGTACTGAATTCCAGCAGAGATAACTCTTTGCAGAGGGACAGATTATGCTCTTGCTTTTCACCAAAGAATGGTTCCTTTTTAAAGTAAAAGTTATAGTATTTACCTTGACTCAGGGGTTTTGGGGTCGATTTTTTGACCTAAATTTCTAGGCTTATACATGAGTATATACAATATTCGTTGTTTGTCATTATGTGGATTTGCTTTAAGGAAGGGGGGAATAATGGGGTTTATTTTATTGTGTTATATGTTTTTGATGCAAGCTGTCTTGATCTTGTTGAAGAGGTTGGATAAATATTCGATCTGTAGAGAGAGCCGGGAAATATTAACAACAACAACAACAACAACAACAACAACAAATGTTATTATTGTTATTATTATTTATTTATTCGACTTAGATTTTCTGTCCAACGAGTCTCCGGCCATCTCTCTCTGTGCCTTTGGGGATGGAGACGGTGCAGGAGCTGGCGATTCATCCGGTGACCATTTAATCCAGACAGAGCCCAGGTCACACTCTCTCAGCCTCAGAGGAAGGCAATGACAAACCTCCTCTGAACAAACCTTGCCAAGAAAACCCCAGGATAGGATCGCCTTAGGGTCGCCATAAGTCGGAAAGGACTCGAAGGCACACAACAACCTCTATGGTGGAGCGGCTAAAATCCAGAATTTTACTTATGCTCAGGAGCTGAAGATTATAGAGGTTGGTATTGTTGGTCATTTCAAACTCCTCTGTTTTCGAATGTCAAGAGCTCTGAATGGCTCCAGGTTTGAGTTTTCTAACCCAAATAAAAGGAAGCATCGCTCAAAGAGTTTGAGGACAATGAGACAAAACATATAGATAAAAGATTGATCGATGGCTAACCCACGAGGGATAGAGACGTACGCTAGGATATCCAATGAATATACAGGGGTGTAAATGTTTAATTCAATGTAACCAATGAAAAGTGATTTCTAGTTTTCTTTGTTAAAAATGCTATTGGTTCACTTTGAATTTGGAGGAATTTCCTGTTGGGAACAACGCTGCATTGATAGTAAAAATGTTTCCGATCCAATCAACTCCTTGGTCTCCCTTGCTGATTTCCGGTTAAAATTCTAGGTTTAAGATAATCAATAATCGATAATCTATAACAGCCCCCCTGTGAAAACGAGTCACATTGGCTGCCGTATTGATCTCCCCATACCCTCCTCAATAGACAAATTCAAAATAACTCGATTGGCATAATTCTATATATGATAACGGTGGCAAGAACGGTTTTTGCTAAATATCGGAGAACTAAAAAAAACTGCCAACAATTGAAGAACAGAAAATAAAAATGTATGCCTATTACACAACGGACAGACTTACTATATGTTCTGTAGGAAAAACGACGCAAAAATTTGAAAACAAATGGAAAAAGATGGAAATTCTATGGGACTAAAGGAATGAAGGATAAAAAGAAATAAGGAGGATTAATGCACCCGTAAACGTTGTCATTCTCAGTTAACTAAATGTAAAGCCACAAACAAAATTTATACGTATCGATACGGATGGATAAACGTCTTCTATGATGAATTAACCAATTGCGAATTGATACGCACAACCTTTAAGTACGGATATGGATCCGACGTATTCCACTCTGTTCTTCTCCGTTACACTTCTATATTTTATTTTTCGCTTCCCCCCCCTGCACCCCTATATTCTCTTTTATTGTAAAATTTTAAATCCAATAAAAAATAAATAGACAGAGAGACAGAGTCCACCTTTCCTCCATCCGCAAAAAAGGTAAAACCGGAGTCCGTTCATTGCGGGGCGGATGGAGATGCTAATTGCCCATTGTGAGAAGCCTGCATTATCCGTAATTACCCCTCTCCTCTAATGAAAGATAATGATAGCTCTCCTCCTGGCTTCCATTGCAGCGTCCTCCGGGGAAGGGACACCTGCCCTCCTTTTCTCTTCTCCTCCTGCCCCTGAGATGGATTTGCCCCACCTGAAGCGATGAAGACCACCGCCTCCCCGCATTACCGGAGAGGATCCTTTGTCCTTTCTCTATACGCTTTCTTCTCCGAAAACAAAGGACGGCGGAGCCCCCCATCATTAGACAACCGGAACGGTGACCCCCGCGGCTTCGCACCTTTGTTCCCAGTTCTGTCCAGCCCCCTCCGAGCAAAATCCGAAACCCAAATAGCTGGATTGCAAAAATAAATGTTTTTTTTAAATATCCTTTATTAAGAAATAACACCTGAATACATAAAATGGCGGTCAAGATCTTCAAGTTACAGAACTTCAGCTATTTCCATTAACATCTTCTTCTCCGTTATACAATCACAAGGACGTATAGGCTATAAAGGTAAAAACGAAGGAGTTTAGAAGACGGGAGGAATTTCTCTTTATTTCGAATGGAGCCAATTGGAGCCAATTCGAATTCACGTGAATTCGCTAGCTTAGCGAATTTACGTGAATACCGATTGAGTTTGGAATGCGTTCAGAATGACTTCCCATTACCCGAAAATGACCCCCATTGCCTGAAATTGTGTGAGATGCTTTAATTCGCAATAATGTAAAACCCATGATTGCGTTTGGATTGCCATTGGATCATACTTCCAATTTCCGTCGTCTGATAAACTCCTAAAAACCAACAACAGCATATTACTGCCTCCCACTTTTGTCGTTTCATAGTCTTCCTTCCCAAATCGTATTTACATATTCCTCCAAAGGACACCAACTTTCTCTCTCGTTATCATTCTTTTGTACTAACATAGCTTATCCATCTCTCTTATTTCTAGTATCTTTTTTATCCATTCATCTATTTCTGGTATTCCGTTTAACTTCCGATTTTTAGCTAAAAGCATCCTAGCAGCTGTTATAAAACACAGCACTATTTCCCAATATTTCCTCTTCACTTTAATATTGACTATAAAATCATGGCTTCAAGGTTGGCGGAAAGATTAAAACAAATTTTAAAAGACTATGTTCAATTCGAGTAGAGAGTGGGCCCCAAAATAGTAAAAAGTCACGAGGTATTTTGGAAAGAGAAGAAGGGAAAGATTGACATCGGTGCAAAGGTTTTCTTGGAATTAAAAGAGAGAAAGAAAGGACCTTATCAGACATCGGAAATTGGAAGTATAATCTAATGGCAATCCGAACGCAATCGTGCTTTTTACCTTATTGCGAATTAAAGCATCTCATGCAATTTCGTGCAATGGGGGGGGTCATTTTCGGGTAATGGGAAGTCATTCTGAAAGCATTCCGAACGCAATGGGAATTCACGTAAATTCGCTAAACTAGAGAATTCACATGAATTCAAATTGGCTCCATTCGCAATAAAGAGAAATTCCTCCCGTCTGATAAGGTCCAAAGAGTACAAGTGGAAGATAATGAAAGCGAACAGAGGAGGAAATGGTAATGGGACACATTCTTGATGATCTCCATCCTTTCCAGGGCTTGGTATGCGCTGCTGCGCATAATGCAAGGCGCTGATGCTGGAGATGCACCCAGGAGAACCTCCAAAGGGGCAAATCAATGGGAAGAGCCCTGGGAAGTGGCCTACTTTGCCCAAGACCCTCCACTGGAAGAGAGTCGATTAAAACCCTTTCCTTCCACAAGCAGAGCAATTAGTGCTAATGGATTGACTCGGGTTAATAAGATTAAGGCATTTTTTTTCCTTACAGCTTGGCATGTGCAACTCAATGAAGGAACAGAAAGCTCTCAGTAGGACCAGAGGAAGAGATAACCAAGAGAACCTTCTGGGAAAACTACTTGGTGACCCATCAGGAGCGAATGAAACTTTGGTGGTCAGCTTTGTCCAGTGCTGTCCACTCTCCGCAGGGTTTTAGGTGGGACTCCAGCTCTTCCTGGAGGACCCTGGTTTTCATCCTTCTTTGGGGGTTTCTAAGGAGAGGCTGGATGGTCCCACTACCTTTTAAATCGGACTGTGAATCGGTTTGAACTGGTTCAAACAACCCTCGTACCCACTTAATCCGAATCACCAAAGAGGAGGGCCATGCTCTAAAACCATTTAACCCGCATATTTTTTTATGCTGCTTTTGTCCGCTTCTTTTTCGATAAACCAAATCCCGCGCAAGTGTGAACCACAAGCGGACTGGAATCGATTCCAATTTCCCCTTCGGCTGGCTGGAACCGAATCCTTTTTGATCGATCCATTTGTGAAGGGGAACCACAAGTGGGTTATTTTGAGGAGGGGAAATGCGACCGGAGCAAATGTAGTGGGAACCGTGCTCCGCTGTCGATTCGATCCATCGATTCGGATCGCACACCGATTTATCTGCAAGTGGGAACGAGGCCTTGGCTGTCCATAGGATCCTCAGCACTCTTCTCTTGGCGCTGAACCCTATCCCTTAAAGAAGTCCAGCGTGTGGCGCAGTTCTTTGGAAGTTTGGACTGAAACTCGGAGTGGACTCTCCACCGCCGCTACTTCCATTTACTGTTTCTTTTCCTAGTGGTTCAGGCAAAGAGAAGGGGCAGAAAACCCCTTTCCAGAGACCCTGATCTCCATCCCCATCCAGACCACCCTCCGGGGAAAGCTCGCGGCCTGGCGTCTCGCCATTTCTTTTTCCGTGCCGCATTTTGCCGTTCAGACATGAATCTCTTTCTGTGGAGCCCAGGAGCCGTGCTGCCGGCTCCCGGTAATTTCTTCCTTTTTTCCCTTTCCCTTTCATTCTTTTTATTATTTTATTTCATTTTTTTAAAAAACGAGACGATTGCCATGGCAACTCCGATAGCAGCCAAACACCTGAGAATGGGAGCTGGGAGTGAAACTTGTCACTCATCATCCGACAATGTTAATCTGTTGGATTTACATAGTAATTAATGTCAAGAGGCAATCTACAATTTAAGCAATCAGTGCCTCGGCTCCCAGGGCCCCCCGAAGCCGGAGACGGAATTAACCCTTGGATGGGTCTTGGATTCCTCATTTTCCCTTTTGCTGGCGGAAAAAAGAGAAGAGCCAGAGAGTCAGTCGCCGGCTTCTTTCCCCGAAGGCTGGAAAATTCGGTCACAAGCCCAACCAATTGCAAATTGGTGTGCATTCCTGTATATTAATAGTCAGATGCACTGAACGGCCTCCACGTTTCCTGGGTTTCCAACATTCACTTACCGTCGAGGAACCGATCATGCCATGCGGTCTTTGGAAACTTGGGCTGTAGCTGCATCCCAGAAATAATATGGTTTGATATAACTTTAAACTGCTATGGCTCAATGTGGTGGGGTTTGGGGATTTGTAGTTCCTCGCGTATTCAGGACAGGTAGTTTGTTGTGGCACCAGAGCTCTCTGACAGAGGACTCTTTCATACAAGGCTAAATTGGAAGTATAATTTAAGGTCAATTCGAATGCAATCATGGGTTTTATGTTATTGCAAATTAACTCTTCACATGCAAATTCGGGCAGGAGGGAAGCCAATTCGAATGCAATCATGGGTTTTACCTTATTGCGAATTAAAGCTTCGCATGCAAATTCGGGCAGGAGGGGGTTATTTTCGGGTAATGGGAAGTAATTCCGAACGGAGCAGGGGTTCATGTAAATTCGCTAAACAAGCGAATTTACATAAATCCGCATTGGCTCCATTCGGAGTTGGGAGAAATTCCTCCCCGTTTGAAAGAGTCCAGAGAAGGCTAAATGTCTTGCAAAATTGCAGTTTTCCAGACCCCTGTGTCAGGATAACAGTTCCTTTGCGAGCTAAGGCTTTTTCGATCTGGGCGATGGATCCTGGGGTCACGCGCAACAGAAACAAACCAAGGAACCTGAGATGTGCCGATGTGACCCGCTTCCCATCCTACCAGTTGGAAAATGGAAAATGATGGCAGGAAAGTTTTGCTTCCCAATTCTGTTCCCAGCTGCCTTTATAACATTGAAACTGCCAGGCTAAAGCAATAAAGCATCAACCATCTTGCAAGGACTGTCGAAAGCAACGATTGTTTGGCCGTGATGCTGGCAAGGATTCTAGGTCCCAGTGATCCCGAAACATTTGTTTTGTGATGTGTTGGGGACATATCGGACTAATATTGTAGAATTACTGGGCACTCCTGGACAAAACCACCCTTATCTCCTTTTGCAAGGCGGTTGAGAAGGTAAAATGGAGCAGCCCCAAGTGAAGCGGATGCAGTTCCCTGCCAATAGGAAGGTGGGCTCTAGCAGTGGTTCCCAAACTTTGGACCTCCAGTTGTTTTGGACTTCAACTCCCAGAAGCCCCAGCCAGACCGGCCAGCTGTCAGGAATTCTGGGAGTTGAAGTCCAAAACACCTGGAGGACCCAAGTTTGAGCCCATTCGCCTGGTGGCAGGGAATGGCATCTGCTTCACTTGACTCCCTTTTACCTTCTCAACCGCCTTGCAAAATGGGATAAGGAAAGGGTGAATTTGTCCAGGAGTGGCCTGTAATTTCACAGCATGAGTCCAATATATATGCCCAAGACATCACAAAGCAAATGCTTCTGGGTGCATTTTATTCTTGTGAAACCATCTTTTGGAATCCCATCAGAGGCTTTGGACATCTTTGATGAGGAAGAAAGTCGCCCAAAAGTCCTCTCCCTTCGACAGCTTCCAGAATCTGGATAAGTTTAGCCAGCTGTCAGTTTGTTGGCTCATTTTAGCTTAAAAGTAAGTGACTGGGGACTCTTTCAGACGTTGGGAATTGGAAGTATAATCTAGGGTCAATCTGAATGCAATCATAGGGTTTGATGTTATTGCGAATTAAAGCTTCACACGCAATTTCGGGCAAAAGGGAAGTCAATTCGAATGCAATCATGGGTTTGACGTTATTGCTAATTAAAGCTTCGCACGCAATTTCGGGCAAGGAGGGGTCATTTTCGGGAAATGGAGCATTACTCTGAATGCAAATGGGATTCCCGTAAATTTGCTAAACAAGTGAATGTACGGGAATTCGCATTGGCTCCATTCGAAGTTTGGGAGAAATTCCTCCCGTGTGAAAGAGTCTTGGGTTTTTCCAATAGATCTGTTGGAGCGGATTTGTCTCCGTTGCCCACGACTTTAAGGGCTGGCTTTGCCTGTGTCTTGGCCATCTAATGCGACCGGTGAGGAATTTAAAGGAATTCCTATAAGTGCGGATGACTGGTTCTTCGTGTATTCAGGACGTAAGAGTTATTAAAAATTCAAGCACTGGTAGTCTTAGCTTCGGAGGATATTGGCAAAGCCTGCCTTACCTCGCAGGGATGGAAATGCAGAGGCAACTCTGCCACTCTGTCTTCTCTGGGAACTCCCACCAAAATAATAATAATAATAATAATAATAATAATAATAATAAGAAGCAAGTGCATTTCTATACAACTAGCACTCCCTAAGCAATTGCACCAACAAGCTGGGTACTCATTTTACTGACCTACAAAAGGATGGAAAGCTGAATGGAGCCTGGAGCAATCCATCTCTAGGATTGAAATTACAATGATGTTGCTGAAGGACCAGCATTTAGCCAATGCACCGCCAGAACTCCTTAATAAAAATGAATAAATAATAATAAATAGTTATAATGCTCCCTTCCTAGAGAAGATAGACTGGCATCCTTCCTACCGTATACACTCGACTATAAGTCGAGGCCAGGCTTGGGGACCAAAATTATGGATTTTGATACGACTTGTGTATAAGTCGAGTTTCATGTAACCAAGGACCTAAAGGAGGAAGCAAAGGAAAACGGTGCCAAAGGCATACCGATTTGTGCCCATATTACAGGATGGATGGATTATATAGTAGAGGTGGGTCAATGCTCCCAGGACAGATTGCGCTCTTACCTTTTGCCAGCGGATGGTTCCTTGTTTCAATAAAAGTTAAAGTACAGTACTTACATTGAACTGCGGGTAAGTCGGCCCAGGTTTTTTGGGTCAAATTTTTGACTAAAAATTCTCAAAGTATACGTGTGTGTGTGTGTATACATACTTACAAATATATATATATATATATGAGTACTTTCTTTTTTGCAAACAAGGAAAAACCTTTTTGCCCCAGATCTTGGGGGCAGCCACTGAAAAGGCCCCATCTCTCCCATGTTCCTACCAAATGTTCCTGTGAAGGCAGTGGGTCAAAGGAGTTTATCAGACGATGGAAGTTGGAAGTATAATCTAATGGCAATCCGAATGCAATCATGGGGTTTCACGTTATTGTGTATTAAAGCATCTCACGCAATTTCGGGCAAAAAGGGAAGTCATTCCGAACGCAATCATGGGTTTTATGTTATTGCGTATTAAAGCATCTCACGCAGTTTTGGGCAATGGAGGGTCATTTTCGGGCAACGGGAAGTCATTCTGAACGCATTCCGAACACAATACAAATTCACGTGAATTTGCTAAACTAGCGAATTCACATGAATTTGAATTAGCTCCATTCGAAATAAAGAGGAATTCCTCCTGTCTGATAAACTCCAAAGAGAAGGGCCTCCCCAGCAGACCTCAATACGCGGGGAGGCTCACATAGGAGAATATAGTATTTGAAGGCAATTATTAATGAGGAAGGCCTTATAGCATCCTCACCGCCTCGTTACGCAAATGCAGGGATATACTATGCGAGCATGGATCTTGGCCACAGGGCCCTTCCTTCCCTTTCTTTCCCTGCCTTTATTCCCGCGTCCTTTTTGGATAGGAAAAGCAACCCTTCCCCGAGTAAAGTGCATCTGTGTGTGTGTCTCTCTGCGAGTCCTAATTGATTTCTTACATATTAACATGTCAATCATCGGGGAAGGGGGGGGGTATTAATGACTCATAAGCGAGCTTGACATTCTTGTTAATTAAATAGCCATCCTGATTCTAATCCACTGAAAATTAATCATTGGGGGAATTAAAAGGCGCCAGAAGAAGATACTTCATTATCGTGATTGCTTCCCTCCTCTCCGCACCTGGGGAGAGACGGCAGGCAAACGGCACTTAATCCTTGCCAGTTGGCGACCAGGGATCCCCACAAACACACACACACACAACACACAACACACAAACACACACACACACACCTGTGGTGCTACCACAATTGCTCAACGTTCACATTATCCTAGAGCTTGGAGGCAAGAGATGAGACTTATCCCAGTTACCTGTAACTCATTACTTTCACGGTTAACCATGTGCCGTATTTCAAGAGAGGGAAGTTACTTTTGGTGCAATGGGCAATGAGTTCTGGTTCCTTCCCAAAGTTATTTTCCTCCCAAGTTTAATGCCCTGCTCTTTCAGGGTGACACCAACCTTAGTGATGCCACCGGCTGGGAAGGTGCCCAGGAGAATATTTGGGGAGATGTTTGGGGAGCGGCGGTGTGGGGTCACCCGGTGCGGTCTGCACCCCTCGAACTCCCCGAATGATGCCCCTTAAAAGAAATGTACTTCCTATTGCTCCTCCCAGCTCTCGTTGGACCTTATCAGACATTGGAAATTGGAAGTATAATCCAATGGCAATCCGAACGCAATCGTGGGGTTTCACGTTATTGCGAATTAAAGTATCTCATACAATTTCGGGCAAAAGGGAAGTCATTCCGAACGCAATCATGGGTTTTACGTTAATGCGAATTAAAGCATCTCATGCAATTTCGGGCAATGGGGGGTCATTTTTGAGTAATGGGAAGTCATTCTGAACGCATTCTGAATGCAATGGGAATTCACGTAAATTCGCTAAACTAGCGAATTCACGTGAATTCGAATGGGCTCCAATTGGCTCCATTCGCAATAAAGAGAAATTCCTCCTGTCTGATAAGGTCCTATCAAAAATGTCAAAGGGGCTCTTCAGACAGGCATTTGTGTGGAGTTTATCAGACGGGAGGAATTTCTCTCTATTTCGAATGGAGCCAATTCGAATTCGCATGAATTCGCTAGTTTAGCGAATTCACGTGAAATCCCATCGTGTTCGGAAAGCGTTCGGAATGACTTTGTATTAGCCGAAAATGACCCCCCCCATTGCCCGAAATTGCGTGAGATGCTTTAATTCGCAATAACGTTAAACCCATGATTGCATTCGAATTGACTTCCCTTTTGCCCGAAATTGCGTGAGATGATTTAATACCCAATAACGTGAAACCCCATGATTGCGTTCGGATTGCCATTAGATTATACTTCCAATTTCTGACGTCTGATAAGGTCCTGTGATACATCACCAAAGGAGCACCACATACCAGTAGCTGCAGCACCTTTTCCAGTGTGCAAAAAGGAACTGGTTTTTTTGTGGCTCTTTTTTGCACCCTGGAAAGGCCGGATCAGGGCTGCGGTGTGGGGTTGCTGTGGGCCCAATCTGGCTAGGAAAGGGGTGGCATCACGTCGTCCCTTAGGGGCTGTCTGTACAGCCCCTAAGAGTATTTCCAGCCATTGCCATGACTTCAATTGCATTGATTAGAAGCATCAGGAGGAGGAAGGAAGGAAGGAAGGAAGGAAGGAAGGAAGGAAGGGAGGACCAGATGCAATGCAAAGCCCTGTGGGCACGTGGGGCTGAGAAAGCGTCGGCCGGAGGACGATCCAAGGGGGCTCCTTAGAGCCGGGGAGGGAAAGCGGTCAAGCTGGGCGGGTCGGACAGCAGGGGGCAGCATCGGACCACTTTCTCAGGAACCCCTGGCTTCTTTTTCTCTATTGAACTGGGAACTGGAGTGCAAGGATGCTGGGACTGCCAGTCCGTGAAAGAAACCCTTGTCGTGCCACCCAAAGATCTGACTTAGTGCTTGCGTCGGTTGTTATTTCAAGTCGTGCAATGCAGATGCACCCTTTGACACGGATGAGATTTCTTGCTGCTGGGTATCTTCTCTTACGGTGACCCTCTTCGAGGGTTTTCTTGGCAGGATTCCTTTGCTGGAGGTTTGTCGCCGGCCTTCCTCTGAGCGGAGAAGAGTGAGACTTGTCCTAGGTATCAAAGTGGGTTTTCTTTTATGACCGAGCGGATCTTCAAACCCAGGTCTCCTGGAGTCCTTGGGTATACTGTAGCAGTAATGAAGTCCGGCACCACTTTGGCTGCTATGGCTCCATCCTACAGAACCCCAGGATTTGTAGTTTGTTGTGGAACCGGCACGCTTTGGCAGAGAAGGCTAAAAGACCCTTTTAAAGAAAATGACAAATCCCAGGACTCCATAGAATGGAGCCACATCACCAAAAGTGGTATCAAACTGCATTCTTTCTACAAATGAACCCCAGCATCCAGACAAATATACCACACCAGCTTCTACTACGGTTGAGTTTATGGAGTTTTTAATTCTGATCTCATAAAGCTGAGCTACTCGTGAGACAGCGAAGTGCCTAAATCAGGAAAAGGAGTCATGCGCTCCTGCAGTTCTTCCTGGATTGCAGCTCCCATCGTCCCTTAACCAACGTAGCTAACGTTTGCAATCCAAAAACGTCTGGAAGGTGGAAAGATCCCCAGCCCTGAACTAGAGCTTGGCTTAGTGACTTTTGGGATCTTAGCTAAGCCAAGCTAGTTGTGTGAGGCTGCAAAACCTTGCTCCGGTCGCTTCTCGGTTGTGTAAGTCCGGCTAAACTGAGCCGAGCTGCAGACTGGGCAACCCTCCGTCGAGGGCCATCGTGTGTCTACTTTTGTCAGCGATTTTGCCATTGCTTTTACCTGCCTTTCCTGCTTCCATTTGCTGCTCTTGCCTCGCTTTGCAGAATTGTTGTGGCTGGCTTTGCTTTCCAGCCGGCGACGTTGTTTTGCAATTGGTGCCGTGCGTTTGCCTTTATGGGGAAGAGCGGGATTTTAAACCGCCCCAATAAATAAAAATAAGGCAACAAAGGATGCCAGGGGGAGACATCAGGAGTAACTGCAATCGGAGCAGCCCGAAACGAAGAGTTGTTTGTGGCTCTAATAGGGTCTCGGCAGAGGTCTCCGTGGAAAGGGGCATTGCTTAGTGCCTCGTAAAGTTAAACAGTAAAAGCATTTTCCCTCTGGTATGGCCATGGCGATCTTGTCTGTCTGTTGAGGTGGAGGAATAGTCACCAGGAGGCTCCTATGGATGGAGTATCAGGAGCAACAAGCCATTAACCCAAAGGTAGCTACACCCTGCTCCCTACAACAGGTTTATGCCAAGGCCTTCATGCATGGGCCAGGATCTTCGTGGTGCTGGAGTCGGAAGAAACCCCAAACACCATCCAGTCTGACATTTCTGCCATGCAGGAACTCTCCGTCAAAGCATCCCCATTGACCGATATAGGCCATCCAGCCTCTGCTTAGAGCCCTCCAAGGAAGGAGACTCCACCAAACTCTCCGAGGAAGGAGCGTGTTCCACTGTCGAACAACTCTTTCCATCAAGATGTTCCTGCTAACGTTGAGCTGGAATCTCTTTTCTTGTAACTTGAACCCGTTGCTCCGGGTCCTGTTCTCTGGAGCAGTAGAAAACAAGCTTCCTCCATCCTCAATAGGACATCCCTTCAAATGCTTAAGCATGGCTAACATGCGTATTACTCTGAAGACGCCAGCCACAGATGCCGGCGAAACGTCAGGAACAAACTCTTCTAGAACGGGGCCACATAGCCTGAAAAACCCACAAAAAACTATATAATAATAATAATAATAATAATAACAACAACAATAATAATAGTTTCTGCTCTATCATTCAGTGCTGATTGTAGCAATCCTGCAATGTGCAAAAGTAAAGGGTAGTGCAGGAAGCCGGATCCGGGGCAGGCCTTTCCATTGTTTTTCTGCCAACAGAGAAAGAAAGAAAGAAAGAAAGAAAGAGAGAAAGAGAGAAAGAAAGGCTCCTCTTCTCAGCGCCGGTCCTTCCCGGCGACGATGCCGTTTAATTTACCGGCTGGGTGCCCACGGCCGGCTGCCGAACCAGAGCAAGAGGAGCGGAGAGGCGGATAATGGCTGGCCGTCTCTTCTGGCCGGGAGGGCGAAGGGCCCAGTGGGGAGAGCCGGGGCTAATGCCGGAGGGCTAATCCTTGCCTTATCATCCATGTAATGCAATTAGAGGCCTATTAGGAGGGCCTTCACGGCTTCCAGGTAGGCGCCTGCAAGTGCGGATGGCATCCCCGGGGGCCTCGGCTGGCTCTTTTGCAAATGTCAGGGCAGCCAAGGAGGGATGTTTTCCCTTCTCTTTTCAAAGTGATGCTTCTTGGGTGCTGGGGACGAGGTTCCAGGTTTTAACCCTACCTTTCCTCCTCTTTCCTATCCCTCCAATCTCTAATAGGACCCCTCTTTCGGAGATTCGCATCGCAAGGCGTAATCCGCACCGCAGAATGAACGCACTCCGACCCCGCTTTAACTGTCACGGCTCAATGGAGGTTATCACACCAGGGAGATCCTGCTGAATAAATGGGATTTAAACTAGATTTAAATATATAAATAAATAAACCCTGCAAATGCCCAAAGTTTATCAGACGATGTTACCTTTAAGGTGAAATAACGCAAAGTTAAACCGAACGCAAAGCAGAGTGAAATGGAAGCTTTTGAGTTTTGGAACTTCCCAAAAGGAAAAAAGCTGCCATTTTCCTCTGCTTTGCATTCGGTTTAACTTCACATTATTTCACTTTGGGGGTCATTCATTTCACTTTATTTCACTTTGGGGGAGGTCGCTTAGTGCGATAAACACCCCACATTTGCAAGTTTTTAAAAAAATCCCGGGACCTGTAGTTTCGTGCCATATTCACCTTTCTCTGGCGGAGAACGTCGGGGGCTGAAACAAACTACAAATCCCAGGATTACGCTCCATCCCATGGGATTTTTTTTAGAAATATGAAGTAGTGCTTCATTTTGGGCGGATGCTCCGACAAAACCTCGCGGAGGTTTGCAAATGGTTATGCACATCCCAAAGGATGCGTTTCTCCGACGTCTCAATTCCGGCTTGCTTTCAACCTACGACGGTTTGCCCGTCTTGGCCGGAAAACCCATCCTGCAAATGCTGCCAACTTCTTTATTTCAGTGCGTCTCAAAGGTGCTCCAAGATCCCTTTGCGGACGGATTTTCCGGACTCACGCGGCGACCTCTTTGCATCCTGCTCCACCAAAGACCTGCTCCAAGGGCTGGATCAATCCCAGGCGGCATCGGTGGCTTCAGGCCGGCTTTGCCACCTGCTGACCGCGTCTTGGACTGACCGCTCCGTTCATTTCGGCACGAACCCATCAATATCCTTTGCCCGACATTCCTCCTTCCACCGACTGGAAGCAGCTGGCGGCTTCCCCGAGGCTTAAGCAGCGAATGAAGTAAATGCCTAATTCTGAATCTGCCCAGATCCGTCAAGCCGACGTTGACCTTCGTTGCAGGTTGAGCTCCCTTTTTGGACATCCGGCTGCGCGGAAATATTATAGCACTTTCTATCATTTATGATGGGAATGTAATTTTGCTGAACGACTCTGGAGGAGCATTCGTCAAATTATGGAACAAATACTAGAAACATCTTTCCATTTTGACCCCAACAGATACTCATTACATATAAACCAATCGGTTTATCATACGACGGAATTTGGGAGTATAACGCAATGGCAATCCGAACGCAATCCTGGGGTTTCACGTTATTGCGAATTAAAGCGTCTCACGCAATTTCGGGCAAAAGGGAAGTCATTCCAAACGCAATCGTGGGTTTTACGTTACTGCGAATTAAAGCATATCATGCAATTTTGGGTAATGGGGGGATCATTTTTGAGAAATGGGAAGTCATTCCGCATCTATGCCGAATGCAATTAGAACTCACCTAAATTTGCTAAATTAGCGAATTTATGTGCGAAATTGAGAGAAATTCCTCCTGTGTGATAAACTCCCAAGAGAAAATATTGGAGGAAAAATATGGGAGACTTATTTTTTATCTGACGTCCGCGACCCGAATTCAATATGCAGCAAAATGGAAAGAAAAAGAAATTCCAGACAGAAAAAAAGATTGGTTGATCCAAGGTTATGGTTTCATGCAATCTGATAAATTGACCCAATTGATCCAAAAAAGAGACATGGAAAATTTTTCAAAGAGATAGGTATCCTTTCATCAATTATTTGAAAAATAACTGGGAAGGAAATTGGACTTTCAGCCTGATATGAAAGTTTTCTATTTATCGATATGGAGATGCTGTGGTACAATAAAAAGTTGTATGTTATTTGCATGAGACACTAGATTCATAAGGTACAAATTAAAAGAATTATTTGAATAGAGGAGAAATGTCGGAAAACAGGAATGACAAAGTATGTAGTCTTGAAAAGTTAATTTAAAAAAAGAAATATTATTCTCTGTGCAGAACATGCAGCCCATTTCTGTGCCAAAAATTCAATTTTCTGTGTAAAAAACAACCACATGCAATTTTTCATTCGGAAAATTCATCTTGAACTGCAAACTTGAAATCTGCACAATGTTCTTGCACCGTTATTATTTGTAATAATATTAGAAAATCTAAATAAGTCAATTAGAGAATATTAAAAAAAACAGAAGGAGTTAAAATTAAAAAAAATATGGAGTATGAATTGCGAGCCTTTGCTGACAATTTGATGATCTCTTTGGCAAATCCCATAGAAAACCTTGATGAATTGTAAACTACAATTAAAAATAAACTTTTGTGTAGTATCAGGAATACAAATAAACGAAGAGAAAACCACAACGTTACTGATGAATTTAGTAGCGGAAGACAAACAAAAGTTGAAAAATATATGATGAACTTTCCAATTAGCAACAAAACGAAATACTTTGGTATTACTCTCACTACAAAAAATTGCAGATTTATTTTTTTAAAAAATTACACCGTCAAATAGCAAAAAATTAAGAAAGATCTAGAAAAATGGGGAAAAAATTGGTCTGTCTTGGGTGCGGAAAATATCATCAATCAAAATGCATAGTCTGCCTAAAATGCTTAATAATAATAATAATAATAATAATAATAATAATTGAGGCGCAAAGAAAATTGCTAAAACTACACATTGCTTGCTTGCTTGGAGAAGAAATGTAGTGAAGAATTACACCCTTATTATGGATAACAATTAATAATAATATTATTATTATTGTTACTGTGACCTGGTTGTTTTGATGCTTGATTTAATATTTGATATCTGCTGTTTTTAACTTGTTTCTTATGATGTTTTAACTTGTTTTAATCTCTAGATTGTACACCATAGGCAGGCTTTTTACATATTCTCGATTTCATTTGGTTTTTGTACAGCGCCGTGTACACTGATGGCACTTCATAAATAAAGCTAATAATAATAATAATAATAATAATAATAATAATATTTATGTATTCCCCGTCTCTCCAATGAGATCGAAGCATCTTACAACAGTATTAAAAAGCACTAAAATAAGGTTGGGATGCAGCAGCTCCCAGCATTCCTCACTCTCAGAAATGGCTGCTTACGGGGCTGATGGGACTCGCAGTCCAACAAGATTTTCGGACGGCGCTGCAGCCGTCCTGGCTCTGGATGCAGATGAGGCTCTGCCAATCTGGGCACGTGCCAAGCAATTTTCTTTTGCCTGGTATTTAACCTGGGAATCGTGCCACGAGGCTGCCTTTCTTCCTCCTTTTCTTTCTGGGGGGAAAAAAATAGGGAGGAACGGATTAAATGAAGTTTGAGAGAAGAGCAATAATTTCCATCAGAGGCAAAGAACTGGGGAGGGACGAGGCACACTTTTCCCTTTGCATTCTATTCCGCCAATTAATTATTTAGTTACATGCTGTCTGTTATGATGAGAGATAATTAGAGGTAATTAGCTGAAAAAAAAATTATGAAAGGTGGGAAAGCTGCCAGTCGGTTATGAAAGCAGGCGAGGTTTTGCGGACGGCCAGCTCTGCGGGTTTGGCTTTGCGGCGGAGGCACAATTTCATTTTCCATCATCCGGAAAATAATATCAAATTAGGCCGAATGGCGCTGAGCGGCGACGGCCGTGTCGATGGGATGGAAGCTCTGTTCCGGCCTTCGGTCCGAACTTTAGAGGAGCGGCGAATCCGTTCTGGGGTTGAGACTGAAAAGAGATGTTGGGGAGAAGGTTCGGCACCACGGAGAGCTCGTATCGGAAACCAAAGGGTTATCCGAGGTGCTGAAATGTTTTTAAAGGTATAGAAGAGGTTCTTTAAAAGTTCAGATTATCCTGGTATGTCACCAAGAAGCTTTTTGTGTATCTGCACTCCTTGGAGACAGGAACGCAGGATGCAGCTGTCAAATAAATGGAGTGCAAACAAGGACACAAATCTTTGCTCGCCTCGTTGTTGGAAGTCAAAGTCGTGGCTGTGTTAGTCTGGAAAATCAGTCTGCAAAGGGATCAGGCAAATGTCCTCAAATATCCCTTTAGTTGGTCATGACCACTGAATGGAGCCTCCATCTCCAAAGATAATATACCTTGCGCCAAAATGAAGTTGGTAGCATGACCGTTCATGGACTCCAACCTATTTCCTCAGATGCACGCATGCATCCCAAGTCTTTGGAAACCCACGCTGCCAACCCCTTTTCTCTCCGATAGTCTCAAAGGTGCTACAAGATCCCTTTGCACATTCATTCTTGCCTGCAAGAGTAAATTTTGCATTTGTTTCTCTGCCGGTATCCGCTGAGGTTCAATTCAACGGTCATGACCCATGATTTGGGGACATTAGTCGGAGCCTTCATGATATAGGACTTCGATAACCCAGAAACGGTAACTAAGGCTGGTCCAAAGCTTAGAAAAGTTGGGAGTTTGTTTGGACCTCTTGTTCTTTGTCTTCAAGTCATTTCTGACGTCTGGTTACTCGGTCGAAGGATCTCCTGGCACGATTTGTCCAGAGGAGGTTTGCCATTGCTTCTCCCTGAGGCTGAGAGAGTGTGACTTCTCCAAGAAGTTGGGGCTTGCTTGTTTTGGACTGCAACTCTTGAAATCCCAAGAGGAACAGGACCCCCCTTGATTTCCCCATTTCCTCCGCGGAGCCATGCCTGCGCCGTCTCCTTGTAGATGCAATTGATATATGTTGAAAATATCAGTTTGCTCGGAGAGAAGGGCCGCAGAGGGCAACTCCATTAAATCTGCCGGAATTGGTACGTTTGACACACAAAAACGGCTGTAGCTCAAAGGCGCGCCGCGTGAGTAACGACGGCCTTTCAAGGCAGACCCACCGGTGGAAAAATACGGCGGTTGCGTTGCCCTGAAAAACGCAGCCTGCAATCAATGGCTGCAAACATCAAGGCGGAATCCCTCTCCTTCGGAAACAAAGCTCCACCGTCCGGATCCTCCTTTGAACCTGGCCATCGATTCCTCCTCCTTGGCCCACGATCGGCCCACGAGCGTCATTAAAAATAATGGATCCCATGCCAGGCCCTGCAAAAGACCCCGTGGATTATCCCATGCCGGATTTATGCCACGGGGCATAATGGTATGCAATGGTACGGGTTTCTTTTCAGCCGGAGGGAAGAGGACTGTGTGTATTAGAGATCTAAAGTACCTTCAAGGCACCAGGTCTTGGTCGATCTTGGATGCTAAGCAGGGTCAGCCTTGGTTAATCCTTGGATGGGAGACCAACTCTTGGAGCTGGAAACTGGGAAAAACAACTCCCAGTATTCCTCGCCTAAGGAAACCTTGTGCAATTCACGGGATCGCCATAAGTTGACTGGTGAGCATGTGCCCGCAGGCACTAAAAACACAGCACCTGTATGATCTTGGATGCTAAGCAAGGTCAGCCCTGGTTAGTCCTTGGACGGGAGACCAAGTACTCTAGACTCAGTTTCAGCGGCTGGGACTGGCAAAACTGGCTCTGAGTCTTCCTTGCCTAAGGAAACCCTGTCCAATTCATGGGGTTGCCATAAGTAGATTGGTAAGCATGTGCCCACAGACAAACAAACGTGGCACCAGATCCTGATGTTGGATGCTAAGCAGGGTCAGCCCTGGTTAGTCCTTGGATGGGAAACCACCAACCAATAGCAGGTGCCAGGGGCTCCATTTCTGGGGAAGGAACTGGCAAAACCACCTCCGAGGATTCCTTACCCAAGAAAACCCTTTAAAATCGATGGGATTTCTCTAGGCACATACACCCACAAGGTAAAACAGTTTAAAATCGATGGGATTTCTCTAGGCACATACACCCACAAGGTAAAACAGAGGGGCTTTTCTCCCGAGCGTTGATGGAAGTGACCACCCTCTTCTGTCCATTTGGCCTCTAAGATGACCATGAGTGGCCCTTTATGGGCTAGAAGACCCTGTGACCCGTTGTCTAAAAACGCTGCTATATTCCCTGGCCCGGTCCTGCCATGCCTTCCTTTTTGTCATCGGAAGCAGAGCTTCAAGGTGCAAGCTGGGTTTGAGCTTGTCCTTCTGGAAAACATTTCCTTTCCGAAAGCCAAAAATAAAACGGACATCAAATGTTAATTTAGACATCAGGGAAGATCAGTGTTAACACGGGGGCCGATCCTGGCTTCTTGTTCGCAGTCCCTCCTGGGAGCCCTGGAGACAGACAAGGCCTGTGCCTTTGGACTTTCCTCCCATTCGGGCGCACAGCCTCAGACGGAGAGAGTTCAAGGCACCGAGAAGAACAAGAAATCCATCTCCAGGAACACAGAATCCCTCTTTAGAGCTTGTCTCCTGTCTGGGCCAGGACTCAGATGCTCTCTGAAGGCCAGGCTTCTCTGTTTGCACCTTTAAGTCAATTGGGGTTTATGGTGACCCTACGGCAAAGCAACCGTGGGGTTTTCTTGGCAAGGCTTGTTCCGAGGAGGTTTGCCATTGCCTTCCCCTGAGGCTGAGAGGGCGTGACTTTCCCAATGGCTTTCATGGGCCAGGCTGGGAATCGAACCCTGGTCTCCAGAGTCGTAGTCCAAAACTCAAACTGCTGGGCCACGCAGTACCTTCGTTGTTGGGTGCCTTCGAGTCGTTTCCAATTTACGGCGACACTAAGGCAGAAATATGATGGGGTTGAATGGTGTCTTCCTCCACGACCGAATGGGGTTGGAAATGGGTAGCCTTTGGTGCCCAAACGCTTGGATTGCGTTGCTTTTTAAACAACTCTCCTTGCAAGTATTTTGTAAGGAGGCATCATGCTGGAAAAGCAGCTGGCAGAAGCCTCCGCAAGAGCAAAGCCGGGACCACGGTGCAGGAAATTGCAAGAGAGGAAGCCGACAGAGCAGCCGCGGCTTGGAGCCAGGAGCGTCACGCCACGATGGCACTGTTTTGGGACGAGAAAGGAAACTGCCGTCACCCACGGTCCAGCCTCGGATGGTGGCTCAGGTCCATGAATCCCATAAGGTTGAGCCAGGGGCAGTTAAAGTGGTCTCAAACTGGATTATTTCTGTTTTGGACCAGAAATGATGGGCTGTTCAATTGCACCGTGCAATTCCCAGTTGCGTTATGCAGCCGTCTCCGTGCAAACCCCAAAGCGAATGCGAAATAGACTGCTCCCAAATTCACTTCAACGTACGGAAAGACAGACAGGTGATATTACAGAAATGATGGGCTCTTCAATTGCACCGTTCAATTCAGCTGCATCAGGCAAACTTCCCCATGCAAAAGGATAGAGGGGATGCAAAACGGACCGTTCCAAAAACGGTCCGGTTTGGGCCCATTTGAGGAATTTAATGGAGGAAGAACCCGACGGAGTGCCTGGACGGCGTCTCTTGGATGGTCCCCAACCTCCCCCGCCCCAAGCGCGAGCTATTATGCTCCGAATGGCAAAGGAGCCGCGCTCTAATCCAGTCATTACAACGCTTCTTAAAAAGAGATTACGGGATTTAGTTTGTCAATGGATTTCATAGCTGCTCAACCTAATTGGGAGGCTCAGGGGCGGCGAGAGCCCGATTGTCTCTTCCGCGAGCGCTTTAACTCCTCTTCTCCCAGCCAAGGCCTGGAGTCAAGGTGGCCGGGTGTCCTCCATTCCCAGGACATGCCCTACATTCCCACCTTCGGTCTAGGAAGAACTCCAAAACGTCCTCCATGCAAGGAGCATGCATTTGCATTTACACTTCTAGGGCCTCATTCCCAGCACCTTTTAAACTGGATCGCAAATCGGTTTGAAACCAGTTTGAACGACCTTGGTTTGCGCTTTGAATGGAATTGCTGAAGAGATTTGGAGAGGGCCCCCATGCGCTAGACCCATTGAACCTGCATCTTTTTGACACTGATTTTTTTTTCTGCGCCTTTTTGGATAAACCGATTCCACGCGAGTATGAACCAGATGCGGATTGGAATCGATTTGAAATTGCCCTTCGACCGGCTGGAGCGGGTCCATTTTGAATCGATTCATTCGTCAATGTGAGCCGCAAGTGGGTTATTTTATGTCACAGCAAGAAAATGCGATTGGGGCAAACATAGTGTGAACCACGCTCCGCTTCTGAACCGACCCATTGATTCGGATCGCAAAGCGATTTATTTGTAAATGGGAATGCTACCTAGGAGTGTTTTTAGCTGTTTTTGTGTGTTTGTTTGTATGTTTTCCCCCTTTAATATGGGACGATTCCTCCTTCTGGCAAAGCTCTGAGTCATTTCCAGTTTTTGCAGCCATGGACCCCGTTTACCGACTTCCCGAAATGTTTTTGATCCAGGAAAGGCATCCAGAAGTGCATGCAACTGGCAAAGGGTTAAAAGGAGCCCTAGACTTTTATTAACCACAGGAAGGCATTAAAAGCCGAGAAACTCATCTCCCATCCAGATATTATTACGGTTTTTGTGTCCTCGGGAGAGCAAAGCAAATGGCATCCTTCCAGGGAAGGAGCCGTAGAGCCGAAACTCCACACCTGCCTCGGGTTTAATCCCCTCCTTTTAAATATTGATTCTCTCTCTCTCTTTTTTTTAATCAAGGAGGGAAGGAAAAAGAGAAGGCGGGTGTTGGGGAAGGAATGAACGAATGAAAGGAGGGCCCCTTCCCTTAGAAAAGTGAAAAAGAGGTGAATTTCTAATCAAGGTGAAGCTAAATCTGTTTGCAGGAGAGAAGGCCATCCAAGCCGTTTTCTCTGGAGTTCGGAAAGACAATCAAAGAAAGGAGAGACTGACGGAGGCCAGAAAACCAGGCTGCTAAATTAAACGACTTTTCAGCTCTTTGCCGGCTTTGCATTTGTGCTTTGCATACCATTTAGGTTTCAATTAGAACCAAAAAAGCCGCACACCTCAAGCTTCCCTTATCCTGGGGTTTCGCTCAGGGACAGAGGGAAGGTTTTGCTTGCAGAGGCACTTTGGACTCTTTCACACGGGAGGAATTTCTCCCAACTTCGAATGCAGCCAATGCGAATTCACATGAATCCGCTTGTTTAGCGAATTTACGTGAATCCCCATTGCATTCGGAAGGCGTTCGGAATGACTTCCCATTACCCAAAAATGACCCCTCCTTGCCCGAAATTGCGTGAGAAGCTTTAATTCGCAATAACGTGAAACCTATGATTGCATTTGGAGTGACTTCCCTTTTGCCCAAAATTGCGTGAGAAGCTCTAATTCGCAATTACGTGAAACCCCAGGATTGCGTTTGGATTGCCCTTGGATTATACTTCCAATTTCCCACGTCTGAAAGAGTCCCTAGATTCAATTCCTGGCATTTCCAGCTATCGAGAAGGGCTTCAGCAAAGGACCTGAACCTAAAGGGTCTTCCCTTTTTAAAGCCAAGCGGCATCAAAAATAGTTGGGGGCCACCACTTAAACTGCCATGGCTCTATGCCATGTAATCCTGGGATCTGTAGTTTTGTGAGACAGTTAGCCTTCTCTGTCAGAGATATCCGGTGCCACAACAAACTACAGATCCCTGAATCCCAAAGCGTGGAGCCCTGGCAGTTAAAGCGGTGTCAAACTGCATCATTTCTGCAGTGTGCAGATGCAGAGTAGGTTGCAACAGGTATAGTTTCTCTGAATCGTTTGCAAGAACACACTCTTCCTTCCAGGTATTGTGGGTTTGCAGATAAATGTGTTATGCAAGAGGTGCCACAGTCCTTCCCCATCCAAAAGCCCCGAGGCTTTGACCATATGTCTCCTGGCTTTAAGGTTTTGCAGCAACAGGGAAAGCGGAGCGAACATCCCCAATGCTCACCTAGGCTCCCTCTTTCAACTTGGCTGCTTCCTGACCTCCACCTTTCTCCCTGATCTGTCCTAAATCCAGGACAGAAAACTACAGGCTTCCTCCAACTTCTGACACCTTGCTTTCCAACGTCTCGCTTGCAAATTTGCTTGCAAATTACAGACATGTTGCATTAATTTGACAGAGGTTCTGCTCTTTGGTTGGTTATTCTTGCGTATGGACTTGCTTGGGACCATTCAAATGCACTTTTGAATATATTTTATTTTTGTTAACTGCCCTCGAGTTGACTTTGACTCATGATAATCCATGATGCTCCTCAACCGTTTTGCTCAGGTCCTGCAAATTAAGGCCCATGACTATCCATCTGGCATGCAGTCTTCGGAGTTTATCAGACGGGAGGAATTTCTCTTTATTTCGAATGGAGCCAATTGGAGCCAATTCGAATTCACGTGAATTCGCTAGTTTGGTGAATTTACGTGAATTCCCATTGCGTTCGGAATGCGTTCAGAATGACTTCCCATTACCCGAAAATGACCCCTATTGCCCAAAATTGTGTGAGATGCTTTAATATGAAATAACATAAAACCCATGATTGTGTTTGGAATGACTTCCCTTTTGCCCGAAATTGCGTGAGATGCTTTAATTTGTAATAATGTGAAATCCCAGGATTGTGTTCGGATTGCCATTGGATTATACTTCCAATTTCCATCGTCTGATAAACTCCTTTCTCTCTTTCTATAGCTTGCTCCCTTGCATTTTCTACCTTGCATACCTTCTACCTATTATTGTCTTCTGCAATGAGTTCCAACTTCTCATCATATGTTCAAAGTACAGCAGCTTCCATTGAATCATTTTGACTTCCAGGGAGAGTTCAGGCTTGATCTGTTCCAGGTCCCATTTTTTTGTCTTCTTGGTTATCCATGGTACCCTCAGCACTCTTCTCCGGGACCATATCTTGAATAAATTGATTTTCTTCGCATCCTCCTTCTTCACTATCCAGCTCTCACATCCGTAACATGGCGATGGGGAATACAATGGCTTGGATGACCCTTACCTTTGTGTTTATGTAGCTTTTGCATGCAAAAGTGGTATGTGCTAGTTATATTCGCAGTGGCCAAAATGCACCTGCGAGCTGAAATAAACCTGGGTCCCCCTTTTCAGCCAGTTCCTCTTTCGGACAGTCCTTTGTTCCTCAACCCATGAGATAAATGAGGCTTTCCTGTACAAAAGAGAGAAGCCATTTGCTTTTGCAATAGTTTCCGGAGCAAGGCTCTTGCGAAAGATGTCCAAGCAGGCCTGGCCGGATCCCGATGGCAGCTGCTTCGTTTCCAGGAGCACCGCTCTCAACCTTATTTTTGTGTTGCATCCTGCGTGGCCGTTGTCTTGTGCGTTTGTGAAATGGCTTCCAATTTTTCAGGGAGCTCAGTTCTCCTTTCTGCCCCAAATCGTGAGGACGCTGGGCTTTTGACCAGGCTAAACCACAGATTAGGACATTTAATTCTTGCTCCATTGTCTTATCTTCAGCTCAGCCTGTCAGCCGTCTCAGGAGACAGGCTCCAGGAAATCATTTCTCTCTTTTTTAATATAAACTTTGCAAAAAACAAACAAACCCAAAAGTAAGTTGTTTTGGTCTGCTTCTAAAAGAGAGAACAGCATGCAAAAAATATAACAAGTAAAACAACTCAAGCTATGTCTTGAATCTTATACTAGGGAGTTTATCACATGAAGGTGATCGGGAGTTTATCCCATGAATATCCCAGAAAAATCTCATAATTACCAGAAATGATTTCACATGACGACACACAAAACCCACCATTAAAGTGGTCACAAAGAAGGATTAACACACATCTTTTTACTTTTGGTATTTCAGGAACAATGCATTTCCGATATCACTTTATTTGTGAAATCGCGTGTGATAACCATTAGTGCAATTTCTCACCCTGTTTGCTTTATTTGCGAGATGCTTTAAACGCGCTTTAATCTCTCTTTAAAGCCAAAGGTCATGTCTAGAGTAGAACCGTTGAATTGTTTAGCTATATGTACGTTTCAACTCTCCGTTCAACATTTGATGCAATTTTGTTTGGGCTTCAGCTCTAAGAAGCCTCATCCAGCACGGATTCTGGGAAACGAAGTCTCAACACATCTGGACAAGGATGAGCAGGATGTTTCAAATAAACCATGGTTTATTTCAAGTAGCCCAGCGTTGCTTTGCTGCGGGATATTTTGGGAGGAAACCTCTCTTTGTGCATTGAACAATTTTGGGTCGGGGTTGTTGGCGTCCCAGTGGATCTCTCTGAAGTGCCACCTTCTCCATTTGCCCTGCATTTTGGATTATCGTGGCAACGGGGCATCGCTTCTTTTTGCACACACCAGCTCCGAAGCTATGCATTAAGTCCTTGCTATTATTTTAATGCTTATTGGGAGTCAATATCGCCCGCCGGCTGAGACAGGGGTCCCTCGGCTTTTGCGCTTCCTTCTGTCAAGTGGATGCGTTTGAGGCTCAGGTACCGATTCTCATTAGTTTTTCCTCGCTTGGCCACTCCATCGATTTCTCCTCATTCTCTTCATTACTAGTCACATCACAGCTCAGAAGCGTTTGGGGGAAGAAATTCAGAAATAAAAGAGGAGGATGGGGTGGGATCCCTCCAGGAGGAGAATGCCCATGAAAAGCCTCGGCAAAGACGGCGGAGAAAGTTCCCCGCTTTGCCCTAAACTTCTCCTTTGTGATGTGAATGAAGGAGACGATAATGAAGGGAAGTGAACCCCATCTGCCTCTTCTCCCTCTCGCCTGCAGCAGGGCATTGGGGTACTTGTTGCAGGGTCTCGAACTCAGAGCATTTGTCCAAAGGCTGATGTCAAGTAGCACCTCAGTCCAAAGAGTCGATGCAGTCTTTCATTTACCTGTGATCTGTTGCACCTTCAAGTTGTTTCCAACCTATGGTAATCCTATGGCAATCCCGAAGTGAACCTACCGCAAATGGCAAGATTTGCCCCCATTGCCTTCCTCTGAGGCTGAGAGAGCATGACTTCCCCAAGGACATCCAGTGGCTTTCTATGGCTGAAAAGGGATTCGAACCCTGGTCTCTTGGAGCCCAAGTCCAACACTCAAACCACAACAACATGCTGAGGCTTCTCCTTCTGCATTAGTGGTGCAAACTCGCTGGTTTATTATTTCATTCATTTATTTCATATATATTCGAACAGCCCTTACTGTCAGGAAGTTCCTCCTAATGTTGAACTGGAATCTCTTTTCCTGGAGCTTGCATCCATTGTTTCGTGTTACAGTCTCTGGAGCAGCAGAAAACAAGCTTACTCCCTCCTCAATGTGACATCCCTTCAAGTATTTAAACAGGGCTCTCATATCACCTCTTAACCTTCTCTTCTCCAGCTAAACATCCCCAGATCCCTAAGTTGCTCCGTGGAAAGCTTGATAGTTTCCAAACCTTTTACCATTTTGGTCACCCTCCTTTGGTTCATTGAGGTTTGCACCAGGTCAGAACATGTGCTTTGTGAGCTATTCCTGTCCTGGTATGTGTGGATTTTCCACTCCAGATCCCCAATTATTGGGGTTTTTGAAGCAAAAGCCTGGCCTCCTGGAGTCCAAAATGAGGCGGCCTCCCTTGTAGCGGTTCCCCAGCATTAGCACGTTCCCTCTTCCTCCGATGACGACGATGGCGAATGCGCCTGCCTTTGGCGCCACTTCCATTAAGCGCGTTGCGATGGAAGAAGGCTTCGCTCTGGCCTGTCACAGGAGAAAAAGGAGGAGGGAACGCACTGCGAGGCCCATCACTCTCCCTTGACAAGGCGACATTACCTAAAGCCCGAGCGGTCCTTCTTATTTATTTTAAATACTAGGGGGGAGTTTATTCCGATGGCGTCTAGTGTCTGTAAGATGTCACTTGCCACCAGGCAGCTGATGGGCGATTGCATGAACGCCGGTGAAGAGGAACAGGGCAAGCGGGAGGAAGAGATTTCTTTAGCTGCTGCAAAAGAAGAAGAAGATTGCTTTGGGAAAACATCTGAGAGAGAGCAAGAATGACCTCCAGAGGATTCTGGCTCTGATTTCCCCCCGAAATCACCCCTTTCCTTGAAGGTTTTCGACTGTCTTCCCCAGCAACAACGGGAGGCTACCTGTTCGTTGCCTGGCGATGCTGCTGAGGTCAGAAAGATGTGCCCAGCCATGCTTTCGATGCTGGGCACCTTGTTCGGACCTCAGAGCATCATGCGCCCACAACGGTGGCAATGAATTTGGACTGTGAGTGAAAGGCGGGCACTGTCGTTGCTGAAAACCCAGAGCAAATGTTATTTCAATGCCGGTGAAAGGGAAGAAGCCCCAAATCATCACAAAGAGAGTCCAGGCCTGATTTGGGGATTTTGGCTCTGGATTGTGTAAACAGTGAGGCTGGAGGGAACCTCGGGCAACAGGTTCAACAATCGAACAATGCACAGATTTATATATATAAATATACACATACATATACAGTATACATCCCACTTATTTCCATGCCAGCATCCTCTGAAGTTGCCAACCACAGATGCTGGTGAAACGTCAGGGATAAACTCTCCTAGAACATGGCCACACAACCCGAAAAACTCACATAAATCTATGGACGCCGGCCGTGAAAGCCGTCGACTTCACAAACCTGGAGTAAATCGTCCATATAGACAGCAAGGGCCTTCATCATCCAAATGGTCTCCCGAACAGCCGGGAGAGCTGATGCACTTTCCTTAGCAAAGGAGATTGAAGCAGCCACTGAGGAAAACTCCAAAGAAACTTTTAGCGCCTTCCTCTCGGAAACATTTTTCTTGATGGGATGCTCGCCCAGACCCCGGGGGCCTTTCCTGCCTTCTCCTGGCACCCCTTCCAGCACTTAGCTTTGGATGTGCAACACCCCCAAATGGAAATGGAGACATTTTTCCCTCTGAGCCCAAGAAACCTGGGCTGGGAAAGTACTTTTCCCCTTCCTCCGCTGAGCCTCCTCCATTTGCCGTCAGCAGCTGCTTTCGCTGACCTGGAAGGGAAAAGAGATTTTATCTCATATAATAGCTTTTCCGTCGCTGTCGGTCTTAGAAGCTGTCGGGATCTCTCTCTCTCTGTTTGTCTATAGGGTCGCTGTGGTTTGTGGTTGTTTCCCAACTGATGCCACTGTTGCTTGTGTCTTGGTGAAAAAAACAATAATGTCTGGCGGTTTCCGTATCCTCAGAATGGCAACGCTGTGAGGCTGAAGCCTTTCATGGCTGGCATCCGTGGAGTTTTGTGGCTCTGTGGCCATGTTCTAGAAGAGTTTATTCCTGATGTTTATCCAACGGCAATCCGAACGCAATCACAGGGTTTCATGTTATTGCGAATTAAAGCATTTCATGCGATTTTGGGCAAAAGGGAAGCCATTCTGAACGCAATCATGGGTTTCATGTTACTGTGAATTAAAGCATCTCACGCAATTTCGGGCAATGGGGGGGGGGTCATTTTTGGGCAATGGGAAGCCATTCTGAATGCATTTCGAATGCAATTGGAATTCATGTAAATTTGCTAAACTAGTGAATTCAAGTGAATTCGAATTGGCTCCAATTGGCTCCAATACAGAGAAATTCCTCCCGTCTGATAAACTCCTTAGAGGTGTTAATAAGATGCCTGCATTTAGTGTTTGGCTCGAATTGCAATAACAATAACAGAACATCTCAAAGTGTTCCACAAAATTTTCTCGTACAGAGAAATACACGCCATTTGAGCACAAAAAGCCCCACATTTTCAGCATAAAAATATCAAATCGTGGGGAGAAAACTATCGGATGGAATAACAGGATTTGTACCTCTGGCAATAGGTTTGCGCATAGAGAACCCGAAGACTCCATGCATTCCAAGGGTCTTTGCAAAACATGTGTTTTTCTCGCTGTTTGCGCAGGCGAGCTCCCTTTTTTTTGGCCGGATAGGACTGAGAGGAGCTGCGCCAGGTGCGCCGAAGCACAGATTTGCGGGGCTGAGCAAGCAGGTTCCCACAGTCCTACATCAATGACAGCTCCGCAGCCCCATGCGTGATATTGCTTATTACCATGTACATGCCCTATTAGCGGGGGAACAAATTAGATTAACCCAGTGCAGTACATCATTATTTAACGCCCGCTTCAGTCCCTGCCGCTTGCAACCCACCTTTTAATAATCCAGGAGCCTCCCAAGACGCTTCTTCCCGCTTTGCAAAAATTAAAAGAAAGTGGCTCTTTTAGCATCTCTCGGGTATAAGGCCACGGCTTGGGTTTATGTCCTGCAGAAACAAAGCAGCTTGACACCATTTTGCTTTCCATGGCTCAATGGAATTCAATATCATCATCATCATCATCATCATCATCATCATCATCACCATCATCACCATCATCAATCAATGGAATTCTGGGACCTGTAGTCTGGTGGAGCATCAGAGCTCAATAATAATAGTTGTTATTATTATTATTATTATTATTATTAATATCCCGCCTCTCCAAGCAGATCGAAGTGGCTAACAATAATAAAACAACATTAACATAAAACAACATCATAACCTATAAACTCTCCCATCCATAATAAAATTACATTTTAATTGTAAACTAAGCAGGGACACTTGAGAGGCAATGGATGGGAGAAGGATAAATATTTTACCTAAACTACAAATCCCAAAATTCCATAGCCTTGAGCCATGGAATTGAGTCCCTCGGGAAAAGGCCGAATATAAATAAATTAAATAATAATAATAATAATAATAATAATTGCATAAAGCAGTGCAAAAGTGCATTAATTCAGCTCGCCTTCCCTGTTGACTGTCCTCTCTTGCCATCGTGGCAACCGAGAAACCTTTCGCTTTCCGCATCTTTCCTAATGTATTTCCTTTAAACCTCATTTAAAACTCATTCCACTTTCGGTGGATTTTTAATTTTTTAAAAAATGCATGCATCCACGCAGCTGTTTCTCTCTCTCTAATCTCTAAACAGGGATCAAGAAAGAAGAAGGGAGACGATTAAAAACCGAGGATGGGATTTTTCTCCTTCCTCCCAGCAAGGTTTCTAGTGCCCACGACGCGACGTAAAATTTAAACGCCAGCTGAGAATTAATGCCGAAAAGAGATAAATGTCTCTTTTCAACATAAACACAATTAGCAGAGGTGCTTTCGACCCCCTTTTTGCTGCCTTTCCTATAATAAATACTACCAATCCCTATTTCTTACGCCTTTTCCTTCTGTGCCTTTTTCTTTGGAGATTTTAGCCCGGCAATCTGTTATGCTTTGCTTCTGCCGTTCTTGATTGTCTGGGAATTTTTTAAAAAACGAATTAATAATTTAATACCACTTTACCACTAACTTTCCTCTTTCTGGCCTGGCCCGACTCAAGGTATAGGTTGGTGATTTTTCCTATACACTCCTCCGAACCGCCGCGGAGGAATTTCCTACCGAATAATTGCAAAAGCCTTTGGTGCATCCAGGCCAAGCCGTAATGTTATTAGCTTAGCCAGGCAGAAGCTAACAGGGAGAAAAGTGGAAGAAGGCATTGGGATTTCTTTTTCCAAAGCGAAAAAGGGAGCCTTGGGTAACCGAGTTGAGGAGGAGACGACGGTCGCCTCCGTTTTGCCCGAATGAAGGCGACGAGAAGGCCTTGGTCTTTTGATATCGATTTGCCCATCGTTGATGCCGATAAATTAAGCAAAACCGGGAGTTCTCCAAAGAGACTCAGCTGCTCCTTCCAGAAAAAAATGCCTCAATTCTGAATTCACAAGATTAAAACCAGGTCAAAACAAGCCACAAAGTCACGTTGCTCCAGATTGTTTTGAAAGAGAAGACGACACTGGACTATATAGTTGACTACGGTCCAGTCTGCGCTGCAGAATTAATACAGTTTGATGCCGTTTTAATTGCCAGGGCTCAGCGCTACGTTATTCTGGGATCTGCAGTTTTGTGAGATATTCAGCCTTCTATGGCAGAGGGTTCTGGTGGTGTCTATGAAACGTAGATGAACGTTGTGTTTAGACTTGAGTCTCGTCTCCAAAGTATCATCATCATCATCATCATCATCATCATCATCATCATCTACCTTGGAGATGAGACCCAAGTCTAAACACAACATTCTTCTATGTTTCATAGACACCACCAGAGAAGAAATAATAATAATAATAATAATAATCATCATCATCATCATCATCATCATTATTATTTTTATCCTGCCTCCAAGCAAATCAAAGTGGCTAACAATAATAAAACAGCGTTCACATACAGCAAAACACCATAACCCACAAACCCTCCCATCCACAACAAAAATACATTTTAATTACAAACTAAGCAGGGACGATTGAGGTAGGCAATGGACGGGAGGCCACTGGGAGGCTAGTTATTATGCGTATGCAGCAGTTAATTAAAATTAATTTTAATTTTAAACTTAACTAGTTTAATCCTATTTTGGGGGGGGGGGAGGTTGGGATGGAATTTTTGAATTATTTTAATCTGTAATCTGTTTTTAGCCTTGTTGTTCCCCGCCTCGATTGTTTTACAGAGGGGTGGGTAAGAAATAAACATTATTATTATTATTATTATTATTTTTCCAAACTATGAAAAATATCCAAAATTCAAAGCCCTTCTGGTCCCAACCCGCAACCATCTTAAAAGAAGGATGCCTCGCATGGGATTCATGTTTATCTTGAGCGGACTTTGCTTTCTTTTCCTAAGGTCCCCTTTGCAACTCTTGCAGGACCCATCTCTCAAAATAAAATGACCGGCGACTCCAGGCAGCGGCAGTGGCAGAGAAACAAGAGCCGGTTATTTGCTCAGCTGTTGATAAAGGGAGCAATTTCCAGCTCTATTGCATTGTGCACTTGGCCTGCCCCGACCTTTCATAATTCCCCTTTAAAAACAATCGCCAAGAAGGAGATGGTTTGGAGAAAGCGGCGTCTGCGTCTCGGGATGGATTCCCCGCCGGGTGACCCAGCAGCAAACGCAACTCTTGGATTTTGGCCATCTTTCAGCAGAAACCCCAAAATCTTAGCCCCCCAGTATTTGGGACGAAGGGAGGAACGTGTATCCAAAGGTAGCCACATGCAAACAAAACCCCATTAGTGATGCTTTTATGGCTGACCGAAATGCACAATATGTGGAGGGTAGATTTGAATGGGAATTTTACTTATGCTCAGGAGCTGAAAATGATAGCACCGAAAAGTATCGAGAGCAAAGGTTGCCAGAAGATGGAATCCAGATCATGCCAAATCCTCTGTTCTGGATTGTGAAACAATTTGGAAATGGCTCCTTCCTAACTCAGGATTTTAACCCAAATAAAAGGAAGTACTGCAAGAGACAGTTTTGGGGATAAAGAAACTAAATATATAGATCGCAATCTGATTGATGGATACCCCACGAGGGATAGAGATGTATGTTGGAAGATCCGATAAGGGTGAGAGGGTTACGCATTAAATTCATATGTAACTGACGAAATGTGACTTGTGGTTCACATTCATGAATGAATCGGTTCAAAATGGATCTGCTCCAAAGGGCAAATTTAAATCGATTCCGATCCGCATCTGGTTCACACTTGCGCGGAATCGATTTATCCAAAAAGATGCGGAAAACATCAGTGTCAAAAAGACGCGGGTCAAATGAGTCTGGCGCATGGCCCCCTTCAACGAATGGCTTCAAGTGGGAACCGGGGTCATTTGATCCGATTCAAACTGATTTGTGATCCGGTTTAAAAGGCCCTAGACTCGACAACTATGACATGCGTTGCCTCCAACATTGGAAATGGAGGTCTGGGCTGGGAAATGGGCCTTGGGGAGCCGTTTCAGGATGCGTATCCTCTAATAAAGATGAATGGAGAAGGATAGACCTTCAGATTGTGCCTCTACCCTCCGGGTCGGTGTTGCCCACCCTTGTCCTCTCCGTCGCCTTTGGCTAAGAAGAAGGGAATAAGTTATTAAAAGAGAGGTAACACAAGGTACTAAACTCAAATTAAATGTAGAGAAGGAGCAAAGGAGGAGGAGGAGGGGTGCGTGTTGCTTGCGCCTTTCTCATAAATCAGCCATGCGCCGCGCGGCATTGTCAAATAGTACATTTATTTTTGATCCTCGAGAAACATGTGTGTGTCTATTTGCTGCTAGGATTTAGAAGGGAGGGGGAAAAAGACTTTTAGATTTCTTCTCTCTCTCTCTCTAATAAAACTGAAAGTATTTGGAAAGTTTAATTTAATTTGTGTCACAGCTTAGATTTATTGCGGCTGGGACCGATGGAAATAGATTGATCGGTGTTTTGTCAGTTTCAGTTTCTGGTTGCCAAGCAGCCGTAAGCGGTTTGTTGGGGAAAAGGATCTGGGGAGAAACAAGACGAGGCAAGAAAGACATGCAATTTGGAGGAGGCCTGGCATCCACCCCGAAAAGAGAAGAAGATGGAGTTAATTTGCACTTATCATTGGGCTTGTCATCGGCAGGGTTTTCTATTCCACGCAAAAGAAAATTAGCTTCTCCGGCTCTGCGCAGCTGCATTCTGCAGTAAGATACGCAGCGTTCTGCAACCTGGGAGATTTATGCAAACCGATGGCTTTTTGCATTACTGTATTTCCATACGTTGCATTTCGTTTACTGGCTTTATTGTTTTGCATTCAAGCTTCTTCTTCTGGTCTTGGGAAGAAGCAAGTCCTAACCCCAGCCATGCATTTATTGAAGTGAAGAAAATGTGGTCTGCAAGTGGTCTGTGAAGCTGAGGCCTCCAAGGGTCCCCAACGTAACCACCCAAAACTGACTTTGCTTTTTTAAAAATAAAACTGAAATTTAAAAAAAAAGTCCCATGTGCCTCTTAAGGGGACATTTTTGTCATATTCTGTCCCTTTCAACCCCAGAGAAGTCACATTTGGACCAGGAAGGAAACCACAAGGTCCCACAGAAGGATCTCAAGATGGATCTCTTTGGGCAGGACTTTCCGGACTGACCTTCCCATTGCACTGATGCAGATTGTCCTTCGTTCGCCCAAATATCTCTCCCCAATCTTACCTATTTTAAACTGATTTTCATTTGTATTTATAGTGTTGGTATTTTAGTTTTAAACTAAGGGAGAAGGGGATATGTAATTTTACTGTAGTTATGTATGTGTTATGTATTTATTTATGTACCCTATCTTAACCCGGTCTGATTCTTTTAGAAAGGTGGGATATAAATAAAATCTATTATTATAGATTTGATGCCGGTGCGGTGGAGACTCTATTCTGGATTTTATTCTGAATTAATAAAGGAACTTTGCAATGTGTTTAATCCTATCCATCAAACAGGTTTAGCACCTGGGACAGTTCCTTCAACTGGAGAGAAGCTCTCCAAGGACCTTATCAGACGTCGGAAATTGAAAGTATAATCTAATGGCAATCCAAACGCAATCATGGGGTTTCACGTTATTGTGAATTAAAGTATCTCATGCAATTTTGGGTAATGGGAAAGTCATTCTGAACACAATGGGAATTCGCTTGAATTCGAATTGGCTCCATTCGCAACAGAGAAAAATTCCTCCTGTCAGATAAGATCTTTAAGGACTGAACCTGTTTGGAAGAGAAGAAGTTCCTTTCCAATTCAAAAATTACAACCCAGAGTAAATTTATCCACCCCAATGATACCAGAAACCCCCCCCCCCCCCATTTCCACTAATGGAGCAGAACATTAATTTCTTATCGTTGGCTTACTGGTGAATTAGCGTTCATGCAAAAGACATATTTCCCCCCTTTCATTTCTATTGTCGATGGATGCCAATTATTTTAAACAAAACCCCCTCGTCTCGACGAAGCTATTCAATCCCACCGGGCTTTTAATGGCATTGTCTCCATTTGTTCTCAGGCGTCTTCCGTGGACAATGGATGACGTGGTCCATTGTTATCAGTTCTACTAATGGATTCCTTATCAGTCTCCTGGATCATTGGAAATGGGCTCATGGCACGATCGGGCAAGGCTTAGCTGCTTTTGGGGGGCATTACGCACATCTCCCTTATCTCTGCGTCTTTTCCAAAAATGCATTTCTTTATCTGATTGCCTGCAGTGGTCAGGAACGGCAATCGCCCTCCGAAAAGGGAACGCTTCCTTTCTATGTTTTGCTTTTCTCTGGTCGAATCGAGGGGCGGCCAATGCTTGGGCATGAGAGGAGAATAAATCCTCCCGTTTTGTGATGTTTGACGTCTCTTTGTCGTTGCGTCAGTGGCAACACTTGCAGGGGAAACTTGCTTCCCTTTCCTTAGGTTCAAGAATGGAGTCATTCATGAATGAAAGGCATTGGTTTATTTAATGATGGTGCAGACCATATTTTCCCAACTGAGCGATCTGGCCTCGGAGCAAACACAACCGATTGCTTATGGATATTTTGGAAAATCTACCCAAACAAAAGCACAATAGCAAATTTTGGAAAGGGCCTGAAATGAAATGGACGTCCAGCAAAGGCAAAGTGTTCTTTACTTTGGGAATAAAGATGGGAAGAGTTGGCCTTGCCAACCCGTCAGTCCTCCATCGGTGATGCGCATGGAAGTGCTTGAGTCTTCATGCTCCGTCAACGACACTCCCAATATGTTTTCGCCTCTAATTCATAATGAATTAGCCATTCATTATGCTGGAGAACGAAAAAAATAAATAAATTAAAATTTCATACGAAATAAATGTTAATGCTTTGCAATGAGGATGGTGGCCCATCTATCTCACGCACAAAACGCCCATTTGGCACTCCTCGCAGTTTTTGCTAATTGGAAAGCTCATTATGCTCAGAGCAGCCTCATTTCCCACCGAAAATCCCTTCCCCAGAAATAGAAAAGAGGCAACCTTTAAGCGTGTGTGTGTTATTTTTGCATGTGTGCCACCACCATCCTGAATTTCCTTTGGTAACAAAATTAACAGAAAATGACATACCTGCTACTGCCTTTTGTCCTGGCCTACCTTATAGTGTTGTTGTGACAATATGATGAGATGCTTCTCATGTATGTTGGGAAAAGGGTAGGTCAGAAATAGAGTAACGCAACCGTGGAGTCGATGGCCCACTTTCTACTGTTTTTTGGGTTGCTGCAAGGAAGGAGAAAGCACAAAGCTAGCCTTTCCCCCCCCCTTCTTTCTTTGCGGTCCAAGCTCAACGCTGTCCTTTGGGTCCCGGCGGTTGATCTGCCTTTGCTGATTAAAAGGACTTGGCCATCGGTAGTGATTAAGGAACAGCCAACCTGTTAGAGGATTTCCATTTAATCTTCGTTTGCTTTTTAACAGACAAATCAATGCCATCGATTGGTTAAGAGTACCCTTCAGGACCTCAAAAGTGTACTTGTAATGGAGAGTGAAGGAATGGCCAGAGCGAAGCTGCCTGATTCCAAGGGTCTTTGGTCCATTTGATGCAACCTTGGAGCTACACATGTCTTTGCTCCGGGTCTAGGTCCAAGCCTGGATGAATGGCAAGGATGGACCCACGGGGACTGGAGGACGATGAGAGGACGGGATGGGCTCCAATGGGTCCTTTCTGGTCCTTTCCAACTTGTCAACTACACCAGGGAGAAGGCATGTAACTTCATATTCATGGAATTATGCAATGAGTGTCTCGGTGAATCGCAACACCGAGCAACCGAATGCGGCCGAGAAATGCAAAATGCAAAATTGCAATGTGCAATGCACAAAAGCACCGCACACACAGTTGGCACCATGCTGCATCTGCAAGCGCCACCTGTATACCGACTTCTGCATTGAATGGAAACGTCCAACTGCTTTGTAGGGGAATACAGTCAGAATACGTTGGCGGTTTTGACTTCTGCGGATTGGACTACTTGCAGGTTTGATTCATATCAAATCGGATATGAATCTCTAGGTCCTCTGCTGGAAATTGACCACAGAGTTGCACTGGAGGACTTACGAGATGACTAGAGAAAACTCTTCTCTAGGCATCTGTAGATCCTCCAGTGCGATCCTATGGACAACCCCTGTCAGATGTTGACCATAGAGTTGTGCTTGAGGACCTAGCGATTCTGCTGTCTCGGGTTAACAAAACAGTGGGGTTTTTTTATTTGTGGTTTTCCAACTTTCATGTGGGTCTTGTGCCCCTAACCCTAGAAAATGTGGAGGGCCCACTATATAGGCAGGAGTAAGTCACTCACGGTCCATCAAGCCAGTCCTTAGGACCGAGGTTCACCAGCGACGCAACACCAGCGTTCGGTGATAATAGAAATCCATCCCCAGAGAAGACGTCCAAGGCCTGGAGATGCTCCGGAGAGACTCTTTGGTATAACTAGAGTTTCTGGTTCGCTCTTCTGGGCTCACATCCCTATTGGTGTTGCCAAATAAAAAATAGGACAGGGCTTTTGTACCTCTAACAATTGTGAAGAAGAGGGGATTGCAGCAGGTATTGCCGGCCAAGGAAGCTGCACCTGCTCAAACTCTTTCTTTTGCATAGCCATCAAAGGTGCAGGACCCCAGTCCCGTTTTTCACCTGGCAACCTTTCTGGAAAAAGGAGGATCCGTTCAGGGGATCTGTTTCGGGGTGATCCATCTCCTGGACTGAGGAAGGGAGCCAGCCTTGGCTTTGGACCTTGCGCGCCTGCTTTCCGAAATCTAACCCGGCACAACAGCTGCCGCTTGTCTAAACTTTGCGAAGAGATTATGGGGCCCACAGGCCCTGCCTGGCAGAAGCACATTTCAAATAGATTTGTAGCTTAGCCGGTTTCAGTGTCAACAGCTAAATAATTTCGGCCCTTCCTCCAGCTGTGCGAAGAGGAGTGTTTGCACTTTCTGCCGCTGACCTCAAGCAAATGTTTACGGAGGTGGCTTCGGAGTTGCTGCAGCCCGGCATGGAAGCCGCCTGGCCACCGAGTTGCTGCTCCGTTTGCAAGAGATGCAGCTGGAGCAGATGCTGCCAACAGCCGAGGGCTGCATCCACATTGGAGAAATAACCCGGTTTGGCACCGCTTTAACTCTTTTCTGGCTCAAGGCTTTGGAATTTTGGGAGTTGGCGTATGTTGTGGGGTCCAGAACGGAGCAGAGCTTCCCATTTCCCGAAAATGATCCCCCATTGCCTGAAATTGCGTGAGATACACTCATTCGCAATAACGTGAAAGCCCATGATTGCGTTCGGATTGCCATTGCATTATACCCCCAAATTCCGTCATATGATAAACTCCATTGTTGCCGTTGTTGTTGTTATTGTGTGCCTTCAAGTCATTTCTGACTTATTGCAACTCTAAGACTTAGGTCCTATCATGAAGTTGTCTTGGCAAGTTTCTATAGAGGGGGTTTTTCCATTGCCTTCCTTTGGGGCTGAGAGGATGTGACTTGGCCAAGGTGAGTTTCTATGGCTGAGCTGGGAATCGAACCCTGGCCTCTGGCGCTGTAGTCCAATAAAGCCATGCTGGCTCTCATAGTGCTATAGTTGTGTAATGTGAGAGGGACAGAAGCCACCGGATTTAAATTTTAAGGAAAGGGATTCCATCTAAACATTCGGAAGGACTTTCTGATGGCAAGATCTGTTCAAGAGTGGATTGGATTTCCTTGGAGGGTCGTAGAGTCCCTTTCTTTGGAGGCGTTTGCACTGAAGTTGGATGGCCGCCTTTCAAGATTTAGTTCTGTATTCCTGCATGGCAGGGTGGCCCTTGGGGTCCCTTTTGATACCGTGATTCTGTGACCCCATCGCTCCTTGAAAGCTATATTTTAAAGTCGTGAAACTGAAACACCGATTTGAAAGCAACTGGAGGAGAAGAAGGTAGAAACGGAGGCCCCGTTGAAGGAGGCTTAGCCGCAATCGGAACGAAACCCAAGATCCAAGTCTGGAGCATTATGGCAAATTAGGATTTCCAGGCCAATCATAATCCCTGCCTTTTTCCTTCTTTGGGAAACAAATGGCACCTCTGGGTCCATCCAGCCTTGCCTTGTTTGTGCGACGCCACAGAGTAACAAATGCCTCTCCGGGCTCCTTTAATATCTTTATTTTTAATCACCGCTGCCTGGCGATTCTTCATTTCTATGGCTTGTTTAGCATGCAAAGCGCTGTGAAATTCCCCCCATTCATCCTCACAACAGTCCTGTGAGGCAGGTTGCTCTAATGGAAAAAGGCATAAAAAAGCCCTCGAGTTCCTGGTTGCTTTCTGGCGCTTCGTGCTTCGTTCCAGCATTTTTTTTTTGCTAATAACATAATTGCCCGCAATGTATTAAGCGAGCGACTCGGATTATTGCGGTCGCATTTTCCGTTACAACTTTAGGCGCCGTCTGCCATCCCTCTGGGAAGGAGTTCGGCCGGTGCTCGTAATTATATTTTAGCCCGTGAAAAATGAGATTATTAGCCCTGTTTTCTTTCTTATAACCAGGGGGAATAAAAAGCTCTTTACCTTCCTTGGGAAGTTTCAGATTTTCAGTTATCGCTTAAGCCTGCCAGGGCTTAAACTGCAAAGAGAGAGGGCAAAAGGGCTAATCCACATGTTAAATGGACTGCAAGACCTATCTTCCCCATTAGCCAGTATAGCCAGGGGGTGAGGAATGCTGGGAGTTGCAGTCCAACAATATCCGGGAAGCTGCATTGTGTTCATTTCTGGGAGTTTATCACACTGGGGCTAATTTTGGCGTTAAAGAGAGATTAAAGCGTGTTTAAAGCATCCTGAAAATAAAAGGGAAATGAGATGCGGTTTCACAAATGACTATCCACACATTTACGAACTGCGCACAATAACGTGAAAATGGGGGGAAACTCCGAACGTACATTTCACATCGAGCGATGTTATGCCGGAGATAAACGAGAAATAAAGGAGAATTGGAATTACTGCACATGTTGCTGGAAGTTATGGTGCGGCTCCTCGCAGGATTTTGCCATTTTTCTCATTTTCACGTGATTGTGCGTTCACAATATCTTGGTTTTATAATTGTTTTGCTCGGTTTTGCTTTTCCTGTTCTTTCGTTATTTTGCAACTATATTTTTCCACATCTTGTGTAGAAGCTTTTCAGGTGTGTCAATCCTTAACTATTCCCTCCGGACGTGCATTGACAAATAATTACCAAAATTTGACCCCCATGGAAGAGAAAAGAAATACTGTTTTGTACGGTGTTCTCCCCATGAAATCCAGCATGGCGCAGTGGTTTGAGTATTGGACAAGGAGTTTGGGGACCAGGGTTTGAATCCCCGCTCAGTCACATAAACCCATTGGCTACATTGCCATTTTGCTTAGGGCTTTTCCCTCCTTTTTGATGGAGGTGTATGCTCTAAAATTTGTAAAGGACTGTAAAGCGACCATCCAAACTTCCAGATGTGCCAGAGAAAGGCATTGTGGAAAATATTTGCAGCCCAGAGCTTTGGGGGGGGGGGGGTGTGGAGTCATTTTGGGGGATCAGGATCTCCAGAATTCCCGATGACAATTTTGGGGAGTCCGGAAATGTAGCACGATGCAAGCGAACCGTGGCACTTTCTGCAGAAGAGCCACTAATGCTGGCAGCTGGTGATGCCCAGGTCAGTGGGTACCAAACCCTATCACTAAAATAGATTTCGCACCTTGGACCCCAATGCCACTCATTGCTAGATAACATGATACAGGGAGCCTATTTTGGAGGATGGCAGGCCTTGGAGCCACAGAGAAGAAGAAAGCCTGGCAAACCAGATTTTGCTTCTGTGCAAGAGCCAGGAGAAGAAACCACCAAGGACCCAAATTCTTGCGTTTAAGAGAGAGAAAGAGCAAGCGAGAAAGCAAGAGCGAGAGACGGCGCAAGATGAAAAAGTGCCATAATAATATTAATAAAGATGTAACGCTGTTTTGGTGGGAAGGCTTGCTGATTCAAACAGTTAATTAAAATGCACTAAGGGGAAAAAAAATCTATACCGAGTGAATTAATCTCATCCTCAATTATCTCTCCGGTTCCCACCGATGCCATGCATCCCAGATAAGGCTCTGTCCCAGCTGCAGCCGATGCCACTGAAATATTCCAATCTTGTTTCCATAATAGCTTCTGTCACTGTTACTGACAGGCCGGGCATTAAGTCTTTGGCAAAATTGTAAGGATTATTAAACATGCGGGGTTTTCATATCCTTTGACAGCTGTCTTCTCTCTCGGGATCCTGGGCAACTGGTTTGGATCTGCCTCGCTGGACTCTGCCCTGACTTTCTCTCCAAGGTACCAGTCCTGCGGCTCCGTTTGTACTGGTTTGGCTTGGCCATGGAGATAGGTAGCCGTTTTGGCTAGCCCAAGAAACCAGTCCTGGCTTGCATTTACTCTGTAGAAATAATGCAGCTTGACACCAGTTTAATTGCAGTAAAGGGATCCTGGCATCTGTAGTTTTAACAAGGGCATTGCCGTTCCCTGCCAAAGAGTGCGCATGCCTCACCAAGCTGCAAATCCCAGGATTCTGTAGGATGGAGCCATAGTAGTTAAAATGCATTATTTATAGTGTTTTAATGTGGACTCTTTTAGATTTGTAAGCCACCTTGAGTCCCTGTATTTGGAGGAAGGTGGGGTATAAATATACATAATAATAATAATTTTAATTTTCGCCTGAACTTTAAAGAAACTGTTCAAGGTGGCAAACCCAAACAGATCGAGCACCTGTTCTTTTAAAGCTGGCCATGGGGGCCTCATCATTCTTTGCTAATAATAATAATAATAATAATAAAAACTTTATTTATATCCCATGTCTCGGGATACAGCTGAAAGAGTACATAACGCTTTCCAGTGTTTTCCATACCGTACTGTTCCTCCCTACTTAAACGTTATGCATTCTTGCACGTCTTCTTTTTTCCTGTAAAGTAATCCCTCCAGCACCCAATATATACTGGCTTTCTTTTCTTTTCACATTTCAAGATGATCCGATTTCTCTTCCCTTCCGTGGCCATTGGCTTCACCTCTTGGATGGCCATCTGTTCCAGGGAATGCTTTGCTTGTGTCTTTTTCATGGCAGAATGGGGTTGGATTGGATGGCCCTTGGGGTCCCTTCCATGAGTCTAGGATTCCCTTTTCCGCAGAGCGTTGCCGAGTCCCTGTTGCGTCCAAATTGCTCCCAATCTGGGATTGCAATTGGCAAAATGTCACATCTGCTTCGGTAAAGGAAGGGGAAGAGGCCTGACGCAGAATCCCTTCCTTACCAAAAATTTCCCGGAGGCCTGTCGGATTCACATCCTATCCTTGCCTTAATCTGGCGAGGCCATTGATTCCATTCACACACATGCAGAGAGAGACACACGGACACACAAACGCACGCTCTCTGCCACCCTGCAGAAAACAAATCCTCCAGGAATATTGCGGAAAGCAATAACAAATCTATTAAGGCTGCCCCCCGGCGCTTCCCCAGCCGGAGAATGCAAACATCTCCAGGCCTTGCAAGAACCAGGGGCTTCTTGGGCTCTTAATAGATAAAGGCAGGCGGGGGCCTCCTTTCACCGCCTTCGCTGGCGCAGGAATGCTGAGCCGCCTGGGTCAGCCAAACAGGTGGCACCTAATCCACTTCTCTCTAGTTACTCCGGCAGTGGCCCTGTTAAACGGAATGGGCTATTGATTTCTGTCTCACTTCCAGCCAATGTATTTTCCATCACGGCTCTGAGCAGAATAGAAGAAAAGCACTCCTTATTAACTCTTCTGCCATTCAGAGGGGAAAAAAGGGGAGAGGGAAACGGAGAACAGGAAAAAGAGATTGGGGAAAAAGGGGGCACCCTGCAAAGGTCAAAGCTGGGAAGTATTTTGGCCCACGGCCGGGGGTTCAAGGGCACTGGTCAGTACCACCGGGGTCCTTCTTTGGCTTCTTTGAAGCTGTCCAAGAGCCTAATTCCCAAACTTTGGTCCTCCAGAAGGTTTGGACTTCAATTCCCAGAAGCCCCCCAACCAGCGTGGCCAACCACCAGGCATTCTGGGAGCTGGAGTTCAAATCATCGGGAGGACCAAAGTTTGGGAACCAATGCCCTAAATCATATACAGTGGGTCTTCCACATTCGCTGGGGTTAAGGAAACAGGATCCTGTGAAAGTGGAAAAAACACTTTTTTTAATCTGGAAGAATACTTTTCTAGAAATCTCTAGGTCCTCTAGGTCCTCCAGACCAACTCTGTGGTCAACTGGAAGATGGAAGTTGACCACAGAATTGTGCTGGAGGCCCTACAGATGCCTAGAGAAGTGCTCTCTCTAGGAACGTCTAGGTCCTCCAATGCAAAGTCTGGTGAAAGTTGGCCATAAAGTCATGCTGGAGGACCTAGAGATTCCTAGGGAGAATATATGAATCAAATCCATGAATAAATCAAACCCACAAAAGTCAGTGTGGAAGGCACACTGTACAATGCAACACACCGCAGTGCAAGACAATAGGATTGTGAATGAAATCAGTTGAATTTTGGGGCACGGACAGGCTCACAAGGTGCCTGGCCTGTAGAGGGTTTTCTTTGTTCAGAGATCTATTGGTCTTGAGAGGATCAGGTAAACATGCATCATTCTATTTTGGAGAAACCTTTTGTGCAATAGGGAAGGAACAATAGGCTTGAGGGTCTATTTGTTGCCACCAGCTGCAAGGAGAGCCTGGCTCTCTATCTGCTGAAGGACCTGGATGCTTTTCTTCCCTCTGAAACACCTGCTGCATCCATTATCTATGTACCAATAAAGAGTATTTTGCACCAGTGACATCTGCCAGTCTTTTGAGAAGCTGAGGAGTAGATCCAGAGCAACTCCTAGCTCCATCTGGGCTGAACGGATCCAGCCCAGAAGACCAAATGTTAGGGACCTGGTCCTGGCATGGAGCCGGTCCGTTGGTCCATCTATCTCAGGTCGCAGCAACCTTGACCAAAGAAGGAAGCACCTCTGACCACAGCGTTATCTCACACCACTCTGATGCTGCCTACCTTTGTTTTAGCTGCAAAGAATCACATTGCCAGCCTGGGCAGGAAAGGAACTACCTGAATAGGAGACATCGCACACATTGGTGATGTACCCTCTTCGAACGTGGACACTCCCTTTTAATGCTCAGAGTGGCTTCGCTGACATGGAAGCCACCCTCCACAACTGCAGTGTTGCGCTGCTTTGACACGAGATGGGAGCCCTCCATGCCGTTTCATGTTTACAGAAGCACATCGATGGCTCTGGCGCATGGCACCACGATGCCAGCGCCTTTGCCTCCACAAATTGGTTTTGCATGCTGTTTTTGTGTCTGGAAAATGCTTTTGGTAAAATCGGATTACAACGGAGCTACTCATGCTTCCTGGAAACGGCAACCATTAAGTTGTGCGCCTTGGGTTCCTCGTTCCTTGGCCCCGGCGCAGACTCCAAACACCGCAGAAAGCTTCAAAAGGGCCATCTTGCTCTGCGGGAAACAGAAGAAATAAAGAAGCGAGAAATATAAAGTCATTTTTTTGCTTTAACCCTGGAGTCAATTGACTCTTGTTGGAAGTTGCTGGTACAAAACTGGAGGGTAACTCAGAAAATTCCCCTCCAGGATCAAGTCCTGTGCTTTAGCTCCTTTGTGCCTCCGCAACTCGGGGTTCCCAGCCTCCCCTCTCCTTCGCGTTTGCTCTTTTTCTTCTTCCGCCTCTTCTTCTCCATAAAGCTCTTCACCGTAGATGGCAGCATCTGACAGCTCTGGAAATATCCACCTTCTCCCTGTCAGGAGAGCAACCGGCTGTGGAGAATGTGGCAACACACACAAAAGGAAGGGGGAAGGCAAGGCAAGGGCCCTGAGAAAAGCGGCAGGTAAATGCGTGGCTTAACACCGGCCAGTTGGCCACTTGGAACTGGAAGCCAAAAGTCCTGGTCCAGGATCCTGTTGGCATAAGTTCCCATAGACAAGAGCTGGATATTTTTGTTTGAGGAGGCCTATCCATATCCATTTCAATATTGCAATAAAGGGAATGGTGCATATGAAGTGCATGGATGTTCGTTGCACGCGGCCACGCATTGCGCATGCAGATGCAGGCGCATATTTGGCTGCGCAATGTTGCAATTCACCAGCGAGGCGACATTGCTGCAACGGCTGCTTAACTCCTTGATCATGAATGCAAAGGGATCCTTTGAGACCGAAAGAAAGAAGTTCGTAGCATGAGTTTTCATAGACTTGAACCCGCTTATAACACGCATCTGAGGAAGTGGGCTCTAGTCTACGAAAACTCAGGCTACCGACTCCTTCCTTTCAGATCGTCTCAAAGGTGCTACGCAATCCCTTTGCAGACTGATTTTCCAGACTAACACAGCTCTGTCTTTGAATTCTTCCTCCAAAATCATGAAATTATTCTGGGTCTCAGCATAAGATTTTAGCCGATGTGCTGCATGCCTGCCTTCTTTCTTCATGAGAATTTAACCCACTCTTTCCTTCACGTAGCTCAGGCCAGTGAGCATTGCACTCTCAATTTCCTATTTTATCCTAATAACAATCCTGCAAAGGTGTGTGGCCAGTCTATGGCCACCGGCTGAGCTTATATCTGAGCAAGGATTTGGACCCGATGCATATGCAGAGAGGCACACAGGAGCACTTGAACACTTTCCTACTCTTTTCCTTTCTCTGTTCAGAGCCGTCTGAAGTTTCTTGGCTCATCCGTCAATTAGTTTATCTGGCAACGTATCATTAAACAGAATTAAGAAGAGTGGGAAAGACGTTTCTGCAATTGTGTGCAGGAACACGAGGGCGGGTTTCGGAGCTGTAGCAACAAGGAGAACTTTTGTTTCCATGGGCTCTGGACTAGTTTTGAGAGAGATGGTGGTGGTGAAGGTGGGGGAGTCCTTTTCCTTTGTAAAGATGATTGCAAAACCCTCACCTTCCTTTCTTGGGAAAAAGTCGACCGAGATGCCGAACGTCCCTTCCATTCCTTTGAGAGTCCCAGAAGCTCACCAGGTATGTTTGCAGTGGCAGAATTCACCTTCCTAAGAATGGTCGCTTTCATTGCAAACAAGGAAACGCTTCTCCTTTCCCCATGGTCCTGAGGAATATGCTGGAATGTGGAAAGGTACATGCTTCGTAAAGTCTCAGACGTCAGCAGCGTTGCTGAATCAGATTTGCAGCCGTACCCTGAGATGGTTTCATGGCTTGCAAAGCTCCACAGTGGGATCAACGGTGCTGCAAAAACGCCATAAAGAGTAATAAGTGGCTGCAACACAAGATGCATCACACACAATCGTTTCAAGGTATGCAACTGACGCAGGCTTTTTTCTTTGTTGGATTCCTTTCCAACACACTCACAGTCTGCATTTTGGTTTATCCTTGCTTTCCTTAAAGAAACAAAGATGGCAGGCCTTCAAACCTATGGGAATTCTTTTACTTGACACCCCATGGCCACAATCCCACCTAAAATAAACTCCCTGAACCAGCAGTTGAATGGTGGTTTGACATGTGTGTAAATCCCATGGATTCAAAGGGGCTACTCTTGTTGGGACTGTCTGTAGACCCAAATCGGCTGCTTGTGAGGCGGTTGCCTGATGAAAAAGGCTTCCTTTCCTCCTGAAACCATTGTGCCAATGCTTCCTCTGGGGGCAGTGAATCTACTCTGAGTTTTAGTCCAAATTTCAAAGACTATATACAAGATTCTGAACCTCCAAGTGTCCAAAATAGGTCCATCCTTTGGATATCAAGAGCCAATGTGTTGTAATGGTTTGAGTGTTGGACTAAGACTCAAGAAGACCAGGATTCAAATTCCCCTTTGGCTATGGAAACTCACTGGCTGACCTTGGGCAAGTCACACTTTCTCAGCCTCAGAGGAAAGGGGTGGCGGCAAAGAGGCCTTGCTAAGAGGGGTGCCATAAGACAAACTGAAAGCACATAGCAACAATATCTATCTGTCTGTCTATCACAGATGGATGTCTACCTGAGCCATCATGGTGAAGAGCTCTGAGTACTGGAGATGGACTCTGGAAGACCAGGGTTCGAATCCCCACTCAGCCATAGAAACCCATTGGGTGACCTTGAGCAGACCACACTCTCTCAGCCTCAGAGTAAGGCCATGGTGGCGAACCTCCTCTGAAGAAACCTTGCCAAGGAAACCTTGTGATAAGTTTGCCCCAAGGCTGCCGTAAAAACGGCTCCAAGGAACACAGCACCAGCAACAACAACAACAACAACAATGGTCCTCGGGTTGCTCGTTTAAACTTCGGTCCGAAACCCAGAGCGGATTCCTCCCTGACGACGGAAGCACCCAGCTCCTCTGCACCCCTGAACTCTTTCCACCAGTTTGTTGCTGGTTTGCTTTGCGGCGGCTGCTCCTCTGTCGAAAAGGCAGAGAGAGTGGCCTTCCATCCCTGGCGGTGCTTCTGCGTGATGCTCCCAGCCTTCAAAGCCCTTGGTGAAGGCTGTTCCCCGCCAACTTCGAATGCTTCCCTTGCAGAAGAGGGTCTGCCCCCCTGCGTCCTTCTCCTTTTAATCATAGCGTAGATGACAATGGCAGGCGGTCCCTCTTTTGGAGGCGGCTTGATCCAGGTGACCTTGCAAAGCATCCTGAGCATAATTGCAGCTCTGCTTCTCGGCGTGGCATCAAACGGGGAGGCTGTTCGAACACTTTTATCCAGGGGGCAAAGGAGAAGGGATTGACCCAGGAGGGCAAACTCCAGAGCTTTTCATGCACGCCTTGTTTGCTTAAAACAGCTCTCCCCTTCTCCTTGGTCAGGAAAGAGGGCTCACAAATGCCAGGTTGCAAAGCCCCGAATGAAACAACTCAGCCATCAGAAAGGAACAAACAAGGGAGAGGAGTTAACAAGCAAAAAAGCAATTAACGCCGGTTCAAAAGCTCTCCGAAAGAACATGGTGGTTGCGTAACTGCTTAACCAACAGGTCTCCACGGGGAGGACGGTTCATGGTCAAGAGAAGGAGGAATCTGTACTACACACTTTTGTGTGGAGTACTGACACCCATTTTATCTGCCACGGCTCCATCACTGTGGGGTCCTGGGATCTGTAGTTTGGGAGAGGGGCTTGGAATATTCTGCTCCAGTGCAGTGGTTTTCAAGGAAGGCAACAAAAATGGTGGGGAGTGGTCAGAGGGTCTTGGACTAAGACCAGGAGGGCCTGGCTTCATATCCTCATCCAGAGTGTCCAGAAGAAGGTGACCAAAAAGGTAGGAGGTCTGGAAACCATAAAGCCCTATGAGGAGAAGGTTAAGGAGTTGGGTTATTTTGGAGAAGAGAAGGTTAAGAGGTGATATGAGAGCCCTGTTTAAGTATCTGAAGGGATGTCATATTGCGGAGGGAGCAAGCTTGTTTTCTGCTGCTCCAGAGAATAGGACCCAATGGAGCAATGGGTGCAAAGTACAGGAAAAGAGATTCCACCTCAACATTAGGATGAACTTCCTAATGGTAAGAGCTGTTCAACAGTGGGAGATGTTGCTTCTTTAAACAGAAGCTGGATGGCCATCTGTCAGGAGTGCTTCGGTTGTGTCTTCCTGCCTGGCAGAACAGAGTTGGAAAAGATGACCTTTTGAGGTTTCTTTCAACTTTATGATTCTATGATTCTGGGATAGTCAACAGGGGACCTTGGGCCAGTCCCTGGCCTCAAAGCCATTGCTGGACAGAATAGTCCCATTGCATCAGTTGGATTTACTTATGCATCAGTTCACCCTTTAACAGTGGACTTCGTGGGTTGACTCCATTCGAGATAACCGGAAGGGTTCCAGCTGCTGTCCCTCGGCTTATAAAGTTGAAACGAGGATGGGAAGATGGACAACAATGTGATCGCTAAGAGCTCCTTGCATGAAATGCAGTGTATATGCTGAATAAACAAAAGGGGAAAGGCCAGGGGGCACAGGTAGGCAGCTTATTGGGGAAGTGCATCTGCCATGACTATGGAAAACCCTTGCAGAAACACAGCCTCCAAGCCACCATCCCTGGAATCCCATGTCAGTGGGCCATGAATCCACCCCAGGTTTGGGAATAGCGTTCAGCCCTCGGAGAGCTCAGCTAAAGGAAAGCCTGGAGTGGATTCACCGTCCCACCGAAACGGAAGGCGTTGGCTGTCGTTGCATTTGAAACAGAGAATCTGACGGTTTGTGTCAGCCTCCCCCGATCTCCTCCCTGCCTCTATGATTCAACAGATCTGCTCCCATGATTTGGCGTTTATTAACTTAGCACCCTTGGCATGTGGCAGACCCAACCCGTCCTGTTTCTGCCGCTGACTGGCATCCCTAGGAAGCGGAAACGACAGAGCCGTATAACACCTGAATTGCACTCGACAGGGATAAGCTAGATTTACATTGAGAACATCTCTGGAAGGGGGAAACTCCACACTTGGTAGGAGCACAGCCAGAGACGGGTTACTATGCCTATGGAAGCCTGATCTACTTTCCTTGGACATCACTGTGTATGCGTGTCTGTGTGTGTCTGTGTGTGTCTGTGTGCATGCTGACATTTGTTTACTTTATGAGTCTATTAAGATGTGATTTACATCCTTTTCCCATGTTCCAATTCTCCTGCAGCATGCCCAAGGGACTGGCAAATTAATTGGAGGGAGCTTTGCCCCAGATGGCCGATGGGATGAAACGGCACACGGGATTGCCATCCGCCCTCCGGAAAAAAAAATTAAAGGAGAGAGATTGAGGAATAAGCAAGAAGGGACTGATGGAAGCTGCTGGTTGTGTTTCAGGGAGCAGCCTCCTTTCTGTTGAAGAACATTTTTTTGGGTTGCGCGCAATAAAAAAGAAGCAGGGGAAGGGAAACAGAGAAGACCACTCCCCAGCAGAAGCAGAGAGTAAGGCACCTGGCAAGAATGCCAAAACCATCTCTCCCCTTTCCTCTATCTGCGGAAATGCCTGGAAAATGCCACCAGGTCACCTTGGCAGGAAGAGGAGGAGGAGGAGGAACACAATTGCCTTGCCAATCTCTAGGTGGAGATAGTGGGCTGAGAACAAACTCAGGCAAAGCCAGGAGGGCAGAGGCTGCAAAAAGGCATGCTCTTCTTTCTCAGGAGCACCCGGGGCTGCAAAAGGAAACTGCCAAATGGACAAGAGTGGCAAGGGAAGGCCGGAGCCACCTTTATTCCCTTTGTTTCCAGGATCCTACTACCAGGGACTGAAGGCAATAGCAATAGCACGTATACCGCTTACGAGTGCACTTAAGCACTCCCTAAGCAGTTTACAATGTGTGTTAAGCTAAGGGGACTCGTTTTAGTGTCCTATGGAAGGAGGCAAGGCTGAGTTGAACCTGAACCCCTGGCTGGGATCGAACTTGTGGTCTGTGAGTAAATGGCTGCAAGGCAGGCATTGAACCACTGCGCGGCATTATCCGTGATGCTATTGGAGCTCATGCTATGGAGCCTTCTGTGGATAGTCCTGGGCAGAAACACACAGAGACACTGTGGAGGTCCAAGCCCCGCCAGAATGATTTGGGAAGGCTATCCCCTCTTTTCCAGGTATATAAGGGCAGGTGGTGGAAAGCCCTTGGCTGCACTCTTACCGCCAAGCTATGTTTTCAATGGGGAGGATGGTGCAGAGCTGCTCCTGGGAGACATCTGCCTGCTTTTGAGGCTCTGGGACAAAAAGCCTTGCATGGAGAAGTGCTGCATTTCTTCACCTGCAGAGCTCCCTTCGACTACTTACGCTGGTGTTTTGTTGCGTGCCTTCACGTCATTTCCGACTTATGGTCACCCTAAGGCAGACTTATCATGGGGTTTTCTTGGCAGGTTTCTTCAGAGGGGGGTTGCCATTGCCATCCTCTGAGGCTGAGAGAATGTGACCAGTGGGTTTCATGACTGAGCTGGGATTTGAACCCTGGTCTCCAGAGTCCTACTCCAATGCTCAAACCACTATGCCATGTTGGCTCTCTACTTAACTAGGATTATGCTATAAACACAATTCTGGCTGCACATTCTTTGCAGGCTGGTTTCCACCTCACTTTCAGTGGAGCTCTCCAATGCCCAGGAGGAGCCATATGGTCCAGATCCTTCATGGACGGGTCTGGCCGAATAATGTGGCCCTTGATTTGGACACTGTGCTCCTATTGATGCATCCTTCTGTCATAAACCCCACACTGGATGTAAGCCATGGAGAGGGGGCCTTAACCACAAACAGAGGAGGAAGCATCTTGCCCCATTCCTTGGAGAACTGGGCTTCCATCTTTCCTGCTTTGGCCTCTTTCCTTCCAGGCAACCGAGCGAGAGCAAAGGCTCCTGGACCTCGGAGGTGTCCCTCCCGCCTTCTCTTTCCTTGAAAAGTCTGGTCACATTTCATGCCAACAAGAGGAGAAGTTATTAAAATAAATGCAGAGGGAGTTTATCTCAGGTCTACAGGCCCCCCTGTGATCAATGCAGCGCAATGGAGAGGAAAGGCTCACTATTTACCGGGGGAGCCGTTGACACAGTTTAATAAAGCGCAGGAATCCATTAAAGGGAAGCTGAGAGCAGGGATGGGGGGAGTCTGCAATCTCACCTGGAGGAGAGGAAAGAAAGAGGAAGGAAGGAAGGAAGGAAGGAAGGAAGGAAGAGGAGGAGGAGGAGAGAAGGACCACTACTGGTCCACCATGGTCTGGGGGCTTGTGGCCACCATGGTTTGGTGCTTCTAGGATTTTCCAGACGTTCCCCTTCTTAGCAGCTGAGGCATAGAATCATATAATCATACAGTTGGAAGAGACCACAAGGGCCATCCAGTCCAACCCCATTCTGCCATGCAGGAACTTTAAATCAAAGCATCCCCATTGAGAGATGGCCATCCAGTCTCTGCTTAAAAACCTCCAAGGAAGGAGACTCCACTATGCTCCAAGGGAGTGTGTTCCACCGTCGAACAGCCCTTACTGTCAGGAAGTTCCTCCTAATGTTGAGGTGGAATCTCTTTTCCTGCAATTTGCATCCATTGTTCTGGGTCCTCTTCTCTGGAGCAGCAGAAAAAAAGGTTGCTCCCTCCTCAATATGACATCCCTTCAAATATTTGAACAGGGCTATCATATCACCTCTTAACCTTCTCTTCTCCAGGCTAAACATCCCCAACTCTCTAAGTCGTTCCTCATAGGGCTTCATGGTTTCTAGACCCTTCACCATTTTAGTTGCCCTCCTTTGGACATGCTCCAGTTTCTCCACATCCTTTTTGAATTGTGGCACCCAGAACTGGACACAGTATTATTCCAGGTGGGGCCTGACCAAAGCAGAATAGAGTGGCACTATGACTTCCCTTGATCTAGACACTAGCAAAGACGCTAGCCCTGATCCTGCCTTCCACACTTCCCCAAGATTTGGTTTGGAGCTGAAAATTGACACCTATCAGATAGGACTTATGGGTTGCAAATCAATGCAGCAGTTCTTCTATAGCAGAGGAAAGCACCCCATCCCTTCAGCTGGTGACTCCCAGCATCCCTTTGCAGAAGGTGCTAGAAATGGGACCCCAAGCAACAAATCCTACTTGGACCAATACTAGAGATCCCTATTGCAAGCTCCCTGTCTTGCTTGTTTTTGGGACAGTTTCAGTTCTGAGTAGCAGCGTCAGACTGGAGCATGTTTCTCAGCCACTCTGGCAATGAAAGCTAATCTCTAGCAGGCTGAGCTTGGATATTTTTGATATTTAATTATTTTTCTGTTTCCTAAATAAAGGCAGGAGCCTTAGGAAACCTGACTTGCCCCAACAGTAGCCGGGTCCTTCCTCTCTCCCCTGCTATCCCACAAAATGTAAGGGGACTAGACAGAGGAAAAAGGACTCAAGGACACCCGATTAAAAGGGATGCTCTGCTAGATTTCGCCAGCCCTGGGCTCGGCTTTTGCATCCGTCCGACCAAACGCTGCGGTCTGACAGTAAAAGAGCCTCGCGAGCCTGTGGCAAGATTATTAATGAGGCAGCTTTGGAGAGTGCAACAACCTGATGGCTGGGGAGCTGTTGAATAGGAACCAGGAGAGATTACAGCTTGCTGGGGTTTTGTCGAACAGTGTACAAACACAATGAAACATTGTCCCGGTGCTAAATATTCTTGTCATTTTTCCCCCCCTTCCCTTTGCCTCTTCTTGGATTAATGGCATTTGGCAGGCTGAAACAAAGAGGCTTGCTTTTCGTTGAGAGCGTCTTTAATTTTTATATTTTTTTTAAAGCGACAGATCTGGGCACCGTTGTCCTCTGCCAGTCATCCCAGCATCTCCTTTTGTTGCAAAGAAAAGAGATGCCAGGGAAGGCAGGGAGTGCTCTGGGGCTGTTTTGCAGGGAAAACACTGAACTGGGAAGGGATGAGGAAGGATTCAATTGTCAAGGAATGACCCTCAGGAAATGAAAACCATGCTGTTATCCATGGGGCAATTGTAGGGGGTTATGTGTGCATGCATGTGCGTGAAGAAAAAGATAGTACACTCATCTCTCCATATTTGCAGCTTCGATATTTGCAGATTTTATTATTCAAGGATTTGATTAATATGTTCCCTCTAGGAAAATCTGGGTCCTCCGGTGCAACTCTGTGGTCAACTTTAACCAAAAGGCACACTGAAGGAGCTATAGATTTCTAGAGAGAACCCTCCGCTAGGCCTTTGTTGCTCCTCCAGCACAACTCTATGGTCAATGTCTGTCGGACGTTGACCACAGAGTTGCACCGGAGGACCTAGAGATTCCTAGAGAGGTAAAAACTCAGGTAAAAACGTGGTCTTTTTGGCCTTTGCAGTTTTTCCATATTCACTGGAGTCTTGTGCCCCTAACCCTGGCAAATATGGAAGGACAAGTGCATAGTGCCACGTAAGAGTTTTGCAGCAGATGAGCAGCTAGATACAGTGACCTTTGGTGGCTGCCGTGTCAGTGGGGTGGCGATCCATTCCAGGTTTTAAAGATCTACCCATGGTGCAAAACATAACTGGAAGAGCCACAGGTCAGCACGACGGACAGCTTTTTTAAGGCCAGGGCCAAAACCATTAGCCGTCACTGCCTCTGTCTGTTCATGCAGCGCACCTCTCTGTTTCTGCTCCCTCTCTTTGCTTCGCACACTCGGAAAGAGGGCAAAAAGAGACACGCACAAGACTCCGCAATCTGTTGCGAGATCCCAGGGACCCACGGAGACAGCATGGATTGTGTCAGGAAGCGGCTAATGAGGAACCGTTCACAGATGGCGAGGGAGAAGACACACAAATATACGTATCACGGACGGATCCAAGGGGCCTCCTCTTTGGTTTCTGCGCTCTGGAGATCAGGCGGCTTTTTGAAGCAACACTTCAGTTCTCTTGGGCAACGTGGCAAAAGAGCAACCTAGCCATGAGCGCTTCCTTGAGCTCAATGGAGGAAAGCCAGGACCGACAGATATATTATTTACTAGTATATTTACTTTCATATAGTCTGGAGCCAAGATGTATAGGATGTCGTACGTAGCCAGCACTTTGCATCCCCACCATGCACTAATATTCCCAGCTGTTTTAAAGAAGCCTTTCCCTTGCTTGAAGATCTCCATGAATCCCTGAGACTTCAGCAAGAGACCTACTATGCCATGGGTGCGAGGGATGAGGTGCAGAGGACTTTACTCAGTTACTTGCCTTGCTTATTTCTAGCCTAAGGTGGGTTGTCACATAGGCGGAAACCAAAAACCACCGAAACAACTTACAATGCAAAATTTAACAGTGAAATGGCTCTGGCACATGGCCCTCTCTCCAAATCACTTCAGCGGTTTGGTTCGAGTGGGAACCAGGGTCATAAAGGCAGGACTACCTTTAAAAATGCACAAAAGCATTTGCAGGGGTAAGAACGAGAATAAAAGTGCGGGGCACAGCACCCACCAAAGGACTCTTCTGCACAACCGGTTATTCACCAAAGGCTTCTTAAATAATAAGGTCTTTAATATTCTGTTGGAAGGGCATCAGAGATGGGGTCAGCCGAGCCTTGTTCCAGAAGGGTTTCCGTCGCCTGGGAGCAGCCACCAAGAAGACCCCGTTTCACACGTCTTCTTTGCAATGATGGTGGGACCAAGATTTATTATTATAAAAGACATCTTTTCTCATGATCCCAAAACTGAAGCATGTTCCTATGGGGAGATATGGTCTATAAGGAGTCTGGACCTAAGCCTTGTAAGGCCTCATAGCTCGAAACCAGCACTTTGGGCTGAACTCTCTGGAGGCCTCAGTCATCCGGAGGTACATCACAAGCTCCCTGCTTTCACGATCCATCATGCGGAAAACAGTTTCTATTTTTTGCAGCAGAAAATTCCTTTCCCGGGGAGCGAAATCTTGGGCGATGGACGCAATTTCCTTCCCTTTCCTTTCCTCTCCTCCCGCTGACAGCTCCGCACGCAGCCGGTTCTTTCTCACAGATGTTTGCCCCAGAGCGCTTTCCCCGGCCAGGAAAGGAATTATCTTTCACACTGTCCTCATTCGTTCCTGTCACCGTTGTTGGTTTGCTGAGGCAGATACGGGTTCTTGTTGGATTTAAGAAAAGGGGATGCCCCCATGAACTGAGAAGAAAGCCATAAAGCCTTTTGCAGAGGAGAGGAGGAAGAAGGACATGGTGCAATGGCAGCTTCCACATTGGTAGGGTGCTAAACTCATTCCTGGTTCCAGTCCAAACATTAAAGTACTGAGTGATGAACATATTTTAAGGATTCTCTTTGTTATTATGTGCCTTCAAGTCAACTCCACCTTATGGAGACTCTATTGTAGAGAAGCTTTGCCATGGCCTTTCTCTGTGGCTGAGAGAGTGTGGCTTGGCCAAGGTCACCCTGGTGGGTTTCCATGGCTGAGCAAAAGGGGATTTGAACCCTGGTCCCTTGGGTTCCTAGTCCAATACTCAAACTACTATGCCACGCTGGTTCCTTACATGCTACAAATGACTGTACACCAAACTACAATTCAGGCTTCATTTGGGCTTAAAACTATGAACCATGGCTTGATTTTCATTACCTTTTAAACCAGATGACAAATTGGTTTGAATAAGTTTAAATGACCCTGGTTCCCACTTGAATCAAATTGCTGATTTGGAGAGGGGGGCCATGTGCTAGGCCCATTTAACCCACGTCTTTTTGATGCTGACGTTTTCTGTGTCTTTTTGGATAAATCTATCCTGCGTAAGTGTGAACCAGATGCAGATCGGAATCGATTTAAAATGCCGTTCGGCTGGCTGGAAAGGGTCCATTTTGATCCAATTCATTCGTGAATGTGAACCACAAGTGGGTTATTTTACAGGGAAAAAATGCGATTGGGGCAAATGTAGTGAGAATCATGCTCCGCTGTTAAATCGATCCATCAATTCAGATCGCAAACCGATTTATTTGTAAGTGGGAATGAGGCCCATGACTTAGACTCCAATCTACAAACGGATGGAGACAGTTGGGACACTGTCACAGCCACTAAATGGCCATGAAGTTAGAAAGGAGAAAATGGAGCATCTAGGATTGTTTCCCTTTCCCTCTGCAGTTTTCCAGAGAAGAACGAAGTCTTGGTTTCACCTTTTGTCTAAAGCATTGCAGATGGAAAGGGAGGAAATCCCCATTGCTCTCTCCACCTTTCCTGATCCATTTAGCTGCCATGTTGTGTGCTTTCAAGTTGTTTCCAATTTAAGGCAATCCTAAGGTGAACCTATCATGGGGTTTTCTGGGGCTGAGAGTGTGTGACTCGCCCAAAGTCCCCCATTGGGTTTCCACGGCCAAGCGTGGAATTGAACCCAGGTCTCCAGAGCCCTAGTCCAACTCTCAAAGCAACACAACATGCTGGTTGCAACCCAAACAACGCAACACATAAATAGATGAAACCACAAGTCACAGAATCATAGATGCCAAGGAGTTTGTCCCACGAAGAAGATCAGGAGTTTATCCCGTGAATATCCTGGAAAAATGTGTAATTCCATGAAATGATTTCACATGACATTGCACAAACCCCAGCCTGAAAGTGGTCACAAAGAATCATTAATGCACATAAATTTTACTTTCGGGATTTCAGCAACAACGCATTTCTGATATCGCTTTATTCGCACAATTGCACTGATAATCATTTGTGCAATTACTCGCCATTTTCACTTTATTTGCAGGATGCTTTAAATGCACTTTAATTTCTCTTTAATGCCGATATTAGCCCCAGAGTTGCTCGCCAACCATCATTTCTCTGGAAGACATTTGACCTCTTGGACTGAGGATTCTTTTGCACCATATTTTGTAAATCGATTATGAATATTGGATTAATTTCTGCTGCTCCTGGGTTTGGCTTTTACCGTTTTTCTTTGACGGTGGATTTGTTGCCTTTTCTTGACTGCTGCAAATGTAGTGGCAGGATGGATAAAATTTAAAAATATAAACCAATAAGTCATGTCGGTCCTAGCCTAACCACCCATTTAATATGTGCTAAAGGAGAATGAAACTTGGCCAGAGATTTCCAACTTTTCTCTTGGACTCTTTCGGAGACACGAAGGAGGAGTGCCATGTCCAGATGTGACGCATATCGAGACTCCAATGTATGGGCTTCTCTGTACATTTGTTCTTACATGGGAACATATTGTAGTTAAAAATGTGAAAACTATTCTGAGAGAGAGATGGAGGGAACAGGCTGAACATATGCTGCACTGACAATATGAAAATATATGCAGAAAAAAAAAACCTGGCATGAGATGCAGATCAGGTTCTTCTATTTTTAAATGCTGGACATGTTTGTGCAACACAAGGGTCAGTGTGGGTGAGGAAGACGGCCACTTCCCTGGGATCTACACTGTAGAAATAATGCGGTTTGAGGCCACTTTTAGTGCCGTGGTTTTTTCTTAAGGGATCCTGGGAGCTGTGGTTTTACAATGTCTTTAGCCTTCTCCGCCAAAGTGTGGTGGTGCCTCACCAAACTCAAAATCTAAGGATTCTGTAAGATGGAGTCATGTCAATTAAAGTGGTGTCAAACTGCATTATTTCTGCAGTGTAGATGCACCTTCACTGAACCAAAGGTTGAACAATATCAACACGTAGGTCAATCTAGTGGATTTAATGGCTCCATTCTAGTTGGGGCAAACACCAGGATTCAAGTTCGATTCTTTGCTTAGTTTGCTCTTGACCCTTATTCTGAAAAATGGGACCACTCCAAAGACAACCGAGTTCTTGGGGCAGAAGGAGAGTTCAGGTCCGGTTTGCTCTCAGACCCATTGATTGATATTTTTGGCTGTCCAAACGGCATCTGCAGAACCGTTCCCCAGCACTACATCTCAAATGAGTTGATTCTCTTCTGGTCAACTTTCTTGAGCTGCAGAAATAATGCAGTTTGATACCGCTTTAACACAACACGATGGCATTCTGGGTTTTGTTGTTTTGTGAGCTATTTAGCCTTCTTTGCCGGAGAGCTCTCCCAGGAGTCTATTGCATGGAGCCATGGGAGTTAAAGCAGCATCAAACCGGATTATTTCTGCAGTGCAGATGCAACCTTACTGTCCACCTTTGACACCTGTGCATAGAAAGGGCCTGGATAACCCTGACTTTTTACTTGGTGGCCATTCGAAGCTCCGGCCGGATCTCTATGACCAGAGCGGCCGTCTTCTCTTTGAGGTCACCTTGGTGCCAAAGTCCGGAGGGAAGCAGACTTCAGCTTTTCTCACGGAGGCTCAGACAAGAGTGCATTTTCCTAGTAACTGCAGGACAGAAACGGCTCCAAGTGTGTAATGTTATATATATATCTTGTGTACCCAAGAACTATGTTTGCGTACATTCGTCTACAGTTATGGCCGATGCCTTACCTGGAGCAAGCGGTGGGGGGGAAAAGTTGCCGCTGTCTTAAAAGTGATTTACTTCGGAGTCGTAAAACCCGGTGCTGGCACTTTTGCAAGCTGTTTCCCGGGGGCTGTGATTTAATGTTTGTTTAGAGATAATTTCACCGGCCTCTACGTTTACAAGCAACTTTGGTTTCCACAGGACCAAAAAAAAGTTGAGCAAGGCATGTAGACCCGGGAGTTGTTTACGGCCACCTGTATAATCTGTAGGCAATGGGAGGAACCGGGGCAATATATTAAGCGTCACAATAAAAACCAGGGAGAGGGAAGAGGTAGTTAAGCTGTTTCTTGTCTGGTTTGCTCGGAGCACCGTAGGATTCCTGGGCTGGAAGGAAATTCTCCCAGGCCTTGTGCCTCGGTTTGCTGCTTCTCTTTTTCAGACACAAACGGCACAACTCTGTTTTCTTGCAGACACACTGCAGGAAGCAGCAACAAGAGGGACCTTTCTAGGCTTTGGGAATTTCCATGGGTTTCTTTGCAAAACTGCAAGTTAGATATGGTGCCAGGCATGAATCGTCCCTTCCAATAGCTGTTTAATGGCCAAGAGAGGGAGAATAATAATAATTAATAATAATTATAATAATAATTATTATTATTTCTTACCCGCCTCTCCTTATAGATCAAGGAAGAGAACATCAAAAATTAACAGACACACCACAACAGCGTGGCACAGTGGTTTGAGTGTTGAATCCTTGTTCAGCCATGGAAGCCCATTGGGTGACCCTTTGGACATGTCACACACTCTCAGCCTCAGAAAACCCCATGATAGTTACGGCCCTATAGTTGCCATTAGTCAGAAATGACTTGGAGGCATGCAGCAACAACAAGAGGGGAAAGGAGATAAGTAGGTGACCATGCAATGTCTCCAAATCCTCCAGGATGGAAACTGGGACCCATGTGGCCGAGTGACATCAAATTGTGGTCGGAAATGGCAAACGCTGTTAATGTGTTTCTTCGGATGCCATCACTGTCCTCTGAGGCTGAGAGAGTGTGACTTGCCCAAAGTCACCCAGTGGGTTTCCATCTTCATGGTCTCCAGAGTCAATGCTCAAAACCTTCCAATGATTTGCAAACTTTGGTCTTCCAGGTGTTTTGAACTTTATTTCCCAGAAGCCAGAGTCACCTTGGCCAACAGTCAGGAATTCTGGGAGCTGAAGTCCAAAACATCTGGAGCACCAGAGTTTGGGGACCATTGTGTTACACCTTGTAGAGTGGTACCTAAATTGATGGTGCTATGTAGATAGGGGATGATGACGATGATGATGATGATGATGATGATGATGGATTGCTCAACCATACCCCTGGAAGATAGACCTGCCACCAGCCTCAGTCTTGGAAGGGATGCCATTACCTTTAAGATGGAGCAAACTTCTTTTCTGCCAGACTCTCAGGGATGAAACCAAATTTCAAGCCAGGTGATTTGGGATTAACTTTTGGAAGGACTTCCAGGAGTCGAGAGCTGAATGGCAGAGAGACAGACCACCTCATAAGGCTGCGGATTTTCCTTTGTCAAAGATTTTGTTTCCTTAAAAAGCAACCCGTAAGTGTGGATGATGGCCTCTTGCGGATGCTTTAGCCGTGCGCACCGCAGTCCCTTCCAACTCTACGGATTTTGCAGGCATGACCTCCTGGCTCTGAAGCAGAGCGTTTCTGGAAGGACACCAGTTTCCATGGGCAACTGGAAATGGTGGTGGTGGTGGTGGGGAGACACTTTCCTCTGTCCTCTTGCCTGTCAGCTCCATGGACAGCTGGACACAGGAGCCCACTGGATTACAAGGGCTCTTTTGCCCTTCCGTGCCACACCGCAGGGCTGGATTCGAATGCAGGCCCAGGAGGGGTCAAATCCGTCTTCTGCCTACCTGCGCAGGTACCTGCACAACGTGGGTCTTGATCGACTTTGGGACGAGGAACTCTCATGTGTAAAGAGCCTGTGCCAAGGCTAAGGGGAGGGGGAAGAAGAAGACCGGAGCCATCCTCCGAATTTTGCCATCTTTCCTTCCCTCCCTGTCCATCATTCTGCAGTGCCATCTGTTCACATTTGCATTTTTAATGCCGCTGCCTCCCTTATTATCATTGTGTCGGTGCCGCTGTGTGAATGATGGTGCTGGCAGGGTGCAGCCGCAGCCGGTTTCATCTGTTGTTCTCCTTTCCTGACGTGCCGTTCTCCTCCAGCTTTTTTTGGGGGGGGGGGCTCCCTCCCCTCCTTGCATTGAATCCCCCCCCCCCCCAAATCATAGCTGGTTGCATCTTCTCAAAGTGGCCAATATTCCTTAATATCTTGGCACAGGGATTTCATTTGCCCATGCCACCTGGAGACTTGAGACAGAGGTTGCAAAGAAGAACATTGCACTCATTGCCAGTGGAGGGGAGAATCCACTATGGGGTTTTCCCCCATTGATGCTGAAGGACCTGCCCGAGGTGGGGCAGAGGACCCATCATCCACAGCGTCTCCACCAGGCCTCCTGGGGTCCTTGGGATCTCACAGCATACGGTGGACTCTCGTACAGGGTTTTCCTTGCCCTGTTTGAAAGCAACTGAAGCAGAGGAAGGGAATAGAAACAAAGGCCTCGTTCCCAATACCTTTTAAACCGGATTGAAAATCAGTTTGAACCAGTTTAAATGATCATGGTTCACAATTGAACCGAATCACTGAACCGATTCGGAGAGGTGGGCCATGTGCTGGACCCATTGAACCTGCGTCTTTTTGACGCTGATGTTTTTCCACGTCTTTTTTAATAAATCGATTCCACGCAAGTGTGAACCAGATGCAGATTGGAACCGATTTAAATTTGCCCTTTGGCCGGCTGGAGCGGCTCCATTTTGAATCCATTCTTTAGTCAATGTGAACCACAAGTGGGTTATTTTATTTCATTTTGCGGCAAGAAAATGTGATTGGGGCAAATGTAGTGTGAACCATGAACCACTGCCAAACCGATCCATCGATTTGGATCGTAAAGCGATTTATTTGTAAGTGGGAATGCGGCCAAAGTGATGCAGCACATGCTATGCAACATCTTTCTCCATGACTTGGATGATGGGACAGATGGCACGCTTATCAAATTTGCAGATGGCATTAAATTAGGAGGGGTCTAGTGTCCAGAACAAGGGACGTCATAGGCCCACTCTATTCTCTTTTAGTCAGATCTCAGCTGGAATACTGTGTCCAGTTTTGGGTACCACAATTCAAGAAGGATGCTGGGAAACTGGATCAAAAGTTGAAAGGAGGGCAACCAAAATGGCGGTAGGTCTGGAAACCACCAAACCCTCTGAGGTTGATAGGATAGCCACGTTTAAATACCTGAAGGGGTGTCATATTGAAGATGGAGCAACCTTGTTTTTTTGCTGCTCTAGGACACAAAGCAATGGGTTCGAGCTCGAAGTTGGAAGCGATGGTGCTCTGCTAGACTGGCATCGCCTAAGAAGTTACATCATGAAAATGGCAGGAAGGCCTAGGAGTTTGTCTCTGACGGAGAAGTATAACCACCTCCCCAAACTGCAGATCCCAGGATTCTGCAAGACGGAGCCATGACAGTTAAACCGGTAACAAACTGGCATAACTATTTTGTTGCAACATACCCTCATGCCCAGTCCACTGGGTTTAGTCTGTGGCATAATTACTTTGCGCACTGAGTTCTTACTAGATTCCACATTGTGCAAATGAGACGACGGCTGTTGTTGCAAGAGGAACCTCATCCTCTCTCTTAATATGGACTCTTTCACACGGGAGGAATTTCTCTCTTAATATGGACTCTTTCACACGGGAGGCGAATTGAGCCAATACGAATTCCTATGAATTTGCTTGTTTAGCGAATTCACGGGAATTCCCATTGTGTTCGGAGTGTGTTCGGAGTAATGTTCCATTTCCCGAAAATGACCCCCCTTTGCCCAAAATTGCTTGCGAAGCTTTAATTCGCAATAATGGAAAACCCATGATCGCCTTCGGAATGACTTCCCTTTTGCCCGAAATTGTGTGCGAAGCTTTAATTCGCAATAACGTCAAACCCCATGATTGCGTTTGGATTGCCGTTAGATTATACTTCCAATTTCCGATGTCTGAAAGAGCCCTATGTGGCACAAAATGCAGATGCATTAAAATGAAGAGTCCACATACAGATGGACCCCATTGATTTGGTGGGTCGGCATAAGTTGGGGAGAACAACAGGGGTGCATCTACACTGTAGAAATAATGCAGTTTGACGCCACTTTAACTGCCATGGGGCTTCATCCGGGGCTCTGTCGCTTTGTGAAGCACCAGCACTCTTTTGCAGAGAGGGCTAAAGACCTTGCAAAACTACAAAATTGTAGGTTTCTGCAGATAAGATGGAGCTACAGCACTTAAAGAGGTGTCAAACTGCATTACTTCTACAGCGTAGATGCACCCTTGGTTTCAGGTCGCATTCAATAGTTAGTGTGCAGTAACTATTCAGAGGTGATCAATTCTTCATTGCTTCCTGGGGAAGATTTTGGAGGTTGTTCTCTGCAAAAAAGAAAAGCAACCTTAAGAAGAAGAAGAAGAAGAAGCTTTGCTGGCTTTGCATGGAAAGGCAACACCTCCCTCTTCATCCTCAAATGTTCTTCGTCTCATTCGTGAATTCTGGGGGGAAAACACCGGAGGCCGGCATGCGTTGGATTGTTGGTTTTATCATCTTTTCAGAAGAAGCATCAGGCACAGACGAGAGAAGGCTCTTTAGGCTGACGCTGGCGTCTATATATAGGTTAGTGGCACGCTTTGCTTTTGTAAACGGAGCGCATCTGCTGGGACCTGGCCTACATTGTTCCTTCGAGGCAAAACACTCCTTTTCCCCCCTCTTTCCCATTTTTGGGGGGAAACGGAGCAAAATTAGCACCAGATCAAAGTTTATGCAAATGTTCACAGATTGAGAAGGGAGTGCGTGTGTTTGCAGATGGAGCTGTTATCCGAATATGTGAAATCCTTACTCACCTGGCTTGGACTGTTGGATCTGCCATGGTGCCATGCCCTGGGATTCTGGGATTTGTATTTCAGCGAGATGTTTAGTCTTGTCTGGTGCCAAAACAAACTGCAAACCCCAGGGTTCGACAGCATTGAGCCCTGGCAGTGAAAGGGGTGTCAAGCTGCATTATTTCTGCAGTGCGGATGCAGAAAGAAAAAGATGCGATGTCAATGGGAGACGTCAAGCCCCTCTAGATGTCGGTCTCTGAAATTGAAAAGAACTAGATGATAGGCTCAATCTATTCCTGGGATTTGTTGCAGCATTTTGGAAAGCTCATTTAGGCCTCAGTTTTACTTGTCCTTTTGATGCGGAATATACTGGATGCGATTCAACAAATTGGTTAATCCGTATTCAAATCGCATAGTATCAGATCGAAGTCGAATTGAAATGGAAACGAATGGGGAGCGAATCCGCAATTAAGTGGAAATGCTAAAATACGCTTCGTATCAAAATTCAAGAAAATGCACAACAAACGCTAGTGGAACTGAGGCCTTAAAGTTAAAAAGTGCTCTCCAAGGTGATGAAATGAATTCTAACTATTCTCTACCTAATCCGTCTCTCTGGAGTTTATCACACGGGAGGAATTTCTCTCAATTTCGAATGGAGCCAATTCGAATTCACATAAATTCGCTAGTTTAGCAAATTTATGTGAATTCTAATTGCGTTCGGAATGCGTTCAGAATCACTTCCCATTTCCTGAAAATGACCCCCATTGCCCGAAATTGTGTGAGATACTCTAAAACGCAATTACATGAAACCCCATGATTGGGTTCGGATTGCCATTGCATTATACCCCCAAATTCCGTTATATGATAAACTCCTCTGTAATAGCTATCTATCTATCCATCCATCTAGTCTCTCTCTAACATCTATCTATCTATCTATCTATCTATCTATCTAATCTCAACCTAATCTCTCTCTCTTTAATATTTATCTATCTACCTATCTATCTAAACTCTCTCTAAAATCTATCTCTATCTATCTATTATCTATCTATCTATCTATCTATCTATCATCAAACTAACCCCTCTATCTCTAATATCTATCTATCTATCTATCTATCTATCTAATCCATCCATCCAATCTTTCTCTAATATCTCTCTCTCTCTCTCTATCTATCTATCTATCTATCTGATCTTAACCTAATCTCTCTCTCTAATATCTATCCAATCTCTCTCTAACACCTCTCTCTCTCTCTCTCTCTCTCTCTCTCTCTCTCTCTAATCTCATTCTAATCCCCCCTCTCTAATTATCTATCCAATATCTATCTATCTATCTATCTATCTATCTATCTTTTCTCCCTCTAATATCTCCCTCCCCACCTATCCATCCACCTGAATAATTATATTTTGAGCCTGCTCCTTCTTACTGTTCCTTGACTGTAAATGCTACCGAAGCCCGTGATCGCTCAAACATGCAAACAGTTCATTTTCGTATCCAGCCATAGACCCCCTTTTTTGGTTTTTCGGTTTCAAGAGCAAGCCCTTCTGGTTGCATTATGGGAATCAGGTCAGAACGGCCCATCTGTTCCCTCTTCTGCCTTCATCTGGGCCAAAAGCAAGCAAGGAGTCAGTTCTTCCAGTCGGAGGAGGAGGCCAGTCGAAGGAAGGCCTTGTTGTCCAGAGCGGGAAACTGCAAAGACAGAGAAATGCCCGTCCAGGTCTTTTTCAAACTCACACTTAACAGGTGTTTGGGCGCATGTTTGCAACATCCAATTTTGTCTTCTGCCCAGAAGGAGACAGAGTCCGAGATGTCAGGAGACGTCAAAGCAAAAGGAGAATAGAAATAAAAGGGCTGGTTCACCGATCATCGGATCTGACAACCAGCATCGAGTCTGACTTGTGACTTGAATCCTGGCAGGATCTGCAAGGGATGGTGTGCAATTCACATTGCACTGGCTGCATCTGCACTGCAGAAATAATCCAGTTTGACACCACTTTTGGCTCCGTCTTATGGTATCCTGGGCTTTGTTGTTTGTCGTGGCACCAGAGCTCTCCAAAACGGAAAAGTGAATGTCTCACAAAACTACAAATGCCATAAGGAGACAAGTGAAGGGACACAACACACACAGAGGGAAAGGTGCATTGCTGTGTGCGCGAACGCATTCAAAAGTCTAATTGTAAAAAGTAATTTCCAAAGAAGCCTAAGGGCCCCATCTTGCGTAGGATGCGCTTTGGTTTTTAAAGGGTCGGCCGTAGTAAACCCTGCCTGGGAGAGTTGGACCAGACAAGCGGGAACGGCCAGATAAACTTTCTGAGACTCTTTGGAGTCACTCCAAGACAGCTTGATGTTACAGCTGTAGGTTACGGAAGGGGAAAAGATATACAGCCGGACCTTAAAAAAGTCAAAAGCTGTCTAGTAAAACTCTTCCTCAAAGCAGAGTTTTATGCCCGCATGGGAATAAACCTCAGAAGTGCCTGCAAACATTTTATATATATATAAAAAGAGGGGGACAAAAAAAGAGAGGCCAGGCTATTTCTTGCTGAGTTTTAGGGCTGATAATGAGAGGCCTCCTCCTGGGAAGGAATGGCACCGTCCCTGAATCCCTCGGGGCCACCCGGCGCTTCAGTCGGTCATTGCTAACCAAACGCGACACTTTTTCCCCCGGGCGGAACGCATTTTTCCCTCTGGGAATTCTCCGGGGGAAAGTTGTTTTAAAAATGTGCCTTTTTATTAGCGGCGGAAGCCTGCAAGATATAAGCGGTTTAAGGAGACGTCTTCCTGACAGCGTAATGATGTTATAATAAGGACAGGTTGTTAATATGCAGCCCTAATGTGTTAACAGCGAGCGGAAAAGGGCCGCGTCGCTTTCGTCTCATCCCTCCTGGGCCCAAAAAAAGCAACGAGAATAGCGTAGGCTGTGGCTGGATTGCAGTTCCCATCATCCCTCATATTTGGCTGGGATTTATTGTCCAGCAACAAAGTGCAAAGGATATCCTAAGGATGCACATGCATTCGGTCAATTATTGGCTGAGAGCCGACATTGGCGCATAGCTTTGTCCATGCGCTTCCACCTCCTTCCCCATTCCCCAGAAGCCCAGAGTTGGAAGGGACCACAAAAGGTCATCCGCACAACCCCATTCTGCCATGCAGGGATATATTTAATATTAATTTATTTCCAGGATTTATATCCCACCTTTCTCCACAATGAGGTTCATTGGAAGGCACAATCCAATCCCTCTTTATGACAGATGGCCATCCATCCTCTGCTTAAAAACAGCCTTCAAAAAATGAGACTCCATTACACTCCGAGGCAGTGTCTTCCATTGCCAAACAGTTCTTGCTGTCAGGAAGTTCCTCCCAACGTTTTGATTGAATCTCTGTTCCTGGAGCTTGCATCCGTTGTTCCGCATCCTAGTCTCTGGAGCAGCAGAAAACAAGCTTGCTCCCTCCTCAATGTGAAACCCCTTCAAATACAACCCAAGAAGGAGACCTCAACACTCTCCAAGGGAGCAGCTTCCAATGTTGAACATCTCTTCCCAATGTTGAGCTGTAATCTCTTTTCCTGGAGCTTGCATCCATTGCTCCATTTTGTCCTATTCTCTGGAGCAGCAGAAAACAAGCTTGCTCCCTCCTCAATATGACCTCCCTTCAAATATTTAAACAGGACTCTCATATCACCTCTTAACCATCTCTTCTAAATATCCCCAGCTCCCTAAGTCTCTCCTCATAGGACTTCATGTTTTCCAGATCCTTCACAATGTTGGTGGAATCTCTTTTCCTGCCATTTGCATCCATTGCTCTGAATCCTATTCTCTGCAGCAGCAGAAAGCAAGCTTGCTCCCTCCTCAGTATGACACCCCTTCAGATATTTATTCTTGCTGTCAGGAAGTTCCTCCTAATGTTGAGGTGGAATCTCTTTCCCTATACCTTGCATCCATTGCTCCATGTTTGAGTCTCTGGAGCAGCAGAAAACAAGCTTGCTCCCTCCTCAATAGGACATCTCTCCCAATACTTAAACAGGGCTATCGTATTGCCGATTAACCATCTCTTCTCCAGGCTAAGCATCTCTAGCTCCTCATAAGGCAAGGTTTTGGTTGTCCTCCTTGGATATGATCCAGTTTCTCAACATCCTTTTTGAATGATGGTGCCCAGAACCAGACACAGGATTATTCCAGGTATTCAAGGGAAGTCCTCTTAGGATCGCCGTTTGGTCTGACCTCTCCTTACTCTTTCCAACAGTAAGAACCAACAGTAATACCTTATTTCAGGTCTTGAGAGGTTTTGGGATGAAGAGCCCTGTGTGCTCTATCCAAAAAGGAAGATACTTCTGCCTGCATGGATGGGTCACCAACCGGATGCTGTCCATTAAATGACGCATCAACATCATTCAGGCTCAACAACATTCAACATCATTAGAAAGATAAATCCAGTTGATAAATCTGGTTGGTGCTAACCACAGAATATAGACCTGCACAAAATGGTTCTAGGTTCAGAAGTCCACTTTTGCAAACATCTCTTGCACAATGTGTAAACGGACTTACTCATAGCTTTGTGACCGTGGTCTTCCAGGGAAATCTTCTTAGGATCGCCATCACCTTTGGAGACCACTTCGACCCAAGAAAGGAGGAGGACTTTTTCCTGTTTTGCTTCCAGACGACGGACTCCTTTTTCCCATCATGGTCCCAGTCCTTTCCCAATCTTCTTGCTTTTTTGGAAAATACATCTCTGCAAATTAGCCTCTTTAATGACTTCAGTGATGGTCATGATTTTAATTGCTTGATTAATGTGATGATTTTAACAGTTCCACTCCCTTATCTGGGTTTTTTAAAATTCTAATTTGCTTTCGCTCCCTTTTAATTAGTTTTTAATCTAATTTTTTTTTGGAAAAAAAATTGTATTGTTAGCTGCCCAAAGCCCTAGTGTTTCCCATGGAAAGCCTCTGTGCGGATATGGCAGCAATGTAATCAATACTAGATATTGAAATGCAGAGCTGGGGACTTGGTGATGGAATTGGCACACGAAATATCTTAGGCTCTCTGGGGATGCTGGGACCCGCATCCCACTTGCAAAGGAGATGGGATATTTTTTAAAATGTCCCCGGTTTTAAGGTTGCAAGCTTGCAAACTGGAGAAGGCTCCCGTCCCTTTAAGGGTTGTGCGGAAGAGGCAATTGCAATGGCACCAGGTGTTGCTCATCGCACAACCAGGTAATAAGTACCACCTGAGAAGGTGAAGGAGCTCTTTCTGGTGTTCGCTTTGGCAACCCTACTTCCTCACGTCGTTTCCGTCGCCGCAAATCCAAGGTTGCGTTGGTTCCATCGCTGCAAACGGTGAGTCAATCCTCATTTGTTTTTCTGCTTTAAAGGATCCCAGGTTCTCAGCCTTGTTATGAGGGTTGGCCTGGTTTCTTTTTCTTTTTCCCTTTTGGGTGGCATTTTTAAGTTGTTTGGAGGCGACAAGGCCAGATAATGTTGGGAGATAATGTTAGTTGGGCAGCTTTGCAAGCAAAAACCAGGGCTTTGAATTGTGCTCAGAAACAGACTGGTGGACTTGTTGCAACCAGAGAGTTGTGTGCTTTCTAATGTACTGAGTTTCCGCAATACTCTAAAATTGAAAGGGTGGTTTTATTTTTATTATTTGGGGACAAGGCCCAGGAAGGGGAACCTCCATTTCCTATTTAGACTGAGAAAATCTGGTGCACTTTGCCTCAAAACAAACCTTACCCGAAAGCAGAGGAAATCCTCAAAGATAAGAAATGGCTCTCAAAGTCCAGCCTGAAGGAGCTGAAACAGTGGAGTTTATCACACGAATGAGATTGGGAGTTTATCCTGTGAATATCCAGGAAAAATCATGTAATTACGTGTTTTTTGCATGATGTCGCACAAAACCCACCATTAAAGTGGTCACAAAACAAGCATTAAAATGCATCTGTTTTACTTTTGGAATTTGAGCGACAATCCATTTCTGGTATCGCTTTATTTGCGCAATTGCATGCGGTAGCCATTTGCACATGTGCTTGCCATTTCCATTTCATTTTCAAGATGCTCTAAATGTGCTGCAATCTCTCTTTAATGCCCAAAATGAGACCCAACATGATAGACTCTGACGTGTGTTTTAACTCCAGCCCTCACCTCTTCAAGGTATTCAGGGAATGAGCAAAAATGTCAGGCTTGCCAAGCCTTTTTAATTCATTAATGCAATCTTGCTTCCATCAGTATCGGTTCCCTGTCCTTTCTTTTTTTCCCCCTTTTTCATTGGGCTAACAATAAAACCCCCCAAAATTTACGGAGGCCATTCGGAGGAGCAATATCTTCCCATCGATTTTCTGTCAGGCGTGTCTTTCTCTCGGCTCCGCTTCTCCTTTTGCTAAGTTTATACATTATTGGTTTTTAATCATAAACATTAGCTGCGGCGGAGATTTAAAAGCCGCCGGGAGAAGAGAGGCCCTCCTCAGCCGGAGCTCTTGCCTCCGACGCGGCTCCTTTTTCCCAGCCGGATGCCACTATCCCTGGGAATAAAAGTGATTTAAAACGTCACATAATAAAGGACGATTAAAGCGGAGCGGCAAGGAGCGGAGAGATGTTTAGATGCACAATCCAAGCGTCTTTTGCAGGGAGGGAGAAAAAAATATGTCTCTTTGCATCAGACGCAGGGAAGTGTTCTGGTTTTTTAACCGTTTAAAAAGTTTTCCAAGGCCTCATTCACACTACCTTTTAAAACCGGATCACAAATCAGTTTGAACCAGTTCAAAATGATCCTAGTTCCCACTTGATCCGAATCAGCCATTCGGAGAAGGGGGCCATGCGCTAGACCCATTAAACCCGCATCTTTTTGACACTGATTTTTTCCATGTCTTTTTGGATTCTGCGCAAGTGTGAGCCAGATGTGGATTGGAATAAATTTAAGTTTGCCCTTTGGCCGGCTGGAGCAGGTCCATTTTGAATCAATAGTGAACCACAAGTGGGTTGTTTTATTTTATTTTGCAGCAAGAAAATGCGACCGGGGCAAATGTAGTAGGAACCACGCTCCGCTGGTGAACCGATCCATCAATTCAGATTGCAAAGTGGTTTATTTGTAAGTGGGAATGCGGCATAAATGGCCAACTCTTTCGCATAAAGGCAGTATATATAAATTAAACAAATAAGGAAACTTCTTTGCAAAAACACCCTCCTTCCAGCCACAAGGGCCATGCCCTGCATCCTTTGCTGATATTTTTAAAGGACATGTTTTCTTATTAATCGAGGATCTGAATAGCTGATCTGTTTACCGTTGTTGTTGTTGTTGTTGTTGTTGTTGTTGTTGTGTTGTGTGGCGGTGTTCTCTTCAGTGCTTAAATATGTCTGTTTGTCATGGGATGTGGATTGCCCTCACCTTTGCATCTTGCATTTTACTGTGCTTTGCTGAAAGAGAATGAAAACAAGCAAGAAAGAAAGCACGAAAAGCAAACAAACAAGCAAGATTGGTCTTCTTTAGTGTCTAAGTCCATCCTCTCCCAATTCATAATACCTTCAAGGATAGCTGTGTTGGTCATAAAACCAAACCAGAAACGCAAAACATGGAGTTACCACAAAACTAACACTGCATGGGGAGGTTTAAACTACGCAACTTGTGAGCTCTTGGCTACCATTTTAAAAAATTCACCGGTGTGTGCAATAAAATGATTTGCAAGTTACAAGGACATCAAAATCTGTGGATGCTCAAGTCTCATTATATACAATGGTGTAGTGACAAGGTGTCCTTAATCTAAAATGTCTAAACCCAGACTGGCTTTTAGGAATTTTTATTATTTTAAAATGGAGTGGGATTTTTCCTTTGGTAAATTGCACAAACGTTGGCCATGCAAATAAACCAGTTTGCACATAGAGCATGGCATTGTTCAATACCGTGGTATGGAATTGAACACCAAGGCACGGAATATGATATACGTTTGGGACTTGCACGGTATATATTTGGTATGTATTTGAAATTGCTGCATCTTGGCCTACTGAACCCAGGCTGCAAATGTGGCACAACTGCTAGACAAACGCACCGAGTGTTGCATGAGATCCCAGAGGAAAGTGCCATGTCAAGAACCGACCCAATTCATATTACGAACTGTGTATTTACAAGCTCCGGAGGAAAACCGCATGCATCCGATTGAACCGAGCTGTTGTCTTCCAAAACCCGTTGCGTCTCATCAAACAGATGAGGAACGATGATTGTGGCCCCAGGATGCAGCCTTGCATGAGCTGCAGTCGGCCGACGCAGCCAGAGATCTGATGCAACGCCACAATATTAATTTTGATCGGCTAATTATTCAACGGCGATAAAAAAAATATTGCTGTGCCGTGCGAGTGGCTTTCATCTCCGGTTGCGAAGTGTGAAAACAAACCCAGACCTCCAAAGGTAAGGAAGTGTGTGGGAGACACAGAGAGAGAGAGAAACATCCACCAAATTACCTTTCCTTGCAGCCCGGTCTGCGCATGTTGGGAGGGAGGAAAGGGATGCGCTTGCATCAAATATTCATCCAGAAGCTCTTGCCTTTGAACCTCCTCCTGCCTTCATCCAAGTGGGAGAAGGAGGGATGAAGCGGCGAGGGTTTTTTCCCCCCTTTTTTCCAGAGAAATCTCCATCTTTTAACAAGAGGCTGAACCCTCTGATTGGGACCCTGGGGGTTTTGCAAGGGCAAAGAGCGAAGAGGAATAATTGGCGGATGCTGCGGAGGAGCAAGAGAGCCAACCAACCCCAATATATCTCTGGAGCAGAAAGCAGCAAGAAGGCCGTCCGTCCGCTTCCTTCGGTCTCTGACCCTCTTTTTCTTGGTGCTTCTCCCCAAAGTTCAGCATTTGGGATACGGTCATCATTAGCCCTTCCAGGTTGCCGAGGGAGAATGGCTGCGGAACGTAATCGTCAAGAGGTCCAGGGAGTTTTGTGCACTTGGAAAACCGAGTTTCCATGGCATAAGCGTTTCCATTCAGTCCAAAGCACCAAGGAGATGATGATATTGGTGCAGAGGCAGCAGCCTTTTACCAGACCAAAGAGGAGAGCGATGGATGCTTCCTAGGAGTTTATCACACCGGGGCTAATTTTGGCATTAAGGAGAGATTAAAGCCCATTTAAAGCATCCCGTAAACGAAGCGGAAATGGCGATTAATAGCGCGGATGATGATGATGATCACACCCAATGAAGGGATATTGGAAACGCGTTGTCGCTGAAATCCCAAAAGTAAAAAAGATGCTTTTGGAGGGAAGGTTGCTTGTTTCGGTTGCCGTTGAAAAGCTGCTCTGGGGAATATATATATATATATATATATATTCCCCTTTTTGCAATTTCCCTCCACATCCAAAAAGCAGATTTACTTATTCCTTTGCAGTACTTATACATCCCAGAAAAACTGCACAATTACATGAAATGATTTTCGCACGACATCACACAAAACCCGCCCTTAAGAAGCATTTTGTGACCGCTGTAATGGCGGGTATTGTGTGACATCAGGCGAAATTGTTTCGCATAATTACGCAATTTTTCTGGGATATTCGCGGGATAAACTCCCGATCTCCTTCGTGCGACAAACCCCTTAGAAACATTGGCATCTGAATTATGACTTCTTTGCAAAGTCTCCAGAGTCATAGTCCAACAATCAAAGCGCTATACCATTTTTGGACCATTAAAAATAGGGTTTTCCAACAGTTGCTGAATGGTGAGATGCTGTTGAAGAAGATCCTTTTCATTTCACAGGTTTTCTCGTTCCTATTGCGAGTCTCCTAGTCTTTTCCAACTTATGGCGATCCCAAAGCAAACCTACGATGGGGTTTTCTTGGCAAGATTTTGTTCAGAGGAGCATTTGCTTTCCCTTGAGGTTTGCTTTAAACAGAACAAAAAAAGAAATAGCGCTTTAAATGTTATTTAGAAGAACAAATAACTATTTTAACACAGAATGCGCATCATGCGACTGTACGTTATCAAATTTCTAATTCCCAAAATTAATAAGCCATAACCTTCTTTGGAGAAATCTCCATGCAAAGTGTGTCAGTTTAGTCAATAAAAGCAATTTCCCAAATTATTTTCCAGCTCATCCGATACCTGCTCCTTTTTTACTACAGCAATCCTTCCAGATGTTAATAAACGGCATATTGGTTGTAAATCCACATCTTGAAAGATCTCTCTCAGAAATTCTAAAACGTTAAAATTTGTGGTCTGGCGTAATACCGCAAGCTGTAATTTGACACAGCAGTGGCAATATATCTGTTTGGTATTGTCTGCTCTTCCAGATATCAATCAGGAAAAATATATAAATACGAGCTTTTAGCGATCGGTCTTGCCAACTTGAAGAAGATATATTTGCATTGCTTATAGGGAACTCAATCCTATTGACATGGGCTACGACTCTTGAGACCAGGGTTTGAATCCCAGATCAACCGTGAAACCCATTGGGTGACCTTGGTCACGTCACACTCTCTCAGCCTCAAGGGAAGGCAATGGCACACCTCCTCTGAACAAACCTTGCCAAGAAAGCCCCATGATAGGTTCGCCTTACGGTTGCCATAAGCTGGAAAGGACTTGAATGCACACAATAACAACAACAACAGCAGCAACAAAAACGTGAGTTGCAACGTTGCACTGGAGTTGCGGTCTCCAGAGGGCACATCTTTGGGACCATTTCACATCTATGGGACCCGTTGCACCATGTCTCCCATTGCAAAACGGGCACCAGGATATATTGTGCAAGAGGACGCTGTGAAAGACTTCCTAGCAAAGTACACAATAACAACAACAACATAGTGCCACACAGTAAATCTTGGCCCAATTTCCCCCGGCATCTCGAACTGAATTATTTCTTCATTGCATATGCAACTTCACCGAATTAATTTTTGAATAGTAGGCCAAATCTGATGGATTCAATGGGGCTGCACGGATTGGGACTAAGAGTAGATCCCTGTCTTAATAAGATTTAAGACGGAGTAAAACGGCAGAGACTGCAGACCTCTGCGTTCAGGAAAGGGACCCTCTTTAAGTGCCGGGCATCCTCTTCTTCTTTCCGAAGGGCCGGTTACTTCCTCGCAATCCACCGCGGAATATTTTAAGTCCCGACTTTGCAATCTTGAAACAGTTAACTCCTTTTCCTTGGAAATGTTTTGCACACACTTACATGAAGCAGCTTCTAAAAGGATTCTCCGATTTGTTAAAGACACCTGAAAGCAAACTCATTTGCTTTGGGTCTTTTATTGCTTTTGGAGGGGAGGTTGTTTGTTTTGGTTGTCGTCGAAAAGCTGCTTTGAATATATATATATATATATATATCCCCCTTTTTGCAATTTCTCTCCATATCCGAAAGACAGATTTACTTATTCCTTTGCGGCACTTTACTTATTCCTTTGCAGTACTTATATGCCACTTGATATACGAAAATCTCTAAGTGGAAAATTGACTTTTTGGCTGAAAAGCTTCTTCTTATTTGCTGCGATACCAAAATTAGTTCTGTTAGATCAGTCGTCGTAATTTTCAGATGCAGTCGGTTATCGGATGGCGGGATTTATTTATTTTTTGCTGCATTATCCCAAAATTGCATACAAAAGATCATAGCATTGGAAGGGGCCTCCGAGGGCCATCTAATCCGACCCTTGGCCAACGCAAAAACACTTGAGGAAGCTTTGCTCTCTCTGTATATGTGGCCGCCCCAAAAATGAATTCTGCTTTGAGTCTCTTTGGAGACGCTTTGATTTCTCCCAGATCTATGTAGCTCCATGGTTTTAAATTTACTTATCTGATTCAACTCATTCCAGTTGTCTTGTTTTGACTTGTCAAATGGTTTCACACAGAAGGCTTCTTCTGCACTGCAAAATTAATAGAGTTTTGTACCAGGGAAACAGTTTTGTAGGCAGGGAGGAAGGTATGCTTTTGGGTAGCCTTGCTCCCCAAAATGAACAGTATTTTCTCCCCAGGGTTTGTGTTGGGAAATGAATCCCTGGTGGGATTAATAGATGCGATTGTGTTGGTTGTCTCCTGCAAATCCCAGATGATTTGAGCTCAAGGGACATCACAGCATGGGAATATCACTTGTATTGTTGTGATCATCTTTGTGAACCATGGAAGGCCCTTCATGTCTGCAAAGTTCTCCCTGGGGCCCCGATCGAGGAAAGGAAAGGAGAAGAGGATGGAGGAAGAAGGAAGGGAGGGAAGAGGAAGAGGAGGAAGAAAGTAGGAAGGGGAAGGAAGGAAGGAAGAGGAGGAAGAAGAGAAGGGAAGGAAGGAAAGAAGAAGATATAATTTCACAAGTGTACTGGTGGACTTTAAGGGATTGCTGCCTCTTTTGAGCAGATGTTTTGAGGAAGGAAGGAAGGAAGAAGAAGAAGAAAGGAGAAAGATGGAGGAGGAGGAGAAGGAAGAAGAAGAGGAAGAGGAGGAAGGAAGGAGGAGGAGGAAGAAGAAAGAGGAAGAGGAAGAAGGAAGGAAGGAAGGAAGGAAGGAAGGAAGGAGATATAATTTCATAAGTGTGTTGGTGGCCTTTAAGGGATTGAGCCTCTTTTGAGCAGATGTTTTGAGGAAGGAAAGAAGGAAGGAAGAAGAAGAGGAAGAAGGACAAGGAGGAAGAAGAAGAGGAAGAATGAAGAAGGGAAGGAAGGAAGGAAGGAAGGAGAAGAAGAGGAAGACGAAAAGACACTTCCATAAGTGCGCTGGTGGCCTTTAAGGGATTGAGCCCCTTTTGAGCAGATGTTTTGAGGATGAGGTTGGCTCACTTTGCCGGAGACCTTTGGCCTTCCAGGGAGGAGGAAGGGCTCTGGCATCTCTTTTGCCCAATTTCTGGAGAGGCGTCCTGCTCTCCTGAAGGACGGAGGCCTAGAAGGATGTCCGGCTTCCCACCAAAATGGCCCAAAGCCTCCGGCTTGAAGCTGGAGAAGGGAAGAGAGTCCTCCAATTAGCATCTCTTGAATATTCATGGCCCTTTCCTTCTGGGTTCTGGAAGCAGAAACGCTATTTATCACCAGCGGTCCTTGTTAGTGCTTTGTCTTTCTGACGAAGGGAAGAGGCAGGAATTAATCGCCGCCGCCATCGGAACATGTCCAGAGATCATCTTTTTTCCTCCCCTCACCTTCCATATATATATATTTATATATATGGATGTCCATCCTGTGTCAAGATTCAATACATGATAGCTTTGCCTTAGGGTTGTCATAAGTCAAAGGTGACTTGAAGGCACACAACAACAACAACAGCAGCAGCAACATGACTAGGCTCCCTATCATTCGCCTTTTATTCTTCACCGCTGCAGCTCTAAGAGAGATGAGAACAGCTCTGGACCTGAATCCTGTCCCCATTTGGGCCTCTGGGGTGCGTCCGCACTGTAGAGATGATGCTCTTTGGCACCACTTTAACTGGTGCAGCTCCATCCTAAGGAATCTTGGGCTTTTGTAGTTCAACAAGTTTTCTCTTGGTCCTCCAGCGTGACTCTGTGGTCAATGTCCGGCAGCATTACTCTGGAGGACCTAAGAGGTTCCTAGAGAGAACACACTAAACAAATGCGTCAGCAATCGAAGCTGCAAAAGTCAAAGCCACAAATGTGGAAAGCCAATTTTGTGGTGTGTGTGTGTATATATGCATATATGTATACATTTTAATTGGATACATACACTCATACATACAGTGAGCTGTCCACATTTGTGGCTTTTGATCTTGCTTATATATACACACACACATGTATGCATATATCTATATATATGCATATAGATGTGTGTGTGAATGTGGATATATATATATATATATATATGTACATAGGTGTGTGTGTGTGTGTGTGTGTATGCATGCATATATATATATGTGCGCATAGATGTGTGTGTGTATGAATGCATACATATATGCATATGTGTGCGTGTATGAATGCATGTATATATGCATATATGTGTGTATGAATGCATATATATATATATATATGCATATAGATGTGTACGTGAATGTGCATATATGTATATAAATGTACATAGATGTGTGTATGAATGCATATATATATGGGCATAGATGTGTGTGTGTGTGTGTGTGTGTGTATGAATGCATACATATATGCATATATGTGTGCATGTATGAATGCATATATATATATATATATATACACGCACACACATAATACATATATGTATGGATGTGTGCGTGTGTATGAAGGCATACACACACACACACACAGAGTGGACCCTTGCCTTATGCGGGGGATATGTTCTGGACCCGTACGTAAAGCAAATAATGCATATGCTCGAGCCCCATTGAATATAATGGGACTTGGGTGCGGTGCCATTCCTTCTATTGCAGTGCGGCTTCAGCCTAAGCTGAAAGCCGCATACAATGCACCTGCGTATGGTGCAGGTACACTGTGTGTGTGTGTATATATATATATATATATATTTGCTTGTGTGTGTATGGATGCATATCTATATCTATGTATAAGAGAAGTAGGGCTTTGCCCCAGTAGAAGAGGAAAGGCATGTTGCCAGCCTTGTGTGCTGAGAGGCTGAAGTCCAAGAGGGCAGAGGGGGATGCTTTGCACGCAGTTGCATTTTTGCATCAGAGTAAATGGCCTTCTATAGATGGCAGTGTTATCCAGCCAGCCGTTCGGTGGGTTGAATTCATTCCAGGAAAACCCAAAGGCAGGAAGAAACGGGGAGGCTTCATTTTGGGCAACCGACCCACCTGCTTCAGGAGGCCCTTCTGCGGATCCAGAAGAAGGAAAGCTGCGCAAGGGCCGCCCGGGTGATGCGGCGCATGGTTTGGCATCTGAATCTCTCCGCTTCTCCCGGAGGGAAAGAGAGAGTCCTGCTGGAAATCAATTTGAGTGTTTTCTTTTTAATGGATTCAATTAAATGACTTTTTCACTTTCTCTTCTCCTTCAGAACACAGATAAACCAATTGCAAAGTCTTATCCGGCGCGAGATCCAGAAAATATTTTCATTATCTAATGTCGTCCTCCAGACGCTGGTGTCTCTGAGAGGTTTTCTTTTCTGAAAACACACACACAGACACACATATATTCCCTTTATCGTTCATTTTCACCTTGTTAACTTGGCTTATCTTCCAATATATTTAAAACTCCCAGGTACGCGTTGTCCTAATGTTTTCCGCAAACCGCTTAATAGGCGAGTGCCTTTAAAAGCCCTGAGTGCAAAAAGAAAAAAGCAATTGGATTCGAACTCATCTGGAATGAAGCTCGGCACAAATTTGCAAATTTTGATTTCCAGGTGGATTGGGAAAGACGCGAAGCATGGTGGCAAATGGCGAGGCGGACACTTAAATGGGGGGAAACGGCAACATTTTTGCACACATTTATTCTAAGGTGTGTGTCTTTCCTTTCACCTACAATGGGAAACGTTACTGGACTGCCCCTTTTCTTTACCCGGACAGTATTTCTAAAGGCTTGGCTGCAATTTTAAGTTATTGCAATGCTAGAAGTTTGGGGACGGAAGGAAGATTTGAGGGGTATGAATGGAGAAATCTGATGGAGGTGCAATGCATCTATCCTTGCAGCTATATCTGTCATGCCTTCAAAGTTAGTCCATTTTCAGTAAGCTTACCAAATTTTATATATATGAGAGAAGTGTTTTTGGAGCCTGCCCAAGGTATTAAGTCTGAGAGATGTCTATGTAATAATAATAGTAATAGTAATAACAATAATAATAGTAGTAGTAATAATAATAATAATAATAATAATAATAATAATAAATAATATCCTGCCTCTTCCTGTAGGATCAAGGCAGCTTATCATCGCTATTTTAGTGAATTTACCTGAAATCTGATTGTGTTCAGAATGACTTCCCATTTCCCGAAAATGACCCCCCCATTGCCCGAAATTGTGTGAGATCTTCTAATATGCAATTACGTGAAACCCATGATTGTGTTCGGAATGACTTCCCATTGCCCGAAATTGCGTGAGATGCACTCATTCGCAATAACGTGAAACCCCATGATTGTGTTTGGATTGCCGTTGCATTATACCCCCAAATTCCGTCGTATGATACACTCCAATGTTGGCAGTGTCACCACAATGTTGGCTCATGAGGGTGAGGATAAGACCCAGCCCTTGGAGAATTCCCTCGTAAGTCTGCCATGAGCCCCGCGGTGGATGTAGGCTACGGAAAGGGGCCTACGAATGGCGGAGGGAGTCTTGCAAAGTGGTTTCTGGAGGCTGGGAACCAGAGTTAGGAGACAAGGCCACCACGTCCCCCACGGTCCACCATCGGCCAACCCTTTCTTGGACTCTCATTGACCGTTTTCTGGGCCGGCGTCCCCGGTCTGTCCTGGGAAGGGATGATCCCTGACTGCAAAGCGGGGCTCTCCAATAATGAAAATGTTCCTCGGAGGAAGCCTAGCCGGAGCTGTCTCTTTCTCCCAGTTCTTGCAGGGCGGATATTTATGGGAGAGGCTGGGAAACCCAGACAGGGTTTGTGTTTCTGTTGTGTTGACGGCGGAGGCCTGGCTCTAAATCACCCCCGACTGCCAAGCCAAGTGCTTTAGCCTCCTGCCCTCCAACGCTGTAAACAGGCTGCCTCTTCAGCACTCCCAGGGACCGTTTAATGGACTACTTAATACTGCCAATCGCTTTTTGAATGCCGCTGGTCCCTCTCGGAAAAGTTCTTATTTCCCTTCTCCTTCGCCTCCCCCCTTTGTTTGTATGTATTTTTTAACCTTCCTTTTTATATATTTATTTCTGCGGCAGCACAAGTTGGAAAGAAAACAAAAAAAGAGAACTGGAGAAGTGAGTGATGTTTGCAACACGCTCCTTAAGGCCAACCGAACAAATGCTAAAACAGCCTTTTCTGGAATATAAGCAGCAAGGTTTTGCACATGTCTCACAGGTTTTTAAGGCCTTGCAGTGGTTTCAACCATTTTAGGTGGCTTGCACATTGCATAGGCTGCATCCACACTGCAGAAGTAATCCAGGTTGACACCTCTTTAACTGCCATGGCTCCATGCCGTGTAATTCTGGGATTTGTAGGTTTGTGAAACATTTGGTCTTCTTTCGCAGAGAGCTTTGGTACCACACCAAACTACAAATCTCAGGATTCTGTGGGATAAGTCACGGCTATTAAAAGTGGTGTCAAACTGGATTGTTTTGCAGTGAGGATGCAGCCATAAAATTTTTGAAAGGGTTTCTGGGGACTTTTGGCACACCGGCGTTTGTTCAAACATGAAGGGAAATTGAAATGTGAGTCAGAAATCTACCCCTAGGATTAGCGGGGCTTTTGTTTCTGAATGGACTTGGGTTGTGTATTTGGGCTGGGGATGGCAACCCGACCATTAACACTTCCGGGCCCCTTCATGGCGTAAAATGCAGGGCCCTCCTTAGCAGACCCTTCCTGGGCATTTGGGTTGGCTGGCAATGAGCGAAAATGGCCGGGCCCTTCCAGCAAAGTGCTCTTTAGTAAATGGGCTGGAAGGAGGCATGTGCTGAGCTATGAGAACGCACTGGCGCACCACAGCAATCGCTTTCCTGAACCCGTTTCAATTTTTTATTATCTCTCTGCTGCAGTGCACACTCATTCCCAGGAAGATATAGCCCTGGATCAGGGAAATAGCAGCACGTGGCAGACTTCCTTCCTTCCTTCCTTCCTTCCTTTAATTTTTTCTTTCTCCCTCCCTTCTTTACCTCCTTCTTTCTTTCCTTTTTCCTTCCTTCCTTCCTTCCTTTAATTTTTTTCTTTCTCCCTCCATTCTTTCCTTCCTTCCTTCCTTCCTTCCTTCCTTCCTTCCTTCCTTTAATTCTTTCTTTCTTTCTCTCCTTTCTTCTTCCTTCCTTCCTTTTCCTCCTCCCTCCTTTTCTTCTTTCCTTCCTTCCTTGCTCCCTCCCTCCCTCTCTCCTTTCTTTCCCTTTCTCCTTCCTTCCTTCCCTCTCCCCCTTTATTTCCTTTTGCCTCTTCCTTCCCTCCTTTCCTTCTTTCCTTCCTTGCTTTTTCCCTTCCTTCCTTCCTTCCTTCCTTTTCCCTTCCTCCCTTTCTGTATGTTTTAATTCGCTGTACCCCGCTCTGATTGTCCTCTACAGAGGAGCGGGCTAGAAATAAAGATTATTATTATTATTATTATTATTATTATTATTATTATTATTATTTTCCTTCCTTGCTCCCTCCCTCCCTCCCTCCCTCCCTCCCTCCTCCTTTCCTTTCCTTTCCTTTTCCCTCCTTCCTCCTTCCTTCCTTTTGCCTCTCTTCATCCATCAGAGGAAGGGGAGCTTCAGTCTGCAAAAACATCCTCCAGAGTTTTGATGGAAAGTGACAAACAAACTTGCCAGGAAAATGAAGGGGGGGGGGGAGGAATATGTTGTTTTGAAGGCTCTCTTCTGGAGAATGCTGGAGTAAACAACACAACCTCTCATTAATCTGTCAGGAGAAATCTGGGGGTGGCTGGCAAGGAGGAGGGCTGGGTTGGTGGTGGCTGCATTTGGAAGAAGAAGAAGAAGACTCTCAGATTGTCCTCCAGCCGCTGAGCGATGGATGGGATTTGGAGTCCAAACTGGGGCCGAGGGCAGATGTCACTTTCAGAGGGTTTCCATTCCTTCCCAAACAATCTTGCATCCCTTATTGGCATTTTCAGAGACAGAAAGTCCTCGGAGGACCAATGAGTTGCAGGAAAGGCTGGCCAGGTTCTGCCATCAAGGAAGCTCCGCATAAACGTCATGCGTGGAAATGCGCCTTGGTTGATGCTCTCCTCCACTTCCATGATCTCCAATGACCGAAATTAGGAGACTGAAGAATTCTTATTTGGAGGGGCGATGCCCCCATTTTACAGTCCCCTCAGAGCTACATCCCCAAATCTTTGCCCATGTCATACTTGCTTGGCGGCATGGAGCAGTGGTTTGAGCATTGGACTATTACTATGGAGATCAGGGACTGAATTCCTGCACGGCCGTGGAAACCCTTTAGAGGTGATCTTGGCAAGTCACACGCTCTCAGCCTTGGAGGAAGGCCATGGAAAACACCCTCTGAACGCACATTGACAAGAAGGGTTTGAAGGCAACAACAAGAACATGCGAGAGCAAGAATAAATTATTTTGGTGCCGAACGCACTTTCCTTAGAGCTGCAAATGGAAAGTCAACGGCAGGTCTTTTGGCCTCTAAGGAGAGAATGCGTTGCAGTTGACAGACTTGTTTTTCCTCCGCATCCTGGAAGGGTGAGGACTATTTGTGCAATTGCCATATTCAATTCCTCATATTTGTGCAATTGTGCAATTGCTTCTATCCCAAAAGTGCAACACACCTCGTGCTTGTTCTGTGCCTGTTTTGATGGTTTCTCCAGCATCTCTGCAAGACCTGACACCACACAGGAGCTCCCAGGAGGAGGAAAAAAGGAGTTTTAGATTTGTAAGTAAATAAGAAACGCCAACATGGTCCAAGTACGATTATTTGGCTTCCTCCTCTTCCTATTTCTTTCTTAAAACAAGAGCTGCTTTTAGTGCCGCCTGCCTGGGTGCAATGCATTTTGTTGGGCGAAACGGAGCTAAGTGGAGAACAGCCTGTTTGCCACGCAGCAAACTCCAGACGTTTCCCCACTTTTTAATATTTCACAGCCCTTTTGAAAGCGGCTTCGTCACAAGGCCACTCATTAACGCAACGGGGTTGTGCTTCCCTGGATGAATCATTTGCACAAAATCACTTGCCAGCGATTCATTTCCACAAGAGAAGGTTCCTTTCTGTTACTGTTATTGCCGTTTTTGAAAGAACAGTTAGAGATGAGCACCTTGACAACATGGGAATGCTCACATTTAGAAATAGGCCCAGCACCATGGAGAACCCCTTTATACTTTGGAGTAAAATCCAGAACGGATTCTCTACCCAAACTGCCCTGGAAGCCCCATTGGGGCTTCCAATCTTTCCTAAAGAGAGGTTATGGAAGTAGTAGGCATTGGGGAAGAGTACATCTACATGTAGAAGATAGTAAGGTGCATCTACACTGCAGTAGTAATGCAGTTTGACGCTGCTTTAACTGTCATGGCTCCATCCTAAAGAATTCTGGGATTTGTAGTTTGTTGTGGCACCAGAGAAGGCTGAAAATACCACCAAACTCCAGATCCTAGGATCCCATAGCATTGAGGCATGGCAGTTAAAGCAGTGTCAAACTGCATTAGTTCTGTAGCGTATGTGCATCTTAAGATCCGAGCATGGATTTGAAGAGAGGGCAGCCCTGGGCAGAATATCACAAAAGAGAAGATTTTACACGTGAGAATCCAAACACTTATGTGATGTGCACCAAGCCGGGCCAATGTAAGACTTGCCCAAAGTGCTCTGCGAGCTATTCTCTGGCTGGAGAATAGAAATAATGCAGCTTGACACCCCTTTAACTTCCATGCTCCATCCTACAGGATTATAGGATTTGTAGATTTGTGAGGCATGAAGTCCATTGGATTCCATAGGATGGAGCTGCAGCACTTAAAAGCCATCTCAAAATTGCATGGTTTCTACAGTGTAGATGCACCCTTACTCAGAGTTTGGTGAATCCACTCTGCAGTTTTGCCTGAGCTGTCCAAGGTACCGAACCCATTCTGAAGCTAAGGACGCATTTCCGGTGGCCAAGAAAGAAGTACACTCGTCCTTCCATGTTTGCGGCTTTGATATTTGCAGACTGGATTATTCACGGATTTGATTAATATGTTCTCTCTAGGAATATCTGGGTCCTCCAATGCAACTCTATGTTCAGCTTTAACTAAAAGTTGCACTGAAAGACCTAGAGATTCCTAGAGAGGACACTCTGCTAGGCTTTTGTAGCTCCTCCAGTGCATTTCTATGGTCAGTGTCTGTCGGACGTTGGCCACAGAGTTGCTCTGGAGGACCTAGAGATTGCTAGAGAAGTGTCCTCTCATGTAAAAACATAGTGTTTTTGTTCTTTGTGGTTCTTCCATATTCATGGTGGTCTTGTGCCCCTAACCCTACCAAATACAGAGAGATGAGTGTATTCCGTCCTCGCTCCAAGAGGAAGGAGAGAGCGGTAAGCAACAAAGATGAGGACCGAATGTATTTCTCATCTTCTTGCAGCTGAGACCAGAGGACTGCGGTCACTTGGGTCTCCTTTATTCTGACCTTTGGCCAATGACCAATGGAAGGTCTCCTTAAGGGGACACTAGGTTTCCCTCCATTGGATGGGGGCCAATTCCCAAAATAGATGGGAAGACGGGTACAGATGCAAGCAAAGAGAGTTGCTCTCCGCAAATGCAATGGCATATCTCAGGTGACATGTTTCTGGAGGCCTGTGTCATGCAGAGGCGTATCTCCTGGTTTGTATTTTGCAAAGCCTTTTCCTCTAGGTCCAAATAGGATTGTGGCCATGGGGTTTTTACAAAGAATGGGGCTTTCCAGGACCGCACATCTCATGTGGGAGAGAAGAAGGCCCTGCTCAAGAGGACACCCACCTTGCAAATCTTCTCCTCTCCTCGGTCAATGTTTCCGTCGCACAACGGCAAGCAAATAAGTCCTGTGAAATTCATTCATGCATTGATTTCTGTGCTTTTCTTTCCCAGTCCTTCTGGGAGGCTTTGGCTGCAGTTCAAGAGTTTTGAGAGGGTTTTTTTTTCCTTCCCCTTTTCTTTCCTGGTGCGGAGGGTGTTTGGTTGGGAGGAACTTCATCTTTTGAGGTTTCTTTTCTGAGGAACTTATTCGATAGCTCAGGCAGCTGAGGGGGAAATGCATTATTGAAAGGCAAGCTGCCTTTTTATCTAAAATTCAGCAGGAATCTTTGACGCAAGGAGAGGAGGGTGAGGATGGGTTATTTTCCAAGTTTCTGTCCAGCGGTTCTTGAGCAGCAGAGATGGAAAAAGAAACCAGGCAGGAGTTGGCCATGGAGGAGGAGGAGAAGGAAGAATAAATCTGGATGGCTGGCTTTTCTATACCAACAGAGAGGGAGGTTAAGGAGGACAGTAACCGAAGGTGGCAGAAATAGTTGCACCTAAAATTGCAAACATCATTTCCCAGCAAAGGCAATTTTCTTAGCAAAGCTAGAAGAGATGCCTTCAGAGAACGCCGTCGCAACCGGCTGGAGCAACAGAGTCCCTGGATGCTGCACATTTTTGCTTTGTAGTCTCAGGGAATGGAAAGACAGAAGGCTTTTCTTGAGTGTTAGGAAACCCAGATGAAGAGAATCTCACATATTTGTTCCCTGCCATGTATTTGAAGGCACCAGATCCTGCCTGGTTTGGAAGCGAAGGAGGCTCAGGCCCACTTAGAAAGTGGACGGGAGACCGCCAGAGAATACCAAGGTAACCCTAAGCAGAGGGCCACCGTAACTTGGAGTTTTCTTGAAGAAGAGAGGAAGCTTGGTGTAGTGGTTGGATCAGTTGGACTCGGACCAAGGTTCAATTCCCCGCTCAGCCTTGGAAACCCATTGGGTGACAAGTCCCACTCTCTCAGCCCAAGAGAGGAGGCAAGGGATTCGTTCTGACCAAGATTGTTCTGACAAAAAACCCCAAAACACAACCCTACAGTTGTGTTTGTCATAGGTTGGGGTCAGCTTGAATGCACAGAAAGATAACTTTGAAGAGACTAAGGGGTGCATCTGCATTGTGTTTGAAACCACTTTAACTGCCATGGCCCCCTCCTACAGAATCCTGGAATTTGTAGTTTTGTGAGGCATGAGAACACTTGGGCAAAGGAGGCTGAAGACCTTGCAAAACTGCAAATCCCCGGATTCCATCGGACGGAGCTACGGCTCTTAAAGTAGTGTGAACCTGCATCATTCAAACCCCTTGTGACGAAACCTGCCATGAAAACCCCATGATAGGGTTGCCTTAGGGTCACCATAAGTTGGAAATGACTTGAAGGCGCACGACATTAATAGCGACAAGTGCACCCTCAAAGAAATACTTCTGTCCTTCTAATTCACTGTTTGCCTCCTCTGTCCCTATCCATGGCCATATAGTGTCTGGGAGCAAAGCAGATGCTGAAGATCGTCGTTGGCCATGCTCTGATGGCTGGAGCATAGCAATGCATAGATCCTCAAGGAATCCTAGAGGATGCCATTATTACTTTCCATAGGGCTCCCTGCAAGTCCTTGAGGATCCATGCATTACTATGCTCCAGCCATCAGGCCATGGCCAACAATATATTTGATACAAATATCAAAGTCGCAAATACAAAGGGATGAATGTAGTGAGTTGGGAGGAAGACTTTCTCCACCCTTTGAGAACATCTCCAAGGACTGCAAAGCTTTCAAAGATGTTCCTGCCACAGGGAGACCATTGGATAGATTATATGTTCTCTCTGGTAGGAATGAATGCTTCAAACAGGCACATCCCTCTTGGTCGGTGGTGGCTCCCATGTCAGTGGAGCAATGGATCCTCTCTGGGTTTTAGTCTGAACTTTAAAAGAACCTCAATGGCTGAACCTATTTTGGGTGGGATATGATTCAGCGTCTTGGATAGCTCAGCATCCTTATGATGTTTTCAAAATGATGACCGCACTCTTTCAAGCGTCCCTATTGAGGCAAAGCGACTAGAGAGCAGATGTTTGGAAATGAATATGCAATGAATGTTTTAGTTCTTGGGAGCAAGAGCATTCTGGGGAATGCCAGCTACCAAAGAAAATTATGGCTGGAAATGTGGTTTTTTGCTTTTGCTTTGTGCATGAAGACTGAGAAACCCCCGTTTTCTCTCTCCAAAAGCAGACCCATCCAACCCATGCAATGGCTTGAGCCTAGACTTTAATGGCTTCTCAGCGGTTGGAGAAAAATGGCCCACAGTAGCCGAGGAACACATTCTCTGTGTGGAAGAGGGAGAAAAAGAGGCTTATAGCTGAAAATTGCTGAACGCTTCTCTCTTGACTGGATTTTTGTCTGGTGATATTTGCTGCCGGGTGGTTCATCTGGCCGGGTTTAGTCATGGGGCTCTGCCTTTGAGGGAAGCCTGGGAGTGGAAGCCTTGCGGGTCTGAAAGAAGCTTTGTACGGAAAAGGCCAATCTTTTTTTGCGTTGCGAGGTGGAGCTCTCCATAGTTCTGGTCTGATCCGTGTAACCGTCTTGCATGACAGCACAGTGGGATTCCCACAAAACGGCATGGGAAACCGGCATTCCCCGTGGACGGTGTTTCTTTGGTGCGTGTCCGTGCGTGTATAAGGATGCCAATGCATGGGTGTTTTATTGCCTTGCATAATTTAATTTGAGTGGGTTTTTTTCCTCTTTCTTTTTGGCTGCAGAATTTTAATTTCATTGAGGGGAGGTCATAAATAAGCTTTCTTTTTTGGCTTCTGGCCTCCAAACCGCTCAGTTCAAAAAGCTGTGCATGGCGCGCTATGCGCAGGCTTTATCTGGCCCATCTTTTATGCTGCAGATCCTAAAGATCCCACACAACCCTTCCCGAAGACCTTGCAAGGGTTGATAGTGGTTTAATGAAGAGGGAAGGAGCCCCATAGCCTCTTGTGAGTGTTTTCTGCTCATACATAGAGACGACGCTATCCTATATACACAGCATCACCGTTTGCCAGGTTCTGTTTGCAGAACCGGTGAAGAGAGAACTAGGAGTTTGTTGTTGGAGCAAAGTGAGGGATAAAGACACATTATAGAAGTCTGGATTGATCTCAGAAGAAGCTGCCCAGATCTGTGCCACTGTAGTTCTAACAGGCGATTCCAGAAGTCAGGGCAAAAGGGCATGCTTTGGATGCTGAAGATACCATCTTCGATCTTCTGGCGTTTCAGTGAATTTGTTTATGGATAGATAGGCTGGGGACAAGTCACCTGTCCTTAATGGATCAATGACGTGGGAAATTGGAAGTATAATCCAAGGGCAATCCAAACGCAATCCTGGGGTTTCACGTTATTGCGAATTAATTCTTCTCACGCAAATTCGGTCAAAAGGGAAGTCACTCCGAATGCAATCATGGGTTTAACGTTATTGCGAATTTAAGCTTCTCACGCGATTTCGGGCAAGGGGGGGTTATTTTCGGGTAATGGGAAGTCATTCCGAATGCCTTCCGAACGGAGCAGGGGTTCAGGTAAATTCGCTAAACAAGCGAATTTACATGAATCCGCATTGGCTCCATTCGGAACTGGGAGAAATTCCTCCCGTTTGAAAGAGTCCAATGCTTGGACTCAGCATAAGTCCAGGTCTTGTGTTTCCGTCTTGCTCAGGACCAAACATATCTTTGCTCAGTGTCTTTGTTGACTGAACTGATGCTCTGGCTGTTGCCTGAAACTTGCTGTTGGTGGGTCACCAGAATAGACTTTAGCCATTGCAATAGCAGCTTTCATTTATATACCACTTCACGCCGCCTGAGCGGTTTACAACTGTAAGCTAATTTACTCCTAATGGGAAACCTCTGAGGATTTTCAGAAGAGGATGAAAATTTTGCCAGGGCTAGAAATAGAGGTCGCAGGATTTCACCTAAAGCAGAAGACAGATTTGGGGATTCTCCTCCCTGGTTCAAGGAAACATCCCGTGAAGATCTCCGCTGGAGAAGAACAAGGGCCCATCTAGCGTTGCGTTCTGTTCCCACATTAAGAGGCAACGGGGAGCCTTGGAGGGAGCACGGCACCCGTTGCTTCCTCTTGTTCTCATTCCCCAGGAACCGATGGAGCGAGGCTGTGACAAAGCCTCGCCATCTGATGCGGCTCAACAGGTTGCGCAAGAGCAGCTGGTGCCACGCTGGGCAACCAGGGACCACGCTGTGCAAGATGAAGGTGCCTTCGTCCGGTGCTTTGTCTCTGACCAGGCAACTAGACTTAATTACGAGGAAAGAGATTTTCACCTAAACTACTGCAATAGTTTGCCTTGGAAAGTGTAGACCTGTTCTGCGCAAGCATGAAGCAGGGCCTGAGCCACGGCTAGAAGAACAGAAGCTTCCCGTGTGAGTTTTAAAAGAACTCTTGGGACTCTTTCAGACGTGGGAAATTGGAAGTATAATCCAAGGGCAATCCAAACGCAATCCTGGGGTTTCACGTTATTGCGAATTAATTCTTCTCACGCAAATTCGGGCAAAAGGGAAGTCACTCCGAATGCAATCATGGGTTTCATGTTATTGCGAATTTAAGCTTCTCACACAATTTTGGGCAAGGAGGGGTCATTTTCGGGTAACGGGAAGTCATTCCGAACGCCTTCCGAATGCAATGGGGATTCACGTAAATTCGCTAAACAAGCGAATTTACATGAATTCGCATTGGCTGCATTTGAAGTTGGGAGAAATTCCTCCCGTGTGAAAGAGTCCTTGGATGGAGATGCTCCAGAATCTGGGAAGGTGTCTGTTTTTATTTTATTTTATTTTACGTACAACCAATCCCAATATATACATTTCAGTTTCTCAGATCCTTGTCCCCCCTCCCCACCATTATTTCTCTTAGCTCCATTTTCCAATATCCAAGCTCACGATTTTGTCTTTAAGCGACTTCTCAAACTTCTTAAAAAGTAGTCCAGTTCATCTCATTCCACCCGAGAGTCCTAGAAGCTTTCATTTATATGTGTTTAATCATTCCATCTTTTCCATCAAACCCTCAGTCCCCATTTTTCGATAATACATTTTATAATTTGGTCCCAACTTTGGACCAAATTATTTTCCTTAATCAAACAGGTTAATTTATCTGCCTTGGCTAGTTCTAATAATTTAACTAACCAGTCATGTATTTCTGGTACAGTTGTATTTCTCCAGGTTTTTTTGCGTATTCTAATCCGGCTGCTATCACCATATAGTAGAATACCCTTTCTTGATCTTTCTTTAGATTGTCCTCCATGATTGTTAATAAGTATAGTTCTGGCGTCCGGAAGCTGTCTGTTTTCAGTTGGGCCTTGATCTTCCATTCCTGGTCCACCACCGTTTGCCGCAGAAGTTTTGGGTTGCTTCTTTACATCTTTTGCAGCAAAGAGAGGGGCATGGAAGATTCACCGACTTTTCCCATAGTCTCTCATCCCTCTTTTAATACTCCTTTAACGTCTCCTGAGTAATTCCAAAGAAAGGCAAAAACAATTTCAGAAAGCAGGGTATAATTTCCTAAAGCTGGTTTTGCAGCTGGGTGGCAGGGACGGTGGTGACACATCTTGTTGCAAATGGGATGTGCGCAAACGGAGACAAAACGGGGCCCTGCTTTTGCACATCCTCTCCCTCGTTCAGCCTCTTTCTCTACTATCTGTTACTTAAAATTCCTCTTCGGTGACTGAAGCCGCCTCCTTCAATGTTGCCTCCGAGGGAGGAGTCAATTAATGTGTCGTTTCAAATTGATTTCTCTGGACCCCTCCAACCCATTCTGCAACATCAATGGGATGCCTTCCAGATGAGATCGGTTCATTATTTATAAAAGCAAAACTCCCTGTATGTATTAAATATGAAAACATTGTATCCGTGGCAGGATGGGGGTTGGAGTTGTTGGGTGTGTGTGTGTGTGTGTGAGAAAGAGATTTGCAAGGATTAGGGCTCAGATGTCTTGATGCTTGTCTCTTAATGCATAGCATTTGCATTCATTATGGATCCTTCTGTACCTCTAAACATGCAAACCGATCCGTTGAATGGATGATCAAAGCGGAGAAATGCAGATCATAAAACATGCTGCGTTCACTCTCAAATGGGGAGAAAAAAATAGTCGGATGTCCGGGTTCATGGAACGTAAAATTGAGAGCTCCAAAAGGAAAGCAACCGGAGAAAGGACAAAGGAGACTTGACATCTCAGTCTGGAGAGGAAGCAACGCAACAAACAACCAGCTTTATCGTAAGTTGAAATGGAACACTCCTATGGATAAGTCTTACACCTGTTTTACTCCGAGAGCATAGAATCATAGAGTTGGAATAGACCCCAAGGATCATCCAGTCCAACCCCATTCTGCCATGCAGGAACTCTCCATCAAAGCATCCCCATTGACAGATGGCCATCCAGCCTTTTAAAGACCTCCAAGGAAGAAGACTTCACCACAATCTCCGAGGAAGGAGTGTGTTCCACTGTCGAACAGCCCTTACTGTCAGGAAGTTCCTCCTAATGTTGAGGTGGAATCTCTTTTCCTGCAATTTGTATCCATTGTTCCGCATCCTAGTCTCTGGAGCAGCAGAAAATAAGCTTGCTCCCTCCTCAATATGCCATCCCTTCAAATATTTAAACAAAGCATATCACCTCTTAACCTTCTCTTCTCCAGGCTAAACATCCCCAGCTCCCTAAGGCGGTCCTCATAGGGATTCATGGTTTCCAGACCCTTCACCATCTTAGTTGCCCTCCTTTGGACCCGCTCCAGTTTCTCAACATCCTTTTTGAATTGTGGTGCCCAGAACTGGACACAGTATTCCAGGTGGGGCCTGACCAAAGCAGATAGAGTGGCACTATAACTTCCCTTGATCTACACACTATACTTCTATTGATGCAGCCTAGAATCGCATTGGCTTTTTTAGCTGCCGCATCGCACTGTTGACTCATGTTCAACTTGTGGTCTACTCCACAATAGCATGTGTGCATGGTTTGTGAGGTTGGCTCTAGGAACCCTGTTTTGCTCTGATCCTCTTTCTAGAGACCTTAAAACCTCTTGTTCTCATTTGAGTGGATGGGAGAGATTCTGCCTCACTCTCCATTAGATCTCTCCTCTTTTGCATTGGCTCCATGGTCTTCAAATTTCATCCATTGACAAGCTGGAAGACTGTTGGTGTCCCACAACCGTGTAAGCCCCTTTGCATGTGTGGTTGCACACTTTCAGCCATTGTTCAATGGAAGGATATGGCCGCCAAAGTAGAGTTCCACCAATGTAGATCCTTTCCCAAGGGTCAAAAATCCTGTTCTTAGCTCCTCCTGTTTTCATTGCAAGGGAAATAATCATAATCATAATCATAATTTTTATTTTTACCCTACCTCTCCTTCTGGATTGAGGCAGCTTACAGTCAAGATAAAATCCAATGTAAAATACATTATACAATTGTAAAAATAAATCCCACTGTTCCCTCCCACCCACCATACCATAAAACTACCAATTAAAACAATCGGACAAGCAAACAGTCAAAGCAATAATAGAGAGATGGGTCAATTTTGGGGTGTTCTACATCTGTGAATTTAAGCCTCAAGCTTTGAAGGTCCTTGTCTTTCCAGGATCCTCCCCATCGCTGTTTCCTGATGCTTGAGAAACATGTTTTCAACCAATATTTTAAAGGAATATTTTCAAATATCCTTTTCCATCTCTACCTCTAGCCCTTTTAAAAACGGCCGGTTGGTTTTTCTGCTCGTAAAACCGACCCTATCCTATTAAGATTGGCCTCTTGTTCTAGAACCAGACCTTTACAATCTGGGACCGGTTTGGAGAGGGCTTGCAAGCCTCTTCGGCCGGCAGAGCCCTCCTGTTCCTTGCTCCTTGGCTGCTCCGGCCCTTCTCCGCTTGGAGCATTTGATGGGAGACGGTGCTCTCAAGATGTGAGCCCAAAAGCCCCTTTGAAAGACCTTGCCAGGTCAAGCTCCCCGCCGAACGCCGCCGGCGAAAGGATGGAGAGGATGCTTAAACTGAAGCGACTTTCCTTTGGCTCTTGTTCCCACCCAATCTGTTTGTTTCCAAAATGCCCAAGGAAAGGATTTATCAGCTCAGGAGAGAAAAGAGGGCTCTTCTCCTTAAAATGTGCATGGACAAGGGCTGCTGTTTCCAAACAAAACACACTTAATCTCTTCACAGGCTGGCTCCGGGAGCTTCCCGAAACCAAAATTGTTGATGCTCACATGCAACCTAAGGACTTATTTTGATGACGAAGGAAGAGGAGGATGGACTTGCCTAGGGACACTCAATGGGTTTCATGGCCAAGCTGGAAATCGAACCCTGGTCTCCGGAGTCCTAGTCTTAACACCGAAACCACTAAGCCACGCTGGCTCTCCAATATTTTCTGGGTTTTATTTAAATATAACTCTGCCTATAGAGAGAGCTTGTAGCGCCTTTAAGACTAACTGAAAGAAAGAAATTGGCAGCATGAGCTTTCCTAGACTTTAGTCTACTTCTTTAGATGTATTTAGATGCAACAACAACAATAATAGTAATAATAATAATATGTAGAGAGGTCTTGTAGCACCTTTGAGACTCACCGAAAGAAGGAAAATTGGTAGCATGAGCTTTCCTAGACTTCAGTCTACTTCCTCAGATGCATTTACATGCAGTAATAATAATAATAGTAATAATATGTACAGAGATTTTGTAGCACCTTTGAGACTCACTGAAAGGAAGAAGTGGGCAGCATGAGCTTTCCTAGACTTAAACCTACTTCCTCAGATACATTTAGATGCAATAATAATAATAATAATAATGTATAGAAATTTTGTAGCACCTTTGAGACTAACTGAAAGAAAGATATTGGCCCCATGAGCTTTCCTAGACCTCAGTCTACTTCTTCAGATGCATTTGTTGGAGTGCAAGCCAGGTACCTTGCCTAGTGTAAACTCTACTATTTGGGGATAGAGTCCAGCAGCACCTGGGATAGCTCTCGTCACGTTCAGTGTTGTTGTTGCTGTTGTTGTTGCTGTTGTTGTTGTTAACTGCTCTCCTGTAGAGTCCAACTCATGGCCACCTTTTGGAGATGAGACCTCTCCAAGCCCCGCTGTCCTCCACTCCTCTGTTTCGGTCCTCTAGATCCAGGCCCACGTCCTCCTTGACTGAATCCATTCGTCTGACATGAGGTCCTCCTCTCTTCTTTCTGCCCTCCGTCATTATTGTCTTTTCTTGTGATGTGGCCAAAGTACAACAGCCTCAATTTGATCCTCTTGGCTTCCGGAGAGATTTCAGGCTTGATCTGTTCATTTGTTTGTCCTTTGGATCGTCCGTGGTAACCTCAGCACTCTCCTCCAGCATCCGACCTCAAATGAATTGATTTTCTTCCTGTCTGTTTTTATCGGTTACTGTCCAGCTCTCAAATCCATTCATGGCAATGGGAAATCCAACGGATGTTTCTGACCTTGGTGTTCAGTTATACACCTTGGCATTACCTTTCCTAGTTCTTTCATAGTATGACCCTTCCCATTCCTGACATTCGTCTGATTTCTTGGCTGCAGTCTCCGTTCTGGTCAATATTTGATCCTAAGTATAAGAAGTATTTTGATTTTCTCATTCGCTAGGTTGGATTTATGTAGATCCTCCACGGTCATTATTTTTGTTTCATTGAATGTTTAGCGGTAAGCCTTCCTTTGCAAGCCAAAGCCAGGCTCCGCTGCTTTGCTGGCACGGAAGCCACCGGCTGGAACCGGGTGCCAATCCATCATCTAAGGACCACTGGTTTAGAAGATTAGATGCCTTGGTTCCACCATCAAAATGGCAGGAAGCCCTCCTGGACCAAATAATATCTGGCAGCCAATGTATGGGATTTGCAGCTGTGCAAATGTCGTTCCTTTGGGCGATGTTGCATTGCTTGTTTCCCCAGTTCTGACTTTTCTACGAAACGAGGAAAGGTCCTCCAATCCTGCAATTGAGATGGGAGATATATTCCCTCTCGCCCCTGACATTGACCTCAGATAGGATGGGATGATCTCAAAACCCAGAAATTAAAAACCGATTTTTCATCGAAGGGACACTCGCCCGAAACGTACAGCTAAAAATCCAAAACGTCACCGGCTGTATACGTTGCATTTCCATGGACGATTTCTCCCCGCGGAAAAAGCACCGATGCCTACCCTGTTTGAGAATCGGATGTGTTAATTTTGTTTTCATTGCCATTGTGATAACATTTTCCTTTAATGCTGCCAGATGAATAAAAATCTGATGATTTTCCCATGGGGGGAAAAAGACGAAGAAGAAGAAATAACCCACGGTTGTCAATTACTCTTACAGGCATTATTCTGAAATGCCCGTCTTCAGCTGCTTTGCATAGAGTGAAAATGAAGCAGGGAAGGCGCCCTGAATCTCTCTTTGACAGGGGAAGAAATGATGTTTTTGCTCTTGCAGGGATTCCTGACTTGTGCATTGTCTGATTGTTACATACTGTCTGAAAGCAGCTGAAATGGGGAAAACGTTGGCGTATAATAGGCCACTGGAAGGCTTTGGGACCTCCAGGCTTTGGGACCCTTTCTGTGCAAGTTGTGCACACTTTGCGTTGCTCGTTGATTTGTTGCGTCGTCTGTTGTCTTGTCCATGTCCTTCATGCAAAGCTTCTTTTCTTTTTCTAATGCATAAAAATAACCATTTCCAGTTATTCTTCACCCTCTGGAGCCCAGGTTGGACACTCCGTGCATCCGAGGAAGTGGGCTCAAGTCTGCAAAAACTCTTGCAACCAACTTCTCTCTTTCAGCTCATGTCAGTGGACTCTTTCATACGAGGCTAAATTGGAAGTATAATTTAAGGTCAATTCGAATGCAATCATAGGTTTTACATTATTGCAAATTAACTCTTTGCACGCAAATTCGGGCAGGAGGGGGTTATTTTCGGGTAATGGGAAGTAATTCCGAACGGAGCAGGGGTTCTTCCGAATGGAGCAGGGGTTCATGTAAATTCGCTAAACTAGCGAATTTACATGAATCCGCATTGGCTCCATTCGAACTTGGGAGAAATTCCTCCCGTTTGAAAGAGTCCAGTGCTACAAGATCCCTTTGCATACTGATTTTCCATACTGGCTATGTCTTTGAAAAGCAAAGGAAGTTACACTATGAGTAGCAAAGCCAGCAATAGCCATGGCCTTGTATTTCCCATTTGTATGTGTGATTGTGAAAGCTGGAAGAAAATCAACTTGTTGGAGAAGTAATAATAATAATAATAATAATAATAAACTTTATTTGTATACCGCCCTTCCTACGATCAGGGCGGTGCACAGCATGAAAAGTTAAAAACATTATAAAAAAGAACAAAGTATTAAAATTAAATAACATTACTGGATTACTGATGCTGGAGGAGAGGTCTGCAGATTCTGCCGTGTGCATTTAAGTCATTTTTGACAGATGGAAACCCCAAGGTAACTCTTATTATGGGGTTTTCCAGGCCATATTTGTTTGCCACCACTTTCTTTCTTGGAGACTGAGACAGTGTGATTTGTCTAAGGTCATGCAGTGAGTTTCTATGGCTGAGCCCTGGTTCCCAGAATACTGGACTAATAATAATAATAGGATTTATTTCTATTCCGCCTTTTCTGGTGGGGAATCAAAGCGGATTACAGCAGCCAAGCAAACAGCTTCATTTCTATACCGCTTCATACTGTCTAAGCAGTCTACAACTGTAAGCTACTTGGAAGCTAAGCAGGATCATCCCTGGTTAGTATTTGGATGGCAGACGGGCCCACAAATATCGAGTGCTATAGGCTAGATTTCAGCGGAAGGAACTGGCAAAACCACTCCTGAGGATTCCTGGCCTAAGAAAACCCTAGAAATTAATGGGGTCACCATAATTCAATGGACAAGCTGAAGGCATATACAGAGAGGGAAGCCTAAGTACCCCAAAGACATCCGATCCCGTCTGATCCTGGAAGCTAAACAGGTTCAGCCCTGGTTAGTCCTTGGAAGGGAACCACCAATGAAGACTAGACGCTGTAGGTGATCTTTGAGAGGAAGGAACTGGCAATTCTTGCCCAGGATTTTCTTGCCTAAGAAAACCCTATGAAATTCACAGGTTCACCCTAAGCCAACAGGCCCCTTGAAGGCCCGACACAATGATCCAACGATCAAACCTCTGCATCTTTCTGCATCTATCCATACGGACATCCAAAAGGAGAAGCAAATGGGTATTAGAGGGCATCAAGCCTGAACCTTCTCTGGCAGCCGAGATGATTAAACTATGGCCGTCATATTTGGGGCATATCTTGAGAAGACAGGGATCAATAGGGCAGAGAATAATGCTTGGCGAGGCACAAGGCAGTAGGAAAAAAGCGAAACCACATTGGTTCCATTAAGAAAACCATAACGGTTGCTCCGAGTTTGCAAGACCTGAGCCTGGTTGCTGGTGGCTTGGAGGTCTCTTGTTCAGAGGGTCGCCAAAAGTCGACGTTGCCTGGATGGCAATAAGCAACAACAAAAATAACAGCAACAACTGGGACACCATTGAGCCCAAGGATTGTAGGGGTGGCATCGTCCCTGGCAGTGCCATGAAATGATACAAGGACAGGCCTCACCCTGCAGTCTATGAAAGTGTCTAAGAAAGAGGCAGTGACTGCGTCTTGTGCCAGTGGATTCCGCGAATTAGTTGTTATTAACTTCTATTATTAAATTCATTCCGATCCTGCTTTTTTTTCTGCAAAGACTCAAGGTGGCTTAGGCATTAAAATAATTACAATATAGCTGAAAGCACACAGAAGGTCAACGTTAAAATAGATTCCAACTTTTAGCACTGTTAAAACAATATGAAGCGTGCGCTTAATAAAAGCAGTTTAAACATACACTTCAAATATTTGAAAGCAGTAAAAAAAAAAAAGAGTCAGTGCAATTTACAGCAATTCAAAAGCCCTTCGGTTAAAAAAACCTCGAGTTTCAAAAGCCGTATCAAAGCAAAAAGTATGTCTTCGGCTGCTCACGGGAAGGATACCGAAGAGGAGGACATTCTGGCTTTATTTGGGAAGGGGTTGCAGAGTTGAGAGGCCACCATAGAGAAGGCCCTGACCCATATCTCTATCAACTACGGGAATTATCACACTTAATTCACATTTAATTTTGTTGGCTGACTACAGCCTGGCTGCATCCCGAGTCCCAGGCGTGTTCAGCAAGTCGCTTTTCAAAGCTGGGAGCTTTCCGACTTTGAAAAGCGGTGCTTGGGACCTGGGACCTGCATCCTGGCTGCAGGTCGGGTTGCAGTTGGGTTAAAAGTCAGTGCGATGAATTCCATGGAGAAGAGAAGGTTAAGGGGTGATATGATAAATTATGTTTAAAGATCATAGTGAGGATGCAGCAAGCTTATTTTTGGCTGCTCCAGAGATTGGGACCCAGAGCGATGGATGCAAGCTACAGGGAAAGAGATTCCACCTTAACATTAGGAAGAACTTCTTGATGGAAATCATAGAAGGGGTGTCATATTGAGGATGGAGCAAGCTTGTTTTCTGCTGCTCCTGAGAACAGGACACAATGGAGCAATGGATCCAAACTAGAGATTCCACCGAAACCATTCGGAAGAATCTCCCGACAGCAAGAGCTGTTTGATGGTGGAAGATGCTGCCGCCTCCGTGGAGGTTGGTGGAGTTTGTCAGCAGAGGTGGAGGGCCATTTGTAGGGTGTGCTTTGTGTCTTCTTACATGGCAGAATGGGGTTTGAATTGGGTGGCTTCTTAGGGTCTCTTCCAGTTCTATGATTCTCTTGCTTGCACGCGGACCATCTGTGCTGAGTTCAACATTGCAGAGTTGGAGCCGGGCATGTGGTGCCACTTCAGATGTGGGAACACAAGCAGAGTGAGATGGCTGAACAGCCAGTAGAGCATCCGGTTAGGCATTTTAAGTGTTCATTCAGCGGTGGAACATTGGTGTATCGTCACAAGGGTATAACACAATCAGTTCACATGCAGAGATGTATGTATGCGTTGCCACATAGATGTAGGGTTGCAGCCGAAGTGTATAGCAAGGGGCAGGGAAGTGAGCCTGGGATGGAGATCAAACCCCGCAGAAGACAGCATAGGATGGCTTTGTGAGCCTGAAACGCCTGGATGGAATGGACAAAGCCATGTTCAGAAATCTGAATGGCACATTGCATGACCTGAGGATCCTCCGGGGCAAAGGAGTCACCTGCATAATCTTAAACCAGAAGTGGAGATGGAAGAGAGGAGTCATGGAAACCTCTTTCTCCCCAAGGCCAGATGCTGGCTAGTGACCTCCACATGAAATGGCCGCAAGGGGGTCAACCCTTGATAGGTATGTCCTGCCCATCTTTTGCCCTCCTCCCAGATTGCCTTGTGGACTCAAACTGTTTTGCGAGGCAGGGGCCCAGGAGATGCCGCCTCTGTTTTCCTCCCTGGCGCACCGTTTCCTCGTCCCTGATTAATGTGGAGCGTTGTCTGCGCAATCTGTCAGGAGGGAGGGGAGCCGCTGCCTTCTCCCTGGACCTTTTGGCTGATGAGGGCAATTTAAGTTGATTGAAGAGGCCATCAGCTGTTCCAGGGAGCGTTGGGATGGATTTGACTGATGGGATGCTAATGGGCCTGGGAAGGAGCCACACAATCCGCAGGTGGAGGAAAGAAGGAGAGGGAGACAGGAGAGATTCCCAGGCAGCCTTCAGGTGAGGAACAAGCAAGGGCCTTTCGGGGGGAGACCCTGGCGGAGGACACCCTTCGACAAAGGAGGACTCTTGCCCCTGGTCACAAGGATCGCACAAGGATCCCATAGGATGGAGCTACAGCACTTAAAGTGGCACCAAGGAGCACTATTTCCACACCATAGATGCACTCTTAGACGGTCACAGGTGAAGACCACCTCTGACCATCTATGGGCCCATTGCTACCTGGGTGTAGGGTTGCAGCTGCCTGTGACCATTCATCTATAGTGTGGAAATAGTGCAGGGCTGAAACCACTTTAAGACCTGTTGAATCCTGGGATTGATAGCTTTACAAGGTGCTTAGCCTTCTCTGCCCAGGAGTGCCAAGTAAAGCTACAAATCCCAGGATTCTGGAGGATGGAGAGCCATGGCAGTTAAACGGGTGTCAAACTGCAGTATTTCTACAGCGTAGATGCACCCTGGATCTCCTGTTTCCTACACAAAATTGTAGACACAAGACTGTGGAGGAGTTTGGACAAGCATGGCTGGCATGGATGTTAAAAATAAAAATGCAAGCAAATATTCTTGTCCTTAGTGAGAGAAGGAGCCTCTACACCTCAGAACATGCCCCTGAGAAAATGGACAGCATCTGCTACAAATGCTTTGTGCAAAAAAAAAGCTTTCGTGTGTGCAACCAACAGTATTTTGTGCAGAAAGCAAAAGGCCCAGGGTGCATCTATGCTGTAGAAATACTGACTCCGTTTTTACTGTCCTGGCTCCATCTTATGGAATCCTGGGATCTGTAGTTCGTTGTGGCACCGGAGCTCTCTGATGGAGAAGGCTAAATATTTCACATAACTACAAACCCTAGAATGCCATAGCATGGAGCCAGGGCAGTTAAAGTGGTTTCAGACTGCATTAATTCTGCAATATAGGTGAAGCCCAAGAATCCAATCGATTCAATGGCTCTGCTCTGGGCTGTGGCTCACAAAGGAGTCGATGTGCATGAACCTTGTGCAACCATGAACTGAATGTGGCCACTAACCCTGTGACTTAGTCCCAAATGGAGGAGACCTATTCAATCTATGGCTAAATGGTGTGACAACACATAAGTCAATCCAATTGATTCAATGGCCGTGCTCCAGTTGTGGCTTGCATTGAGGTGGAGAGCCATTTGAAACAGTGGCATTGGCAGAATGCAACCATGAACGGAAAGTGACCACTGCACAAGGGTCGGAGACGTGTGTCCTCATGTGCAAGGGAACCGGTGCCATGCGCTTGGCACCAGGAAGACCTATGGCCATGGGTTGCATCTGTTCCATGAAGCCCTGAGGCTCTCCGTGAAAGGGTCCCTTTCGCACTCGGAGCGGACGGCTGCCCGCGTCTTCCCCGCCGAGTCGCACACCTGGCAAATAACCACGGCCTGGCGGCTCGGCGCTGGAATTACTTTTGGACGCTCTGTCAAGCACGAGATATAAATTGTGTGATGTTTTTCTAAATGTGTCGCAGAGATTGCCTCTGGAGTGACACCCTCCATTTAGAGATGTCCAGTTGGGTGTAGAAAATTAATCTGCATTTCTTTCCATTTTTTTATCGGCTTCCTTGTGCCCGGCTGGTTCGGAGGGAAAGATTCAGAAAAGCGGGCAGAGAGACAGGCAAGCCAACCCTCCTCCGCTGGAGATTGCAAGTTATTTCCTTCTCACTTGTATTTATTTTTCCCCGGGTCTGATTTTCAGTTGCCTTTTTTTGTTGTTTATTCTTTTCTTACTCTTGGGAGTTGTGAAGAAAAATCCCCGAAGACACACACATACACAGACGCACAGAGTCTACCTGTTGCTCTACTTTATGCATGTTTGACAACTCTTACCCATATATTCCTTTACAGTGCTGCGTTTATGTTTTTGCTCTCTCTGAATATTTGAATTACTGGCTGCTAAGCATTAATACTCTAAAGGCACCAGACCTTGTCTGATCCTGGAAGCTATGCAGGGTCAGCCCTGGTTAAAACTTAGATGGGAGACCGCCAAGGCATATTAGGTGCTGCTAGGCTACATTTCAGAGGAAAAAATATCTCCGAGGATTCCTTGCCTAAGAAAACCGTATGAAAAAAATTCATGGAGTTGCCATAAAAAAAAATCATGCAACTGCATCTGCACTGCAGAAATAATGCAGTTTGACCCATTAAACAGAAGGAAAGGAAAGGAAAGAGAGAAAAATGCACAAGTGCCCCAAGTTATTCCTAGGCCTCATCTGCATTGCAGGAATAATGCAGTTTGACGCTGCATCAACTGTCATGGCTCAGTGCTATGGGTTACTGGGATTTTTAGTTTTTTGTGGCACTAGAGCTCTCCGACAGAGAAGGCTAAATATTTATTTATTTAAATATCTCACGAAACCACAAATGCCAGCATTTCACAGCATTGTGTTATGTCAGTTAAAGTGCTGTTGAACTGCATTCTTTCCGCAGCGCAAATGCAGCCACTGAATCGATTGGATTTACCTATGCATTGCCTCACCATTCAAACATTCATTGAATTGGCCTAGTCTAGTATTGAATGAATTGGATTTACCTATGAATTGACTCACCTTTCAAGCATTGATTGAATAGGTCTACTCTATCTGGGACCAACCAACTGGATTCCTGCCACAGTGTGCAATTCTGCAGCGTTTCTCCTCTTGACCAAGAAAGTCTTTGGCCACTTGTCCCTGCAAACTCCTTCAGCAATGCAATCTGCATTGGGTCTCCCAGCCGGTCATTGGTTGCATTTCATCTGACCTTTCCGCCCCTGTTTTCCTCCCATTTTTTGCTTTTGGGGATCACTGTGGTGTGCACCCAGCGATACTGACGCTCAACTTAAACAAATTACTTTCTTTCCAAACTGCCTTTGAAGTAGCTGAACTTAATGGACTATAACATTTATGAACATCTGAGTTCTTCCCTCAGCAGCTGTAGCATGTTATTGATGACCTAATTGAAATGCTGGCAAATATATTCCAGCCGTATATATGGCAAGCAACAGACTACCCAGAGAGACCCTAGAGTCTGGGAAACCGTATGGTGCGCCTGCAATTTATTAGCGGCGCGGAGCGGATCCTCCACGATGTGGAAACAACGGCAAGCTGGTTCCAATCAGAGAAACCACAAGCAACAGCCACGGTCGAGCAGAAGCCCGGCTCGAGAGGGGGAAAGGGTTGTTTCTTCCTGGATCCGTGCCCTTCACTCTTACACAATTTCTCCATCTTTGTTGCCAAGACTCCTGCGGTGCTTTGCCAGTTCAGATGCTGGAGGACGAAGGCAAGACGGTGGAAGAGAGAGTGGGAGGAAATGAAGTTTCCCCGCGCTCTTTCTGGAGAGAAAGGACTGTTCCCGTTTATGGGCCACCTCCCTTCCTCTCCACTGACAGTTTAACGCAGCAAGCCATGGGCCAATTTTGCTCAGAAGAAGCCACCAAAACCCACATCGTTTTCTGTTCAGGAAGCAGTGTATTCCACATTAAAAAAAATTAGCTTTGCTCTTTGTGCGGAAAACGCTGTTTCCTGCGCAGAAAGTGCTTTTTTTCTGTGCAAAAATATATATGCGAATTTTGCACAGAAAATAGCTTCCTGCATAGAAAAAATGCTATTTTCTGGACAGACAAAAAACACATGAGAAATTTGCACAGAATAAACCCTCAACTGCGAAAATTCTCATCAGTCCAAAATTCTCTGCATTGGCATTTCCTGAGACCTGAGAAACATGCTTTTCAGCCTATCTATATCTATCTATCTATCTATCTATCTATCTCTATTTATTTTCTCCCATCTCTAAGGCAGAGGTTTGGTGACTCTATGCTAGTTGGGACTACCAATAAGATTTAGGTAGCGTGCACCTTAGTATCTCTTTTTTGCTCTCATGGAAGCTTATACTTTTCCCATGGCTAGTAGGATGGGAGATGGACCACACTTGTGCGCTTTGATTTCCTTCGTTGGTTCTGGACTATATATAAACTCTCAGAGTCCATATTTGATGGGTTTTGCCCTAAGGGGAAGGTGCGCTCCAGCCCAAGGAATCCGGCCACAGAGACCCGGAGGGTTGGCCCTGCAGTGATCTCTATCGAATTCATTGCTTTGGGCTTTGAAGGGATGCTGGAACGTGCAGGTAAAAGGACTGGGATGTTCAGCTAAAGACATTGAGTCCACCAGTTGGATCCATCGACCAGCGAGAAAACTGATACCAGTGTCCTCCTGGGTCAGGTTTTGGTAGCAAATGAAGCTTCGGGAGTCCACAATTTGCACCCAGTTCCAGGTGGTAGCCATCAGAGATGCTCTTTTAAACAAGCATCTTAAGAAAATGGCCAGCATTTTGTGGATAAGTGCAAACGGTGGCACATTGTCAGCGCTTGTGCAAGGCTGGGCATTTTGTCAAGGGATGCTCCGAGAGGCTCAGTAGATGCAGCCATTAAAGGGAAGCAGGGAATTGGAGTGACCAAAGGATCTTGACCAAAGGTCTCCAGTAAATCCCATTGAGGTCACTGGGACTTTTATCTCTTGAGCATGGATCAGGTAACTCTGCAAAACTAGGACGGGTTCAGGCCCCTTTGGGATTTGGAGGTCATCCCAGCACTTTGGATTGTTTCTGCATACTTAGCATAGTTTGGCAAACAGATTTTTGGATCTCCACCAGCTCTGCACAGACCCAAATATTTTGACAGCTCCACCCTGCGGTTAGCTGGAGGCCAGTCTGTGCAATGCTTTAAAGAGATGAAATAATGATCGGTTGGGTTTAAATCATTCCCCCGTTCTGCCTGTGTGACTGATACAAAGCGAGAAGAGGACTGACAAGGATAGGGAGGAGAGCCTCACCTGGCAGCTTGTGCGCCTGATGCGAATCCTGGCTGAACCCCCGGCACAGAAGGATGGTGCAAAAGGCTGAGAAATGCTTTGTCCTTGCGGAGTTGCCAAGAAACAACAGAGGAGCTCCAAGAGCACCAGAAGGAACTGGGGCAGGACATCTGGATGCCACTTGATGGAAAAGCATGTCTACCTGGGAATGCAAAGGAAGGGCTCTGGATCATCATCGCCATCATCATTATTGACTCACCGAATAAAAGGCAAAAATCCAACAAAGCGAAGTACCTTGGACAGCTTCTTTAGGCTAAAATCCAGAGCAGATTCATCACCAAAATGACATGGAGGCCACCAACTGCAACTGGTTGAGAGAATGGCTGGCTTTAAGATTCTGGTATTAGTAAATGTCACTTAATGGCCTAAATCCTAAATGCTATTCCTGACTATAGTCAGCTGAAATTAACCCACACAATTCTGGACAATATGATTTTTTTTTAAAAAAATCAGGACTTCATTCCCACTATTTTTTAAACCGGATCGTGATTTGGTCCAAACCGGTTTAAGCAACCTGGTTCTCCCTTAATCTGAATCGCTGAAGTGATTCCAAAAGGGGAGCCATGCTCTAGACTCATTTAACCCACGTCTTTTTGACGATGATTTTTTCCCTTCTTCTTTTCAACCAAATCGAATCGGCACAAGTGGGAACCAGAACTGAGTTGGATTTGATTTCACAATTTGTTCTTAAATGAATCGCTTTGGCGCAAATGTGAACCGGATGCAGATCGGAATCGGTTTATCATGACACGCAGTAAAGCGGAAATGGACGTTCTGTGCAGGAACCGATTCTGTTTAAATCAATTCATTTCCCAATGTGAACCAGAAGTGGGTTATCTGCCTCAGGAACCAGTTTAAACAGAACCGATTCCTTTGTGAACAGGAAACATAAGTGGGTTGTTTTGATGCGATTACATGACAGAAAATGCAACCAGGGCAAATGCAGCGGGAACCACGATCTAATGGCGAATTGATCCATTGATCCGGATCAGAGACCGATTTATCTGTAAGTGGGAATGAGGCCCAGTGGAAATTCCAGAAAGTATAAGAAGAATATAAAAACACCTGCACACGTTCATTCTTGCTTATTTATTTATTTTCAGGAAAGTACCTCTGGGCCGGCCCTCCCGCTCCTTCCAAGTGCCAAGCATCTTCTGAGAAAAGTTACTTCCTTTTGCTCGCCATTCAGAGGAGCCGAGGCAGCCTTCCAGCGCTCTCATTTAAATGCCTGGTTCATCAGTGTCACGGGCGATATTGCGGTGCATCTGTTTGCGCGCAATTAGCAGGCCCAAGAAGTGAGGAGGAGGCTTTGGAAATGACTCATTAGCAGACGACTAACGAAGAGAGGAGCCCGGCCACCCGGATTGCGAGGAAGGAGAAGCAGATGGGATGCTACACACACACACACACACACACCCCGCTGCCGGATCGGGGAGATTCAGAGGTGAGCAACCAAAAACTGGTGGTTCATTACCGTCGACTTTCTCCGGTTTGGATTATCCATTGCTCGTCGGGGGAAAGGGGGGCTTTGTGTTTGAATTTCAATATTTTGTAAGAGGTCAAAATAGCCGCGCTCCGAGTTTTCCAAGGTAGGAGTTGCGTCATTCCCTTCTTTAGTTGTGCATCAGCCGCAACTCTCTGCCCAAGATCTTACAAGGTGATTGCCTAATGCCAGTCTACACAATAGTTTTGGGCTACGCCACTGAATACCAATGTTGTGCAACCTGTGGGATCTCTGCCTGTGCGTTTATTAGAATCATAGGATCATAGAGTTGGAAGAGACCCCAAGAATGGCCATCCAGTCCCATTCTCCCATGCAGGAACTCCCAATCAAAGCATCCCTATTGACAGATGGCCATCCAGCCTCTGCTTAAAGACCTCCAAGGAAGGAGACTCTACCAAAATCTCAGAAGGGATTGACTTCCACTGTCAAACAGCCCTTACTGTCAGGAAGTCCCTCCTAATGTTGAGCTGGAATCTCTTTTGCTTTACTTTGCATCCATCGCTCCATGCTCTAGTCTCTGGAGCAGCAGAAAACAAGCTCCATCCTCCATATGGCATCCCTCCCAGTACTTAAACAAAGCTATATAAGCATCTCTTTTCCAGGCTAAACTTACCCAGCTCCATAAGCCTCTCCTGATAGGGCTTCATGGTTTCCAGACCCTTCACCATTTTAGTTGCCCTCCTTTGGACACATGGCTCCATTTTCTCCACATCCCTTTTGAATTGTGGAGCCCAGAACTGGACACAATGTTATTCCATGTGGGGCCTGACCAAAGCAGGTCCCACCTGGTTTGTCTCCATGTGAGTATTGTGTGTATTGATTGCCTCCATGGGCAGTGAGGGATAATGCGCACTGTTTGCGTCTTCAGTTCCAAGGCATCAAACGGTACACTGAATGCATTGGCAAGCAGCAACACACTGTGCAAAAAGGCTCAGCTGCAAGGCTGGGATCCCATAGATCCACTCCATCAACTGTTGAATGGTGCGTCATTACATAGGTAAAGACTATGGCTTCAATGGACCAACAGTAGGGTTTTAGGCCCATGCCAAATGGTGACACTTGTGGGATTCTGCTTACTTGGCCCTGAACTGAAGATGTCTATTGCACCATGGGCAAAAAAGGCACAACCACACGCACAAGGGAACCAAGCCAGGTTTAAGGATCTGTCCTCCGTCTCTCTGTCTGTCTAGCCATCCATCTGCCTGTCCTTCTGCCCTGTCCGTATGCGTCAGAGGTAACCAGAAGGAACATAAAGCTTATTTGCAAGATTTTTCTCGTCCCCGACAAGGAAGGAGGTCTCGACACATCAGAGCACCCAGCTGGGAGAAATAAAAACACCATCAGACTAGATGACAATTTGCACCCCTTCAGGAGAGCAAAAAGGCCAATGCTCTTTTTGAACATTTCCCATTTTTGTGTCTGTGCATTTATAGACATATTCTGTGAAAATGCATGAAGGGTGTTTATTTTGCAGAAGGTGTGCCTCCCTGCCTGCCTTTCTCTGCCTCTTTCTCTCAGATTCCAGCAGGTGCTTCCTCTTGAAGTGCTGCGATGTGTTTGGAGAGAGAGAGAAAAAGACAAGAACAAAACAGGAGAGAGGGATGAGAAGGCGAGGCACACCTTCCGAACCACTCCAGGACCTGGGCTCCAACAGAGTCCAAATACACACGAACAACATCCGCTTCACCCGTTGCTCTCCCTCCTTCTCTTCTGCCTTGGCTCTTCTCTCCTCCTTTGGCTTCTCATTTTCTGCCATCATCAGCAAAGCGCCCAAGAAATGCCAATCAGGCAATCAGCCTCCTTGGTACGTCTCCGGAGCCTGGAGCTGGAATCAGGCTGGCTTCACCTGATGAAGTTGGAGAGGAGAGGGTCCCCTGGTTGTTTCACTCCTCTCTTGACCTTTCAAGAGGACAGCGGCTTCGCTCTTGAATGGCTGCAAGGCTCCCTTGCTTGCTTATTATCACAAGATGAGCCACAGAGAAGGAGGGAGCTGAGTCTGGGCGCGTTGTCTTCTGCAAAGCCTTTTCCTTTGCTCTCACTTCGAAAAGCAGCCTTCAAAAAGGAGCCCAGGATTTTGCATGCACCGAGCAGCACCGATGGGTTTTCTCAAGCCATGCCAGGCTGGGCGCATAAGCGTGTTACTGCATGTCCGGAGCACGGATGCAAATATTTGCTCATTTCATTCTCACACATAAGACCGAACAAATTCAGATGTTTTCTCCTTACCAAGCGGGATTGGAAGAGGATCTCCCCCTCCTCTGCATAATTCAAAATTATTTTACACCTCCTTCCCTGTGTGTCCTTGGAGACTGAAGGAAGGTTTTCAAAACAGGATTTTGTTGTTGTTGTTGCTGCTATGCTTTCTTTCACCTTCTTTTCCCCATTGTATGGTGCGTGGGCTCCTATCGCTCCACCATCACAACTATGTATGTTAATACACAAGTGCTCACAACTCCACGTGTAACAAAAAGGGTCTCTTTAGGGAAAGTTTTGACCCCAAGGGAACTGGCTTTTGGGAAGCAGATTTGTTGCTTTCGCACATCAGTACCAACAGATTACAGCCAGCCTTTTTGTGGGGGATCTGTGAAAATGGAGACTTGCCGATATTCAAGTTCCATAGGCTTGAATGGGGCGCATGCCTTTGAGAGTGCGCTGGGTGTGCGCTGCGGAAGTGTACCCCATTGATAATAATGGAGGTCACCCCTCCATGAGTATTCAAGACCGCAGACCTCAAGTCCATGGGAAAAGAGGGGCGACTGTGCTTTAAAATTACTACCAGTCACTTGAAAGAACACAATTTGAACCTTTGTATATCCTCTTTGTATGCCTGCATTCGGAGTTGGATCGAACTATGGGTTGACTTGCCATTTAGCGATTGATAGACGGAGCCTAGTCTAGTTGGGACTTTGTTCCAACCATGGATGGTGCTTATCTATACACCTTTAAGGTCCCACATAGTTCCCTGGGATGATAGGAACATCCCCTGTGCATCCTTCCCATTGGTACAAGGGTTAAGAAGCAGGCAGACCGGTATATACTGGGGAAGTTAATCCTTGGGTAAGCCTGTTCTGGTAAGGACTAATTGGGGAGATTCAGGCCTTTAGGACTAGAAGCTTCCTCTGCGTTGTCTTGTTGAGATCCCTTGGTAGAGACTTGGACCATTTCCTCACCTGCCAGCTAGAAATATTGCTGAATTCTTCAGTATTTAAATCTCTCTAAAAGTGCCATTAAGCTCCTCGTTTTGCTGCAATTTACAATTAGTTAACACCATTAACCACGGTAAATGCTGCTGCTGCTGCTGCTGCTGTTGTTGCCGCCTCTGACTAAGCAGCCTTGGCCTCTTTTCGGGTCTTTGGCTCTTCCTTGGCGTTTGCCAAGTGAAACGGAGAGACCCTTGGGATGGCTCAAAAACTGGACAGGTGACCGGCCAATGCGTGGCAGGTGGGATGGGAAAGACTCTTGGAAACACTAAAGGAAATGCTGCAATCTCCTCCATGTGCGAATGGAGGTATCTGGGGAGACTTGGAGATCCATGTCCCTTGGCAAGCCGGGCAAGACCTCCATCGTAGCTCCAGAGAAACTGTATCCAAGGCCTCCCATTGCAAGGTTTTGTAGTTTTCTTTCTGCTCTAGGTCCCTCTCTTTGGGTCTTCTGGGGGCTTGTTCACATCCGTTGGATGGAGAGATGAGACCTCATGAGTTATGAAAGCCAAATCAAAGCCCATGAGGAAGAAGGAGGAGATGAGATGAAGATGTCCAGAACCTTTCGTGTCCTGCCAAGGAGAGCCCTCTTTTAACTCCATCCATCAATACCGTATATATGCGACTATAAGTCGATCTCATGTATAAGTCAAGGGCAGGTTTTGGGACCAAAATTATGGATCTGGATATGACCCATGGATAAGTTGAGGGTGAAGCTTAGGGGCACCTAACAAAGGATGTAAAGGACAAAGCAAAGGAAAAACTATGCCAAAGAACTTACAAAATCCCTGTTTGTGTTCATACTAAAGGCTGGATGGATGAGAAAATAGAGGGGGTTTAGTGCTTCCAGGACAGATGGCACTTTAGCCTTTCACCAGGGGATGGTTCCTTTGTTAAATGAGAATTAAAGTGCAGTGCCTATATTGACCCATGGAAAAGTCAACAGTATTTTTGGGTCAATTTTTTTGACTTGAATATATAGCATACAGTATCTCACGAGCATTTGACGAGCTGCCTTCCTTTTCTTTTCTAACCTGCTTGAGTATGTGGTCCTAGCAACCGATGGCCCTTAGGATCAGGTGTGCATGTCTTTATGGGAGCGGGGAGACTTTCTCCTTTCTCAGACATTAATTGCGTTTCATCCCTTTCTATCTCTTTTTCAACCAGGAGAGGACCATCTCCCTCATCCGCTGACCATTGGCCTGCTGAGTCCTTCATTACACAATGGGACTTTTGCATTTTTTGCCCAGATTGTGCAGACTATACCTTCATGGAGAGAGGGCCGAAAGGAGCCGGGGAAGGAATGGGGTAAATCACTGGAAGGGGGCCGGGGCTTGACCATGGTGCATATATTTTTTGTCTTTCTTGTATTGTTGTGTATCCGTTGCAAAAACAGGAGGATTTAAAAGAAAACAATAATGAGATACAAAATTCTGAATTACGAAATACTAACAATGTTGGGCTGGTCTGTCCTTGGTGCAAGAGAGAGCAAGATGGAAGGCCGCATGAAGGGAAGGAAGCCACAAATGAGCAAAGGAACATGGTAGCACCAATGAATGGTGCTGTTAGCTGCCCAGATTCCTCATTGATTGGGCGGGATACAAATAAATTTACTATTATTATTATTATTATTATTATTATTGAGAGAAGGGCAGGATGGGGGGGGGGTGATGGGCCGGTTGCAAATTTGGATGGTTTGTGGGGTTAGGTTACCAAACCCTAGCGATGCTACTGATGCTACCTCCTCCAGTTCCAGATACGGGAGAAACGTTGAATAATTGGGATTTACTTACATGTCGACTCATCTAAACATTGATTCAATGGGTTTACTCTATTTGGAACTAACCAAAAGGATTCAGGCCAATATGAGAAATCCATGGCCAAGGGCTCGGATCCCGTGGTGTCTCAGACACACGTGAGATTTCCTTATGGAGATACACACGTTTAATACAAGTATCCCATTGATTCCTCTGTGCCCGTTTGCTCCTTGCTTATTTTAATTGGATTTTAACGGGATTATTTTAATGTTTAACGGATTAATTTTTGTTTCAGAGGAGGTAGGGAAGTGGGGATGTTGGGATTTTGTATGAAGTTTTAATATGCAAGCCGCCTCGATGATCTTTGACAGAGCAGCGGGTTATAAGTACATTTTATCATTTATTATTAGTGCCACCATGGATGCAGATATCCCTGCATATTCAGTTGTGCGTTTAGTTGCTGGGCTTTTCCATTTGCAACAAGGCTTCTGCTGCACCATAAAGTGTGCATGTGTTTCACACTAAGCAATGCTGATGTAGGGTCTCGGCCACGGTTGCCTCACATTTTTGTTGTACTCTAACACCGCAGTGTGTCCAGGGTGTGCTTGTGTGTCTGATTTTCATTGCAGCCACGTTACTTGTTGAGCCGGCGCTTCAGCCTTTAACCTCACCGTCCGTCAGAGCAAGGTTTTCTTGATTTCCACCGTTCGCCCCTAAACTATTGTTCGCTTGGGGACGGATTGTATTTCTTAAAACTCTCCGGGGCGAACAGCAGCTTTGAGGGAGATGCAATTTAGATGAGAGAAAGGAGGGTGAGCTGGAAGGATTAAAACACCTTTCCGAAAACCTCTGGCACGCTGAGAACCGGCTCTCCCTGTGGCTCCATTAAAATAAAACAACAACAACCCCGAAACGTCTCACAGCCCTGTTACACAACACTTGCGGGTTGGCCCTTCGGAGGCCTTTCTCGCTCTTCCAAAGCTCTGTAGAAGTTCCGGCAAGAAAAGGAGAAAAGTCTGTTTTGCACGGATACTCTTAGGGTGCATCCAGACTGTGGAAATAATGCAGTCTGACACCACTTTAACGGCCATGGCTCGATCCTGGACAATGATCGAATTTGTCGTTTTGTGAGGCACCCCCAGCACTCTTTGGCAGAGAAGGCTGAACACCTTGCAAAACTACAAATCCCAGGATTCCATAGGATGGAGCCACAGCACTTAAAGGCGATGCCAGGCTACATTATTTCTGCAGCGTAGATGCAAATAATAATAATAATAATAATGATAAGCTTGCCTCTAACCACAGATCAAGGAGTGCTACAATAAAGAATAAAAATACATAATACAGTAAATCATAAAACATCCCCAACCTTCAACCCACATAAATATAAAAACACATTAATTATAATTCCAAGAATAAGCAATTCCAAAAATTGGGCCATTCTCTAGATGCATTTAATCCACGCCTTTTTGATGCTGATTTTTTCCCCACTTCTTTTCAACCAAATCGAATCCGTGCGAGTGGGAACCACAAGCGGATCAGAATTGATTCAAATATCCCCCTTCGGCCAGCTGGAACTGAATAATTTTGAATCAATTCGTCGGTGAATGAGAACCAGAAGTGGGTTGTTTTGATGCGATTACATGACAGAAAATGCGACTGGGGCAAACATAGTGGGAACCATGATCCGATGTTGAATCCATCAATCGATTCGGATCGGAGACCGATTTATCTGCACGTGGGAATGAGGCCTTGGTGTTCATTGGTGATCTCCCATCCAAGGTTGGCCCAGCTTAGCTTCCAAGATCAAATGGGATCTGATGCCTTTTTGGTATTTAGGCCTCTGTGTATATGTGCTTTCATGTCACCTTTTGACTTATGCTGACCCCATGAATTTCCTAGGATTTTCTTAGCCAAGGAATACTCAGAGGGATTTTTTCCAATCCCTTCCTCTGAAATCTAGCCTCCAGCAGCTGGAATTCATTGGCAATTAGATTAAAATTAATGATGAAACAGTGAAAATTAGGCGATGATGAGAAGAGCTGTAGGCAGATGGAAGGTATCTTTTGGACAGGAGGTCGGTCTTAGGACAGAGTGGACAACTGCCCCGGGTGCGGACAGGGTCAACTTGTTGGGCATCTTGGACGCACCAGAACGTGGCATCACCTTCAGCTGCCATTTTGTGCCACGGAATAGTCCCCAACTCTGAATAGTCTTTGAAAAACAAGCAGCTTTGGATGACTTTTCTCTTAGCGAGGAGGAAAATTGGGGGAACGTAATTTACGAAGATCAACCTGGTCCTGGTTCTGGCAACTCCAAATCTGTCGGGATCCGCTCCTGCCTCCGAAAGCTTCCACTCCGGCTTAATTTTGTTCCAAGCCATCTTTGGGATTTCAGGTCATCTGGGTTGGGAAAATAAACCAGAACTCTCCAAATCCAAGGCTGGGTTCTCTCTCCCGGAATCCGGCAGCGTTACGCCGAGGGAGCAAGGAGAGCCTTTCTCTTTCAAGTATTGGATTTAAAGCTTAACGTTGGAAATCTCAAAGCTTGCAGAGATATATATTAATAAACAGGCATTGCCCTGCTTAAAGTCAATACTTTCTTTATAACCCGTGGTTTCTGAGCCTGTTAAATAAATAAGAAGGTTCGCGAACCTGGCAGCGCAGGAAAAGAGCAGGACTCGGAGAATGCGTGCTGTGTTTCTATAAGGCCATCCTAAACACTTTCCCCTCCAAATTTGTCTATATGTAAATATTTATCTATCCATCTATAAATACACACACACACACATGGTATGTATACACACACACACACACACATGTCTATACATACATATATGTATATATATATATATATATACACACACACACACATATACAGACACACGTGTATATATATATATATATACTGTATATACATACATATGTGTATATATGTGTGTGTGTGTGTATATATATACATACATACACACACACACATATACACACACATGTGTATGTGTATATATATATATATATATATATATATTGTATATACATATGTGTATATATGTGTGTGTGCATATGTACACACACATACATATACATGCATGTGTGTATATATACTGTATATACATACATATGTGTATATGTGTGTGTGTATACACACACACACATACAAAGTCCCTTTTCAACCTCCTTCGCACCCAGATCTCTCTCCAAGGGCAACCATGAGGCGGAAGGTTCACCAGCCTCATTATTGTCAGAAGGATCTGGGGAAATTTGGTCGGCAAGAAACTTTGTCACTTCAGCAGAACACAAAAACGCAACCTCAATGCATCTGCCAGTCAGCAGAAAAGTTTAAAAGAAACAAAACGGGAAAGAGAAGAGGAGGAAGCTTTTGAGGAAGGTCCGTAATGAAAAAGGCAACGATCTATTGAGGACCGGAGATAGGGCGAGCGGATAGATCACCGACGGCTCGATTTTAGCCAAAGTTGCATTTAGGAAGGGTAACCTGGGGTGTTTTTGGCTGCAGATGAGCTATCGATCGCAGCGAAGGAAGGACAAAAGCAAAGGAAGGGCCACTGAATGGTAGAGGTGACTTTGGGCCACATTCAGAAAAGGCTGGCTTTGCAAAAGGTGGGCCTGGAGTTGGAGAAATGAAATGATGATGATGATGACCTTCCATCTATAGAGGCCTCTTATTAGTTTATAAGGAGGACTGTTGTACCTCTCCACCATTTTGCACGGAACGGTTGTCTCTATCCTAGTTATGCTTAGTCCCGAATAGATTAGACTAGGAACCCACACTTGTGTACAGATGGAAAAAAATATTATAAATATATATATATGTATCTTGAGTTTCTTGAGTGCTGAGAAGGCAAATCCTAGATGGATGAGAATCTTTACAGTTCCAGACTTATTCTGAAAAATTCAGTTTTTCAATGCACAGAATGTGACAATAACGTTTCTGTGTAGAAAATGTTATTTTATATGCTGTGAACAAAAATCCACCCACGTTTCTTTTATTGTTCTTGCATTTTGGCCTAGGAGGAAAAATTGCAAAAATTATTCACTTTAGCCTGAAATGTGCAAAGATTTTAAGTCGAGGGAGGATGGCTTCCTTTTCTCGCTGCCATTGTTTGAACCCCGGAGGTGCGTTTCTCTCCATCCCTTCCGTCCGTCTCCGTTTGTCGGTTGCTAAGTCCAGGAAGCAAGGAAGTCTCCAAACTCCATTAATGCCAGTTCATCTCTAATTCTCATATAAATTCAGGAGGGTTCCTCGGGGGCCGTGTTTGCTAATTTGAATGACTGACAGCCCGGCGTTCTCGGGAAACGCTCTCCGTTTCAATAACCTGCCACGTCGCCTCTTGAAAGGAAAACAATTGTACTTGTCACATCACCTGTGATAACCTTCGGTGGCGCGAGCGCTCCTCTTTTGTCGGGGCGATAAAGCCGGCGTTGATATGTAATATACTGAGCCCGCCAGACAGCCTCGCGGATTGTCTCTCCGTTCGCTAATTAATTTTATCGGCCGCGTCATCTTTTTCACTCGAGCCCAGGCAATCCTAAGCTTTGCGGGATTGATTTTCGCGGGGACGGCGGAGAGAGGCTCCTTCTTTGCCAAGCTCCGAGCCGGGGCTGAGAGGCTGCCCTTGGTGCTCAAAGTTGACTCTCCGCAATGTCCGAAGGCCTGGAAAACCCAAGATCTCCCACCGACGCTCCCATCGTCGCCTCCTTCTTTGCCGACCTGAGATAAAGAATCACCAGACAAAGCCTTTGCAGACTGCGGGAGAGAAAGAGCAACGAGGTGCCGTCAAAGGAAGGCCGGGCGCAAGAGAGACGACGCAAAGACACCCGTGCTTTTTGCAGAAAGAGATAAGCCAACTGTGGAAAAAGAGAAGGGCACATTCCCCGGGCACCAGCCGGTGGAAGATCTGCTCCGGGTTCTAGGCTCTGGGTTCTAGGATGTGATCCGACCTGGTTCTGTTTCCGGTCTATATCAGCGTTGTACAGTTGGCCCTCCAAAGCCCCAGGTTCAATATCCATGGAATTGAGTCCATGAATTTAATCAAATGGATTTTAACCCAATGGAATTGAATTCAAGGATTCAACAGCTTGAAATTGTTAAAATAAATAAATAAAAGAATTCCAAAAAGGAAATCTTTCTTTTATATGAATATATATATATTACTTTGCAATTGTATTTAATAGGACTTGAGCATCCATGGAGTTTTGTATTTGTGGGGAGTCCTGGAACTAAAAACCAGCAAATACCAAGGGCCCACCGTGATGATGATGATGATGATGATGATGATGATTGTATTTAATAGGACTTGAGCACTCATGGAGTTTGGTATCTGCAGGAGTCCTGGAACCAAACCCTAACATATACCAAGGACCTACAACAACAACAACAACAACAACAACAATACCCTATTGTATTTAATGGGGCTTGAGCATCCATGGATTTTGGTATCTGTGGCGAGTCTAATAATACTAATAATAGTAATAATAATAATAATAATAATAATACCCTGTTGTGTTTAATGGGCCTTGAGAGTCCATGGGTTTTGGTCTCTGTGGGGAGTCCTGTTACCAAGCCCCAGCAGATAGCAAAAGTCCACTGTATACAAGCTCCATTATAAATCTTCTCAGTCCCATTTTCTGAATTTTAAAAAAAAGATAATAGTAGAAAAATGTGTATTTTGGACTGCACATGTTTTCCTCGTATCACGGGCATTTCTCTTCGATCCCTTGTTTCCTAACCCACTCCTTGTTGCACACATCTTTGAGCTGGGAGTTATTATACAACGTTTGAAAAAAGTGCACAATCTTTGGGGTCCCTCCGCTCCGCTTTGTGTACGAGTTCAGGATGTGCGAATGGGGTCGGTTCACCGAAAAATGCAAACCAAACAAATTTCCCTTCTTCTGTCCCTACGGTGTGGTGCTGAATCCATCCATTGTCGGGTGTGTGTGTGTGTGTGTGTTTTTTTTCTGCTTTTGGCTTCAATAAAAGCTTTTGCCAACTTTTCTTATTTGGCCTTTTTCTAGCGTAGCATCCACTTGGAAGATTTATGGCTTCCTGTTCTTTCTTTGCCTTTGCGTTGCATGGAGCACCTGCCTCCGATTCAACCCTCTGCCCGGCTTCTGCAAGGATTTCAGTTGCAAAATTGCATTTTCTGCCTTTCAGAGAAGAGTTGGCCGAAGTATCCAGGGAAGAGGAGCGTTGTATAGAAGCTGATTCATTCAGTAAAATCTTTTGGGGTGGAACTGTCTACTCCACAGCAAAGAAAATGGGAAAATCTCTCCTGAATCAGTACTTTTAGAATATCGAAATATATTGTTCCGATTCCTCTTGGTTACTCTCAACCAGAGCAGAGCAGATGCGGATTGGAATCGATTTAAATTTGCCCTTCGGCCAGCTGGAGCGGCTCCATTTTGAATCGACTCGTGCATGAATGTGAACCTCAAGTGGGTTATTTGAGAGGGGGAAAACGCGATCGGTGCAAATGTAGTGTGAACCCCGCTCCGCTGTCGAATCGATCCATCAATTCAGATCATAAATCGATTTATTGGTAAGAGGGAATGAGGCCCAAATGTCCTTCAGATGCTGGTGGGATAGACCTCTTCTGAGCATCTTGAACCCTGTTCAGGTTTGTCTTGGTGAACATGGCCATACGGATAAAGTGGTCTTTGCAGGGCACAACTGACCACCTACAAATGAATTGTTGAAAAATAAGGGAGAATCACACGCTCCCTATAACGTTGCCCCACATTGCTCTCTCTTCCCATTTCTGCCAACTTGGTAGGCATAGCCTTCATCGGATGAAGAGGAAGGTCCCATCCCGAACCTTGGCGCGATGGCGACTGTTCCAGATGACCTGTTTGGCTTCCACAGGCGAGAGAAAGAAAACGCACCTCAGCGACAAGACGCTTCTGTCAGAAAGCTGAAATCTGATCAATACCTGATTAATCTGGCGGAGAAATTAATGTATTAAAAGCCGTGATTGATGCCGAATACATTTTCTCTCGCCTATCGATCTCTCCGTACTTCTTCGCCCGAACGTGCCAAAGTGGTCGGGCCAAGAGCCTGACGGAGCCAGGAGCGCATTCATCTCCTTAAATTCTTTGGGGTATAATTTACTAAGCGCTGCGACCGAGTGAGTTAAATGCGGTGCCATCGATCCATCTGCTGAATGGTCTGATTGGATTGGCGCCGCGTCCAACTCAATAGAAATACGCTACTGGGTCAATAAGTAATGTTGGTAATTGGGGAGCTGGTCTGTGAAGAAAGATTGCCCACCTTTAATGAAGGAGCCGCTTTCCCGATCCCTGCCTTGTCCTGTCTTCCCTCTTTTTATGAACTCCAGGAATTTCAGTACAGACTTGGATTTTGGTGTCAGGATAAATATCGGAAGAGATTGTGGAAGGCACTTACGGCGGCCGGTCCCGAGATCTGGAAGAGAAGCGTCCATCTCTTAGATCCACCAGCTCACCTTTGCTGGTCTCTCTGACTCCTAGTCCCAGTTGTAAGTCCCTAGAAGAAGACTTCTTGAACCAATGGGATTTCCACCATGTGGATTCACCAATCAATAACTGATTGATTTGTTTTGGTGGGTGAAGGACACGGTGGGTAGGCAGAAGCTTGGAAGGAAACCCAGTTTTCGTTGCTGCTACAGCAAACTCGTTGAATCAATGGGATTTCCATAAGTGTCGATGCACCATTGGGCAATGGATTCAATGGCTTTGGTTCAATGGTTGCCACTTTTGGTCCTCCAGGTGGTTTGGGCCTCGGTTCCCATAGTTGTTGACTGTTGGTCAAGTTGGCTGTCGTTGACCGTTGGTCATCGTTGTTGACTGTTGGTCAACTTGACTGTTGGTCAAGTTGGCATGATTCTATGGATGGCCCTTGTAGTCTCTTCCAACTCTAGCTGAAGTCCAAAACAAATGGAGAACCAAAAGTTGGGAACAACTGATCTAGTTGGATTTACCAATGGGATCCAGGGGTGATGTGTGGGCAGAAGCATCATTAACCCAACTAGAGTAGATCCATTGTAAACAGGGGGATTTACATAAGTGGAGATTGACAAGTTTCCTTTATTTCAGTGGATCTACTCTGGTTGGGTCCAACCTTGGAGCTGTTTAACATCAATGCCTTCAAACTCCTCAGTTTGTCATCATTAGCATCCTCACAATGTGAGTTTTGTCATAATTCAAAGTCAGAAGGATGGCAACGTTAGCATTCGACAATATTAGCTGAGATCCTGCGTCAAGGAGGCAGAACGTAACTTCAGACTCACAGTACGTGTATTTGTGCACGGTTGCACGTTAGTGAATTGCAGCACTGCACAACTAGATGTGGAAAGAAATGTGAATTCTTGTTGTGGCAGTGTGTGCCAATATGTGCAATAACGGGGTCTGTGGGGTCCTCATCCACATGAAGAGAACGGGGCCGGAGAAGGGATTGGTTCTGGCGAGCCTCCTTTTCCAAGGTCTAGCTTGCGGTTGTGCTGTTGCCGGATCTCAGGGTTGCAGGTTTTGGTTTTTGTGGGTCATCTCCAGGCAGGAGATGAGGGTGCAAATTCTCTGGTTTTGTGGGGCTCGGCTTTGGGCAAGAGGAAAGGCCAGGCACAAATCTCCAGCTCAGCTATCTACAATTTGCAAGAGTGAATTGATTTGTCGCCGCAGCTAGGCAAAAGTTGTGTGGGGTGCCTAGGCATGTCCTTGGCTTCCTTCTTCCCTCCCGGTTGTTGCGGTGCCAGAGTCCACCTTCCGCTCTGCTCTGCATCCTCCTCCGGACTAGATTAAATATTCCTTCTTTCTCCCCGAGCAACTTAATGCATGTTAATTAATGCAACTTAATTCTTAATGCAACTTAATTCCCCCCAAGCGGTTAGTACTCAATTTGCATTACGTGACATGAGACCAGGTCTCTAGTTTTGGCTTTGGAAATGAACAGCCTGGGGTTGATCTTGAACTGACAGGCCTATGAAATATCCTCCTAAAAAACCTGGCATCCCAGTCTGGAGTTTTTTAACTCTGCAGGCCAGGATTTAACGGTCATTTTTGGGCAACTGTGAGCACACATGAGTCTCCGAAGGGTCCGGTTTTTCCTGCCCCGGAGGGGTCTCCTGCGAGGAATGCACAACGGCCGGCGTTAACCATGAAGCAGCCTTCTGGAAATGTCACGTTCCCTCCCCGCGCAAAGAAAATACAAAATCAATTTCCTTCCTCGGCTTTTTGCAATTTCTGTTTAAGCAGTTAACCAGGACCGTTTGGGAATTCATCCGCTGGAGCTTAAAGAGCTGTCAGTTCGGAGCTTGTTCTGCGGCGGCATTCCCGCTCCGTCCTTGGCAGCCCAAGTGGCCTTTTGGGGGCAAACGGCTGCCCATTTTGGGTCAAGGCGGAGGCATTCACCCAAATGGAATAGCTCTGTTGGCTTTCCTTGGATGGGCATGCAAATCCTTGGCTATTTCTTGTGCGCCTTCAAGTCGTTTCCAACGTTTGGTGACCCTAACGCAACCCAATCGTGGGGTTTTCACGGCAAGATTTGTTCGGAGGAGGTTTGCCGTTGCCTTCCCCTGAGGCTGAAAATAATTATAATCATAATTATATTAAATTTTATTTTTATCCCGCCTCTCCCATAGGATCGGGATGGGTCACAACCATAATACATAAGCAAAATACGTAATAAAAACACAATAAAATACTGTACGTAATCCCCTTATCCCCTTCTTAAAACTAATCCACGTAATGATAAAAGCAACAACATTATAAATGCAATTAAAAATCACTTAAAATAGCCATCCCTGGAGGGAGACATGGGACTTGCCGAAGGTCACCCAACGGGTTTAGGTCGAGAAAATTAATATTCCCCCACAATATTCCCCTCATATTTGCATGTCTCTAAAAGGCTGCTAAAAAGCTCCCTGTAATAAAGAACAACAACCAAGGCTTTTCCTCCCCCTTCTTTTTGCATGAAAAATTGTTTTCTGCATAGACGGGGAAATGTGTTTTCCGCGCAAGGGATCCATTTTTGTGCACAGCGAGCATTTTTAAATGCAATAAATAAATAAATGAATAAATATCAACGTGCAAAACCCCCATTTTCTCCCCTTCCTGAGGAATGATCATTTTGCAAGAAATCCCAGAATTTCATAGCATTGAGCCACGGCATTCAAAGCGGTGTCAAACGGCGTTAGTTCTGCAGTGTAGACGCAACCGTTGTGCATTCCGCGTTGCACAAGGGGACAACTGGCGGACACACTTTAGCAAATAGTCTCTTTGTTGCACAATGCTGATGTTCGGCAGAAGGATGAAATACGTCAATGTGGGTTTGCATTATGCAAAGATGATGGAGGGGTTCGCTCTCCTGGTTCTCCTGGCGGGATCCTTGCTTCCTTCTTGTGTTTTTCTGACATCTCTTGTACCTTTCCAAAGACATGATCCATGGCGGGCACCGGTTGTTTTCTTACAAAAGGTGCCATCCCTACCCCTGCCTGCATCCCAATGCTTCATGGTGTTTCCCGGAGAAGGCATTGCCGTTCGCATCCTCGGAGGCCTGGGCTGCTCTTCAAAACATCATATATTGCAAGTGAAAGGGGAACAAGGAACGGCTTGGCAGCAGAGAATTGAATTAGCTTGGCAGCGCCACGACACAAAATAAGACAGATATTGCACAGAAATATAATTGAAACTGTATTATTCAGCCATCCCCGCCTGGTTATTTGTCAGCCTGGGCAAGCGGCGCACGTCGCGAATTAAAATGGCGATGGATTCCAAAGTTGTTTTAAAGCGTTTTCTACCTCCGGCTCCTTTTGAAACAATTATCTCGAACTGTCACCGAAGAGCTGAATCTCGGTTTTTAAAACTGGGCCTTGGGAAGGTAATGTATTTCCGCTACGTCTCGGGCTTTGCTGGGCGGACAACTCGGATTATTATACACTTTTAATCGTCGGAACGAGGTGGAGGGATGGAGATGAAATGCTGCCCGGTGCCAAAAGTGTGCACCTGGAAAAAACGAAAGAAAGTGGCACGTGGTTTTCCAAGCGGGCCACAAAGTTAGCCTTTTGCTTTTCTCCTTTGTAGGATGGGCTTTGTAGGATGGTTTGCTATGGCTGACATTATAGACATAAAATCTGAAAACTCTGAAAAGTATTGCATGAATTTCCTTTCCTAAGACATCCTTGCGCTGCCTGTTTTTAGGGTTGCAATCCAGGAATAATCCAGTTAAAAAGATGACGCTAAGAGAAAGGAAGATACGTTCATAAATGAAAGTGAGGATTTTAAGACGGAAAATATAGAGTTGGGGACAAAACAAAGGAAGTAATACTGAAGCAAAGTCGAGGTAAAGATATTGACTATAGATGAACGCTACATAGTACTTAAATGTCCATATTTCCATCGCTGGCATCTCTTTCTCCTTCCATTTTTTAGCATAAACTATTCTTGCCGCAGCCGCCGACATATAAAATAAAAACTTTTACCAAACTGTGTCTCGATGGGCTCCTCTTCTGTTAGAAAGAAACTGCATTTCCCAGGATTCCTTAGCATTGGGTTATGGCAGTTAAAGGGATGCCAAACTGGATTATTTTCTGCAGTGCGGATGCATGAAAGTGTGCATGGGTGATTATTTCATGGGGTCTTTTAGTGCCCTTATATCTCAGACCCCAAAACCATTTGCTGTCTCGGGTGAAAAACCCAAACGATGACCCCATTGCTGACCCTGACCCCAAATTTCTCTGAATCTTGCCCTTCGTGAGCAATATAATAATATAGTATATTATATTATTATAATATAATACAATATAATATAATTTATATATTATATAATAAATAATAAGGGCAACCATATTAAACAAGATTTTTTTAGCAACCTCCACAACATTAGCATTTATAATTAGAGAAACGTGATTTAGCAGCAACGTGAAGATGATTAATTATTAAACATCATTTAACCGTCATATAACCGCTGTTAGTGAAAGAACCATTATTTAAGACTATAATGATTATTAATAATTCAATAGGACTATTTAACAATATGGACAACATTAGTTAATAAACACCTTTGTGTAACCGTGTTTTTAACATTGTTAATGATTAAATACGAGCATTTCAAAAGAACATTACTGGCTCAATAATAATGGGATTTAACAGTAACACCGTAAATCATTAAATATTATTATTAAACCACGAGGTAAATTTTGTTAACATGATTTGACGGGATTAACATCCGTAAAACGGATAGCATTAACTAACAAGAACGTTAATTATTAAATAATTTTAGCATTAGCACTATTAATTTTTAAACATCAGCTCTGTTTAGCAACGCTAACATTATCAGTCTTTAAACGAAACCCAGTTGAACACTAACATTGACATTATCAGTCATTAAATTAATGTTACTGAACAGCTACAAAACAACAGTAATAATAACATAATTGGAGTAATAATGCTTATTAATATTTTTCTCTCACTCACCTCTGTTTGGATCAAGGCAGGAAGCAACGATGGATTAAAATGCAGCGACAGATCGCACCAGTTAAAACAGACCTAACACCAGTTCAAAGAGCACATAAAACCAGTTCATAAGCAAAGCAATGGAGCAATTTTGCATTTCTATGACTATTCCTACAGTTGGGTTATAAAGGTCCTTTCTGGGCACCAGGTCACTCCATGCATCTGAAGAAGGAGACCAAGTCTATGAAAGCTTAAGCTGTGACCTCTTCTGCTCGGTTCGTCTCAAAAGCACTACAAGATACTGCTATTTTCCAGACCAACAGAACTATGGCTGCATCTACACTGGAGAAATAACCCGGTTTGGCACCGCCGCTTTAAGTGCCCTGGCTCAGGGCTATGGATTTCTGGGAGTTGGAGTCTGTTGTGGGTCCAGAGCCGAGCAGAATTGGAAGTATAATCTAGGGTCAATCCAAATGCAATCATAGGGTTTGACGTTATTGCGAAGTAAAGCTTCGCACGCAATTTCGGGCAAAAGGGAAGTCAATTCGAACGCAATCATGGGTTTCACGTTATTGCAAATTAAAGCTTCGCATGCAATTTCGGGCAAGGAGGGGTCATTTTCGGGAAATGAAGCGTTACTCTGAATGCAATGAGGATTCCTGTAAATTAGCTAAACAAGCGAATTTACAGGAATTCGCATTGGCTCCATTCGAAGTTAGGGAGAAATTCCTCCCGTGTGAAAGAGTCCTTGGACTCAAAGGAGGAGAAAGGTGATAGATGCTGGACCTCCAAAGGTCCAACGGTGGAACGGACTCTTTCAAAAGGGAGCAAATTATCCTTTGCTGGGGATTTTTCAAACAAAATCTCCCAACAAGGACTCTTTAGTTGTGGATTTCCGACACTTTCGGGGGGGGGGGGGGGGTTTGACTGGATGACCCTGGGGGTCCCAATTGACCCAAAGATGAACCACGCATTGGTGCTGACCGCTGCGCCTTGGAGGCTCCTTGCTTGCAAAGGAAAGAGGTTAAGAAATAGGAAGATTTGATGTCTGTAGATAAAAAGGATTCCTTGTGTGTGTTTGTGTGTGTGTTTGGCTGACAACGGACCCCTCGAATATGGGGAGACCGGCTCTAGGGATCGTGGGGTCTTCTTCTAATCCGTGCTCTTTCCGTCAGGCCTTTGGTTAGAGACCTTTCCCGACGGTTTATGACTCCGTAATTTACACTCAGCGTCGCAGCGGAAAAGCGCTAACAGACATCGTTAAACTTTTAGCCACGTTAATGGCACCGGAGATTTATCGGGGGCCCCGATCCTGGGTTTATTACCTGGGTTTGTAGGAAAGCAGGTGGGAGAAGAAAGGTCTGGAAGCCAACAAGCCCTTTGAGGAGCGTCTTCGGGAACCGGAGATACTTAGTCTGGGAAAGGGAAGGTTAAGAGGTGATATGAGAGCCCTGTTTAAACATTTGAAGGGATGTCATGTTGAGGATGGAGCAAGCTTGTGTTCTGCTGCTCCAGAGACTAGGACCCAGAACAATGGATGCAAGCTGCAGGAAAAGAGATTCCGCCTCAACATTAGGAGGAACCTCCTGACAGTAATAATAAATATTTGAAGGGATCCCACGTTGAGGATGGAGCGAGCTTGTTTTCTGCTGCTCCAGAGAACAGGACTTGGAACAATGGATGCAAAGTACAGGAAAAGAGATTCCATCTCAACATTAGGAGGAACTTCCTGAGGGTAAGAACAGTTTGATGGTGGAATACATTGCCTTGGAAAGTGGTGGAGTTTCCTTCTTTGGAGGTTTCCAGAGGTTGGATGGCCATCCGTTGGGAGTGCTTTGATGTCCTCTTCCCAAACGGCCGAGGGGGGTTGGATTGGATGGCCCTTGGGGTCTCCTCCAACAACGATTCTACCAATTTGTAATAGGATTCCCAACATATTGACTAGCCTTTCAATAATTAATTGATTATGTCCTTCTGCTTGGCAGAGTTGGATGGCCCTTAAAGGGTCATGTAGGATTCTGTGGAGTTTATCACATGGGAGGAATTTCTCTCAATTGCAAATGGACCCAATTGGCAATTACGTGAATTCGCTAGTTTAGCCAATTTACGTGAAATCTGATTGCGTTCGGAATGCGTTCAGAATGACTCCCCGTTTCCTGAAAATGGACCCCCCATTGCCTGAAATTGCATGAGATGCTTTAATACGAAATAACGTAAAACCTATGATTGCATTCGGAATGACTTCCCATTGCCCGAAATTGCATGAGATACACTCATTCACAATTACGTGAAACCCCATGATTGCGTTCAGATTGCCATTGCATTATACCCCCAAATTCTGCTGTATGATAAACCCCAATGAGTCTAGGAGCTCTCCAAGGTGATGACTATCTATGACTTGGAGGCACAAATCCACAACAAGTGCTGGTTTTTGTAAAAACGGTTTGTCCAGCTGGTTTTTCAGCTGTTTGTCTGGCTTGTCTCTCAGGCTGGACACCTGGACAACGGAGAAGGTGGGCATCCGGACGATGAATGGAGTAAGTGGGTCGCCTGGCACCTAACGTCGCCACAATGGTAAGAAGATACCGCACTCCTGTTTAAATTCTTGCAACGATCCTTGAGTGTGCCCCTCTTTAGCATGTGCAAATGTTCTGTAAATCTGTGTCATCTTTTTTTGGCAATGCCTTTCTCTTTTTCAGCAAGGCTGGGCATGTGCGGCCGTCGTAGCAGCAGAGAGAGAATAGATGCCAGCTCTCTCTCGCTCTTGCTCTCTCCGGCGCCTTTTGCTTCCTTCTGTTGGCAAGGGATGCTAATAATAACACCGAGGGACAAATGAGATGTAGCGTTATTCAGATCTTTGGCCCTTATGTGGCTGACTATTAGTATGAAGCTGAACAAAGAGCAAGTCTCTGTGTGTCAAGGAGCTGGGCCAGGCATGCAGAGCTTTAACCACGGTCCTGGTTGGTATCTGCTCTTTGCAACGGGAACACAGATCCACCAGCATTGCAAGGACCTTTCCTTCCAGGGGAAAAAAATTGGAGAAAAGTCAGGAGTCTGGACACTTCCGCGCAAAGCCTTAGGGATACCAAAATACACAACACACAACACACCCTAGGAAGTGCATTCAGCTCATAGACCGTAAAAAGCCTCCATCTCTGCTTTATGATAGTCTTTCACCTTCCTCATGTCTCCAAGCAATAGAAAATTCCAAGATAGCTTCCAAGGGTTGGTCCCAACTACTTTAGAGGCAATGTATCAATGGGATTTTCTTATGTGTTGACTCGCCGCTGTGCAATTGAGTCCATGGGCTTGCTGTAGTTGGGACCTTGTTCTTATTGGTCATCCCGTCAACTTCAACGTCTTCTCCTTTTGCGGCTGCCTTCCACTCCTTGCAGCATTATTGTCTTTTCTGTGGAGTCCTGGTCATTTCCAGGTTTGAGCATTGGACTACAACTCTGGAGAGCAGGGTTCGAATCCCAGCTCAGCCATGTAAACTCACTGGGTGATCTTGGGCAAGTCAATTGCTCTCAGCCTCAGAGGATGGCAATAGCAACCCCTTTCTGGAGAAACTTGATTCCATGATCGGTTTGCCTTAGGGTCACTATAAATCGGAAACAACTTGAAGGCACACAACAACAACAACCTGGTCATCTCATGAAATGTCCAAAGTACAATAGCTTCAGTTGAGTCATATTAGTTTCTAGTGAGAATCTAGGCTTGATTTGCTCTTGGACCCTTTTATTTGGGTAGTTGTTGGATCTGTGAGAGTCAGCATGGTGTACCGGTTTGAACATTGGACTACGGGGCAGTACAGACCGGCACTTTGTGCAGGCCTGACCGCATAATAGGGCTGAACGAGGGCAGAGCATTCACATGCTCCTAGCCCTAACACCGCCACACGTGCGCCATTATGGTGCTCACCTGTCCATACGGTGCATGCCATGATGACGCATGTGTGGCGTAGCACAGCGCCCAAACAATGCTGGCTGGAAGGGGTGTCGTTATGGCTCGTGGGCATGCCTTTGACGCCCCTTCGAAGAAGCTGCCCAGACCAGCTGCTTTTGGGGCACGGATTGGTGCCGCAGCATGTGGCTGTTGCAGCGTCGATCCAGGGCAAACAGGGGCGGCGTTTAGCTGTTTGTCTGTATAGCCCCTATGATGGCTCCTGTATAGACCAGGATTTGAATCCTTGCCTAGCTATGGAAACCCTTGGGCAAGTCACACTCTCTCAGCCTCAGAGGAAGGCAATGATGGCAATTGGAGAAATCTTGCTGAATGCTCCCCATAGTAGGTTCACCTTAGGGTTGCCAAGTCCTATGCAATGACTTGATGTTCTCCCCGTTAGCTTTCTTTGCTGTCAAGGGGTCACAATCCTATGGCATGGATGGCCCCAGCTTTGGCAGAGAGATCGCTTGGATAGACAGACCTTTTGCTTTGCAGAGGTACTAAAACACCCAGAATCCCCAAGCAAGATGGATGTGCCCTTTTACATTCTTTGCCTGTGACAGAATATATTTCCGCAGAAGATTTTGAGCATTGCATGGAAATAATTGCTTAAGTTTCCAGAATTTTCCATCAGGCGTGGCTCTTGGCGGTTGTTAAGTCCCTGAAAGTAACTTCTCGAAGCTCCGGTTCTTGCCAAAACACATCCAATCTCTCTCCTCTCAGCGGCTGGCTGCAGCTGTTGCAAACCCATCCTTCTCATTCAAAGCTGCTTGGGCTGTGATTAACTTTGGGCCTTGTTTCAACAGATGCCTTGCAAACTTTCTGGCGGGGAAGAAACTCTTTGGTGATTACCTGGGACTTTAATTGTGCATTAATCCGACTCTCGACGTGCCGAGAACTAATGAAGTAATTAAAGAGACTTCATCATCTCCCAGCCAGGCCAATCAATAGCTTATCGTGTTTTTCCAGGGCAGAAGGAGGAGGAGGAAGGGAGGAAAAGAACGAAGCACTTCAGGAGGGGAAAAGCAGAAAATACAATCGAGGATCCTTGGTGGGGGAGCTGCGTTTGAAGCTGGTTTTTGTGCAACTGCGGGAGAAGAGTCCTTGAGCTTTTCTGCAAAAACTGAAGCGCCAGGAACGATCCCTGGAACAGTCGTCTCATATATCTGGGGGAGCTGTTTTTCTGTAAATCACCTGAGTGTTTTTTTTGATGATGTAGAATTGACCCAGATGGTGGATGTAATGTTCCTTTTGTTCCTATCATTGCAAACCTCATTCTGCTCCCTGCCGTTTCTGGGTCTGCTTGTACTCAAAGACAGGGATGGCCATGATAGTCTGGATCGGTTTTGCATCTGACTAAGGCATCCAAGAGATGGAGTATAAAGGCAAAAATCTTATGCTACAAACCTCTTTCTCTGCACAAAAGAGGGGTACCTTTATTGGCCAACCAAAATGCAACAAGTACATGATGCAAGCTTTTGAAGCTCCACTGGCTTCTTCTTCACCGCCTGCAACTTGCAAGGATAACATGGTCCGTCCTGGTCAGTCACTTACATAAGATATGGTTTCAAACCATCATATCTAGACTCTGGGATGCCAAGTGCAGTTCTCTGCTGTTGCTCCCATAGACTAATCCCAAAGGATTGGCCATCTGGGGACTTGGAAAGCCAAGACTTATGAATGTTCTGCAGATCCTGGTGGCTCTAGTCCAGATGGGACTAACATTGGCCTGGAGCCCTTTTCTCTCGCAAATGGGCAGCCTTGGCATTATGTATTCCCTGAATAAAAACAATGAGGAAGCCCTGTGGCCTGCAATTCTGCAAAATCCCTCATTGGGCATAAAATGTTTTTGTTGAGTAGTCATAAAGCGGAAGGCAGAAGGTGAAGAGAGGATGGCATGGCAAGTGCTCTCCTTGACATAGACCTCTGTTTCTGTCCCGTTTTTGTCACCTTCTGGCATTTTTGCTGTCATTTCTCAGTCTTGTCCAAGCTCCTCCACAATCCTCCTTCACCTTTACATGGACTTATTCAAGGCACAAAGCTGCTGGAAGATCTCCTGCCCGACCCACTGAGAAATGAAGGGGAGCAGCCAATCCTCGGTCTTTTCCCCGGGACTTCTAGTTCTTCCCTGTTGACATTTCTTCCTTGCCTTTTGGTTATTCAGTTCAAGATGGCTATCGCGTAACAGCAGGGCCGTAACATTGTCAAGCCTCTCGAAACAAAAATAACCGAACTCTCTCTCAAATGGCCAGATGGGGCTGAGAAAAGCCTGGAAGTGTCGTTCATCCGTTGGTTTAAAAATACTACTTTTTGGAGACAAAGAGAGAAAAGCTTCAACAGATTTTGCCCAGAGTCCGCCACGTTGTCATCTTCACACAGCTTGGCTAGGATCTCACTTTGGGCAAATGGAGGACAAAGGAGTTTTGCATCTATTTGCTCCATTGGGAGAGAAGAATAAAGGGTGGAAATTTGCCATTCCCAGGAGGCTCAGGCAAAAGCAAACAGCTGCAGCCCTTCCTAGCAATATATTTTGCCATCTTGACCACAGTCTGATGTTGCTTGGTGGCATGTTTCTCGTTTTTGATCTATAAAAATTTGGACAGTCCTCTGTGCAGAGCTGAGCAAACAGTCTAGCGTGAAACTTGCGATTCTTGTATGTGCCGAATGAACAAATGGATGCATTTGGTGGTTGTGTGTGTGTGCGTGTGCGCACAACAGCCTCTTTGGATCATCAAAATAAACTAGCATCAGGTTGTGATTGTTTTAAGGGAGATAAAACACACAAGACCAGCAAGCAGGCATTGCCATGTCTCCACCATTTTCCCTCGGAGGCTCTTTTCCTTTGAGTTAAGGCTCCTTGAGTAAACGTTATGAGTCCTGCAGGGGTATTTCAGCAGATTACGTTCCACCCAGCAAGCGCGGCGCGTGTTTGGAGAGAAGTCAGTCCCTCTGCGGATGGCCTCATATCTCTCCGAGACGCTTCTCTCGATGGGCCTCTGAGCTGAAAGGTGAGCCTGGCAGGAATAGCCGGCGGCTGCAAAGCAAAGATTTTGGCTCTTCCTACAAATTGGACACATGCAAAGAAAGGTTGGATTAGCTTACGGAGCGGTGGATCATCTATGACTATGAAGACTCTGAGCTGGATGGTTGAGGAGAAGGTGGCATAGAGGGCCATCATTCATGGGGTTGCCATAGACAACTTGACAGTATTGAGAAAGACCATAATGTTTGCTAAGGTGGGAAGTAGTAGGGAAAGAAGAAGACCCCATGCAAGATGGATGGACTCGATTAAGGAAGCCAAATCCATGAGTTTGCAAGACCTGAATAGGACCCAGGGTGATTTGGAGGCCTTTCATTCATAGGGTTGCCATAAGTTAAAGTCAACTGGATAGCACTAACAAAGACTAGGCTAGAAGGTAGTAGGCAAGGAGGAAGACCACATATCAGTCGGATGGACTCAATCAAGGAAGCCATGGCCGTGGGTTTATAAGACCTGAGCAGGTTGATGGAGATCTCTCATTCATAGGGTTGCCATAAGTAAAAGACAACTCGACAGCACTAACAAAGACTAGGCTAGAAGGTATTAGGCAAGGAGGAAGACCACATATCAGTTGGATGAATTCAATTAAGGAAGCCATGGTATGAGTTTGTAAGACCTGAACAGGGTGACTTGGAGGCCTCTCGTTCATAGGGTGGTCATATGTCAAAGTCAACTTGACAGCACTGACAAAGGCAACAATGCTAGGCTAGAAGGTAGTAGGCAAAGAGGAGGACCACATGCCAGATGGATGGACTCAGTTAAGGAAGCCATGGCTATGAGTTTACAAGACCTGAGCAGAATGATGGAGGACAGGATGACTTGGAGGCCTCTCATTCATAGGGTCGTCATATGTCAAAGTCGACTTGAACAGCATTAACAAAGACTAGGCTAGAAGATAGTTGGCAAAGAGGAGGACCACATGCCAGATGGATGGACTCAATCAAGGAAGCCATGTCCATGGGTTCACAAGACCTGAGCAAGGTGATGGAAAACAGGATGGCTTGGAGGCCTCTCATTCATAGGGTCGCCATAAGTCGAGGTCAGCTTGACAGCAGTTAACAACAACAGTGGGGACACAAATACAACACCTGTCATGAAAAGGCCCTCCCAAAGCATCCAGTTGGTAGCCCAAAGCCTGAATATGAAGGTCTTTCTATGGAGAACAGAGAAGGGCCCAACCTAACCTCCCACGGGAGCGAGTTCCAGAAAACATGGGGAGCAACCACCAAGAAGGCTCCGTCTCCTGGGTTATATGCCAAGCATCTCATGATAGTGATGGGATGGAGAGAGAAAGGAAATCCCCTGATAGGTATCATTTATGCCCATGCAAAAGTCTATTAATAAACCAATCCTCCCATCTTTTTTGGAGCTCCGCAACAGGTTTACTCTTCCCAGTCCTCAGGGGATGTTTCCGTTCTACCTTCCTTGCAAGCTCATGAGACTCTGCTACCTTTTCCTTCCTCTCTTGAAAAAGATGTCTCCGTTTTTGGGGATTTGTCTCAGGAATTAAACACTGGGTTGTGTCGATTTGGTGGATACAGTTTGGCGTGCGTCTTCCAATCTTCCGAAGAGCGTCCTCCCCGAGTCACCTTTCCCCCGTTTTAAATCAACTGAACCCTCCGAGTTATTTGCCATGCTTTAATTACTGAAGAAAGAGAGCATGGGACTCCGATATTACGCAAATCCTTTGGTTTATAATTACCAGTGTTTGTGTACTTTGCATTTCATTCCTGCGCGACAGAATCCAGCTTTCCAGCCTCTCGAGCTAAGAACTTCAGCCTTAAATTAAATGTAAATAGACCGATATCTTGCTCTCTCCCCCTCTTTCTCTCTCTCTCTCTCTCATTTTCCATTTCAATTCTTGCTGCAAAGCCGGCTTAGAGGACGGGAAGAGGGACAATGTAGAACACCTCCTTTGAAAAGACGAAATCCTTTAATGCAAAAAAGAAAAAGGAAAAAAAAAGGGGGGGTGTTTACTTGGCAAATGCAATGCTTTCTGAGTCCTTGCAGGAGTGAAAAATGTCAGACCTTTGAGGAGGCGCATTGTTAAATGCAGAAAAAAGATGCGCATTGGTCAAAGGGGAACCGAGGGGACTGGGAAGGGAGGAACCCAGGCAATGGGAAAATCTCAAAATTATTGAGTTGGAAGGGACCCCCAAGACCATGTAGCCTAACCCCCTGCCATCCAAGAACACAGAGGTCCAATATTTTGGAAAGATGTGCATACAACCTCTGCTTATGGACCTCCAATGAACCTCTGTCTAAAAGCCTCCAAAGAAGGAGAGCCCAGCTTTTTCCAAGGCAGTCCATTCCAGCGTTCAACAATTTTGACTGCTGGGAAATTCATTCCCATGTTTAGAAGGAATCTCTTCCCTTGCAACTGAACTCCATCGGTTTGCATTCTAGTCTTTGGAGCAGCAGGAAACAGACTCATCCTTTCTTCTCCATGACGTCTCTTCGGGTATTTAACAAAGACTTGGAGGCAAACATATATACATGGTGGACACTGTTCTTCCTCACCAGCATCATACTGACTCTGGACTCTTTCAGACGTCGGAAATTGGAAGTATAATTTAATGTCAATTTGAATGCAATCATGGGTTTTACGTTATTGCGAATTAAAGCTTCACACGCAATTTCGGGCAGGAGGGGGTTATTTTCGGGAAATGGGAAGTAATTCCGAATGCCTTCCGAACGGAACAAGGGTTCATGTAAATTCGCTAAACTAGCGAATTTACGTCAATCCGCAGTGGCTCCATTAAAAGTTGGGAGAAATTGCTCCTGTGTGAAAGAGTCCCTTGTCTTATTTTGGAAGCTAAGCAGGGGTGGATCTGGTTAGCATTTGGATGGCAGGCCACCAGGAGAGAAGACCAGGCAGGATCTAGGAGGAAAAAAGCAGTCGCAGGTACCATCCTTGGATGGACCGCCAACGATCTCAGAAGCTTCCCAGATCCCTTTGCTTTTAATACGATCGCTTCTTACCATCTTAACATGCCCCTGTTCTTTTCAATCCATATACTAGTCCCCGGGTTTGTATGGCTTTGCCACTTTCAGTTATTGGTCAGAGAGAGAAAATGCACACCGAGGCCCTTGAGATGGAGTGGCCAATAAATCCCAGGGAAGAAAGAGACATTGAGGTTCTGTCAAACGCTTGGTTACGGATTTAGGATTTTCCACCCGGCTGCGAGGCGTCGGAGCTCTTTGGCCTCTGGATTTACAGTGACTTTTAAGGTTCTGACTCTAATCTCTCCCTGTTGGTTTTGACGTCGGGGAATTTCAGACGGAGACGGCCGCTTTCGGACGCAGGGCTCTTGTTTATCAATCCGGAATAACATGACAGCCGGCTCAGCGGCGTCGCAAAGACATAAAGACTGAGCAGAATTAAATGGTTTTGGTGGAGTCCAACCACAGGATGGATGACTCCAACATTAGCTGAGATACTACACTACGGTTGTGTAAATCCCAACATATAGAAGTTGCCATGGTTTTCCTATGAGGCTGAGAGAGCGTGGGTTGCCGAAGGTCACCCAACGGGTTTCCATGGCTGAGCGGGATTTGAACCCTGGTCTCCCAAAGTCCTATTCCAACACATTGAACCATTACACAATGCTGGGTCTCCTATAGGTTACATTTACGTGTAATTTATAAGCACTTATATACCCTAAAAGACATCTGGAGCAGCTGATAATTAAAACCAACAATTTAGAACAAATGATCCAGCATTTTCGAGCAATAAAGCAAACATGAGAAGTGGCCCATTTGTGGGAAGTTGCAATCGTCTCCAAAAGGAGAATCTCACATAGTGAAATAACCAGGTTTGGCACCACTTTAACCCTTTCTGGCTCAAGGCTATGGAATTCTGGGAGTTGGAGTTTGTTGTGGGGTCCAGAGCGGAGCGGAGCTCCGCTCTGGACCCCACAACATACTCCAACTCCCAGAATTCCATAGCCTTGAGCCAGACAAGTTAAAGCAGTGCCAAACTGGGTTATTTCTCCAGTCTGGATGCAGCCAAAGTGAAAGATATGAGCGTGTCTCTGTGTGAATATATATATATATATATATATAGAATATAAATTGAAACTGGGACAAGAAGCAACACCATCAACCCTTCGCAGCCGGCGACATTACGAAGGAAGTATTTACTTTTTAAAAACCTCTCTGAAGTAATAAACTCCGTAATTAGTTGTAGCTTCATAAATCATCCGTCGTGTCGGGCAAAAAAAACCCGAAATAATGAACTCATTAAGTCTGTTTCGTCCTCCCAAAATGGGGAATCGATACCTTATCTTAATTCCGGGGCCTTGGTTGGGTAGCGAGAGAGAAAAGTTGGGGGAAGAAAAACAACAACCACCACAACAACAACGCAATAGCGAGTCTGAGAGTTTGTGTTTGTGTGTGTTGTGCGTTTGTGTAGAGCAGAGGTGTGGCAACCCAGGACCATTAACACCAGTGCAATGTCTGGTTTTGCTGGCGGCTTTCCCTTTCCATACTTTTGGCAAGAAGGTCTTCAGTAGCACCTTTTTTGTGCAATAATCCCTCTTTTCCGCAAAGCTCAACGAACCAGTTTAAAGGCTGATTCGAACTCAGGTCCAGCTTCACACTCTGGAACAACAACAGCAGCCCAGAACGGACGCTGGAACGTGGCCGCTGCTTGCGTCCTTCGCGGTCGTTTGCGTAGCTACGCCAGAAGGACTTTCAATGGGAACGCTGGAGATAATTTATATGGGAAAGAAGGGCAGAAAAGAAAAGGGTCCCTCCTGGGGCAGGGAAGGAGAGGAGGAACTGGCACCGAAAAGCCTTCAGGCTAATTTAATCTGGAGCCCAGTGTTGCTTTGAAAACTTGCACCACATGTTTTGTGCATTTTGGTTGGCCGCTATTATGGCCTCCAGTGGAAGACTTACTGATATGATGCTATTGTGCAGGAGAACTTCCTTGGGTGGATGATGCATCTCGGCGGGCTTTTTCTTTCTTCATCTCACTCTGCCATCCCTCCCAGAACCCAAATTTTGCCGCCTGAAGACTCACTCCATGTAAAGGCTTGCAGGAATTTAACCCAAATGGCAAGAAGTCTGGAGCCAAGCCCCAAAGCCCTGCAACGTAACACTCTCCTCTTCCATTGCAAATTCCTCGCCTGGCTCTGGGCCGTCCTTTCCTTCCAGAATACGGCTTTCTTTTTCAGACAGCAAAGATATGCAAAGTGTCCATACCAATACAGAAAACATGTCGGGGGTGCTGTGTTGGCCATTTAACAAAATACGATCAAAAACCCATCCGTGATACTTTTATTGGCCAACCGAAAGGCACAATGTACTTGTTGCGAGCTTTCGAAGCTCCATCGCTTTGCATCTTCTTCAGGCAAGATGTCAATGGGCTTCTTCGCCAGCCAATAAAGGCATCACTGATGGGGTTTTGTTTCTGGCAGTTCTGGCCGCAAATGCATTGGATACAAAGCACAACGCCAGCACTTTGGAAGTGGGTCGGAGGTCCGGGTGGCACTGGGATGTTGTTGTCGTTGTTGTCGCTCTGCCCTGCTTGCCAGTCAAAGTCTCGGGCCTGAGAGAAAGGGAAAAAACAAGAGCCCATTTGATGGAGCTTATCTAATTTTGTTTCATTGCCTCCTTCCCTTTTCCGTGCACCAACCCGGGAGACGTTTGCCCGCTCTCTCTGTGATTCCTTCTTCCCTCCAGGAGAGGAAAGCAATGCATGGCAGGGTTATCTTGCGGCAACAGCCAGGAGGGGAATGAATGCAAGAGGCAGGTGCTGGCGGTCCAGGCCAGTTTGGGCTGCGTGCGAGAGCGCACCGAGGGGCCTTATCTCATCTCTGCACCTTCCTCCGAAGCCACCTCGGTGTGCTTTTCTCGGCTGAGCTCCCAACTGGTGTCGCGTTGGCAGCCGCGGAAGAGGAAACGCAGGCAAGGGAAGCGGACCTTGGAAAGCTGGAAACCGGGAGTCTTTTGGGGCTCCAGGAAGGTTCTGATGCCCAAGGCAAGGCTCATGGAGAAAAGTACCACCCTTGGGTTGGCATGCTTTCTGGATAGAGATGATGATGATGATGATGATGATGATGATGATGATGATCAATTTGATTTTAACCCCGCCTCTCCCACTGGATCAAGGCGGCTTACAAGTCAGAATAAAATACAATACGAAATACATCATAAGGTTATAAAATATACATCCCATTATTCCATCCCTCCCACCATACTATAAAACTATCAGTTAAAACAATCAGATAACAAACAATCAGGACAGTAGTTTTTCATGCGGTTTTCAGACTATGTGGACATGTTCTAGAAGAGTTTCTTCCTGACGTTTCGCCAGTGTCTATGGCATCTGGCATCTTCAGAGAACTGAAGATGCCAGCCAGAGATGCTGGCGAAACGTCAGGAAGAAACTCTTCTAGAACATGGCCACGCAGCCCAAAAAACCCACAGAAAAACTATGGATGCTGGCCATGAAAGCCTTCGAGTCCAAATCAGGACAATGATAAAGAGATGGGTCATTTTGGGGGTGTTCAGCACCATAATCTGCATCCATGAGACCAAGTGGGTTAATCAGGGAAGGCCTGTCGGAAGAGATCCGTCTTGACAGCCTTCTTAAAGCTTTCGAGATTATTAATATTTCGGATCTCTTCCAACGGGCCGTTCCATAATTTGGCAGCGACAGATGAAAAGGTCCCTTGGGTCACTGTCGCTAACCTAGGACTTTATCGCACACATTTTTGTGCCCGTTTTGGGCACTGGAAGGGGATGCTAGGAGCTGCGTGCCACCGAGAAAAAATGAATTTTACCGCACGCGGAAATGTCCTCAAACAGCCCCATTTCAGTGCCTGGCGTCATGGCGTTCCCATTCAGTACTGAGTCGCATCCTTTGTCTCTGACGGAAAGGTTCAAGCGGAGCAAAATATATTCTTATTTTGGTGGGACAGGTCTGCTTGGCTGCGTCCATGAATTTCAGCCTGCATCCAATTTTTCATTCTAGCTAAAGAAGACCTATTGGATCAATGTGATTTGTACCCAACAACTGATTTAGTTGACTCACAGTTATAAGAGGATTGGTTAGAGCAGGGTCCCACTCTTGCCCAGCTCAGGCCTTGTTTGTTGCACGTTTTTCTGCAGACTTGCTGCTGCAACTGGACACTGGAAATCTCTCTCTGTTCAACCCATCCTTTCAGTGCAAATGCTGCTAAAAAATCCTCCAGCTAAACAGAGGAAGAGGAAGAAAAGATGGCTAGGTGGACAAAATGTATAAATTCTGTGAGAACCTCTTTTCATTTTATGGAAGTCATTTTAGCTCTGATCATCCAGAATTTCCTCAGATGTTGTATTGCAAAACAGCTCTGGAAGGGGAGAGGGAATATTTTGCAATATATTTGCAAGCCACATTAACTGTTAAATGCCTTTTTAAAAAAATAAAAACCCGTAAAGCTACAAACAGATTGCGGATGGGAAACTGTGACTGTTTTTGTTTTTTAAAGCCACATTTTTAATTAAAGTGTGGATAGTTTTTTAAACTGATAAGGAGCTTCATTGGCTGCCGATTCCTGGCATTTAGCTGCATTAATGGGAGATGTTTATACCTGGAGTTTTGCACGAGATGAGAAGGAGATGCCGGAGCCGTGGAAATGGATCACGGAGGCTTTAAAAACTGGCATTTGCCCAGCTCAGTTGTCCGCATTATGAAATAGAAACCATCTTATCAGTTTGCATAAAACAGCTTGTTTGGGGAAGATTGCAAAAAAGGACCACATTTAATTAACTGAGCTTTGGGAACAGAGGAGTCTCATTGTTGAGAAATATGCCTTTGCAGGGAAAATAGAGGCGTTTTCATTTAAGGGAAACAAAAGGAGAGGCTTATCAGAACATTGCTTAATTGTCAGGCAAGCTAAAGAGCTTTGCTTCGGCCCATAATTTATGAACTCGGCGCTGTCAATGCGCCGAGAGAAAAAAACAGGTGCTTCTGTTTAAGTGGGAAGGCAGCAAAACATTTCCCGAAAAGGCAAAAAAAAGCCTCATCCTAAACATCACAAAAATTCAGGTTAAAATGAATTGCAAGCACCGTCTCATCCTAATAATCCCATGCAGAGGCTTGGATGCTATTGTCACTCTAGACCAGAGTCGGCCCATTGAATCCACTAGACTTACCTTTGTATCCGGGGAGAAAATATGTCAAGATGTTCTCAATAGAATTAAGACTAAAATTTGGAGCGAGTTCACTGTCCCGTTGCCCCAAAGCCACATGCCCCCCCATTGCATTTCCATAGATAGGTGGATGGGTGGATGGATAGATGCCCACCGAATGTACGAAGTTTTATGCAAAACAAGGCTGGGATTTTTCTAACCTGGAGGTTGCACTAAACTTTCAAGAGGGCCAGAGCGGGGCTAGTACACTTCCTTATCTTTTATAACCATCCCTTCACTCCTGAGATGTTAAAAGGGACCCATGGTGGCGATGTGGTGAAGACCCAAGATGATTTCTCCAGCATTTTGGGAGGAGAGGGTCAAGGACTGGAGGGCTTCCCTCTGCTATCTGAGGATAGTGCCAGAGACTCATCACGTGCAAAGAACGGTCTCCTTTGTGCTGGTGTGGAGCCAGTCTATGCTTGTGTAGCTACACCATAGTTGACCTACTCCAGACGTCTGCTGAATGCCATCGCTGTGCAACGGATGGTGCTAGCTGCCAAAGCGCCCACTTGTTGTTCCCTTGCGCCATGGGAAATAATGCCCAGGGAATCTTTTTTGGCCATCCCAGGGAATCCAGTGGGGCAATGAAGGCATTAGATTAGAGTTCTTGGGCATATCCATCTGAGGATAAGGTCACCAAGCTTCAGGAGAGAGTTCAGGGATTTCTTTCTAGGCGTAACACCACACTTCATGCGTTCCGAGAACTTATTGGCCATCTTGACTTTGCCTAACTTTGTCGTCGCCCCAGGGCATGCTTTTTAAGGCGCCTTTGTGACGCAGCTTGTGGTGTCAGTAAACCTCACCATAGAATACGTGTCACAGCTTCCAGTAAGGATGACCTCTCGGTTTGGTCACAATTTCTAGCCGACTTCAATGGGGTCTTTTTTTTTGGCGTGACAGGGTTAAGCTTTGAGATGCCGTGCAAGTTTCTCCTGATGCTGCCAGCATTATAGATTTTAGTGTACACTTCAGTGGCACAGGTGTGCGCAGTCTTGAAGGTGTGCTTCAAGTGTGCCCAGCCTTGGCCGCAGGAATGGGTTCAGGCTGGCATAACTTCTGATACTGACCTTCTTAGAGCCGTTACTATTTGAGAAAGACTGAGCAAGAGTTACAGACCATGCAAGAATGGACAATGGCAGGGTTGGGATCCTGTCGGTCAGTCCCGGCCAGAGGGGACCCATTCAAACAACTGTTCAACGGTCAGTCAACATGTAGGCAAACCCCATCAATCCAATGGGTCGAGTCTAGTTGGAGAAAACCAGGATGGTGTAACGGTTTGAGTGTTGGACTACGACTCTAGAGATCAGGGTTCGATCCTCAACTCAGCCATAAAACCCAATGGGAGACTTTGGGCAAGTCACAGGCTCTCAGCCCCAAAGGACGGCAATGGCAAGCCTCCTCTGAACAAATCTTGCCAAGAAAAACTCATGATAGGGTCTTAGGTTTACCATAAGGTGGAAATGACTCGAAGGCATGCAATAACAAAATCTAATTGGGATGAACAAACTAAATGCACACTTGTGGAACTCTGTGTATGGATGCCTCAAATGTACAATGGCCACAAAAGTACAACTTCTTGTGTGCAACTTCTCCATCCTTACATGGATGGAGGAGACCTACACCAACTCTGGCTGCTGACACTCACAAATGGAAGTATGTTTCTGTACCCAAAATTATAGGTTTAAATATATTAAATATTTAAAGAGCAATTTAAGGGTGCCCTGGTGGTGCAGTGTTTAAAGGCCAGTCCTGCAGCCACAATGTTGTGAGTTCGATCCCAGGGCTCCAAGGTGGACTCAGCCTTCCATCCTTTCGGAGGTCAGTAAAATGAGTCCCCAGTTTGTTTGGGGGCAATTGGCTTTCAGACTGTAAACTGCTTGGAGACAGTTTAGTTCAGTATGAAGTGGTATACAAATGTACAACGCGCCCGTGTCATGCGCAGGTGCCTTTTGCGTGGCTTTCAGCTGACGCTGAAAACCCTGCCCCATTTCTTGTATGGTGCACGCACCTGCAGCGCATGCACCCCAGAGCACCGTGCGCATGAGCCCCATTATTTTCAATGGGGCTCAAGCATAGGTGGAACTTGCCTTACGCATTGGGACGGATCCCCCTCATAAGGCAAGGGACCACTGTACTTGCTATTGCTATTACTATTACTATTGCTTTGCCCCCAACAGAAAAACACATGCATTTATTTTTGTGCAGAATAATTCCCCAAACAGCCTTGCAAAGTGCAAATAATCCCCGCCTTGGCTCTGTCGTTCTTGCCAGGGAGTCTCAAACAAGAAGCCGTTGTTCGACAGGCTTGTAATGATGGGCCATCCCATCTTCCTAGTCTTGGAAAGGAGCAACAAAACCCATCAGAGGAGTCCCCTGGTCCTTCCGAGCGACTTGTCCGTTGCTTCCCCTTTGCTTGCCTGTCCCCCTTCCCTCCAGGCTCCCGCACGCCTTGCAATTTCCTCCATTTCGCCGAGGGATCCTCCGATTCCACCCCCTTATTTCTTTTGAAATCCAATTCTCTCTCGGACGGCGTGTCATAAATGGCCACCCTTGATAACAGATTTTACTTCCCATTCATATCCCGGGCCGCCTTCCTCCTTGACAATCATCACACGAGGGAGGAACTGCCCTTGAACATTTCTCAATGCTTCTCCCAGCTTGAATTTTCCCATGAACTGTTATTGCTGACAGCAGCCTCACGCTGATCTCCGATAGACTCCAGACTGTATTTTCCTCCAACGGCAGGACTGAGAGAGCTTGGCAGCGCGTTCTCCGCTGGTTAATAAACCTCCCGAAATACATATTTTTTTTCTGCAAGAGAATGGAGTGGGTTGCTGGTAAGAGGCCCGGCTGTAAAGAGAAATCACAGCTTGCCCAGGAGATTGGTTGGGAAATTAATTTCCTGGCGGCAGGAATTATGCCGTTTTTCGTGGTGACGGGCGTGTCAAATGCCAAGGACAATTTGCTGATCAAATCACACTTGAGATCCAAACAAAGTGAATTCATTGGGAACATGAAAAGCCTTTTGTTGGCGGGATCGGCTGGGCACCCTCGGCTGCTACCTTGCTTTAGAAACGCATCGATACGTTCCAGCAATACATTTAAAAGCTGCAACTTGAAGTGAGGGCCTGTAGATTAAGAATAATAACATATTCATGGAGAACATTTCAAGGGCTCTGAATGCTTGCAATACACGATGCCACTTGCGCCTTTAGCAACAACACAAAGACTGGCGATCTCTTTCTCTCTTTTTTCAATGGTTCTTTTTTAAGTCACAATTATTTTGTTTAGGTTTCATTAAATTCTAGTATCCAGCCCCTACCATTCCTAGAGCTGAAACAATGAAATAGGGAATAGATGCCACCTTCCAAAAATGCAACCTGGACCAGAAATAGGACCTGAGAAACAAAATGCTCTTGATGCCCAGACCCTTGGTCCTTTTGGCCACCTTGGCATGTTGAATGTTTTTGGAAAGTTTATGGCATTGCAGAGATGGTAGCCCTAATGAGAAGATGCTCCTAGCTCACATCCAGGCCCACTTTTGTAGGGAGAATGGCCTTTGTTTTAAATATAGAGAGTCCTCAGATAAGGAAAATGGATGATGTAGCGGGGAAAGTAGCTGCAATAGGAGCTTCTGTGGTACGCAGGTACTTGGCTTCAGAACAACGGTGTAACTTGTGGGGTGCGAGGGATGCTAGATGCACCAGGTGAGAACCTAAAGTTGGGGTGACACCACTGCTCCCCAAACACCTGCCTTTGGATACAGACCTTGCCAGGATCCTAGTAGGTACTTGTATGTACTCATGTATAAGTCTAGTTAAAATCTTGACCCAAAAAATCTGAGTTGACACACCTGCGGTTCAATGTAAGCATATGTTGGAAAGCTGCTTCTATTGTTCTTCCCATTGCAATGTTTGGAGAGGAGGGGAGGAAGGAGAGAGAGCGAGGTTTTTGTGGCTGCCGGTGGAGAGATCCCTCGCTTTGCACAAAGAAATGCATTGCTTTTGGACATTATATAATCTCCCCAAGGAGAAGGAGGAGAGTGGGGCTGGGTTGAGTTTGGGGGGAGAGGATGGTGGACTGGAGCAGCTCCATTTATCCACTTTGGTAATTGAAATCAATTCCAGGTTCTTATCTCGGGGAAACGTATAGAGGCAGACACTAATCTGCAGTCTCTGACATTTTTAAACCGAGAAACCTCTTTGAAAAGCGAAGGAGAGAGAGAGAGAAAGAGGGATGGAGGGGACAAGGAAAGTTAGCCTCCCCCCCTCCCTCCCCCAAACCCATTTATTCCCCCTTTTTCCTTCCTCCCTCTTCTCCCTTTCTATGGGAAAAGGTTTTGGGCACTTCTGATTCCTCCTCCTCCTCCCCTCCAATGCTCGAGACTAGTACCTTTTCAAATGTTAACACTAAGTATTGTTCAGTGCTTGAAGCTGCCTAGACACACACACCATCCATATATATATATATATATATATAGGGCTTAGATTTGCCCTGGCTGCCTCCTGTGATCAATTAGCTGATATCTCTGGATTGGCTTTCTGGTGGAAAAGAAAGGAAGAAAGGAGGGAGGGAGGGAAGCAAAGATGGGGGTTCTTTTGGAGTCAAGAGTGGAGGAGAAGAGAAAGAAATGCAATGCCTGCGAAGGGAAAACACCCTCCTGCAAAACAACGCTGGTGTTTCAGGTGGAAGAGACAGGAATGGGGCAATGGGTCGTCTGCACTCACCTTTCCATGGGGCCACGAACCCCCTCCGAGGCCGAATCTTCGTTGCAGAATTAATGCACTTTGACACCGCTTTAACCACCATGGCCCGGCGCAATGGGATTTGCAGTCAAAGATAACAAGCGGTGCTACGCAACTGAAGCCTTCTGACCCCACTCAGCTTCCAGGGCTGATGTCCAGGCCCTGCCTTTTCTTGCCCCAAAGAAGAGGGTCCCGGCTGGCCTTCAATGGCTGCTGTTTTTCTCCTCTTTCATGCCAATGAAGTAAGGCTCCTTCCAACAAAGAGTCCTCAAGAGCGGTGTGACATCTAAGCTGACCCACAGCATTGGGGTTGGAGGGGAAAGCCTTACATTAGAGAAGCATTGGTGGGATCCAGTGTTACACCAGATCAAAGTCCCTAGAAACATTCAGTCCTCAACAGTACTTTCAGAATCTTGTATGAGCTGTTAAATTAAGAGAAGTCAAAGACTTTCACGAATGCTGGCATCCATAGTTTTTTGGGGGTCTTTTGGGCTACGTGGCCATTTCTAGAAGAGTTTCTTCCTGATGTTTCGCCAGCATCTGTGGCTTTGGCATCTTCAGAGAACGCTGGCATGGAAGTGAGTGGGATATATAAATATATATATACTGAGTGACCCTGGGTTGGGAAGAGTGATTTCAATGTTAATCTGTGTATTGTTGAATGGAGGATATGCAAAGAGGATTTGTGTCTGTTTAATTAGAGATCCGTTGTCTGCTGGGAAAACCCTTGACCCTGGGAGGTTTTCCTTTGCATTTGCTGAGTCCTGATTTTGGTGTTTTTCCGGACTGGGAGCCAAACTTTGTTCACTTTCAGGGTTTCTTCTTTCCTGTTGAAATTGTCCAGGTGTATGTGGATTTCAGTGTCTTCCCTGCGCATTCTGACATGATAGTTGTTTTCATGGTCCAGAATTTCAGTGTTTTCAGACATCATTTTATGCCCAGGATGGTTTGTAACATATTCTGCTGCTGATGTTTTTTTTCCGGCTGACTCATTATGCTCATTATGTTACATTATGCATCTTTGTAGATACTTAGATATATAGCGGAGGTGCTAAGGAACCTCTTGAATGAATTGCGAAGATGTGTAACAGGACACCAGGAGGAGTGCCCAGTGTGCATTGTTGCCCAATAACCATCAGGAGCAATGCAATGTGCATTCGAACCAATGCAAATAGGTCTTGTTGCGTGTCATCACGCAACATATAAGAATACAACAGCAGGACTCTACTGGATATGGATGTTATACGGCTGTGCAATTGTAACCCCCACATACACAACTCCCCCGATGAAGGTGTATGTTCCCAACAGGATTCTGGCCTCCATTTGTGAAAGAGGGCTAGAAAGTGACAGGTGATAAGTTGCCTCCATCCATCACCTCTGGCAACCTTCTTGGGCCATCTCATCTCTCCATAAAACACATCAACGGAAAGGGACCGGTCATCCATTATCTATTGTCAGGTTCTTGACAACTCCAAGGTACTGATAGATTACGTTCAGGAACTGCAGAGTTTAGAGGGGAGCCCTGAGGTCATCTTGGCTGACCTGCGACAGTCTGCTGTATTCTTCAAATGCAAGAAAAATGTGGTGAGCAAATATGGAATGGGTGAAAGTAGTGCATGTGAAAAGGTGATAGGGTCAAATACTAGACCATAAGCTGAAAAGTGAGCCAAGTGTGTGATGCAGCGGCCCAAAAAGCCAATGGGATACTAAGCAGCATCAACAGATGAACTGCATCCAGATCAAGAGAACTAATAACGCTTCTCTATTCTGTGTTGGCCAGTCCTTCCCAATGTCCAGTTCTGACCACCAAAGTTCAAGAAAGATATGGACAAGCTGGAAAGCACCAAGCTTTATGAAGCATGGCAAAGGGAGCTGGGAACGTTTAGTCTGGAGAAGAGAAGTCAGAATATCTGAAGAGCTGGAGTGAGTTTGTTTTCTGATGGACCAGAGATTAGAAAATGAACCAGCGGATTCAAATGACAAGAAAACGGATTCCACCTAGATGTTGATCTTTCCTATAAGGCTCTTCAGTGGTGGGATAGGCTTCCTTATAGAGTGATGGACTTTCCTTCTGGAGGTCTTTAAAAAGAATTTGGATGGTCATATTTAAGGAGTGCTTGTTGCGTATTCCTGTATGGCACAGGGTTGGATTAGATGTCCTTTGAGGCCCTTTCCAACGCTGAAGTCCTGTTTCTTGTACTTTTTGGTTCACGTATGGCCCCCAAATTACGTCGCATGTTCAAGGTGCATAGAAGCCCCGAATGCCGCATGCTAAGGATTTGTGGGAACTAGTATCTGAACCTATGGCTTGGCTTCATTCTGGAAAACAGTCTCACGCACCCCACCCCAAAGTAAAGTAAACAAGAAAGCCAGACACAACAATGTTCACCCATAATTGTTTTGGAGGGAGAGTCCAACCAAGGCGATAGATTTCTAATTTGAAGCCAATCAGGCCTGAAATCCCCATCCATGCTGATTGTAATTACATAGATCAGGGAATCGATAAGGAGTTATAATGCGCAGGTCCCTATAAATACAAAGCTAGAAAGCAGGAGCCGGAGGAGCAGGGAAGAGCTAAGGCAGAAATAAGAATAATTTGCAAAACGGTGCCTTTGAGGGTTTTGGAAGCTGTCGACCTTGAAAGTAACTTTTCCAAGCACCAAATACTGACCCTGTTACATTCCCAAGAGACTCAGTGCTTTAGCAATGGATGCAGGAGCCTACATTCCTCTTTGCAGGACTGTGCAAAAACGCTCCTCGCAGGCAGAACCAGGCATGGAAAATCGCAAACCATGGGCCACACGTGGTTCCCAAAACCTACACTTATGTGGCCCCACAGACCTTCTAGCAATGGATGTTGGGATGAAAGCAAAACGGCTGGTCCTAAAGGGAGAAAGGTGTCTGAGCTTCTACTAGCCTTGAGTTCCCAAGAAATGTGTTTCCGTTGCAGAGACGGCCAAGACTTGTGCAATACAGAGAAAGTGTCGTGCGTCCCGATGAAGGTATTGCGTACCTTAATATTTCATGTTTTTTAACACTTTGCTTGAATGAGCATCTTCATATCCCCTGATCTTTGCAAATGGAAATCTCATCAGTTATAGCAGGAAAGGAACCCGTGTGCGGCAATCCATCGCTCTTCTTTTCCCCCAGAAAAGATGAGAGAAAGAAGAAAACTTCCCCCTCCATAGTTTCCTTCAAACTTCTCCTGCAAGACAATATAATTAAATGAGGCACATTAATAGCATGAGACAAGCCTCGCTGGCCACATTTATGACAGGTTTTTTTTTTTATTTTTTGTCTTGAAAGAAAGAGAGAAAGAGAGGACTAGCAAAGAACAGAACCCTCTTAGACACGATAAATCAATGCATTTTGATGCATAAAATTTGGAAATACAACTCTATGAATCGTAATAGAGCGTGACGAATTCTCATCAACAGAAGTAAATATTAAAACCGCGGTGACAAATAGGCGCCTCGCACCCCGTCGGAGTGTTTTCTCCGTTGCGCCAACCTCCAAGCGCGGCGTCTCCTCGATCTTCATTCCTTTTTAATATAGATAATTTGCTTAAGTGCTCATCATGGCTCAGAGCTGACAATTGCCCTTTTAATATTCTGCTAATACGAAATGTGTGTTTCTGTCTGGCGCCTGGCGATGATGCTAATGCCCTCGTCTTTGAGGTGGGCTCCCTTCATCCCGAAACGGAGAGCGGTGACACCAAAAATGGCACATTGGAGGCATGCAAAGTCCAGAAGCAAATAAGAGCATCATGCTGGTTTGTTGCAAACCAACCCTTCTCCTGAGAGAGAGCCATTCAACTTCTGTTTCCAGGCCTCCAAAGGAGAGTCTAAGCTCAGTTTAAGCTCCCGAACAGGGACTGTCTTGCAGAAAATGTACAATGCAAACACAGAGGGGCATGTTAGTAGGGGTGCAAGGAATCCTGCAAAATATTTGGGGGGAATGGTCAGAAAACATGTTTTTCAAGTTTCGGCAAACCTCAATCACAGTAGTATTTTCTGTACAAGAAGCAATATTTATTGTACAAGAAATAATATTTCAGTGCATAGTTGTTTGTTTTTCTCATCCAGAAAATACTGTGTAATGCACAAAAACAACCGCATGCAAATTTTGCACAAAACATTTCCAAACCAAAAAGATTATCAGCAAGCCCTCGGGGTCTCTTCCAGCTCTTGGAGCCTTTGAGCAGCCGCTATGCCGTTTCCCATTGCCCCATGGGACAAGAAGTAGCCACGTTGGCAAAAAAGCGATATGTAATATTGTACAGAGGGAGGACGTCGTGCAACCATTGTGTAACTACATGAGTGTGGATTCACACACGCAATCACCTTCAGTCCCCGTCCTGGAGAAGAGCAGAGACACAAACAAATGTAGGATCAATTTAGGATCAATCTCAGAGGGCTGTAGGATAGAAACAAGGTCCACCTGGTCAACCAAACAAAGGTCACGGAAACCATTTCCGCCTCCGGCAGCACATGAAACTCTCCAGAAGATACCGAATCTGGGCACTGAATCCCAGGTGATGCGTTTGGCCTTTTCAGGGCAGGGCAACCCCACTCAGAACCGTTTTATTTTATTTGCTTAGTTGTCATGATTATTTATTGTCCCGCTGTTCGGTTTGCAAATTCCTGGAAGGCCGCTTGTAAGCAGCCCTTCTCCTTTTTAACATGAGCGTGCCTCTAAATATTGCTTGCATCCCAAACTCAAAAGGATCTCTTTGCTTTCAGACCTTCCACTTCCACCGCCGCCCGCAACGATGTTGATGAAAACAAATATCCGTCTCCCCGTTTTGTTCATGATCCATTAGCATACCGTCATGCTCCTGTTGGCCTAAGGAAGTCCGGGCTGTAATTGGGCTCTTTTAACAAGGTACACAAGGCATTTGCGATGCAACGGCTCCCCTCAAATCGTGTTAACCTTTTCAACATGGTGCAAAGGAAATTAATTACTCGGATCGGAACAGGCGACCTTTTCATGGCAAATAGGATTAGTGGCTGTTGTTTCTCTCTCTTTCTCTCTTTCTTTGCCTCCTCCTCCTCTTCCTGTTTTCCTTACAAAAGCTTCAACCATCCATTGTGTGAGTCCAAAAACCACACAGATTTAGCGAGCAGCCGCTAATTGTTTGCAAGTTGGGCTTTTCTTGAAGAAAGTAGCCCTCCAACGTTTCGTCTTCTGCGTCATGGCGCATGTTCCTTGGCGCTTGGTTGTCTCCGCTGGGCCAAAGCCGACATGACGTTAATTGCGCGTAAGCGATTAATGCGCCGTTTTGAGCAATTAAATGGCCACGGAGTGGTGGAAGGGACTGGTACAGAAATGCAGAGGGACACAGGAAGGGAAGCCAAACCTTTTCCAACTCATTTCCATTCATAAACACTGAGATCTGATACTAGCGGTATTCGTTTTTGGCATCCTACACCCCTGTGTAGGTTTCTTAAAGACAACGTTGTAGGGGTTTTCTTTTGGCTGCTGTGCAATGGGCATATTCAGTTCATGGCTGCACAAACAGCATTGCACGGGTTTCTCCTCTCAGCATTATGATTTATTTTTTAATTTATATATTCACTCACTCAAATGGGAACTATTCATCGCCCCAAGCCACCTGGGCCTACTCTCTTTCCAAGCAGAGTAGAGCCATTCAGTCAGTTGGATTTACCTGTATGATCATTCACTATTCAGCAATTGATTCAATAGGTCTTCTCTGGTTGGGACTAAGATTTTAAGTGGTTTTAATTATGTTTTTATTTACTTGAATTTTCTATGTTTTCAACTATTACGTGTTTGTACTGCATCCTCTGACTTTTTGGAAGCTGCCTGGAGTCCTACCCTGGAAGAAAGCTAGGATATAAATAAAGAAAGGGATGGATAAACTCTATGATTCTACGATTTGTAGGATTACAGGATTACAGGCAGGATTGCAACAAAGACAAAAATACAAGGAAGCATAAAAACATAATAAAACATATATTAACCCCCTAAGCGTCCCACCATTACAAACAGTAAAATTCAATAACAGTTAAAAATTCAGTAATGTAGTCTGAAACCAAGAGGATGGAGTGGGCAGATCGAAGAGGGCTATCTTTCTCTCTTGTTTCTTTGGGAGGTAAGTTTGGGAAGGCCCACAGGAAGAGATCTGTCTCTTTAGCCTTTTTAAAGGCGTCTAACGCGGCGATAAGATGGATCTCTTCCAGTAGGTAACATGCGGAAAGTCCTTTTTGGCATCCTGGATCACTGGGTCACCAAGGTTGGTCATCCTCCATTGGAAAGAGTAGAGCACCCGTGCTTTCCCAATGCATCCTTCCCACTTGCAAGTAAACCTGACTTGGTTCCTCTGCCTTTGGAGTTGGGAATAATCCAATAACAATCATCATCATCATCATCATCATCATCATCATCATCTCATTCATCTCCAGACCTTCGGAGCTACCCAAAGGGCAATGACGAATACGCTTTCGTGCCGCCAACCAGCCCCATCCATCCATCACCACAGAGCACTCATTAATAGGAAAGATGCAGAAAACCTCCAAAGTCCTCTGCAGAAGATGGCTTAATGTGTTTTCTCTGGCTGAGAAAATGTGCTGAACAGAAGACCCCAGAGGATCAATGTTGATTACTAATTTTCCTTGCTCCGGGCGGAGAACGCAGGGCTGCCGCTCTGTCCTTCCCAAAGCTGAGGATGGCGAGGGAGACATATGAAACTCCTAATGCGTTGGCGAACCTAGCGTTGCCCGGTGGCAACATTAAATTTATAGCTAATCTAGAAATCCATCAGTCGTCTGAGGCTGCAGATTACCTTGGACGTACTTCATTGTAACCCCGAGGGACGGAGCAGAATTAAGGCGAGGGATTTTAGAAATAGACCAAGGCAAAGGTGTCATGAAAATTGGAAGGCTCCAATCTTACTATTTATTCTTCCACTTAGAGGAGACCCATTGAATCGATGGCTGAGTGGTGTGCCTTGTATAAAGGGTCGTTGCAAATTCTGTTGCCTTTGCTCAAAGTCACTCAGTGGGTTTTCGTTGCCGCGTGGGGATTTGAACCCTGGTCCCTGGGAGACCTAGACCAACATTCAAACCACTCCATCACACTGAGTCTCTTTCCTAAGGACCCAATGTGATGTAGACCCAATGTGATGGAGTGGTTTGAATGTTGGACTAGGTCTCCCAGGGACCAAGGTTCGAATCCCCACGCAGCAATGGAAACCCACTGGGTGACTTTGAGCAAGAGCAACAGAATTTGCAACTGGAAGGCTCTAATCTTATTATTTATTCTCCCACTTAGAGGAGACCCATTGAATCAGTGGCTGAGTGGTGTGTCTTGTATATAGGGTTGTATAGCCAACTCTGCTTATGATGCCATGAAGCGAAGGCACGCATTGCACAGCAGCCAAAGAAAAAGACAACCTTGGGTTTTTCCTGGGTTTTCCGTTCTAGTAGATATGGCCACACAGCCCGAAAAAACCCACAAAAAAGTATGGATGCCAGCCATGAAAGCCTTCGACTTCACAAAAAGACAACCTGTTGTGTAAAGGAACTTACACAAAGGTAGCGCACCAATAGGATTTCTCATAGTTTTTCCGTTCCTTCCAGAGCACAGATATATCCAATGGAGTCGAAGGCTTTCATGGCCAACATCTATAGTTGTGTGTTTTTGGGGCTTTTCTCTGGGTTTTTCAGACTATTTCGGTATTCTCTGAAGATGCCAACCACATAGTCTTTAGGAGGTTTGTTATTGAGTTGATCAGTGATCTTGTCCATTATTGACCAGTCCATGAGTTTCATGATCCGTTCTTCCGTAGCTGGGATCTTCTGTTCTTTCCGCTTTTTTAGCGTATATTGAAAGTCGGAAATGTCTCGAAGGCACGCAATGGCAACCCGCAAGCTATCATGGCTTGGTCCATTTGCTCTCCGTCTAGAAAGGAGGCAAGACTGGGGTGCTATGGGGCAATGCTTAAAGCAACGCTGCCATTCAGAGTCTGCAACGTTGGACCCAATGGAGGAAAGGTCTGACTCCAATGCATTGCTTGCGTTTCAATTTGCTGCAACTTCACCCCCGAGGCCCAAAGGAAAGGACTTGGTAGCCCTCTTCTCCCGTCCGAAAGCCATCCCCACATTGTCTTCATGGGAGGAGATACATGGCAGGGGAAGCAATTCATTACTTAGTGAGTTGCCCGCAAAGAAACAGGCTTGATGTTTGGGGCGTCAAACAAAAAAAATGTAATTCCCGAAAAGATATTTTATTTTTGCCCTTCGAATGATACATCATCCTTCAGAAACGCCACGAACTGCCCCGTTATTAATGCCGTTTAGAATGAGTGGAATTGAAATGATAATGAGTTTCTAAATTAATATTGCAACTTCCCATTTCGGGATTTGATGAGCTGTATCAAAACTTCATTAAATCACTCTCTCTGTTTTGCCAGCTCCGGTTTATAATCAGGGCTGAGACAGAGAGAAAAAGGTGAGAGGTTTTCTTTGCTCTGGGCCCAGAAACCGCCTTCCTTCCTTCCTTCCTTCCTTCGGGTGGTTCCTCTGCTTGATGGATCCTGGTAATGGGGCAAATAAGGGAGTTAATGGCCTGCTTTTCACAATGTGACAATCGCGCTTTTGATTGTTAAGTAAATATTGCATGCAAAATTACGAGGCTAACAAGATGCGACTTTTGCTTTCTGGTTTGGCGTCGAGTCGCAGGAACGCTTCCCTCCGTTTGCCTTTGGGAGAGTCTCTGGTTTTGTATTTTAACCGTTGCTGGTGCTGCTCTCTTTCCGTCCATCCGTTGTCTAGAACCCGTGCAGGTTCTAGGTGGCTAGACGGATACACAAACCCCCGTTGTGTATCTCTTTTGTTGAGAACAGGCAGAAACATAAGGAGTTTATCCCACGGGAGGAATTTCTCCCAATTTCGAATGGAGCCAATTCGAATTCACATAAATTCACTAGTTTAGCAAATTTACGTGAAATCTGATTGCATTCAGAATGCGTTCAGAATGGCTTCCCATTTCCTGAAAATGACCCCCCATTGCCCGAAATTGCATGAGATACTATAATATGCAATTACGTGAAACCCCATGATTGCGTTCGGAATGACTTCCCATTGCCCGAAATTGCGTGAGATACACTCATACGCTATAATAAGAAACCCCATGATTGCGTTTGGATTGCCATTGGAGTATACCCCCAAATTCCGTCGTATGATAAACTCCAAGGAGAAAGGACTAATATTTTTGATGGAAAAGAAGGCAATTAACCCAGTTCTGAGTTGGGTGCTGCAGCTGCTGCGTCCTACAGAAAAAGGAACATAAATTTTCCCTTTCCGTCCCCTCCTTTCGCACTCAGAGCCCACTCCCTCCTCTCCAGCCTTGGCATCCGTTGCATAACATATTGATGGATCCAAACTTCTGACAGAGATCTCCAGTGCCATTTATATCTACCGACGCGCAAGACGTGATTAATTATCCCCCGAAAGATGGATACCCAGGATGGAGACTGATGCAAATTCCTCCGGAGAGTGGGCTCTCCAGCCAAATTAAGCATCTGGTTTCCTTACGACATTTAAATTTAGCCTTTCTGAAAAGGCAGGCCTGCTCCTTGGGGTCCTTCTTCCACCTCCAGATGAGACAGTCTCCATGCCTTTCCTAACAATCCTTCGGAAACCTGGAAACGAAGCCCAGAATCGTACTGATGTCTTCAACCTACATACCTTTCCAACCTGGGATTGGGATCGCAGACTTTCCTGGATGGGGTTCCTCTCCCTTTCAATGATGAAGTTCATAGCTTTGCGGTCCTCTTGGGAAGCCAAGTTCTTGCTGCAATGCCAGGGGTGCCTTCGCAATGCCACGGATTGGAAAGATGGCATCCTAGGAGTTTATCACATGGGAGGTATTTCTCCCAATTTCGAATGGAGCCAATTCGTAATTATGTGAACTCTCTAGTTTAGCGAATTTACATGAAATCTGATTGCGTTCGGAATGCATTCAGAATGACTTCCCATTTCCCAAAATTGCATGAGACACTCTAATACACAATTCGTATCTGTTTTGTTGAGAACAGGCAGAAACATAAGGAGTTTATCACATGGGAGGAATTTCTCCCAATTTCGAATGGAGCCAATTCGAATTCGCGTAAATTCACTAGTTTAGCAAATTTACGTGAAATCTGATTACGTTCGGAATGCATTCAGAATGACTTCCCATTTTCCAAAAATGACTCCCCATTGCCCGAAATTGCGTGAGATAGTCTAATACGCAATTACGTGAAACCCCATGATTGCGTTCGGAATGACTTCCCTGTTGCCTGAAATTGCGTGAGATACACTCATTCGCAATAACGTGAAACCCCAGGATTGCGTTCGGATTGCCATTGGATTATACCCCCAAATTCCGTCGTATGATAAACTCCCTAGTCTCCTTATCCAAGACCCAAAGCACGAAGCCACGCTTGTTCCAATATGGTGACCCTCTCGTAGAGTCATCTTGTCACATTTTATTCAAAGGACATTTGCCATACACACACACACAGACACACACAAAATGGAACCAAAGGTCTTATGTAATTTGGCATCCCCTTCCTTCAGCCCATTGGGGAAAACATGGTAATGCAATGCTTTAAGAAATAAACACCTCTTTTTTGGGGGTGGGTGTGTACACACACACCAAAAAAAGAGGTGTTTATTATACACAATAATAATATACTCTATATATGTATATATTATTATGTGTACTATACATAATATACTCTATATACATAGAGAGCCAGCTTCGTGTAGTGGTTTGAGTGTTGGCCTACAGCTAATTATCTATATCTATATCTACACACTCACAGTCGCCCCTCCGTTTTTGCTGACCTACAACTAATATATATATATATATATATATATATACACATACACACACACACAGTCCCCCCCCCCCCCATTTTCAAGGGGGAATCCATTCTGGTTCCCCCGCATAAACATAAATCCACCAATATTCAAATTCTATTAAGTCTCTCTGTTTGTCTTGCAAGTAAATGAGGGATGCGGATTCAAAGTCACCGCAAATGGAGGGACAACTATGTGTGTGTGCACACACACAATCGTCCCTCCGTTTGTGCATACTTTGAATCCGCACCCCTTTCTTACTTGCAAGGCAAACGTGTGTGTGTGTGTGTGTATGTATCTGTGTGTGTGTGTGTGTGTGTGTGTGTATATATATATCTGCTGCAAAAGGGTTTGAGTGTGTTTATTACAAAACACTCTCAGCCTTTAGAGGGAATGTTGGCTTTTAACATGCAAACCTATCAAAAACCCCTTTCCTTCCCCTTCCTAAGTTCATTGCCATCTTTCTTTTCCTCTCTTGCACAACCGTTCTGCTCCACCTTCTTTCCTTCCTTCCTTCCTTCCTTCCTTCCTTCCTTCTGGCTGAAAAAGTCTGCAAAATGGCTCCGTTTTCTGCCCGTCTTGGAGGGTGAATTTGTTCGCGTTCGTCGAAGGCTGTTAGAACGGAAACTTGTCAACAGCAATAAATCCTCCGGTAACCTGAACGGCTAAGCAGTTTAAACTTGAAATTGCATAATTCGATGAAAAAGATCAAGCCAACTAACCTCATTTCCCTAGACCTACAGTCGGGTCGAACGCAGAAAATTAATTAGAAAGCAATTCCGATCCTTGTAAAATAATTAACGGAGGCCCGAAAGTCGGGGAGGGCAGAACTCTCACCCGGGACCGACTTGCTCCGTCTTATTTTTTCCCCTCCCTGTTTGTTGTCACGTCTTCCTATAATTAAGCCATACCCGCCAAACTGGGATTATACCTAGCTTTTTAAAAAATTAAGCAGCTCTTTCAAAGCCCAATGATAGATACCGCTAATTCATTTAAATTCTCATTTCAAGAGAGACATTTCATTTCAAGTTTGGTGCCTAATTACTTGGCCTGGAACCAAACTTCTCTGCCGTTTTCAAATAAAGAGATGCTTTCAAACCTCCAGCACCCTTTAATTTTCTTTTCCTTTAAATGCTAATAAAGACACAATCCATCAAAAATAAAGTCCCAGGAGATCTTCTTCTTCATCATCTCCTTTTTCTTCCCAAAACGAAAACCAATAACTGGCCCGTTTTTCTCTATTTTTCCTGATATTTTTTTGTTAGTTTAGGGATGGGGATTTGTTCCCGATTTCATTGCCGTCTTTCTTTCTGTTGAAACTTCCCCGGAAAGGGAAATGATATGTCAGTAAGATTAATGGAAACTTTGGTCACCTTCTTCCTTTTCTCCCCTTTGGCAGACGTTGGCTTCCGTCTTCTGCGATATTTCGGGACGGAAGCCAAAAGGCAGAAGATGACGCAGTGCAAAACTCGGAACAAAAATGGCATTTTCTGCACAGCCCTTTTGGCCATTGATCAGTCCCCCCCAAAAAGTAGATCCACAGATTCAATGGGGTTTGCAGAAGAGTTGACTCACTGATCAATACTGGAGTCAAGGGCTGAAATACTTTAAAAAGAGGTAGAGATTGGTTTTTCTACCCCAACGATTCCCAAACTCTGGACCTCCAGGTGTTTTGGACTTCAGGTCCCAGTAGCCCCAGCCGACTTGGCCAACGGTCAAGGATTTTGGGACCTGAAGTCCAAACTATTTGGGATTTTGGGAACCGCTGTTCCACACTTTCGATCCGTCGTCGATCCAAATGGAGACTGTGGACACGAAACCAGAAAAAGACTAAGCTTTTGGTCACGCTGCAGTAATAATAGCCATCATCATCATCATCATCATCATCATCATCATCATCATCATCATCTCTTTTTACCCCACCTCTCCCAATGGATTGAGGCGGCTTACATAGATATAATGCATAACACAGTAACCATAAAGTACAAAATAATATAAAAATAAACCTATTTCTCCCATCATTGTAAACAAATCCAAAAATGTAAATATATTGAAAAATACAATAATGATAACAATACAAATAACAACTTTAAAATATTTAAAATCCATAAAATCATTAAAACCATAAACAGGGCTTCATGGGGGTATCGTCGGGACAATCCACCGCATTAGGCACAAAACTATAAATAATCCAGTTTGATACCACTTTGACTTTTGTGGTGCCGTCCTGTGGAATCCTGGGATTCGTAGTTTGCTGGGGGCACCAGAGCTCTCTGACAGGGAAGGCTAAGCGGCTCACCGAACTACAAATCCCAGAATTCCATAGCGCCGAAGTGGTGCCAAAGTGAATTATTTCTGCAGTGTGGCAGCAGCCTACTTGGAAAGGATCCTCAGGGATTAAAAATATATCTTTAAATGCTAAGGCTCAAGTTTCTGTGTAAGGATTTGGAAGCTGGACAATGATGGAAGCTGATGATGGAAAATCAATTAATCTGAGAGCGCTGGATGATGACTCTGGAGACCAGGGTTCGAATCCTGGCTTGGCCATGAAAAACCATTGGCTGACCTTGGGTAGGTCACACTTTCTCAGCCTCGGGGGGATGGCAATAGCAACCCCCCTCTGAAGAAACTTGCAAAGAAAACCCTATGATAGGTTCTTCTTAGGTCACAATAAATTGGAAACGACTCAGAGGCACACAACAAATGGTGCTGCCGCAACAACAACAACAAATGGTGCATTTGTTGCGTATGCAAAAAGCGGACTATAAATAAAAGTATTATTATTATTATTATTATTATTGGTGCTGGAGGATAGTTCCATGGATACATTGGACTGCCAAAAAGACCAAATAACGAATCCAAAAGCATTGTTGATTATTTTATTTCATATTTTGACCAAATTAAAAATACGTCTGACTTTTTCCCCCCAATAAGTGAAAGTAGATTGTCAACATTTTAGTTAATTTTTAACACACAGACACACACTAGGGCCAGTACCATTTCAGAAGAGGCATTTCTATCCCTGAAAACGGGGAAGGAGTGCCATTCCTCTGCTAATATTATGCCTAAAAAACGCATGGCGTCAACATCGAGAAATGAAGGGAGTGCGCCGCACATTTAATGGATTCGCTCACGGATTAATCAGCATACATTTATAAGGCGGCGGTTCTACCAAAGCCACTTTGCTTTGGTGCTATTTTGAGGCCGCGCCTGAGCTCTGACATCTTGCTTGCACAGTACAAATCCGCACTCGTGTCATTACACAATGGCTATGCTACCCTATTCTTCCACTGAATACTGATGTGCAGCTGAAGGCATTATCCGTCAGTGCGCATGTTTCTTGCTTCCTTGGGCGATGGGGAATGATGTTTCTGCAATCCCAGGAACCGAAGCATGGGGCGCCTGGGGAGCATGGGGCGCATGGGGCGCATGGGGCGCATGGGCGCATTCACCGATAGCCATGCAACATCCATAGAGACATCTTTGGAAAATGGGTGGTAAACCCCAAGTAGAACAGAAGCATTAACCCCATTTTGTTGCTACTTATCCTCTTGCGTGATTGGGAATGATGAGATCTTTCGTCAAATCCTAATGAAACATTGAAGATGTTTATCCAATAATGCACAACTTGTACTGCGGGGATCCAAAATCCATTGCATGCCCAACGCAACTATTCTTGGATATGTTTGCTGGAATCTTGTTGGTTCATTCCAATAGAGGAGACCCATTGCAATAAACTGTTGAATGGTGGGTCATCCCATAGTTAAATCCCATTGATCCAACGGTGCTACTCTTACTGGAGCTGACCACAGAGTTAAGGCCCATCTGAAATGGTTATACTGGTGGAACTATACTCGTGCCATCATGAATCAAATATACCAATAGAGTACAACGCAGGTTGGTGCCAACAGAACTATAGCTTTTTTAAAAATAAAAATAAATTGGTTTTATTATTAGAATTGTATGAATGAATACAAGCTAATGCAAACATTGGACAAAAATACAACTAGACAGGAAACAACCCCATAACCAACCCATCACCGTCACTACAACACACTTACATATATAAATACAAAATAAAATAAAAATAAATTCATAACCTGGATGGAGGATATATATAACGAAAAAGCTTGTCTCTTGATTAATGAAGAACATTCAAAATATTTTAAGATAAAACGAGGCACCAGACAAGGATGCCCTCTGTCTCCCTTATTATTTATATTAATGTTGGAAATCATGAATGAAAAAATAAGGGAACAGCCTGGAATTATAAGTGTTGAAATAAAAAATATTAGCATAAAATTAAAAAACCTTTGCAGACGATATTGTTTTCTTTCTTGACGATCCAAAGAAAAGCGTCAAATTATTAATTTCTATTATTAATGAATTTGGTATACTGTCAGGATTTAAAATTAATTTTGAGAATATTTCCAAAACAGAAGAATTAGAATTAAAAGATTTATCTGGATTTAACATCGTGAGCAAAGTGAAATATCTAGGGATTCATCTAACTGAAAGAAATATGGATTTAGACAATAATAACTATGTCAGGACTTGGTCCAAAATAAATACCAAAAAACGAAGACAAAATAAACTTCCTTATCTTTTACGTCTTCTTTTCTTCGTTATTGTATGTCTTACCTAAGATAATGTGAAATAATTCTACCCCTATATTTATTTTCTCATAATATATTAACATAAGCATGAAATATATTGCTCTTCCATACTCTAGTACCATGTATAGCTAAAATACTTAGTATTTACACTCCATTAACCCAATCCTATTATAAAACTTGCTTCCCAGTCGTATTGCCGATATGTTATCAAGGGTTTCCATCTTAATTGAAATTCACCCAGGATTTTCCCTTTCATCAAATAAGTCAACTTATCCATCTCCAAGTAATCATACACTTTCATTAACCAAGCTTTAATCGTTGGCCGTTCTTTGCTTTTCCAGTGGGTTGCATACACAATTCTTGCTGCCCTGGTCATGCAAAATAATAATTCCCCCCCCAAAATTTTTCAACCTTCTCATCTGTAATAAGTAGTCCCCTGTACTACTCATTTATTACACATCTGTAATAAATAGTACATACATTTTGGGGTCCGTCGGTAACATTATATGTAATATTTCCCATATTTTAAGGTGTATTGCTTGCCAATATTCTTTTGCAATTTTGCATCTCCACCATACAGGAGAAGGTACCAACCACCTTCTCACATTTCCAACAATTATTGCTATATTTCCTATTTATTTTGGGTAGAACTATAACTTTTGAGAGGTTTGAGGAAGACCTACAAAGACACTAATTCACCAGAAAAACGCAATTTTGTGGAAGGTCTTCTCCAGTTTCCAGATTTGCTCCCCGGTCCTTTAGATCACACTGGATCTCTTACAATCCTCTTGTTAGACCGTCTTGGTGGATTTAACTATCCATCCTATCATACTAAAGGAAGTTGAAAAACAAAGCCCAAAGTAATCCAAGTTTAGTGCCAGAAGGCACACAGTGTGTTTCAAGGACATTTCCGCCTAAAGTAATAAAACCGTCCTATCTGGGAATCTAGGATTTTCAGACATGTCAGAGCTTGTCATAGGAATGAAGTGATGCAGATCACAAATCTAGAAAAATAATCCCCTGGATTAGCATCCCTGGCGCCGTGTCATGTACAGAGGAGGGGAAAACTGTCATTCGATGAGCCCAAGGACCTTGGAGAAATGGAGAAATGGAAATGCCATTAATGCTGCAAGGTCAGGTCGAGGAGAAATCCACTGTTCTGTATCCCATCAACATTAGAAAATAAGGTGAGGTGCATGTGCCCATGCACAGAGCAGCAATGTCTCAATATAGCACACTAGTAGGAGCATTAAAAACATGGCCCACTGCCTTAAAGGTGAGACGTTTGGCCGACAGCCGCGTGGCACTTGTTTAGTGCAAACCTACACTCTTGTGGTTAAACGGTGGTTGCACTATACTACCCTCGTGATGAATGCTAACGTTGTGCCACTGATAGTGTTTCTGCCAACGCGCATCTGTTCGTTGCCCCTTTTTGCAATGGGGAATAATGCCCAGGATCTGTTTCTGCCATCCCTTGGGATTTAATGGGACATTGAAGGTGCTGAACTGTTATTCAGGTTCAAGGATGTAATAATAATAATAATTTTTATTTATATCTTGCCTCTCCAAAAGGATCTAGTACCAAAAGGTTCTAAGGGTGTACTATTGAATGGCTTCAATCCTGCTATTAATTCCTCCGCCCGAAGGAGACTCATTGAATCAATTTCCATTGGTGAGTCAACACATAAAGTTGTTTAACCAACACAATCATTACGCTTGCGGATTTCCGCTCACGAAACCATTAAACCAGTGGTCCCCAACCTTCGGCCCTCCAAATGGATGTTGTGGACTTCGCTTCCCAAAATTCCTGGTGGTTGGCCAAGATAGCTGGGGCTTCTGGGAGTCGAAGTCCAAAACACCTGGAGGACCAAAGATTGGGAACCATTGCGTTAAACAAAGACGTCTGTTGTGCAGCGGCCAAAAAAAAACGGCTACCGCTTGTGTAAAATAATATATACAGGAGTAGGACAGCAAGAGGATTTCTCATTGCCTTTCCTTTCCTTTCCTTTCCTTTCCTTTCCTTCTCTCCTTGTCCTTTTTGAGACCGAACCCTTTGGAACTGGTCTTACCGATAATAGGATAATCGCAGCTCAAACCAGAGGCAGCTGGTGACTCTATTACGGGGTTCAACACCTTGGACGGCTCCCATAGAAACACGTTGTTACGGCTGGAGTAGCCGTAACAAAACCTGGAAAACCTGGCATGGAAGCAACGGAGGCCCTGGCTGGCTCCGACTCAAACAGATCTCCAGCCCTCTTCGCCATCAAGAGAAGGAGCTCTTCGACGGTGGAAGGGGAAGGGATGGCCGAGCATCTCCACGGTGTCTTGGGAAGCCATGCCCAATGGTCAGAGGAGGAGGAGGAGGACGTTTTTACTAAAAGACAGAGGCCCAGTTGGAACAGTGGGACCTGGCTGAAATCCCAGTCCAAGAGAGGATGGGAAAAATGGCCAAAATCTGAGAGAGAAAGAGAGGAAAGAAGGGAGACAGGGAGAGAGATAGATAGATAGATAGATAGAGAGAGAGAGAGATAGATAGATAGATAGATGATAGATCCAGCATAAGGCTGGAGGGTTCTGAGACTGGGTCTGCTGAGGTTTGCTATTGTCTTCAATGCAGAAAGCCAACTAATATTCCTCATATAGGAGATACAGTTGGCTCTCCTTACCCACTGATTTCCATGGATTTGAGCATCCACGGCTTGAAAACATGCCCCCAAAGTATAAATTCCAAATAGCAAACCGTGATTTTCCATTTTAGATATGGGACACCATTTTGTTGTGCCATTATATTTAATGGGACTTGAGCATCCACAGATTTTGTTACCCGCGGAGGATCCTGGAACCAAACCCCAGCAGATAACAAGGGCCCGCTGTACTGTATTGGGCCTGGATGTTGTTTCTTAATAATCGGCGGTACAAATTTACTCGTTTCACTACGTGCGTGTGTTCTGGTTGGGCAGTTGGTGACTTCCATGCCAGATGGTGGATGGATCCTCTCTGTTTTTCAGGCCAAACTTTAAAGGCCCTAGCCAAGGTTTCAGCATCTCGGATACTTCCTTTTGATGTTCAGCCCGGGTTTGGCTTCCTCATCCCCATTGATGCAACAACACTTCCACGCATCCAACCAAAGAAGCCCCATTATAGAAACTTTTACACCTCCAGCGAGGGCTATCCAAGCAGTCAGGTAGATTGTATGTTCAGCGCCATGTAAATTTACAGCGCTATATAAATAAAGGTTAATAATAATGATAGTAATTTGTATCCTCTCTGTTTTTCAAGCCAAACTTTAAAGGCCCTAGCCACGGTTTCAGCATCTTGGATCGTCAAAGACTAGCAGCAGCATCTTCAAAGCTGTCAGGGCTATCAAAGGTGCTAAACTGACTTTGGAGACGGGGTTCAGTATGTTTGGGATCTCCATTAGAGTTTGCACTAAAACCCAGACCAGATTCATCACCCCACTGACACTGGACCATGAGCATCCATTGCTCTGCGGATGTTGCTAAGGACTGCAATTCCCAGGACCCCTCAGCATTGGCAATGGCTAATGGTCATTGCAATTGAGCACCATTTGTATGTTGCCCATCCTTAGGTGTGGGCATGGTACAGCTCATGCGCTCCTCGCGTTTCCTCCGTCACACGACGCAATTTTGGACGCTCTGCTCAGCGAAACCACCTTGTGCCCGGTTTCGTTTGCAACTGCTGACTCTCCGGCACATTTGCCATTTGGAACATCAGTCTGCAAAAGCCGAGCGATGAGAAGCGACACCGCTAAGCTGTTTGATGGAAAACGGCCATTTTTCATCGCCGGCATTAGCGTCCTTTAACGTGACACCTCTTCTGTCGAGAAGCCCCCTTGAGCTCCGGCAAACAGCTCCCCGGCTGAGCAATCTTGCTCTCTAATTTAGAGTTTAAGTGTATTTACGAGGAGATCACCCCTAAAGAATACCATTTACCAAGCTGACAACCCCCAAATTGAATTTCGGCTTCCGCTACTGTATGTCAGGGAAGGAAGCGGCAATCAGGAGAGAGGCTGCTGAGGTGGCACTTTCGGCACAAAGACACACACAAACACACACTACCTGTAACCAGCATGGGGTTCAAAGCGTCTTTTCTTTGGCGTGCGTCTGAAAAATTAAACTCTCCAGCTTTTTACAAAATTGTCTGCAGCGTTGCCAATCTACCCGATTGTTTGCATGGCACTCCCTGGAGCTGTATACGTTTCTAAGGACTTAATGGGCCTTTTCTAGTTGGATGTGTGGAAGCGCTGTTGTGTCAATGGAGATGGTGAAGCCAGACCTAGTTTGGGGCTGGACTTTAAAGGAGGCATCGAAGACGCTGAAACCTTGGCTAAGGCCTTTAAAGTTTGGCCTGAAAAACAGAGAGGATTGGCCTGCCTTCTGGCATGGAAGTCACCAGCTGCCCAACCGGGACGCATGCAAGAAGTGAAATTGTTATAGATTAATTTGGAAACCAGAATTATAACCGGACTTAGGAGGGAGACCTGGAGCTGATTGGAAAGGAAAAGGCGGGCTGGAGCCACTTCTCTTTGTTGCTCAGCGTTGCTGCAAAAAAGGAGTGCTCAGAAGCAGCTCCTTTTTGCGTCACAGTTGCGACGCCACAAGCGCCGTAGGATGCCATAGTGATGTTGCAGGTGTGCCGCGCCATTTGGACACGGCATGTGTGCGATGTCACTGATGTGTGTGATGTGTAGGAGGGGCCGCACAATCATGGTGGACCCCGGGAGAATGCAGATGATGCGCACTCCCTAACCCTAGTATTGCCGCCACCATGCCTCTTTTGGGCCGACTGTCTCGGACTGTAGTTTATTTCACCTGCAGCATTGTTTCCAGCAGGAAATTCTTCCAAATCACTGGGACCTCAAAATTCAAAGCGGACCCGGTTTTTACAGCATTTTGAACAAAGGAAACTGCAAACCACATTTCATTGGTTACGTTGAATTAAACATTTACACCCCTGTATATCCATTGGCTGTCCTAGCATACGTCTCTATCCCCCGTCAACTATAGAGATAAAATCTATATGTTGTGTTTCAGTGTCCTCAAACTGTTAGTACAGTACTTCCTTTTATTTGGGTTAAAAAATTGAAATCCGGAGCCGTTCAGAGTCATTTACATTCCAAAACAGAACATTTGACATGACCTGGAGCAACAATCTTTGCTCTCATTTCAACTCTTGGGCCTAAGTAAAATTCTAAATTTTAACCACGCTACGACAAAATGAGTCAATTTTTACCACCGATAGAAAGAAACAATATCTAAGCCCAATATAGTATCTCCTGTATGGCAAATATGGGTTGGGGTTCTGCATTGAAGACAATAGCAAACTTTTGCAGTCCTGGACCCAGAATCCTCCAGCCGTACGACTGTTGGTTTTTCGACCTGAAGAATTGCGGCTCTAAAAACAACAACAACACAACAACAACGGAAAATAAAAGGGAATGTTTCCAAGCGCTGCTGCTTGTCTTAACTAGTAGCAAAGCTCTTTTCTCTGGCAAAATTTGAAATGGCAAATTTCCGCTCAGCAAGGGAGCTTTTTGAAGCAAAGCGAAAGCATCCTGATTGTATGTTTGGGCCATTTTTATTGCTTCCCTCCTTGCGGAGGTTGATGGATTAGAGCCCAATTGCCCCCAAACTGCCCTTTATTTAGTCATCATTTGTCGCTCTAAGGGGTTTTTAAAAAAATTACATTAATAGTGTTGTTTGGTTTTAATGGGACGAGAAGAAAGGTGGAGGCAAAAAGAAAGGTGAAAAGTGGGCCTCCCCTCCCCATCCAGGAACAAAAGGTGGGACAAATCCCACGGCCAAGGAAGGAATAAAAAGGGCTTTGTGGAAGCTTTGTGTTTAACCAAACCATTTCCTCTTAAAAGCCCTAATTGCACTTCCTGGTGAGGAAGTTGTTGCTCAAATTGTGTTATATTTGGGCAGAGAGGGTCACCACAATTGACGTTCGGGAAGCAATAGATAACAACACAGAAAACACGTGCGTGCAAGAGTTTAACAACTTCGACAGGTGTGGACTTCCAGAGCGAGGGGATGCTGGGAATCACAACAACAACAACAACAGCAACAACAATAATGTTTTTATTTATATGCCATCTTTCCCATCCAACAGCTTAGACTAACCATCCCTTTGAGCATTATCCACTCTGGCTGGCAGGAGACGTTTTCGAACAAAGTTTTGAAAGTTTTCCTTCCTGATTTCAGAGATTTTACCTTGGATTGTTCTCTACATTCTACAGTTTGACATATTAGTATTTTTAATAGAGAAAATTTTGCAAAAATTGGTGCCAGTCGGGCCTCCATGGGGAGAGCATTCCACAAACGGGGTGCCACACCACAAAGAAGGTCCTCTCTTGTTTCCTGTGAAAATTGTGCAAAAGTTTTGTGTAAACACTGATGTGTTCTTTCTTTGCAAAATCCACTCCTTTTTAAAACAAATCTTCCAACAGTTATTAATAACGAAATGCCAAGAACAATATGGATATGATAATGTGGAAGAAGCGTATTGAAGACATTCTTTGAAAGATCCATAGTGTTAATGAGGTTCTAATGATAATCAGATCTTGGCACGGTTGAGTTTTCAGGTAGAACGTCTTTCCAGAATGCTTCGTGGAGGCTGTATCTGACTCGAATTATTGTTGATGTACTCTATGAAAAGGAACCATTTCCTTGTAAATGATGTTTTTCCAATGTGTCCTTTTGACTTTCTTAGGTCTCATTCTCACTTACAAATAAAGCAGTTCACAATCTGAATTGATGGATCGATTTAACAGCGGAATGTGGTTCCCACTACATTTGCACCGATTGCACCGATTTTTTCCCTGTAAAATAACCCACTTGTGGCTCACATTCATTAATGAATCAGTTCACAATGGACCCGCTCCAGCCGACCGAAGGGCGAATTTAAATTGATTCCGATCTGCATCTGGTTGACACTTGCGCAGAACTGATTTATCCAAAAAGATGCGGAAAACATCAGTGTCAAAAAGATCGAGGTCAATGGGTCTGGTGTGTGGCCCCCCTCTCCGAATCGCTTCAGCGAATCGATTCAAGTGGGAACCAGGGTCATTTGAACCAGTTCAAACCAATTTGCGATCCGGTTTAAAAGGCAGTGGGAATCAGGCCTTACATTGTCTGTGAGTGTCTCCATCAGCCATACGTCCCAGGTTTTCCTCCACCAATTTCCTATTGAAAGTTCACCTCCTTTTTTTGATCACTGAAGTAAGAGGCTGGTATCTCATGCAACAAGAGCATGAAGATGATAACATCGTGGCTGTTGTCAACGTTTTTTGATGGGGCTTCTCAACATATTAGGACACCCTTTCTTGTCGTCGGTGAATCTTTTCTTACCTCCTTCTCCTCCTGACACTCGCAAGAGCTCCTTCTCGCCTCCTTCCCACCAGATTGTCTGCATTTCCGGAGCGCCAACTGCCTGCCTGTCTCTTGCCTCTCCTTCCTTCCACCTTCTGTTGAACCGCGTTGGCGTTGGCTTCCCTCTTTCCTTTCCTTTTTTACCTGTTCTGCTGTGACCGTGATGGATTTCAATGCTCAACCTCTCCAACTGTCTCTTAAGCAGCGCCAGATGGTTCCCCCGTCGCCCCGTCAAACTCCGGAAGAAGCAGGCAGGTTATTTCGGATGCCGTTCGCCTTGGAAACTGGGCCAACAGGGAACCAACGCGAAGCCTCTTGGCAGTTTGCAAAGAAGGAGGAGGAGGAGGAGGAGGCCCTGGACACAAATTTGGAAGGAGTCCAGGGCAGATTTCACTCCATAAAGATCTGGGGCGGGAGAGCGATGGCGACTGGGAACAACGGTCCCTTGGCAATCACTCATGAGACGTTTCTCAAAACTAACACTAGTGTTTTTAACTGTCCATATATACTCAGCTATACATTCCGGTTTAAAAGGTAGTGGGAATGAGGCCATTGGGATCACCGAACGCAGCTTTCAAACACAAATGAAGAAGGAACACAAGAGACGCTGCATCCTCTGAAATATTACCTACTATTCATTTATGGTCTCCGATAAAGTACAAGCCTCCTCAAATCCCATTTTGGAAGAAAGGCAGGATATAAATCCCATAAATAAAGAAATAAATCACAACCAGTGCGGATCCTGCTCAGCTTCCAAGAATGGATGGGATCTGGTGCCTTCAGGGTACCGTATCTACTCAACTATAAGTCGACCTCATGAATAAGTCGAGGGCAGGTTTGGGGGCCAAAATTATGGATTTAGGTATGACCCATTGATAAGTTGAGGGTAAAACTTAGCAAAGGATGTAAAAGATGAAGCAAAGGAAAACGATGTCAAAGAACTCACAAAATCCTGGCAGGCCTAACTGCTGAGATAGTGGCACCTTTGCTTTCTGATGATTCAGTGTATACAAAGTTTGTTTCATGCACAATATTATTTTAAAAATGTTGTATAAAATATCCCTCTTCCCCTAGAAGTCCCATCCCGAACCCAAATTCGTCTCCTACTTGTCACAGATACTTCCCCAACTCCTTACAGGTGCTCCCCAATCTTCTTTCCAAGATGAAGGAAACCTCTCTGGAAGACTAGGATCCCTTTCCTGAAAACTCATGCAAAACGGGCACTTGCTCTGCGCCAGCCCCCAACCCCTTTAAATTAAAAGTCTTTTCAAAAAAGAATCTTACTTTTGAGAGGCTTCGCCACGGATTGATTTCTGCTCCTTTGTGTCGGACCAAAGTGGTTTCTGCAACTCTGCCTCCCCCCTCGAGACTCCGAAACACATTTGAGATTCATAAAGGTCGCGATCCCCCCTTTCAGAGAAATCAATGGTTGCCATTATTGTCTTCCTCGATCCCAAACATTGTGATAAAAGACTGACCCGGGGGTCATGGAGCCTGCCGTGTGCGTTTCCCCCCAGGAGCTCAAAGTTATCTTGCAGAGAGGCCTTGTTTGTGCATGGATGGAAAGCCTATTCACCAGTTGCGTGGTGCAAAATTGCATTGGCAGAGCTAGGTTGCTGTGTCGGATCACATCCAGGTGTACAACTACTTGCACAATGAGTGATGGCAGTTGTGCACTCTGCCTTTTGTGCCGCAGTCAACACAACTGCACACCCACCACAAAGGACTGAACTTATAGGGCCTCCCCAGTTGGGCTCCTAGCTTCGGACAATGGATTACTATGGCATTGCAGGGTTTGCACAACCCTTGGAAGGGAAACCAAATCGTAGTGTTGTGATAAACCAATTTTTTTCCTTCGTCTCTACCATCGAAAACTAGATGCGATTTTTTTAAACAATTCTTTTCAAAAGTCCCACTTTCAAACGTTTATTTTTTTTCCTCTCCCTGTCGAGAAGTGTTTTTCACAGATTTCACAAATGAAAATAAAAGACAAGGGAGGCAAGCGTTTACACTAATTACCTGGACTTTCAAACTCAATTCGCGTCTCAAAAGGAAGTTTGGCCAAGGTTTAAAGAGCATTCCTCTGCTAGAAAAACCCAAGATGAATGGTAGCTTTGCTTATGCAAAATAATCAAATCCTGGCCATCATATTAAAAACCCAAATTCATCCTCGTTGATCAAGAAGCGCTCATTAATTTCTTCTCTTTAAAAGGCATTCAAAATCTTCGAATAAGAGAAAATTCTTCTGTTTGTCGAATGTTGATGAATATTCTTTACATCGCTAACCAAATGCATAATGACTTTTGCTCCAAAGTGAAGTCACAAAGAGATTCTGGCCACCTTCTGTAGACTTTCCCCACAATCCTCCTCCATGGAAGGAGCATAACAGGGATTGTGTGATGCACAGCAAGGGAACGGAGAAGAGGAGGAGGAGGAGATGTGAGAAAAACGGATAAAAACGATGAAGAGAAGTTGCTTCTAGGTGTTTTGATACAGAAACAGGATGAGAAGGGCTTCTGGAGCCTCTTGAAGTGGAGCATCAAGCAGCATCCCTGATGTCAGAAGACGGTGGATTGCAAAGTTTTCTCCAGAGTTGCTCAAGGATGCAAAAGGATACTGTAGTATTTTATTCTGGGTAAGGATGAGATGGGAAATTGGCCATTCCCCTAGTTATGGTCAGCATTGTAGCCAACGGTCACCTTGGGCTGCATCTGCTTGGTTGGACTAGGTGTCCCTTGAGGCTTCTTCCAGCTCTAAGATTTATTTTTATTATTATTATTATTATTATTATTATTCAGATGCCTCTTTTCCAAAGAATCAAGGCGGTTTACAAAAATTACAAAAGCAAATCCATAAAATGCAGTAAAATACAATACAGTCATACAATCATAAAAACTAATTCACACATATAGTACAATGCAACTCTAATACAATACAATATAGTACAGTACAATGCAATGCAATACAAATAATTCCCTCCTCCCCCCCCCTTTACATATATAACAGAATATCTAAATATAACAATGATATAAAATAAACCATTAAAGCAATTAGATTCTAGGATTGGGATGCTGGGTGTTATTGAACCAAAAGGAACAGAACAAAGAGAAAGGGAGAAGGGGACGGCATTATAATGGAAAGAATCAAAGCCTGCGAAAGATATGTTTTTGGACTGCGTCTCCCAGCATCCCCCTGCACACATTGGGCATCGCTGCAACCCAAAAATTGGGGGAAGCTGATCCAGGGCAGAGGCGTTGCTTTTACGGTGGTCTTGGGGGACCAAGGAGCCATCCGTCAACATTGTGGACGACGGGGGCGACTCCATAGGCCTTGTGTTGCCTCCCCCCTTGGGCAAAATTGTGCCAATGATCGCACAAACAGTATCATCCCTCTTCCCCTTCCAGGAGCTTTTGTTTAGCCCCTAGCAGATAGTTACTTAGCAACAAGTAACATGCACCGAATAGCAGAAACTGTTAAACCTACAAGATAATTTTAAAAGCGGCTGGTGTTATCAGCGCCTTGTTATATTGGGTAGATAAAGGCCCTATAAAGGCTTACAGCTGGCTCATGCAAAAGAGATTATGTTGCATTTATTTCTATTGTTGGGTCCCTTGCAAATCCAGCATAATTGATGGCCCAGAATAATATATTGGGGTGGCAGCGGAGGAGGTGGTGGGGGTGGTGGAATAGCGCTGCTAAACTAAAAGGTGGGCCGAGGCCCTGCTATCCCATATTTCAAAAATGTTTTCCTATTTAAAAACCTTACCGTGTTGCTGGAAGTCGGCGTTCAAGCGGAAACGGCTGCAGTTTGTTGGATTTTAAGATATGTTGGGTCTGGTGTCGCAGTCAACGTGCGAGTGTGTCCGGAAGACATCATTGCAGGAATCATGCGTGGCAACACATACGTGTCGCATATATGGCTTCATCGTCTGGTGCTACCTCTTTCCCCAAACCCACATTTCAAGGGATGCAGCCCTTGCAACATGGAGGTTTGTGTGTTGTTGGAAAACAAGGGGGTCAGGGAGATGTTTCCAGCTATTGTCCTGTGGCTGGATGCAACCCATTCCTCAGAAGGTCCTTGCGGCGCATACAATGGCAAGGGAATAGCTGGACCCCTCTCCATCGATCAGTTTCCAAAGACATAGCAATGGCTGTGTTGCAGGGACTGCATGGTCCGAAAGCTGATTTTTTTTTAGGGGTGTGTGTGGATTTTGGTCGCTAGTAAAGAATTCCAACCTTCACATTGACCAAAAGAGTGAGTTGTGATGTTACGAATCTGATGTGTGCCACCATAAGTGACCCACAGGTTGACCATCACGGCCCAGATCACGACCAGGATCCCATTGCTGTCATTGGCGGGTGTAAGTACCCCCGTGCATGTGGTTATATGGTCAATCCTGTAGTGGTAGGGCCACTGAATCAATGGGATTTGCCTATCTGTGGAGTCGCCATTCAATGATTCATTCAATGGGTTCGCATATATGTTGCAAACCGCTTAGGGAGTTCTAAGGTGCACTGATAAGCTGCATACAAATGTACTTGCTATTGCTATTGCTCGACATGGGACTAACCAACAGGTTTGTACATTCTTGGATGATATGTAACTACCTAAGGGAGCTGGGGATGTTTAGCCTGGAGAAGAGAAGGTTAAGAGGTGATATGATCGCCCTCTTTAAATACTTGAAGGGATGTCACATTGAGGAGGGAGCAAGCTTGTTTTCTGCTGCTCCAGAGAACAGGACCCAGAACAATGGATGCAAACTGCAGGAAAAGAGATTCCACCTCAACATTAGGAGGAACTTCCTGAGAGTAAGAACTGTTTGACAGTGAAACATACTCTTTCGGAGGGTGGTGGAGTCTCCGTCCTTGGAGGTCTTTAAGCAGAGGCTGGATGGCCATCTGTCGGGGATGCTTTGATTTGGAGTTCCTGCATGGCAGAAGGGGGTTGGACTGGATGGCCCTTTTTGAGGTCTCTTCCAACTCTGTGATTCTGTGATTCTATGATTCTATGATTCTACCTGCTCAGTGCCTTCAGTGGCATCCCTGAGTCAATGGGATTGCAGAAAAATCTCTATGCGTTATCTCCCATTAGACAATGGAGCAATAAGTGGACACATTGTCGGAGATGCTATCATTTGCAAAATGACGGTATTCAGCAAAATGGCCATATATATATATATATCCCAGCCTCCGTTAAGCAGAGGTCACCCCGCTGAGGTCTTGCAAACTCAAGGCAGCCGCCTTGGCCTCCTTGGCAAGGGTCTATTCCCCTGTAATGTAGTACACTGCCTTCCCTTGCATTGTTCCCAGTGAGTCACGTTGTTTAGTCCCATTCGGCTTACAGCGAGAGTTGATCTGCTCTCAGGCCAATTTATTTCTCCCTTTGGCAGTCCAAATCTCTCCTCCGGCAATGCATTTCAAATGAGTTGATTTCAAATGAGTTGATTTTTTTCCCCCTTCGCTGTCCGGCGTTCGCACAACTATACACTGAAATCAGAAATACAATAGGATGGATGATTTTGACTTTGGGATTTAATGATGTACGTATTTACCCTTGCAGATTTTGCCTAGTTCTTCTATGGCTGCCCTCCCTTAACTTAACGCCTTCTTCGGATTTCTTGGCTGCAGTCTCCATTCTGACTCAACCAAGGTTTGGAAAATTTTCTAACAATAATAATAATAGATTTTGTTTATATGCCACCTTTCCAGAAGGATCAAGGCGGGTTACAATAGAATACATAAATAAATACCTATCACATACATAACTAAAATTACATACCCCCTTATCCTTACTTTAAAAGTAAAATACCAACACTATAATTAAAATCAGCAAATAACAGCAGAAACCTCTCCCTTCCGAGGAGAAAATGTTCAGATGCATCCCAAACCCAAAACATGTATTTGAAGCTAATATAGTAGTACTCCGTCAGTGCATCGGGGGAAATGTCTTTTAATCCCCGAAAGCTCGCACAAAAACACGTATAGGTTCCTCTTAAAGGTGTTGTGTGCGGCTTCTCCTTCCTCTCTTTCTCCTTTTATCGTTTGCGCAGAGGGAGGCGAAGGCGCCTGTCGCTTTGAAAGCATCCCGTGTCAGATGCTCAAGAGGTTGGTTGGTATCAACAATGGCTCCGACAACATGTTGTTGACAAATACTTTGGCAACTTTTCTCGCACACAGATTGCCTGCTAGCAATTATCCCAACACATTTGACAACTGCAGCTTAAAAAGCCTCTCTGGGTTTGCATACACAAAGGCTTTGTTACTCGGAGGGCGGGAGGCGGTGCTCTTCGGTGTCTGCACTGTAGAGCTCTTTGAGGGTTTTTCTGGAGGTGGCCATAATAATAAAAATAAAATATTTTTTAAATTTATATTTCCCGTCTCTCCCCGTGGATCAAGGTGGGATTACATCAAGAATAAAATAATCAGGACAGACAATTTACAAAATACAAATACAGTATTATCTAAACATATGATCAATAAATTGTGGCTCCATGGTGGCTTCTCTCCCACGGATCAGCTTCAGAGTTTTCTAAAACAAGACAAAAGGAGGAAATGTCTAAATGTAGTTTTTATCCCGGTGTCACATTTTAAACACATTACTGTGAGGTCACACCTTGACGAAGGGTGCATCTGTGGCCTCATTCCCACTACCTTTAAACTGGATCGCAAATTGGTTTGAACTGGTTTAAATGACCATGGTTCGCACTTGGACCAGATCACTGAAGCAATTCGGAGAGAAGTGGCCATGCGCTAGACCCATTTAACTCGTGTCTTTTTGATGCTGGTTTTTTCCGCGTCTTTTTGGATCAATCGATTCCGCGCAAGTGTGAACCAGATGCGGATCGGAATCGATTTAAATTTGCTCTTCGGCCGGTAGGAGCAGGTCCATTTTGAATCAATCCATTTGTCAATGTGAACCACGAGTGGGTTATTTTACAGGGAAAAAAATGTGATCGGTGCAAATGTAGCGTCAACCTCGCTCCGTCGTCGAATCGATCCATTGATTCGGATTGCAAATCAATTTATTGGTAAGTGGGAATGAGGCCTACATTGTAGAAATAATGCAGTCTGGCACTGCAGAAATAATGCATTTTGACACCAATTTTGACACCAAGGCTCCATCCTACAGAATCCTGGGATTTTCTAGTTTTGTGAGGCACCAGTAGAGGAGACTGAAGACCTTGTAAACCCATTGATCAGGATGGGTCCATAGTGCTCAGGGCCAGGTGCCAAACGGTTCACTTGGAGCCATGGCTCTGGGCCTCTTGCATTCAGAAGGCCCAGTTTCCTTTTCCCTCCCAGTCTTTCTGAATCTCCCAATATTTTTGCCCAACACTTGACCCAAATCTTACATTAATTTGAAGACATGTAGTTGTGCTTGTTCTACTCCTTCTTTCTTTTTGAACAGCAATGTTGCACAAGGAGTCAAGTACTTGTGGCCAATGTTGTTTCTAAGGCTGCTTTCACACTGTAGAATTAATGCAGTATGGGACTGCTTTAACTCTCATGGCTCCATCCTAACCCTAACCCTAACCCTATGAAATCTTTGGAATTTAAAGCTTGCTGTGGCACCAGAGCTCTCTGACAGCGAAGGCTAAATACAGTATCTCACCAAGCTACAAACCCCAGAACTTCCAGAGCATTGAGCCATGAAAAGTGGTGTCAAAATGCATTATTTCTGCAGTGCAGAAGCAGCCTCAATCCCTCGTTGAGCAACAACGAGAGCTATTTCTGCAGGTCCAGTGAGTTCAAGACACCAAGAATAAATAGTTGTGTAGTGTTCAAGAATGTGGAGGTGCATGCGCACCAGTTGGACAAATCCACACATTGCAGCTGTGAACGGAATATGGCCGTTGCGCAACAGCCGAAAAGCGCAACCACATGGAGGAGGGGGAACGCATGTTTGCGTATGGCACCAACAGGACTGTGGCGTTTGTGTGTTTTTTGAGTTGTTCAGTAAAAAGCCAGGGAAGTAGGCTGTTAGTCTCATTCAAGTATCTGGGGAGAAAATGGGTTTACACATAAAGAGTTCGGTTCTGCTTTTACGTTCTGGCTACTAAATCCTATGAGTTTGGCCCCACTAGAGTAGACCCATTCCACCAATGGTTGGATGGTGAGTCAACAAAGAGGTTGATTCCAATCAGTTGTTCAAATTTTATTGCGTTTGGCCAATGGCCTTTGCATAAAACAATATCACAATAACAACAAAGTACATACCAAAGAGAGGAAGTAATGGGTCGATCCCATTTGCTGTTTGCGTGTCTATTGTTGTTGGTTTGTTTTTATTTATTGTTGAAGTTGCTATTATTTTTTTAACATGTTTTAAATGTAAAATGTTTAATTCTATTTTAAGGGAGGGAGGGTGGGGGGATGTGATTTGTATAATTTTTAATGCTGTAAGTCGCTTTGATTGCCTGAGTGCAGATGGGGCGGGATATAAATAAATGTATTATTATTATTATTATTATTATTATTATTATTTTACATATCATATTTACAATATCAGACATATGATTATACAGCATTTTATGATTTACAAAACTGAACATTTAACAATTATATATATATAGCTAGTATAAAATTATTAAATATAATCATCACCTTTACAACTTACGACGATCTCTGCTATCTATTTCTCCCTGATTTTTTGGCTGCTTGAGCATACAAAGCTACTGTCCAGGCCACATATTTGTCAACCAACAGGTTCATGCAATTGAGTCAAAAGGGGTATACTAACGTTTATTAATGTTTTTGCCTAGAAGAGGAACTCGTATCTTTGGAACCACTCCAGGGACCCAACCGTTTTAATCCATCCTTTGCCCCGGGACCAGAGCTGGAACCATCCCCAGACCAAGCCTTGCAAGAGGGCTGCAGAGCGGCTGAAATGCCTGGACTGACTGCCCTCCCTGCCTGCCTCTCTCATCCAGCCTTATTATTATTATTATTATACGTCTCCACCTCCATCAAAGAGCCCATTTGTCATCCTCATTCATGCTGCCGAATGGGGCTGGCAACTCCAAGCGACATCCCTGAAAAGGTAACCGAAGGGGCGGAGGGGAGGGAGAACTATTAAGCGCATATTATCCTGACATACAGCCACTCAATGGTGGGGAGATTGCTCATTTTGTGGCATAATGGGGGAAGAAATAGTCAAACAGCATAATCTGCCAAGAAATTTGACCTCCTCGGATAACTCCCCGCTTGTAGCCGCTCGGCAGCAGAGGCCAATATCCCTAATTGTTGGGATCGATATAGCTTTCGAAATTGCAGACGGATTTCAGAGTCCAAGGAGCGCATCTCGAGACGGCCTCGGAGAGCCTTTTCAATGTGGCGTCGCAGAAGCATAGACCTGGAAGGGACCCCAAAGGCCACCCAGGGCAACCCTCTTCTGCCGGCATTCGAATCCATGTCCAAAGGTATCCTTGATGGGTGAACTATCTAACCTCATACCATGCAGTTGCGGACAAGTTTACATAGGTCCCATTTGCACTTACAGATAAATCGGTTTGTGACCCGAATCAATGGATCAATTCGACAGTGGCGCATGGTTCCCACTACATTTGCTCAGATTGCATTTTTTCTCTTTAAAATAATCCACTTGTGGTTCACATTCATGTATGAATTGATTCAAAACGGACCCGCTCCAGCTGGCTGAATGGCAAATTTAAATCAATTCTGATCCGCATCTGGTTCACACTGGTTTGAGTGGGAACCAGGGTCGTTTGAACCAGTTCAAACTGACTTGCAATCCAGTTTAAAAGGTGGTGGGAATGAGGCCATTGGGATCACCAAACGCAGCTTTCAAACACAAATGAAGGAACACAAGAGATGCTGCATCCTCTGAAATATTGCCTGCTATTCATTTGTGGTCTCCGATCAAGTACCAGCCTCCTTGAATCCCATTTTGGAAGAAAGGTGGGATATAAATCCCATAAATAAATAAATAAATCACAACCAGCGCGGATCCTGCTTAGCTTCCAAGGACAGATAGGATTTGGTGCCTTCAGGGTACTGTATATACTTGACTATAAGTTGACCCCATGTATAAGTCGAGGGCAGGTTTGGGGGACAAAATTATGGATTTTGATCTGATCCGTGAATAAATCGAGGGTAAAACTTAGGGCCACGTAACCAAGGACGTAAAAGATGAAGCAAAGGAAAACGATGGCAAAGAACTCACAAAATCCTTGCGGCGTAACTGCTGAGATAGTGGCACCTTTGCTTTCTGATGCTTCAGTGTATACAAACTTTGTTTCATGCACAATATTATTTTTTAAAATATTGTATAAAATATTGTATAAAGGCTGGATACATGTGAGAGTAGAGATAGTTGGCGCTTCTTTTTGGTGCTCCCGGGATGGACAAAGTGCTTGCATTTTGCCTCTATATTCAGAAAAAGGAGGTAACCAGATAGATAGATAGATAGATAGATATAGATGATATAGATATAGATATAGTTAAAGCACAGGACTTACATTGACCCATGAATATGTCAACCCATGTTTTTTGGGCCAATTTTTTGACCAAAATTCCTAGACTTATGCATGAATATAATGTAGTATTTAGGAATACCTTTACACCTGTATTGCCAAGGAGGTTAACAACAGTTAAGAAACCACACAGTTGGAAGGGTCCCATGACACAAATATTTATATCATGCCCTAAAGATGCAAGATCTCAGGAAGTCTTATAAATAAAACCAGCGTAAAACTCTACACTGAGATTAATCCTGTGAGTTAATCCCAACCAGACTAGCAGATTTACTGAAGTCAACACTTAAGAAAATCCCATGGATTCGATGGTTTTGTTCTAGGCAGAACTAACAACAGGATTTGGGTCAATGTTCCATTTAAAAGCAAACAAACTGAATTTGGCTCAGTTTCCTGCAACTTGTTTGTTTATGTTTTCTTCCCTTGCCCCCATTTTTTTTTTTTTACTAACATCAATGTGCGTGTTGCTTTTTAAAAATGCTGTGTTACCAACACTTGTGCGCTCGTTCATTGATCACAAGACAAGGAGACGGAGGAGGCGAAGAACCCAACGGGCTAAAAGCAGCAACCTCCTCCGCATGTACTGACTTTCTACAATTAAATTTAGAAATCGCCGGCCCTCAAAGTCTCCTGGAATTGCAGAAAAGCAGATCAAGAAGAACAGGACAAGGCCATACAGCACCTGAGCAGGAAAGAGCCTCCCCTTACTTTGCATTATGAAGATATTTCACCAGCTTCTCGTTTTGTGTTTGGAGCAGGAATCCTGGGATCCTGTCGGTGACGTGTCTTTTACGTAACCATGGATTAAAGGCATGCGTGTGCTTTTTGGGGTTTTGCGAGGGTGGTAGTTAGCATTTCCTTGTGCAACATCTGCACACCAAAAGCAGATCACTGTGGTCATTTTGTGGCCATTTAGTGGCTGGAGAGGAAGAGCAGGAGGTATATAGGCAGGAATAGGTGACGCTTCCGCAGCCGGGAGAAGGACCTGGATTCCTGGGTCTTTGGTTGTGTCATGCCTACAACAATGTCTTGCAGGGAAGCATGGCCTCTGTGTATTTGTGTGTCTTTATGCATTTCCTCTAAATGCTGAACCCATGCAATCGTCATGTCGGATGCCTTCCTTTCGAATTCAAGACTTAAAAGAGTGCTCTGCTCTCCTGACCATATGAACACCTGACCAGGCCAAATGGTGGTCCTTTCTCCATCTCCTTCCCCATCTGTTTCTCTCCATGGAGTTTATCATACGATGGAATTTGGGGGTTTAATGCAATAGCAATCCAAACGCAATCATGGGGTTTCATGTAATTGCGAATGAGTGTATCTCACGCAATTTTGGGCAATGGGAAGTCATTCCAAATGCAATCATGTGGTTTCATGTAATTGCGTATTAGAGTATCTCACGCAATTTTGGGAAATGGGAGGTCATTTTCGGGAAATGGGAAATCATTCTGAATGCATTCCGAATGCAATCAGATTTCACGTAAATTTGCTAAACTAGCGAATTCACGTAATTGTGAATTGGCTCCATTTGCAATTGAGAGAAATTCCTCCCATGTAATAAACTCTCATGTCCTAAATATCTTTTCCCCCAGATTCCATTTCTGGCATCAGCGAATACATTTGCACAGTGGACCGTTTCCCAATCATTTACACACAGACGTGTATTCCGGTTGGAACTCTGCCCCTAACTTAGTTGTATGTGAGTATATGTTTTCCTTGCACCATTTCATCCAAAACCTCTGCCTTTCAGGTGAGTCTCAGACCCAGAGGATCAGTTGCTGGTGCCGTTTACTGGCCCAGCTGGTGAAGGAGGCAACGTAGGCCATAGAGACGCTGCCCATACTTGGCCGCAAAAGGAAAAGAGCTCTCTTTGTTTCTTTTTCCCCGACAGCCAAGACCAGCTCCTTTTTCGTTGCCTGGATGACCTCCCTTCCCTTTGCCAAGCTGGTCCGGTGAGCATAGAGGTGGGGAAGAACCTATGGCCCTCCAGGTTCTGAAGAACTACAGTTCCCATCATGCCTCACCACTAGCCAAGCTGGAGGAAGTTTTAGCCAGGCTTTGTCATGGACTGTCCTGGGCCTGACTTAAAAGTTTATCAGACGGGAGGAATTTCTCTCTATTTCGAATGGAGCCAATTCGAATTCACGCGAATTCGCTAGTTTAGCGAATTCACGTGAAATCCCATTGCGTTCGGAAGGCGTTCGGAATGACTTCGTATTAGCTGAAAATAACCCCCCATTGCCCGAAATTGCTTGAGATGCTTTAATTCGCAATAACGTTAAACCCATGTTTGCATTTGGAATGACTTCCCCTTTGCCCGAAATTGCGTGAGATGATTTAATACGCAATAGCATGAAACCCCGTGATTGCATTCGGATTGCCATTGGATTATACTTCCAATTTCCTTGGTCTGATAAACTCCTTAGAGGCACAGTCAGAGGACTCAGACCCTGAAGACCTGCAGGAGGCTGAGACAGGGGCAGATCTGGGTCCCAGAGGAGGGTCAGCATGAAACTGCAGAGGGAGAAACAGACTCCATAAAGGACTATAAAGGCCACAGGTGTTAGGACCAGGCCAGAATCCAAGAGGAGAGCTCATAGGTTTCAGCTGAGAGAAGCAGACGCCTTTTAAAAAACCTCCAGCTGCAGAGGATCCTTGCAGCCAGCAACCAATCTGTAGTGAGCAGGACGAGGAAACAGCCAATCACAGAGCTCCAGGAGCCCAGCCAATGAGAAGCTGGCTGGGCAGGGCTATAAAAGAGCCTTGATAGGGGTTATTTTGTCGGAGTTTAAAAGGGAAGAGACACCTAAGAGGAAGAGTGTGCTCTTAATGTTCCCGTGGGACCATTTATAGGATAGTTATAGGCCAAAGAAGGGTCTGAGGAGTGCAGTAGGGACTAGAGAGGCTTGAGGGAATCTAGGAAACAGAGGCTCAGAATAAGCCTATAGGTATTTTTTTTCCATTTTGTATATTTTTTAAAAAATAATTTTTATTGAAGTTCCTTTTTTAAGAAAAAGAGCATATGAATATACGCTTAAAACATGTAACTGTGCATTTTACATACATTTCGATATGGTTTGACTTCCTTATTCCACTCTTATAAGTCAAGTATTTCTGAAATCCTCAATTATACCTTGCATTTTCTTTAATTTTATTCCCTCTTTGTCGGGAGTACTGTATCTCTGCATCCTTATGTTTTATATGTCAGCATTATTCCACAGCAAAATAAATGAGTTCTGATATCATCTTATTTTACTTTTCTATTATCTTTTCATAACAGATAAAGAATCTTGTTTACTCCGTTCAATCTAATTTCCCCCCATAACTCCCCTCTTTTAAAATGGAAATTTTAAGAGCCCTGGTGGCACAGTGGTTAAATGCCTGAACTGCAGCTACTCACTCACAAACCATAAGAGTTCAATCCCAGCCAGGGGCTCAAGTTAGACTCAGGCTTGCATCCTTCGGCGGTCACTAAAACGAGTCCCCAGATTTGTTGGGGACAGTTAGCTTACATTTTGCAAACTGCTTGTGGAGTGCTTAAGTGCACCGAGAAGCACCATAGAAATGAACTTGCTATTGCCGTTACAAAACAAAAACGAAAGGGTTCTGATGGAGAAGACCGGAAATAAAACCCTGAGGCCAAAGTAATTATCTAGAAGGGTAAAATACCCCACTAATAATTTTAAAAACGCTAAGGAAGATAATGGATAATAGTAATAAAAAAAAACCTCTACGCCAGGGTAATTAACCCTGGGAAAAGGCCAACGGAGCAACCAAAAGGGTGGAAACAACACCCCTTATCTTCGCCAATGGCAATACAAAATAAACAATAAAGAGATTAAAAAAACAAGGCCAAACGCGTTTCGGCCGAAGCCTTCTTCAGTGGCCTGTCAATGTAAATAATAATTCCTCAGTATACAATATCTGTTTCCTTGCTAAATTCGAAAGCTGTATTGCCATTGCTATTGCCATTGATATTGATATTGCTATTGCTACGCATCAGGACAAAGGTGGCTGCACAAGTTGGTGGTGTCAGCTTCCTTGGAGAGGATGAACAGTTCATCCGGAAAAGAAGAAAAGTGTTTCCCTTGACAAGTATTTTTCCACCGCCTTCAAGCCCAGCGTATCTGACTGAATTACATATCCCACGCCAGAAACCCATGCCAGATTTCAACCCAATGACCTTCCCGTTCCCAAAACCGTGTCGCTTTTCGCCAAGAGGTTGCCTTGCTCCCTGCTGCACAAAAACAAAAGCTCGCTCAAGTCACCGCCTGCAGCGTTTGGTCTCAAAACGACAACGCTTCCTCCGATGACCCCTCCTCCCACCTTGCTTTGCCAATAACGCAATACGCAATTTTTATATTTTTATTTTATTTTTTACAAAATCATTTTCAAAGGTAACCGCTTATAATAATACAATTTATTCTTTATGGCTGCGGGGCAAGGGGAGGTTTTTAAATGAGGCATGTCTTCCATTAGAACCCTACAGAAACAAACTAATAGGCTGCAGAGAAAGCCATTTGTAAACGTTCCTATAATTCACATGATTCATTAAACAGAGATGGAAAATGATAGCGTTTTCCCCTGGAAAAATAAGAAGGGTCCTTATGGAATTACATGCTGCGATCACTTAGCTCAACTCTTTTATTGAGTAAGCATCTTGTCCTGCTGATGTGCAGATTATAAAGGCCTGGAGACATGTGTCGTTTCATTTGCTAAATTTAGACTTTTCTCTCTCTATGTGTGTGTGTGTTCTCCTTTCTCCCGCCCCGTTTTCAGAAGATAAGACCGACCTTTGCTCAATCTCACCGTCTCATGAAAAGGCCACCCTTCAGACACAATGACATCCGCCTGATGCCCTTCCTTGCTGGTTCGCCCGATGTTCCCTGGGAAAAAAGGAGAGAAAGCTTTGGTGTCACATGAAAGCATGGAGAGACAGGGGGATTTTTGGAGGAAGAGGAGGAACTGAATTGTCAGTAAGCCTCGGCTCCCTTGCATTCCCATATCATTGCAATGGCATCTCGTGGTTCTAGTTATGTGTGTGTGTCTTTGGTTTTAGGCCAAACGTTAAAGCAAATACCCAAAGTGTTGAGCCTATTGTCAAGGAGAGGGTCTCCAAAGTTAAACCTGCAACGTGAACATGTTGAGAGTTCAGGTTCTTGGAGGAATCAACAACAGCTTCTGGAAAATGGATGAATGTGTCCTTCTACATTGTAAGCTGAGTAGAGAGTGCTCTGCGCTATAAAGCAGTACTTAGGTCTCATTCTCACTACCTTTTAAATTGGATCGCAATTCAGTTCGAACTGGTTCAAACTACCTTGGTTCCCACTTAAATCGATTCGCTGAAGCGATTCGGCAAGGGGGGCCATGCACCGGACCCATTTCACCCGTGTCTTTTTGACGCTCCATGTCTTTTTCACCAAATCAATTCAATGCAAGCGTGAACCACAAGTGGATCGGAATCCATTCAAATTTGCCCTTCGGCTGGTGGAACCAAATCATTTTTGAATCGATTCATTCTTGAATGTGAACCACTAGTGGGTTATTTTGATGACATAAAAATGGCAGAAAATGCAATCGGGGAAAGTGTAGTGGGAACACCGTGCCCCGATGTCAAATCGATCCATCCATTTGGACCACACACCGATTTATCTGTAAGTGGCTCTAGTCATATGTGTGTCCATGGTTTTAGGCCAAAGATTAAAGTAAATACCCAAAGTGTTGAGCCTATTGTCAAGGAGAGGGTCTTCAAAGTTAAGCCTGCAACCTGAACATGTTGAGAGTTCTGGTTCTCGGAGAAATGGACAGCAGCTTCTGGAAAATGGATGAATGTGTCCTTATACATTGTAAGCCACATATAAAGCGATATAGAAACGCTGTTGCTGTTGCTCAAAGAGGTATCCAAAGCGCTGAACACAATTTGGTGATATGGTTCAGCACTTTGGAGAGGTCTTTGAAATTTAACAGCCCAATATTTTAAAGGGGTCCCCAAAGTACTGAAGCCTATCCTCCCCAATAAATTCAGCACTTTAGAGAGTTCATATAAAGCACCCCAAACCCTTAGTGGATTCACTGCCTCCTTGACATGGGATCCGCCAGCAATCATTGAGTCATTTTCTTCCTCGTGGGGTGGATTCAGATGATCAGGTGGGAACCAGACAATGACAATCCTTTGCAAGCAATGGCTTGTGTGTTTGTGTGTGTGTGGGAGTGATGAACACTGGCAGATAACAAAACCTTTTGTCTCTATCCCTATTGTGGTTTAGCTATACCCACTGAGTATCGTTGTTACCCCTCCTTGCAAAAAATGAGTGGGACGTTTCATCTTTTGGTTGGTCTTTGAAAACAAACTTCTTTCTTTTCCAGCCCGGTTGTAGATTCCCTTGCTGTGCGTGGCTTCTTTCAACATACCTCTTCCTCCCACATCTTGCCTTGCTGAGTTTTCTTCAGGTTCCTTTCTTCTGGTTTCGGGATGATTCAACAAATAAATTTCATTTTTCTTGCATTTTTTTTTCTCACTTGCAATTTCGGTTCATCCTGAACAACGGGTGTTTTGCTGCTTTTAAATCTGGGTTCGTCCTGAACAGATGTGATAATTTGTACCAGATTTTGTGCACCTTCCCCTGAAGCTCGCCTTGCCGTACGCAATGTTTTGCAAGCAGTTTCCCCGAACGAGAATTGATTATTGAACATTTGCTACCGGTAATGGAAAATGCAGCCTCGAGGTTGCTGACCAAAGTATATATATAGTCAATAATCTAGGATATAGTCATAAGGCTGGTCTTAAGGAGCTGTTCTTGCTCTTGGCTTGGGATATTTGAAGGAATGCTTCTCTCTGAATGGAATGGCATCCTTTGGGCACCTAGGTTTGCACCGATATTGGTCTCTTTTGGGTGCCAAGTTAAACCATGCCTTTAAAAAAAGAAAAGAAAATTAAAGCCCTAATCACCAATATTTTTTAAAGTGTACAGGTGCAGACTTTTAACTCTAAACCTTTACTGCCATTTAGTGATTCACTTTATGGCCTCATTCCCACTACCTTTTAAACTGGATTGCAAATCGGTTTAAAGGACCCTGGTTTGCACTTGAACCGAATCGCTGAAGCAATTTGGAGAGAGGGACCACACGCTAGACCCATTTAACTCATGTCTTTTTGATGTTTATTTTTTCCACATCTTTTTGGATAAATCAATTCCACGCAAGTGTGAACCAGATGTGGATCAGAATCGATTTAAATTTGCCCTTCGGCCGGCTGGAGCGGGTCCATTTTGAATCATTTTATTTGTCAACGTGAACCACTAGTGGGTTATTTTATTTTATTTTGCAGCAAGAAAATGCAATTGACGCAAATGTAGTGGGAACCACGCTTCGCTGCTGAACCGATCCATCGATTCGGATCACAAAGTGATTTATTTGTAAGTGGGGATGCAGCCCATATGTTTTGTTGTTGTGTGCCTTCAAGCAGATCATCCACTTTATAGGTTTTATGACAAGCTTTTAAAGCTCTCCATGGCGCTGAACTGATTTTGGGGCTGAAACCCGATACTTTGGACAGCTCCTTTCAACTAAAGCCCTACAAAGTGAATAATATGCCACCCCTATGAGTCAAAGCCATGCGCCGCTTCTGGCTCCGGATGATTCCTGGCACGGTTGAAGTAAAGCCAATGTGATGTAAAGTTCTTCATGGGGCGAGAAGGCTGCGGATGAAATTCCTTTTCATCCATGAAACTCACTGGGTAGATTATGATCTGCCGGCTGAGCCAGTCCCATGGAAGTAATAGGACATAAATGATAGATAGATAGATAGATAGATAGCTATCTGTTTATGGTTGACTTGAGACTGGAACCTGGATCTCTCAAATCTGGGGACAGTATTCTAACCACATTGGCATACGTATTGGCAGGGATCCTTGCATTGAGTAAATCTGCAGTTAAGTAGATTGTAGTTGCATTGCGCCACTCTTCTGCTGAATACTAACATTGGGCAACTGATGGTGCGTTTGCCAATGCGCCAGTGTTGGTTATCCCCTTCTGCAAAAGGTAATAATGCGCGAAGGATGTTTCTAAAATCCCAGGGGAACACTCAGGGCGTTAATGGCTCCATCCAAGGATATGCGGCTGCGTGACTGGAACTAGAGTAGACCCATTCGGTCCATTGTTGAAATGTGAGTAAACATGCAGGTACACCTCTTTGAATAGCTGTAGTCTAGTCAGATCTAACATTCAGATTGAGACCCATTGTGTAATTCGTCTCTGCACAACCATGAGCTGAGCATGTCTGTTAAACGATGGTAAAATAAAAATAAAAAGGAACGACCAACTATATAAGGTCTAGGACACCAACAGTATTCCAGAAATTATTTATGTGTAAAATGTTCCAAACCACGAAATGTAATAATTAATTATTATATTTAATTAATGCAAAAAAACCTAACATGCATAGGCTTCTAATCGAATGAGATATTATTATTCTAATAAAAATAATGATAATAATAATATAACACATATGCATGATAATATTCAGATAATGTGTACAAACATATTCAGATAATAATAATAATAATACACATATGCACGATCATATTCAGATGGTAATAATAACAATAGAACACATTTGAAATTGGGAAGACGCATCATGTGTCAAATCCCTGAGAGGCATTTCATTTATTTAGGATACCTAGATCCTACTCTTCCCCAGCAACCTAAATACCCCAAAGCCGCCAGATCCCGCCTGATCTTGGAAGCTAAGCTGGGTCAGCCCTGGTTAAAACTTGGATGGGATACCACCAACGAATGCTAGCTGCTTTTCGGCTCCGTGTCTGTAGATTGGGAGAGAAGGCCATGCAGCAACTTTACTCAGGATTTGAACCCAGGTCTCCTTTCTTCCCGGTCCAGTCCTTGAACCATCTAGTTAGCAGTGGGTCAAGTGATGTTTTGAATTGGGGAGTCAGCCTTTGACCTGGTAAGTTTTGTAATGATAGTTAAAATGGCTTCAGAGGAAAGGAGCCCTCGGGCAAATTCAGACGGAGAGGCTCCCGAACATCAATTGGGTTGCCCATCTCTTTGCTCCTGTCCTTCTCCATTGGCTTAGCCGTGTTTGTGAATTTCCTTGCCAATGGCAACTTGTCTCTCTGTTTTGCGAACATCAGATAAAAAAATAAAATAAAACAACTCACAATATATATTTTTTTTCCCCTGGAAAAGGCCCACTGAGATGCTTTGACGAAGCCTCATAAAATCACAGTCAGGCAGTATGAAATACCTTTTGTCTCTTTGCTTTGCAACTGGAAATTATCATGCCAAGTGCGCCGTTGTATGAAAAGGTTTTGAATGAGCTGGATGGAGCTACCGGGAGAGGAGGATTCGCGGCGGGCGATTTAGCAGAGTGACTGGCAGCCTGTCTTCCCCCTTCCAGCACAACGCAACACAACACACACACCATTGCGCAAGCCGTAAAAACCGCAAACAAACACAGGCACGCAAAGGGAAGCCAACTGGAAATGCAGAGCAAAGTGCTGGGAGCAGTGAGCGACTGCTGAACCCTTGAGTCTTTCCGCATCTCAGGTCCCATTATCCCAGGTTCCCATTATCTTCTTTATTATTTATTATTATTTATTATTTATTGTTTCCCATTATATTGCTCCGCTCCCTCACACCTTCCCAATGCTGTAGGCAGATGAATCATTGTCGCACGATCAGCTTCGGAGGAAGCATCACCAAGAAAGAGACTATAACCAAAGAGCTCCATCCCTCTTTTTTAAAAATGAGAGCAGAAAATGCACTTAAGATGGAGTTAGAACTGGTGGTCTCTGAAATAATAGTGAAAAGTGTCTGTCTCTCCTAAGACCTGCTTTCTCCCACTTCTGTATCTTGCATTTTGACATCTGTCTGTCCTAAGGCCTGCTTTCTCCCACTTCTGTATCTTGCATTTTGACATCTGTCTGTCCTAAGGCCTGCTTTCTCCCACTTCTGTATCTTGCATCCCGATATCTTGCATTTTGACATCTGTCTGTCCTAAGACCTGCTTTCTCCCACTTCTGTATCTTGCATTTTGACATCTGTCTGTCCTAAGGACTGCTTTCTCCCACTTTGGATCTTGCATCCCGACATCTGTTTCTCCTAAGACCTGCCTTCCCTCACTTCTGTATCTTGCATCCCAACAGGCTTTCTGTTGCAATTGGTCAATGGAAGACAAATTCTGGTTTAATTTTCAGTGCTTTCTGTTGAGGCACACATCTGTGAAGCAATCTCATCCTCAGAGGGCAAACATGCTAATGGCCAGGAATGCAAAATATGCTAAACTCCTAGTTCAAATCATTTGCATTTGGTGCAACCATAATCCATAAACCAATGCTCCTTCCCTCTTACGATTCCACTTTCTTGGTTCCCCTCCATCAGCCCAACCTGCAATGCAGTTATACAATCTATGGCAGATGTTCTCAAAGATGTCCAGCCCCTTCTCGCTGCAGGAAATCCGCAACACAACACTTCTCCTTAAATATCCTTAATACCTGGGTTCAAAATTTTCCGTGCTTATAGTGACTGTCTCCATCTGGCATGCAACTAGGAGTAAAATGCAACACACTTCTTATCCGGGTGGAGCAAAGGTTAAATGCCCGCACTGCAGCCACTTATTCATAAACGGTAAGGTTGTGAGTTCAATACCAGCCGAGGGCTGTGGGTCAACTCAGCCTTCAATCCTTTTGTGGGTCACTAAAATGAGTCCCCAGCTTGTTGTTGGCAAGTAACTTACACACATTGTAAATAGCTTAGGGAGTGCTTAAGTGAACTGATAAGCAATGAAGAAGTGTATTTGCTGTTGCTATTGTCTTGACTATGGAACCCAGAGAGACTGAGCTTGCATTGGCAGAAGCTGGGAAACTTTCTAGTGGATGGAGAAGCTGCTGCCTTTAAAAGCCAGCTTCAAACCAATGCCTTTTTGTGTGAACATAAGTGGAACTTTTCTGGTGTGTGTGTGTTGAAATGCCTGAGCGAGGAGGCAGAATTGAGAGTAGTAGGAGAGGAGGGAGGCGAAACACCCAAGATTACAACAATCCACCCACTTCGAAAAGATAAAAAGCGCTCAGTCGAGCGTTACAAAAATGAAAAAGAGTTTAGCAAAATCTTGGCCTCGCCGGTGCACCGGCGCCGCTTTTATATTACCATCCTGCGTCTGAAAAACAAGAGCCTGCGCTCCTAGCAATGTGGCAGAAAGTAACAAGATTGTGGGTCACTGCACAGCAAATCTTCGCAGGGCTCCTGGGCCGAGGAAGAAGCGGCTCGCGTTGAGTACTACCAGCGCTCAGATCTTCCATTTATAGCATTCAGGAGCCTTCCTTCCACAGGTGCCTCCCAAGCGTTTCTTCCAGGAAGGGCAGCCTCCTGGCAATTGGGGAGGGAGCTTGTTGGCACTACTTTCCTCTTAATAGCGATGGATATTTCCTCTCCTGATGTACAGAGACACAACTTGCCGGCTGCTAAAGCCAGCAGGAGTTTCAAGGACCCCAAACTGGGGCTGTTGGTGGTGGAGAGGACCAAAGGACGGAGCTGAAATGCGATCGAATTGGGGGAGAGAAAAGGCACGCAGCATTGGTGCAGCTAGAGAGGAAGGTGAAAGAAAGGCATTCTCCCTAAATAAGAATGATGCTCCCTCAAAGTCCCCAAATTTTTGGCATTGCAGAGAGCGAGACACTGAATACACATTCCCACTACCATTTAAACCGGATCACAAATAGGTTTGAACCAGCTTAAATGACCATGGTTCACACTTGAACCAAATTGCTGAAGCATTTCGGAGAGGGGGCCATGCGCTAGACCCATTTAACCCACGTCTCTTAGACACTGATTTTTTCCACATCTTTTTGGATAAATCACTTCTGTGCAAGTGTGAACCAGATGTGGATCAGAATCAATTTAAATTTGCCCTTTGGCTCGCCAGAGAGGGTCCATTTTGAATTAATTCTTTTGTTAATGTGAACTACAAGTGGGTTATTCTATTTTATTTTGCAGCAAGAAAATGCAATCGGGACAAATACAGTGTGAACCACGCTCCGCTGCTGAACCAATCCATCGATTTGGATCGCAAAGTGATTTATTTGTAAGTGGGAATGTGGCCTGAGATCACTTACATCTGCTGTATTTGCATCCCTTTGGATAACCTTTTCCTTTGGATTTTAAAAAAAATTTTTTTTGCAAGTATTTGCAAGTATTTACAATCGTTCATAGAATCATAGAGTTGGAAGAAACCACAAGAGAATTAGTAAGGAATTCCATCTGGAACCTACTAGAAGCCATTTCTGACCTTTAGCAACGGACTTTTAGAAACCCTTAGATCAGAGTTTGAGGAAGGCCTTTGCAGGGATGACTCATTGTTGATCGAGAAGGAGAAGGAATCATTAAGGCTCAGATCCAGGGAAGGTGAGTCAGAGAGGCTCCCGGTGGAAAACGTGGGACCATTTTGTTGTGCTGTCTCTGGTCCGTTGACTAGTTGACAAACCGTGGCCAAGCTGGTCATGGGTCCAGCTGTGGCCAGAAGTTGCCCTGAAGCCTCAGCTGTTCAGAGCTTTTTCCAGGTGGAAAGACCTGACCAGGTGCCAAGAATGACCCTGGTGCTGTATGTTTCAGAGAAAGAATACCAGCAGGTATTATATCTTGGGGAAGAAAAATGGATGCTGTTGAGACCCCTCCATCCCTACAAGATGGCCGTTTTGCAAAAGCCACTGCATGAGAGACTGGTTATCTCCATATGAAACCACACACTCCTCCCATTTGGAGGTGCGCAATCCCTTGCCGCAACTCTCCCTTTCCTCCTCCAAGGCAGGCAAGGGTTACGGGGAGACCTTTCCTGCTCCTTTCCCCGTGACTCAACGAAGCAGAGAAAGCAGCCCTATCATTAGAGAGCTCCACTAGTCAGGAGGCAAAGAGGAGAGGCTGCTGTTTCTAATCAGCAATGCTAACCCGATAATGGAAAGGAAGCCTCGGGTTTAATGGCTTGAAACTCTCCAGCAACGCCGCGCTTTCGGATGATGTCTCCGGATAAGAGCGCTGTTCGGTGCATCGCCACCAACATCTTGCCGCTTAATGCACAGATTCGGGACATTTAATGCAGGGTTTGCTGAACGTATGGAGGGAAGATGGGGCAGATCCCAAAAGGAGAGGGAGGCAAGGAGGGAAGTGGCTACCTTCAAGGGGAAGGAGGCACCGTGACCCATTTCAATCCTCTCTCTGCATCCTCCAAAATGGAAGCCCTCAGACTTACCTTAGCAATGAAATTCAATGGGAGGAAATAGATCTGCTAATGGGAGGCATGCCAGGGCTGCTCAGCAATGCTCCATGAAAGGTCTCAACAGTGTGGAGGATTTCATTTTTGGTGCTTCTTGTGAAAATATTCACATATATTTTTTAAACTGTTGCAACTTGCTCTCTCCTGCATTCACTCTCCGTTCATTTGCCCTCAAGGGCACTCATTCCAGGCAAATTGTGTTAGCCTTATTTTTATGATTTTTGGGGTTTAGATTAATGCGGCACAGCTTAATAATGGCAGAGATTTGCAAAGTACTAGGATTTTCTCTCTCTTTTGGACTACAGTACTCAGAATTCCCTGTCAGTTGCTCTCCAACATTTGGACCTCAGTTGCACTTCGACACTCACACCCCAAGAACCTCTCTAACCATTGATTACTTTGCTTTATTTAAAAAAGATGTCTATGAACTTTATACTGATTTAGTCAAAGGTTATGCTACAACTGAAAGCAAGCATGGTGCAGAGATTTAAGGGTTCGACTAGGACTCTGGAGATCAGGGTTCAGTTCCTTGCTCAGCCATGCAAACACGTTTGGTGCCCTTGGACATGTCACACTCTCTCGGCCTCAGAGGATGGCAATGGCAAACCCTCTCCGAAGGACCTTGCTAAGAAAACCCCATGATAGCTTCCTCATTAGCATCACCGGAAGTGAAAAATAACAATAATATGCAATAACTTTTGGAAAGGACCTCTCTGATGGAAACTGTTTTGGATCCTGAGCTGATGCAGAGCCATTCTGGATGTCCAAGAAGACAAACGACCCCAGGCTCCAGCTGTGTTTTGCAAATGGAAATTTAGGACCAAGGAGAGGACACCCTAAAATAAACAGGTCTAGTAGGAGACACCCGAAATCCAGATGTTTGATGTTGTGGACACGGGAGTAGAAAGGCCATTTCATTCACAGACGCACACGTGAACATAGGCCCCATTGCAGGGCAAAGCAAAGGAAAGGCCCAATGGGATGCGAGTGAGAATTCCCCTTTAAAGATTTGATGCTTTCGCGGAAGGAAGGTGGAATGGAAGGGGCTGCGTGTAAAATACAGATAAGAGAGCCAAAGTCGGGCTGTCCCTCTTATCAAACCCGCCCTATTTTTCCACTGCAAGAACATGTAATTTTGTGCCTTAATCATATAAGTTGGAGTGACAGCTGCCACATTTCAGCGATTTGGTCGCCGGAGCGCCACATCTCCCCTCCCAGCTTCCGCGCATGGATCTAAAATGGAATCTCGGCTCCTATTTGCTCCCCCTTAATCTTCTTAATGCAGTCTCTATCTTGATGATGCGCAATGACAGCGGTTAGTAATAACGTGTTAAAATGTTAGCCGATTTCCGCGGTGCACTTTTCCCTCCTGGTTCTGCAAGTCTTTCAGAGGAATGGACTTTTTAAAACATGTTCCATCAGGTTAAGGGTTGATTCCGCCATAACAAAATATATTCGGAGTTATGTGGGTTGTGGGTTGATTTTCCTATGAAACACTATAATAGAAGTTGCCACATCTGGCCATGTTTTATCTGTTTCAGAAATCCAATTGCAGAGCATCTATCTAGCCAAACACATACTAATATATCTAGGCAGGAAAAAATGAAATGCACAAATATAGGATGAGTGACCCTTGGCTTGAGAGTAGTATGTGTGAAAAGGATTTGGGGGTCTTAGTCAGTCACAAGCTGAACGTGAGCAATCTGTGTGATGCAGCAGCTAAACAGGCCAATGCAATTTTGGGCTGCAACAGGAGCATAGTGTGCAGATCAAGTGATGAGTAGTGCTACTCTGTTTTTGCTCAGACCTTACCAGGGATCCTTTGGCCTAGAACACACTGCATCTCATACAAAATGCACGATTTTGCTATACAAAAATGTCGGCTGGTGAACCTATTGGTTTGTTTGCCGCAATGGGTTTGCTGCAATGCTTCTACTTTAGTTGGAATCAACAATGGGACTTTTGTGCAAATGCAAAAAAATCCCAAATTGGAAACTAAGCAGAGCCGCCCCTCTGTTTCCACGGACTTGAGATCTGCGGTTATTCATGGAGGGATGACCTCCATTAAAGTTAATGACGCACGCGCATGGCCGCATGCAGGTGCACGCGACCATTCAAAGCTATGGGGCTTGAATATATGCAAATTTCCAAATTCACCGGGGGTCCAGAATAGATCTCCCACCATTTTGAAGGGAGGACTGTAATACTAACAAATGCACAGGTCTGGTTCAGTAAGAAGACAACTTGAAAATACGGATTCTTAGAGGTGAGAATGAAACAAGGAAGGTTTTCTCTTTCCTGTTTCCGAGGATCCTGGACTGAGCCGAGGCCAGACCTCAAGGATTGAGAGGCTGGACAGTGGTCTGAGTGCCTGACCAGTAGCCCCCAGTCCAAGCAAACTGGTCCAGTCATTCACTGCCTCTTTGATCTGCCAGGTACAAGATGGCAGGATTTTGCAAACCGAACTCGCGATGCACAATTTCCCACTTTGGAGTGCAACAACTTTCCTCTCCTCTCCTGACCCGCCAAATGCAAGAGAATAATTAGAATTAAGGGGTGGGTTGAAGTGTCAGGGGCTGATGGAAGCCGATACGAATTCACGACATAAAACCCCACATGGCAAGATATGGAAATGTTGTCAATTACTGTAAAGCAAAGAAATCCAGGATTGAATTTTCCATAAAGCGTTTTAATACAGTCTCTGCCAGTGATCCTCCGAAAGGAGTCTCTGAAATGAACCAGTGATTGATTTTGGATGTACCATATCCATTAAAGCAGGAACATTTTCTTTAAACTGCTTATTAATCTAACCTTGCCTTATAGGTTTTCCATGTGAATCCTTCCCTTCAGCCTTTACAAATCAGGGAAGTGTCATTCCTTGATTTACTGACAAAGCCGATGAGTGACATAATTTACCTCGCTTGAGATCAGTTCATCAAACTGAGGAGCGCTTTAGTGGCCATAAAAACCCCGGCATTAGATACAATTGCGCCTGCTTAAAATGCAAAGGGGGTAACCTACATTTTGAAAATGCGGTAAAAGAGAACAAGAAACGATGCCAAGATGAAAATTTATGAGGCACAGAAAGCCTGCATATGAATTCGGCAGTTTCTGTGTGGGGTGAGATGGGCTTGAAAAGGGTCCCTCGTGCCGCTGTCGGGTTTTCCACGGGGCCTTTTGTCGAAAGCCGGCTTTGTTAGCGGAAACTTTAGAGCAAGAGGGTGGGAAATGTTCGCTTTCAAGCGGGTGGCATTATCCGGCCCTGTGCGGAAAGAGTCCTTTGCAAAACCACACGCAACGTCTCCCACTTTATCATCACACAAAGGGGATTGTGGCGGCCGCACTACTCTCTTGTTAGCAATGCTGTGTGCCATGGAGGAACAAGCCCACCCATATATATATATATATAGAGAGAGAGAGAGAGAGAGAGAGAGAGAGACTGACAGACACACACATAGAAACACACACTTATTCATTTGGAAAGGTAGGATGGAGAACACTGAAAAACGGAGAGAAGGGAGAAGAGGTTGCAGCTGGATATGACCAAAACCTCAGGACCACATGTCCACTGGGTATGTTTAGCCTGGAGAAGAGATAGTTAAGAGGTGATATGATAGCCCTGTTTAAATATCTGAAGGGGTGTCACACTGAGGAGGGAGCAAGCTTGTTTTCTGCTGCTCCAGAGAATAGGACCCAGTGGAGCGATGGATGCAAAGGACAGAAAAAGAGATTCCACCAAAATGGTGAAGGGCCTGGAAATCGTAAAACTCTATTAGGGAGCTGGGGATGTTTAGCCCGGAGAAGAGATGGTTAAGAAATGATATGATAGCCCTGTTTAAATATTTGAAGGGATAATGCCACATTGAGGAGGGAGCAAGCTTGTTTTCTGCTGCTCCAGAGAATAGGACACAATGGAGCAATGGATGCAAGCTGCAGGAAAAGAGATTCCAGCTCAACATTATGAGGAACTTCCTGACAAGTAATTGCTGCTCAGCAGTGGAAGATGCTGCTTCCTTGGAGGATGATGGGATCTCCTTCTTTGGAATCTCCTTCCTTCAATATCATCTATCTATCTATCTATCTATCTATCTACACACAAACACTTATCTAGTGGGGAAGGTAAAATAGAGTACACAGAAAAGTGGAGAGAAGGCCGAAGAGGTTGCAATTGGATGTGATCAAAACATGAAGAAGGACCTCTTGGTGGTTGGAGATGTTCCACAGAGGACTGCCTACCCTTTTCCATTGGAAGTGTTTCAATGGAGGCTTGGTGTCCATCTCTCAGAGATGATGATGATGATGGTGGTGGTGGTGATGGAGATAATCCCACCTTCCCCCCAATTTGGGACTCAAGACAGTTTACAACAGCTAAGACGTAGTCAAGAATTCACAGCTTACAAAGCAATTAAACCATCATAAAATTAAAAGCCAGTGAAAAGCATAAAGCATTAAAAACAGCGAATAAAAGCCCAGCACATTAAACATGACTTTTTTAAAAAAATCAGTTCTCAGTTTGCAGATATAAAAAGACTTGAGTGGTGGATTCCTAGAAGCAGGGGGCTAAACTATATGACCCTGGGGTCCCTTCCAGCGCTATGGGGAAAGGCACCTCTCCAGCAGCCATACATGACTATGGACTCTTTCAGACGTGGGAAATTGGAAGTATAATCCAAGGGCAATCCAAACGCAATCCTGGGGTTTCACGTTATTGCAAATTAATTCTTCTCACGCAATTTCGGGCAAAAGGGTTGTCACTCTGAATGCAATCATAGGTTTCACGTTATTGCGAATTAAAGCTTCTCATGCAATTTCAGGAAGGAGGGGTCATTTTCGGGTAATGAGAAGTCATTCCGAATGCCTTCCGAATGCAATGGGGATTCATGTAAATTCACTAAACAAGCGAATTCACGTGAATTCGCAATGGCTGCATTCAAAGTTGGGAGAAATTCCTCCCGTGTGAAAGAGTCCTGTGAGATACAACCGTGTTGTAATTCAAGGGCCTTTGAGAGAGTGGGTTGGAGCTAGTCAGCAACATTGGTTTGACCAAAGACATGTGGAGAGGAAAAGAACTAGAAACTGATTTAGATCAACCCAGCCGCCTGGATTTTTGGACTGTTGTTGGAGAGAGATATTTGGTGGAGGTTTGCACTCCAAAATTTACCCCTTTGCCCCTGTTTTGTAGCCATGCAAAGCTGCATCTAGCCTGACCCTTACGCGTGGCCGTAAGCAGTTCTTGTTTGTACCTTTGCTCAGAAGCACAAGGCTTGGAGATAGTAATACTCCAATATCAATGGGGCAGTGGATCTATCCAAAGTAGCTCTCCAAAGTGCTCAGCTGTATCCCTAAACCTTGGACAGCTCTTGTGGCTTCATGGCCCCACGGACACTGGAGTCACCGGCGGCGAAGGCAGAAACGCTTTTATGGCACTGAAAATCCCAAGGATCTGTAACAACCCCAGCCAGCCTTTTATCTGAACCGTCCTCCTTGTTTGCCACAGAAAGCGTCTCTGATATTTCACTGATCAGATCGTTCCCCGAGGGATACAGAAAGGAACAACAACCCCCCAAAAAAGGGGAGGGAGTCCCTGTCTTCCCTCCATCAAGCTCCCAAACACCATTTATCTGATTTTTCTAAGCTGTGCTCAGCGCAGTTCAATTTCCTGGCATCTGTCAGAAGCAGCTCCGAACGGGGAGCTTGGCTTTGAGAGAGATGGGAGCTGGCCCAGGGATGGTTAGTCAGCCTTTTGCAACCCAAAAAGGGGGAAACTAGGGAGGGAAATAATACTGGGAAATACTGGGAGAACTGTAAAAAGGAAGAAAGGAGGAGAAGGAAGGAAGGAAGGAAGGAAGGAAGGAGAAAGAGGGAGGGAGGGAAGGGAAAGAGGAAGGGAAAGGGAAGGAAGGAAGGAAGGAAGGAAGGAAGGAAGGAAGGGAATGATGGAGGGATTATTATTAGTGGTAGAAATATCCTGCTCTTTCCCCCAAACTGGGACTCAGAGCTGCTTCATGACATTAAAAAACAGTACAATTAAAAACATAGGGGGGAAGTACATTACTTTTATATGTTTTATATATAATCTGTTGCCTAATGGCCTCTTGGCTGAAGTAAAGATATTATTATTATTATTATTATTATTATTGAATTAAATTATTGCAATATAAAAACAGATATTTGTTAAAAAGAAGAAAACACATTTTAAAAAGATAAAACTATCTATATAAAAAGGAAGGAAGGAAGGAAGGAAGGCCAAGGGAAAAGGGAAAGGGAAGAGAAGGTGAAGGGAAGAAGGAAGGAAGGAAGGAAGAAAGAAAGAAGCTGCCAGGCCACAGGTTTCTCCAGTCTTGGAAAACCCTGTTTTCCTGCTGCGTTGGCATCTTGCCCTGGTAAACCAGAAGAGGAGAGCTGGGTCTGGTTCCTTTGGGATTAAAACGCAGACCCAAAAAGAGCCCAGGGCTTGCCATACTCACCCATTTGGGTGCCAAGAGAGGGAAGGGCATGTGCAGCAGAGGCCTGTGAGGTGGCTATGGGTTTCCACGAATGCCACGTCCATGGGTAGAAAAGTGGTCCTCTGATGTCCCTCTGTGCCGGAAAGCAGGCCTTGCCACCCGGCTTTGTAGTTCCCGAACGGTGTGAATTTCGATGATGAGAACTTGGTTTTGGCCTTCCTGGTGCACCCAGGGCCATCCATGGTGCCAAGGCTGAGTGGAGGACCTTTTGCCAGTGCGGCCGAGCCACCAACGTCTATGGCCCCATTCCCCCAGTTGCAAACGCTGCCTGCCAGGCATGGAGCCTGGCAGAAATCCCATTCTTCCACATGCTGCGAGTGTGAATCCGGGCCCCAGGAGGCTTTGCCAAGAGGGACTCTGGCAGGGGATCCTTTGTGTGTTTCACAAGGAGGGCTCTCCGATTCGGAGAGGCTTTGAATCGCCGCTTGCCAGGGCCCTCTTTGAAATGCAAAATGGAAAACCTCCATGAATGCATACATTACCTCCTTTATTGAAAATAATTTAATTTGCGAGAGGATTGGAGAATAAAAGAGAAAAATCCTCCAAAGGCAGGATTACAACTCATGGTGGCAGGTTCCCCGCCGGGAATCCTAAAGCACTGAGCCGCGGCACTTGGGCTGAAGGAGTTTGCTCTTCATTGCCTTTTATAGAGAGAAACGGTGGATGGCAAGGAGGCCGGCTACAAAATCAAGACCCAAGGAGGTGACCGAGGGGTTCGGCCTTATCGTGGTGTCGGGTGTGTCATCCGCACAACAGAAAGGTGTCTCACAGGTGTGCAAACTCCTCCTTGGGACTTTGATATCGTGTACATCCAGTTCAAGGTTGTGCATGCGGTGTCATTGTTCATGTTATATTATATATATATCTGTTTAAGGATCTCCGAAGGAGGAGACTCCGCCACCCTCCAAGGCAGTTCCATTATTTCAATGTCAAACAGCAAAGGTGTTCTTCCTTGTCTGTTTCTTTCCTTGTCATATGAATCCACTGGTTTGTGTCGTGCCCATTTCCAGAGGTTGGCACTCAAGGGATCCTGTCCCATTCCCTGCCAGCATTCCCTCCCTTTAAAATATTATTGACATTAGCTTAGCTTTAGAATAATAATAGTAGTTGTAGTAGTAAACCTGAAGGTTCCTAAAAAGTGTTTCAGCCAAAAAATAGTAGCACATTCAATTGTGTATCCCACTGTAGTCATAACTGCGCAATATTGCCATTCAAACATGTGGGTCGTGCAACACAATCCGTACTGAACTCCAGACACAGACATTCATCTCTGTATGGGATTTCAGACGTAGTGTGGATGACGTATGTAAAATGACATTTATCCAACATTATTTTTATTTATTATTATTATTGCTGTTGTCATGTGCCTTCAAGTCCCTGGGCATCAAGCGGGGCAATGGAGACGATGGGTTACGGGCCGCCCAAGAAAACCACCCAGATGGGTTTTTAAAATAAATGAATGGAAAAGGACATGATCCCAGCTGGTGCAAGCTGGCGCCTGGTTATTGCTCAGGTCCATCTCCAACAATTGGATTATTGTTTAGTCTCAGCTAGAGTAGACCCATTGAATAAACTGAGGAATGGTGAGTCAACATGTGCGTCAACCCCTTTGCTGCAACGGTTGTACTCTAATCGGGAGTAACAACTGGATGGAGTTGTTCGTTCTATTGATTTTCGCATCTAAAATAGAACATTGCTGTATAGTTCTATGAGTGATATAAAAGCACGCTAAATTAAATTATAAATTAGCTATCTAAAATAACTGTATACATAGCTTCTATTCAGTTTAGCATAATTATTTGAATACTTCCTTACTTCATTCCAGTTCTGCGTGACCCTTGTTTTAAAGTGCACTTTCTAATAAAAATACAGAGAAAGGCGTCTCTTTGTGATAATCGTTAACTAAAGTTTCTTAACTTGTTTGTTTTTCATTATTATTATATCTTTAGTACAGAATCCTATAGCTGAGCCATAAAATTCACTCAAAGATTAATCATGTAAGACTTCCTTTTTCTTCCGTTAAATTTTTTAGAAACGGATCCCAATTTTTGTAGAAATGTTCTAGTGGTTTCTTTTGGATTATATTGGTTAATCCGTCCGTTTCCATAAGATCATATATTTCCAGAAACCAAGAGCCCAGATCTGGTGTTTCCTTACTTTTCCAAAGCGAGGCACGTAATAGTCCGGCGGCACTTATCATATAATACAATAGCTTTCCGTGTTAACTTTCCAATTGCTCGCCATCTATCATGTTTAATAAATATATCTTTGGGTCTCCGTTCTGGTTTTGAAAGAGAGAAGGAGGATACCCAGATGCCCAGTTTTAGGGCTCACTTCTTCCATATTCTTCTACCTTTTCCACTTTGCAAAGCAGGGAAGGAATACATTTCCTCTCCTCTCCTGACCAAAAACGAAGGAATGGCCCAAAGGTAAGAGCGAGCGACCGGCCTTGCGGACTGAGCGCTCAATTAGCTCCCCATAAATAAACATCATTTACAAGACCCAAACATTTAAGGCATCCTGTTAAGCATCTGAAACATAAATGATTTAATTACAGACCAGCTCCGCTTTATACCGACACTGAGATGAAACGCACTGGAGCAGCTGTCTATGAATATTTTACCACGAAGTTGCTCTCCGTTTTCCAGGTCCGCAGAGGGATTCGTCGCAGGTTGGAAAGACAGCAATCTGTCTGCGGAAAAATACCAAAAACGCCTGACGTTTCTGTTGAGTTTTGCAGATGGGAGGCTCCAGGGTTTATTCTATGGAGTTTATCACACGGGAGGAATTTCTCTCAATTTCGCAAGAAATGAAAGTGGGGCCAGTTCGGAAATGAGCGGATTCCCTAGTTCAGCGAATTTACACAATTGCGTATTGACGCCGAATCATGTTCGGAATGACTTCCCATTGCCTGAAATTGCTTCCCATTGCCTGAAATTGCGTATTATAGTTTCTCACGCAATAACGTGAAACCCCACAATTGTGTTTGGAAGGACTTCCGATTGTGTTCGGAAGGACTTCCCATTGCCTGAAAATGCATGTGGTAGTCTTTCACGCAATAACGTGAAACCCCACAATTGCATTCGGACTGCCTTTGGATTATGCATCCAATTTCTGTCTTCTGATAAACTCCTATGGCTTCTCCACTGAACTGAACCTTTTTTTGCTTTCTCCATATCTCCTCCTCCTTTGACTTCATCCTCTCTTCCTCTTCTTCTCCCTCGCCTTTCTCTTCCTTTCTTCTTCTCAACTACAGCACAACTGGGAAAAGGCGCAAGGACAATGCAGAAAAGACAGTCTACGACAATCCGGTCCCCGTGTTGTCGACGTCCTTTGCAAAACGTGAGTAAATAAAAGCAAGTGGTTTCAGAGAAAGGACAAGTTGAAAAGCAACCCAAGCAAAGATTTATTCAAAGCCTTCCCAAGAGAGAATTCATCCTTTGGTTCCCATCCCTGCAATCTAATTTGGAAGTTTGTTTCTGAGGAATAAGGTAAATAAAATGCATCTAACAAACTGTTTTCTTTTGGCCCACTTCTAAGGTGGCTTCCAAACAGCCAACAATCCTATTTTGTAGGCAGGGTTTTGACAGTAAGATGGATGCATCCTTTAAAATTGGCACTAGACACCCCCAAGGCAGGTTCACCAAACCACCAACCCAGAATCCTCAGTTGTCCCAAAGCCCTTTCTTCAATGACCTTCTGGTTTTCCAAAGACAGTCTTTACGGTATTTCCTAACCAAGCTGAGGTTTGGGCTCCTGCTGCTCCAAGCCTGAAGCTCTTTCTTTTTTGCAGCCGATTCACGGGCTGCAAAAGGATAAAATAAAAACGCTTCATCGTGAGCCTCTGAATCCATCAGCAGAACACAATGGTTGTGTGACATCCACTGAACTCGGAAGTCAACTAATGCGAGTAGCAATGTCGCTTGTAGCATCTTCCTCTTTGGAAACCGTAATACGGAGGGCAAAACAGCATAATGGAACAAGCGGTCCCTTTGTAACTTATTTCCACGCAACAAGGACTGTTTATTTGTTACTTTTTCTTGCTATTTGGAGGAATTACAGGTGCTTTCTTGGTGTATTCTGAATCCTTCCTCCTGAGACATTTTCTTAATTTAAAAAAAAAAATTGTTGGTTTTTTTCCCCCCTCGAAAACAGGAGTGGGGAGATAAAACCAGCAAATAACGCAACGAGTTATGCAAAAATAGTCTCTTAAGACCAGTGACACTGCATTACTTTTGGAGGGCTTTGACATTACAGTTTACAAGGGTTGGAATAATCCCCTCCAAGAAGGTAGAAAAATGGAACTATAAGTAAATATAAATAAAAACTACAAGTTCTATTTTTTTACACCAAGATATCTCTAGGAATTTTGAAGTCCTCCAGTGAACACCTCTATGATCCATTTTCACGAAAATGGCATTGGAGGGTTCAGAGATTCCTAGAGACTGTTAGAAAGTCCAATAACTGAATCTGAGAGCATAATAATAATAATAAATTAATAAATTAATTTATATGCCACCTCTCCAATAAGATTGAGGCGGCTTACATCATTAAAACCATATACACAATAAAATAATCTCACATCCCCCCTTTTAAAAATAAACTCCAAACTACAATACATCAGACTATGATGCATAAATAAAGCCCAAGTGACCCCTACAAGCCAGAATGGCTAAACTGAGGCCGTCATGCTTTAGATACACCATTAAATGACATTATTCATTAGAAGAGATAATGCTGGGAGATGGAGTTACATTATGCCACTGAACACTAGTGTAGCATCAGGTATGTTGGTCAATGGACAAGGTGCATCACAATTGGAGTGTGCAGTGTGCATGCGCGTTCTACTTTGCATGCTTTAATGTGCAAGTGGATGCGCAGTGGTCCCAAATATGCAGCTCGGGTTACACCACTGTCAACTGGATATGACTGTCATGCATTGTCCAGAAGAAGTTACTCCATATGAATGGTGCAATTTATAGATTTTGGTGGGTTTTTCGGGCTATGTGGCCGTGTTCTGGAAGAGTTTATTCCTGACGTTTCACCTGCATCTGTGGCTTTGGCATCTTCAGAGAATGCTGGCATGGAAGTGAGTGGGATAGATATAGATATAGATATAGATATAGATTGTGTGTGACCCTGGGTTGGGAGGAGTGATTTCCATGTTAATCTGTGTATTGTTCTGTTGTTGAATGGAGGGTATGCAAAGAGGATTTGTGTCTGTTTAATAAGAAATCTGTTGTCTGCTGGGAAAACCCTCGACTCCGGGGGGTTTTCCTTTGCATTTGCTGAGTCCTGATTTTGGTGTTTTTCCAGACTGGTAGCGAAACTTTGTTCACTTTCAGGGTCCTGTTGGAGTTGTCCAGGTGCTTATGGATTTCAGTGGCTTCCCTGTGCATCCTGATCCGATAATTATTGGCATGGTCCAGAATTTCAGTGTTTCCAGACAGCATTTTATGCCCAGGATGGTTTATAACGCGTTCTGCTGCTGCTGATTTTTCCGGCTGACCCAGTCTGCAGCGTCTCTCATATTCCTTGATTCATATTGGGATGCTACATTTGGTGGTTCCTATGTCGACTTATCCGCAGCTTCACTGTAGGTGGTCAACTCCTCTTGTCCTTGGCTGGAACAAGCTTTTCTAGAACATGGCTACATAGCCAGAAACCCCCCAAAAATCTATGGATGCCAGCCATGGAAGCCTCCGACTTCACAGTGCAATTGATGCCTGCGCATGTCACTCAGAGGATGCTAACCATTTATTGAATGGGTCGACTCTAGTTGGGATTCACCAAAAGGATGCTGGCTAAAGCATGGGGCGACGTGAACCAGGGAAGCGTCTGAAGGCTCTCCAAAGAAAGCTGGCGATAATGGCTTGCCTGCTCCAGATCGGTCTGCTATCTGGTTTTATCCAGGAGGGAAGGATAGGTGGGTTGTTCCCAGACAAGGCCACCACTGCATTGGTCCCTCCTGTGCCTCGTCTTACAACTCTTCCTGCAAAGAGAGAGCTCCACCTCTGCAATTGAGGCAAGTCCGGGAGGGAAGGAGGGCAGAGGCAATTTGGCAGACGGCTCTGGCACCAAGCTGGGCCTGGCTGTTTGAACTGCTCTTTTTCATGAGGTTCCACGCGCCGAGAGAAACGGAGAGAGAAAGACGCACAGAGAGAGATCGCATTTGAACTGGAAGTTGGAGTGGGTGGGAGCCGGAGATCAAAGCCCACCTTGCATTTGCGTCGGATCCCCCGAAACGCTAATGAGGAGGATTTCGCGTGCGTTCTGTTCTCTCCGCCCAAAGCGAAGGGTCTCCGGGGAGAGCCAGAACCTGGACGCTTTGGAGGGATTTCAGACAAACCTCTGAACCTGGATAGGGCTTGAAAAGGCCCTTTGAACCGCCAGAGTTTGCTGAGCAGCTGCAGCAGAAGAAGATGCATCGGCTTCCCCTGGAAATCAGAGCCACAGCATTGGCTGATGTCAGAAAGCAGAAAGAGAATGAAAATGTAAATGGGATTCTTCTGAAATTGCCTTCATGTTCCTCTAAGTGTTTTTCCTGGATAAGGCGATGTATTTAACTAATTGATCCTGAACATGCGATGTGCTTCGGAAAACACTCCTCCCCGCCACCATCCTCATACAAAAGCATCCGCGGACTCTTTGGTCTCTCATTGAGAGACTTCATGCATTTTGTTATTTACATGCATATAAATTAACCACTTTGATCTGAGGTTGTTAATAAAACAACTAAGCCTTGAAGGCTCCCGGAAGGAAGGCGAGGCAGGCTTGCGCTAAGATGCTTTTAATTAATAAATCTGCAAGTGTTGTACACAGACACTGGAAGGAAGGGAGGAGGGGTCCGCAAAGGCAATCCCGGGCCATTACCATTAAAAGCCATTGTAATTGCACGTCCTTCCCAAAATGGGAGCTGAAGGCCGGTAAGGGAACCATTATAGGCATTTAAGCACAAAGAAGCAGAAAAACGGGAATCCAGGTGAGGCGAAACCCAGCGGTGAAATAAGAGGCATCGGTTCGGCCTTGAAAAATGGAATCGGAGACGTCTTAAGCAACTCTGGTACTGAGATTGCAAAGCTGGTAGAGGCTGCTGGCTTTCAAGGCCCAAGGATTAGTTTCAGGTTTTAGTCTGAAGTCTAAAAGAGCTAGGACCCTGAAGTCTAAAAGAACTGTCCCTAGAGATAGGCTAGATATAAATTAAATATACAAACCAACAAAAATATAAATAGTTCCAAAGGTGTCGAATGATATAAGCACAGTGGGTGCAGAGCTGAATTATTGGGAACTGTTGCAAACCTCCTTCCGTCACACTTGAAATGAAAACCTTAAGTGTAAAGCCTATCTGTCTATTTTAAAATAATAATAATAATAATAATAATAATAATAATAATAATAATATTTATTTCTATGTCCCGCCTTTCCTTCAGATCAAGGCGGGATTACAACAAATGAAATACACACAGTACAATCAATAGAATGATAAAATAAAGACCTAATACATTAACATGCACACCACAATACAATATCAATAAAATAGTTCATAATATCACCTAATGCATAACATCAATTTAAACTCATGCAATACAATATAAATGAATCAGGCCACAATATAAACATAATCAGTCAATTACAGTTACAATAAGCATAAGGTCAATCTCTGTTCTTTGTGCATCAGAACCAAAGCTCCAAGACAATGCAAAACAGACATTAAAACTCTAAATACCCCAAACTGGCACCCGATCCCACCTGGTCTTGGAAGCGAAACAGGATCGTCTTTGGTTAGTACTTGGATGGGAGACTGGCAACGAACACCAGAGCTATCGGCTCTATTTCAAAGGTTGGAACTGGCAAAGCCACCTCTGAGGATCCTTCCCCCAAGAAAATCCCATGAAACTCATGGGGTCATTGATGTCGACGGGTGACTTGAAGGCACACATGCACACGGATATACATCTATTCCCTATGAATGATAAATGGAGCCTCCACTTGCAAAGCCTGCCTTTGGACGATAATTATTAATGGCAAACAACAAGAAGGGCCCTTGGCTGGATGCATTGCCTTTGCTTTTGGACCTCAATGTTGTTGGAGATGGGATGAAGCAACCAGTGGTCTTCAGCTGGGTCCTGCAGATACTTTTTAAAGGAAGAGTGAGGAGGAAACATGCTTAGGACCTACTCTGGGAAAGGATCTTTGCTTTCTGTAGCTACCTAAAACCACGGCTGAGGAAATGCCCGAGTTGGACTCGTGTGGTTCTGGGTCCCAATAAAACGGAGGGTCCAGGAGTCCAGTTCTGTGGATTGCTCTCTGAGGCCGAATCTGCTCCCAGACCTCCTGCGAGGGAGAGAACTCGGTTTGGTAAAGCTGAAAGGATACGAAATATTGCCCCAAGTATTGATATCCTGGAGCAAATATTTCCGTGGGAATATTAATTGGATATTATTTCAGAGCAGGATTTATGCTTCGAATATGCCTTTAGCTTGAAGAGCTAAGGATGCCTGCGAGTGCCCTGTCCCTCCGTAGGACGCGAGCATCCCGTTGGGTTTATAGGCGTAATCTTTTTCTTTTATGGAGAATCCATTTTAATCTGTTTTATTTTTAATGCAACCCCCAACCGAACGCATAAATCCATTGAAATGTCAGATTAAACAACAGTCGCACAACCCTGCTGGGTGTTGTTCAGGCGGTTGCATTATCTTGAGAGGAGAGGCCTTGGGAAGCTGTGAGGAGCAGGCGTCTCATGTACTGCAAATCTGGAGAGCAGGGTTCGATTCGCAGCTCGTCCATGAAACCCGCATTGGGCAAGAAGTCACACACTCTCAGCCTCAGGGGAAGGCAACGGCAAACCTCCTCCGAACCAAGAAAACCCCATTCTATGTTTGCCTTTGGGTTGCCATAGTCCGGAAATGACTTGAAGCCACACATCACCAGCAGAAGGAGCTTGCCATGCAACTGGCCGAAATCCGTTCTTCTGCACCACCGTTAAAGGGACAGGAGCCCTCTCCATTCTGGGAACCCTAGACTCACCAAAGACCTGCCAAAACAAAGAGAAAAGTCTTCACTTTCCTATGGAAGGGTAGCGGGGATGGGACCGGTCTGGCCTCCATAGGAAGAGAGTTCCAGCACATGGGAGCAGCCAGAGTAAATAGACCGAAGCAACTGTTGGGGGCAGCTATGCTATAACGGAGCCCTGGGATTTGTAGTTTTACGAGATAGCCAGAGACTTCTAGTGCCACGACAAACTATAAATCCCAGGATTCCATTGCATTGAGCCGTCGCAGTTAAAGCGGTGTCAAACTGGATTATTTCTGCAGTGTGGATAGAGTCTGTGTCCAGCTTTGGATGACATGTCGGATGTGTCCTTTCCTCGGGAAAGATCCGATCGGAATAGTTCAAGTTGGAAATGACTTGTAGGCACGCAACAACGGCGACAACAATGTCTCCGATGCGTAATGTGGTCCATGGGCAACCCACCTCTTCCTGTGCACCGATTCTTAAAAGTCAAGGGCTGGTTGCAAAAGAGCAAATAGCGGTCGCAATGCCTTTGGCCTCTTCCCTGCTCTCTGCAACCGGCAGGCCGAGCCTCGGCACATTTGTCCTGTGGGACCCTGACATTACGCTAAAATATTTGGCTGCAAGCCCCCTCTCCTCCACTTGCCGTTATTATGTCAAATATTTGACATGGCGGCCCTGGCGCAGTCCGGAAAGTCCTAGGTGCAAATTAAGCCCTCACCTTGACTTGTCATCCGACGTATTTCAAGACCACCGGAGCCATAATCGGGAGAGCCTTCTGCTCCATATTTCTTCTGGGAGCGCTCTCTGCCTCTCGACCCTTTGTAATTCCTTATCATTTTTGAATTAAAATGGCAGCAGAATTAAATCTATTTGCCCAAAAGATAATGAAGCCCTCGTGAGCACGGGAGCGCAAGCGTGCGTGTGCGCGCAAGGTACATCCGTTTACATATGATTTGTGGCTCGTTCCGCGGCGCCTTCCGAACAATTGAATTTTCCTTTTGTCTTCTCCATTTAATTTCCCTGTTCAACTAAAAAATTTAAATAATAAAATGATTTATAATGTGCCCCAGACAACAGAGGCCCGTATTATTCCGCTCATGGTCTTGTCTAATTTAAATTCTTTCAGCACTGTTTGCAAGAGCGGATTTCAAATGAAAGGCCAGAGAAAATAGACGAGGGCAACCATCGACGAGGAGTATTTGCATTAAGGTTGGAAGTCCCTTCGTTCTGAGTTCGGGGAAAGGAGAAGTTTTGGGGATGATGAACTCAAATGGGAACTAATTTTCTTGTTGTAGCTCCGGGGGTTTTGAGGGTGAAGGAATATTAGCAAATATTAGCAAACACTGGACTCTTTTACACGGGAGGAATTTCTCCCAACTTCGAATGGAGCCAATGCGAATTCAGGTGAATTCGCTTGTTTAGCGAATTTACGTGAATCCCCATTGCATTCGGAAGGCGTTCGGAATGACTTCCCATTATCTGAAAATGACCCCCCTTTGCCTGAAATTGAGTGAGAAGCTTTAATTAGCAATAACGTGAAACCTATGATTGCATTCGGAGTGGCTTCCCCTTTGCCCGAAATTGCGTGAGAAGCTCTAATTCGCAATAACGTGAAACCCCAGGATTGCGTTTGGATTACCCTTGGATTATACTTCCAATTTCCCACGTCTGAAAGAGTCCACTGTCTTTTTTATTTCTGCAAATAAATGGGTGTTACCTGGGCGATCAGGGCTTCTTCCTTGGTCCAGGGGCGTCCAGACAGGTTCTGTTTTCAATAGGGCCGGTTATGACTTACAATGCCCTTTATGGTACAGAAAACCAATTCATTTGAGATGTGTCGCTGGAGAAAAGAAATGAGGATGGACAGCAAAAAAAGGCAAACAAATGGATCCTTGAACAGGATCGAGCCTAAAATAACCCTAGAAGCCAAGATGACCAAAGTGAGGCTGTCGTACTTTGGGCACATCATGGGAAGACACGATAATACTAGAGAAGGTGGAAACGGAATCGAAAGAGAGGAAGGGGCTGTACCCATGGCCCCTTTCCTAGACGGATCAGGTGCGCGGCTCCTTTTTGAGCCCTGGAAAGGGTGCGATAGCCATGGTGCCGCGGCTTGAAGGCACTCCTTTGGCGTAGCATTGTATGGGCGCTTTAGATTTTAGCAAGGATACACATATTGTATGCTGAGGAATTGTTTATTCTTTACATAGGCAGGCCACTGAAGAAGGCTTTGGCCGAAACGCGTTTGGCCTTGTTTTTTTATCTCCTTATTGGTTATTTTGTATTGCCATGGACGAAGATAAGGGGTGTTACTTTCACCCTTTCTGTTGCGCAATTGGCCTTTTTCCGGGGCTAATTCCCCTGGGGTGTAGGTTTTAATATTGTTACCTATTATCTTCCTTAGCATTTTTATAATATTAGTGGGGCATTTACCCTTTTAGATCATTACTTTGGCCTCAGGGTTTCATTTCGTATCGTCTCCGTCAGAACCCTTTCGTTTCCGCCCTGGGGGAAGAGTCAGGGAGTGCATCACCATTAATAAATCATCATCATCATCATCATCATCATCAGCCAGTCTGAACAGCCCCGAAGACCATCATGTGCCATGGAGAGCTTTGATGGTGTCTTCTGCCATGGCCACCCAGCCTCTGTTTAAAAACCTCCAAAGGAGTAGACTCCATCGTCCTCCAAGGCAGCAGAATATTCCACCATCGAAGAGCTCTTGCCATCAGGAAGTTCTTCCAAATGTTTAGGTGGAATCTCTTTCGCCATAACTTTCACCCATTGCTCCTTTGGGTCCTATTCTCTGGAGCAGCAGGAAACAAGCTTGCTCCATCCTCAACATGGCATCCCTTCGGCTATTTAAACAGGGCTCTCATGTCCCCTTCCCTTAAACTTCCCTTATCCAGGCTAAACATAACCAGCTTTCTAAGCTTCTTCGAAAAGGGCTTTCGGTTTCCAGACCTTCCACCATTTTGGTCGTCCTTCTCTTGGACACAGTTCCAGCCTTGTCCTCATCAGGGTTTCCCAACGCTCAAGAAACACATTTTCTTTCCTCTCGTTTTTGGAATATTTTTAACACCGGAGAGATGAATGGTTGAATAAAAATTATTAAATAATAATAATGAAAAATGAAAGAGACATACAGTTGGCCCTCCTTATCCACGGGTTTGAGCATACACGGATTGATAATATTCCCGAAAAGTACAAATCCTAAATAGCAAACCTTGATTTTTCCCATTTGATATATGGGACTCCATTTTGTTGTGCCATTATATTTAATGGGACTTCAACATCCATGGATTTTCGTTATCCACGGAGGGTCCTGGAATCGAACCCCAGCGGATAACAAGGGCCCGCTGCATACTGTTGTAAACCACCTCAATCTCATTGGAGAGACGGGATATAAATATTATTATTATTTAGCACAAAAGATGCACATAGTCATTTCTGGAAGAAATACTTTCACCGCACTTTTTGGGGGAGGCAATTTTTTTCAACTTTGGCATCAACCTTAGCAGAAACTGGGTTTTTAAAAAGCAACGCCGAAAAGAGTCGTAGCCTGGCACATGTTTCCGAAGTCTCTATGGCTACCTGCCCAATTTCTCAGGGTAGGTAAGTCAATGTAACCTATCAGCCATCTGTTCTAATTGGACCCGCTGCCTTCGGAGGCATTATAAATATGCAAAGAACTGGGAGGGAAGCAAACAACCCCCTTGATGGATTATCCGGATAACAATCGTTTTAATTTTTCATTTGTTTGTGTGATTTGCTGCAGTGAATAAAGTATTGGGGTGACATCTGGAAGAAGTGAATTGAGACGGATGAAATTCTTTTTCAGACAAAACCGGTCTGTTAGATGTATCAGCTCTCTCTGGGTATGTCCTCTTCTGTTTTTGTGGCTTTTGTTCGAGGATTTGCCTTATTTCATGTGAGTTTTGCAGGAAGGAACAGTGCTTGTTATAGTTAACTGGTCAGCGTAGTGCATAAAAACACATACACAATGAATTGTGGGGTTTAATGCCCCTCTCTGCTCTCCTTTCAATCTCTTTTCCTTGGACTTTATCACACGGGGAAAATTGGAAGGTTAACCAAAGGTTAATATGGGGTCACCCAAGGTATTTCATGTCATTTCGCAAAATATTTTCAAATGACGTCGCACCCAAACAGAACGTAATCCAAACGCAATCGTGAGACATCCCAGGAATGGCTGAATTTGGGAAAATATTGAATTTATACATCCTTTTCCACTGCGAATTCCAGTCGATTGGAATTTGCATTAGTATGAAATGCATTTCCAGTTCTGCCATGGGATTACTGTCCTCCCTGCGCATGTGCAAAGATGCTATTTGAAATCAAGAAGCTGATGGGTACGTACTCATGTGATGAGCTCATTCGCATTCGCACTGCTTTCTTTTTCGGTCAAACACTGCGTTCGTCTGTGATATGCTGAAATGTAGTTTCTTGCATTTTTGGGTTGCCCCCCCCCCCTTTCTTCTTCTTTTGGGACGGTGATACATTCCTCCGTGTGAAAAAGTCCATTGCGTCCTATTCTCTGGAGCAGCAGAAAACAAGCTTGCTCCCTCCTCAATATGACATTATCCCTTCAAATATTTAAACAGGGCTATCATATCACCTCTGAACCTTCTCTTCTCCAGGCTAACATCCCCAGTGTCTCCCTATGACAATCCTCATGATTTCCAAATGTTTCACCATTTTGCTTGCCCTTCTCCAGAAATGCTGTAGATGTCCACACCCTTTTTAAATGTTGCATTAAACTAGTATCCGCGCACCGTGCTCACTCTGCAAACAAAGTGTTGTTACACTTTAGGAAACATTCATGAAGGAGGGAAAAGAAGGGATACCAGACAGGCTTCGACAAAGATTTGGAAACTGTTGTTCTGCAGCAACAAAATGGCCTTTGCTGGGGGGTTGGACTGGATGGCCCTTGTGGTCTCTTCCAACTTTATGATTCTATGCTTCTATGATTTGTAAGGTAGAAGTAAATCAGCCCAGATGGACTCATTAGCTCAGGGCCCTGCGTTTAAAATGGAGCAGAGCATCACCTGTCCTTTTGCTCCCGGTGCTTTAATTTATGTTGACGTTTTTGCCTTTTCCTCTTGATCCGCACCTGGACCGGGCTCTGCCTTTACTGGTTCCAATGCAGGGCTTCCAGCCTCCTCCAGTTGCAACTGGTGCCCATCCTCCCGGCTTTCCTCTTCCGCTTCTTCATCCAAAAAGGCTTCCTCCAGATAGGACACGACAAAAGTCCCAGGGCCCCATACGGTGGGATGACAGCGGTGGTTAAAGTGGGATCAAACTCTTGTAAATGCACAACGTAAGCTCTTAACCTGGAAAAGGCCAAGTTTTGTGGAAGGCTGTTGCCCCAGACCAGAGCAAATGGGCTGCTTTGGTTTTGCATCCATTTATACCGAACAAAGCGCTATAATCCAAGAACAGGAAGAGGCAGCTTAGTAATAAAGCGAGGCGACCTCTCGCAGCGCCTGTTTTTCCTAATGCTCTTTTCCTCTCCCCGCAACCAAAGCACAGTTAATCAGCCACAGTGAGCCTGTTGTTTCTTTCCATCCTTGTTTTAATTGGATTTTTAATGTCAGATGTTGACATCTACATAACAGAAAGCAAGGGCAGAAAGTCACAGAGAGGGGACGGGGAGGGGGCACAAGGACAATAAAGCATTTTAAGGCCCCTCTTTCTAAAAAAAAAAAAAAAATTCTAAAGGGAAAATGATATGACTTTGTTTGAAACGTTTAAAAGTCCCCGACGTTGAGCTGACTCCGGCGCTTTGGTTGTGATGACTTCAGCAACTCTGAGGTGCAATTGAAGGAAATTAAAGAAAAAAGTTGGGCAGAAAATTACAATGTAAAGGGGGGAAAGAGTAGATTTACTGTAGCTCAGTTAGCTGCTATAAAAAAAAAGTTATCATAAAATGACTTTTCTATTTGGAGAAGAAAAGGAGTTTGATAGAGCCAAGGCCTGGGATGGCTGTCACGGCGGATAGGACTCCATGGTTTTCATTGACTTCCACCAAAAGGAACCGGAAGCAAGAATGGCCATGGGTCCTTTTTGGAAAGCAATGTTTTCTGTGCAAAAAAGCCAAGTTTCTTATCGAGAAAATGACATTTGTGTGCAGAAAATGCCATTCTTGTTTCCCCAGGAAACAGGAGTAGCCATGGAAAGGGTATTCATACATATTTGGCTCCCAAGTGAAAAGGGAATTTCCTAAGTATATGGAAATCCTAAAAAGGAGAACCCTGGATGGAAGGGAATCTTGCAGTCCAGGATTTATTCTGCATGGAAAACACGTGTGGGTTTGCTGTTGTTGTTTCTGTACAGAAAATGGCATTTTCTGCCTGCTAAAAATATTTTCTAGGTAGGAAATTTGACATTTTTTGCACAGAAAACAATGCTTTTGCAGAAAAATGCTGCTTTCCGTGCAACAAAAAAGAAGACGCATGTGGATTTTTCACAGAAGAAATCTCAAGCTGCAAATGTTTCTAAAAACTGCACTATTTTTGAACGCTTTCTTGCAAGACGGAGGATAGCAGTTTAAATCGTCAAATGTTTGAAGAAATGACATGTAGAAGAGGGAGGGATCTTCTAGAATAAAAACCAATGGATTCAAATGACAAGTAAAGAGACCCCACCAAAACATTAGGAAGGACGCCTTGATTTGTTGAAGGCACTGCTCCTTCTTTGGAGGCCTTTAAACAGAGGTTCAATGGACATTTTCCATGAGTGTTTTGGTTGTGTTTTCATGCATGGCAGTTTATTATTATAATACAAATTACATACTGATACATACATACATACATACATACATGACGGGGACTGGACTTCCAAATCTGCGATGCGATGCTTCTATGGACTCTTTCAGACGTGGGAAATTGGAAGTTTAATCCAAGGGCAATCCAAACGCAATTCTGAGGTTTCACGTTTTTGCGAATTAATTCTTCTCACGCAAATTCGGGCAAAAGGGAAGTCACTCCGAATGCAATCATGGGTTTAACGTTATTGCGAATTTAAGCTTCTCACGCAATTTCGGGCAAGGGGGGGTTATTTTCGGGTAATGGGAAGTAATTCCGAATGCCTTCCGAACGGAGCAGGGGTTCAGGTAAATTCGCTAAACAAGCGAATTTACATGAATCCGCATTGGCTCCATTCGGAATTGGGAGAAATTCCTCCCGTTTGAAAGAGTCCTATGAAACACAACAGAAAAGAATCTCAAACACTAGAAAAGCACAGCAAAAATATCACAGGTGATCAGAAATTATTATAGGTAATAGCTATATTTATTGCATTTCTACTTCTGTTTATCGGTTAGTGTTTGTGGCACTATTTTGGATTATTTACATGACTATAGTTTGCACATAGATGCCTCTTTTTATTTTGAGGTATAGTCCGTTCTGGTCATTTTAGATTAGTTTTGGTCATTTAGCTACAGTCTCTGGGGGAAAAAATTTCCCTTCGGTCCCCAAATTCCCTTCATTGTAGGAAGCTAAAAAATTCAGAATTGAGAGGTTAGGTGCCCAAACTGAAAATGGAAAGAAATTGGGGATGAATCTCAGTGTCTTTCTCTAGAAATGTTAGAAATGCGGAGCGTGAAGGAAAATTGTATTTAGTGGGAAAAAAATTATTATTGTGGGGGACTATGGACTCAACTCCTTGCCTCACCAAAACCTGGGATGTGCCCAGCATTTTGCAAAGCATGCCCCTGGTTCTGAAAGCAGAGGCTTTCCAATACTGAAATACGGAGCAGCGTCGGGAGGTTATTTGAAGGTTGTTGGCCAGGTAAAGCAGGTCCCCCTTCACCTTCTGGGATTCTCGATACGGAGCGGCGGAAGAGGCTGCTGACGCAGGAGGTGCCCTTTTGCAAAAGGTCACACTTTTTACAGATTTGACTTTCACAGCTTTTAATGCCGAGGAAGCGAAGCCCCCGGAGAAAATGGAGAGCAAGGAGCTCGACGCAGAAGAGAACCTGCGCTCCACTCTCTCCAAAAATGGAAACCGAAGGGCTGCGGGAGGAGAGGTCAGGTTTTCCCCCTTTTTCCTCTGAACGCATTGGCTGAGATCATAACATCGTGTTTATATAGTGCAAATCTACACTCATGTACCCGGAATATGGACATTGTGGAATATGGATTGAATATGGGAATTGTTGAATATGGAATGAATATGGACACCCAGAATATGGACATTGCTGAATATGGACATTGTAGTGATGGACACCTGAATTCAAAGATATAGCCTTGAATCTGTATGCAGAGCGATCCTGTGGCACCTTTGAGACTCACTGAAAGAAAGAAGTTGGCAGCACGAGCTTTCCTAACTTTAGTCTGCTTCCTCAGATGCACTTAGATGCAATAATAATAAGTAGAGAGATCTTGTAGCATCTTTGAGACTCAAACAAAGAATTTGGCAGTGTGAGATTTCATAGACTTCAGTCTACTTCCTCAAATGCGTTTGCTTTTTGCAGATTATTCCCGGTGGGATTAAGGCACAGGGGCTGTTTCTGCAATCCCAAGGAACCAAGGCCCGGAGAGGTGGCTTAGTTAAGTGTAACTAATGAGGGCTGCATTCACACTGCAGAAATAATCCAGTTTGACGCCACTTTAACTGCTCCATTCTACGGAATCCTAGGGTTTGTAGTTTGTTGTAACACCAGAGCTCTCTGTCTCACGAAATTACAAACCCCAGGATTCTGTGGCAATTAAAAGCAGTATCAAACTGCACTCATTCAGCAATGCAAAGAGGCACCGCTGAGCACAGTAGACCATTTTTACCATAGACTGAGAGCTTTATGGGTCCCACCAGGTTGGCCCTGCTGAGGTGCTCACCTGGAGATACTTACCTGGAGGTGCTCACCTGGAGATACTTCGCGGTGCTCACCTGGATATACTTACCTGGAGGTGCTCACCTGAAGATACTCACCTGGAGATGCTCACCTGGAGATACTCACCTGGAGTTGGTCACCTGGAGATGGTCACCTGGAGATACTTACCTGGAGATGCTTGCCTGGAGATACTTACCTGGAGTTGGTCACCTGGAGACAGTCACCTGGAGATACTTACCTGGAGGTGCTCACCTGGAGATACTTACCTGGAGATACTCACCTGGAGATACTTACCTGGAGGTGCTCACCTAGAGATACTTACTTGGAGGTGCTCACTGGAAGATACTTACCTGGAGATGGTCACCTGGAGATACTTACCTGGAGATGGTCACCTGGAGATACTTACCTGGAGGTGCTCACCTGGAGATACTTACCTGGAGTTGGTCACCTGGAGATACTTACCTGGAGATGCCCACCTGGAGATACTTACCTGGAGATGCTCACCTGGAGTAGTGTGTTCCACCACAGGAGGGCAGCAGATGCCACTTGTGGGCTTGCAAAGCACAGCCGGCAATGCCACGTAAGGACCACCAACACACCTGACCCCCAAGTCTTGGAAAAGCAGCAGTTATTACCACGTGATCGTCGCGGCTCCTTCTCCACAGACCTCGTTTTATTGTGTGTGTGTGTTTTTTAATTTCTTTCCCAGTGCCATTAATCTCATTTTGTTATATTTTTATTTTTATTTCCAACGCCATTAAATGGCACAGCTGCTCAAGCAGCTAAGTGGATGTAGCTAATGAACACACATGGCACCAAGCTGGATGGGTTCGGGAGCTCAATTGTAATAAAGCAAAAACAGGAGGAAGAAGAAGAAGAAGGGACCCTGATTGTTTTGCCGGTATAAATTGCAAGAGAGTCGTCGAGGCCGGAGGAAAGGCGATGCGTAAAGTTAAGTGGCAACGCTTTTTTTTGTGCCAATTAAGTAAACAAGGGAGTGGATGGAAGCAGAATATAATCACTTTGGCTGCAGTTTTTTTTTTTTGCATCTGGAGGTTGAGTTGGGGCCATTTGGGAAATGAAAGGCAGGAACAGCAACACCAATGTGAAGATGGAAGAAAAGAAAAGGAGGCAGTGTGAAATTGGAAAGGGACATGTATAAGCCGAAAGAAGAAAAGGATGGACCAAAGGTTAAATAGTAGAAGGTTGAGCAGTTGTTACATCTTTTGGTTGGTACATTGCCCTCCTTATTGTAAATCATCAATGCAAAGGCATAAACAAATTGCAGAAAGGAGACAGAAATCCCCGAAAGTTCACGCAGGAATAAACCACTTGGCTTCAAAGATCCCACTAAATTCCTTTATGACTTTTTTATGCTGTAAAACTTGGGATTCTCCGCCTCTGATGCTCCAGACGTTTTATACTTCAGTGCCAGAAAACATCTGCCAAGGTGGCAACGAATGGTGGATTCTGGGGGCTAAGGTCCCAAATATTGTAGGACCAGCTTTTGAAAACCACAGCTTGAGGATGCTGCAACGTTTGCCGAATTAATGCAGATTGACCTCCCAGCTATTTCTTTTAATAATAAACTGGAAATGAGGATCAAACGGATTGCAGGGCATATATGGCCCTGAAGAGGAGCCCAAAATGGCCCTTGGGACACAACCTTCCAAAAAACGTTGGCCAAAACACACACTTAAATGCTTGAAAACCCATTTTGCAGGGCTGTAAGATGCTGTTTCATGGTGAATATCCACCTGAAACCAGCAAAAAAACCTAAACCTGAATGGCCTGGGTGGAATACAGTGGTCCCCCGGTTTACGAAATTAATTCGTTCCAGCACCCCTTTCTTAAACCGAAAATTTCGTAAACCGGGGCCCCATAAACCAGCCCCCGCACCATTTGAATTTCCCGCTGCTTTCTTTTCTTAAACTGGGTTTTTTTCCGTAACCGGGGCCGTTTTTCCAGCCCCGGCTCTTTCTTAAACCGGGGTTTTCGTAGGCCGGGGTATTCGTAAACCTGGGGACCACTGTACTACTACTACTACTAATAATAATAATAATAATAATGGGAAGTGACTCTTTGGGCTCAAGAGTATGGCCTTTATTATTATTATTATTATTCCACCTTTCTCCCAGTATAAACCTCAAGATGGCTAACAAAAATTTTAAAAAATATAAGTTGAAAACCATGCAAAGCATTGCAATGTAAATGCAAGGTTTAAAAAAAATAATTAAATAGCTTTAAAATTTTTTAAAAATATTGCATATTAAAATTTAAAGTATACGCAAAACTCTATCCAAACCCAAAGGTCTAGCAGGATCTGTGCGGTTATCCAGATCCTTTGAATCCATCCCTGTTGTTGTCAATTTAATACAACTGTTTTGCACAGGACTCTCTCCATTTCATTTCGGCGCAGCGTTGGCTGAACAGAAAATTCACGAAGAAGGGGGAGAGAGAGAGGAAACAAAAATAAGAAAATAAGCCCACACAAGTTACCGTAATTTAAATAATTGGGTGTTTTTTTGTCTGTGTGACAGCATCAGGAATACACAATGCTCATCCACTGTAAAATCCTGAGGGACTGGAGAAGCAGGAGCGGATGAATTCTCGCGAAAGAAAAAATGCCATTTTCATGCAAATATCCCTCTGTAATAAAATACCCAGGGAATAAAAATGGCAAGGAAATGCATGATATACAAGCGGCCGCCCGGTCTCCCCAACGCAAGCGCTCTTCTCGTGCTTAAAATAAAATATGTTTTTAAGAAAAAGAAATAAATAGCACTGGATGTATTAGCGGTAATGAATGAGGAGGTGTTTTGGCCAAGAGAGTAGGACAAAGGAGGTGAATGGAGGAGATGCTGGGATGAAACAGCATTCAGGGAAGAGCAAAAAATGGGTGAAAATTGCAGAGGAACCGCATGTGAATTTAGGCCTCGGCACCCAGTTCCCCTTTGCATTCTTTCAGTTATGCGCCGTTATTACAAGACACACACATTGCAAGAGGACCGTTGCACCGTGGCTATGGAGACCAGGGTTCGAATCTCGGCTCGGCCATGGAAACCCATTGAGTGCCCTTGGGCAAGTCACATACTCTCAACCTCAGAGGATGGCGATGGCAAACTGCCTCTGAAGATACTTGCCTTAGGGTTGCCGTAAGTCGGAAACGACACAGCAACAACACAACCGGCCAAGCTTTGGCCATTTTATGCCATCTCTGACTAGCGAGATCCCGCAGGCAAACGGGATTTAATCCTGTTATAATGCAAAGGAAACACCAAGCTTTTCACATGACATTGCAGTTAACGTGGCATAATGCGAAGTTAATCTGGAACAAACCAAATTTAAAAAGCTGCTGGTTTCCTCCGCTTTAACTGCGGATTAACTTCGCAGTATTGCACTTTTGCGTTATTTCGCTATGAAAACTGGACCGAATTTACAAGTCTTTTTTAAATTCAAATGTAGCTTATTTAACTCCCGTTTGCCCGCAAAAACTTGCTAGCGTGATAAACCCCTATCTGTGTGGGAAGGTCTCACCCCTTTTGCACCCACAGCTGTGTCAAGCACAATATTTTATTTTAATTTTTTAATTGCATTTATTAGGTCCATTCGGGGAGAAAGGCAGGATAGAAATTACACAAATAAATAAATAAATTTGTGCCACTGCATTTTCCAGGTTGGTGCTTATTATTTTCTCTAGGAGGCCATTATGATTGCAAAAAATGTCATGCTTTAGTTGAAGGTCTTAAAACAAGTGGAGACGGATAGCATGCAGACAATTTGAGATTTTAAAAGAAACAGGCTTTTTCTTGTTCTATGCATCGTGGCATTTTTTGGATGCTTCTCTTTGCACCCGTGAATTTCTCCCAGATCTGGGGTCAATGCGGCTTTTCTGAGAAACGCGGTCCTATTGCATTCCTTCTGATGGGCATTGCTTGCAAGACGGTCGAAGGTTTTAAAAGAAACGGGCTACGTCTTGTTCTGTGCATCGTGGCATTTTTTGACGCTTGCACCCTTGAAATTCTCCCAGATCCGGGGTCAACGCGGCTTTTCTGAGAAACGCGGTCCTATTGCTTTCCTTCTGGTGGTCATCGCTTTGCAAGACCTGGCTGCAAACGCGCTTTTAAAACGGAGTATGTTTGTTTGTGGTGCGAATCCAGCATTGCGCTTCTGCTTTCCTATTACGGTTATTTTTAGGCGCTTTCCGAATTAGGTTTATTAACGTCAGATTATAGCAAGGGTTTGAACGCAAAACGAGGAACTCGGAGGTTTCTTTGCACGGAAAACAAAACCACCCCCAGGCCTTATTAATCTTCCCTCTAATAAAAATGAAATATACACCCAGGGCCCTTTTTCCAGAGATGGAGCTCGGCTGTGATTATTTCGCGGCGCGCCAGCCGAGGAAGAAGTGCTCAGCTCAGGCCCTCCAGGATCCAAGGCCGGCTGTTTGGAGAGAGATCATTACCTCGGACGGCGGGGAGGCTTTGCCCGGCTGCAATTTATCAGTCGCCCACCGAGAAAGGAACAGCTTCTTCCTCCGCAGCATCATCTGAAACCGCGCCACGCGCATCCGTCTCCCGAGAGACCAATGGCAAGAGACCGGCCCAGAACGGGGATTTTTATCAGCTAAAATGGAGTTTCATCATCCACAGCTGGGCAGATGCTGCAGCGCATGTTTAAAAGAAGAAGAGGAAGAATGCACACTTAAGGGAAGAAAGGGAGTAAAATAGCACTCTCCAATGAGATTATCACACTAGGGTCAATTCCAGAACCATCCCACAATTATCCCATTATTAGCAACGGGATAATTGTGAGATGGTAGTGGGATAACTGTGGGATTAAAAACAGCACTGGGGTCAAGCATTTGAAAAGTCCTGCGATGAGTGAGGCTGCATCTGCATGGCAGGAATAACCCACTTCAACACCACTTTTTGGGCTGCCGTTTGGCTCTGTGCTATGGAATCCTGGGAACGGTAGCTCTGGATTCGTGCCACAACAAAGCACAGTTCCCAGATTTCCATGGCGCTGAGCCATGGCAGTTGAAGTGGTGTCAAATTGGATTGGATTATTTCCGCAGCCTGAGAAGAGGAGGCGACCATCATCATCATCATCATCATCATCATCTCCGCTCTGGGCCCCACAACAAACTCCAACTCCCAGAATTTCCATAGCTTTGAGCCAGGGCAGTTAAAGTGGTGCCAAACAGGGCTATTGCTCCAGTGCAGACGCAGCCAGCAATGCCTTTTCCCAGGGCCAAGATGCACCAAAAATGCACACTCAGATGTAAGCCCCTCTTTGCAAATGTTCCCTTTGTGGTTCCTTTCTCTTTGGTGTAGGAGGGACGTCGGTGGCTCTTACTTTGCTAACCCCAAAATGGTTTGCAATTAAAACCATAATCGCTCGGAGAAAATTGGCAGTCCAGGCCTCCTCTTTTTGAACAGAAAGTGACATTTAGGGTCAACGGAGAGAAGCTGCTCCGCATTGGGCTGCTTTTAGGCAGAAGAGAAAGCGATCAAAGAGGCAGAAGGTGCAGCTTTTAACTGAAGTTGTAACGGCCTTAAAATCCCCCTAAAATGCCCTGAGAGCCGGGAGGGGAAAAGGCAGCCGTTTGGGGCAGCAAACGCAAGTGAGCCGGGGGGAAATAATGGCTGGTAGCCTGTGATTTAAGACTATGTTTGAAATGGCTGGACATGTACGTCCAATGCAGAGTGCCTATAATAGAATTGGGCTTGTGGGCACGCATTGCACAGTGCATTTACTTTGCGCATTGCAGTTGTGCCCATCACATTTATACGTATGTTCAGTGGTGCAATTTGTGGACACGCAATTGTCGCATGGCTCTGCGAGTGTCAAGCTATGTCCCATCTCCTCCATAGAAAGGAGATCTCAGCCAACCTGAGCAAGAATTAGATCTTGGAAACCATTGACATTGGTAAAAAAAATAATAACTGTGAGTAAGGGCAGGTCACACTCTCTCAGCCTCAGAGGAAGGCAAAGGCAAACCCTCTCTGGACAAATCTTTTCCAAGAAAACCCTATCATAAGGTCACTATAAGATCACCAAAAGTCGGAGATGGCTTGAAGGCCCACAACACAACACTGGAAGAAAAGGGAATTGTTCGTGGCGCATGGAGAAAGAGAGGAGAGGAAAGGAGACTTAAGGGACAGGGTTCAGATTTGTGGATCATGCCTTGAACGTTCAGAGGAAAACCCTATTGAAACCGAACAACCGAGAAGGCCTCTTCATATATTCTGACCAACGTAAGGATATCCAGATTCTAATCCTAACCTGAACCCAGACCTGGACTAGAACCTGACCCAAAACCCTAACCTGGAACCCTAACCCAGAATCCTAATCTGGAACCCAAATCCAGAACCCGAACCCTCTCATCAATTCTGTGAGATCAGTTGGCTTCTCTTTGTAAATTAAAAACCCTAAAATATGCCCTGTCCCCTTCCTCAAAATATCAACAGCCTTGCATTTTCCTTAGCTTACAAAGTTGTCCTGGAATAGTAGGATTGCAAATCTGAATAATAATAATAATAATAATGAATCATATAAAACAACATTTTGACTATGCTATTTTGATTTTGGTTTAAATTTGTTTTGCTGAAGGGACGCCAATGCGCCAAAGGTCTGCGACCAGCGAGCCTCCTCTTTGCGGAGCCTTAATGCTCATTTTTGTTTTTCTGTTTCGGTATAAAGATAGATATAATTTTGAAAATTGCAACGGGAGAAAGAAAGACACAGAAAATTACCTCTTTCAACAACGTTAAGCCATTCTGTTCCATTAATATATTTCCGAACCTGAACATTGCATAGAGAAAAGTACATTATCTCAGGGGATGAAGCAACCTGGTAATGTATTCCGGCCATAATGCGGCCTCATTCGGGATGCAAAATGCAGAGGGGTGGAAATGCAAAATAATAATAATAATAATACAAAACAACCGGCAAAACCACAGAGACTTGCTTAATGCAGAGTTTGAAAAACAACTAAATCAAATGGCGGCATTATCCATAAACTTGCCAACCTACCACTGACTTATGTTAATTTCTTCTTCTCCCTGTTTGTTTTTAAAAGACATGTTTAGGGAGGGTTTGCTGTGATGATCCTTTCTGAAATTAACAGTTCTTTTGGCCACATTTGCTCGCAGCAAACGGTGCCAGCCATCTTGCATCTCTTCTTCCGAATTTTGCAAGAGAGACATGCGGCTGTTTAGAAATGGTAGCAATGCCATGTCTGATGCTTCGACCCAAACCCTGGTCAAGGAAAGTAACTTCTTTGGAGATGGGGCAGGGGGGTCAGAAATCACTCTGCAGGAAAGAGTCAGAGGTTGCAAATGAGAAAAAGAGAGAAAAAGAGAGAAGTTGAGAGCAAGAGAGACTAAAACGTGGGGTCTGCATGGGTCAAACAAACTGGTCTCCCCACATCCAAGAAGGGGTCCGGATGATACAGAGCCCAATTCCTGAATCCGGAGTGAATCCATACGTGGGATTTCCCTTACACCAGTTGTGTGTGTGTGTGAGTCTGGAACGGCCCATCATGCCTAGCTAAATAGCAGAGGCATCATGGAAACCTCCAAGGGAATTGCGGAGATGCATATCAGCTATCAGGGCACCAGCAAGAATGTGCCAATATGCGTTAGGAGCGTGCATATGGTGCACATGGGCAGCTGATGTGCAACAGTCACTTTGCTGGCCCCTCTATTTAGTAACGCCTTGCTAAACACAAGCGTTGGTGCTCAGTTCTGTTTCCTGCAGAACGCAGAATCTGAGGACTCTTTCAGACGTGGGAAATTGGATGTACAGTATAACCCAAGGGCAATCCAAACGCAATCCTGGGGTTTCACGTTATTGCGAATTAGAGCTTCTCACACAATTTCGGGCAAAAGGGAAGTCACTCTGAATGCAATCATAGGTTTCACGTTATTGCGAATTTAAGCTTCTCGCGCAATTTCAGGCAAGGAGGGGTCATTTTCGGGTAATGGGAAGTCATCCCAAACGCCTTCCGAATGCAATGGGGATTCACGTAAATTCGCTAAACAAGCAAATTCACGTGAATTCGCATTGGCTGCATTCGAAGTTGGGAGAAATTCCTCCCGTGTGAAAGAGTCCATAGAGTTGGGAGAGACCTCCAGTCCAGCACCATTCTGCCATGCAAGCCCCCAACCAAGTCCTCAAGATGCAAGTCCCCAAATCGATTCCTGCTGAGATCTTTGCCATCGCATTTAGGACCTTCAACGGAAAGTGTTCAGGGGTTCTCCTTGTCCTATCATTGTTGGCGTTTCTGGAATTGGGGTGGAACAGCAAGGCCTGTTTGGGGCCAGTTTGGGTTGGCAACGTCCATGGGGCATCTCCAGTCGCCTTTGCAGACACAGACGTCTTTGTCGCCTCTGAGAGTTTCCTCGCGGCGGCTGTAGATGCGGCAATCGCAAGCTGTTTTCAGCGTTAATCAACATTTTCTCTGCCGTTATCTTGAGCAGGGCAAGCCCGGATCTCAAGTATAGATGAAATTAAATTAATTTAATGTATGCATTAATTACCCGCACACGCCCTCCCCTCCCTTCGCTCGGATTTCTTGCCTCGGAGGAGAAGCGAGCAACGCCAAAAGAAGACGACGAAGAGGAAGAAACGTTAGAATGAAAAACCTCAATTATATTTTACAAATAATGGGATGATTACAGTTTTTATGTTTGCATTAAATTGAAGGGAATTATGAGATATTTAACTGACATTTTACCCAGATAGCCCACAGCAAGCTAGGTAGCAGTTACATGCTGTAATAAATGTCACCATTTAAAAATTAATTGCTACACTATCTTAGTTGCTGGGGGCTGCCTTGTTAAATATTAATGGGATGTTGTGGGGGGAGAAGAAGTGTTGTGCATTGAAAGGATTATTTAGATGCCGAGACGGAGTGAGTGGCCAGGAGGAGGCCAAACGCTTGTTGAGACGGAGCTGAGATGCTCCTGACATGGAAAGACGCCCTTCCGCACCTGAGGTCTCCTTCGCTGGGAATACCTTTGTTATGGCCTCATTCCTGCTACCTTTTCAACCGGATCGCAAATTGGTTTGAACCGGTTTAAATGTTTTGCACTTGAACCGAATCGTTGAAGCAATTCGGAGAGGAGGGCCACATGCCAGACCCATTTAACTTGCATATTTTTGATGCTGATTTTTTCCCCGCGTCTTTTTGGATAAATCAATTCCACGCAAGTGTGTGAACCAGATGCGGATCGGAATAGATTTAAATTTGCCCCTCGGCCAGCTGGAGCAGGTCCGTTTTGAATTGATTCATTTGTCAATGTGAACCCCAAGTGGGTTACTGTATATACTCATGTTTAAGTCTAGAAATTTAGGTTAAAAAATTGACCCAAGAAACCTGAGTCGACTTATCTACGGGTCAATGTAAGTACTGCATCTTAACACTTATTTAAAAGAAGGAACCATCCCCTGGTGAAAAGCAAGAGTATAATCTGTCCTGGAAGCATTGACCCCCCTTTACTCTCGTCTATCCAATCTTAAGAATAAGCACAAAGAGTTATGTCTGATGGACTTTTGGAAGTTATTTGACATTGTTTTGCTTTGCTTCATACTTTAGACCCTTTGCTATATGCCCCTAAATTTTACCCTCGACTTATCCACGGGTCATAGCAAAATCCATAATTTTGGCCCCAAAACTTGCCCTCGACTTATACATGAGGTTGACTTATAGTCGAGTATATACGGTATTTCATTTTATTTTGCAGCAAGAAAATGCGATCAGGACAGAATGTAGTGTGAACCACGCTCCGCTGCCAATCCGATCCATCGATTCGGATCACAAAGCGATTTGTTTGTAAATGGGAATGCAGCCTAGGAACACCTCCATGCAGCGTGGGGTCTTTCCAGTGACCAAGACCAGGTCCACACCACTCCGTCTATAACAGTTTCATCCCACTTTAGCTGTCAGGACGTGTTCGGCTCTGTTTCCGCAACCTTCAGCTGAATACAGACAACGCGCCTTGACTGAAAGAAACCTCAGCAAGGGAACAGATGCATGGACGAAGCCACTTAACAGGATGCCAGGAATGATGGAACCATTTATGAAACTGAAAGCGATTTTGAAAACATAGCCATGAAAAATGCAACCTGTTTGTAAGGCAAACGGCCGCTCCAGGAGAAAGAAAAGGAGAGGTATCCTTTTCTTTGGCCACAAAATGGGTGGCTGAAAGAGTCCGGAGGGCCATGAAAGGAACATCGAGGGAGACCTGCTTTCCAGGAATCTCATCCCGTCTCTTTTCTCTCTCTGCCTTGAACCGAACCCACTGGCTCATCTTTCCTTTTCCTCCAGGAAAGAGCCCCAAGGGTCCTCTAAAGGCAATGGGAAACTCCATTTGTTGGTTCTCTTTGCTGCCCCATAGCCCCGGGACTCTTGCTCGCTGCTTCTTACATGCAAATGCATTCATTCATCTCTCTCTCATTCTCTCACTCTTTAAAACCTTTATTAGCGCCGGGGGAATAGCAAGCCTTCGATGTGAAGTATTGAGCCAGCTGAGAAAAACGCAGAGCTCTAAATAGCAGCAATAGCAGCGCTGACGGGAGAGGTCTTTAGGCTCCATTATGGTGTAACACATTTTGGATATGTGTGTGTATGTGTGTATGTGTTTTGTCTTGGAGCCGGAGAAATTCTGCTTACCTTGTGTGCCTCCTGGGGAAGACAAGTGCATTATTTATTCCTGGATACGGAATTACAGTCACAGGAGCAATACCTGGAGAAAGACCCAAACCCATCCACTCCAATCCCACAACTCACACACATTGTGTCTTAATGCAAACTTGGGAGGAATCACAAACACAAACACACACACAAGTATTACTTTGGTTTTGGGAGACACGTCCTTCCGTCTCCCGTATGGCTTTACAGCACTTAGTAGCTGAAAGCACTGATGTGTCCTTTTCCCTTTGCTGGATATATATATATCTACACTCCTCCCTCCATATTTGCAGCTTTGACTTTTGAGGATTTGATTATTCACGGATTCAATTAATATGTTCCTTTTGGAATATCTAGGTACTCCGTCATATTTTTAAGTTCTTTAGTCTTGCCTTTCAAGTCCTCTGCATCTCTTTTCAACCCTTCGACCTCAGACGTTATTTTATCTATTTCCTTTCCCAAACTCCCCAAGTTCCTTATGCAGGTCCCCCTTTCCTTCTTTTCTAGACTGTTTTAACTCAGCGTTCATCTCCAATCGCACGTCATGTTTAAATTTTTCAAATTCTCCCAGCAATGTTTGCATAGGATCAGATGTGTTAGCGGTGGCATCAGTAGATTCTCTTCTTTTAAGATGTAAAAGGGCCTGCTGATTTCTGCAGCTCCCGTTGTTCTGCATCAAGCCAGCCTGGGTCTTCGCTGGCATTATGGGGAAAGTGGGGTGGCATGAAGTCCCTTCACACATGGATTTCACAGGTACAGGTGTGCTGGAGGCAAGGACGCATAAGGTGAGCAAGGTGGGATGGAGGCGTGAGCATCCTTAGCCCCGTCTCTGCCTCCTCTCTGGCTCAACGGTTTTGCAACCTTGACCTAAATAGGATCCAAAACAAGGCATCCCGCTTGATTCGGCGTATGCTCCTGACTCTTCCTTCGGGCAAAAGGAGACATATTTTAGGACCGTTGCCCTCCCGATGGCACAGCAAGGAGCCCGGGTTTGCAAAGAAGCATGTAGCCAACCTGGCAACGAAGGCAGCTCACCTGCGGGAGAACATGGAGACCTTGTTCACGTCCCATGGTCAAAACTATGCACGACCGATGCATGTGCAAATCTGGTGACATGTTTGCATGCCCAGGGATGTCTATGTGTACGGTTGGGAAAGGGAATGAGGGCATGGGCCCCCAAATGAGAATCCTGCCTCCCCAAATGAAATATTCCTCTCCTCCCCACATTTAGAACAAATCAGCTTAAAAAGACAAAATCAATAGACGATAACACAAAAGATATTTAAAAGGCAACAATCAGCCTACTTTTCAAAGCCCATTGTACAGTCAATTTCTAGCAGCCCAGAAAAGGTTTCACTTGCTGGCAGAAGGAGAGCAAGTAGGGAGCCATCCTAGGCTACCTCTGCACTGCAGAATTAATGCAGTTTGACATCGCTTTAACTGCCTTGACTCAACGCTATGGGATCTGGGATTTGTAGTTTTGTGAGATATTTGCCCTTCTCTGTCAGAGAGCTCTGGTGCCAGAACAAACTATAAATCCCAGAATCCCATAGGATGGATCCATGGCAGCTAAAGCGGGGCATTAATTTTGCAGTGTGGATGCATCCCTAGGGATGGAGATCTAAAGTCTGAGAGCAGCTTTCTCAGGCTCAGGATAGGAAGATGTAGTGAAACAGGTAGTTTCCCCATCCCTATCTCTCAACAGAGGGACTGAAGGTCCTTTGCATGAGCGTCCTTAGCCCCCGCTCTGCTTCCTCTCTGGCTCAACGGTTTTGCAACCTTGACCTAAATGGGATCCAAAACAAGGCATCCCGTTTGCTTCGGCTTATGCTCCTGACTCTTCCTTCGGGCAAAAGGAGACATATTTTAGGACCGTTGCCCTCCCGATGGCACAGCAAGGAGCCCGGGTTTGCAAAGAAGCATGTTGCCAACCTGGCAAGGAAGGCAGCTCACCTGCGGGAGAACATGGAGACCTTGTTCACGTCCCGTGGCCAAAACTATGCGCGACCGACACATGTGCAAATCCAGTGACACGTTTGCACACGCATCTCAATCTGTCTCTCTGCTTCTCCATCCGTATCTCTCCAGAGCTCCTTGGAGTTTGTCATTTCGGTCCCCGGTGCTTCCGAGGGTCTAAGCAACAGCGTTGTCTAGCAAGCAGATTAACATCATCCTTCTCCTCGAGAATCTCTTAAGCTCTGGAGTGTTCAGCAAATATGAATGGCAGGAAAATAAACACGCAGCTTTATAATCTGTACATATATTTACTGGGTAATGCAGTTAGGCGATGCAGTTACACACTCCCTTTCAAGGTTCATCATCTCCCATAGACGTTCGCATCTAAGCTCCTTCTCATATTGCCTAGAAGTCTGGGCCCTTTATGCGCATTATCTCTTATAAGCAACATTTCTCATGCTTATATAAGCCTCATGGACCTTGTAGTGCATGAAGATGGCATGTTGGACATCAACTTGCAATCCTGTTTGTTACATGCAAGCGCAACATAGCTCACATTTCATTTGTTGGGGAAATTACGCAACTCAGAGGTTGCGGCCACATTGCAGAAATAATGCATTTAGACACCGCTTCAACTGCCATGGCTCCATTCTGTGGAATCCTGGGATTTGTAGTTTGTCGTGATGCCAGAGCTGCCCTTGAGAAAAGGCTAAAGGGCTCATGAATTCCATAGCATTGAGTCACGGTACTTAAAGCAGTATCAAATTGCATGATTTCTGCAGCCTAAGAGTACCATATTATTTATATTTTGGTCTGTCTGGCTTCATGCCCGGAATAGGCTTTAGTTCTCTTGCTTTTGCAGACAAACAACTTTTCAACCCTTAAGTTCAAACACGGCAGGCATGACACGGAGAAATTCTTGTCATTATTGGCATAATTCCTGCTACAACGGCCCTTCGGTCTTCGGGTGGCGAAGAGTAATTGCACATTTTTTGTCGTGACAAATGGAGGCTTGACTTAGTGAGAATCATAGAATCATAGAGTTGGAAGAGACCACAAGGGCCATCCAGTCCAACCCCCTGCCATGCAGGAACTCCCAGTCAAAGCATCCCCGACAGATGGCTATCCAGCCTCTGCTTAAAGACCTCCAAGGATGGAGACTCTACCACACTCCGAGGGAGTGTGTTCCACCGTCGAACAGCCCTTACTGTCAGGAAGTTCCTCCTAATGTTGAGGTGGAATCTCTTTTCCTGCAGTTTGCATCCATTGTTTCGCGTTCTAGTCTCTGCAGCAGCAGAAAACAAGCTTGCTCCCTCCTCAAGAGGAACCCCATTAAGATGACAGTCAGTCACTGCAAGGTTTGTTTTTTAGGGGGAAATTGTTTCTGCAAAGACCTGAGTTTCGTTCATCCCTCCAACATTTTCACACAGCATTTTTCCAAAGAGAAATGTCGATGTTTGTGCAAAACCGGGAGGGTTGTTTTCAAAGCGATGGATTTTTTGCAAAAAGTCCACAATGGGGAAAAAATGGGGAGATCTTCCAGGGAGCATCCACACCGGAGAAATAACGCATTTTGGCACCACTTTAGCTGCCGTGGCTCCATCCTACAGAATCCTGTCGTTTTGTGAGGCACCAGCCCTCTTTTGCAGAGAAGTCTAAAGACCTTGCAAAACTAAAAATCCCAGGATTCCATAGGATGGAGCTACAACATTTAAACAGGTGTAAAGCTGCATTGTTTCTACAGTGCAGATGCCGAGGTAGCCTTTCCAACAAGGATTTGGAAATCTGGCCCCCTGACTCCAAGCCGGAGATATCATTTGTATACTGTATATTTTGTATATTTCTGTAACCCACCTCAATCCATAGGGAGAGGCGGAATATAAATAAATAAACAAATTATTATTGTTATTGCCTAATCGCAGATGATTTCTGGAGAAAGAGGAATCAAAATCCCTGCTCAGACTTGCATCACAGCATTTCCTTATTCCCAGGTATGGGAAAGATTCCTCAGATGTTCAAAGCAAGATCCAGAAACTGTCATCTTACAGCAAATTCTTCCAAGTCAGAGAGAGATGCTCGCCCGTCCATTGCCGCAGAGCCATTCAGATCCTCACTGCAGGAAGGGAAGAAGGAGGCTTTTTAGCAATTACACCCAATCCTTCTTCTTCTTCGGAAGACGCCAGCCCTGGAACCCCGACTCCTTCGGGGAAGTGGCTTTCAGAGGAGCAAGACTTCAGCCCAATTAGCAGCTCCTGTTAGGAACTAATGAAAAGTGCGGCGCAGAGTTTTAGGCAGTGAAGTATCAATTGGCTCTTAATAGAGTGTACAAAGCCTTTCCGTGTAACCAAGGAAGCCTCTTGCGACTCATCGCTCGGTTCATCTCCAACCTCCAAACAAGCCGAGGCCATCAGGCAAGGCCTTGGGAAGCTTCCCTTGGAGAAAGCTACGGAAAATGTTCAGGGTTGTGCATAGTTATGTATAGTCTTGGGTTGTTGCAGAGGGAGGAATTTACTACTTCCCTTTCGCAGGACTTTCCTTCATCCTGAAGGAGGGGATTTCAAAGCCTGGAAGCAGACACCAAGGAGATCGTGTCTTACCGTTATTAATTTTGGGGTTGGGTTTGTGGTAGATTTTATTGTATTGTCTTTATATTTTAATGTTGCAAGCCACCTCCATCTCATTGGAGAGGCAGGGTATTATTATTATTATTATTATTATTATTATTATTAATTTTCCACCAAAATAAACCTGGGGAGGCGGTGAGACCAAGAGAATTGTCTCCCGCAAAGACTGTAGAGACCAGATAGGCTCTTATAGGGAGATCCAGATAGCCAGGACCAAAGCCATGAAGGGCTTTATCGTTCATAACCATCACTTGGAATATCTTCTTTGTTTTATCCAAAAAAGAAGGAGGAGGAGGGATATATATGTACATGTTGGACTACAACTCTGGAGACCAGGAGTCAAAGCCCCAATTAGCCATAGAAACCCACTGGAAAACCCACTGGGAACACACCTTGAGCAAGTCACATTATTATTATTATTATTATTATTATTATCCCAATTTACTTCATTGCAACGAACATTTTCAAAGCCAATAACTGGTGACTCTCTGGTGCCTCCTCAGGCGGTTGCAGGTACTGCTGCCCAGAAGGCACACACTATTTTTCATTGGATTACGTACCAAAGTCGACACAACTGTCGAGTTTGAAAATAAGCTGAAGAGTCTTATTTTTTTTTCCCCTTCCCCTTTTTAGAAGAACTGGACATTTACCCTTGAGTGTGACAGGTATGAAATGTTCCCTTTCGTTTTCCTTCTGCAGCTGCGGATCTCTATTTGAGTGATTGATCTGGTGCATTACTGCGTGTCTCAACTTCGCGGCGCTGACATCTAATAGACTGAGAAATATTCCAAGGTGTGTCTCTCTCTCTCTCTCTCTTACTGGAGGAGTTGAGTCGGCAGGCCTGGGAGACCGAAGCAAGTGCACCCAGAGACAGAAACGCACACCGTTGTTGTGCGAATTGGTGCACGGAGGGGAAGTGGGTCTTCATCCCAGACTCTTGACCCTTATTTCTCCAATCGGTAAATATTTTGCATTGACAAGGCTTCTGATTTACACCCCGAGGCGGGTGGCAAGGGCTGAGTTTCTGATGGAAATTCTAGTACAGTTGGCCCTCCTTATCCATGGAGTCAACCATCCATGACTTAAAATGAATATTCCAAAAAGATGTAAATTCCAAATGCAATCCTTGATTTTGCAGTTTTATTAAGAGGCACCATTTCGCTGGCAAGTAGCAATAGCAAGTACATTTCTAATACCGCTTACCGATGTACAAAGTGTAAGCAACCTATAGAAGTATGCCAGCCTGAGTTGACCCTGAGCCCCTGGCTGGGATCGAACTCACAACCTTGTGGTTTGTGAGTGAGGGGCTTCAGTACAGCCATTGAACTGCTGCACACACCATTGTATTGGCAGGAGGTATCTGAACAGATATCCGCAGTGTGTTTTGGACCCATGATGCTGAGAAATCTGTCCCTTGGAGGGCTTGGACTGTGAATTCCTGCACGGCATCGTACTTTGGCCGCATCATGAGAAGGTACGGATCACTAGCAAAAACACAAATGCCAGGAAAGGTAGAAGGTAGAAGAAAGAGAGGAAGACCACAGACCAGATGGATAGACTCAATCAGGGGGTTATTATGGGCAAGGGCTTATTGCAGGATCTCGGCAAGAATGCAGTGGAGGAGAGGGATTCTTGGAGATGTCTGATCCATAGAATTGGTTGCCATGAGTTGGAACCGACTCAAGGGCAGCTAACAACAACAAAAAAGGGATTGGATTTTAGGGTTCTATGACTCTAGAACCCATGTTCCTGGTGGCAAGGGGCACCCCCAGAAACAGAAACAGACAAAAGAGGAATTCTCCATCTTGCGTCTCGCATACAATGCGGGTGAAGCTAAACCTCAGACTGCCATAGAGGACAAGGAGACAAGGCTGGTGCTGGGCCCGTCCTGAGTCTCTGCCATCTCCCCATTTTCCCCTTCTATGATCTCCAAGGAAGATTAATTGGACGGCGGGGAAGAGGACATCTCTATCTCATTCGAGGCTTAGCGTGGCCCCATTATAGAAAAAAGCCTCAAACGTGGAGGAGGCAGCTTGACATGAATTTCTGGGAAGAAACTTTTCCATCCCTGCCTCCCTCCCCGAGGAGATTGAATGGCAGCTGTCAGACGTGCCGGGAAGACCGATGTCTCTTTAATTTGCCTCGAGAGATGAGAAATTCCTCGGCGACATTTAGTTCTGTCTCTGAAGGTGGAAAGGGTTTGGCTTTCTGAAGCCATCTTTCTGAAGAGGGGCTGTATAAGTATTCAATTTGCTCTCCTCCTCCGAAGGGACTCTGGGACTCCTCTTGAAATATCAGGAAAGGGGTGAAGAAGAAGAAGAGGAAGAAGAGAAAGAAAAGGAGGAGGAATGGTGGAGAGAGCGGCAAAAGGTCAGCGGAAAGTGGCATTTCACAAATGGAAATCCAGGCATGTCGCCGAGAGGCTCAGGCCCCTAATATTTCGCTAATTGCCGAGACAGAGAAGCCGTTACAGATCACCTTTAGAAAGACGGGAGGAAAAAGAGAGAGCGATTCTTGCCTGGGAGGGGAAAGGTGGCAGCTGTTGTCCTAATTTTGGAGAGAGCCATCATCATTTCGACAACATGCCTTGGCAGAAGAGGGCAAGGGAGACAGATTGCATTTCCCGTGGCCACAAAAATGGATGGACGTCGAGCAGAGTATCTTTTTAAGGAAGACAAATCAGTAACGTCCGTCTGTGTGGGATTTTTTTTGGGGAGACTGGGTGCGGGAGCAGAGCGGGTGCCAGTTTTCAACAATTATGCTTTGCAGGAATGTTTTTGGAATATGTATGAGTTACTCCAGCTTTGGTACCCATAGAAACATAGGCTGCATTCCCACTACCTTTTAAACCAGATCGCAAATTGGTTTGACCCTGTTTAAATGACTCTGGTTTTCATTTGAACCAAATTGCAGAAGCGATTCAGAGAGGGAGGCCCATGCGCTAGACCCATTTAACCCGTGTCTTTTTGACGCTGATCTTTTTGAATGAATTGATTTTGTGCAAGTGTGAACCAGATGCAGATTGGAATCGATTTAAATTTGCTGGAGTGGGTCCCTTTAGAATTGATTCATTCATGAATGTTAACCACAAGTGGTTTATTCTATTTTATTTTGCAGCAAGAAAATGTCATCGGGGCAAATGCACTGTGAACCACAGTCTGCTACCAAACCGATCCGTCAATTCAGTTTGCAAAGCAATTTATTTGTAAGTGGGAATGCGGCCCTTGAATGATAGAATTCCAAGAGACCCCAAGGGTCATCCAATCTAACCCTTTTTCCCTTGCAGAAAGACACCATCAAAACATCCCCTTCGGCTTCCCCTTCCAGACTCTGATTTAAAAGCCCCAAAGAATGGGAGTCCTCCACCCTCCAACAAACTTCCAATGAGCCCTCAACCAACAGCCAAACCAATCCAGTGTCTTTCTCATTCCCCAGTAACCCTAGTTTCTTATATCTCTAGTCTCCATGAGTTCCTCTTCTTCCTTATACCTCAGCTATGTTGACCTTCCATTTCCTACGTTGGTTACATTGGATTTTAATAGCAATCTGGCACCTTCCCTTGCAGAAGTTGGACAATTCCTGAATGTTCTGTGACTTCACAGCAATGCAGCTGAACCCTGGAACTGAATAGTTGTGTGAGCACACACTGGCACGTCACCTAATATTACTTGTGTATGCAAACACACCTCTGTGTTGGTCCCAGTCAAGAGTCTATGGCCTAGACTGCTAAAGTTTAGAAAGAGCTTCTGTTTCAAGTCCAAAAAGGCCATCTCCAGCCCTGGGCTCCAAGGGGTAAAACTCTTGGCGGTCCAGGAAAGTTGTCCTGCAAAGGCAATGTCTCCGGGTGCAAACCTCCAGAGTGCCATTGCTTTTAATACTGGCCTTGAGCAAAAAGGTTGCTTTGTGATGCTTCAGCCTGACCACTCTAAAGCCTTTCCCTGGGATTGCATGATACAGGCCAGGACTGACCAGTTTTGATATATAAAAATAAATAAAACATGAGCACCTCCAAATCTCTGCGTGTAGAAACATGGAGAGGAGAGCGATAAATAAAGTAGGTTGCCTACTTCCAGTAATTATTGTGTAGTTTGTTTTTTTTCCTTTCCCCCCAGAGGTGGGTAAACAAAGCGGGACACGTTTGTGTGCGAGCAAAGAAATGCAAGGCAGAATCAAAGAGGCAAGGAAATAATAAGATTGCAAGGGGAAATACTCTTTTAAAACGCAAACAGCGTTTGTGGAACAGTCTTGCTTTGTACCTCCAGCTGGAGGAGGATCTTACCCACTTTTGCAACGGGTTGAAGACCTTCCTCTTCAATACATTACAGAGCTGTTAGGTTCATGGGTTGTAACTGATGAGAAGCTTGTTTTAGAATATTAGTATATCATTTTAGTGTTTTAGCATTTTATAGTGTTGTGTTTTACCATCTGTTTTGGATTATGTATGTCTGATGTTCCACTCTTTGATGGAAAGGGTGTTATAAATCATCATCATCATCATCATCATCATCACCATCATATATTGGTTGGGACTTTTCTTTGGGATAATGGGCAACATCTCCAAGGAAAGGGAGAAATTCATGTCCATTGCTTCCTAAAATTCCCATGCAGACAGAGGAAGAATGGGGGATGCTGAGAGACGGAGAGAGAAAGAATTGTAACTTCTCCGAATTAGCTGCTAAAAATGTGAGGAGTTTGCAATTGTGAACCCAGGTGGAAGGCCTTGGAGAGGCTGATCAATGGCTCCCCAAGAAAGAAAGAAAGAAAGAAAGAAAGAAAGAAAGAAAGAAAGTAGGTCACAGGCAGCTAACAAGGTAAGGCTACCCACAGTAACCGGGTGAAAGTCAGATTTTGGAAGAGCAAGGCCAAAGTTTCTCAAACGTCTCTCTTTTGCAAAGTAGGCATCCGTTCCATAGTTAGTTATGAGAGCTCTGTGTGAGTCTGAGAGAGAGAAAGCAATAGAGGGAGGAGGCATTAAATGCATAAGAAGCCCCTGTTTTATTCTTGCAGAAGGACCCCTGGAAACATAAGAGGCGGTGGTTGGCTTCCATGCCAGCGGGTGAGGAATTGGCTCTGAGTTTTAGACCAAGTTTTAAAGGCATCGGGAGAGCGGCCGTAAAATGTGGACTACTTTGCACTGAGCGTTAAAGGAATTCAAGTAAAATGTTGTTGCAACTCTTGGGTGAGGCAGAAAAAGTCCCTCCCTGGTTCCAGTCTTACCTCTTTTAGCCAAATGGCTCTTCTCCTAACCAAGCCACACTTTTCTTCCTCTAGCAAGATTACAAGCTCTTGGAAGATTTCTGAAGACGCCAGCCACAGATGCTGGCGAAACGTCAGGAATAAACTTTTCTAGGACACGGCCATACAACCCGAAAAACCCACAAAAAACTATGGATGCTGGCCATGAAAGCCTTTGCCTACTCTTGGAAGTAACGTTGTTGGTCTTAACAGCCATCAAGTCAATAGCCATTGAGCATGGATTCACCACCCCTTGAATGGCTATGGCTCTAGGCTACTCCACACCTGTCTTTTCTTTTTATTCCAGTTTTGGAACGTAGAACCAAATCATTCCCACTTACAGATAAATCGGTCTCCAATTCGAATCGATGGATCAATTTGACATCGGATCATGGTTCCCACTCCATTTGCCCTGATTGCATTCTCTGTCATATAATCCCATCAAAATAACCCATTTATGCCTCCTGTTCACAAATGAATTGGTTCTATTTAAACGGGTTCCTGCGGGAGATAACCCACTTGTGGTTCACATTGGGAAATGAATTGATTTAAATAGGATCAGTTCCTGCACAGGACATCCATTTCCACTTTACTCGATGTCATAATAAACTGATTCCAATCTACATCTGGTTCACATTTGTGCTGAAGTGATTCATTTAAAACCAAATTGTGAAATCGAGTCTGATTCAGTTCGGGTTCCCACTTTGCACTGATTTGATTTGGTCAAAAAGAAGTGGGGAAAAATCAGCATCAAAAAGATGCGGGTTAAATGGGTCTAGAGCATGGCCCCCCTTCCGGAATCGCTTAAGCGATTCGGATTAAGAGGGAACCAGGGTCGTTTAAACAGGTTTGGACTGAATCACGATCTGGTTTAAAAGGTAGTGGGGATAAGGCCCAACATTTTGCACAAACCATCTCAGGGTTGGCTGAAGATCAGCGCCTTTTCCCTCTCCCCCATCTTGACGAAATCTCTGCATCCAGCCAATTAAAATGGAAACATTTCCGCAATGCTAATGAGCGTTTGGTCTCGGTGGGATTTTCGGAGAGGCATCTGGTTATCCCAGTGCCACTTAGAAAAGTTCCTCCACGGCAGGCGCTGCCTTGCCTCTTTGCGTGGCCTGCAGCCTCTGAAGTTAATGCCGCGTTTGTTTCCTTTCCGGGGGACATGAACCGTCTGTGGCCCATGCGCCTCTGGCTCTGTGATGCCGCTGACAAGAAGGGCAGAGAGGTTGTTGTTGTGTCAAGAGCGCCGGCTGCACCCAAACGGCATTTGCACAACACAAAGGATAATGGTCCAGTGAAGGATGAGGTGTGGGGCTTTCAGAAAAAAAGACACAATGCTCCAAATGTTAGCTGGTTAGTGCACAACTGAGCGGATCTACTATCTATCTCACATGACCTGGTCCCAATCTTCTTGATCAGTACAGTCCAAGATTGCAAAAGTATAATAATAATAATAATAATAATGAAGGGAGTACGGTCAGGGTGGCCAAAGGATGACTGCAAAGGAGGACAAAGTACCGCAAAATGTAGGATATACAAGGAAAATGTAGGGTATTGCCAAATAAAAGCTGAAAACACTTATATAAATATACATTCATTTTTCTTAGTCACGCTCCAAATGGAGGATGTTTTGGACTGAACAGAAGGCTGAAATGTAGGGAAAAGAGGACCTCTGCTCACCTTGAATACAGTCCAAGATTGCATCACTCCTGGTTGATATTCAGCTTGTTTCTTCCATATTGCACTTGTATCTCTCTCCTTCCTTCCTTCTGATGCTGCAATTAAATGCAAGCGATTTACATTTATGACTGTTGCCTTTCCTTCTTTTGCCACCCGTTCAATGCCCAGAGGAACAGTTCAATGCAAACATACTGGGCAACCTCTACTCAGGGTGGCTTCCATGTCGGTGGCATGGGGCATCCCCTCTAGTGTTTAGCCTAGAGTCCTCCAGGTGTTTTGGACTTCAATTCCCAGAAGCCTCTGCCAGCTTGATTAACAAGAAGTCTGGGGGCTGAAGTCCATCTAGAGTACCAAGGTTTGGGACCCACTGGTTTAACTTGCAACCTGGAGTAAGCTTGACTGCCACCCATTGACCCACAAGTCACCATTCAGGATGGTGCAACTGGACAGCTCCACAGAGGTGACTGTTGTTGCTGCTGTTGTTGTGTGCCTTCAAGTCATTTCCAACTTGTGGTGACCCTAAGGCTTGGGGTTTTCTTGGCCCGTTTCTTCAGAGTGGGTTTATCCTTGCTATCCTCTGAGGCGGAGAGTATGTAACTTCCCCGAGGTCACCCAGTGGGTTTCATGGCTCAAACCATTACACCATACTGGGTCTCTACAGGGGAGACTGCAATTTCCCAGTTTCCCAATAACAAAGGGGGACTTTTCGGTCTTCTTCTGCTGTTTTACTGCTGTTGCAGATTTATTTATTTTGTACTTTGGTGCCAAATCTATAGCACCCCGAACCTTGAAAGACACGCTCCTGACCGTGAGATTGACAGCTGTCTTGGGTCGTCAGAAATACATTTGGCACAAAATCCCTGTTTGCATCCAAAGAACTTCTCTCTCATTGTCTTTCTGTCTCTCCCTTTCCCCTCCTCTAGTGAGAATAACACACATCTATTTTTATCAATATTAGAATGTTTTTAATTCAAGGTGGTCAGTGACGGAAGGGTGAATTAAATGGGGAGACGGTTGGTGTGGGTTTCTTCCCTGGAGAAGCCTCCGAAGGGCAACCAAGACAGTGGCCCATGTGCCAGTTCCTCAAAACGGCATTCAGACATCCAGGGGCATCAAAGGTTTTTGGCCACCCGTGGCTTTGGGCCAACGCACCCAGATCTTTCAAAATTAAGCGAAAAAGGCAAACGAACGCCTTGGCTTTGAAACCTGCCATCTAAAGGAGCAGAGCGCCTTGGCATTTCCCTGACATTCCAGCCTGTCAGAAATCTGGAAAATATCACACAGTGTTAAAGTTGTATCGATAAGATGGTCGAGATACAGCTTGAAATTATCTCCTAGAAAGCAAAATAATGCCAGAAAAGTAGCGGGGGAAAGGAACAATCCCTGTCTAAAGCAATTTAAGTCAATATTTTCAGGGTTGGGGGAAAGATAACTAAGAAATATTGGTTTTGTTTTGTTTGTTTCAGCTATTTTCTTAAGCAAAAAGGGAGACTTGAAAGACGGAAAGAGGAAGTGTATCTTTATAAATGTCTTCGCAATTTGGCTTAATTCGTCAGTGTTTCCTGAGGTGTCATTTTCGCCCAGGAGCAAACCCAGAACTAATATAGTCTTTGTGTTAATTAAACTCTAAGGAGATGTAAACTCCTATCTCACCAGACATGAGCTCTTATTAATATTTATTAAATCATTACATATTAATACGTTTATACTACATAAGAAATATGTCCCGGTGTCCTAGTTAATGGGTCCTTGTAGAACATCTTTGGACCTTGGAGACACGTGGTTCTTGTTTCTCTTCTTCTCTTCTCCACCTTTCCCCCGAAGCCAAATCAAACCATCCGTTCTTAAACACCTGGCTGGCTTATTGATAAACGGTGGATCATAAAGCATTGGAAGCACTGAAACCAGGGACTTTCTGGTCTAGAAAATGCCCCAAAGGTGGGGTGGGTTCAATGGAAACCGATCTAGAGGCCTCTGCTGGGCAGCTTATAGCAGTGGTTCCCAACCTTTGGTCCTCCAGATTTTTGAGACTTCGGTTTTGGCTAAGTTGGCTGGGGCTTCTGGGAGCTGAAGTCCAAAACACCTGGAAGACTAAAGGTTAGGAATCACTGGCTTATAGGGTAAGGACATTGTCTATGGTAGGGATGCAGGAGGAGATCCTATTCATTAATGGTGCCAGAGCCTAATGAGACACCTGGTGTTTTGGAGACAGCTGTCCATAAATGCTCCACAGCGTCTCTGATATGACTGACCCTTGTTTTCTTGACCTTGGACTGTGTTTTCTTGCTGGCTTTGTTTATCTGGACAATTTCTGAATGGCTTTGGGACCACCTGACGACCACTTTCTTGCTTCTCCCTTCATCCTGATGGACTGACCTGGACTAAATTAGTACGCAGCATCTCTTGCGTACTAACAATCTGATTCCTGGGACACTTGCTGATGGGAGCATAAGGCACCCTGGTCTTCAGTGTCCAGTGCTCAAGCCATTGCTGCTCTTTCAGTGGCAATGCATCCAGCTGTTTTCCTCTGTACGGACATCATCTGCAGACACATTCCAAGGAATAAACTCTTCTAGAACACAGCCACATAGTCCAAAAAATTATGGATGCCAGCCTTAAAAGTCTTCAACTTCACACCCCTAGGACCACCTGGTGTCCCTCTCAGTGCTTGTCACAGAGCTTCAAGCTAAAGGAAAATAGTTGGAGGCATTGCTCTTGATCCTCTTTTTGGTCTCTGACAACCCAGAATCAGTTGTGTTGGGTGGCTGCATGGCCTACAAGGTGGGTTTGGGCAGTAGTGTTGGAAAACAGAGTAACAGAGATGCACATGAGACATATGCGTCTCCCAATGCAGGACCGTGGCCAGAGATTCTTGGAGGTCTTGCATTCATATGGTCACCATAAATTGAACCTGACTTGAAGGCACATAACAACAGTCACAAAGAGTTGCAGGGCTGGGCTGTAGGCCTTAACAATTGATCTTGGAACCACTCTGCAACTGAGTGTGGCAAAAAAGCACAATCTCCTATTGTACTACAGTCCCCCAAATCTCCAGTCGCCACGGCGGATTGCATTCTTACTTGTGCAATGTTTTGCCACAAGGTCACAGAGCTTGTTTGATGCTTTGCAGCAGGATATCACTTTTTGCACGAGGAAGTGCCAACACATGCACAAGAGCATTTACACCAAGGCGTAGGGAACGGTGAGAGGTCATGAAGGGGAGTTGGTTTGTTGCTTGCAGCTCCTGAACCTCACACAGGTTAGAACCCATCACTTTCTTTGCAAAGAAAGCAGAGTTGGCAAGTTGGAGTGTCTCGCACCAGAGACTGAACGAACACGCAGATTGAATGCGGGGCTGTGCAGGGGAGAGGGAGAATTGTTACATTAAAACACAGATGTACGATTCCTGCAGACAAGCCTCTGGAGCCTCCCCAGCCAGCTGCTTAATTGACAGGAATGTTGCTATTACCCCAAAAAAGGCAAAGAGAAGCCGTGAGGCTGATTTTCCCTCTGAGCCTCGTTGTGCCTTAACAGAGCACAACGGAGGCATCTAAAACACTTTGCCAGAGTGGCTCAACTCAAAAAGAGGTTTCTGCCTTGTCTCAGGCAACGCTTCCGGCTCCTCCAGGATCCCTTTTCTCCAAACTGGCCAGAGACTTGGGGAGGAAAGGATATCCCAACATTTTCCAATCCTTAACACAAACACACACACACACATACACACACACACAAAGAGTGTCTCTTGAGGAAACGGCCAACCACAGGGAGGTTACTTTGCATTTCAGGAATTTTTCATGATGTTTCCACCCTCCTCCTGCCAGCAACCTCTGCAACGGGGAGGAATTGCAAGAGGGATCCTGGCAGCGAGGGCATTTGGAGACATCAGTAAGCTGAATCCGGATCGACAAGAAAACAGATCCCTGTCCCTTGCAGCAGCAGTTTCTCAATAAAATATGACTGAGGGACAAGGCAGGAGATGCTATGTAATTGTGCTTGCATGGGCAGGATGATATGGTCTGCTTTTGGAGTATCCTGGCCATGCAGACACAACTGCATAACGTCTCCTGCCCCCATTCCGCCAATCCTGCTTTACTGGGCAGCAGCTTCTGCATGGAACAGGGATCTGTTCCCCTGTCATTGAGGATACAGCTCCGAGTATCAAGTCTTGCATCTCCCCTGACCTGCCCCCTTTACCTGACCCTCCATTCCTGTGCCACAGCGGCTGTCTGCAGGGACATCCCACTGGGCCACTCGGTGTGTCCAGTGCCATTGTGGGTTGTTTGTTCTGAGGTCCAAATAAGGTGCCCATCGTTCACAAGGCTAGGCGTCTGGTTCAAAAGTGAGAGACCCATGATGAGTGACCCATGGTGACAGAAGCAGAAGTGAATGACCCACGGTGAGTGACCCATGGTGACGGATGCAGAAGTGAGTGACCCATGGTGAGTGACCCATGGTGACAGATGCAGAAGTGAGTGACCCATGGTGACTGATGCAGTGGGCAGCCAAGTGGGAGGCCTGTGTAGACAGTCATTGTGCCACAGGAACCAAGGGATCCAGGCCTTCCCAGAAGAACCAGGACAACAGGCATATTATTTTAAACTTTTTAAAGACTCCAATAGCCCAGTTCTGGTGTGGAATGTGCCTGATGTTGTCCACACTTCTTGCACTTGAACTGGGTTTTGGGACATGTTTCGACTGAACAGGACAATGGCAAAATGGAGGCAGGGAGGTGGACATTTTCTTCCATGTAGAGAAAGCTTTAGTGAAGTATCTGGTGCAGAATCCTGGGCAGTGCCTTTATTTTCAAGCATGAAACTGTCCTCTCCCTGTGTGTGTCTCTCTCTGTGTTAGTGCAACTGTGATGGGCACCCAGTGCATAATGCTTCACCACATCACCAGGTCTTGGGTTTTGGCTTGGAACCCTCAGCTCAGAAGGTATACGCTACTCAGTGTTCCCTTTGTAAATAATACTAGTAGTAATATTCATGCATCGGGAGCCATTGTGGTGTTGTGGTCTGAGCGCTGGACAGAAGCATCAGGGTTTGCAGTTCAGACATGAAACTCTGTAGGTGACCTGGACAAGTCACACTCTCTCAGCCTCAGGGGAAGGCAAGGACAAACCTCTTCTGAACAAATCTTGCCAAGAAAACCCCACGATAGGTTTGCCTTAGGGTCACCAAAAGTCAGGAATGACTTGAAAGCATGCAACAACAACATCATGAACAACAACAGGGACCTACCTTCATACACTGAACACATTTACTATTGCTAGCTATTGATTTTAGGTCTTGAACTGTCATGGTTGCCTCCCCCCGAAAAAAGAATTCATTTTGGGGAGAGTGCTGAGAGTCTTAACAGAATGCTCTTCCTCTCAAAAACTACACTTCCCAGAATCCCCTAGGAAAGAAAATGCCTATTAAGCCACAGATGCCTTAGAGACCCCCCAGATCAATCCCAATCAAAGGAATAAGCATTTTGGAAAATGGAAAATGCACGCATCTAAATCCATTTGCCCTGTAATGGGGTTTGGGGTTGTTTTTTTCTTGGATGGAGGGAGAAGGCATAAATTTAGATTTAAAAAGGCAGCCACGTTTGATGCTGCTCCCAGACAAAGCGAGACCTTGCCTGCCCCGCGCAAAGGCAGCCTGATTAGAGGGAAATTAAAAGTTAGGCTCAAAACTGGTCCGGCGCTGGCCTAGCAAATACGTCTTGAAACTGATCGGCAAAGGCCGGCGAATTCCTCCTGATGGGAATTAATCTTTTCCATCTCTCTCACCCTCTTAAGAAACGGTTTCCGGGCATGCAAAGAAATGGTGTCTCTGCACGGCTATGAAAGCGGGTTTGGGCTCTGCCAGGATATGCCTCCAAGCCTGGGTTTGAAATGTAGGTCTCTCCTCGGTCTCTAAACGGCGGGGAGACTTCAATTAAATATATAACCCAAAGACTGCCCAAAAGAGAGATGAATGCAGATGCATTTCAGAGACGTTTCCAGCCTGCGGGGTATTCCCTGCCACTTCACGTTGCTCCACATCCAAGAGCAATGCTAATGAGAAATTCAAAGAGGCCTCTTTGGCTCACCTGGTAATGAGATGCTGCTGGCCCACTTGGCTGCCTTTTCGCAAGAAACCGGCCCATCCGTGATTTCCCCCGGTCACGAAAGCCCCACAAGGTTGACGGGGAGGAAGGTTTCCATTAGCCTGTGCTTAGCGAGACTGGAAACAACACAAAGGGACGCGACGACACACAAAATGGAAATAGGGTAATTGCACCGATCTTGGATGCATATGGATTTGGCGAAGTAGACTTTAGTCTAGGAAAGCTCATGCTGCCAACCTCTTTCTTTCAGTGAGTCTCAAAGATGCTACAAGATCTCCTTACATATTGATTTTGCAGACTATTATTACCTTTGAATAATAATAATAATAATAATAATAATATGCATCTGAGGAAGTAGACTTTAGTCTAGGAAAGCTCAGGCTGCCAACTTTCAGTTAGTCTCAAAGGCGCTACAAGATCTCTTTATGTATTGATTTTACAGACTACTATTACCTTTGAATAATAAATAATTATAATATGCATCTGGGGAAGTAGACTTTAGTCTAGGAAAGCTCATGCTGCCAACTTCTTTTATAATAATTATAATAATATAATAATAAGTGCTACAAGATCTCTCTTCATACTGATTCTACAGACTAACATGGTTATAATAATAATAAATAATAATAATAATAATAATAATAATAAAACGTTTATTTATATCCCGCCTCTCTGTCGGTGACAATCGAGGCGGCTTACAAGTTAAAAATGACATACAATCCCCTATCCCCTATCCAACCCTCCCCTGAAAACATCAATTAAACCTTAATGGTTTAAAATCATACATTAAAACAACATCAAACAACATCAATATCGGCACCAACAATCAGGCAATAAACTGGAGCAAATTGAATTACACCAATCTTAGTCAGCCCCTATTCCTCCAATGAAAGAAACCCATGATACTTTCTTTCTTTCTTTCTTTCTTTCTTTCTTTCTTTCTTTCTTTCTGGGTTTCAGCTTGGCCTATTGCCTTAAATTCAGGCATCTGTGAATTTAGGGTCATATTTAATAGGTATAACCTCATCCAGAGCTCAGCATTTGCTTGTCACTCATTTTGTATAAATTCCTTGAGCGCCAGCCATCGCCGGGTTGATCTTCTCGAGCTTTCTGAATCAATTTAAACAAGAGCAATAAATACATCCTGTACTTACATTTTAATCCTTTGCAATTAATTTTCTTTAATTATATACATAGAATTAATGCCGCAGTTTTGCAGAAGAGCTTTGGTCCTCGTAAGAAGTGGAGGTTAAATAAACTTTTTAGTGCTCCTTTAGCTTCCTGAAATCCGCAGCAGGAATGCAAGGCTAGAATCACGTCGGTGACTTGGGCTGCATCCACACTAGAGAGATAACCCGGTTTGGCACTGCTTTAATTGCCTTGGCTCAAGGCTATGAAATTCTGGGAGTTGGAGTATGTTGTACAACAAACTCCAACTCCCAGAATCCCATAGCCTTGAGCAAAGGCAATTAAAGCAGTGCCAAACTGGGTTATATCTCCAGTGTGGATGCAGCCATAGAAATGTGGGGATGGAGAAATGTAAGGTACTGCCCTTAGGGCAGCAAAATGAAATGCATAGATATAGGAGGGGGGACACCTGGCTTAAGGGGACTTATATGAGTGAAAGGGATCCAGGAATCCAAGTAGACAACAAGTTGGACATGAGTCAACAGTGTGATGCAGCAGCTAAAAAGGCCAATGCAATTCTAGGCTGCATCAATAGAAGTCTAGTGTCTAGATCAAGGGAAGTCATAGTGCCACTCTATTCTGCTTTGGTCAGACCTCACCTGGAATAATCCTGTGTCCAGTTCTGGGCAAAACAGTTCAAAAAGGATGTGGAGAAACTGGAGCCATGTGTCCAAAGGAGGGCAACTAAAATGGTGAAGGCTCTGGAAACCATGAAGCTTCCTAAGCCCTTCCTCATAGGATGTTTAGTCTGGAGAAGAGAAGGTTGAGAGGTGATATGATAGCCCTCTTTAAGTGTTTGAAGGGATGCCATATTGAGGATGGAGCAAGCTTGTTTTCTGCTGCTCCAGAGAATAGGACACAATGGAGCAATGGATGCAAGCTACAAGAAAAGAGATTCTACCTCAACATTAGAAAGAATTTCCTGACAGTAAGGGCTGTTTGACAGTGGGACATGCTGCTTCCTTGGAGATTTTGGTGGAGTCTCCTTCTTTGGAGGCCTTTAAGCAGAGGCTGGATGGCCCATATCTGTCAATGGGGATGCTTGGATGGAGAGTTCCTGCATGGCAGAAGAAAGGGGTTGGACTGGATGGCCCTCTTTGGGGTCTCTTCCAACTCTAGAAATCTATGATTCTGTGATTCTAGGAACAGACTGCCTCCATTTCCAGTTTCATTGACAGAACTGGGATGTAACTTCTGCGACGGCTTTCACCCCCATTTGTTCCATCTTAAGGCCTTTAGGGAGAAGGAAAAGCAGCAGCAGGAAGCAATTCTCCGCATGCAAATTGCACAGCGGCAGCACCCGCCATTGTTGGGCCATTACTAAGGTCATGCAATCTTATTTAAGAATCCAGCAGGATACCTTTACGTTGTGGAGGCTGCCTCCGTTTCCTTCATCCCATTCAATATCTGGCTGCAAAGACATCTTTTGGTTCTTTTCTCTGCACCCCCCCTCCTCCCTTGCAAATTGATATTACATTAAACCGCTTGCTCATTCCATTATGTATTTCCTTTTTTGTAATTGTAAAAGATGCGCGCCAAATGCTCCGGGGACGTCGCCGGTCGTAGTAATGTGGCGTTGAAATGGACTTGCGTGCCACCAGCTGGGTTTGAAATGAAAGGAAAAACAACAACAAGGAGACAACACCTTGGTAGGCAATTTGGAAGTGTACTGGACCAGATAAAATGAGATTTCGAGACTTAAAACACAGAGCATGGGTGTCTGTCTGGCGAGGTGTTTAATCTGTTCCAAACTTTTATCCCGTTGTCAGGGCTCAAAGTCGTCGTCTCACGGCGGCTGCTCCGAATCCACTCTCGGATGCCCTGCAAGGATGAAATCCGGCTCTGGCCACCGCTGGCTTTCCCATCCTGAGCCGTCCATAAATGTCCCTTTTCCTGTTGGGAGGCTGATTGCTGAGGTTAAATGGAGAATGGAGAATGGCACTCCTTTGCCACCCCCGGCTATGGCAAGAGAGATTCGCTCCTCTTCCCTGGGTTCAGCATGGACAGAAACAGCTCCTTGGAAAGTAAGGCCACTGGGTAGCTAAACAGGAAAAAGCAGCCTGCAAACACAGCCGACAGGGTCATGGAGCCTGGCACAGCAATGTCCCTATAAGCTGGCATTTGAGGATGAGGGCATTTTGCCCCTCCAAGTAAGAATTCTGACCCCTAAGGAAGTTCTCCTTCCCACATTTGTAACATGGCCGGGTGTGAGAGTCCAACGCGGCATCGTGGTTTGAGCATTGGACTATGACTCTAGAGACCAGTGTCTGATTCCCTGATCGGCCACGGAAACCCAAAATTGCACCCAACTGCACATTCTCAGCCCCATAAAACCCCGTTATAGGTTCATATTGGTGCCACCATAACTAGGAAATGCCTTGAAGGCGCTCGACAACAATGCTTTGGTTTGGAAGTATGGAAGGGAGAGGCGAAGAAACAGGACAGGGCCTTTGTGGGTGTTGTTGCAAAGCTTACGCACAAGGTAACACTGGACAGCCTTCTGGGAGGCTGGTCTCGGAGTTTGTTTTTCCTCTTCCTCTTCTATCATCACACGGGAAGGCGGCTGCGTTCCGGCCCAGCAGCGTGAGACAAAACAATGACAGCATGATAAAGAGAACAAGGGGAAAGAGAGAGGCTGATAACACACCTGGGCTAATGGCAAATAATGAGGCGTGGAAGGAGAAACCAAAGAAAGTGAGCGCTGACACGGAGACGATGGCGCATCCCGCGTAGGCATGGGACGGATGATATTCCCACCTCACGTTGCACCCACCGGCTGAGAAAAACAGACTCCCCAGCTCCCCGGAAGGGCTTGGAGGCATGTGCCAGAGGCAATATGGGCATCCATCTTCATGAACCGGTGGGGCGGGTTGGGAATAGCAAGGCAGAGTCAAACCAGACTTGGCCCATCTTCCCTGACAAATGAAGATAAATGCAGGACGAGGCTGTCGGAGGCTTGTTGGGTGACTTGGAGCATCCTTGAGACACAACTGCTGCGTGTTTGTCTCCGCACGGAGAAAGTGCAAGAAATCCATACTGACAGCCTTTCCGTCAGGTGAGCCGTCACGGATGCTGATCAGGGCTATTGATCCCAAGAATGGTTTAAGTGTTTCGAGGGCAAGAAAGCTGAGTACTCCTAAGTATGGGATGTGACGGCCATTCCTTGCAGTTTGGTAAACAGGGCAAGTTTTTGTTTTCTCACCTTCTTAAAATTTTTATTTGTGAGCCGAGAAATGTGTCACCCTTTCTGGCCAGAACCTTCAGATAGTTCATTTGCAAATGAGATAACGGGCAAGAATTTCCATTTGAAATCCCATGTTCTGGATAGTTTTGTGGTTTCATTGTCTCAGTATTAAGTTGAGTTAAGTTAAACAACAGGGTTTCCATAGACTCTGCTCTGGCATGGGCCTGGCGTTGTTGTTGTTGTGTGCCTTCAAGTTGTTTCTGACTTAAGGCAGCCCTAAGGCAAACCTATCCTGGGGTTTCCTTGGCAAGATTTATTCAGAGGGGTTTTGCCTTTGCCTTCCTCTGAGGCTGAGAGAGTGTCTCTTTCCCAAGGCCTCCCAATGGGTTTTGGAGGTCTAGCTTGCCTGGTGCATTCTTTCCCAGCTCCAACACAAGTCCAAGCTATCCAAAGGACTGTGTCCTTCCCCATAGGAGACTGCCCATGTTTTGAGATCGGGGAGAACCTCCTTTCCATCCCCAAACCCTCACAGGTGCATCTGGTTGGAAGATGGGAGAGGCAAGGCCTTCTTGGTGGCTGCTCCCAGGATCTCTAGAGCTCCTTTCCTAAAGAAAGTAGACTAGCAAACTCTTTGCCTTCTTTCCAAGGGCAGATGAAGACCCTTTGGTTTTAGCAGGGCCCTGAGAATCAATTAGGGCTTATTGAATAACATGCTAGATTTTCTATTTCCCCCCTTCCCTTTCTTCTTAGTGGTTTATATATATTTTTAATTTTATTGGTTAAAAGCAACAAATACATACATACATACACCCTATTATACACAATACAACAATGACTCTTGATATCTACATAAGTACCTAATACTGTACCAAATTTCTCCTTCACTTCTTACTTTCCCCTAACCCTTCTGTATCCTTCAACTATCACTACTCAATCTCACACCTTCCTTAGACATCAGAAACTACACTTTCTCCTCACACTTTCCTCATACCTTCTTTTCCTTGCCTCCTCTTCACATCTTATCATTTCTCCTTCTGTATTACTTTTCTCTTCCCTTTCAAACAACCCCACATACCTTCTTTCACCTGCTCCCCTGCTCTTACTTTCTGTAGTTTAATAGAGTTTTTTTGGTGGGTTTTGGGGGCTACGTGACCATGTTCTAGAAGAGTTTATTCCTGACGTTTCACCTGCATCTGTGATTTTGCCATCTGCAGAAAAATTCAGAGCATCTCTGAAGATGCCAGATGCCACAGATGCTGGCGAAACGTCAGGAATAAACTCTTCTAGAACATGGCCACAGAGCCTGAAAAAAACACACAAAAAAAACTATGGATGCCGGCCATGAAAGCCTTCGTCTTCATAGCTTGTCTTGCCTTATTTCTCTGAAGCCTCGCACTCAGTTGTGACAGCTAAGCGCCACACCGCAAGAGTGCGACAACGGCCTTCCTTCCCTGTCCCTCCGCTTTTCCATCACAAACCACAACATTGTGGGGCGGGGGCTCGCTTTCTGGAGTTTTTTTTTGCCACATTTGATGGAGTAAGCCATCAATCACTTAGTGTCAGATGACCCCTCTCCGCGCAGCCGAGACGGGTGATGTTGGCGCATCAATCATCTTTCTCTGAGAGCTTTTGAAAAATTCTTTATTTACGTTGGAGGAGCAGTCCTTCTCTTCATATATACATCACCTGCTACTTCCCTCTGAGTGAAGGGAAGCCAATATTTTTCTGCTTGGCGTTCCATGACAAACGCAAAGTGCTCGTTTCCCCCCACATTTTGATGTAAACCAGCTGCCGAACTCGGTTTTAAAATTCTTGGATAGAAACAGAGGAGAAAAGACCTTTGCGACAGCCTACTCCAGGAGTTGCTGAAGTATTTATCTGTGCGCTTGTGCAAAAGAGGTCGGCGACTCCTATGTTGCTCCATTCCAGGCTATAGTCTGAATTTTAAAGAGGATTTCCAAGAGGATTTGTGGGGTTCAGAAGCTCAGAGAGCAACTTGAAGTCAAAGGAACTGTCCGCTCCTGAAACTATTTGAAAGATTGGGTTCAGAGCCTTGGACAGATCATTTCGAGTCAAATCATCTGTTCATGGTGCTGGAGGTATTTGGGGGAATGTCATTAAACCTCTGGGTTTTTGTGTGTGTGTCTCTGTGTGTGAGAAACACACACACCCAATATACCTTCAAGTCATCTGTCAACTTAAGGCAGCCCCGTGAATATTTTTCATTGGGTTTTCTTTGGCAAAAATACAGACAGAGGTGGCTTTGCCAGTTCCTTCCTCTAAAATAGAGCTTACAGCACCTGACTTTTGTTGGCGATCTCCCATCCAGGTACAAACTAGGGCTGACCTGCTTAGTTTCCAAGATCAGACAGGATCCGATGTCTTTGGGGTATTCAGGCCCCTTTCTCTATTGTGTGCCTATGCACTTCCAAGTTGTGTGTTGACTTATGTGACCCCATTGGATTTCATCGGGTTTTCCTAGGCAAGCTGATGGTTTTGCCAGTTCCTGGCTCAAAAACAGAGCCTCCAGCATCTGGGATTAGTTGGTGGCCTCTCATCCAAGTACTAACCAGGGCTGACCCACCTTAGTTACATAGGTTTTTACTAATACTGTTTACTAATGTATTGCCTTTGGCTGCCTCTGAAGCCGAGAAAGTGTGGCTTGCACAAGGTCAGCCAATATGTTTCCATGGCCAAGCAGAGATTTGAACCCAGAGTCCTAGTCCTACCCTCAAACAACTACATCACATTGACTCTCAAAGAGTTCCTACAATTGCAAATTTCATCCAGTTTGAAGATATAGAGTGTGGACAGTTATAGCCATTTGTTGACTGCCAGCAATAGTAAGTAGGAGATCCGAAGATCTGGATTAATGAATTCGGAGTCACTTCTGGGTGGCATAAATCTGTCTCTGAATCAGTTCACTCAGAATAAACTGGATTGGTTTCTGAATCATTGAATAAGTATCTGAATCAGATTTTGTGTGGTGGGTACACATGCCTAATATCAACCACAATTAGTCATTTGAGACGGATTGTTAAAAGCCATATTTTGACAAATATATTGGCCCACAATGTTGACGAAAAGAAGTCATGAAACTAGGTGTGAGTGGAAATGGGTCTTGTTCAATGGATCCTCAAATTTAAATTAAATTAAATTGAATTAAGTTTATTATTTATTTATATTGTGAAAATCTGACATTACATTTTTTAAAAAATCAGATGGCATCTGATGGCTTTTAAGGTTGGGGGGAAAAAACCCTCTAGGAATCTCTAGGTCCTCCAGGGCAACTCTGTGGTCAATGTCCGATAGACACTGACCATAGAATTGCGCCGGAGGAGCTACAAAGGCCTAGAAGAGTGTCCTCTCTAGGAATCTCTTGGTCTTTCCATGCAACTTTTAGTTAAAGTTTACCAAAGAGTTGCACTGGAGGACCTAGATATTCCTAGAGAGAACATATTAATCAAATCAGTGAATAATCAAATCCGCAAATATCAAAGCAGCAAATATGGAGGGATGAGTGTATTTCCATTTCCAAAAGAGATTGCTGGCTGTCAGCCGACTCTCAACCTGTGAATTGTTTTCCTTGGCAATGAAGGGCATGGAGTTAAAATTTTCCTGGAGTTAATTAATCTCCTCTTTGCTGCTAAAATCAATTTAACAGCCAACTGGAACAAAATGGTTGCCCCGAAGCTTAAAGTCTGTCTGAAAAGGATACAGGAAGGAAGTGAATTGGGTTGTGGTGAAGGGATGAAAAATTGCTTAAGATAACATCAAACAGACCCTAAGTTTGGAGAACTATGAGTATCCTAAATTTATTACAAGACTGCTTTTTCTTTTTTTAAAAAAAAAATGAAGAATGTTTTCATCCAAATGCTATCTCTAATCTTCTGCACTTTCAGGTTGTTTTAATTTATTTTCCTTTACTCTTTGGGGTTCCTTAGATGTTTGTGATTATAATTCGCACGTATCACAAATTGTTCTTACTGTATTCAGTGTATATATACACACACACACTGAAATAGCACATTTTGCAGAGTTCGGCTGCTTCGTTCGTACAAGCAAGCGAGTGGATGACCTTATTTCTCGCAAACCTAATGAAGTCCATCTAATTGTATCAGGGTCTCTGTGTACCATCGCAGCATTTTGTGGACAATTGGCACCAATTTACTTGCAGCCTAAACATCATGAAATTGAGATGTCATGTTACTTATGCTAATAAAAAGTAATAGGTAATAAATTTCCAATTAGCAGAACAGATGGCAGCCAGTGGTGTTTTAATGACACTTGTCAAGAGGGAAAAATACTTTGCCTTATGCTCCGGCTCCGGGGGAAAGAAACAGCTTCCATCCCGAAGAAGTAAATGTTGGAAATCATCTCCATGGTGAGAAGCCCCATCGCTTCTGCCCAGATCAGAGTCATCATGTGTCGCATCCGAGGGAAGCCAGGGCTGGAGAAAATGGAGAACTGTTTGCTTCGCAGAGAGCCTTGGGCCATAGGGCTTCATTAGTGCAAAACCAGTATGCCAAGTGGGTGCCTCCCATGCCAGTGGGGTGGTGAATCCACTCTGGGTTTCAGTGTGAACTTTACAGAAGCTTCCCAAAGTGATGGAGGTATTTGGGGGATAGGGCCAGTATCTGGGATCACATCGTCCAAGTTGAAGGAGCTATCCAAGGTCCTAGGATTCTGCAACTGGGATGCCTTCTCTATGGTTTAGACCATTGGTCCCCAAACTTTGGCCTTTTGTGTGTTTTGGACTTCAACACCTAGAAGCCCAAAACAGCTTGGCCAACCTTCACATTATGGGACCTGAAGTCCACAGCATCTGAACATCAAAGTTTGGGAACCACTGGTTAAGACTAAAACGTAGGCTGGGACCCTGTTGTGTAGTCTCAGATAGAGTGGGTCCATCCCACTGATTCAATGCTTCTACTCTGCTTGGGACCATGAACATTTAGACCCTTGAGTAGATATACCACCCTACTGAAACTGGAGACACTACTTTCCCACTGGGATTGGACCAAGTTTCAACATTTGCAGACTATAGGCCAGGGCAAAAGAGTCAGGACTCAGCCCCTTACTGCGTTCCATCCAGTGATGACTGGTACCCACTGGAACTGCTGGGAATGGGGTCATCTCAGGCAAAGTAAAGGGGTCACCAGTATCAAAGCCGAGTCTATTTTGTTATCCAACCTCTACCCTTGCAAAATCAAAGCAAACCCTAAACCTCTATGCTGGTTGGGAAGAGTGTTAGGTAGGTGGCTCTCCATCTACCCAAAGAGTAGGACCATGCCTTCGTGCAGCCATTGTTGCAGAAGCCTTGTGTAAGAGACTGACAGCAAATAAGCTCAGTTAGTCAATCTCATCAATGTTATCAGTGCTTCCCCTTCCACAACATTTCTCTTGGGCTTTTGGGAGTTAAAGTCCCAAACACACAGAAGACCAAAGTTTGGGAACCAATGGTCTAAACCATAGAGAAGGCATCCCTGTTGTGGAATCTGAGGACTTTGGATAGCTCCTTCAACTTGGAAGATGGGAGAGAAGGCAACTTGGCTCAAAGTGAACCAATGAGTTTCATGGCTAGTGAAGAGTTGAACTCAGGTCTCCCCAGCCCTAAGCACTAACCACTAGGTACTGATAAGGTCCTGCCCATCCTTCTTCCAATTCACTATAGGGCAGATCACCCTATATAGTGTGTGACGGAGGTAGAGGGTTCTGACTTCTGCAGTGAGTTGCACAGCCCTATATTGGACTTGCATCTATGCAACCCACTAAAATGATGCTAGCCCAGATCTCCAGGGTGGAATGACCTGCATCCAAACCAGAACTTTTCATGGTACCGATGGATAATTGGCTTTGCTGAGAGGCTGGCAGGAGCCATGGGCCAGAGGGAAATGTTAAGGCACTCGGAGACGTCTTCTGTGACTCCGCATTAAAATTAAGCTTCGGCTCAGCCAGATCCCCTCCGCTGCTAATCCTTTCACAAAGAAAGACACGACATTCTAATCACGTCCCTTAGACACGAACTCAACACCGAATGAACAGAGGCCCAGATTAGTTTCATATTTACAAATAAAATCCCATCTCCAAATGCAATTTGACTTCTTGCCACCATTGAGAAGCAGCTATTTCAACAAGGATTGTGAACGCGAGGAAAATCCCCTTTCCCAAACACCAAGGGACGCCCCACGACTAATTGGCTCGTCATTAATATGCCCGAAATGATTTCATACAAAAGCGAAATAGGGAAATCTCTTTGACAAGGTTCCTTACAATCCCAGTGGCCCAATTTGGTGCTTTTGGGGTGGCTGGTTTAACTGGTCCAGCCAGGTCTCCAAGGGCCCTTCACAAGACACCATTAAAAGCTGCACTATGGTGCCACTTCATCTGCCCCAGCAGCATCCAGTCCAAGACTTAAAAATGAGGGCTCTGACCCCTCCAAGGTAAGAATTATGTCACCCAATTAAAATTTACCTTAAGTCCCCTTTGCAGGGACTTGAAACTTCACCCGAGCATTTAAGAAATGGAGTAAGGCATCCTAAGAAAAGAGCCAGATAAAGTTCTAGGTGTGACTTATTTTCTGTGTCTCACTCTCTGCGATGCTAGGAGTTTGAGGATGAAAGAAAAAATTCTTTTGAGAGCAGAATTCCTATTTCAGAGAGAATATTGACCTTGCTCCTACTACCTTTTAAACCGGATCGCAAATTGGTTTGATCCAGCTTAAATGACCCTGGTTCCCAGTTAGAACCGAATTGCTGAAGTGATTCAGAGAGGGAGGCCATGAGCTGGACCCATTTAACCCATGTCTTTTTTATGCTGATTTTCCCCCATGTCTTTTTGGATAAATCGATTCCACCCAAGTGTGAACCAGATGCAGATTGGAATCGATTTAAATTTGCCGGCTTGAGCAAGTTCATTTTGAACTGATTCATTCGTGAATGTGAACCACAAGTGGGTTATTGTATCCAAAAATGCAATCGGGACAAATGTAGTGCAAACCACGCTCTGCTGTCAAATTGATCAATTGATTTGGATTGCAAACTGATTTATTTGTAAGTGGGAATGAGGCCGTTCTCATTTGCCCCCCCTTTGCCAAGACTCTGCCAAGCGGATGGGCTTCCCTATCCCAACTGGGTCAAGAATGGTGCCGCAAACGAGGGAAGGAAAACACAGCAAACCAGAGCATTTCTAGGTGGGAATGTTTTCCAAGGTCTTGCTCTTCAGAAAGGGATCTAGGACTGTTAGTGGACCACAAGCCGAAGAGGATTCAGCAATGTGATGCAGCAGCTAGAAAAGCCAATGCAAACCCTGGCCGTATCAATCAGAGCCCGGTGTCCAGATCAAGGAAAGTCATAGCCCCACTCTATTCTGCTTTGATCAGACCTCACTTTGGAATAATATTGTGCCCGGTGCTGGGCACCAAAATTCAAAAAGGATGCGGACAAGCCAAGCAAGTCCAGAGGAGGGTGACCAAAATGATGGAAGGCCTGGAAACCCCTAAACCCTCTAAGGAGTGGCTTATGGAGCTGGGGATGTTTAGCCCGGAGAAGGGAAGGTTAAGGGTATGATAACTTGAGGAAGAACGTCCTGAGGATAAGAGCTATTAGACAGTGGGAGATGTTGCCTCTTTGGAAGCTGTTTTAAAACATAGGCTGGATTTTACGATTCTCCCCAATGCTAGAAATTTGGGGAAGGGGCACTTCATATGGAGGGAAAATTTCTATTAGTAGGGTCAGTGGCTTCATTCTCCCATCCCTTTACTACACCATAGGACCCGTGGGAGTGAAATTAGCCCTTATTGACTGAGGTCTGCTTGCCTATTCTTGTCCGCAAGGGTTGGCAGTAGGAGCTTAAACAATTGCAAATCCCATTTGGAGAAGGCCCGTCCTTTGTCTGAATTCAGTGGGAAAAGGGAGCTGGGACACAGGAGGGACACCGAGCGGAGATATCACACCTGCTATCGTGCATCAACAGACTGATAAACCATTACCATTAAATTATGCTCTCTTGGATTCCAGGCCATACATCAGGTTGGTGTGAAACCATGGCAGCCTATCACCGCACTAGGCTAATGAGGAGGAAAAACCTGTTATCTTTGGATGGAAGTTGACCGGAGTGTCTCCATCTGTCAATTATCTTTTAACTTCCTCGTAATGGAATTGGGAGTTGCAGGGACTTGCAAAGAGGCGCACAGACGATGGGGACGAGAGTGCGCTTGTCCTCCGCTGACCTCCCTCTGGTCCTGGAGAGCGAACGAATGGGAAGAAATGGGCACATGGTGCATTTATGGCTCAAGGAGAGAGGAAGAAGCAGGGGAAGAGAAGCATTACCAGAGAGCACAGGAGAAATATAACGGGGCAGCGTTGGTCCACATTGTTCTTTGGAAGGGAATACAGAGAACTCTGACTCTTGCTATAGAAGCAAATGGATATTTAATGCAAGGTGTTTTTGTTAACAAAATCTGATCTTGGACGCTAAGCAGGTTCAGCTCAGGCAACTGTCAATGAAGACCAAGTGCCGCAGGCAATATTTCAGAGGAAGGAACTGCCAAAAACTACCTCTAAGGAGTCCTTACCTAAGAAAACCCTTTGAAATTCATGGGTTGCCATAAGTCCACAGGTGAACAGACACATAGACATAGGTTTCCCTGAAGGAGGGGACACTTTTGTTGGACATAGACACTCATATTCTGTTGAAAGTAGATGAAGCAGAGTTGAACATGTGGGGCCATTGTGTGTTGCATATTCAGACTCACATTGATTGTGAATCATGGATTTCCCGTGCAGACTGGCATTGCACAGGACAATCATGCACTTCAGCTTTGCTTACATTTTCAGTTGTGCCGCATTGCATTTCACTCAAGTACAATTGTTGCATAACTCCATGGATGTAAAGTTGCCCTCTTGACTCCTTGATGTAGGATCTTGGCAAATAGGTTTCAATTGCTGTTGGTTTCAGTGGACACATTCCTGGTACTGTTGGTTGAACATCCAGGTTGACCCGTGACTCCATCCCAAAGAAACAGGAATGACGTGAGGTAATACCAGGAAGATGCTGTTCCCCCCACACTGTATCCATCCTTTATACAATGCTCCCCTGCCTCTGGTCCTCCATTTGTTTTGGACTTCAGATCCCAGAAGACAACTTGGCAAAAAAACCTCAGAAATTAAGTCCAAAACATCTGGCATGCCAGTGGTTGGGAACCACTGCTTTAGAAAGGTTTTGCACCTAGAAAGATGCTTTGAAGACAGTAGAGACTCACCTGATCCTGAGATACCAAACTTCCATTGCAAATTCCACAAAAGGTGCAACATTTGTGCTCCTCTTCCCTGCACTTTCATGGCAAATCTTCGGCTCTGACAGCACTACTTACTTAGTAGATAACCCTTTGTTTCCTACATTTAAAAAATAGTAATCAATGAACAAAAATTTGAAGCATTCAGTGCACCAGAAGACATAGACATAGGCATTCATATTCTGCTGAAAGGGAGCCTTTTCCATCTCCTTAGATGCCTTGTTTCCAGACGTCTTCTTTGTCCCACGATCGGCCCTTAATGTGCAACCGCTGTTTTGGAAAATCCATCTCCTGTCATTCTGCAATATTGTCCCAGCTGTAACTAGTCCTCTGCTTCCCCTCTCTTTTTGCAGATATTAATTTTTTGTTTATAGGAAAATCTATAGAGTTTGAATTATCAAAAGCCAGCTTTCCCCAGTGGGGAAAGGCACAAAATCGATACTGAGATATTGCCTTATTTAATAGCTGTTGTGAATAGCTCTGTTATGATGCTTTAGGAGAGGTAAATTATGAGAGCTTTTCAGAGGTTGGTTAACAACAGAGGCAACAGTTGCTGCTTTCTGCCTGCTCTTGCAACACAACGCCTGTGATGGGTTTGGCTGGAGATTAGTGGGCAACGTGCTCACAAAGCTCGTGTGTAACTCAACACACAGATGCCATTGCGGTCGGGGAGGAGGAAGACATTTGGATGCAATGATGTCTGTGGCTCATGATATGGAAAATGATAGAGCTGTGGTTGGAAGGGAGAGGTGACCCCGGCTGTGCAGAAACCATCCAGGTTGGGACCACTTTAACTGCCAAGGCTCAGTGCTATGGAATTCTGGGAACTGTGGTTTTGCGAGTCATTTAGCTTATCAGAGAGCTCTGGCTCCACAAGAAACTGCAATTCCCAGAATTATTCCAGAGCATTTTGGACTACGACTCTGGAATCCAGGGTTCAAATCCCTGCTGAGCCAGTGACTGACCTTGGGGAAGTCACACTCTCTCAGCTTCAGAGGATGGGCAACGGCAAATCAATCAATCACTTATTGCGGCACACAGACAGCACAAAAATTAAATAGATTACAATAATGACCGAACAAAATGGCCAATCTCCTCTGAACAAATCTTGCCAAGAAAACTCCATGAAAGGGTCGCCATAAGTCAGAAATGGCTTGAAGGCACACACAACCACAACACTGGAGTGACACAAAAATGATCGAGAAAAATGGAGGGGAAAACCCAGTGAGGAAGCACTTGCAGAGCAGATGAGCTTTGTGGGCTTTTTTACCAAAAGAAAATCTGCCATTTCAATCAGGATGGCCTCCGTTTCCAACCCACGAGCCTGGCCTCCCTTCCGTTTCTGTCTCCTGTCTTGCAATGTTGATGTACTGTTGGGTCTCATCAAAGACTGGGGCGGGGAGATTTGGGGACGGAGACCCAAACAATTAAATATTCCATTTGTTGTTTACTTGTTTATAGCCAAGTTTAGATGGGGGAAACAAAAGCCTTCGTCTCGCTCGGCGCCAGGCAATTAGGCACCGATTCTTTGGGAAGGTTTCGGAAAAGCGCCTCTTGCCAGTTTGCGAGGCAGGAGACGCGTTGCTTCCAAAAGCCACACAGATGCTGGTTTGCCCCCAAACAGCCGGCTTCCCGGAGGCCATCCATCCAACTTTCATCGGAGGTGGTTTTGTTGCTGCCGTCCTCCTACACACCTGCTCTCTCCTCCAAAATGGAGCCATCTCTCTCCCTCTCATTTCACCCTCTATTTTTGTTTTCAATATCAAAATATTTGCTGCTGCTGCTTTACACAAATCATCTCTGAAAACAGCACATCCCAGGATGTGGCAGCCACTGGTCTTGTCACAACACTCAGCGCACAGCAACCCGGAGATGCCAGGAAGCATTACCATCATCGGATGGTGTCATCGCAACACCGGCTAGTTTTGTTTGCCATCAAATCCAGTCTTGGCACGAAGCCCACAATCTTTGTCCTCTCTTTCGGCGTGGAAGAAAAAGAAAGCTGTTGGGGCAGCAAAAAAAGGAGAAAGTAGGCTAGCTGCAATGTAGAGCTTGGGAGAAAGTAACTTTGGAGCTACCAAAATCCCACAGTGGCCTCGGCAGAAAGGGGATTCAGAGATCGATAGTCCAAAAGTTTGATGTTTCCAAATTTTTCTGCAACAGACCTGGGTAATAGGTTAATAACTTTCTACAGAGGTCTCTTTCTTTTTCATCTGGACAGTCATTCCTCCTGGCCCTTATGCATCTTTATGGTACCAATTGTTGCATGCAAACTGTTGCATACATGTTTGTTAGGAGTGATGTGCAGCAGGTATCCGAGATGACCCAGGATCTGAATCAGGATTTCGGAGTCCCACCTGAAACCCTGCAGGGACCTGGAGGAATTCTTCTCTCTTCCAGGATGCACCATTTTGTGGTGATTTTGTAGCTAGGAGAGAGCAAGGACGGGCCAGCAACCAAGATGACACCATCCTCCTAGGCCTCTTGGACACTTGCTTTTGTAAACTGTTCATAGTCTGGACTAGAAAAGAACCACTGAATCCATTGGATATACCTACATGATGGCTGACCATGTAATGATCAGTTCAATGGGCCACCTCTGTTTGGGATGAACCAGGAAAGTTCCCAACTAGGAGGCTGAGCATCTTTGAATGGTGCTTACTTCTTTGTTACTGGAATTGGAGTAAGCGCCATTGTGCATTCCCTCCTTTGGCCATTGGCACAATAAGCAGATGCACAATGTCCGCATTCAGCAGGAGGGTGGTTAAATGCAATCCCTCTGAAAATATTCAAATACAGATGTACAAAATACAAGCAGGATGCAGGCTCTCATCCTTTGAGTCTGTGTTTGCAGGAAAGTGGAGCGACACTGACATAGCAAAACAGAGGGGCGATGAAAATAGAGTGCCCTTTATGCGGACATTTTTTTTTTTGCAAGGAGTGCCAGGAAATGGTTACGAAGCGGAGCCATGTCTTTAATGCATCTGAAGATGTCCGTGCAACACGATGGATGGTTTGAGTTCAGTCCTGGCGGAGAGGCTTTTGCAGAGAGCCGCCTGCCCCTTCCCCAAAAATAATTCCTGACCAAGCAAGACAAAATGGAAGCGCTGGAAAGGTCAGGGGCGATGGGCATAATTCAGCCGTCTTACAGTGCTCCCGCCATTAGCATGCGATCCCTTTCAGCGCCTCTCGTCCCATGATGAATTTCCAGCCCAGAACTAGCAATTAGGAATTCTACTCTCATCAAGGAAAGTGATTAGCAAGAATGCATGCCGCTAACAAAAGCCAGCTCAATTAAAGAGAATAACAAGCTTTTTACAGCAACAAAGGACGTTCTAAGTAGGCCTGGGTGAGTAAATAAAGCAGTAATCAGGGTGATTAATTTAAAAATTCTCAGAAAGGTCTGCAGCAGATTGATATTCTAAAAGTCTAATGGATCCCCCGAGAAAAGCGAAGGAGCCGTTTGGCTAAAGAGTGAAGGATGCCTCATTAATTGCCAGCAACGAGGGGCCAGGAGCCCAATACTGTCAAACATGCTTTTGCCAGAAACGGTCGCCTGGTACAACAGTGACGTGCGGAAAGAGTGGTTTGCTCCCAATCTGTCAATGTGATGTGCGCTGGGGCTTTGGAAATCCTTCTGCCCAATCCCTTTCTGCCAAACGTTGGCTGGGATCCTACACAGGGGTTGCGGAGTGAGTATCTCCACATGTGGAGGCACGCATTGGTTGGGCCACAAAGCCCTTGGGTTGAACGGCAACATTGTGCATGGTTGGCTTGGAACATAATGCGCAACCAAATGCACATCTGCATGGATTGTGCCCTCAGCCTCTACAGATCTCACTCCGCTCTACGTTCCATTGTAACTGCAACATTCAACATGGAGTAATGGTTTGAGTGTTGGAGTAGTACTTCCGGTGACCCCAGCGAAGTCTCACTCTCTCATCCTCAAAAGGAAGGCAAGGGCAAACCTCCTCTGAAGAAATCGTGCCGAGAAACCCTAAGAAAGGGTCTCATCATGAGAAACAGCATAGTGCAATGGTTTGGGTGTTGGACTACAATTAATACTACTACTACTACATAATACTACGACTACTACCATAACTCTAGGGACCAGGGGTTGGGCATTGGACTAGGACTCTAGAGACCCTGTTTGGCAAGGGAAAGCCACCAGGTGACCTTGGCCAAGTCACACTCTCTCAGCCTCAGAGGAAGGCAATGGTGGTACAAATATCCGTAATAGGTGTGCCTTATGCTTGCCATAAATCAGAAATGACTTGAAGTCAGACAAGAAGAGCAAAGGGTCATCCAAGCAGAAAGGACAGAGTCAGCAATTGGGCAGCAGAGACCGAGGGAAATGGGGAGCATAATGCTGCCCACTTTTCCACAGTGGACACCTTCCTTTCTCCCTATGGGTCTTCCCAGAGAGAGACCCATCCCTAAGTAAACCCTGGCCAATAAGCCCTTACACCAAGATCCAGAAATATCATGGGATTCAGCCACAGCACTAACTGGGGAGAACCTCGAGGCAGCTCCTCTCCTCCCAAACACTTCCTCTGTGTTTAGCAGGGAATCCAGCATTGGATATATTTTTGTCATAATGACAAAAGCCTCTCTTTGAAGCAAGCAAAATGCCTCCTGGATAATTTTAGGGGCCTTCTGGTGTTGCGTGGGAGATGCATCAGCCCCTGGCTGTAAACAAAGCCTGCGACGGCGATGGCGAGGAGGCAGATCCTGGTGCGAAAGCAATGCAAGTGCCACCCAAACAGCAGGGAACCAAGGCACTGAATGCAAGGGTTGGGGGCCTGGACCCCCTTGGTGCCTGGCGCTCAGCAAAGCAATGTCTTGACAGGCTGTGGTTACTTTTGCACCTGGTGCTCAGAATACAAGAGGCCTGATATATGCAATAGCAAGAGAAAACCAAAGCCAAGAACCTCCCTCCATTTGGCTTATCTCGTGGCCTGACCCTCTTCTCCAGTTCTCAAAGGAAGGAGGAGGAAACCCAAGGCAAGAGCGCCTCTTCCAAAGATATGTGGATTCCACATTCCTCATTTGTTACCCTCCATGGCCTGGTCCCAGCATAGTAAAGAACCCAACAGCATCTGTCTATTTGCCCCAAACCTTTGAAGGTTGACCAAAAAATAGGACTGGCACCTACAGTTCAGGACCATGTGGCAAAACAGAGAGGCAGTGGGTCAAAGTAGCCATCTATTCCCAGAGATGGACCCATTTTTCTCTCCCACTGTGAGATTTCTTTAGGGTTTTCTGATCCAGCCGTCAGGTGTGAAAACGGAGCCCTTGTTTACTTTCTGATGACCACTTACAGGACACAGCACACTAAATGCGAGGGATGTAGGTGACGAAAATAATGTGCTATGAGAAACAGAAGCCTTTTACCATGGCGGGGGCAGAGGAGCACATACAAAAAAAGAAGTGATAAAGCTGTCCTCTGTTTTGGTGTGTTGAGCATTCGGGGAGATTTGCTCAGGTCTTCTTCCAGGAAATGTGTGAGGCAGGATGAGGAAATATCAGGCACATTTGAGTTTCCTTCCGTGTGAGATGTGGCGGAAGGAGCCCCTCTGCTCCTTTTCAGGTCCTTCTGGCAGCAGCAAAGAGCGAAAATACCAAACAGCTGTATTCTTGACTTGCTCAGTTGTGACTAACTTCCATTTAGTTCATATCCTCTGGCCAAAATAATAATCACATATCTTTTATGGCACTTTATTGCACTTCAGAATAATACCGCGTGGCTGTTCAGTGCAACAGCAAAAGCCATTTTGCTTCAAACTGTGTGAAGAGAAACAATTATTTTTCTCTCCTGAGTTTATTATTGGGTTGTTGTTGTTGTTGTTGTTGTTGTTGTTTCAGGGGGCAGGAGGAGAGCAGTAAAAGTCTGCCAAGTAATTAAAACCAAAGGAGAGGGCTAATAAGGAGACACCTCCGTGACTTTTTCTGCACATTTCAGCCCCAAAAGGTCTGGGTTCTTCTTCTCCCGCTGGTTCTCAAGACACAGAGAGGATCAATGCTCTTGAAAACACAAGTTGGAAGTGATTTTAAAAAACTATTCCACCGTCATACCACTTTCGTTCATAACCACCCTTTCTTCCCACTCAGAATCCACAGTGGGATAGGAATTAAATCAATGCAGCTGAAGATAATAGCATTAGGGATGAGCTTTTTTTTCCCCAAAAAAAATTAAATAAGGTATCAGATTGAAACTGAGAGTGGAGTTAAAGCCATTTACAGACGTCCCTTGCATGCTGATTTCACCGTTCAGCCTTTGGTTCGATGGCTCTGCTTTTGCTGGGGATAAACTACAGGATCCCACCCATGCGGTTGCATGCGCATCCTTGGCTGGTGCGCAAGTATTTATCAATGGGTTTTCATGGGTTTTTCAGGCTACGTGACCATGTTCTGGAAGACTTTATTCCTGACGTTTTGCAAGGAGCTGGGGCAGGCATCTTCAGAGAATGGTGGCATGGAAGTGAAACGTCAGGAATAAACTCTTCCAGAACATGGCTACTGAAAAACCCACAAAAAAACTATGGATGCCAGCCATGAAAGCCTTTGACTTCGTATTTATCAATGCCTTCATGGAGAGCCCTCATGGCGCAGTGGTTAAATGCCAGTCCTGCAGCCACAAGGTTGTGAGTTTGATCCCAGAGGCCTCCAAGGCTGACATTCCTACTTACAGATAAATTGGTTTGCGATCCAAATCGATGGATCAATTCGACAGCAGATTGTGGTTCCCACTACATTTGCCCCGATTGCATTTTTTTCCTTGCAAAACAACCCACTTGTGGCTCACATTGACAAATGAATCAATTCAAAATGGAACCGGCCGAAGGGCAAATTTAAATCAATTCTGATCCGCACGTGGTTCACACTTGCGCAGAATTGATTTATCCCAAAAGACGTGGAAAACATCAGCATCAAAAAGACGTCTAGCGCGTGGCCCCTTCTCCAAATTGCTTCAGTGATTCGGTTCAAGTGGGAACCAGGGTCATTTGAGCTGGTTCAAACCAATTTGTGATCTGGTTTAAAAGCTGGTGGGAATCAGGCCTCAGCCTTCCATCCTTTTGTAGTTCAGTAAAATGAGTCCCCAACTTGTTGGGGGCAATTGGCTTACACATTGTGAGTGCTGAGTTTAGTGTGAATCAGTATAGAAATGTAAAGGCTAAAGGCTATTCAATGCACCCCTTGGTTCCCCAGGATGGTCAAAACGGCCCCTGAGAGTTGCTTGGCAGAACCATACACAGGGACATTGACAGGTGCACCATGGGTCACACAATGCGTTACATAGATCAGCCAAAGGTTGAGGTGTACAACTACCATCCAACTCTGGGAGTGCAGATCGCCACCACGAGGGAGTCTCCTGGCCATTGTCCTGCTTACCTCTCCTGAAGGCAGCACAGCACAGGAGCATACCAAGGAATAGTCCAGTCCAAGGGTCACACAATGCCAGTCCATCAGTCACAGCAAAGGGCAGAGGCAAGAGCATGGTCACAATACAAGTCCAGGGGTCAGATAACCAGCATCAGGAATCAAAGAGCAAGGAACAATGCAGCAAGGCTGGTTGTTGGCTGCAAAGATCCTCTGCAGCTGGAGGTCTTTTAAAAGGGCTCTGCTTCTCGCAGCTGAAACCTATGAGCTCTCCTAATAGGAGACTCTTTGACCTGCCTCCGCTCCACAGGTCCTAGCACCTGCAACCTAGAGTCCTTTATAGAGTCTGTTTCTCCCTCTGCAGTTTCATGCTGAGCCTCCTCTGGGACCCAGATCTGGCCCTCTCTCAGCCTCCTCCAGGTCTTCAGGGCCTGAGTCCTCTGACTGTGCCTCTAAGTCAGGCCCAGGGCAGTCCATGACAGCCATGGCTGAATGCAATGCACTCTGGGGACATCTCTCCCCACTGACCCCAGCCCCAGAGATCTCACCTTTTGGGCTGCCCAGGAGATCCAGGACTTAGCCTCTTTGCCGGGACATTCTTTCTTGTAAAAGAGCCCATGGAGTGAGGTTGGGCGATGGCACAGTTAAGAAGGAATTACACCTCTCCCCCCCCCCATAAAAAAAATATTTGGTTCTGGGGACCCCATATTTGCCTTGGAGGGAGGGCTGCATGTTGCTCTTGAGCTGCATTTTGCTCACTCCTGATTTGTGCATTGGGGGAAATAGAGCATTGGCAGGTGTCTCCTATGTCAGTGGGGCAGTGAATCCACTCCAGGTTTTAACCCAGGCCCAGTTAGCTTCAGCACCTTGGATAGCTCTTTGAAAATTATCCAAAACCTGTATTGGATTCTGAGCCCGGGTGACCTGGGTTCTGTTTCAAAGCACCAGGTGGATTCCTTCCTGCTATTTCTTTCCGGGACCTTCTCTGCCCATCAAAGCAACCTGTGTCCATTTGGCATCCGGAATTGCTGAGTGAAGGAGAAACACAGGAGCCATGAAGCCTGGGAAGGCTTCCAGGAGCTCAGCCAAGGAAGGCCTCCCTCTCTCTGCCGCACGTTGGCTGCCTCTAATCAAATCAGGCTCCTCAAGGTCTTTTCCCTTGCGAAGCGCTGCAAAACTGTTTCTCAAGTGAGCAAAACAAACAGCCCAACGCCTTTTTTGCTCCTTGCAAGCTGTCCTTCCTCCTGCCTCACCGGTGCAGGTGCCCCAGAGAGCCCTGCGATATTGCAAACACGAGTGCAAACAGGTAGGCAAGTAAACAAACAATAATTAAAAATGCAGCTGGGTAAACGGAATGCTAACGAGGAGCCTCCGTAATGCGCCAGAGGCCTGGCACGGCACACATTTCGGGTGGCAAGGAGATCCCTGTGCCAAGGGTCCAATTGGGCATGCAGGTGCCAGTAAGGGGTGCTCTTTGTTGGAAGGAAATGCCACCAAAACATAAGAATTGCCTATGAGATGTTGCAGGTGGCCACGGGTTTTGGTTTCCAAATGGACCTTTGCCATAAGGCGCATGGCATTGCTCATCCGGATTGGTGTGCGATGTCTCCTCCTTGGAGTGGAATGAGAATGAGGAGATGCAAAAGAACCTTCAACTTCTGTAATACGCTGTACATGGGGCTACCTTTGTCTGGAAACATGGTTCAGAATATGGCAGCCAGGCTGGTCACCGGGACAGGTGGAGTTGTCCATCTAACACCTATATTGAAATCTCTTCACTGGCTGCTTATTAGTTTCTGGGCCCAGTACAAGGTGTTGGCAATTACCTTTAAAGCTCTGCATGGCCTGGGTCCAACCTATTTGCGGGATCGCTTACTGTCGTACAATCCACTGCGGTCCTCTGGGAAGAAATAACTTCAGCCAATAAAGACCAGACTGGCTGCGGTTTCCCAGAGGACCTTCTCATCTGCCACTCCCAAAGGATGGAATGGCTTGTTGGAAGAGATCTGGAACATCAACAATCCGGGCAGCTTTAGAAAGGCTGTCAAGACAGATCTCTTCTGACAGGCCTTCCCGGATTGACCTTCCTGATTAACTTACTTGGCCACCCTTAATATGGACCCCCGTATATAACACCCAGGGCTCACATTGTCTTACTGGGATTTTTATCAGTGGATGTCATTTAACATTGTCACTGTTGATTGGGTATTTTAAGTGTTGTGTTGGAGGGAGGGGTAATGGGTTTTATTGGGTATATTATTGTATTCTGTATTGCATTTTATTCGTATTAGAAGCTGCCTCGATCCAATCAGAGGGGTGGGATATAAATTATTATTATTGAGATTACAGGACCCCAGAGGAGGAAGACTCTAGGTTAGTTAATGAGAGTTTTCTAGGCTTGGATTGCCCCATGAAAACGCAGGAGATTTGCAATGGGGAGCAGGCTGGGTCTGAAAATACTTTGGGTTGGCTTATGAAAGGACCGGGTGGCTGGAATCCCGTTGGTGTCCTACAGCTGTGTAAGTTCCTTTCCACAGATGGGTCTAGCACCAAACATCCAGAAACAGGTGCAATAGGAAGGCACGCTGGCAGATAGACCATCAGTTGCCTGGGATCGATATTTGGCAAAAATCTGCATTGTGCAACCCCTGTGTCACTAGATTTACACCATAGAAGCACCATGTTGGATCTCAGCTGAGAGGTTTTGTTTCCTTCCTATGATCAGCCAGAGTAGTTGTTCCTCTTTTACTGCTATATGTTCCCAGCACTAGCCGGTTGCATTCCACCAGCATAAATACCAAATATTCATATATTTCCAGGATGCGTTCCTATCCACCTATCTAGAAACAGAGGGGGCAGCAACCGCAGCCAAGGAAGTTCGCATCGCCATGTTTGCAAAGAGCGGAGCGATCCCTCCCTCCGACCATTTTCTTCCATTACACATTCCATTTGCGTGAGAGCAAAGTTTTATTGCCATATCAGGGTTTTCCCTGCAAATTGCGTTCCCTTCCAGATTTAGCCTAATGGGAATTTACAGCACCCATCATGCAAGGAAATGGGTCCTTTTTCAGAATGAGTGGAAATTTATTTCCATCAATTATTTCTGATGGGAATCTTTCCCTCCCTGATTAATTTGGCTGATTAGTTGTAAAAAGTGATTACTGCAAATGCACAAATAATTATTGATGTGATTAAGCAGCAAGCTAGCAGTTCCTGTGTTTTAGTTCTGCTCCTAAAAGTGCCAAAAGCAGAAGGCATCTCTGCATCCGAATGGACGCATAGCAAAGCAGAGTCCATAGACAAATGGACTGCAGGACCCATCGTCCCCTTGTTGCTTCGGAGGAAGGGGGACATCCCAAAAATATGGACTGCCCTGTCATCCAGAACCTGGATCAGTCTCCCGAGAGGAGGCCTGCATTCCCAAAACTGTCCATCACTCATGTCTCTACTGATAATTTTGCAAAGCTTCATCTTTCCTTCCTTCTCCGACAAGTATCCATACTTTAGCATACTATATATACTTATGTATAAGTCTAGAAATTTAGGTCAAAAAGTTGACCCCAGAAAACTGAGTTGACTTATCCACGGGTCAATGTAAGTACAGTCGGCCCTCCTTATACATGGATTTTTTATCCATGGATTTGAGCATAATATTCTTCAAAATATTCTCAAAAAAGTATAAATTCTAAATAGCAAACCTTGATTTTCCATTTTATATATGGGACACCGTTTTGTTGTGCCATTATATTTAATGGGACTTGAGCATCCATGGATTTTGTTATCCACGGAGGGTCCTGGAACCAAACCTCAGAGGATAACAAGGGCCCACTATACTGTATTTTAACTCTTATTTTAAAAAGGGAACCATCTCCTGGTGGAAGACAAGAGTGTCCTTTAACATAGTTTTTGTAGTGTGTACATTTAATAATTCATTCTGCCTGAAGGAGCCATTTCTCCCATTGGCTCCCGGCGTCTTTGGGGATATTTGCAACAAAGGAGTTTACGATTCCCGCATTGCAACAACTCCACTGACTGCTAGTTTCTGGCACAATTCAAAATGCTGTTTGTGATCCAAGGAGCCTTCTTTGAGAGCTGGCACGGTGTAGTGATTTGAATGTTGGGTTGGGCCTGGGTTCAAATTCAGCCACAGAAACCCATTGGGTGACATTGGGCAAGTCACACTCTTTCAGCCTAAGGCAATACCCCTGCAATCAAATATTGCAGATAAACTACTATGAATGGTTTGTCTTAGGGTCACCAAAACTCGAAATGACTTGAAGGCATACAGCAACAACAAAAAGTGCCTTCTTTGCCTGGGACCAGACCATTGAAAGCCATGTAAAGCCTATCCAACTCTAAGGGTTTTGGAAGAGGCCCTTCTCTAAGTCCCATTGCCTTTTCGGATGCGTTTGGTGGAAACAGGTCCTTCTCGGTGGCTGCTCCCAGACTTTGGGATTTCCTTCCTAGGGAGATCGGGATGGATCCCTTCTTGCTCTTTCCCTGCCAGCTTTTGTAGGATCACCGACTGCACGATTCCTCCCTCCTCTTCCTTGTTTATACCCTTTTCTTGTGTGCTAAAGCCCTGCCTGGACTCCACAGTGCAGAAAGATTTTGATTTATTTCCGCTGGAGGAACGTCCAGCGCTGGAGTGCCAATATAATTAAAGTGCTACGGAGCTGGCTGTAGCCATCCCAGTAAATATATGAGTTTAATTTTCTGCAGTATTAATGCGGAGAGAGAGACACACAACCCATAGTTAATTGCCGCTAATTCAGAGCATGTGGCCTGGATCCTGTTTATTCATGGGCAAAGCATGCACAACTCTCTCTTTCTCTCTGCCTCGACATCTGATGAACACTTTTGCGTGTTGTGTGTATGCGTAATGCACTGGCTGCATGGGGCTTTGTGTTGACCCGTCTTTAAATTGCTCCAGGTGCATCAACTTTACACATTTACATATTGATGGTTGTCATTCCAGCTGCCAAACGTAAAGTGCTTGTGGTTTGGCCCAGCTGAAGTCCATGGCTCTGCCATCTTTCACTCCAAAAGAGCCCTTAGCATTGCAAGTCGGAGCCGTGGATTCAGCGGCAGACTTCCAGCGCTGGGAAACACAACAAAATTAGAATTGCGTAGCCCCAGATCTTGCAGGGATTTACTTTAAAAGTGCTAAAAGAGCTAAAGGAGAGATTTTATTAACTTTCCTTTAGTGTTTTCATTCCAAGACCCTTTCGGGCCAAGAAGATGCATTGTGCTCTTATCTCTGATCAGAGATAGGAAAGAACAAATGGGATAAATAAAATAAAATACAATAAAATTTCCTCCTACTTGCCATTCCCAGCAAGGAAGGTGAGCAGGGCATAATCACAGCGTTATCATGGATATCTCCTTGGAAAAAGTCACCCTTCCTTCCTCTCTCTCCAGATTTCCAGACGAAGGTCAAACTGAAGTTAGAGGCCTCTGTTCATTTTGATGTTTCCATTGATTTTAAGATCCAGCCTGCCTCTCCACTGACTTTAATGAGAGCGTTACAGTTATTACAAAAATAAAATAAACCCCTTTGTAACCTTCTTCGAGGAGCTAATTTTACAGCGTTTTAAGTGGGTCCATATTTTACCTATTGCAATATTGACTTGCTTGCCTTCTGCAAAAGCATAGCCCTGTGAATTCATGGCCTAGTAAAATGCTGAAAGGCTAAAGCATAAAATCAACACCCCCATAAAGTTGCATTAGTGTTGCACCCTGGAGAAGACGCTCCTTCGTTTCCCCCAAAATTTATCGGGATACTTTGATGGATGGGAAGCGGAGCCACAGCTGGCCATGGACTAGTCTCACCTTTGGATGATGTCCAAAGCCAAAGGTCCAAAGATGGAGGAAAAAAGGGAAAACAACTGGATCCAAAAGGTCAAAGAGGACTCTGAAGGAGTCATTGGACAAAGAACACACTGCCAGGTTCCTCTTAAATCTTCCTTTTTCAAGTTGCACAAGTCACTCAGCTTTGGGGAACGCTCACTTTCCACTCCTATCAGCCGCAGCACCACTGGCGACGAACCTCTTCTGGGTTTTAGTCTGAAGTTTAAAGGGCTTAGCCAAGGTGCTGAATTCTACAAAAACACACATACTAAACAATGGATGAGAACCAGTTTGGAGCAGTGGTTTGAGCACTGGTCTAAGATTCTGGAGACATGGGTTCAAGTCCCCGGTTGGCCATGGAAACCCACTAGGTGACTTTAGGTGAGTCGCACACTCTCAGCCCCAGAAAACTTCATGATAGGTTCACCTTAGAGTCACCATAAGTCAGAAATAAGTCACCATAAGTCACAACAGCAACAGCAACAAATCTATCTCTCTATCATTAGTTTTTGTTGGTTTACTCTAACTGGATCCTGGAGCTTTCTGAGACCCTGCGATGCCGAGAGAGTTCAAAATGGTAGCCAAAACCACAAGGCTGTCCTTAAGGCTGAAGCACGGGCCTCGTTTTGGCACCAGAGCCAAAGTGAAAGGCTGAAAAATACAGAAATAGAGTCTCGTATAACACTCTGTAACTACTCCTCGCTCGGCCTAGTTGTGTTTATATCTGATTTTTATATTGACATGTTGGATGGTTCTATTTTAGAGGCAGCGCAGGCAAAATAATCTGACGCCAGGACCATTTTACAGGGACGGAAATATAGGAGCTATTTATTTCCTTGACGTTTTGATAGAATCTAAAGAGGCCCAAAAATAATAATGAGGAGGGGGGGGGGGCAAATAAATATAGAAGTATATTATAGGTGTGCAAAATATGGACGCCAAATGGGTGAAAACCAAGGGAAAATCCTTAAACCGCTGGATCCAAACCAGTGGCTGCTGGGCTCCTATATTGGGAAGGTAGTAAATCAGTTCTGGGTTTTAGTCCAGAATTTAAAGGAGTACTGACCCCCCCCCCCCCATATAGATATAGATATATAGATCCATCTCCTTGGACAGCGTCTTTATAGTCCACCCTGAAACCCATTTCTGTCCTGATCCCGGCCATTCTCTTCATTGCATAATGTGCCAATTGCTTTGCTCTTGTTCATTGCTTTGCTCTGGGCCCCACAACAAACTCCAACTCCCAGAATTCCATAGCCTTGAGCCGGAGAAGTTAAAGCAGTGCCAAACTGGGTTATTTCTCCAGTGTCGATGCAGCCATAAAATTACCCCGAAGCAAACCAGGGAGCCTTTTCAATGTTAAAAGGTGCAAGTGGCCTAATTAAGAGCAGAGACGCCTCTCCTGGGCCCTGTCCATACTGCATAATTATAGCACTATGGTCCCACAATAACTGCCATGGCAACATCATTTGGGATCCTGGGATTTGGCGTTCAAGGAGGGGATCTTAGAATTCTACACCAGAGATTTCCAAACTGGAAATCCCAGGATACCATAGGATGCTGCCATGACACTTAAAACAGAACCATTCCGCTATAATTGTGGCCTCATTCCCACTTACACATAATCGGCGTGTGATCCAAATCGATCAGTCGATTTGACGTCGGATCATGGTTTACACTATGCTTGCCCTGGTCACATTTTCTGTCATCAAAAGAACCCACTTGCGGTTCACATTCACGAATGAATTGGAATGAATATGATTCGACTCCAGCCGGCCGAAGGGCAAATCTGAATCAATTCCGATCCGCTTCTGGTTCACACTTGCGTTGAATCAATTTGGTGAAAAGGTGAAGTGGAAAAAAAATCGGCGTCAAAAAGATGTGGGTTAATTGGGTCTAGTGCATGGCTCCCCTGTCTCTGTATTGCTTTTGTGAATCAATGTATGGGGGAATCAGGGTTGTTTGAACAGGTTCAAACCGAATTGCAATCCGGTTTAAAAAGTAGTGGGAATCAGGCCTGTGTTGTGCGAATGGACCCCTTGTTGCTTCCATAGGAGACGAAATACGCCTTTTTGGGAAGGGATGGCGGCCAAAGGGTGGTCTTACCTGAACACGGGGGTTTGTTATTGCAACAGCAGACCCTGGAGTAGAAGAACCTGAACAGAGATGAGGACCGTGAACCCGGAGTAATCCAGCCTTCAAGGGCACACTCCAGATTACGAGTCTCTTTTCGAACGGAGAACCTCCACCGTCTGTCGTCAAGACGGAAGTGTTTCTCTGATGCCTTTGCAATGCCTTCGGAAGGCCGTTCCTGCCAAGCAGTCCTTGCCTCGAATCTGGCCTCGGGGTCTCCCGAATCCCCCTGCCCGTGTTACATTTAAAACCCTGCCCCGAATTGCAGCGATTCAGAGCTGCCTCCATTTGGGAAACGTATGATGATTGCTGCCCTGCCAGCTGAAGCGTGGCTCTCGCTGACATCCCGCTCCGTGTGGCAGCCTGCAATTAGAAGGCGGTGATTAAGTGGCATTTATTAGCAGGGCTCTCGCATGGAGCTCTCTGCCAGGCTGGCTGCCAGCCTTAGCTCAGCCAGGTTCCCCCTTTTTTAACATTTTGCTTTCCGTTTTATTTTTGGTCAGCTCCTGTTCGCTCCCGGTTGCTTCGGAGAACATCTCCTGCCTCCCCAGTTTGTCCCATCCTCCTTTTTTTATTTTCTCCTGTCAAGACCTTTGGCTGAGATCCTACACCAGGCTTTCATTGCATGAATCTTAGCATTCAGCATCATGCACCGATTATGCTGTGTGTGCATTGAACGTTGCATGGCTGAATGCCGACTGCACAAAGGCACCAAGTGCGCATGTGAATGCACATAGCCATGCGCACCATTGACCTGTTCATGTGCACAGAAGTACAGACTCACAGAGTGACTGTGGATCCCAAGGAACAGACAACAAAAAGTACAGTCCTTTATATCCGCACATTCTGCATCTTTAGATTCAACTAGATATGGCTTTGAAAATATTCCCAAAAAATCCGAAACCAAACCTTGACTTTGCCATTTTATATAAGGGACACCATTTTACTACCCTGTTGTATATAATGGAACTTGAGCACCTGCAGATTTTGATATCTACAGAAGAGTCCAGGAACCAAACCAAGAAGCAAAAGGGCCCACCGTATATCCTGGAAAAGTGCTCCAAACCCAGTACAAAAACCCCAAGGAAGGAGAATCCATTCCACTGATAAACAGTGCTTACTATCAATAAGTTCTTCTTAATGTTTAGGTAGGATCTTCTTCTTTTTCCTTCCTTTTTTGGAGGAGATAAAAGGAAGCGTTAGGCAGCTGTCTTTGCAGGTGAGACCTTATGATTCACAACAAGTGTCTAAACTTTCCAACCAGAAACCACTTTCAAGAGCAGTGCAACTATGAATATTGCATGAATATTTTTAAAATATGCACTTTCCAAAATCCGCAAATTTCTTCTAAAACAAGATGGGAAATGTATCTATAAGTCTATCTATATATCATCAATCGATCGATCGATCAGTCTTAAATGGACATTGGAGAAAGTTGCCTCTATACTGGTTTTCACCCAGCAAGCGAAGTGCAGGAACGTCCAGTAGCAATTTTCAAATGTGCTTGCTTTATTTATCTATCTTTTAATAAGAAAAAAAAGAATCTTTTGGAGTTTGGCTAGCTTTCATCGAGCTAATGAGATATTTTAATTGCATTTAGCCACATCAAACAGATGAAGGGAGATAAACAGGTTTTTCTTTTTCCCGGTGCTTTGAGCCAGCAGGGAGTTGGTATTCCTGCATTTGATGCAAACACCTCCATTTAATAATGAGAGACAAAGTCTTCGATAAGAAAAAGGGGCAATTTGTTCGGGAGAGCTTAGCTGCCCACCTTCCCTCCATCGGGCCATTCAAAGCATTCAGAGTTTGCTCAGACTTTTTATCAGAAATCTCCCGTTACACATCAATTAAAACAACGGCTGGAGTGCCGATGGTATCCTACACTTGTGCAAGTTCCCTTGCACACACATGGTTGCACATTTTTGGCCATTGTACAATGGATTGGTTCAAAGAGACGATTTAACGGATCTACACTTGTGCAAGTTCCCTCGCATTCATCGTTGCACATTTTTTGGCCGTTGTACAATGGATTGGTTCAAAGAGTTGATTTCATGGAGCTGTTCGATGCAATGGCTCGATCTAGCCGCCTCGATTGATCTCAAAGGGGCAGGGTATAAATAATAATAATAATAATAATAATAATTATTATTATTATTATTAGTCAGGAATAGCAATAGGACTGAAGTCCATGTGGAAAGGTTACGCTTGTGGAATTCATCTAATGCAACCAAGAGCTGAGAATGGCCATTGTACAATGGCCAAAAATGGGCAAAAACTTTCTCAAGTTTAGATCCATCAAATCAACTCTTTGAACCAATCCATATATATTTACCATGTTGACATGCCATTCAACAACTGATTGAATGAGTCTCCTCTAGCTGGGATTAACTAAGAAAATCCCAACTATGCAGATGTTTGTGGCAATTATTATTATTATTTATGTCCCACTTTTCCATAAGGATCAACTCTTTCCCGGTGCCCCAATTGAATCCCTGGGATTGCAGAAACAGCCCCTGGGCATCACGATGCCCCGTAACAAAAAGGGAAAACTACTAAAATACTAAACTGTTGGACGGTTTAAGTAGTCAGCAAAAGGTTGGTGTAGGACAACCACCACATCATTGTGTGATTGGAAACATACACTACACAAGAAGAATGTAGATTTCAATACAAAGGGATGGCGTGCCCATTGGAAAGTCCTGGGGCTGGAAAAATAGAATAGATTTATCAAGTAAAAATAATAATAAATAAATAATAATTTATATCCTGCTTCTCCAAAGGATGGAAGCAGCTAACATAAAATACAAAATAATCACTTCTAAATGTATCAGAGGTATGATTTGCACTGCAGAAATAATGCAGTTTGACACCACTCAGTGCCATTGTGTAGCTCCTTTTTTTCCTTGGAAAATGGCCCATGGTCCCTGGAGTAAATAAATTCAGATTTCAATGCAGTCTCCTCACATTTTGCAGAACAAGGACTCTCAGACTCACCTGAATTTGTGTGTGTTCCTTTTTCTCTTCTTTTGCTGATCTCTTCTTACCTTTCTCTCTTCTCTGTCAATCTGTTCCGGCTGCATGCACCTCTTCTAATTTTCACGCAGCATTTGGTAGAATTTTATGTGCTTATATAAAACACAATAAATGGAATAAATGGAGAATTTCTAGGAGAATTTTGCCCTCTTGGGAAGGAAGGAAGGAAGGAAGGACATTCCCCGTCACACCTTTATTTCTGAACATTTTTAAAAAAAGGAAATTTCACCTGAATTTCTCACCTGCTGGTACTCATACATTAAATTGGGTCGTGGTTCATTTTTTGGTGGAGATTTTCCAGTCTAACATGAAAGAAGGGTGGGATCCATGTCCCGCAGGCCAGTTTCAGACTGCAACTCCCAGCATTCCTCACCATAGGATATGTTAGCTAGGGCTGATGGGAGTTGCAGTCCCACAGCATCCCGGTGCAAATGAATCCGAAATTGCAGAAATCACGGCACAAATCCAGAAAGAAACACATTGCCTGCTTGCCAAATATCTGCCTTGGGCGAAAAGAGCTGGACGTTGCAAAACATGGGGACACAAATCCATCATGAAATAACCTGGGTTGTGGTTGTCTTTCTTTTTATAGAAATTATTAATTTTTTTATTTAAAATTTAAAACAATGTTACCCCATACAGCAAACTGTGCACTTTTCGATATATCACAGTGTTCTTAAAAAGGAAAATAATCAGATATTTCTCTTCTTTTTTTTTCTTTTAAACTTTTAAACTCATTTTTTAAAATTCGTTTGTGTGTTTTTTTTGGAAATTTTTCTTTTTTTTTATTTATTTACATCTGCCTAGAGAGTGATCTGCAAGTAACACAGTTACTATGAAACCGAAAATCGTTACAAAATGTTTACCCCCCAAAAAATCAAAATCAAAATCAAAAAATCAAAACTTATATTCATAGAAATTGCTGCATGTCCACAAAAGGGATATTCCCCTGAATGTCACCAGAGACAAGTTCTGTTGGCTGTTGCTGTTGTTGTTGTTGTCCAAAAGCGGACAAGGCTATCGTGGGCTAGGTAGCCAAAGTGGCCGTTTTGGCCACGGTGCGGCCACCGTGGCTCCCGTTCCCGTGGGTCTCCGGGGTCAAATTAAATATCGGTGATCGAGCGACGTGAAATCGGTGTGGCCGTGAGACGAAAACGTGGTGCGTGTTTGGAAAAGGACTCGCACCTTTTGTGGGAGTCTGCAGTCCTGAGCTTTCCATCCAAGGCCAGGAGGGATCTCCCGAGGCAATCCAGAGACTGTCCCTTTGGAAAGAACCCAAGCAAGGAGCATTATTTACTCGGGCCCTTTGCTCTCATAGAAGCAGAAGGCATGTCCCTCTCTTCGTCTCCCAGGGCACTGCCCTGGCGAAACCTTCAGCCAGAGGAAACCTCTGCCGTTTTTATTCCATGCCGCATCTCTGGCGGAGTGGTGGCAACCTTTCCTCCATCCTCCCTCTTCCCTTTTATATTCCACATCCAGTCTTCGGACATGATGGGAGACATCCAGCAACTCTCCCCAGTTGTGAATTATATTGCAGATCCTCAAACCCCAAGCCATTCAAGCCAAAGTCTCTTCTTACCGTCAGGTGGGTCATTGCATGCAACCGGGACCATTATGGCATTTCCATCCACTTACTCTCCTCATCCAGCAAAACCTCGGCCTCATTCTGGGCTCTTTAAAACCTTATTCGTTGTTATGCCCACAGTTAAAAAAGAAAGAGTTGCACAAACAGGCCTGGTCTAAAGGAAAGTGAGTGTAGGTCTGTGTTTTGCACAATTCAAGGCGATTGCAAGATTATTGCAACATTAAAGGTGGTGATGGTGGAGACCTAGTCATCTGCTTTATGTGACATTCGGAGGATGCAAACCTATAGGTTTCATCTAAATCCAGCTGGTTGCAAGGAGAACTAGGTTTTTCTTTCCCAAAGGGCTCTAAGAACAATTTCAAGAAAATAGTTTTGGTTCTTGAATTGGCCAAGATGATGATGATGATGATGATGATGATGCACAAAACCAGGACTTACTCATGACAGTCCCTTCAGGCCAGTGATAGTAAAAAGGGCTTTGCAACCAACAAAGGCATGACTTTTATCTCTTGCAAAACTGGGTTCTTCGGTTGCATTTTACACTGCCTTTAGGAGCTTTTAAACATTATTTTAATAGTTTGGATACTACTTAAAACTAGTTACTTTAGGTGTCAATTTCTTTCCTCCTCCTCCCAGAACGCCCTGACTGTACCTGTGGTGCAAGTAGTAGCAAGTTTTTACCTTGTTATTTGCTAGAGAAGGTAGTCTCAGAAGAAAGGAAGAGGAGGAGGAGGATCACACGGTCTAGTGCTGGCTTGTGTCTATTTTAAAAAGATCTGCCTGCCGGCCTGATCGATAGAGAAATGTAAAGAGACTCTGGAGGGAATGTGTGAGAAAGAAAAATGCGTAAAAGTGAGAAGAGCCCTCCAATTTGCCTTCCTGCTCCTGCCTTGAACTGGCTGGCCTCTTCTGCCTCTGTCCCTTCTATTCTTTGGTTTGAATACATTCAAGAGACCTACGGTTTCGGCTTCTTACAATCACTTTGACGTTGGGGAAGGCGACTTAAGAACTACTCACTGGGCATTATTTTGGAAGCTGCTTGTTACGGAGTCTCCTTTGCGGTCCCATGTCCACAGAGATGGAGCATCCATTCCTATGCGCTTGGACAGACCTCTCCAAGGTGATGCTGGAAACTGCTTTTTGGAGAGGGTTCAGTTCCCTGGACATCACCAGCAAAGAACGGACTTCGGGCCAGAGCCTGTGATAAGGGAAGCCCCTTTGGGAACAGCCAAAGGTGCCATTGCCTGCAAATGCCATTATGCCTTTTAAAACCACCCATTTAACTAGCAACCAATTAGCGAGTAACGCCATGAATTAAACCCTCACCTTCCCTACATTGACAACAACAGATTACTGGCCCAATCATCAATATTAAGAAATCATTACCTTTTTAAAAACCCTAACTTTCCAAGCTCTGATAACGGAAGGATTTCACAACCAGGTTTGAAAAGGCTAAGGACACTCTCCCTCTTGGCTGACTGCAACAAAACACACACAAGGGTTGTTCTCTGGTTGTTGTCCACCACATCTAGCATCTGAAACCCAGGATCTCGTCTTCCTTCTGGGTTTCTTCTTGCTGGGAAACCGGGCAGCCACCAAGACCTGGAAAGGGTCTGCAAGTCTCCATGGGAGGACCAAGATGGAGCTCCACTTCTTCTACTTCTCCACCTCTGGACATGTCCACTTTCCCTGTCTCTTTCCTCCTGGAAGGCTTGGGATCCTGCTGGTGTGACACGCGCATACATCACACGAGTTTACATGCGCACCCGTTTCCTTTTAGGCAGGGAGCAAGGGTGCTATTCCTTCCTAACCTGGTTGTTTCATGGACGAACCAGCGGCCCCATGAATCGCTGCGATGGGAAGAGGGACAGCATGAAGCTGCGCATCTGGGGTGTTCATTTCCACACTCCTGGTCCAGGATCTCAGCCGTAGATTTGAGCATTTCCAATAAAAGGCTAGGTTTGACTTGGAATATGAATTGACGGCAGACATTTTGGAACCAGAATATGGTTGGGGACTTGTTTGGCCACCTTCGCATTATTGGCCAAGGCTTGGCTCAATGGAATGAGGCACATTGAGGATCTGCCATTCATTTCCAGGATGCTTCTGAATGATGCTTTATGTTAACGGCACAGTTGCCTTGCTTTGTTTCTGGTGTTTTACTGAAGGTCCAGACATCATCCATTTGGAACCCTTCCATCTTGTCATCCGTCCCAAATTCAATTGAAGAGGGGAATAAAGAAATAGGTAAGAATGTTTGAAAATATTTGTGGGGGAAATGGTCAAAATTAGGGGTGTAATTCTTCACTAAGTTTCTTCAAGGAACGAGTCGTTTCAGCAAGAATTTTCTTCCTGTTGTGAGAAAGTCTCTGAAAACCAGACTGTTTTCGCAATTCAGAACATATTCTGCACAAAATTCGCACATGATTGCTTTATGCAGAAAACAGCATTTTCTATGCAGGAAAACAGCCTTTTGTGCAAAGAAAATAATGTTTCAATTGCTGTGCACAAGGCAGTTCTCTCTATAAAACAACTGTATGCAGATTGTATGACGAATTTACTCCTGAACTGTGGAGATTCCCATAAATGCAATATTCCTCTGGGAAAAACCTGTTTTTTAAAAACATTTTTAAATATTTTAAATATTCCTTGAGTATCAGAGAACTCTGATGAGAAGAAGTCAGCATCAATGAGAATCTTTATGGTTCAGGATTTATTCTGGAAAAGATTTCACACATCCCCCCCCCCTGCAGAAAATAGCATTTTCAGTGCAGAAATATTTTTTTCTGCACACACACGCACACAAAAATAATAGGTGCAAAAAAAGGTGTGAATTATGCACAGAGGAAATCCTGAACTGTGAATAATCTTTGAAAACTGAAGTTTTTGAAGACTTTCTTGCATCAGGAAGAAAATTGCAAAACATTCCCCAGTGCTGCCTTCCGGAGTGAAACCAGTGAGGATTTGCATCACTAGCATAAAGAGTAAAGGTGGAGGAACTTGCACGATGCCTTTCGACCGTTAGCACTGAATAAGGAGAGCGCCCCTTACTCCGTTTTCCTTCAAATGGCAGGCTATGGCAGTCTTTGGTCAATGGGACGGGGGGGGGATAACTCTAGACAACTAAGGGGCAATTCGGTAGGGGAGGGCTATGCTTTTCCAATTGCAATGCAATGACTCCTGCACCCACTTACCTGGGAGTACCCCACCCCCAAGACAGACAGACTTGGCTATTGAGTACCTGGGCAAAATACGTTTGCACTTCCAGTGCCATAAACATACTCTGAGATCCCCTCAAAATTCAGTTCTAACCCAGTCCAGCTGTCACTACTGGCCTCGGGGAGCCTTTGGTCCTGTTGCATGGAATGTCGCCCCCGTTGCCTCATGAAATCCTGAATTTTATCCACATCCCAAGACGAGGGTACTCTGCCGACCCATGCCATGTCAGGCTTTGCCATGGTTTCCTGTGATGTTCTCTCCCCCTTAAGGTCTAGGGCCTTGCAATGTCTGCGTAAGCTACCAGGAGCCAAAGGGCAGACGCAGTCAAAGAGTAACTGTTGTAAGGAGACAGCTCTGTCTCCCACAGAGCAAGGACCTGCCACCAAGTAGAGGAGGCACTGACATCTTCATGGGCTCCTCCTCTCTTCCCTTCCATGCCTCTTCCTTCCCCTTGATGGGCAACCCATCCTGCCCCGTCTAAAGGGGCTTCCATGGCATCTCCTCCTCCCATCCATCCCACCAGAAGGGAGACGGCATGTGGGGCACCCACATGAGGTGGGCAACCAGGTGAGACCTTCCTGGAGGAGCTTCCGGAGATGTGAGAGTTCAGAACAGCACTGAGGTAACAGGTCGCAGTTTTGCTCCTTCCAGAGAAGGCAGTGGCTTTGACAACGGATCCTCTTCCGGCCCTCCCTCCCCAACCCACCACCCAAAACCCCACGTCTGGCGGGAGCCAGTTCGGAGGCTGGCCCCACGCAAGGGCTCAGACCGAACGTCCTCTTGTTTATTGCCATACTTTAAAAGGAAGCCTTGGATTCGGGCCTTCGTGAGTCGTCTCCAGGTCACGTCGGTCTGCTCTCCCCTCCCGCCATGTTCGGTTTCTTCCAGTAGTTTGATATGTAAACATCAGACTTTGGGATGAGGAGGAGGAGGAGAATTTGGAAGCCGAAAGGCTTACCGTGTTGCTTCAACCTTCAATTTTAAAACCAGGTAGGTGAGGGTACATAATCCCAAACTGGAGACGACACAATCCTGGCTTCTGAGTTCTTGTCACACGATGACTGAAGTTGCATCCAAGGCCTTGTTTCTAAAAAGGAAACCCCAAGCTGGGCTCTTTCTCTCCTTCCGGGATATGGATGTGCCTTGTCTTCTTCTTCTCCTTCTTCCTCTCCCACCACCCATATCCCGCTAGCCCCCTCCCCGGTTGGCACCCCACATTCTGTTATGGGAACACGGGGGTCAGTCCCGTGTTGCAGGTCATGTTGTCCTTGCCGGGGAGTCTCCGGTCATTGAAGGTGTGCATGTTGATCACAGCGTCCGTCTTCACCATGACCGGGGGCTGGGGCTTGTGTTTCACACGCCGGTGGCAGGTGAGCGACAGCCGGATCTCGTCCGCCATGGCACTGCAGAAGGAGCGCTGGAAAGGAGATGGGAGGAAGAGGAGAAGGAAGAAGGAAGAAGGAAATGTCCGTTAGCCTTGGCAAGGATGCAGGCAGACTAGGAAAAGGATTCTGCTTGCAAACCTGGAGAGCTCCTTCTGCCAATCAAAGTCAAGAAAGACACTCATGGGTCTCTCTCAGTAGAAGGGCATCTTCCTATGTGGCTACTTGTTTAACTTTTCATGTACAGCCTTTCCATAGACTTTATTCAGTGTCACTGCCAACATAATTCAGATGGAGCTATGCCCAACAGCCCAGGTTGCTCAAGGAGGGTCTCATGGCATCCATGGAGTGGGGAGGAGATGTGGTTCACTGCGGAGACTGAGATATACTGGAGGTGAGGATATAATATAATCAGCCACCCTCTAATATCTGAAGGTTTATTGTTGCACTGAAAATGGAAAAGCATTTTCCACTGTTGCAAAGGGTAAGGCCCAAACCAATGGACTGGAATTACAAGACAGGAGATTTCAACTAAACTTTGGGAAGACCATCCTGACAGTCGGAGCTGTCAGAACATGGAACCAACTATCATGGAAGCTAATGTGACAAGACTTTTGCTGGAACTTGGTTGGATGTCTCTCAGAGAATTACTAGTGATGGATTCCTACAGATCAAGAGCCCTTCAATAATTCCAGATACCTGCAATCTCTTTTCAGACCTTACAAGGTAATTGCTTTTGAGTTTTTGGTTCATCCTAACTAGAGTAGACCCACTGAATCAGCCATGGAAGGGTGAGCCATTTTGTAGGCAAATCCCACAGATTCAACGGAGCTACTCTGTTTGGAACTAAGAATAGCATCCAGGGCCAGGGTCAATTTCTGATTTTAGGATTTTGACTATTGATTCCTGAGATTTGAAACATCCATGGCATGGATAAACAGGACCATATCTAACCTGGAGAAGAGAAGGGGGTGATATGTCAGAGCCATTTTTAACACCCGAAAGGCTGTCAAGTAGAAGATGGAGCCAGCTTGTTTTCTGCTACTCCAAAGACCAGGACCCAAACCAAATGGCCAGATAGGAGATTCCCCTTAAATACTAGGAATAACCTCCTGATGAGAGGAACCATTTGGCAATGGAACAGACTACCTTGGGAATCTCTTCCATTGGAAACGCATTAGATGGGGAGTCCTTTACCAATGGAGTAGCCTTCCACGACTCTATGACCGCGCAGCCCATACCTGTTCACGCTCTGCAGTTTTGCGCAGCTTGTAGATGAACTCCACCGTGGCTACGAAGATGGAGAGGACCAGGCCGGCTGCCAGGACAATGAAGAGCCCACCAATGTTCTGGATCCCAAGGGCGCTGGCCTCTTTGTTCTCCTCCTCGGGGCAGCCGTTGCTTCTCCACCATTTGTCCTTCATGGCGTGGAGCTTGGCCTCTTCCTGGAGCTGGAGGATGGCGATGGTGATCTTGTCTCGGTACGGGGAACCTGCGGGGAGGAGAAGGCGAAGAAGTCAAAGAAGTCAAGCATGGGACCCGGCGCTGTGCGTTCCTGTGTATCTGTGCCTTCAAGTTGCCTGTCACTTTGTGAATTTCCTAGGGCAAGGAATACTCAGAGATGGTTGTTTCCAGTTCCTGCCTCTGAAATATCACCTAAAGCACCTGGTATTCGGTGGTGGTCTCCCATCCAAGCGCTAACCAAGGCTGATGCTGCTTCAGAAAACTTCAGAAAGCTGAAATTCTGTGCACAGGGTCAGGATTTCTTTTACTCCCCACATTACTTTTAGTCGATGTTGGCTCCCAAATCTAGCTACAGTTAGGTTCAGAAAGTCTGTTTCATGGCTAGTAAACTCTATACATCGAGGTGGATTACAGGACTATTTTGGAGTAAAGGGTGTGTAAATGCTACATTGGGTAAAAACGCGGCAAGATCAGGGCTCTTGGAAAAGTGGGTTGGCTAAATGGCTTCCTCCTTATTGTCTTTGATTTACTAGAAAAAGGCTCTTCCTTGGGAACTAATTTATCCTTCCCTTTTTAATGGGTACGTTTTATATGGCTTTGCTTCTAGCAGGGGCAGCTTAATAGCAATTTATTTATTCGTGTATTTATTCAGACATACCTTGCCTATTCCTCAAAACTGGGACACGGCGAATCTTACAAATTGAAATAGTTTTTTAAAAAAAACCTACAAAAGAGCAACACTAAATGGAAATAAATTATTAACCATAATAAAACAGCTTAAAGCATAGACTTTAAATGGTAAAACACAGTTAAAAGCAAGACAATTAAAACAGTACAGCACCCTCTCGGAAACCCCTTATCACAACATCCTTCATTTTAAGGATACGTTTTTGTACACTTTCATCTACAGGTGTTTTTACCTTATTTCTCTTTTTATCTTGTAAGCTTTGAGTCCCATCTTCGGTGAATAAGCAGGGTGTAAATAAAACTACACAACACAATACAATCTTGGTGTTGGGTGTCTTCTTGTATCACAACACCAGGTCAAGAGCCCTTCAGTAATTCCAGATACCTGCAGTCTCTTTTCAGACTTTACAAGGTAATTGTTTTGGGGCTTTTGGTTCAGAGTAGACCCATTGAATCAGTCCTGGAATGGTGAGCCATTTTGTAGGAAAACACCACTGATTCAATGGAGCTACTCTATTTGGAACTAAGAATATCATCCAGACCTTCATTTTAAAAACCAATACATTTGTCACTCCATATTTGCTAGGGTTAGGGGCATAAGACCCCCATGAATATGGAAAAACAGCAAATCACAAAAACACCATGTTTTTACCTGAGAGAACACCTCTCTAGGAATCTCTGGGTCCTCCAGGGCAACTCTGTGGCCAGCATCCGACAGACACTGACCATAGAAATGCACTGGAGGAGCTACAAAAGCCTAGTAGAGTATCCTCTCTAGGAATCTCTAGGTCTTTCAGTGCAACTTTTAGTTAAAGTTAACCATAGAGTTGCACTGGAGGACCTGGATATTCCTAGAGAGAACATATTACTCAAATCCATGAATAATCAAATCCGCAAATATCAAAGTGGCAAATAAGGAGGGATGCGTGTATGCTGCTTCCATTTGTGGGACCCAAGCTGAGGATGGAGCATTGTCCCTAGAGCCTCCAGGCCACTGCTGGAGATCAATGGCTTATGGAGATGCATTTAGCTCCTCCCGCTGTCCCAGTCGCCCACCATTGTGCCTTCCTGCCCTCCCCAAGGTCTCTTTCTGGTCCTCACCCATCGGCGTGCCGATCCCGTAGCCTTTGGTGTCAATGAGCCCTCCGATCTGGGTCAGGTTGCAGTTCCTTTGGGTGATGTACTCGATGGTGGTGGACTCCATCAGCAGGGCATAGTCGGAGGTCAGCGTGCGCTGGATCCCTTCCTCGTTGTTCTTCACCAGAGCCGAGGGCTTGCTGCTCATGAAGGCCCACATCTTCTCAAACGTGGAGATTTTGGACTTCTGAAAGGACGGGCCGATGGAAAAGCAAAGAAAGGGAGGAGGAAAATGACCGGAGAATCGACAAGGCTGAGAAGTTCTCCTTCTCTCTCCATCTCTAGTCTGCCTGAAAGCACCACGGTGCCTCCTTCATCGTGGAACATTTATGGGTGGCACAAGTAGGACTGTTATGCCATAAGTACCAAGGGCACCAAAGGAAGGGGTCACCAAAGACCAACATCTGGCCAACCTCCTCTACAAACAGTTCCATCTTTTCTTTTCTCCCTATACTTCCTAATGACCTCCATACCATTTGTACTAGAAGACGACTAGACTGAGGCTGTTGTACTTTGGACATATCTTGAGAAGACATGTCTCACTAAAAAGGATAATGATGCTTGGAAAGATAGGAGGCAACAGGGAAAGAGGGAGGTTGCATGACAGATGGACGGACTCCATCAAGGAAACCACGGCTGGAGCAACGTGATAAAAGTATTTAGAAAACGAACGGGACACTTTACTGCAAACTCGATAAAAGTTTGAATAATCTAGGTCCAAAAACAACGGAAGGGCAGAGGCCCCGTAGACTAAAGCTAGTTACCATAACATTTAATATATTAAATGATGAGAAGATTCCCTTTGTGGATACAGTGTTATCATCACAAATTAATGACTATATTGTATAATTGAAGAAATATGTACCAGTGTAAGGCGAGACTTGCTAGTACAATCTTTTTAGTCTTCATTTTAGATTCGCTACTTCTTTTTTCTTAGTATAATATGACAAACCAATGGAGGAAAATGGGTTACTGAATTTACAGGTAGTTGTTTTGAGTACATGCCGAATAACGTTCAAGAATATACCGGAAACAGGAGTTAAGATTAATGACATTGCTCTTGTTCATGTATTCTCAACACAAATGTTGTTGTCCTATATGTTTAATATGTAGGTTTACATGTTTTAACTGTTAATGTCTTATATGCGTGTTATATGTATTGTTTAATGGATTTGTATTTGAAATTCTAAATTAATAAAACCAATCAATCAATAAGAAATAAGAAAGGAAACCACGGCTGATCTGGGGAGGATTATGGGTGACCAAGGGGGCTCTTGGAAGGCTGTCAATCACAGACGTCACAGCTGAGTTTGACAGCAAAATACAACAGCAAAGCTAACTTGACAAGCCTGGTGACGCTGATGATCAAGTGTGCGAATCTGTTCACCCCAACAGACAAACATTTTCAATTATAGCATCGATGTTCAAATAGAAGAATGAATATTCATTTTTATGGAGCAGCCTCAGGGTAAACGTCTACACAAATTAATTATTGAATGTTTTAATAAATAATAATATTCTTAATGATTCTCCCGAGTATATGTTTCGATGGGATTTTTTTTTAAAATCTCTCGTTCTCCAACCTCTTAGAATTGTTGGTTTAAAAGAATAATGATAAAAGCTGCCTTTTGAAAGAGACAGGGAGGGGATCGATGCTGGACAGAGGAAAAATCATGCACCGTCTCACGGTCCGCATGCGACGTCTCGTCAGACCATAGAGCTGAGAAAATAGCCCTGGTGACCCTTCAACTACCCTATCTCTTGCAAAAAGATGGGTTTTTGGGAAGGAAGAGTGCCATATCTGCATGTCGCTTAGGGTGATTTGGGAATTGGCTGCCAAAAGGTGTTTCCTGAGTGAAGTCGAAGGCTTTCATGGCCAGCATCCATAAATTTTTGTGGGTTTTTTAGGCTATGTGGCCATGTTCTAGAAGAGTTTATTCCTGACATTTTGCCAGCATCTGTGGCTTTGGCATCTTCAGACGCATCTGAAGATGCCAAAGCCACAGATGCTGGCGAAACATCTGGAACAAACTCTTCTAGAATAAGGCCACATAGCCCCCAAAAACCCACAAAAATCTATGTTTTGTGAGTGCTGAGAAATCCATTAATAATCAGAATCTTCACCATTCAGGACTTACTCTTCCATGTGTTTCTTTTGCACAGAAAGCAGCCTATTTTTGCAGCATTTTCTGTGCAGAAAAGTATTTGCTGCATTCTGTGCAAATTTTGCGCAGAAGTAGTCTCAAACCGCAAATAAACCTTCCAAAAACCACATCAAGAAGAAAAGCATGGAAGACACCTCCAAAAATCTGAAGCTACATCATCTTTGCTCAGTCCCTTCTTGATGCCGAATGTCCAAGCTCTGAACACCTAAACGTTGGTGTATATGTGTGTGTACCATGAACGGTGTGATGTTTTCATTGTCATAAAAAGTCATTTACGGTCCAGTGGGGTGAGGGGGGGGGAAGCATCTCCAATTAGGTCTAGGCTTTGATTACCTGCAAATTAAACTCCCACTTTCTTATAGCCACAACGGCTCAGAGAAGGGATCTTCCTCCTTTTCCCCCTTTAATAACCATATTAGTTGTCAAATGTCCACTGTAATTGCTTGCCATTAAAAGCGAACAGTCAATAATACAGCAGGCAATTAACAGCATCGGCTTTTGAAGTTAATCAGGTATCTGTCATGTATTGATTTAAGTGCCAAGCGGCGATTTGAAAAAAGAAAATCAAACAGAAGATTTATTGAGAGGCTGCACCCCTTTGTTACATAATGATTGGATGTTATAAACATACTCTGGGGTTGGTTTTTTTTTTAATTTTACTTTCTTCCTTTTTCTGCAAGTGAATAGCAGTATAAATGGGTTGTTTTGTTCAAATTAATAGAAGCGTCTTGCAATAAGCAGCCGTTTCATAGGCAGTCCATCTGCTAATTTTGGCATCCGTTCCCCCTTTGGTGGCAAATAGACCCTCAGCGCAGGTTGCCAGGAAACCCTGCTGCAAGTGTAAAATTCGTTCCTTTGCAAAACACCACTCTTGCATTGAGAAGCCTGACAACCTTCAAGCATAGCATCATTTCACGGAGCGAGAAATGCACAGGCCAGGGCCGTCGGCAGAAATCTGGCCAAAAAAGACACTCCACCCAACGGGGAATCTCTAGCATTGCCCTTAAACTAGTCACTTCCTACACCGTCTCTTTTCTCGGGGTGGAGAAAGATGTCCTGGTTATCTCTAAAAAGACAAGGCGCCTGGAGAAATCTAGGCCAGCTCTTACTGTGGGCTCCGCTTATGTTGGTCAGCAAAGCGTCCAAAGGAGTAGGACCCTCCATAGAGAAAGCCCTGTCTCCGGTGCTGGATCATCTAACCAGCCTGGATAGGCCACTGAAGAGGATCTGCATGGTCTTTTGTGGGATCTGGCAGCCCTTCAAGGTGGACATGAGTCAACAGTGCGATGCGGCAGTTAAAAAGGTCAATGCTATTTTAGGCTGCATCAATAGAAGTATTGTGTCTAGATCCAGGGAAGTAATAGTGCCACTCTATTCTGCCTTGGTCAGGCCCCACCTGGAATACTGTGTCCAGTTCTGGGCAACACAATTCAAAAAGGATGTGGAGAAACTGGAGCGGGTCCAAAGGAGGGCAACTAAGATGGTGAAGGGTCTGGAAACCCTGCCCTATGAGGAACGACTTAGTTAGCTGGGGATGTTTAGCCCAGAGAAGAGAAGGTTAAGAGGCGATATGATAGCCCTGTTTAAGTATCTGAAGGGATGTCACATTGAGGAGGGAGCAAGCTTGTTTTCTGCTGCTTCAGAGAACAGGACCCGGAACAATGGATGCAAGCTCCAGGAAAAGATATTCCACCTCAACATTAGGAGGAACCTCCTGACAGTAAGAGCTGTTTGACAGTGGAAGACACTTCCTTGGAGATGGTGGTGGAGTCTCCTTCTTTGGAGGTCTTTAAACAGAGACTAGATGGCCATCTGTCGATGGGGATGCTTTGGTGGAGAGTTCCTGCATGGCAGAAGAAGGGGGTTGGACTGGATGGTCCTTCTTTGGGTCTCTTCCAGGTCTAAGATTCTATGATTCTATTATTCAGCTCACCTGGACCCAAACTGCTAAGGCTTTGAAGTTCAAAACCATGGGCATATTTAGGATTTGTCTGCACTGGCTAGGATTCTCCAGGGGTAGCCCAGAGTATGCTGGCCCCATACCTGCCCCCATTACCTCTCCCTCCATTTCCATATGACAGGGGCTGTCTGCAGGGTTATCTCAAAGGTGCTTATGGGGCCAGCATGGGTCACTCAGAGCAAGGCATGGTCACCCGCTGGGCACTTCATGCTGACCTCAGAGTGACCGACCTGCAGTGGCAGCGGACATCCCAGGATACCCAAGCAAACAGCTTTCCAAGGACAAGTTCTGGATCTTTCTGGGAGATCTGGATCAACAGGGAAGTTTAAAAATCTGTATTAATGTTGTTATTCCCTAGTTTTGATGTGGAACATAATGGGGGTCATCCGGACTGACCGCACTGGAACCAAGTCTTGGCACATGCGTGGTCCAAATAGGATGATGCCAGATTGAGAGAGGGGTAGGCTTTTGGCCTTAGAAGACAAGACCATAGTCAGGCCTTGGGACCCCTTCTACACACCTTGGGCCCAGGTAAATTGTCCTGTCTGCCCCCTCTTCCGTCGTCTCTGGGAATAATACAGCAAAATTAAGGAAGGGATTTCATTTAGGAAGTAAAAGGAGAAGGAGGATGATGATGATTACAACGACGACGACAACAACAACAACAACAACAGGATATTATTGGTGATGATGATCAATGATGATGATGATGATATCTCATCATCATCATCATCGAACAACCAGACATCACACACAGATAATAATTTAATTCAAATAAATACTGCATTTTCTTTTTCCTAGCCATGAAGGAAAGGAAGATGGATGGATTGCCTGAAGACAATGCAACACACCCAACCATCAAGAAACCCAGGAAACCAAAACAACAGTAAGTGTCTGATCATGAATAAAAGATAGATTTTTTTCCCCCGCCACTGAAGGAGCGAGCCTGAAAAATGCCTGAAGATACTTGAGAAGGATAAAGAGAAGTTTTTTGATGAACAAAGGAGGAGAGAAAGGAATGGGACCTGAAGGTAAGACCACCTCCTCCTTCACCACCCAAGGCCACAACCCAATACTGAAAATTTTAATACACTTCCCTCTTGCTATAGAACAACTTAGCAACTGAAAGGAATTCTCTCTGTGTGTGCGTATACAATAGAGAAATTCTCCATAAAATAAATGATAGGAGAGCCTCTGGTAAGATGTGTCCTTGGATTAGAAGGTGGACCTTTCGCTCAACCCCTCTTCCATCTCCTCCTTCAACATGGAGCCATTTGCAGAAATGAAAAATGACAAGATGCTAATCTCCTTGGCCATGATTTTGGAATCTGAATCCCACATGAAGTATTGCCCAGTTCAGTTCCCTTTGGAGGGGAGCCAACTTTGCCCCAGGAAGCACCAAAAGAGGACAAATTTGGCTTCACCTTTGTCCAAATCCAAAGCATGGCCCTCCTTCACAGACCCTGGAAAGTACTCAAGTGCGTGTCCCTCATCTCTTTGCACCATGATAAGTCTCATGAAGATGTATAACAACACTTTCCCAACTGTGAGGGCAAAATGCAGTGGCCATCCCATTTTGGGGTGTGTGTCTTTGGGACCATCGATCACAACCTACACTCATTTACAATTTGCTTCTGAATCAGTTCAAGATATTGGTCCAATCCCCTACCAGGCAGAAAGAGATGATGATGATGATGATGATGATGATGATAGTATATTTATAGCCCGTCTTTTCCCAAAGGAATCAAGGCAGGTTACAAAGAGATCGCTAAAGAACTCCTGGAAGACAGCCATCCAAAACTCTGTTTTAAAGCCTTCCAAGAAGGAAAGTCCATTACACTCCATATTCTACTCTCAAACAGCTCTTAATGGTCAAAAACCTCTTCCCAATGTTTAGGTGGAATCTATTCTCTTGCAACTGGAACCCGTTGCTTCATATCCTACCCTTCGGAGCAGTGAAAATAGGCTTGTTCCATCTCTTGCATCAGTGATTCTATCATATATGGGTGAGATATTCCTCCTCCAATGTGCCAATGAACCACCATTAAATTTGTGCGCAAGCGATACAATAGTTTTTGTCTTCCGTGAAAAAGGACCAGGAGCCAACGGCCAGCCGTGGTCCAGGGACCACATCACTTGACCCTGGACTATTCTTTATGACATCCCTCAAGGAATATAAAGATGTTGGAGACGATAGAAATGGATAAACTGACACAAATCCTAAGGAATAAATCAACTGAAAGATTTGAGAACGGTCGGCAATTGGTTTTTGAACATATGAAGGAGCGACGGGGAAGTGTAACTGCAATACATCAAGAATATGATTAGGACTTAGGAATACTAGGAAACAAAATGACAAACTCAGATATGTATTTGCAGCGAGACGAAGGTTAAAGGAACAAATAAAAGATTATAGTTTAATACGGTTGAGAATATGAAACCAGAAGGTTTATTGGAAAGGTGCTTTGTAAAAGGGATACAAGGAAAGTGGAAAGATGTTAGAGGAAGGAGGTTTTGACGGCGCAAAAGGAAATGGAAGACTGAATAAATATTGTTAGAGATAGGTGAATGTTAGCTAGGTGAAGAGGAGTAGATATGTAGTAGAAGGTAGGAGTAAGTGTAGAAGGTTTGAGTAGGGCCTAAGAATGTATGAAGTTGTGAGAAACTGGGAGGGAAATAAGGGAAAGACAGGATAATAAAGAAGTAAGAAAGTAAAAGAATGGAAGTGAAAGAAGGTTCGAGTGTGGTCATATGTATGTGAAATGGATTGATATGGTTGTATTGGTTGAGTGATTCCTTTTGTTTGATTAACTGATGGACTGACTGTTTGAATTAAATATATATATATATATATATATATATTAAAGATGGTTGTCACCATCATGTCACCTCTCAGCCTCCAGCTCCCAAAAGCTGCTCCCCAAAAGGCTTCATTTCCAAACCGTTGGTCATCTTGGCCACCTTTCTCTGGACAATATGTCCAAGTCCTTCTTTTTAAAAACGCTGCCCAGAACCGGACAAAATTCAGGGTGATGGGCAGGGAAAAAAAGGATGGGATGCAAGGATAGCCGACAGTCTTGCTTTTAATTTTAAATAATTTCTGACTTCCCAGGGAGGATTGTGCTTCTTCCCTTTGTCTCCTCCCGCAGCCTCGCAATCTGTCTCTCAGCTATTGCTCCGTATGGAAAGAAAGCGAAGCAGCCCTTCTTTGGTTTGTCGCACAACCAGTTTTCCAAAGTATGTGAAAAGGGGGTGCGTATGTTGGTTGTCTTCCCTCCCGCTTAACGTTCATTTCTCAAATTTAATTGGCAAAGATGGATATGGTTTCTGAAAGAGGGGATAATCCCTTGGCAAGACACAAGCCTACACACTCCCACACACAAGGACACACACACACACAATCACAATCGCAGACTTCCTCCCATTCACCCTGAAAGGCATTTTTAAAGCCCCGTCGAAGTCTCTTAATTAATTTCCAAATCTTAAACAGCATTGTGTAAGGAGAAGGAAAAAATGTTAAAGAGGGAGGAAGGAATATAGTATCTTAGATGCCTCAATTAATTTAATTCCTTTTCAGATTGTGGGAATTAGCACAAGCCCTTTTTGGGATGGTTTGGTGGGTAAAGAATAGGGTTGGCAAGATCCACTGATAATGACAACAATGACAATGTTGATGATGAGTGTATCATCATCATCATCATCATCATCATTATCATCATCTTCATCTTCATCCCACCCTTTTCACACTTTTGGGCTTAAGCCAGCTTTGTTGTTGTTGTCATGTGCCTCCAAGTTGTTTCCGATTTATGGCGACCCTAAGATAAACCTATCATTGGGTTTTCTTGGCAAGATTTCTTCAGAGGAGGCTTGCCGCTGCCATCCTCTGAGGCTGAGAGAGTGTGACCTGGCCAAGGGCACCCGATGCGTTTTTATGCTTGAGCTGGGAATTGAACCCTGGTCTTCTTACTACAGGTTTAAAAACAGTTTAAAAGTCACAAAATATACAAGCTAAAAAGGGATTAGACTATATTAAAAATTAAAACTAGGTTTTAAAAAACTTGCTGGAATTTTATATGTACATAATCATTTATGTATTTTATATGTACACAATCATTTAATTGTGTAACTTTATGCACAGTTAGCTAAGTAGCAGATAAGACCCTGTTACTGAATTGTGAAGATGGGTATTGGGACACCAGCATGATTGCCCAATGTATATTCATATCAATGCACCTCAGTGTGTGATGTGCATTGGTGTGCAGTGTGCATCAATACGCAATGCATACCAGTGTGCGATGTGCACCACCATACAATGTGCATTGGTGTGCCATGCACATTGGTGTGAGATGCATATTGGTGCATGATGTACCATGCACATTGTGCACTGTACATTGGTGCACAATGCGCATTGGCCACTTTGCTGGCTCTGCTCTATAGCAACGTAACAGCAGCCCTCTATTACAAAACTGACCCAGCAGAAATAAGTCCACTTACAAAGCTGCGAGTCTCCAACAGGATTCTGGCTATCAACCAGAACAACAACAAAACCTGTGCCTCTTGCACAGCTAGACAATGACAAGCAATGTAGTGAATGTGGGTGCAGTCTCCGGCTGCCACACAATTGCTCCCCTGGAACAGCTCTGACTAAGGTTCTTTTGCGCTACACATCAAGCGCCAATATGCACCTCACACTGATGTGCACTGCATACCAACGCACATTGCAGAGTGGTGCACATCGCATACTGGTATGCATTGTGTGTTGATGCACATCGCACACAAATGCAGATCACACACTGATGTGCATTGGTCCCAATATATATAGGGCTCTTCCCCAAAGGAGATATGGGAGACCCTCTCCCATTTCCAAGGAAAGGGAAAGGATGGGGAGGTGCAGCCATCTCCGAGCTCCCAGGTTTCCCCTCCAAGGTCTTGCCATGATTAATGCTCCTACAACCCACCAAGGACCTCTTTCCGCCTCTGCCCAGAGACCAGGATCGAACGCCGTCCAACCTCACCTTGAAGAAGGTCATGGTGGCCCCATCCTTCACGGCGCCGTACTCAATTTTGGTTTGCTTGGCCAAGTCGTCGGCCGAGTCGATGGGGGACTCCATCCTCTCGACGGTCAAGAAGGCGGCCAGGTTCGCCGTGTAGGAAGAGATGATGATGAGGGTGAAAAACCACCAGATCCCTCCAATGATGCGCGTGGAGAGTGCCTTTGGCATCAGCTCAGAACCTGGGAAAGAAAATCAGGGTTGGGGAGGAGGAAAAAGAGAAAGAGGCGGAGAGGAAAACAACGTGAATCACTTCCACTTTAAAAGTCAAGACCCACATCTTGCTCACGGGTGGACTATAAAAACTCTTGCAGACAATGCAAAGCCATTTTTAAAGCATGCAAATTGGCCAGGCAGCGGTGCATGGGGAAAATATTTGCAATTCCTTTCTTGGACTCGGCGGTGCACCGGGAAGTCCCACCCGATTCCCGCTGACCTTGGGCACAGACAGCAATTTATGGGGAACTTTCAAGCCGCGGTAATTAACTAAGCGGCTTTTATGCGGCTTAAATAGCAAGCCCGTTTGTGAACCTTTACGAGTGTTTTGTTCTACCGTTTAAAATTAAAAAGGGCACTCCTTTTATACAGATTGTTTTTCAAAAGGGCTCACTCTAGGGAAATTCTTCAAATATACAAGCGTGTGCGCGTTTGCGTTTTAAGTACCCAATCGCACGGAAGAGAAACGATCAAGGCTCCAAATAGCAGCTGGAGAGAAGGAAATATCATTTTAGCAAAAGGTGTTGCAGGCCTACAATGACTTTGAGCCGACAGCAAGGAAGGTCATTAAGGACCACTTGGGTTTCTTACAATAAGAATTGCTGGGGCTGAATTAAAATACAGGAGGAGATGCATCTGGGAGCTACTCTCAGCTAAGGACGGGAAGAATGTTCACAAAAATATTTCGTCCTTGGTTGAAAAGGTGTCTTTTGACACACTGGGCCACCCCATGAAAGAAATGGCTACTATGAGAAAGAGTGGGTGGGTTGGATTTTTTTGGATTTTAAAAAAACTAGCATTTTGCACAAAAAACAACCCATCTTCTGCAAAATGAGCATTTCCTCAGCAGAACTGCTTTTGCACCAAAGAACAGGTTTTCTATGCAAATGGTTTTTTCACTAAAAAGTTATATATTTTTTTCAAAAAGAAAAAAAAAGAAATCATAGAAAAATGCACAAAAAACCCTCTTTGTAATCCTGGGAAAGGATGTAATTTTCATATAGAATATGTATGAATATGCAAATCACTTTCCTAGAAATCTCCTCATCGGGATTTCCGTAAACCCATTTTCTAAATCTTTTGGGGATGTTTTCAAATACGCCTGAACATGCCTCTGGTGACACAGAAAAGAAAGCTCCTCTCACGGAGTTGGAAATGGAGTTGGCCACGTCCGCAGCGTTGCTGGTTTCCCAAATTCCAGGAATGCCAACCACCAAACCACCCCTAAGTTCTACCTGGAACCTTTTTGAGCCTAATATATGGTCTTCTTGGGATAGCTGATGAATCCGCTGCTGGGAGGGCAGTAAATCCATTCCCATTTTATGGCTGTTCCAGGTCACAAGGGACCGTTCGGGAACTGGCCACTCTCATCCATACAATCTGGAGCAGCTTCAAGACAGGAATGCCTAGTAGACCCATAGTTGTGGGGATTATTATTATTAATCTGTTTATTTATATCCCGCCTCTCCCATTTTGAGGGTCGAGGCGGGTAACAGCAAAATTCGAATACAAATTATATAATTAATCCTAAAAACATTCCTTTAATCTCCCCAATCCTGCCACCTTCACATATAAATCATAACAATAACATTATTTAAAACAATTAAAACAGGAGTGGCATTGGGGGAAGGCTGGTTTGGACGGACAATAGTTCTGTTCTATTAGGAGGTCAGTCTGGGAAGGCCTGCCGAAAGAGATCCGCTTTTATAGCCTTTTTAAAGGCGTCGAGAGATGTGATAAGGCGGATCTCCTCTGGCAGGTCATTCCAAATTTTTGGAGCAGCTGTTGAAAAGGTCCTCAGGGAAGTCGCGACCAATCTAGTTTCCTTTGGCTGCAATAAATTCTTCCCAGAGGATCCGATTCCTCTCTTGGCTTCATGATTGCTCCTCTTGGAGCCGCCTGAGAAGAATAGGAACTGTCCTGGGGCTGAATCTCCATCAGAAAGAACAGGATCCAGCTCCTGGAGCAGGAGATGGAAGAGCAGCTTTAAAACCCAGCCTGCATTCACTGAAGGCATGTTGTGGCGCATCTGGATTATTATTATTTTTGCACAGAAAACAGCAACTCCTGCACAGAATGCAGAAACCGCAGTGCACTTTGGGAACGAGCCACACACCATTTTTCTATGCAAAATTTCGAACTGCAAAGATCTTCGTCAGTCCAGGATACTCCTTGATCACGGTTCCCTAACTCTTATTAAACCACTATTCCTTCTGGGATTGAAATATCTGCAAACACTTCTTTCCAACCTTCCCCTCCAGCAAGAGGCCCTCCATCTGTTTCTGTGGCCTCTCAAGAGCCTTCTGCCCTGGCTCTTGCCATGAAGGGATCCTGAGCAAATCCAGAAGCAGAGGAACTCTGGGGTGATACAGAATTAGCAGGCTGAGGCTGCATCCACACTGGAGAACTAACCCGGTTTGGCACCGCTTTTCAGTATCCTGGCTCAAGGCTATGGGATTCTGGGAGTCGGAGTTTGTTGTGGGGTCCCACAACAAACTCCGACTCCCAGAATTCCATAGCCTTGAGCCAGGATACTGAAAAGCGGTGCCAAACTGAGTTAGCTCTCCAATGTGGATGCAGCCTGAGTTGCAAGCAAGGCAATGAGCTTAGCTCCTGGTGTCCCCAGGGCTGTGTATAAAGCTGTCAGAGGGGAAAGAAGAGAGAGAAGGAGAAAGATAGAGAATGAATGAGAGAGAGAAAGAGAAGGCACCTAAAAGGCCTCTGCAGCCGAGGAGAGACAAAAGCCGCTCTTGACAAGCCCTCCTGTAATTGTTAAGAGACAAACTCCGTCGTTTCAAAACCAATGTCTTTGCTTGTCAAAGTGCGATGACAGAAACTCCCTTGCACTTGCTCAGCCGCCTCTCGACAAAGAGGGGAAGGAGGCACAACATTATTTTGTCTTGCGCCAAAGGTTTGTGGTTCCTTATCTTACACCTGTCAAGAAGGGAAAGACACGCCATGCATGTGCAGGTACATACCCAACCAAAGCGGGACACGAAGGCGGCGGGTCTTTTTTACTACTTCCAGAGATGGCGAAATGGGTTTGCGTGTCTAAGGGAAAGGGTTTGTACCTTGTTGCATCAGGGATCCCATTCCGAACCAGAAGCTGTTGAGGAGGGTGAAGTTGTTCTCCACGATGTCGGACCCTGGGTTGCAAGGGTGGGCATCGTACCACTCGTAAGGGCTGAACCTGCGCACGGAAAGAGGGCAGAGGAGCGACTCATTAAACCAGTTGGGAATCTTAACATGAAGGTGAGAAAGGGGCAAAAAAAAATAATAATCCTACATTGTGCTTGCGCAGAATAAATTTACACTCATGCAGTTACTTGGGAGTTGGTCTGCACCATCCTTCTGCTGGATATGGCCATTGTGCAACCGATGATCATGGAAAGAGAGCGGAGGAGCAACTCTGTAAACCAGATGAGAATCTGAACACATGGGATGAAGGTGATAAAGGGGCAAAAATCCTATGTTGTGCTTACATAGAATGCAGCGTGCCCGCATTATACGCAGGTGTGCCACATGCTGCTTCCAGCATATGCTGGAAGCCATGCCAGAAATATATCTCCTGCACCCGGGAAGAAGTAATGGGGCATGCACTGTGGGCACTAGCCCCGTTATTTCTAATGGGGCTTGAGTTTATGCATTTTTTCCCTTACGCAGGGGGGTCCGGAATGGATCCCCACATAAGGGAAGGGCACACTGTAAATCTACACTCATGGAGTAACATGAGGGTTGGGCTGCACCATCCTTCTGCTGAATATGGCCATTGTGCAACCGATGATCTATCTCAGTGGTTCTCACCCTGTGGGTCGTGACCCCCTTTGGGGGTCAAATGACCCTTTTACAGAGGTCGCCTAAGACCGAGACTAAAATAATTTTATGGCTGGGGGTCACCACAACGTGAGGAACTGTGTTAAAGGGTCACAGCATTAGGAAGGTTGAGAACCACTGGTCTGCCTCCTCCTTGTCCCCATGCGCAATGGGGCAATCATGCACAGCGGGAGCCTTTGCAATCCCAGGGAATCAAGTGGGACATCGGAGGCACTGAGCAATAGCTACGCAGCATCTACAAATGTGCCTCTGCATGCCTTGAAACCAATTAGTTTGTCCCATCTAGACTAGGCCCATTCCATCAATGTGTCTGCTTCTCCTCCCCTTCTCCAATCTCCAAAGTGGGGTCCAAAGCGATCCCTGTCCAGCTTTTTCTCTCCCTGGCTGGAATCCTATTCGTTGCATGTTGAAAAATTCCCTTGCGCTTGTTGTGGTCCTCTTTTTTGGCCCTTGCGCAGTGAAATGTAATCAGCTTGTGGTTGTGTAAAAAGAGTTCCCCAAAGCTCACTGTTTCACATGGTCCTCTTGCTAGACTCAAGTAGAGTAGACCCATTCAGGAAACTGAATTTTCCTATATATTGATTCACCACTGAGTGAATGGATCGCCTCTCACTGGGACCAACCCACAGAACTGCAGCCCTGCTGTTTCCAATCTTGGATAGCCCATGCCTCCTTGTCAGTGCCATCATCGGTGTCCTACTAATGGATCACCAGGATTGCAGAAACAGCCTCCATGCATTATTCCCCAAGGGGCTTGCAAGCACTTGGCGGAGGGCTCTTTAGAAAGGTGCACAAGGGGCTAGTAAAAGTGCACAAGGGGCTACCGAATGCCTTCCTTCTGGGCATCCCAGGGGCCTTGAAATAAAAATGCATGGGTGCAACCTTGCTGCAAGAACGTCTCATTTTGCTTTCTTCTTTTTTCTTCTACTGTTCCAAAGCTCCCCTCCCAGGACAGAGAAGAAGGGAGGGATACAGAGAAAGAGAAAGAAAGAAAGAAAGAAAGAAAGAAAGAAAGAAAGAAAAAGAAAGCACTGAGTGTGACTTTCAAGTTTGTGGAAGGAAGGCAAAGGCAAGGAAGAGGTCATCTCAAGAGAGCGAAGAGAGGCTCCTTCCTCCGGCATCACTGCCGCTCCGGTATCCAAAGGTCCTGCATTTTGCAAGATGACTAAATTAAATTAAATGCAGCATAATTAGCGTGATTGCTCTGGAACCAAACAAATTAATTATCCTCCCTGCTTCTCCCTCCAGAAATCCCCAAAGCTTTCTAACAGCCCTGTCTTTTCCAGGCCACAGCCAGCCTGCAAGAGGAACTAAGATCGTATGGTGTGGGGTGGAATAAAAACGTTGCAATAAATGGGGGAGGAAGGGGAGGGAGCTTTGATATATTTTATCAATTCCACTCATTCTGTCTCTTCGTATTGTCAGCTGTCACTGTCATGAACATATTTTATTGTTTGCATTGCTACTTGGTTATTTTTAATTGCATGGATATTATTATTATTATTATTAAATAAATGTTTTAATTTTGCCCCAGCTCTCTGTCAGAAAGACAATTGAGGTGGCTTACAATTAAAAGAATCCATACAATACACAATATCCCAATTGTTCCCTCCCTCTCCCCTAAAGCATCAATTAAACACATTAACCATCAAAATAATCCATTAAAATGATCAGAGATGGGCGACTGAGGCTACAGAATAATCAATGAGATGGTGGGTTCAGTGGGTGGCTGGGTTTGCTATTCAAGAACTTTATTATTATTATTATTATTATTATTATTATTATTATTTAAAAAATGAAACAAATTTTAAAAAAAGGTTTCCAAATGCAATGCTTGGCACTTAAGTAGAGCAGACGTCAAGCTCTTTCATTACAAAAAGGAAAGGGCCAGGTTGGTTTTGTCCAGGAAAGTTTTTGATGAAACGGATGCAGTGGAGCTGATTCAAGCCGGGCATCCAACTCCCAGAACTGCTCAAATGCAAAACCTCAGGCCCGTGCATGTCCCTGTATGTGTGTGTTTATATATATATATATTAAACCCTAGGATGCGGTCCTGAGCAGGCTGCCATTAAGCCTCATCCCCGACTTCATTGCCTTGGCTGCGACTACAAAGCCATGGCAAGCAAAGGGGCCCACCTGGAAGACTTCATTCACTGCCTCTAACCTGGATGACATTTGGTGGAATCAGCAGCAGCAGCAGCAGCTACATCCACCGGCTTCAAAGCCTTCATAGACACTCTGATGGATCAAACAAAAAACCCATTTCTGGTCTCCAAACAGCCACGGGGCTGGTTTGAAACATCAGACGGTGACCTACGAGGGAGCCGAGAGAGGCCATTACATGGCAGGGAAGGGGGACTTGGGCACGTTTCAAGGGGCATTTGCCCCTTTGAATTAAGCCGTGCCCATTTTGGCAACATTTCCCTCTCAAACTAAAAATCCTGGAGCCTGGAGAAGGTCAAGAGCGTTGGGGGAAACGCTCCCTGTTAGACCGGGATCATTTTCCGTCTCCTTCTTGTCACATCCCGGAGCCCTTTGTGCATCTGTGTTTCCCCAACGCAACCTTTGCGCAACCTTCATTAGGCAGAAAGGTCAGGCGTTGCTGAGAAAGAGAAGCAGGTTGCACATGAAAGGCAGGAAAGGAGATCGTTTTTTGCCAGAGAGGCAGCCATTATGGGACTGTTAATTGGAAACAGGCCCAAGGGAAAAGCATCCTTTGTGAGTCCTCAAGCTTGGGGTGCGGTGAGGGTCGGGGAAAAAAGATCCATGGCTTAGAGGTTATTTGGTGTGGCAATTTGTACAAATAACATTCTCCAAAAAGAAAAGAAAAAGGTAATATCCACAAAAGTGAATGGAAAGACAAGGGGTGAAATTAAATAGAAAGATGAAAAGGATGGATCTGTTCTCTTTGTTCGTGGCAATGCAGAATGCAAACAGAGCCACTGCTGCTGTAAAACTGACTGCAATCCCACCTTCATCTCTGCAAAAAGGGTTTCAAAGATGCTGTATCGCTTCCAAAAAATTGGGGAATGGGAGGCTCTGAATGCTGTCTTTGGAGCCTTTGACCACAAGTAACATAAGTACATGCAGAGGAATCACACTGGCGCCTTCTTTGTGCCTCGGTTCCCCGACAGAAGCAATTGGGCATTTTGGGTCTGATGCAGAATATCCCGATTCAGTTCAAGGTTGTGGAAGTGAAGTTGCACTTGCAGTGCCTTTGTGCATGAAGCATGATTCCTCTGCATGTACTTATGTGGACTTACGTGGACATCCTTGGGATACATATGCAGATGGAAAGCGCAAGTGGATTTGATTGTGCATTCAGCCACACATTTCCATTGCCACCCAACACAAAGATGTAACTCCAAATGCAGTGATTCTCACATGATCTTGGCCAATTAATATTTCTTTTGAATGTGTACGGGTGTGTTTATGTACTTTTTATAACCCACCTTGATCCTTTTGGAAAGGCGGGATATAAATAAAATCTATTATTCTTAATTTTGTTGCTCGTGACTCACTTGGGCCGGTCTCTTGCATTGGGGCCTCTCTTGCAGGATGAGGCCTCTGTTCCTCGGATGCAGGGCTGACTCTGCTCAAAGTTGGTTGACGTGTTTCCAAAACTTCCCTCCTTTGAAAGCCTGCGCTTTGTAGCCGCCCCAGATGCGTTAGGAGTAAACAAAGAGCCAGGCTGCTCCCTGCGGAGCCCATTTGGACCAGGGCATTACACGGAATTAGGGTATTAGGCACTAAGCTCAGGTAATCACCTCCAAATGCCGCAAGGGCCCCAGGGAGCCAAGCAAAGGGACGCCGCCGCCAGCCGAACGTCGTATGGGGCTAATGGGGGGTCATGCTATTGCTGCTGTTCTGCTCGGTTTCTCTCCGCCTTTCAGGCCTCCAGGCCGGATCGGTGGTTGCAAAAACAGCCTGGAAGCTGGACCCCGGTGGCCTGGCAAAACGGCCGACGAATTACTTGTTATTAACCCAGCGCAGCAGCAAGGAGGGAGGGAGAGATTAAGGCATTTGGTGCTTTAGTGTTTAGCAGGCTGCTTAATGCTCCAGCAGCAATGTGCCCTCTGTCTCTCTCGCTCTCTCTTCCCCTTTAAATAGCCCTACAAGTGGCCCCAGTCTTCAATAGCCAGCTCTGCCGCAAAGTATCAGACCCCCTTTCTTGCTTATTTTGTTCTTTCACACAAGAATGAACCATTTGAAAAGATTTCTCCCCACTGGGCGAGATTATGAAAGTTTATGTGATTTTTTTCCCTGATGATTCCTTGCACTCTGCGTGCATTCGTGTAATCAGTTTGTCTGTGCCAAAAAATACCCTCTTTGCATGTGCAAAAGAAAAAACTACAACCACCCTGGATTTCTGAACTGATAGCAAGAGATCTGTACACACCGAAAAAGGTATATGACTTAAATCTACTGCTCCTGACTAGAGTAGAATCACTCTGAATCTGAAGCTGCTTACATCTGTGGCAACTAACAGCACACTTTTTAAAAGGATCTATTCATTTCATAACAGTGCTCTCTCTCTGAGATTCCTCCTCTTGTTCTGAAGCCTGGAGAAGAAAGTCCAGGCCCAAAGATCTGGAAAACCAGGAGAAGCAAAAGAGGCAGCAGGAAGAAACTGGCCAAGCCAGGCTCTATTGCTTGTGTGAATGTTTGGGTATCCAGTGGCCATATTTTCTTTTATGTCACTTTGGTTATCTGCCCATTTGTTGTTGTTGTTGTGTTCCTTCAAGTCATTTCCAACTTGTGATGACCCTAAGGCAAACCTATCATAGGAGTTTCATGGCAAGATTTGTTCACAGTTGGTTTGCCTTTGCCTTTTTTGAGGCTAAAAGAGTATGACTTGGCCAAGATCACCCAATGGTTTTCCATCGCCAAGTGAGGATTTGAACCCCGGTCTCCAGAGTTGTAGACCAACCCTCAAACCATAAAAGAAACTCCAAGCTTCCAGGGCCTTGGAATAAGCATCAGGTAAAGCTGGTCTTGACAAGAAACCCTCCTCCCCAGAGAACCAAGAATGAGATGGGGGCATCAAGCTTCTCTTGGGGGCAGAGAAGAAGGGGCTGCCCTCAGCCTGGTCCTGGAGGGTCTCCTTACCTGGCGATAACAAAGAGGACACAGCTAACCCCCAGGTAGGCGAGGAGGATGTACATCCAGATGTCCGGCGAGAGAGGGTTCAGGAAGGAGAAGACGCTGGGGTTGGTCCCGTTGGCCTTTCGGTAGAGGATGCTGATCCCGAGGGTCATGAAGGGCTTGGAGAAGTCAATGGCTTTCTCTCGGACGTGGGTGATGGTCAGCGGAGCCACGGCCAAGTCAGCTTTCTGTGGAAGAAGCCAGGCAAGAATAAGGGAAGGAGGAGGAAAGAGAAGCAGAGAGAGAAAGAGACTGTTAGGAGGAAAGAAGGAAGATTTTCCTCTCCCACCCAAAAGTTTCCATATGGATAAGGGTGAGAAAAGGCTTCCCTGTAAAAATCTCCCCCACAGATAAATTCAAACACACCAGACAGACGGAGGCCAGCTATTATGTCAAAGGAAAAATGCAGAACTCGGAACTAAATATTGTGCCAAAGAGGAGCCAGGAAACACACATCCACACCTCCCCGCAGCTCATAATATTCCCTTTGTCCTCAGCTTCCTCGACTAGACCAGACTAGCCCCAGGGCCAAGCCAGCCCTGATCCCACCAGACTCCGCTGGCCTTTCGTCTGCCTTTCTCCCCTTCGGCCATTTCAGCGGGGCTTCTGTCAGTGATGGATCGGTGTCTGGGAAGAGGTCGGTCAAAAGCCTGCAAAGAGAGCAAGAGCCTCCGTCTTGTCCACAACTTTTGGTGCCAGAATGGAAAACAAAAGCATTTCAAGGACAACGGAGTCCTCCTCAACCACCCCCCAAATGACTCAAACTGGTTTCCTCTTGGATTCACGGGGGAACATGATGAACGGCACATTCAGCTGGACCGTGGGGCTTCGCCTGCACATTGCATTTTATGGAGGTGCAGGGAGAGACCCCCAAATGAAAAATGCACCCCAAACAAAATGCCCCTTCAGTCCTTCAACATTGCAGAGATCAAGACATTGGAAATCATTCACACCTAGTAGAGCTCTTCGGTTTGCTGTGTTTGCATCCCTTTGGTAAACCTTCCCTACCCCTTTTCTTCAGAAGCCTAAACTCTTCATACTAAATGCTCAGCTGATGTTTTCATTTACTGCAATGCTATAAATTTGGGGACCAAAGAACGGTTACATTGGAGGGGGGCATTTCTTATTGGGGGGGAAATACCCTCCTTTTCCCTCTCCAAGTAGCTACACCACTGGGGTGAAAGGGAACATAAATATCTACATGCAGAGTTGTTGTTCTTCTTGTAGTTATTACCAGTAATAATAATATTATTATATTTATTTGTATCCCGCTTTCCTCCCAAAACCGGGACTTATAGAGGCTTACAGTTTAAAAGAAAAATACGATTAAAAGCATACAAAAGTGATGCATTAAAATAGAATTAAATTATCACAATATTAAAAGAGACTACCCGTTAAAAGAATAAAACACAGTTAAAAAAAGTTAGAAGTGTTTCAAACAGTACACTTTAAAACAACACAACAACCCAGTCAGGAATCCATTGTGTCCCACAACCCTTTTTCGTGAATGGCAATGCTGTGCCACTGAACCAAGGAAGCAAATGTGCAATGGACTTCATAGAGAAACGTCCCATGCACAGCCCTGTGCAGTTTGCACACACGCACACCACTCTGCTTCTGCAACCCTGAACTGGTTGTGACCATTCTGCACTAGACAAAGGCTGCGTCCAGACTGGAGAAATGACCCGGTTTGGCACCGCTTTAATTGCCTTGGCTCACGGCTATTAAAGTGGTGTCAAACCGGGTTATTTCTCCAGTCTGGATGCAGCCAAAAATACCCAACTACTTCTATAAGGGGGCATATGAATAGGACCCCCCATAGCATTCTGGACTGTGCATTTTGGAGAACTCCTTCCTTTAGAGGAGAGCCTTCTCCATGCCCAGTCCTTGCACTGGAGAATACACATGGCATGGAATAGGAGCCATTGCCACATTGCTTTCTTTCCTTCCCAGTAAGGCAATATTATATATATTTTCTACAATGACATGTTACTGTAGTAAACAGTCTCCCCGATTCTGTGCAAAAACATTCCCAGGCCAGGCAACCATCAGGAGGTAATTCACCAGAATTTACTGTCAATAAATGCTCCTTTATTGTGCGAGCATTAAATCAGCTGTCAAATTATCCCCCAGAGACAGAGATGAGGTCTGAGCGGCCATTATTATCAATGGGGAGGCATTCCCACCAAAACCCGGCTTCTGTTCGGCTGCCAAGGGGAGTTCGCAACGGCCAAAAGAGAGACGGAGCTGGGAAAACATTGCTCAGGGATGACGTCCGCAACACCTGAAGGGACCGAAGTTTGGGAACCACTGAGTTGGAGGACAGCGTGCCCCATCCAGAAGGAGGAATACAATAACCCAGAGCTACATACATGAGCATATAAGCCACGGATGGGATTTTGGCCAGACGTTGTTGTGCCCCATAGCTTCCCATACAGGGCCAGGGGAGAGTCACAGGTTAGGCCTTGCACATGCTAGAAATGTAGTCAAATCATGATCTTGATGCTGGACTCCTGACATGCTTCTCAGCGGTGCGAGGGGAAACCTCTGACCTTTTAGTGGGAAGGGGGGATAGGAAGGGGAGACATTTTCTTAGACTTCCATTGTTGTTGCTGAAGCTGTGTTCTTGCTTACGGCCAGCCTGGAAAAACAAAGAAGTTTTTTAAAGGTGTGTTTTCCCCACGGTCTTGATGCCTGTGGCCAGACCTGTCTGGATCACACAGCGGGGGGCAAAGGAGACCAGGCAACGCAGGGCGAAACACAGGTCCAGACAAATAAAGAGCCGCGTCCTCTTGCAGGACGCCGATGGCTGGGGATGGACCCCTTTTGCAAGTCAAGAGAGCCCCAGGAGAAAGTTGATGACTTTCTCAAAAAAGAAAAGTTATGCTGCAAGGGATGTGGTGGCATATCTGGAGGAAAAGAATCTCCATAGACTCTGGATTGATTGATTTATTTGGAGTCGCAGAGTGCCTCTCCCCATAGAAATAACTGCAAGAAATATCCAGAGCACTTTGAAAACGGGTGAACTGCTAAAGGTCCCCCTAAAGAATTATAACGCTTAGGGTTTTACATTGAGAGCCAACAAGATGCCATGGTTTGGACTGGAATTCGGGGAGCCAGGATTCAAATCCCCACTCAGCCATGTAAGCCCACTGGCTGAACCTTGGGCAAGTCACACTTTCTCAGCCTTGGAGGAAAGCAAAAGCAAACCCTCTCTGAATGAACCATGCCACAAAAAACCCATGATGAGGTTGTCTTAGGGTCACCGTGAGTACAGTAAGAAAGCAAGAGGGTAGTACTTTTCTGAGAACTACTTGCATGGGAAATTTAGCAGTTGAACAAGTTGCAAAACTAGATTAAATACACATTATAGATGGTCTATAGTCCAAATCAAACATGTTCTGGACTCCACCACAATGACACCGCTGCATTGCCTGCCAGCCATTCTCCTGCAGAGTCCAAAATGGGTGCCGAATGTTGGCTTCCGTGTTTAGTAACATCAAGGCCCACCTTGCTGAAAAGGGACATTGCAAAACTGCTCATTTTTCTTTCCTGCAGAAGTAAGTCCACTTACGCAGGCATAAATCCTATGCTGAATTCCAGCCTGGCTCATTCACACTGAAGGGGAAACCCATGACTGAAAGGCTGCTCATCGCAGCCGTTAAGGTCCCCGGTTTTGCACCCAGGGTCCCATATTGCATTTATTTACACACACACACACACACACACACACCTATTTTTCCTTTGCTAAATGCAAGGCTGTCCCCCTCCATTGCTCCCACTTCAGCCGCCAAATCCCTCCTTGAGGGAGATGATCCTCTTCCTCATCCGTCCGCTGCCTCCCTCCGCTGCTCCTGCCTTCTCTCAAGCTGCGTTCAGAGGGTAATTATACCATTAATTATTTTTGTTCTCTTTTACAGGTTCAGCCAGAGGAGGCCTCCGCACAGAAATCTGCGTGAGGACCCTTCAGTGAGCTGGGAAATTAGGGTTTTGTCACGGTATTATTAGAATAACAGGAAAGCGACGCTGTTCCAGAGTCCGGACTCCCTGCACTCGGCATCCCAGATTAATTATCAAGTGGCTGAAATAGGCAGTAAATGCTGGAGGTCTTGTTCATAAAGGTATTGCTGTCAAGGGAGCCGGTGTGATGCAGTGGCTGGAGTGCTGGTCTAGGATGCTGGGAGACCTGGGTTCAAATCTCTGCTCAGCCGTGGAAACCCACTGGGGGGCCCTTATGCAAGTCACACTCTCTCAGCCGCAGAGGAAGACCATGGTAGCTAATCCCCTCTGAAGCAATCTGGCCAAGAGAACCAGCATAGAGCAATAGGTTGAGTGCTGGACCAGAGCTCCAAGAGACCTGGGTTCGAAACTCTGTTCAGCCATGGAAACCCAAAGGGTGCCCTTATGCAAGTCGCATACTCTCTCAGCCTAAGAGGAAGCCAATGGCAAACCTCCTCTGAAGACACCTTAATAAGAGATTTACCTTAAGATCATCTTAAATTGGAAATGACTTTAAGATATACAGCAACACCAACAATTTATGGTAAAGCCTTGCCTTCTAAGGGCAGCCAAGTCCCTTTGCTCTGAGGGGACCCTGCTTTCCAATGTGATTATTTTCTTTTTTTAAAACAAAAAATGCACGTAAAATTTGCAAATAAACTGATCTCACATAGCCCCAAACACCCACAAAAAACTATGACCCCAAAAAACCAACCAAAAGCATCTAAGATGAGGACAATCCCAGTTTCTTGGGGCCCTGGGTTCCTGGCTCCATTCTGCCCCAAAGATTGAGCAAAGCACATTGGTGGGCCACTTGGAGAGATTTTAAGGAAACAAACACTTTCAAGAGGGAAGGGGACTCCCTGAAAGTGTCCTCAAAAGGGGAGGCTGGTTTCCATTGCCCTTTAAAAGCTTTTCTCCTTCCAGAAAGGAAGTGACTTTTTGCCAATCGTTTGTGCAAAACTGCAAGTGTACATTTGGATAAAAATGCACGAAAAAGGCTGCTACTCTGAGCTCCATGTGTAAGAAAGGTGGGAAAACAATATAATGCAATATACACACTGCACATGTGCGCAGAAGAAAGCTGTAACCTCCAAACTGGCCCTTGCACTCCGGGATAAAATAAATCTCAGAGCAAGAAAAGAGCATCACAACCCTTGTTTACTTCTTCAATTCAGATTTTAATCCAAGCCAGAGAAGAATCCTCATCCCTCTTTTTGAACAACACACATCCCTCCTTGCAGCCTGCCACGTTGTGGGGTAATGTGCCAGCATTAGAGATGCCCTGAGCAATGCCGGGGGGGAAAAGGGAAAATGGCACGGAAATCAGCCAAGCTATGCCCCTATTTGTGGAGAATTGTCTTGGCTAACTTCCAGCCCAGTCCAAGAGGAGCCATTAGGAGCATGACTGCGAGCACCGTCCATCAGCATTAGCCCCTCTTTCTGCAGTCTGGGAGAAGATGGTGCCTCGGAGAGAGTTGTCCTCATGCCCAGAGAAACACTGCGGTTGCAATGACACCCGCTCAGCTGGGAAGCAGAAGCTGTTTACGGTCTGTCCGGGGCAGGCCGCCTTTGGAAAATAAAACTGCATTTCTAAATAAATGAAATCATCCCTCGCACACCTGGTCCTCCCTTCCACAGACCGTCCAGGCAATAAAAGAGGCAAGCGCAGATCATTGTGTGGAAACATTGCCTCGGGGACTCAGGTCCGTAAGCGGAGGCTTAACTCCTTAAGAGACGGGTTTCTCTAGGCCAGAAGTCAACTTGGGCCCTTTTTGCCGCTTGCCTAGAAAGACTCCATTTCAAGTATCAGTGACAGCAAGAGAGACTCTGTGCCCTTGTCCTACCGAGGCTCCTTCTGTTATCTGGAAGATAAGATGGATGTTTCTCTTGATGGCCTTTCCAAGATGGCAGCAGCGCTGGAGATAACACACGCGCAGCTATCGATAAAAGCAGCACCTTGGACCCTCTTTGCTCATCTCCAAGTGTCACCAATAACTACCTTGCCAGCTAGCTAGACAGAGAGATAATGGATGGAAGTCACCTGATGATCTACAGTCCCTGGAAGAATATAAATCTAAATAACCAGCATAAAACTCTGCTAGAAACACTCAGGCTCTGTGCTGCCCCTGCAAATCCCATCTCCAACCACGTTGCGTGGCTAACATCCATTTTACTCTAAACTGGTCCTTAAGGTGAGTAATGGGGCAGAGGAAGCATGGCTTAATGGAGCCAGTGAAAATGAGGTTGCCGTCATTAGATGCCTCCAAGTCAACTTGGGACTGACCTCTCCCAGGGATTTCTTGGCCAGATTTCTTCAGCGGAGGCTTGCCGTTGTCTTCCTCTGGAGCTGAGAGTGTGTTTGCTTAAGGTCACCCAATGGCTTCCTATGACTGAACTGGGATTTGAACCCTGTTCTCCTGGTCCAACATTTAAACTCCTACATCACGCTGTCATTTGGTATACACAAAGTGTCCCCAATCTATGGGACTGCGGGATCTGGAGTAGTATCCAAGCCTGTTTTATCTGCCATAAAGCCCTCCCCTTCAGATTGGGGTTCATGGTCTGAGAGACTCCCAAGGACTCAGCCTTGAGGAAGAATGTGCCCCAGCTGTGCCCTTTCCTAGATAAACCAAATTTGGATTCGGAGATGTATTTATTTCTCTGGGTCTCAGGTTACTGCAGGGAATTTTGAAAAGTGGTCAGACATTTTGCATCTTTACTCTTTTCATTAGCTTTACTAGGTTTCTGATTTCCTTTCTAAACCAACTGAAAGTGCTGGTGGTGACCTTTAAAGATCTGGACTGGGACATAGAGGAATTTAGGGTCATGTTTCCCATAAATCTGCTCATCCATGAAGCATTTCCAAGGAGGGTCTCCTAGGCATCACAGTTGTGTTTGTCTGGGCACAGGAGAAGGTTTTCTAGGTCAGTGCTTTGGAAATCTGTGTCTGGAGAGTCTCACCTGCCTTGTCTTGAGATAACCTTCTGTCACCATGAAACAACCTTTCTTTTATGATAGGCTTTTGACCTGAGAACTAGGTCCGCAATTTCTCAGAGTACTATTTTGGAAATGCCCAGCTTGTATCTGGCTCTTTCAGATCTCTACACAAATGTGAAGATTTCTTCACTTCTGGGAAGTGTATGAACTTCTGAAGGTTGAGAGGATGGACAAGACCTTTGGGCGGAGATGAGGGAGGTCCAAGTTGTTGTTGTTAATTGCCATTGTTGATTTCCATCAAGTCTGCTTAGCGTGACCCTTGGATTTATGGTGACCTTTGGAATAAGAAATCTCCAGGTTCCCCCTTGACCACCAACCACCTGCTCAGGTCTTGCAAACTAAGGGCAGCTTTTGTGGCTTCCTTGATGGACTCTATCCATCTGGAATGCCATCTTCCTCTTACTTTCTATTTTATCAAGCATTATGATATTTTCTATATATTCTCATGAAATGGCCAAAGTACAACAGCTTCAGTTTAGTCATCTTGGCTTGTAGGGAGCATTCAGGCTTGATTTGCTCCATTTACTGGTCTTTTTGGCATCTGTAGAACTTTCCTCCAGCACCACATTTCAAATGAATTGATTCTCTTTCAGTCAGCTTTCTTCACTGTCCCAGCTTCCACAACATAGGAATTAGAAATACTATGGAATGGATTATTCTGACTTTAGTATTTAATCTTTGCAACTGAGGATCTTATCTAGCTCCTCCACGGCTGCCCTTCCAAGACCAGCCTTCTTCTCATTTCTAGACCTCTGTTCTTGATTGATGGCTGAATCAAGGTGCGCAAAACCATTCACCTTCATGACTCACCTTCATGACTCACTTTACAGTTGTGTAAATCATCTAACCCAGTGCTACTCAAAGTCATGGTCCCTGGACCAGTCCTGGTCTCTGAGCCATTGGTTACCAGGCCCTGGAAAGTTTCCAGGAAAGAAAGAAACCAGTGTGCCCAATGGGCAACAACTTAGTGCTGGTCATTGACACACTGGAAACGTAATAATAATTGCTGGTCCCCCACATCAGAGACCCTGAAAAGCATTGATTGAACACTTGCAAAGATAAGTTACATTTACGATAGCATGGTGGACCCAAGCTATTGGTAGATCCCATGGGAGCAGGGAAGTGATCTCACTTCAGGTTTTAGTCAAACTTTAAAATAACTATCCAAAGTGGGATATCATTTTGCACCTTGGATAGCTCTGTTAAAGTTTGTACTAAAAGACAAAGTGGGTTCACTTCCCTATTGACAGGAAAGCCCACCACCCATTACTGGGCCCAGGGCTTCTGAAATGAAACCCATGACCATTCATTCTTCATAGCTTCCATCATTATTTCCAAAATTGCTTTTTCTTGACCCACATCTGTGCCCTGCATTTTGTGTTCTATTTGTTTATCAGTTGCAATCCTAAAACACCCTAAGAGGAGAGGAGTGGAGGGGTTGTTCTTAGCCAAACCAAGGCTTGTTGGTTGTGGTTGTGAAAAAGCAGGGCATGACTACTGAAAACCAGAGGACGAGCAGAAGCGAGAGGAGGTGACCCCGTAGAACAGCAGCGCAAGGGGTTTGACTTACATGATCGATCAGCTCCTTCATCATGCCGTTCCACTGTCCTTTCTCATCCTGAGCGCCGTATTTCCCATCCTCCACCAGCCGGATCTCATAGGAGAAGCCAAGGATCCGGGCGACTTCGGCCAGGAGGTCGATGCAAAACCCTTCGAAGCGCTTGTTCCCCGAGAGGACAGTGTCTGATTTGGTGAACATGACAAAAGGTTCTTCCTATGCAGCCAGGAGAGAAAAAGGACAAGAAAGAGGGCGGCAATAAAAATCCGCACCGGAAACCCCCTGCCCCACACCTCATCCCTCCCAGCCCCACAGATGGCATGCGGCTACTTCCTTACTTCCTGGCGCAAAATGACGGCAGGCCAGGTTGGCAACGAGTGCAACCACGTCCCATTCGTAATTTAATTTGCAAAGTGCTTTACAATCCTTGCTGGCCACAATCCAAGACAAAGTTCAACTCACTGGCCTAAATCCAACCATTAGTCTCAAACAGAATGGCCCACTGAATCAATATTGTTGTGATATGTGGGGATAGTTGCATAGGCCTGGATCCTATTGTTGGTCTCGTTGAACGTAAACCTATTGGAGCGATGGGATTTACCTACGTGTTGATTCATCATTCAACAATTGATTCAGTAGGGTTAAGCCATTATAGGATTCAGGCCATACACTCAGTTGCTGGCACTAGTAATTGGATCTAGGCCACTGAGACCAGTTGCTGAACTCAATGGGACTCTCTAGAGCCTACTTATCTCTTCATAAGTAACTCTGTGAAGCTGAGAGCACATGATGTGATCAAGGGTGCATCTACACCGTTGAAATAATGCCATTTCACACCACTTTAACTGCCATGACTCCATCCGACAGAAACCTGGATATGGCAGTTTGGTGAAACACCAGCATTCTTTGGCAGAGAAGGCTGCAGACCTTGCAAAACTACAAATCCCAGGATTTCATGCAATGGCGCTACTGATGGTGGATCTGCCCACATGTCTGGTTCTTGTCTCACTGTGCTGTAGGGAATGAGCAACAGCTGTTTCTGCAATCTCAACAAATCGCCTGCCCTTATCACCATGTCCTACATATAGAGTCCAGAATCCTCTTGGCATCCTACACCTTGGACACAGAAGACACCAACAAATTATCATACCTATCCAAGGAGGTGCAACCGCAGGGCTGCCATCTTGGTAGTCAGTTCTAACTAGAGTAGAACCATTGAATCAACTGTTGAAAGGTGACTCAACACTTAGGTAAATCCAGCAGAGACAATACCTCTACTCTACTCATGCCTACCAATAGGGTTTATGCCCATGTGAAAGGTTTGCATTTATGGAATTGTACAACCATAAAAGCATCCGTCGGAGAGGGGGAAAAGTACACTCAGTTACTCTGTATCCATAAATTCTTCATCCACAAATTGAAAATATTTTACAAATATAAGGGACTCCATTTTGCTGTGCCATTGTATATAACGGAACTTGAGCATCCATGGATTTTGGTATCCAAAGGGGTTCCTAGAACCAAACCCCAGCAGATACCAAGGTCCCACTTATAAATTTATTCACAATCAACTGATCAAACATCAACACTGTACATTGGATTAACTGGGCTCAACAATGTGTTGGCTCACCATTCAACCATTTTTTTCAATGGGTTTCCCTTTGTTGAGATGAAACCACCAGTGTAGGATGCCAAGAGGATTCTGGACTCTATATGTAGGATATGGTGATAAGGGCAGACGATCTATCCACCCAAGAAGGTAAAAGAGACACTTATGATGCGCACAGATAGTGGAGCACGCAACAAGGATTCGGAGGCACGTGAAGACTGGGTCTTCAGGAACCATATTTACAAAAGAGGCCATGGAGGAACCAATCCTTCAGCCTGATTGACTTGGTGGGCCGCCTGGAGCAGAACCCTCCTCATCCCATTAACCTCCGGCGGCACCAAAGGGAAGGTCTCCATATTGAACAGCCGAAAAAGAAGCAGCATCCTCCTCGCATGGACGCTCCGCTCGGCTCAGCACTACTCCTGGAGGCCTAAAACATTTCCAAGGGGGTAATTTCTGAACTCTGCAAGGCACTTATCCACGGGCTGTTTCACAATTTATTACTGGAAATGGCCAGACATTCAATTCGCAAGCTTTCAGGGCTCGCTAATCGATTTCTCAGCGAAGGCGCCCTCGGTTTCAGGATCTTCACAGCTCTCCCGTGGCTTGAGGAGAGCGAAGCCGTCTGTTGGGGGCAACAACCGCAGGAAGACGACAAGTTGCTGCGATATGAGCAGAAGAGTGTGAAGAGAAGGAGGGAGGAAGAGGGTCCAGCCAGCCTTCTCCTCCTTTTCCTCTCCTCTGCTTCCAGGGTTTTAATGGTTCTCTCGCTTTAGGAGAAGCATGCAAGGAAGCAGGGAAGGACGCAAGAGAACTGTGGGTTATTGTCTTTCTTTTTCTTTCGGGTGATGCCCAGCTTGAAAACCGAATCATTATCGAACCTGGGGAAACAGCGGTAGGTTTATCTCAACAAAAGGAACCCCATTGAAAAAAATGGTTGAATGGTGAGCCAACACACCGTTGAGTCCAATTAACCCAATGGCTCTGCTGTAGTTAGGAGTAACAATAGGATTTAAGTCATTGTGGAGGGTTTTCTTAACAGAAAATACAATTTCTGTGTGTGTGTGTGTGTGTGTGTGCATAAAACTCACTTCGAGTCTTAAAATGTGAGCAATTATTGGAAAATGTACAACAAATGCTCTTGTGTTTTCACCCATCAGGGATAAAACTTTGGAATCTTTTCATTTTCTTTGCATGTCATATGTCCAACGCCACATCCTTTGCTGCCTCGTTTTGGGGAAAAAAAGGAAGCCTCATTTTGCTGTCAAGATAAATTGCCCGACTGAACATAAGCTATCAAAACAGTGTTCAAGTTACACATTGGCTTCCAAGCAGAAAACTGGGGGAAGCGTCAACCTCAGAAATGTAAAGAGCAAATAGGAAAACGTTAAGGCCAAACGCACAGCCGGCAACCACCTACTAGGACTGTGGTGACAATCAAGGATCGGTTGGTCAGGGAATCGGTCACGTTGGGCCCTTGCCTTCGGGAGACTTCGGTGATGTTCAGTCCTTCCGACGGGCTCCACACTCCCACCTGCCATGGAGGAAATACAAGGAAGAATGAGCAAAAGGACTGTTTAGGACCAGATCAAGAGCCCTTTAGGAAGAGGAGGAAGTCCGGGACCTAAGAATCAGCTATTAGTTAATAGCCCACCTTCATCACGACAGGTCACTCAAAGGAGGCTTACACCATTGACATCTTGGCTCATAACTCATGCCATGACCAAGGCAAATTGCACAAAAACAACTCAAAAACACTAGGGGTGTGTTACAACAACCTTTCTGTAACCCAGAATGATGTGATGGAGTAGAGCCCCCGTCGCCATCAGAGAGTATAACCAATGGTTAAAGATGATCGGGATTGTAGTCCAACTGTCTGGAAGGAACAATGGAGTTCAATACTAAAGGCATATGTGAAATGTATTAGCTGGAGCTAATCAGAAATGACGCATAAGAAAATTTGTCCAAAGAGGAGGAATTCAGAATTGATGTCATTTTGGGTACATCCTGCAAAAAGCCAATTCACGCTCTTTGTTACATGGCTTTACGACAGCACTGTTGGTTGTTTTTGCTACAGATTAAGCTGTTAGGGCTTCTGTTAGGTGTATACCTGTAAAGAGGAAAACGAGATCCGTCGTCCGCTGGAAGCACATCCCATACGATTCTATAATGAGAAGGCCGAAACTTGTCCCAGATGTTTAAGGTTGCATCGACACTGACATTTTCCGACAAACATGGAAGTGAGGGACAGTCCCCATTTCTCAAAGGCCACAGTCTGCAAACCAATGAGTTCTGCACATCACATTCCCCTTCCTTTCAGATTATGCTTAGCGATAAATTGGGGAAAATAAACACCTAGCACGTCGACCTGCTTGGGTTGCAGCCAGAGCCAAAGGGGATAAAGGATGCCATGCCACAGGCTTGGGCAGTGCCAGCCTCCGCCTCTCTTCTCTCTCCTTTCAGGGATCTCTATGATAAAAGATTATCCGTGGGAAGCAAACAGCAAACCGCCATCTCCACTCCAGCAGCCTGGGAAGATGATGTGGCAAAAGAAAGCGAGAGACAACCAGCCCTGCATGGGACTGAAAAGCCTGATCGCATCTCGGCACTCTTTTGCGGTGGCGGCTGCGGCGGCTGTTGCTGTTGTTGTTTTCAAATCCCCCGGCGCCATTCTCCCCCAGCCCACGGCTGACACAACCATCCTTGTTGGATAACACAGGATTTGTAATTACACATGGTTAATACCGCCGTAATCCACGAACTTGCGGGAGGCAAGGGGAGATCAGAAAGCTCCGTCGCTTAAACCCCCGGCGAATGTAAGCTATTAAACATAATGCAAAAGTACATATCAGGATTTGCTCCCGGTTTGGGCACGCCGTTAATTCAGATTATCTATTGACAGGAATTTAATGTCCCGACTCTGGAGAGATTTGACACGGACACTTTAAAGCCTCTCTTGAGCTAACAAAAGAGCTTAAACACACACTCTTGAGAGCGAGAGAGAAAGAGAGAGGAAGAAAGAGAGAGCTTCTCCATGCAGCTAGCTGAGAATTTTCTGGAAAGGATGGAAATGAATGCCGCTGTGGCTGTTATTCCTCCGGAAGATGCACAAAGCTTCTCCGGGTGGGAGGCCCTTTTTATGTTGTGTGTTGGACAAAATTGATCAAAATTGCATATACAAGGAGGATAACTACCCACAATAATTACCCCTCTTTCTCTTTGTATTCTTCTTTCGCTAAGCTGTCCGCGGGGAAAAATGCATGATTTATCTTTTCCCAACCCAGTCAACCTGTTATGCAGGATGCTGGTATTTTAAATTAGGTTCTATGTTCATAGTGCCATGGTTTTATATCAGTGAAGGTTCGGGCTTTTTAAAAATGTGTATGTGTGTGTTTGTGTGTCTATGAACAACATCACCAATTAGTCTATATTATGGGATGGGGGTATAAGGAAGAGATATAACCATGCTGCCATTCTGTCATCTCCTCCAGGAGGCCTGTTTGTATCCACACTGCAGAAATAATCCTGCTTGACACCTCTAACTGCTATGGCTCAATGCTACAGAATTCTGGGATTTGCAGTTTTGTGAAATATGTAGGCTTCTCTGTCAGAGAGCTCTGCTGCTGGAACAAGCTACAGTTCCCATAATTTCATAGCATGGAGCCTCGGCAGTTAAAGAGATATCAAACTGGATTATTTCTGCAATACGGATGCAGCCCCAGTCACGACAGAGTTGACGCGGGATGGATCTTCTTAGCAGTTTTATACATTGCTGGAGATTTGCAAGGGATACAGAGGGGCTCGCCACTTCCCTCAAATTTTGCCAAGGAAGAAATAGGAGGTAACAAACATGATGAGGAATGCCAAAAAGACAAACAAATGGATATCAGATTAAACAAGCCCAAACTCTCTCTAGAAGCCAAGATGACTGAGATCAGGCTGTCATACTTTCGACATAGGACTCACTAGAAAAGACTGTAATTCTTGGAAGGTAGAAAGCAACAAGAAAAGCAGAAGACCACTTTCTAGATGGATGGGCTCCATCAAAGAAGCCACAGCCCTGAGTTTGGAAGACCTGAGCAAAGCGGTTGATAAGAGGGAGACTTGGAGGTCTCTCGTTCAGAGGGTCGCCATAAGTCAACATCAAATTGGCAGCAATGAACAACAGCAAGCAATCCCACACTGACCTTTTCTAGCCCATCTTCCTTGAGACTGATGATGTCCAAGTCAAAATCGGTCCTCAGGCCGCTGGTTTTGTTGAAGACGATGCGTCCGGTCAATCCTTCCCATTGGGCCTGGAGGGAGAAGAGGAGAAGTGGCAATAAGGAGACACACAGAGATGGCTGGCAACCAAAGCGGACAAAGGAGCCATCCTTCAAGCACACAAGTCACTGTTTGCTCCAAGTAGTACAATGCTTCATTTTAATTACTCTGCACAGCGCCACTCTGTCCCCAAAGAGTATGATTAATTTGTCATAAGCCTCCCTTGTTGCTCACCGTGTGGAGACTGGAGAGTCCCATAAATCCCAAAGTGCTCTGAGCCCCTGATTTATGTTCATTCATGCGCCTTCTGGACTCAGCATGGAAAGGAATTCACCAAACGGTCACTAAGGTCCAGCCACTGGCCAGTCCCAGCCACTGCAGGGGGTCAAGCAAACAGCACCTGCCCAGTCCAGGCAAGACTCTGATGTCCAGCCGGGCACATTTTGGGCAGTGGGGAGATAAAATTGGCAGCAGGAAATGGACGCCTGTGCCATGGCCACTAGGAACAAAGTCATTTCTTAAAATAATAGATGAGGATAAGATAAAGAAGAGACTCAGCACAGTGTAGTGCCTTAAGTGTTGGATTACACCTCTGGAGACCAGGATTCGATTTCCGTTCGGCCATGAAACCCATTGAGTGACCCTGGTAGAGTGACACATTCTCAGCCTCAGGGGAAAACAAGGGCAAAATTTCCTCTGAATAAATCTTGCCAAGAAAACCCCAGGATAGGGTCACCTTAGCATCGCCATAAATTGGAAATGACTTGAAGGCAAACAACAACAACAGGAAGACTGGAAAGTGTACAGTTACCTTTCAGTCTTTACAACATTATATCAACCATGTATTACTGGCACCAACCACCAGTCATATCTATCTGCATCTCTCTCTCTTTGTCTATTTAATTTAATTTACACCCCTCTTTCTTTCAGCATGGGATCCAGGGAGCTTCACACCAAATTACTGCTTTGGATCTAACTGTGTTTCCAGAGATGTAAATCTTGAGTGGTGAAAGAGACCAGTTTGCAAAGGTAGGAGTAGGCTTTGGGTATCTGCCATTTGCCTTCAGCAACTCAGCGATTCTTCCGCTCGAAGCAGAGGGTTTGGGAGGACTGCTGCACAACACCCGCAACAGCAGCACAGGTTGCTGCCTCCGCAGTGGGATTGTTGGCTTCTTGTGCAGAGAAATGCCTTCTGTTTGCAGCCTCCCAAAGGAGCAATGCTGCCTCTTTATGCTCTCTGCTTCCGGTGGCAGATTTTGCAAATGAGCAACTGGTTGGAAACACTGGGAAGCGACAACCCTGGGAATAGAAAAGGGAGCAGCTCGGTTCGAAAGGAGAGGCATCTGCAAAGGTACGGTCACACGGCTGCAGTTTTGACAACACACTCTGCCCCCTTTTTCCGTATTGTGTTACCCCACAGAAGGAGCCTGTTGATCCCATGGTTCTCCTTGGGTGAGGAACAACAAGAAGGGTCTGAGACCCACACATTTTCTGACAAAGCAATCTCCGCAAATCCAAAAACAGCAAAGAAGGGCAATGTTGGGATCCCTTGGCTCCAAAGGGCCACTTGGGTTTTTTTTCTTAGACCCCGCAACAGCAAACAAAGGGCAGAGAAGGCTGATTGAGGAACCGGCCCATCTTGTTCATCCAGACCTCAACAAAGCATTGCCTTAACTTGAGGCCAAACATGTAAGCAGATCAACTTGCAGCCCTCTGTTAGCTCTTTTTCTTTCGCCTGCCATTCTCAAACAAATGCCAACCTGGAGTGGCTCTCATTTCCATGAGCACAATGGCAAGGTCAGCCCTTGAACGTCCTCCATGGCAACTCGAGCGGCTCTTCAGTCGAGGCGTCTGATGCACTCACAGCAACCGCTTCCACTTCAGCTGGGGATTTCTCTTCTTTCTAGATGTTGGAGACCACTCAAAACGAGGCACCTTGAGGAAGGATGCCAGGGAGAGAGGCCTTGCCAGCAGAGGCCATGGGTCACCTCTGCAAAATGCTTCTCTAGCCTCCAGAGTGGCTTCAAGGAGAGTCATCATCATGAAGGTGGAACCACCCAGTGCTTCATCTCTAGTTTCAAAGGTCGATGGCCTTCCCACTTCCAATTGCTGGGTTCAGAGCTGAAGGCGAACAGCAGCGCTTCTAACTGGTACTTGGGCAATGCAACTTGTTTGTATTGCAACTCCCAGAATCTCTAGTTGGAAGATTTGGGGAGTTGCAATTGGGGGTGCAATTTTTATTTCGTTCCCACCTGCAAGAACAAATCATTTTTAACGACCTTGCAAAGAACACACAAGTTTTTATGCCATCGTCAACCACAATTCAGACTTCAGGATTTATTTGGGGGAAATCATCTGTTTGCAGAAAAAAATAAGCATGGTTGTTGTTGTTTCTTTATGTGCAGGAAAAAAAGTGCAATTTTTTGTACAGGAAACAGCGCATGCTGTGTTAAATACTGTTTTTCTTGTACCAAAGTCTTGTGCATTGCATTGACAACAATATTTCTGCAGCCACATACACACAGAGAGAGGCTAGATGTTTCAGCTGTGGATTCCTGTATGGAAGGAGGCTTAGACAAGATGCCCCTTGGGTTCCCTTCCACCTCTACTAGTCTATGATTCAGTACCACACAAACATGGAACCCACCAGCCAACCAGGTCCTCTTCCCAAAAATTAGGTTGCGGACACCATTTAGATCCCATCAAAAAATGTCAACGGCTATGACGACATTCAGGACTTTTTCTCATAGGGCCACTTATCTGAGGTGAGCACCAGCTTCCAATGTTCACCTTTGCACAGTCGATGTACTAAGGGATCAAGTCTGGGACCCCCAAAGTCCCCACCTGACTTTCCAGCCACATGGGATTGCCAACACGGCTGGGTTCTTTGCTCCTCAGGTTCAAGCCATGATGGCTGCACCTCTTTTGTGCCAAACCCAGGTGGAAAAGCAGTGAGGGCTGCAGGCCAGGAGATGGTAACTGCCCCCCAAAATATGAAGTGAGTTCCCGCTTCCCTCTCCTGACACTCATCTGTGGCTCTGCCAAAAGAGAAGCATCCGTCGTCAGCAAACACAGAGGTGCGCCGGCTGCCAATTTCCCTACGATAGTCTTCGCTATTCACTAAGTGGCTGACAGATGTGCCAAGCAAACACTCCTCAACAAGGCAGAGAGAAAAGGCACACAGTCATTCACACAAATGATGTTTGTATTTTACTAGGAAACTACTGCAAGAGAGGAAAGTACTGGGGTGGCTCAATGCTCAGAATCAGAGCAAATGCACCGCACTCGGGGAGGAGGCATGTTCACACACACACAAATACACAACACACACAGCATCTCCAGTTGATGCCAAGGCTGGGGAAGGGGAGAGGAGGGTGGTCATGTAAGTCAGAACTGAGTTCAAGGAAGAGCCAGTGTGATGTCAAGATTTGAACATTGGACGTTGACTCCAGGAGAGGAGGGTTCATTCATTTCATTCATTCATTCATTTATTTTATGGCCATAGACCAAATATAAAATGCATAAAATACATAATACTACACACAAGCACAGCTAAAATGCATCTAAAATGCATCTAAAAGTACTGAAGGACAAGTCAGTGTGATGCAAAGATTTGAATATTGAAGGAGGAGGGTTCAAATCCTGTGGAAATCCACCAAGTGACCTTGGGCAAGTCACTCTCATCCTCAGATGGAAAACCTCCTCTGGTGAAATCTGGCCCCCAAAAAACCCACCCTCAAGCCACATTGCCATAAGTCGGAGCAGACCTGATGACACTCAACAACAAGAAGAAGAATCTTAAATAAATAGGTGATATATAATTAAACGGTTGAGTCAGCACTCAGTTAAATCCAATCAGTTCAATGGGTCCACTGTGGTTGGGATGGAGAATAGGGTTTAGACCCTCAGCACCACCGCTGCCCTCCTCAAGGCACTTGCTCCGTAACACCAAACCTCAAGACTGGCATCTCATGGAAGGAAACACACAAAGAGACCCACAAGTCAATAAATAAGAGCAGCTGCTCATTTCCAAAAGAGATGGACACCCACCTTTCCATCCCTGCCTCATACCAAAGGCAACCTCATCTGGAAAAGGACCCTCACTGACAAATGTAGGCTTCCACAGACCAGGACCTCAAGCTTCAATGATTAAGATGGCTTCAGTGTTTCCCGCATCGGGGGGATATCCCAGACAACTCCCACAGCCGAAACCAAAGAGAGAAGCTCTGGGTTGTTTCCATTCCCCTCCAGAAGCCAAGAAGATGCTCTTCTTACCTCTTTGATGAAATTCATGAAGCGTCCCCCAAACCGCCAGGCTTTATGCCGATGGCACTGGAGGGAGTTGACGGTCATCTGGGGCGCCCGCTGGTAGCAGACAGAGACGATGTGGACGGCGTCGTACAACAGGGCAGCGTCTGTCTAAAATGAAGGGGAAGAGCATTGCCTCTGGTCACAGCTCTGCGGACAAGGAGGCCACCCAGGAGCCAAAGGAAGGGATGCTCTCCATTCATTCCTAAACCCAAGGCCAGGATGGTCACAACACCCCTTCGTTCTTGGCTCTATAGGGCTACACATCTCCCCATGAGATGGTGCTCCTGCTTCCATCCAACACAACTGAGTGTCTTGGTCTGGTTGACACCTTGTCCTCATGGTCAGTGGCAACCAGAGAATTGAGAGAAGTAGGAGGAAATGTAAGATGGAAACAAATAGTATGAAAAGGGTTGAGCCCTCCTTCCTGTTGCACCATCCTTGCTTCCTCCCGGCCATCGCCTCCCAAGCAATGAAATAGTTATGTGAAGCCAGTTATCTTTTTCACCCAACAAGAGTGTGACCAAGTTACAATGCAATGCAACAGATGCAACTGTTGAAACTATTATACTGGTGCAATGGGCAACGGTTTCCTAATTACTTTCAAATGCTACTTTTGGGGAGCATTTTTAGAGGAATTTTGCAATGTTCACATCCTAAAGGTTCTTCTCTTTCAAAAAGAAAAGAAATGGAACCTACCAGTTAATGGTATTAGCTATTTTTTTCAAAAGCAACGGAATATAATAATTAATGGAATTAGTTATTTTTTTAAATCACAGGAGCTTAAAAGCTGCAGAAAATAATGAGCAATGTAATTAGTTAGTATCTCAATCAATGGAGTTTTTAAAAAGCACCCATGTATAATCCCTTTTGGATTACTTACTCTTCTACTCTTCTGTATATATATCCTTATCCTTGTTGTTGAATTCTATTACTTACTTTTTCATCATCTCAGACAGAATCATTAGTAGGTTACATTTCAACCAATGTGTCAATTAATGGGAATAAATTGCTTTGCAAAAGTAACTTTACCCAAACACTGCTCCTCTTGGTTCTCCTTGGAGGAAGATGTCAACTTTCCCCCTGAACCCATAGCTATTGATCTGTAATTGGCTCATTGCTGATAGGGTCAACTGGCTGCGCATGAGAGCCAGAGGCTCCTATTTCACCAAAATGGGAACCCGGGAGCCCGATGCTCCTTCTGCCCCTTCTCCTTCCCCTCCTTCCCAAGAGAAAGGGGTGCCAAGGGGGACCCTCGTACCATCATCACCCCCGCGATCAGCCCCGGTTCTGGCTTTGGCGCCGTCTGGAGCCTCTCCATGGACCACTTCTCGGTGATGGCAGAGACGTGGGGGTTCTCCACGTTCAGGATGCGGAAGCCCGTCAGGTTGACTCCGGAGTAGCGATATTGCTCTAGATCTAACGCATAAAGATCCTTTTGAAAAAGAGAGAAACCTCATTTCAGAGCTTTGCCTACTCTCCCCTAAGCTTCAGGTGCTGCGTTGGTGGGAACGAAAAGAGGGACACACCAGCGAAGGAGGGGAACTTCTGCTTAAATTAAAGCCTTCTGGGCATCTCCATTTTATGGAAACTTGGTGGAGGTGCCTCTGATCAAGGTGCCTCTGAGATGTGAAGTCGAAGGCTTTTATGGCTGGTATCCATAGTATTTTGTGGGTTTTTCGGGCTATGTGGCCACGTTCTAGAAGAGTTTATTCCTGATGTTTGGAGTTTGTTGTGGGGCCCAGAGCGGAGCTCTGCTCCGCTCTGGGCCCACAACAAACTCCAAACATCAGGAATAAACTCTTCTAGAACGTGGCCACATAGCCTGAAAAATCCACAAGAAACTATGCCTCCGAGATGCTTATTTTCTGTAGAGAAAAATGTTATATTTGCTCGGTTATTTGATGCAGAATTTGCACACAGTTCTTTTGCACAGAACGCAGCACTTCCTGCATGGAAAACCATTTGTAGAAATATTATTTTCTGCAGAGAAAAATCATTCGTAGAAATATTATTTTCTGCACAGAAAATCATTTCTCGTGATATTATTTTTTGCACAGGAAATGCTGCTTTCACTGCAAAAGAACTACGTGCAAACGCTGCACAGGTTAAGTCCTAAACGGCAAATTGTCACCGGAAAATGCATGTTGTTGTTTTTAAACTTTCTAACAGAAGGATGAATATTGCTAAAATTGCTTGTTGTTTCCTTCAAGAAGAAAAATTAATCATGAATGACATCCCAAATGCTGGTTTCAAAAGCGGGAGTGGTTTATTTTACTCCTTTGGTCTGGCTTAATAAAGCTACATGAGTCCCCTGGGTGCAGTTTTAGGATCAACATAGACCTCTGCCTTTTAAAAATAATCACTTAGTTCCATGACTGAGAATCTTCTGTTCTTCCACTCAGAGCAGAAAGTACTTACAGTCTGCAGATACATCTGCAGACCACCTCCCAGTTAAAGAGACCAGTATATAAAATTTCAAGATCTTTAAAACTGGAAACCTTTAAGGCCTCCAAATCCTTTCCATTACTCTTTCTCTCCTGATGCCACCCTTTGACTCTTAGCTGTGAGTCCTGAATTTGGCCCCTCCGTTTGCAAATCACTATCAAGGAAGACCATTCCTTGCTTTTAGGAATGGTCTTCCTCCTCCTCCTCCTCTGTCTGCAAATGAACAAGCCTTCCTTCTCTGCGACTAATAGAGGAGAGGAGAAAAAGCAAGGCTCAGGCAGGGAGAGCTGGCGGGAGGCCCAGTCCTGCCACTTGGCGCTCAGCGCAAGTGGAGCAGAGGTAATCTGTGCGAATCCTACTCCAGCACATTGCCTTCACGCATCCCTAGACTCTGCAGAGCTGCTCGGGAAGATGAACTCCTGCCATGGGGAGGAGGAGGCCTGACATCCCAGCCTCACATCTCAATGGAGCCAAGGGGAGACAGGAGGAAGTAAGATGGCCTGGGATGTATTCCTGTTGTTCATTGGAGGAAATGTCCCCAAGACAGTCTGCTTTGGATTGCAGGTCTCATCCCTGGGATGGGCAGCTTGGGTGGGCAAGGAGGTGGCCTAAGACTCAAGGGCCTAGGGCAACCATGTCACACTGGCAAGCCAAACCTGCTCCAAGGTTTAGCCTGATCTTTAAAGGAGCTATTCATCATGCTAAGCATACCGGCATAGAATCGTATAGAGTTTGGAGGGTCAGGCTCAGAAAGTTGGATAGCAACTTTTAAGTTCAGAGTAAAATCTAGAGCAAATACACCACTCTGCCAGCATCGTCTCATGCCTCCCATCTCTAACACAACTACAGCTACTGGTGACATTGCAGTTTGCCACCGTATTATTCAGTGTCTGAATTTGGCCCTTGGGTCATGCTTGGCTGCGCTGGGAACAGGGCACCATTTCCCCAGAGGTCCTTTTCTGGTTCCAAATGGTTGCATGAAATCCCCCACGTGCCCAGTCAAGACATCTGCAGCCCAGGTGCCAAGCTTTCCGCTCTTAATGATGGTTGTAAAGCTATAGGAGCTGGCAAAATGGGGGTGCCATTGGCAAAACAAAGCAGGACTATATGGACAAACAAAGAAGATGACCACCTGCACAACCCAAGCTGTTGGAGACCTCGCTTTCACTGCAGAACATCTCCTGAAGAACACAGAAATATCAGGGTTTCCTTCCATAATGTGTAAGAATAGCAAACTGCTACCACTTTTACTGCTGTGGCTCCGTCTTACAAAAACCTAGGATTTCCAGTTTGGGAAGGCACTTAGCACTCTCCACCACAGGCCATCTCCCATGAAGTCCAACTTTGGAGCCTTCTAGAAGACCATTCCAAGTACACTTCACCAAACTACAAATCCCGTAGCTCCACAGGATGGGGAAATGGTAGTTAAAGCAGTGGTACAATTACACAATGTGGACCCACCACTAGGGCAAGGGACACTCTTTCCCAGAGATGCCCAATCTGGCATCTCTCTAAGCATCAGCCATTTAACTTAGGACCAAAAGGGAAAGAGGCGCGAATATCCATCCATTATTTTTCCCGGGAACCTTGACTCCCCAACGGACCCCCTCTCTGTCTAAATCCATGCAGCAAATGGGGCCACGGAAAGCACCCCACTTTCCAAACAACCCACTCCACAACAAGCCAAGATGTTGTTCTCCTTCCAGGTTGTGCATAAGGACTCCAGCTGCTCCATGGAAATGTTTCCTTCTCATCTGACCGGAGTCCATTGGGGAGCTTTTAGCGTTAACACAAACAGGCTAATTCAATCGCACCCCCTGGGCCTCGTACGGCAGAAAACGACAGCTCTGGAAAGAACGGCGCCTGGAGGAGCGCGAGGCTTACAAAATATCTTTCCCGCGATACAGCTGTTATTCCAGGGAAGTGGCACTAATTGTAATTGCTTATCTATTAATTTATTATAATTCCTCTTTGCTCCCTCCCCTCCTCCCACAACCCCTTCTTCAATCTTCACCTTCAGGCATCTCTTTCCCTTTTTTACAGTTTTGCAATACATAGATATATATATATATAAAATTTAAAAACTGCTCCAGTGTCTCAGCTGGGCCCCATTAATGGGAGGTTATCAGCGACTTGTATAAAGCTGCTACACAGAGATAACGGTGGCAGCGGTAATTAAAATGTCTCTTTATTTTGGAGGAAGGATATAATTTTTTGTTTCTTAAAAAAAGGTTCAACACAGATGTTTCCGTATGTGAGGTTCGGCCATGTGGGATGGGATCAGGACCCCATGTTTTGGTGCGAGGGATGCAAGCTCCATTCAGGGCTTTTCAGTTTGTTTGTTTGTTTTATTATTTGTTATACATCACACGTGTTTGTTAATTGTATATTACGGCAATTGAAGTCATGTACAAAAAACCCCCCAAAAAACATTACTTGGAGGTGTAGGGGAACCGTTGTCCTTCTAAGGCTGCATCCACACTGGGGAGATAACCGGGTTTGGCACCGCTTTAATTGCCATGGCTCAAAGCTATGGAATTCTGGGAGTTGGAGTTTGTTGTGGGCCCAGAGCGGAGCAGAGCTCCGCTCTGGACCCCACAACAAACTCCAACTCCCAGAATTCCATAGCCTTGAGCCAAGGCAATTAAAGCGGTGCCAAACCGGGTTATTTCCCCAGTGTGGATGCAGCCTAAGACAGATTCCAAACAACTTGAGAACCCCATTGAAGGGAAACCAAAAACAAAACAGAGAAGGCCCAGAAGTCAGAGGCTCATGGACCAAGGTACATTACCAGCGTGGTGAAGATGAAGTGGTAGTACTCCGTCATCATTCCCATCGCCATGGCCTGGAAAGAAAAGCAGAGGGGCCAATGGTTAGAAAAGCATCATAATGGGGAAGAAGCACAGAAGACAGGACTTAGTGGTCCACGGTTTTTGCCACCTTGGCACCCTGGGCCACCAAAACGCATCCTTTGGCCACGGGACCATCCATGACAGAAGGTGCAAGGAGTGGACAGTTAAACCTCTCCTCACTTCCACAAGCTGCTGGACACTAGGAAAGGTCCAGACACTTTGGCCTGAATCTGGCTGGACTACAATTCCCAACATGCTTCAACACCGACTATGCTGGATGAGGCAGATGGGACTTGCAGTCCAACATCTTGAGAGCCACATGATGCCCACCTTTGCTATCGGTAGCCCCAACTAGAGATGACCCATCGATTCAATGAGATTTGACTCAACAATAGATTCCATGAGTCTACCCAAATTGGGATTATCTTGCTGCATTACTGCGAGGCCCTGCTTTGTTTGCAAGCCAGTTCTCTGTCTAGCTACAGATTTTATATTTGGTTCTACAACTCCAGCTTTGGGTGCACTATGAGACCTCCATGCATTTCTCTATCCTTCCCAAGCTTTGCAAAAGGGGCAGCTCCACTTCTGCAACTGGGAACCGAATGCAGGGGTTTGAAGTTGGACAGAAACATTCAACGGCTTCCAGGGTGAGACTCAAAGCATCCATAAGACACCAACCAAATTATGAAGAGAAACCAGAACCAGAGATTCTGGCCACCGAGAATGAAACCCCGCTTGGATGGTGAAGGGGAGGGAATGAAGCAGAACAAAGGCTGTTCTAATGTATGAAAATGAGAGGAACTGTAGTTCCAGAATATTAAATAAAATGGAGAGTTGTACAATTTGCAATGGGGATGACACACATCCCATCCCTGGGCCCCTATCATGCTAACACAAAATTCAGGTGGATTCACTACATAACTGACTTGGGAGCCACCCAACTGATGATACAACCATGTAATTTGATTCTGCCTGGATTTCCATCCCAGAAAAAAGCATTTGCAGCATATCTCCCTTTTGCTCCAGCCGATCCAACATCATGTTTGTGTTGTGCAAATTAACACTCATGTAGTACCTGGTGCTTGCACTGCATAGCTTTTGTGTTGAATACCTGGATTGCACAACCAATGGTGTACCTGCCCATGCGTATCTGCTAATTGACCGCTTGTGTGATGTAGAATAATGCACAGAGATTCTTCCTTGCATCCCAGTGAAAAAAGTGATGCATTGGAGGGGATGAAAGAGCTGCACATCATCCAAGAATGTGCAACTGCATGCTAAATGGTCGTTTGTGGGATTCTGCTAACTTAACTAAGAAGTGAATACATCCTTTGCATAACAGCTGAACAAAAATACAACTGCATGTGTAAAGAAACTTACATATGCTTAACACCAACAAGACTCTGGTTTTAACCGTCAAGTTTACTCCTGCCTCCAGACGTGAAAACATCACCCACCAGTCCAGGAGCACTACATTTTCAATCCACTCCTGGGTCTGAACAGATGTACAAACACATTGTCTGAAGAGTAAGTGTTGCCTAGGAGTATCTCCCCGATAGAACCATAAACTAGCACAGCTATTTCAAGGTGCACCGCGGTGCCATATGGTGGTTTTCTCTTCCAGACACTTTACATATATATATATATTTGGATGGACTGACATAGCTGCAAAAGGGGAGGGAGGGACTCACAGAAATAGGCAGCCAAAAAAAGTATCCCTGTTTCATAGAAACTGTGATGCAACAACAATGGGGTGGAGGAGCTTTTAGCTTGTAAACTCTGAATGGGGTTTGATTCTTTCTGCTTTCCTCTCTACCCACACAGGCAGCTCATTAAGAAAGAAACAACAGGTGAGCCCCTGTTCCTCATCAGAGGGAGGATCGCACTCGCTACTTTGGGAAACTCTAATTGGAAACATTTCCAGAGGAAAAGAACATTGCCGAAGCAAATGCGCAGGTGGCGAGGCGGGTGGCGGGAAGGGGAGCAAAAACCATTCTTCTGTGTTTTGTCAATGACATCAAATCAATTAGTGCAAACTCCAAGCGCCTAGCAGGTTCCACCAAAATAGCTGGGGAAGGATTGCTGATGCTTGCACCCACGGAAAGCCTAAACGCTTCCAAGGAAGGAGGAAGAGAGAGGCTCTTAACAAGTGGGTTTGAATCAAGAGCACTGCCACTGAGGCGGCAGAGAGGCTGTAGCTGCGGAAAGGAGCCCCCCTCCCACCAAAATACGCCCCACGTGCCTCTGCGCTGATGACCCATTAAGCAGCGACCTCTCCATTTCATCATCGTGAGTCAGAGCCATGCTAAAGACTCCCCACAGACTGCCTGCAAAGCCGTTCCATTTTCTATTGTAAAGGAGGCACGTCAGATTTCTTCGTTTTCCAGCCTGGGTTGAGTCAGAGCTGGAGGTTGAGAAGGCAACACTCAAGAAAGGCTCAGGCACAGGGATACGGGGCAGGGCAAAGTGCCCAGGGACACTGATGTGTTGGTGGGAAGAGACCACCCCAACCAGGGTTGGTGGGCGGATGCCATGGCAGTGGAAGGATGGGAAGTGAATCCATTCTGGGTTTTAGACTGAAAATCAAAGGAGCTTGCATCTATTTGGGGAATAGGGCTCAGCACCACAGAGAGGTCCTTTGCAGTCCATCAATTCCCTTGATGCAGAAGCCACCGCTATCCCAAAGCCAAGATTAACAAAGTCTCGCACTAAGAAATGCTGCTGGATCATCACAAGAGGCATAATTGTGCACCCTACTTAAATCTTACAAATCTAATGTTCCTCCCTGTTTAAAGGAGGTTTTAAATCACTTAGTGTTAACATTCAAAATATATGGGAAAATGTTTCAGAATGGGATGGTTGATGGGCAGAATCCTGTTGCTTCATCTCTGCTTGAGCAAACCCATTCAGCAACTGGTGATTCAACAGTGATTTACCTGTTCAGTGGTGAATCCGCCTGTATGTCAAGCCAAGTGATTCAGTGGGCCTACTTTCCTTAAAAACAGCAGGGTTTGCAAACCCAACTACCTGAATATAAATAAACTTGTAGGAGATCTGGGTTATCTCCACACCACATATTCATAGCACCTTGATCTCAATTTTAATTATTATGTCTCCATGCCTGAGATTTGTAGTTTGGTGGAGGATTTATAATTCTTTGTTGTACGTTTGTACAGTGCATCAGAGCTTCTCCGCAGAAACGTCTAAGCACCTCACTTGGTGCCTTTAGGGTATTTAGGCCTCTCAGTCATTCAACAAAATTGGGACGGTAGTTGTGAAATTAGAAGAAGACTAAGACTTGGAAGGCAGGGATGAAGGAATGGTATCAGACAAAGACCTATCATTAGACGTCAAAGTCCGATTCAGCCATACCATAGTATTTCAGATTTCTATGCAGGGGAAAGCTGGGCAGCAAAGAAACCTTTCAAGAAGAGGATCAACTCATTTGAAATGTGGGGATTGAGGAAAGATGCCATGGACTTATAAAAGGATGGATGGTTCCTAAAGCAAATCACGCCTGAGCTCTTATTAGAAGCTGAGGCTGTTGTCCTTTGTGCGTATTATGAAATGATGTGGCTGACTGGAAAAGCTGATAATGTCCAGCAAAGTGGAAGCTGGTAGGAAAAGAGTGAGATCATGGAACAGGTATGGACTGACTCAACCCAAGGAGCCACCATCCTGGATTTGCCGGACCTGAGCAGGTCTTTGGATGACTGGGGCTCTTGGAGGTCTCAAATCCAGAAGGTCCCAATAAGTCCAAGTTGACTTGATGGCAAGCAACCACCAACAGAGAGTGAAAAAGGTAGTTGTGAGGCTGAAACCCTACCCTGATTTCTATTTTTAAAAAAGGAACATATACTCCCATCTCTGGCAGGAGGCCTGCTGTCCAATGCGAGGGTCCCTGAGGCATGAGAAGCCTCTTTTTTCACTTTTCTCAGGGACCCTCCCCTATTTCTCACAGTCTGCAGCAGCTCGGAGCCGTTGTCGCAGAAAGCAGGTGTTGGAGGATGCTCAGGCTTTTGGCATGACAGTCAACAGACTCCCGCCTCTGGCTGGAGGGGCGCCTGGCTTTGTGCTAATTCTACGGAAATTACTAGGGCAGAATTTAGCTCAGAGGAATGTGAGAGTCCTTTGCAAAAGGAGCAAGGAAGCTGGACGATTCGGGAGGGAGGGAGGGGAGAGAAAAGGCACACAGAGAGGAATCTGCCTGCTGGAGGTCTGTTTCGCTGCCCTGGCTGCGTGGCACTGAATGGATCAGCACAGGAAAGCTCCTGGAGTGTCTTCTTTCCAGACAAGCAGATCCCCAACAAGGCAGCCAAGCCATGCATAGCGGAGGCATGTAACTTGTGCAGAGGTGTCAGTTGACTACGCCAAGGCTAATTTGGATGAACCAGCCATGCAGCAAAATTGCCACATGCTGGACTTGTGTGGTGCTCATCTCCACTCAAAGGTGACACCACTGACTGACTCCAGGCGCCTCTCCGGCAGCTTCCTGGAGGGACATCTCCATGCATCTCATCCATTGTGGCAGTGGGTGAGCTACATGTTGCTAACACTCGGGTAGGGACAAAAAAAAAATTAATTAATTGACTGATGAAAAATAATTAATATCTCCTAGCATAGGATTCAGAACACTTGGAAAGCACACAAGCAATCTGATTCTGAGATGTTATTGTCCTTCTGTAGGAGATATCCCTAATGTCGACACATTAATGGGCCACTTTGTTTGTTGCTGTTTCAGGGCTGAATTCTGGCCTGTGTTAAGCCACAGACAAGCGACAGACTTGCACCCAGAGCACAGGTCCTGGACCAACTGCACAGGCTGCTCTCCTCGCCTTCCCCAATTTCCTTTGGTGATGAATGGAGCAGATGGGCAAAATGAACTATAACAGAACTGCCTAGTCAGGGGAGAGCACCCGGCACAGCCAGCGAGAGAAGATCGGAAGAGGCAGGAGACGTCAGCTCTGCTCACCGTTTTGCAGAATGATCCCTCTCCGGCTGGCGGTGCCCACAAGAAGCTTCCTCTAATTTTAGAGTCTGCAGGAAGACCGAGCGAGAGAGACGAGGGAGGCTTAGCCAGCCTGCTTGAAAGGCGGCTGACCTCCAGCTTCACACACTTCAGTGTTAAAGGCCCCTAAATAATTTCCCTTGGCATCTTAACAGCCTTAAAAGAACAATAGAAAGGGGATTGTTCTTCTTCCGGGCTTTCCCTTTTCCTTCCAGAAAAAGGAATTCAAGAATTTGCACAAAGACATTCCTTCTCTGACATCTGCAGCCAAAGGCTGGGTTGGTTATTAGCAACTTCTGTGTCAGTGGTGGATCCATTCTGGGTTTTAGACTGAATATTAACCCTATTTTGGAGATGAGGCTCACGTCCCTTGGGCAGCTCCTTCAGAGTGTCGTTCTTCTTACATGCCTTCAAGCTGACAGTGACTTGACCAGATTTTGTTCCCCTGATTTCTTCAGAAGAGGTTTGCTTCCCTTGCCTTCCTCTGAGACAAAGAGAAGAGTGTGACTTGTCCCAGGTCACCTTTTGGGCTTCCATGGTTGAGGAGGGATTTGAAACCGGTTCTCTTAGAGTCGTAGTCCGCCGTTCAACCTACTATGCTGGCTCAAGAAAAACAGATTTCTCCAAAGGATATTAAGACAGTATGATTTGCCCAAGATCACCCAGTGGGTTTGCATTGCTGAGCAGGGATTCAGACCTGTCCACCATTCAAGCCATTACACCACACAGGTCCTAAAAAACATCAGCTCTTCTTGGCAAGATTTATTTAGAGGAGATTTCACACCACTGCCTGTCTCTAAGGCTAAGAGAGTATTACCATATATACTCGACTACAAGTCGAGCTCATGCATAAGTCGAGGGCGAGTTTTGGGGCCAAAATTATGGGGTTTGACATGACCCGTGGATAAGTCAAGGGTAAAATTTAGGGGCGTATAGCAAGGGATCTAAAAGATGAAACAAAGCAAAACAATGGCAAAGAACTTATAAAATTCCACCAGACGTAACTCTTAAGTGCTTACTCTTAAGAATGGATGGATGAGAGAGTAACAGGGTCGATGCTTCTCATGTTATACTTTTGCTTTTCACCAGGGGATGGTTCCTTCTTTTAAATAAGAGTTAAGATACAGTACGTACATTGATCCATGGATAAGATGAATCAGTTTTTTGGGGTTAATTATTTTACATAAATTTCTAGACTTATACATGAGTCTATACTGTGCTTGCCCAGGTTTGTCCAGTTGGTTTCCATGCTGAGTGGGGCCTTGAACCCTACAACTCCCAGACTTCTAGTCCAAAACTGAAACCACTGCACCACACTTTAAGCTGCACCTTAAAGGATCTATCCAGGGTCTGGGACCAGATACATGAAGAGGGTTCCTTGAATGGCCAGAGTGGATTCCCTGCCCACTGACTGAGATTCAGGACCTTGGATAGGTCACACCCAACAACCACAGCACCCTCTTGACACACAAAAGCACAGAGAAAGTGTCACACACACACAACAGTGGGCCTACCTGCTTGAGGATGTGCACAGCCATCGTGTGGGTGCAGTCGAAGATGATCCTGAACTCCCGCCCGCGCTTCATCTCTTTCAAGAGGGGCCGGGTGTCGTCCGTGTCGAGGGGCAGCTGGCGGATTTTCAAGCGGATGTTGTACCGGGATGGAGCCATGATCAGCTCTTGCAGCCGGATAAGGCCTTGGAGGGAAGGAGAGAAAGTGGGGACAAGGAGAGGCGGAAAACACCAGGCACAACTCAGCCACTGCTCCCCACTCAGATCTTGTGACTCCCACAAAAAGAAAGTTTTGGACTGTGAGGACCCAGTGGCATCACCAAGGTTAGCATCACTAGGAGTGGTAACTCATGGAGGAAAACACATGGAAGCTGCCCCCAGCCCCCAAATCTTTTGCTCCCAAAAATTCCTTGGGTCCCCAAGTGCCAAAACCCCAAACCAGTGGGACTCTTCAGAGGGATACTCTGGCTGTCTCCACTGGAGATGCTCTGGCTCTTCATGCTTCATCTCTCACCCACCCCACCCTGCAAGTCAACCTTCCAGGAGTTTTGATAGTGCACAAAAATTAATAAATGCTTGGAGGGATCAAAGAAAATGAGCACAAACTTCAGGGCATCAGCATCCATGCGTTTGATGGGCTCCATAAGGAAAGCCTTTGTTTCTTGTCTCTGTGGAGTTACTCTTGCCATTCAAGGCAGCTTTCCTATGCTTCCGCATGGCTGGTGTAATGTGCAGACCTTCTCCCAAGTGGATCCATCCACTCAGCTGTGTGTCTGGACCACCTCTTTGCTCTCTCCAAGTCCCTCTCGATGGTCTTGCAGGGCAAATGTATTGACATTCAGCACCATTTTCTGCATTAGGTGCCAGCACCCTGGATCTCACAAGGATGGAAACTTCCCCTTTGAACAGAACCACAGCAAGCCACCTTCTCTAGGTCAAGCGGGCTTGAAACCTTTGACAAATGGCCTCCTTTGAGCTAATTCATTCCATTAGGAACCGGCGGCACGGCCGGCTGCTTAGCACTTAGGCTATTGCACTCCCAGGAAACTCTCTACAGAATAAACAGCCCATCCCAACCCAATACTCATCTCTTTCTCTGAAATGGGGCTTAACTCCACAATGCGTTGCCACAATGGGCCGAACCAAGTCCTGCTTACCGGTGCTGTCATCGTACACCACCGTCGCCGACCTCCATTTCAAGTACTGTACGAGGTCCAAGATGGCGTGGCTGAGGGAGGCATAGTCCGGGTAAAGGTTGACATAGAAAGTGTCCTTGTTATCCAAAGGGTGGTGCTTCCACCGGAGCTGGATGTGGGGGACTTCCAAGGCGTTGCAAATGGACTGCACGGCGTTGGTGCAGGAGCCCTGGGAAGGGCCGAAGATGGCCACCACACCGAGGGCCAGCTGGTCGCAGGCTGCGAAGGAAAGCAAAGAGCCGTTTAGAGAACTATGTCAGTTTTACAAGAATGAACCATTTCACTGTTTATCTCCCAGCTCCAAGAAAGGCCTTGCAGCTGGGAGATAAATGTGACTTTTTGAGTGTTGGCTTGGGATTTACTCTTTGCAAAAAAAAAAATACAGTAAGGGCCGGTGGGAAATGGCAAAGGAAACAGAATTTTCTATACATAAATGTTCTTTTCTGCACAGAACCATTCTTTCTTGTACATGCTTTCAATGCAAAAAAATTGGGTTTCTGCTTGAAAATGCTGTTTCTATCTCAAAAATTATATAAACACTATGTGCATTATTCTTGATTATCCTCTGACAAATATTATCTTTGTCAAAGTTTCCTGGCATTCAGGACCCCCTCCCCCTTTATTTTTATTTCTTTTGGACTGTTATTCAAACAGTTTTGGATATTGTGAAGTCAAAGGCTTTCATGGCTGGCATCCATAGTCTTTTGTGGGTTTTTCAGGCTATGTGGTCATGTTCTAGAAGAGTTTATTCCTGACGTTTTTCTGAAGACGCTGGCCACAGATGCTGGTGAAACATCAGGAACAAACTCTTCTACAACGTGGCCACACATAGATCGAAAAACCCACAAATAACTATAGTCTTGGATATTCATTCCAGCCCAAAAGAGAATGAGGTAGACAGCCATGCCTAGGATGAAATCAAGGAACAGTCAAAGGAGGTCAGGTACATCAGATTCTTATGATCGGGACATGGACCCGGAGACCTATGGGGCTCCATTCATTGCAATCCTGGAATTTGCAGTTCAGTGAGATACTAAATTTCTGTACTAACTTTTACGGTTGGTTTTGCCATGCCTGGAAACAGCTGAAGGTGTCTGCTGTCTTTCAGAGGAAGCTCTCGCTGCGTTCCAGATTGGGAAGATTGGTCAACCAAGAGCTTCCACCGACCATCCCTTCATGCTCATCCCTCTTTTCCAAATCCTTTTCCAAAATACCATCCCTGTGAGTCTCTCCGTCTGTCCAAGGGAGCCATATGGACCATCCCTTTAAGAAGCTGCAAAGTCCTTCCCCCGTCTGCTCAGATGCTTCTGTGTTTGTGCACACAGACACACATCGCACACTGAATGCACATTGGGGTAAGGCTGCATTTTGGGGAGAAGGGGTTACTTTCCAACAGTTTTTTCCCCCTGAGTAATGCAGAAGCCTTGAGTAGCAGCACATTAATTAAACACAAGGGAGAGGTTGTGTGTATATGTGTGTGTGTTTAAACTTAACCTTATTTACTTGTCACAATTCATTAGCGTCATCTTCTAAATGGAAGTCTAGAAGAGGATTTTAAAACTTTGATAGGAAGAACTGGGGCTGCATCCAGACTGGAGAAATAACCCGGTTTGGCACCGCTTTACCTGCCCTGGGTCAAGGCTATGGACTTCTGGGAATTGGAGTTTGTTGTGGGCCCAGAGCGGAGCAAGACCACCGGTGCAAAGCCCTTCATGGGACAAAGCACAGGAGATGCGGAAGGCCCATCGTGCTCCTCCTCCTCCTCTTACCTTTCTTTGTAGCTTCAAAGCTGTCATGGAAGTGTATCCTCTGGATGTCGTACGTTAAGGTTGTGTTGGGCAGCAACGTCCTGTTCCTGTTGATGATGTTGGCGGAGAATCGGAAGGCTTGCTCCTCCGCGTTCATGATCTGGGCGTTGGGTCCGTCCGCATATTCAAAGATTCCTCCTGCAAGAAAGCAAAGCCAAAGCTCAAATTCCACCTCATGGGCACCAATCCACACCTCTTTCATCGTCCGGGGAAACATCAGGGTTTCGTACTTTGGACACAGAGAGGAGGAAGCAGAACCAGCCATGTGGTACATGGGAGAGGCATGCATTGGGGAGGTGTAACTGGCCATGTTTATTGTACGTTTCAGACACAAGAGTGTTGTGTCCGGAAATGTTGTACCTCCAGTTGACGTGACTGTTTTTGCTTACTGGTTTGATTGCTATGTTGAATTCCTATATATCAGTCCAAAATCAGAGTGTGCAATATGTACAGTATATATTTTATATATATTATATATATAATATAATATAATATAATATATCAGTCCAAAATCTGAGACCCCATGATTCCCACTCCTAAGAAGAAAGTCCCTGCCTTTCAAAAGCCCCATCCTTAGATGCCATTCAGTTGAACAAAGCCTCCTTTTATAAAAAAAAGTATTATTATTTTTAAAAAATCCTCCTTCAACATCATCCATTTGATGCTCCTCATCACCGTTTGACAAATGACAGCATGTAATGTTTTACTGCAACTTATTCGTAGCTTTGTTTTGATGTGTATATCCATCCTTTCTCCCAAACTTCAAAGTGGTTCAGAAGAGGATTCTTAAAAGTACATCAATAAATACACACACACATGCATACATACACACAAATACGCACAGAGAGAGACTAGAACATCAACCCGGCGAAAAGCTGTTCCTCAGCAGATGGTCAACTTCCAAAAGCAGCTTCCTTCACCAAAACAGAGAGTTTTAAAAAGGTGTTGGCTACCAGAAAAGACAACCGGGGAAAGGAGGTCCAACTCAGCTGCCTTTGGCTACAAGAGGTTCCTGCAGACGGCCCATCAGAGGAAATTTTCTTATTTGAGGGGTTTTTGGCCAAAAATAAGTCATGGAAAGTTGTATTTTGTGCAAACAACAGCAACCACCATGGTGTCCAGTGCTGTGTTGGGGGTTTACACACATGCAAGTTCCCTAATGCATCCAATTTGTGGAAGGGTTTTTTCAGCCATGGTTTAACATCCGTGTTCAGTTCACAGTTGCACAGAGTTCCACATGTGTAACCATTACAACACACAATTCAGCAATTCTTGGTGTCTTGGACCACTTGATCCACCGGATTCACAGGTTGTCCAATGCTGGCATTTCAGAAGAAGGGAGGATTAGCACAACCATTGTCTAATAACCATTGTCTATAACCATCGTCTAACTAACTAAGACGAGAAATAGCAAAACGCAGGCCTATGGCTACCACCTTCAATTTCTTTCTCCTGTTTGCCAGATGAAGAAGCCAGTGTGACTTCGAAAGCCTGCAACGTGTAATTCTGCATTTTGGTCAGCTTAATATAGGTATCATTGTCTGGATGTTATTGGATTGTCTAACTATGTGAGTGTCAATTTACACCATACAAGCACAATGTAGGCACTTGTCTCCTGTTTGCACACAAACACACGCATACACAATACAAAATTTTCATCAAATTGCTGCAAAATTTTCATCAAATACAAGTTATGATTGTTCCCCCCTCCAATATTTAAATCATATTTAAAATTCTCAGAATCTCTGGTTATCACTCACAGAGCAGCAAGGAAGCTTTTGAAACTTTTGCAGTTTCGAATGCAAGAAGTTAAACAAATGAAATGTTACATCCGTAAGGACCTTATCAGATGGGAGGAATTTCTCTTTATTGCGAATGGAGCCAATTGGAGCCAATTCGAATTCACGTGAATTCACTAGTTTAGCGAATTTAGGTGAATTCCAATTGCATTCGGAATGCGTTCAGAATGACTTCCCATTACCCGAAAATGACCCCCTATTGCCTGAAATTGCGTGAGATACTTTAATTCGCAATAACGTGAAACCCCATGATTGCGTTCGGATTGCCATTGGATTATACTTCCAATTTCCAACGTCCGATAAGGTCCTAAGTAACTTCAGAAGAAGAGGGGGAAATGCAATAGAGCCCCAGGCAGAGAAAGAGGGCAGAGGAAGGCTGCTTCTTCGTCTAAGACCAAACCAATAGACCAAACAGTTCTATGAAATTCTCCCCCTTTTTTGCCACCCAATTTTTGATAACAGAAAATGAACTCCAGCAGGCAAATCTACAGCAGGAGAATTAAAGCAGCAGGTCTTAAGGCAGGCATTGGAGAGCCATAGGAAGCAGTAACCAGACATTTGCAAAACACAGCTGATCACTCTTCAGCAAGCCTTTTTCTCCCATCTCTCCAACAAACACAGCCCTTCAGAGGCTCCACAGATACTGCTTTTGGAGCAAACTGGCTTTTATTTTCCAGTACCACTCTTTTAAAAAAACAACAACAACACCAAACCAAAAACATAGCATTATGTTAGCTTTCCTCCAGTCCTCTGACAAGGAGGACAATGGTAGTGATAGGCTGCGTATTTGTGTTGGAAGATTAGCAATTACGCGTTTGAGTTAAGGACCCTTGGAAAGATGCCATCTGAGCTCGTTCGCTTGTTCATTTTTAATTTGCTAATAAGCTCGAGAACTTCATATCTCATCAGCTCTCGTTGACTCAGTGTTTTGCTGTCTCTTTTCCAACGTCTCCCCCGGGAAAAAGAAAAGCTTGGACCATGGCTTTCCGCTCAGTAGCTTTCTCTTTTCAGCCAAGGGGGGACTGCAGTCTGCTCCCCCAAAAACCCCTTTCCATCCTTCCACCTTCCTTCCATTTCTTCACCATCGCTTCTGGTCTATTTCAGGTCTTTCATTCTTGGCCTGGATGTTTTTTACAAGTTTACTCACACTCTTTTGTTCTGGTGCCATCTTGTCTTATTTTATGTTTACAGTTCTTTTTGCCAACATCTGTGTACTTTTATACATTCTTAGTGATGGATTGGGGGGGGGAGATCAATTTGTACCTTCCCTCTTTATTTTTGTAATACAAAGAAAGCCTTTACGCCGTCAGGACCTAATTGGTTTTATCCAGTATGCACATGCGCTACGGTTGACACTGCAATCGGACCTCCACATTTGTGGCTTTGACTTTGGTGGATTTGATTCTTCGCGAATTTGAGTACCATCTTCTCTAGGAATCTCTAGGTCCTCCATTGCGACTCTGCCAGACGTTGACCATAGAGTCACACGGAAAGACCCAGAGATTCCTACTGAAAACAATTCTACATGCATTTGTAGGTCCTCCACTCTATGGTCAACGTCTGCTGGATGCTGGCCATAAAGCCGTGCTGAAGAACCTAGACAGGCGTTCTCTCAGATAAAAAAGAAGAGGGGTTATATTATTTGCATTTCCCCCCACTTTCTTGGGGGACCTGTGCCCCTAACCCCAGCAAATGGGGAGGACCCATTGTAATTTCCTTGACTCTCATTCATCCCCTGCACGGATCTTTTGGGTTCTTCTGTCCACCCTCCTTTCCGCGTGGCTTTCAATAACCTTCAAGAGTCTTGGCATAATCTGACCCTCTCAACTTCTGACTCCCCGTTATCTAATCACCTAACTATTATGAAATTTCTTTTGCCCTTGTAAAAAATCAAATGTGATTACATTGGCCTTTCTGGGCAATTGTCAGCCTTTAAGTGTGATTGGATTTGATTAGCACCTTGGTCAAAATATTCCCAATTGATATATATATGTGTGTGTGTGTGTGTGTGTGCATGCCTTCAAGTTGTCGACTTAAGGTGACCCCATGGATTTCACAGGGCTTTTTAGGCAAGGAATCCTCAGCAGTGGTTTTGCCAGTTCCTGCCTCTGAAATACCACTTACAGCCCCTGACATTCGTTGGCGGTCTCCCATCCAAGAACTAACCAGGGCTGACCCTGCTTAGTGTCCAAGATCAGACAGGCTCTGCCTGTTTTTGGGTATCTCACCCATCTTGCATGTTTGTGCACCTGCAATGCTCGCCCGATTTGCTATTTACTTTAGTATGCTGCATTGCTTTTGCTCTACGCTTCTAATATTTTTGACGGTTTTAATTTTACAGACAGTTCGGAAGCATTTTAATCTTGGTTTTGGCACATTTTTAGCAACACGTGGTTCTATTTCCATTTTTTTCAAATCTGTAACCCTGCCTTGTGTCTCACTCTTCATTAAAAAGACCGGTCGTTGTTGGGCGGGCAATTTTTATCACTCCTGATGAATGCGCTCCCATTCCTTTAACAGCGCTGCAGTTCTTCCCTCGTCACTTTACACCAGGTTCTCCCTGCCCAGCCCCCTTTCATTTTTGTTTTAATAATAATAATTTTTTCCCCCTTTTTGCCCACTCTCCTTTGATTTTCCTCCAAGTTCAGACAAGCAGAAACATCCTTCTGAGCCAACTTCAGGGAGCCATCGGGGCTGCTGGAGTGCGCAGAGCCGCGGCCCGCCTGCTTTTTGCTGTTCAGAAGTTGTTAATGCCATTATCTCCTCTCCCCAAAGGCAGAGCGGTTCATGTCACAGCGTCTCAGCGCAGTTTTCTTGGCTCCCCGTCTGCGAGGCTTGTCCTCAATTCTCCACCGACAGCCTCTCTCCAGCTGAAGCAACCCACAACCCACAACCCCGCCGGGCAGCGGAAATCGTTCGGCCTTGTTTCGGAGACGCCGGGACCCCAATCTTGCACCTTCCCCATTTCTATCCTCGCTCCCCACTCCCTCCTCTGAAACACACACCTCGGTTTTGGAACGGCAGAGAGGGACCCAAACCGGGCCCACTCTCTGATTAACAAGCGACTCAGAATAATTAATGGGCGCATGAAATACGCAAACGCAGCCAGGAACAGATGGATCTAGCGATTCATTAGCTGAAAGCAAACTCCCCTTTTCGGTGTCAGGAGAGCTTGTCAGTTGCTGCAGCTCAGCACTGCCAGATCCTTTGCAGTTCTCCAGGCACTTAATTATTTTTTATTGATTTGCATGCTACCTTGCCTTCCTCCAAAAAGGATTCGGGGAGCTCTCGCCTGTTCCTCTTCCACAACAGCCTTGCAGTGAGGTATATTTGGCTGAGAAAGGATGCCCTGAAGTGGGCACGGTGTGGATCCTAGACCCAAATGCATGTGGGCCCACCCCCACCCCCAAAACCCAATCACCCATTAAAATCAAACAGATAACACTCCCCCTAAAAAGACATTTAAAAACCACAAAAATACTCACCCTGACCCCTGAAGCATCCTAGATCCCTGTATCCTTCCCCACCTACACCATTTATCTCTGCAGACCCTCTCAAGAGGAGACGTCTGGCCACTTTCAGCTTTTGTGGCTTGCTGTGAGGTTGAAAAAAGCATCTGGAGGTTTGTAGGGTCAGAAATGGACTCAGCCAGAGGCCTCAAACCTGCCCTGGCCTCCCTTGCCCTATAGGATCCTGGCCTGTGGATTCTGGGACATGTTGTCCTCTCCTCACTTTGCTTTTGCCTACAGGTCAGCAGACAGGGACAGAAAGCAATGGTGAGGCAGAAGCACAAGGAAGGGCTTTGCCGTGGCCTCCGGCACCATTTTTGCATTTCCATTCATTCCTGGCTGTGTGTTTCTCCGGGTTATCTTTGCAGCCAGAAGACCTGAGGTCTAGCTCTTGAGAAAGCAGCTCTCAACCACAGACATTGAAAGCTGTTCTATTCCCATTGTGTCCTGCTCTGTGCGGACAAATGGAGTCTTTCCAGCACTTGCTCCACTTTGACGTCTTCCTCATTCCTGGGAGGAGAGGCAAGGCTTGCTTCTGGTCCATCGCTTATGGGGGAACGGTGGTTCCTCTCAGTTTCATTACTCCTCTCAATGGAAGGAGACCCATTAAATCAATGGTTGAGTCAACACCTGAATAAAGCCATGGACTTCAATGGCTCTTCTCTGGTCAGGCCCAACAGTAGGATTTAGTCTATAGTTTGTGCAAAATAAAGACTATTATAAAGGAATTTTGTGCAAAAAAAATAATGAAAAAAAGGGGGGGGGCAATACTCTCAGTAAAAAGATAGCCTTGTAGTGGTGGACCATGTTTTTCTATTGGCCGTTCTTGCTTTTTCTTTCAACGGGAGCAATAAAATGGGCAGATATTTTTCCGTTCATCTCTTCACTCCTTTAAACCCACTGGACTGAGTCATGCGTTGACTCTCTATTCAACAATGGAGCCGATGGGTCTCCTCTCCTTGGGACTAACCAATACGATTGCTTTACATTACATTACTGATCCTTCTTGTATCCTTTTTTCTGATTTTTTCCTGGAGTGCTATATCCTGGTGAAAATATTAGTATTGGCCTAAAACCAACCACTGTTCCTAAGCAGAATATACTCACCAAATGAGTGGGGTTTACCTGAGTGTTGACTCGCCATTCAGCAACCAGTTCAATGGGTCTACACTGGTTGTGACTGGACAACAGAGTTATGGCTGTGCTTTTAATAAACCAGACGTCAGAAGCTATAGGTTGAACTGAAAACAGAATGATGGGATGTCACATTCCTCTGGAAATGAAAGGCAGGCAAACAAATCTTGCAATGCTCTCATTTCTACATCTATAAGAAGGGCGCGATGGGATCAAACCCGAGGCGGATCCCATCTCCGCTTGCAAATGGCGCCTCTCTCCCTCCTCTCCTCCCTGAGCCTCAACCCCACCTCAGGGACCGTTCCCCTCCTATTCTCCGTGAAGTATTTATGAAGCGACAACCCTTTTCCATCACAGCAGCACTCTGAATCCGACTTGAAGGGATCAATTATTCAGGATAATACAGTCAAAGAGGACCTTATCATCCAAGCGCCATATTAGAAAGACACGCGCCACTGCCAAGCGTCCTCCAGCAAGGCAAACACTTAATGCGGAGAGAAAGCAGGCCATCTGCTCCTTCTGCCCGGTGCCACGTGAGACGCCAGCCAAGCTGGGCAAAGCCGGCGGCGCCAACAGACGACGCTGGGAGCCCACGGACCAGTCAAACGGGGCCGGATACTGGGGGCAACTGGGGAAGGAACATGTCCCTTGGCCCCTGCACCATTCATCCCTCCACGAATCAGGCCCCAGCCGAAGTGACCCACCCCAAAGGACTGCCATTTCCCATCTCCAGGCTGCCAGCTCTCTCCTCTCTCTGTTGAAACAACAACAGATTTTGTGTGGCTCTGATTAATAAACAGCTGATATTGTGTGTATGTGTCTCATTCAGCTTGTATGCCTTTTCTAAAGAAGCTTCCCTATTTGCCATCCTGCCTTCTTATGGTTCAACATGGCAGCGAGAGGACTGGGGTTGCAGCTGCACACTCGATCCATGGTACATTTACAACCAGGCATCCTTTTGGATATAATACAGCGGTTCTCAACCTGTGGGTCGAAAGACCCTTTCACAGGGGTCACCTAAGACCATTGGAAAACACATTATTTCCAATGGTCTTAGGAACCGAGACCATCAGTTGGGGTTCACCACAACACAAGGAACGGCATTAAAGGGTTGTGGCATTAGGAAGGTTGAGAACCACTGACATAATAGGTTTTCTTCAAGTAAGGGTGTGCAATGGCCATGTGGGAATGAGGCACGACTTGGGAGCCACGGCCTTCTCCAAATCAGGCTGAAGAGATCACAGATCCATGGGGCTGCACGGAAAGTTAGGGTAGGGGATTATTTTTAATTGTATATGTTATGCTATTGTACTTTATTGTTTTCTTTATCTTGTAACCTGCCTTGATTCCTTTGGGAAAAGACGCGATATAAATAAATAAATTGTTGTTGTTGTTGTTGGCAATCTTTATTCGCTGATTTTTTATCCACGGATTTGAACATACACGGCTTGAAAATATTCCCCCAAAGTATAAATTATATTTAATGGGACTTGAGCATCCATGGATTTTTGTTATCCACGGAGAGTCCTGGACCCAAACCCTAAACGGATAACACCACTGTTTTATTATTGAAGTGACAGCAGTATCAACAACCCGTCCAAAGACCTTCCTGGAGGTAAGACCTGTCTGATGGGAGTTTATCACATGGGAGGAATTTCTCTCATTTGTGAATGGAGCCAATTCGCAATTACATGAATTCGCTAGTGTAGCGAATTTACGTGAAATCTGATTGCGTTTGGAATGCGTTCAGAATGATTTCCCATTTCCCGAAAATGACCCCCCCCATGGCCCGAAATTGCATGAGATATTCTAATACGCAATTACGTGAAATCCCATGAATGCGTTCGGAATGACTTCCCATTGCCCCAAATCACATGAGATACACACATTTGCAATAACGTGAAAGCCCATGATTGCATTCGGATTGCCATTGCATTATACCCCCAAATTCCATCATATGATAAACTCCATGGTAGAACAGACTCCCTTGGAAGATGGTGGACTCTCACTTTCATCTGAGGTCTTTAGCCAGATGGCCACCTCTTGGGGATACCTGTAGATATGGATTCCTATACCATCAAGGGCTTGGTCTCCATGGCCCCAGGGGTCCCAAGGTTACAGTTCCATGATTCTTACAATCAAACAACACTGGTCCAGCACTTCAACCTGCAAACAACACTGAACAGCAACGCCTTGTTTCTGCACATCTCTTGCTGAAGCTTTGGTGAAAATCACTGAGCTAAGCCTGATGTCTTGCTCAGCTCATCATAAGCAAAAAATCAATATCCTAAGTGCGGAACTTGGGATTTTAGCAAGAGAATCTTGTCAGCTTATTTACTTTCCTAAGGACCTGTACTGGCTTAGCGGACCTTGGCTAGTTCATCCTTCCCTGAGATCACTGGCAAAGATCGCTCTTTCTTCCCTACCTGTTTTGGCTAGACTTTCCACATTTCCCACCTTCTCTTGATAAAGGCCCAAGGGAAGCCCAGGAGAGACTCACCTTTTCAACCCGGGTCTGTCTTTCGGAAGTTGTTTGCCCAAACACGGGTAGCTTCTTCATCAGTGACTCTAAGTGTATGTGTATTGTGTTTAGAAAAACTCACAAATGGGCCTATTTTTTCTCCAGCTTCCACGCACACACACACACACACACACACACACCAAAAATCCACATCTGCTTAACTTCAATCCTCAACATTTTTTGGAACCCAAATTCCCAGATCCTGCAATTATCCTATGCAACTATGCTTCCTTGGGTTACCATTTCCCCATTTTGAAGCAACTGTATTTTATGATGTAGTTGTTTTATTTGCTTTCAGGTTGTCATTTATGGCGCACTACTATAACAGTTTGCTATTCCCCAATGCAATCATTGTATATATTTTGATTCTTCTTTGTTCAATAAAAGCTCCTCTGGGAAACAGCACTTTCAACTGAGCCTAGAAATGAACAGGTAGGAAATAATGACTGCAGAAGACCAATGTAACATGGCATACTTTGGATGAGATCCTATCAACAAGTAAAACGAGAACAACTTCACACTCACAGAGTTACATGGCGCATGCGTGTTAGAGAACTGCAGCCTTGTGCAACTGAATGTCCCAACAAAGGTGACACTGCAATCCCTAATGGGCATCTGCAATGCACAATGTGTCTGCATGTGCAATGCACAATGGCACCATATGTTCAACTCTGTTTCCAAAGTCTTCATGTGAATACATGTTTATAAGGAAACCGAGACATGCATAAACCATTAGCAGGATTGCAATCTTTACTGCAGTTTTTCAAAGAGCCATCTGACACAAACCACATCCTGAGCAAGGCAATATGCTCCAACAAGCCTGTACTAGTACTTTGGACCAACTTACATTACTGGACAGTCTTCAAGAACAGATTTAGATAGAACACATTACAGTAGTGCAAACTAGAGGTTACCAAAACATGAAAGGCCATGAACATGTGATTTCTTAAGGAAAGGAAGCAAGAAAGGGCTGGGTGGGATCCCTATGAGAATCTGTTTCACTGACCTACTGACATGGGTCCCACCAGTTCACACTGCCTGCAACTGGTTATTAGGGATGGGAAGAATATCTGATAAAATATCCCCCAAAATTGTGCTTATCAAGCATCAAGAAACCCTAACAAGAGGTATCTTGGACTTCTCTAAAACCTTGCTGTTTGGGATTTATTCTAGGCAAAATCCTCATGTACCTGCTTTGCTCAGAAAATAGTAGTCTTCTGCAAAGGAACCAGTATTTTTCTGCACAGGAAGCAGCATCACCTGCACAGAAAACTATCATTTTCTGCACAGAAAATAATAGTTTCTTGTGCAAAAATACCACATGTGAATTCCTCCTCACACACACACACACACACACCCCTCAGTGCAAGTTCTTCGTCGTCATTAAAGAGTCTAATCACTAACTTGGAGCAGTTGATTAATGCATAATCTTAATCATGATTACACAGTATAATTGGCATTAATTTGGAGAGCCAGTTAATTATGAAAATAATTGTTGCAGCTTTTCGGTTTTAATAAAATGGAGGAAACGCACCCGGGCTATAAATTAAGCAAGGAATGTGGCCACCATTTGCAAGGTTTCCGGACGTCTTCCCGGGAGGTTTGCATCTTCACTCGGGAAAGGCACGTTTCCGGAGAGAGAACAACAAACGGCAGGGATGCGTTGACTCAGCCCCTGTGTCCAACTAGCCCTGGACACAGCAATGGGTCAAGAGGGAAATGTGGGGCTGGATAAGAGCCAAGAAACCCACTGAGAGCTGGCAGAGTTCTCCTCCATTGTGACCCATTTTGTCTACAATGGCCAGAATACTCCATGCTTCCCCGAAAGTATTCCAGCCCCAAATACCACCCCTTAATTGCTCTCTTTTCCTGTGGGGTTTCATCTCTTGCAGAAAATGCTCAGTGGATGCCTTTCCACTTGGTCCCTATTCGTCTCCTGGCTCTAATGGTCAGAGCAAGGTGCCCAGCCATGCTATTGACCCTGGGCACCTTGGCCTGACCTCAGGGCAACCTGGTGGCACCAAGCGGCTTGCAGAGACCGTGAGCAAAGGCAGCCACCATCGTCGCTGAGAAGAGAGTCAAAAAAGGCAGCAAAAGGTGTTATTTAAATGCAAGTTAGAGGAAGGAAACCCAAAATCATATACGTACCCAATTCCAGATTTTGGCCCTGTGTCATGCAAACAGGACACAGCAAGCCCAGAGGGAATTTGGGGAGGGTATGCCCATGTAGACAAGGCCTGAGAGTTGCACCTACCACTACCACCACCAGCAATAATAATAATAATAATAATAATAATAGAGTTATTTATACCCTGCTTCTCTGTCAAGGACAATCGAAGCAGCTTACAGTTAAAAATCCATATGATACATACATAGTAACCCACATATTCCCTCCCTCCCATTAAAACATCAATTAAACTCAACAACAAATAAAACTATACATTTAAATAATCAAAGAGGGTTGAATGGGGTTTCCAAAAGTTCATAAGGTAGCAGACTGGATTTAGCGACTGGTATGCAATTCAGGAAAGGCCTGCTGGAAGAGATCTGTTTTAACAGCCTTTTTAAAGGCATCCAAGCTGGTAATCTGACGGATCTCCTTCGGCAGGCCATTCCATAATCTGGGAGCAGTTGAAGAAAAGGTCCTTTTCCAGCATCTGTCCTCCAATGACCACACCAGCCTCCCTTCACAACTCAGAGAATCACTTCCAGAACACACACCCGTTGTACATATTCCACACAGGCACAAAGACAAATCCACCAGCCTTAACTGCAGCCTGACAGAACAACATCCATTTGCTTTTCTTTTTCATTTAAAGAAGACTGAGAGATCTTCCATCACCTCCCAGCCAGCAAACCTATTTCTCTTCGTCGTCATCTGCAACGTGGGCTTTTCTCCCCATGCGCTTCACTGCTGCAACAGCGTGGGTCAAACCGACCTCAGCCATAACTTCCGACAAAAGCCATAATTCTTGCTTTGCCATTTTTCTTGACTCAGAACTTCAATAAGGAGCAAATCAGGGTGGAAAGACTGGCATGCTGAGCGTTTCCTGCCATCTTTCTCACAAGGGCTTTGGACCTGAGGTTTCGGAGCAGGTCACACTGCCACATCGGGCTGCAAAGGAACGTGGCAGCTCTCCAAAGCACGACATCCCAACCTAAGCAAAGCGGCGCAGCCAATTCAGACATGAGAGATGATGTTATACGATCTCCAGGTTGGGTTGTGGCCAAAAGAGAGGAACGCTGCCTACTAACTCTTCTCTCACATACCATTCAACCCACGCCATCCGAACTCACCCTGTGCCAAATCCAGAGAGAGGCTGCATTGCAGGAAAGATGCCCAGAGAGAAAAAGATGCCAGGACATACCTTCAGAGAGCTCAGTAGTGAAAACCACAACACACTGAGATGATGTGATGCTGCTTGCTTGGGTGCGTGCCTACCTCGCTTCCTCCCAGCACATGATGCTGCAGCATGATTTAGAATACAAAAATAAAAATGAACTGGGGGGGGGGATGTACAGGTTGATCCATATTCTGCCCAACTCCTCTCCAAAATCCAGATTTCCAAGTGAAGCTTTTTCAGCTCCAATTATGCAGAGCGTAAAGGACCAAGCATTACGATTGTGACCCTTTTCTGCTTTAAAAAAAAACCCCTCCTGTTATGGTGCTAGAGCTATTTTGGATAAACTGAATTCAGCTCCTTTACAGCTTGGGTCCTCTGTCTGCATTGATATTGGGGCAACTGGACAGAATTTTGTTGCCCATTTCCAACTACAGCAGACCCAATTGAACTGAATCCATTGCTGAATGGAGAGTCTGTACATGGGTCATAGAACCATAGAGTTGGAAGAGACCCCAAGAGCCATCAGGAAGACACAACCAAAGCACACATGACAAACGGTCATCCAGCCTCTGTTTGAAAACCTGCAAAGAAGAAGACTCCATCACTCTCCAAAGGACTGTCTTCCACGGTTGAACAGCCCTTACTGCCAGGAAGTTCTTCTAATGTTGAGATGGAATCCCTTTTCCTGTACTTTGAACCTGTTGCTCCATGTTCTGATCTCTGGAGCAGCAGAAAACAAGCTTCCTCCATCCTCATTATCGCATCCCTTCAAATATTTAAACATGGCAATCATATTACCTCTTATAACCTGCTCTTCTCCAGGCTAAACATCCCCAGTTCCCTAAGCCTCTCCTCATAGGGCTTAGTGGTTTCCAGACCCTTCACCATTTTAGTCACCCTCCTCTGGACATGCTCTGGATCCTCAATATCCCTCTTGAAGTGGGTCGCCCAGAACTGGACACAGTATTATTCCAAAGCAGAAGAGAATGGGAGTATTACTTCCCTCAATGTAGACACTGTACATCTATTGATGCAGTCTAGAATCACATAGATCAATGGAGTGAATTCACTGGCTCTACTTTATTGGGGATGAAGAATAGGGTCATTGGCGGCCACCGGTTGAGTCAGAGGGTCCGTTGGTACAGAGGGCCCCAGAAACTATCCTTAATGAAGATGTCGGCCCTGGAGATGGAGCGGAGACTCTTCATTTTCTGCTGCGCCGGGCAGCCGTCAAGGGAGACCATCTCAAAGACGCCGCGAGAGACATCAGGGGCCGGACTGACACATCCTTGTCTTCTCGCTCGCTCTGAAGCCCCCACCGGGCAAGTCACAAGGATGTGATGTCGGGTGGGAAAACCACGGACAGAATGTCTGCTCATTAGCAAACACAAAATTAATAAGCTTATTTGATGAATAATTAAGCCAAGAGCAGCTTGGCTTCCCTCTCCCAACCGGGGAGTTGAGCGTCTCCACGTCTTTTGTCTCGCTGCTCCCAGGGATTGTCATCTTATGAAAGAGAAAAGGATATTTGTCAAAAATATGTAAAGGGCCATGACAGAAGGAGGGGGGAGGCGACTCATCAAATATTACCTGGATGCTCTCCTTGTATTTTAAATATCAATTGGCAGGCAGGTTAAGCACTTCTTCACATTCTCTGCTGGATTTCAAAAGCAGGCTAATTGCTCCCTGGAGTGTCTCAATCAGCAAATGAGAGAAGGCACTAATTAGAACCAGCTCCCCTTTGCATTGGATTGACCGGCACAACGACGACACGACGACGGGGCCTGCGGTTTTGCAAAGTGGCAATGGATTTGGGTGTGGGGAGGGAGACTCCAAAGGTGTCGCTATGGGGTGCGGGAAAAGGAGGCCATTGCTCTCCAAGAATTCGGCTCCTGCACGAAATTTTCCTCCAGTCCCCAAATTTCTAGCCTCGCAGTTCACTTAACAATTGAGCGTTTGGAAATAGAATTTAGGCTTCCAAAGGAAAGGGGCAGCAAAGTGACCCAGCAAATGAGAGCAGTGCAAACAGGAGAGGAGATCACGGTGCAAAGGTTTGCCAATATCTCACTGTCTGCGAAGCTAGAAATTTGGGAACTGAAGGAAAATTGCATTGGGGGCACAATGACCAGCCTACGTGCATGCTATTTCTCATTTCTATGTATGGTTGCGAAAGCTGGAGCATGAAGAAAGCAGAAAGGAAGAAAATCAGTTCCTTTGAGATATGGTGCTGGAGAAGAGATGGGGACAGATGAGAAGAAAAATAAATGGGTCCAAAGGCAAATCAAGCCTTACTTTCCCTAGAGACAAGAGTGACTAGATTAAGGTTAGACTGGCCTTATCATGAGAAGATGCAACTCACGGGAAAAGACAATGATGCTTGGAAAGCTAGAAGGCAACAGGAAAAGTGGAAGACCCAACTCCGGATGGACAAAAGCCATGGTTGCCACTGGACTACAGTTCTTGGAGACGCACCCACAGAAGCCCATTTGTGACCCTGAGCAAGACACAGGATCTTTCTCTCTCAGCCTCAGAGGAAGGCAATGGTGGCAAACCTCCTCTGAAGAAATCTTGCCAAGAAAAGCCCAGGAGAAGATCATAGTGGACTTGAAGGCACACAACAAAAGAGCAAGTGTAACACAGTGGTTTGAGCATTGGGCTGGGACTCTGGGAGTCCAAGGTTCGAATCTCCATTCAGCCATGGTAAATCCACTGAGAGATCTTGGACTACTCACAGCTTTGAAAGAAGGCAATGGCAGTTTTGGAATAAAACTTACCAAGAAAATCTCATGATAACAGGGTCATCATAAACATGACTTGAAGGCACACATCCACAATTATCAAGCGTTTTATCTGAGACTTTGTAACATACACATACCCATTGTTTAAAAAGTTAACTTTCCATAGGGTTTCTTGATATTGTGGTGGAGATCTGGAGGTGGCACAACATGGCACCAGAAGGTGCACAGTTCAGGGAAAGGGAAGTCATCACATCCAACATCCGCTGTTTTGTGCAGAGAAGCTGGACGATGCCCAAAACATCTGGTTTTGTCAGAAGACAGTTTCCCCGGAGGATTCCCTTCCTTTCTTCCCGCAGGCTGCCATCTCTTTCTCACACACACACACATTGCAAATATAAAATAATTTTTAAAAATCCAGACACAGCTCTCCTTGCAAATGTGACAACCATCAGAGGAGACATTTGCTTGTTGTCACTGGCAAGGCAGGAGCGACGCTTGTCTCTGAAAGCCTCCTTTGAACCTCAACACAGCCCAACACTTTTCCCAACGTTAACTCTCTCTTGCTTCTCCTCTTCCTGCCAGTTTAAGCAGACAAAATTGTCAGCCCCAAATGCCATTTATGTAAATAGCTCATTATTGTCACACACTGGCGCTGGCAAACCCACATGAAAAGAGAACCTTCCGAGGCGATCGCTGAAAAGAAACATGGGGGAACAAAGCCCAAACCAAAGCTTCCTTAACTAAGGAGGAACATCCAAGGAGGGTCTTTGACTGCAGCGGATGGAGGCTTCCTTCAAAAGCGAACCCTCCCGGTTTGGCTAATGGTCCCTTTCTGAGAACGCCGCTCTCCTGCCTTCCCTGTCTGCAGTGTTGCTGCAATGCATCCAGAGAGTTTGGGGAGGCAATCCAGCTTCAAGATGGACCTGAAAGGAGTGTGTGTAAAAAGGGAGGAGATAGGATCCTCTCGCATTCTTGGCTATAAGACACAGAAAGTGGGAAGAAACACAAAAGTCATCTGGATAGAAATTGACCGAGGGCATCTGGGTCCCCCTTGGAAAAAGGCACTGCTCCACATTGTTCATGAGACGGCAGGAAAAGAGCATTCCTGGAAGAGAAAGGGCCACAAGGGACACACCTAAACCCCTTGAGGGCAGCCCACATCTTCCACACATTTGGACACACCAGCACATAGCAGAAAAGAGCACAAGTTGGAGCCAAAACAGCAAAGGAGAGATAGGTTTGGACCCTAGAAAGGTTGTGTAGGCAAGGGCACCAGATGTTGTTGGTGATCTAGCTGTGCAATAAACAACACCTGGAGCAATTGCCTCTTCTGCACAAGCATGAAAGGGACAGGAACCCTCTCCAGCATGCAAGCTGGCAACCCTAAAATTGGGAACATTGTGGATATGTTATGTCCTTTGCAAGTGGAATGTGGGCCCCAATATTCTGCAAGAGTGCATAGGATTTCCCCTGCAAGTTCATTATCTAACATTTATCACAATAACCCCCTTTCTTCATACAAACAAACAGACAGACACATATATATACCCACAGAGAGACACTTTCCATGGAAAAATAGGACTGCTCAAACCATATAACAATGTAATTTCCTGTCAAAAAGATTCAAAACTCATTTGGCAACCCTAAACTGACCCCTTGTTCTGCAGAAAGTATGGCCAGTAGCCTCTGAACCCAATCTTTGTGGCTCCCAAAGACTCCCCAAAGTCGCACACACCCTCCAAAATATTTGGGGTCCTATTTTTGCTTGGAAATCTCACAGAAACCTCCCCAAATGTGCCCCCAAAAATCCACAGCTCCAAACATCTGCTTTTGGCACAGTCCCTCTCAATATGGTGACAGGAAGGGCCACAACATGCAAAGATGACCATCGTCCCTCTCCCAGACACCCAACCAACTCTCCGTCGCTCTCTTTGTGTTGCTCTTTCCCTTCCCTTGAAACAAACCTTTTAGGAACACACACAAGGATCACAGCAAGCTTTCAATTAAATGGCAGCTTGTTTTCCCCTTTCATCTTCTCCTTGCCTCCTTCTGTTCTTTGAGCAGCACAAAGTCTGATGAATCTGGGAGCAGATGCGCCCAATAGATTTCCCTAAGAATCGTCATTAAACAAGAAGCAGCAAAACAAGGTTTGCTTTGAAAGAGGTAGCGGGAGGTTGGTTGGTTCGGTTGGAGAGACAGCAAAATCATCATAATCGAGAAAGGTGTTCCAGTGCTTCCCAAACAGATGGAAGGTTGGTGCTTTTTTACTTTTATTTGTTTGCATTAAAGAAAAATACTTATATCCTGCTCTTTTTTGTGGGATCTATGATCAAAGAAAACATAAATAGCTTAAAACAATGAACAGTTGGAAGCTGGATAAGAACATACAGTTGGCCCTCCATATCCATGGATTCTGCATCCACCGCTTGACAATATTCAGGGGAAATCTAAAAAGTAAACCTTGATTTTCCCATTTTATATAAGGGATGCAACTTTACTACCCCGTTGTATTTAATGGGACTTGAGTATCCACATATTTTGGTATCCACAGTGGGTCCTGGAACCAAACCCCAAGGGCCCACTGTATTAAATGTGTCAACAGGTTGCTATGGCTTAAAAGGCTACCACAGATTAAAATCATTGTCAATGCAGATTTAAAATTAACTTAGGCCAGAAAGGGTTTAATAACAAGTCGTGTGTGGACTTGGCCCTGAAAAGGAACCAATGCTTCAAGGCCTCAAAGCAGAAGAAATATCTGAGGATGGGACAAAAGTCAGATTTAGCCTCCTCTGTCAAATCCCAGGACCCCATAACATTGTGCCATGGTAATCAAAGCAGTGTCAAACTACATTATTTCCGCAGTGCAGATTAGACTGAAATCAAAGTTAAAGAGGGAAAGAATATCAATTATTATTCATTTTCTGGGTGAAAAGGGGTTTCCCCAACATCAAGAAACTCTGCTGGGAAGAGTAAGAGATCAGTGAGATTTTTTCAACAGTTTTTGCCTGGTGTTCCCATGTTCTCTATCATTCCAAGGAATTACTTTGCACAAGAATACGTATATTTGTTCTGCACAAAAAAAAGCTCCAAAGAGAGCAGACTCACTGACTCAATTGTTGCACGTGAGTCCATTCGTAAGCAAATCAAATTGATTCAATGGGTCTATCCTGGTCAGGATTAAGTATAGGATTCCTGCCCATGTGCCTTGCACAGAAAAACCCTTGCTAGCATCCCATTTTAAGACTAATGCATATGTAGAAGCACTTGAGTATTCTTGCCCAGGGCAGAGTCCCATGTTCAGTTTAATGCTCTTGAAGCGAGAGTTGCCCACCAGTGTGCCATTGTCCATGTGCATCTTGCATTCATACCTTTCACATTTTTTTACACACTTATCTGCATGATGGGCTTCATGATACCACACTTCCCCCTTCTCCCATGAGTTTCTATGCAGGATAGTTTCTATGATAGAATGGCCTGCCAGAGGAGACCCACTAGATTATTAAACTTGACAGCTTTAAAAAAGTGGTCAAAATGGATCTCTTCCAACAGGCCTTTACGGATTAGCATCTCAATACAATCGCCTACCACTGACTACTCTGTCTTGTCCATTTTAATACTCTTAACTTTATTGTTTTGTTATTGTCTATTGCTGTGTGATTTAGTGGTTATGGTAGGTAGGTGAGTTTATAGGGCACTATTGTATTTCAATGTTCTTAATATTGTTGTAAGCTGCCTCAATCTCATTGGAGAGGAGGAGATCAATAAATTTATTATTATTATTATTATTATTATTATTATTGGCACATCCTACTCAGAAATATTCATCTTCTGCTACACCAGGAAAGAAAAGTACAGAAATTACTCATACTTGCAAGCAAAATAGCCAAACTTTGACATCCCTAGTCAAGGCATGTAATAATAACGGGTGAGCTTTCCTATTCTCATGACCCATGAACCGCTCCTAGGTTGGGCAACTGGAGATGTGGAGGTTTGCAATGGCAGCCAGGAACATAAATCTGGGAAAAGGCAGGGTGGCAAACCTGGCAGAGCGGCCTTTAAGCCAAACGCTTGGGATGCAGGTGGAGGGGCGAGGAGTCGGTTTGCTTCTGGCCGGGAAAATGGAGAGAGGTTTTTCAGTCAGGTTCATTAAGTGTGACAAGGAGAAAGCAATCCACTCAACCTCCGCCTCGGTGCCAGTTGCTCTCAGCTGTCTCAAGCAAAGGGGCCTGGCTCCCTTCCACCTCCGACAAGGAGCCACCCGACCGCTGCCCCTTTAAATATGCCACGAGACTCCCTCAACCCTGCCACTTCAGCTTGACCTGGTTTAATATGAGGGGACGCCAATGCAACGCAATGGCACATCACTGGAAGCATAAAACAGGGACCGAAAGGAGGAACCTGCACATCTTTTCCCAGGAAAGTGTGTGATGCCTGTTAAGAGGGCGTCTGTCCATGGTCCTGAGAAAAAGTGGGGATTTTGCAGCCTTTCAGAGTTGGCGCTTGGCACCCCAAGCCCTGGGCAGCTGCCCCTTGCCAAATAATCGGCCGACAAAAATCCATTTCTCAGCTAAAATAAAACTTTACAAGCTTCCAACATGCAACTTCAAAGGGTCACTCGCCCCTCTGAAATTGCATATTTGGAATCTTGTAAAGTTTTATTTTAGCTGGAAAATTGTTCTTTTTTTTAGCCAACAGAAATGCCTCTGAAGGTGATCAAGAGCGATGCAACAACACTCCTGGCTTTCAAAATGGAGAGCTGTGGTGCCATTTTGTGACCATCTATAGTGTTTCCAGCCCTGGGCTTAATCTGCAGGGAGCCTGCATTCATCTCCATCCCAAGGTTAGTGGAAGCCTCCTCCCTTCTTGGAGCCTGCATTTCTTTATATTTTTATGCCCCCTCCTACTCCCTGCGTAAAAAAAGAAAAACCTTTTCATCCACTGACTACTGGCTGAACCTGCTTTTCTTGGGAGTATTTCCCCCAAAGATCCTTCCTTTCTGAACAGTTTAATGTCACTTCTTTCTGCAATCTTGTATTCATTACCAGTGACACTGCTGATGTAGGAGTTTAGAAATCTATATTAAAACAGATTTTGATGTCTCCAACACTGGTTTTTCTCAGGACGACGGAACAGAATTGACTTTGTCACCATCTTCTAGTCCATCTCAACTCATCCGCAGTCCATGAACCCCTCAGGGGCCCTTTGATGGACTCCCCTGAACAGGGCACCATTTTCAATTCGGTTTTCCTTCTCTTTCCTCCCCTGCTACGTGTGTTTGTATTCATTTTCCTGAGAAGAGGAGTCCGCAGCTTTCATCAGACTCGCAACAGAACTCTGTGACCCAAACGGAGGTCAAGAGCCTGCTCTTCTGACTACAAAGTGGGCACTTGAGGACAGGGATTTGTTTCTATATGCGACTCTGAGGGTTGCCAGTCTGCCAAGTGACCCCCGAATGCTAAGAAAAGCTCTTCCCCGGAGGCTAGGGAGTCCCAAGAGAGGAGTGCGCATTGAAAGAGCCTCTCCCAGCTCAGCTCAGTCTGCGAATGGAGGATCCTTGATGCAAACATGGCATGTGAAAGCCCCTACTTCGCTGTGTCGAAGCGCCCTTGCACATGTGGGCATCTGCAAAGCATCCAAACATTAAGGATGATGGGACTACGTGCCAATAGCTACACCTTTATGAGCAAGAAGAGATCCCTCCAATGCGGAAGGTTTATTCAGTGTTTCTTTTCCACAAAATCTTTGGTGGGGAAAAGAAGATACTTGACTGGTGCATCTAGAGAAGGGTGAGACTCATGCAACTCTCCAAATGTTTCTTGCATTGTGCATCCTGGAAGCTCCAACCAGCACAAGCAAAGGTGAGGATGATGGGAGTTGCAGTCCACCATCCTCACCATGGCTGGAGCGCTGGACAAGGACTCTGGGAGGCCAGGGTTCAAATCCACCACTCAACCACAAATTATTGGGGGACCTTGGGAACGTCACACTCTTCTCCTAGCCTGAGAGGAAGGCAATGGGGGCAAACCTCCCCAAAATAAATCTTGCCAAGAAAACCCTAGGAAACGGTCACCTTGTGTTGGAGTCAATGTGAAAGACTCAGAGACCAGGCTTCAATTTTGCACTCAATTCATGGGATCCCATTGTGTGGCCCTGTGGAAGTCACACTTTCTCAGAGGAAAGCAATAGCAAACCTCTGAATAAATCTTGTCAAGAAAATCCTAGGGTTCACATTTTTATGGACGGAGTGGTGAAGTCACCTAGGACTCTGGGAGACCAGGGTTCAAATCCCGCCACAGGCACACAAACCCATGGGGTGACTCTCTCCAACAGCTTCATTTGGAGGCAACAATGGTAAACCTCACCTGAAGAAACCCTGTCCAGAAAACCCTAAGTGAGGGTCCCCATAAATCAGAGCTGACTTGAAGAGACTTATGCATGTGTATGGTCCCCTATGGAAAACAAAGGCATGCATGATTCTGACAATGGCGCATGGATATGCATTGTGCATGAAAATGCTCCCACACTGCTGCTTGCACAGTTAGTGCTCCATTTTAAGAAGAATGTAGACTTAAGTGGAACAGATTCTGTGCCGGATAGTGCCTTTTACTCATGGTGTTACATAATATTGCTTTATTCATCAATTGCGACATTACACAAGTAAAAGGCACTGTCCGGCACATAATCTGTTCCACTTTGTCTACATTCTTCTTAAAATGGAGCACCCAAAAGTGGACACGGTTCTCCAGACAAGCTCAGATTATGAGGCAGAAGCAAGTGACTTGGAAACTATGGGCCTATTAACGGATCCCAGAAATACACCGGCCTTTTCTGCAGCAGTATTGCATTGCTGTCTCATGCGCTGCTTGTGCTTGATAGTAATTCTGAGCGCCTTTTCACAGGTAGAGCTACATGTTCAAAGGAGAGAGGAAACCGTGATCCATTATGTTCCCTTCCTCTCCAGAAGAGCACTTGCTCACTTGGCAAGTGAGAAAGGATGAAGAAAAAGAGGGAAAGAAAGAATGACAAATGTTTTATTCCCACTAACCTGTAATACACTCTCCCAAGGGACTCTGCCTCTCTTCTTTTTTTTGTTCGTTTTGGCATTAAACATTCTGTTTTCATTATATTAGATATTTCCTGTCACTTAGGGTGACAGTATTCTCCTGTGCATAAGCCATTTAACAGATGAGCAGCCAAGTGGCAAAGGAACTACATTATTAATGTTTCTGGTTAAATTAACTGATTAAAAAAAAACACACACACACACACCCAAGGTAAAAATGTACATATCAGCACTTTATGCAGACTAAATGAGAAATTAATGGAATATGGCGGGTGATTTTGTAACAAATAGCAGACAGAAACTGCCTGGAAAGGTAATGGGATTTACATGCTAGGGACAGATTAACAGGAACGAAAGGCCAGGCCAAAGCGTTCCAAAAGGATGCTCGACGCTTTAAAATCTCCATCGATGTTGGGTGGCAAGCTGAAGTCGAACTCGCCTCCCTCCTGCAATAGGAACCATGGAAGGTTCGCTCAGATATCTTTGAGGCCGGTGGGCTTAATGGAAAGAACTTGCATGCTCCATAGCCAAAGGTCTCCAGAAAAACAGACCCTGGCCAAAGTAAAGGACATCTGGATCTTGGGCCCAGATGTGGCCCCCCAAAACTCCACTTTTGTGGAGCCTGAAGTCCCCCTATCTCCATTTTTAAAATAAGGGGACAGTTTTTCAAAAGCACATGCCAAAGGATCCTCAAACGTGCAAATATTTATGAAAATACCCTTCCCAATATTCATCAGGTAACACGATATGACCCTCATCATTTCTGGTCATCCAAAATGTCAGGAACCAAGGTGCAACTCTAGCTCTCCAAAATTGGGAGTAAAGAGACAGAAAGGGTTTGTAGCCCCCTGGGCTTTGACTGTGCCCACCCGGATTTGGGCCCTCGCATCATCATCATCATCTGCAAAAACCAATGCGTGGCACAATTTTGGCCAAGTCCCTTGCCATCTCTGGGTCGTTTGGTGGAAACAAAGGGGCCTTCTCTGTGGCTGATCCTTGCAGACTTTGGAACTGCCTCCCAAGAGAGGCCAAGAGGGCTCCATCCTTGTTCAGCTGCATCAGCAAGCTATGGTTTATGCTGGCAGGCTTTCAGAAACTTTTGCTGGGCTTTTTAATGCTGTGTGGTGCTGCTTTTGAGGATTGCAGGTTGCCCTTTAGTGCATTATAATGCTTGTAATGTTTAATGTTTTTAAATTCATAAATTTGGTGAATTGCTTTTCAAAAACGTTCATATTTATACTTTTTTAAAAAAACTGACATCCCTGCATAGCTTTTAATCACTACTGAATTTATATGCATTGTCAGATGCCTTGAATCCCATTATGCATGAGCTAAATAAATACAATAATAAAATAATTAGTAATATTTTTGCTTTTTAAAAAAAATAATGAGCAAAACCTCTTATAATCTCACCCGGGGGAGAAAGCTTTTGCAAGGGGAGGAACGAAGCCATGGAAGGTCTCTCTTTGTGGAACTGGCGGCAGCAGCCCCGTCTCCGCACCTGCCCTTTCCGCTTGGCAGCCTCCTTGCTTCTTGGCACAGACACAGGGGCATCGCAGTCCCTGCGTTTTTAGCAAGTTTGACACATGTTTGGCTCAGTCTAAGCTGGCTGCTCCTCTGCCATCGCCCCACAACTACCTGCCAATTGTGGCAAAACTCACTCTTGTCACAGATCACTGCCATTTCCCAGGGATGAAAGGGGTAACCTGAGGACTCTGAAGCTTCAGGCCAAATTATAAAAAGAGCAAAGAGAAGGAAGGAACTGAGCAGAAAAGAGATGCCACCACTGGGATCCTACACCATGCTTGTAAAACCGCACCCGGGTAGGTGCTTGCACTACACCATCCGGCTGCTGGATACCAACATTGGCAGAGATGCCATCCATTGTTGCACAATGTGCTTTTGCTTCTTGTCCCCTTGTGCCACTGGGAATCATGCGCAACCTCAAGTGGTGCATTGAAGGTGTGCACACCAGCCTCCCAGAATGCACAGCAGATACATGGCTGGAATCCTGTTGATTACTCCCACTGAGAGGAGATCCACTGGATCAACTATGGAATGGGGTATTGTCAAGACACAGGTAACTCCAATAGAATTAACATCCCTAATCTGGTCAGGTCAAACAACAGGACTGAGGCCCATCTGGAAAGGCAACACTTGAAGAAGGCTAGTAACACAATCCTGCACTAAAGACATCCATTGCATAACAACCAAAGAAGTCCAACCCATGAATACAGTGTAGCAGAACACAGAGAGAAGAGTGCTGGAAAAATATGTCTAAGCCAAGGCTCAGACCCAAAAATGGACAAGGAGGAAGAGCCATTTTCCAATGTACAACTCTTTGGGCAAGTCCCACTCTCTCAGCCTCATAGGAAGGCAATGGCAAACCCCTTCCAAACAAACCATCCCAAGAAACCCCTGTGATAGCAATAGCAATTCCTCAAACACTCTCTAAGTGGTTTACAGTGTGAAAGCCAATCGTCCCCCAACAAGCTGGGGATTCATTTTATCAACCTACAAAAGGATGGAGGGATGAGTCAACCTTGGAGACCTCTGGGCTCGAACTCACAATTTTGTAGCTGCAGGGCTGGCATTTATCTAATCTTATGGACTCATCCTCCCTCTGGGCATCCCGGCTTTCTTTGCAATGTGGGGTTAACACGTGTGTTTACCTACAAATTGTCGTCGTGACCTGCCATGGGATGACCCACTTTGACTCCCCCCCCCCCCCAAAAGAGGAAGGGTGCTAAATGGAAACCTCTCGCAGCCCCCACCGAACCAGGATCCCTCCTCCGTCAATCAAGAGAGGAGATCAAAGTCCTAATCTGAGATCAAAAGCCTTCAGCATTGCTGCAGCGGAAACAAATTAAGTGAGCAACAGATTTCTTGGAGATGTTTACATTGCTGATTAGCATAAAACCAGATTAAAATGAAACACACTCACACACACACACACCCCGACGCCTCCATTCCCCGGCATTACTGGCATGAAGTATTAATTTGAGAAGAGAAAAGGAAACAAAAGCTGCAAAGCCTCCTCACAAGAATCACTGGAGATCAAGATAAGGGCCAGGCAAATGCCAAAGCCATTTCTAATGTGGGAAATGAGAGACTGCTTCCAAAGAGAGGCTGCACAGACTCACTTGGAAGGGCACTCACTTCATGCTGCCATGTTTAAGGACTCAGCTCCATTTGGGCCGATTATCCCACCATCGTCTCCGACAACCTAAACTGGGATTTGGACGAAAAGCTTTGCCAGGCATCCTCACCATCCGGTTGGATTCCTCAATGGAAAAAATGTGTCACTGCAGATGACTCAAGAAACTTGTTCTTTAGGGAATCTTTAGGTCAAGTCAGATGGATATTTACTCCCCTGGGATCTCTTAAAAACAAATAACTCATCCCAGAGTTGCTTCCTTTCACGGTTACTTTGCAGGCCTTAAGGAGCAACATATTTAATTTAGATAATGGATCAATGTGGATGTCCTCCAACAGCTGAAGATAAAACAGTGAAAGGAAATTTGCAAGAAACACACCATGGCACAGGGGCTGGATGGAACTGGGAGTTATCTTAGGCTGTTTATGGCATCACGGTGCCATATAGTCGTCCCACCATATCCAAAGATTCTTTATCTTTGTGGATTCAACCATCCACAGCTTGAAAATGTATTTTTAAAAAATTCCAAAAAGCAAACCTTGATTTTGCTGTTTTATATGAAGGACACCATTTTATTGCACCATTGCATTTAATGGGTCTGGTGCATCCATGGATTTTGCTATCCACGAGGGTCCTGGATCCAAACCCGAATGGATACCAAGGGCCCAATGTGCCTCCACTCCAAGTTATTGAGGGGAAATGGCTTCAGAGGATTCCTGAGACAAGAGCAGGGGAGATGGACCACTCAGAATAAGAAATCTGACTCCAAGGATCTCCCTGCCTTCGCTCCAGTTGCTTCATCCTCTTCTATAGGGATGGATAATATCCTCCCATCCTATTGCACAGCTGGGACTGAGAATAAATCAAGGGCACAGAGACGTGGTATTTACAGCAGCCTCTCCCCTACAAGCACCCTTTAAACTTCAGCACACCGCAGGGAAAAAAATTAGAAATATTGGAAAGCTAACCCATTATTGGGCATCAAGAAATGGGAGCTGGGTTTATTCCAGGCAACGTGACCATAAATAAACTCCAGTTTTACTATTCTGCCATGTGGGCCTTGTTTATACAAGTGCCTTATGTCCACCAGAAAGTGGAGAGCCTTGACAGATACGGAAAAGGGAGGGAGGGGGAAATCAAGTAAAATAAAAGGAGGTCAGAATCGTAAATGAAACGGCAAAGCCAGTGAAAGGAGAGAGTGTGCGTGTCCAAACCCATGTTTGTGTGTGTCATCCCAGTTTGCTGGGACGGCTGTCTTCTCAAACTCCCCCTCCAGCCCCGAAGGCCCATTATTATATCAGCCCTGGTGGCGCAGTGGTTAAATGCCTGTACTGCAGCCACTCACTCAAAACCCGAAGGTGGCGAGTTCAAGACCAGCAAAGGGCTGAAGCTTGACTCAGGCTTGCATCCTTCCGAGGTCGCTAAAATGAGTACCCAGATTGTTGGGGGCAAATAGCTTACAATTGTAAATGAAGCTGTTTGTTTAACAAATTGTAAGCCGCTCTGATAGTCTTGGCTGAAGAGCGGGGTATAAATAAAACATTATTATTATTATTATGTAAGTGGAGGGTCTGCTGCCATCTGGAAAAGCATTCTCTATTCTGAGAATCTCCATATTTCTGGTCCTTATGGCTGCAGAGAACAGCCCAGAGCCATTTCCCAGCTTCTCCTCCCTGCTCTCTCCCTCCTTTACAGACTCAGTTGTCGCCAAGCAGTTCCAGCTCATCGGAAGAACTGGACTGGGAAACTGGACCATGCGGGAGACTGGGAAGCGGCTGGCGGGAGATCCAGTCGCCAGGCCAGGGATGCGGGTGTCTGGAGGCTGAAGGCTTCCACATTGGCAGGGAGGCCGAGTGGTTTGAGCATGAATGTCAAAGGAACCATTCAAGATACCAAATCATACCTCCTCTCCCAAAATCAGAATCTTGGATAATTTGGACTACAATCCACAGTAGATTCACTGCCTTCCTGGCATGGAAGCCAATGGATGGGATCTACACTTAGATCTGGATCCGAATGCTTAGTCTCCACAAGAGCAGAGTCATTGCCTCCATTGCTGAACAGCGAGTAAGCACATAGGTGTAAATCCTGTCCATTTGGTGGGTTTACTCTAGCTGGGACTAAGAGGCTAAGGGTTCAGGGCTTAGTCTTCCTAACAGAATAGAGCTGCTGAAATGGTTAAGCCTGGATCCAGCCCAAAGTTTGAGTTGCTATTTAGTCATTCTAGAGTTCCTGGATAATTTATGCACGATAAATTCATATTGTACAGAAAGAGTCTTTCCTTACAGCATTCATCACTCCAGAGGCAGATTACGAGTCAGCCTCTATTCATATTTATAAGCCAGAGACCATATGTTTTGTGCACTCCTTGGAATCCTTTTGAGCTGGATCTGCCAGGGACTGAGCCAAGGACCGCCAGCATCCAGAACAGGACTCAGCAGACCCTCCTTTGCAACTTCTGCAGATTCTGACTGACAGCAGGTCTCCAAGGCCAACCGCTTCCCAGCCGGCAACTACCCAGAATCCTTGTAATTACAAGCACCAGGAGCTGAACCCGTGACATCCAGCATGCAAAGCTGCTGCATTTCGCACCACAGCAAGGTGGGGACGCTCCGGGAGTTGAGGCAGAGCCAATGTTTGCTGCTTTTCAGGCACTCAGAGCAAGCCAACCATGCCTATGTTTTTTGGAAAGATTTACTACACACGGAATGGGCCATTAGAAAATATGATCTCCTTGTCAGATATACTGGAGAGTGGTGGGACGAATTCAGTTCCAGCTCATGGCCGCAAAGCCAGTGGGGCAGTGAATCTGTTCTGCATCCTGACTGCACCATGCAAATCTAAACTCAGATAGTTACACAGTGGTTGCACTTTGCCAGCATCCAGCTTAGGAGTTTGCAACTGATGGCGCCTCTACTAATGTGCCTGCTCCTTGTGCAACAGCAAACAACACACAGGGGCTGTTGATTTAATCTCAATGAATCACGTGCAACACTGAAGGTTATGCACAATGCAAGGATGTGCAAATTGCACAGATGGAATCCTGTTGCTTAGATAAAAACAGAGTAGGTCCATTCAATTGAGTGTTGAATGGTGAGTTAAAAGATGTAAGTTAATCAAACTGATTTAATGGTTTTAATGACAGTAGCTCTGTCAAACAGCTCCTGCCATCAAGAAGTTTTTCCTAATGTTGAGCTGGAATCTCTTTTCCTGCTGCAGCTTGAATCCATTGCTCTGCGTCCTATTCTCTGGAGCAGCAGAAAACAAGCTTGCTCCATCTTCAATGTGACATCCCTTCAAATAATTAAATAGGGCTATTGTATCACCTCTTAACCTTCTCTTCTCCAGAATAACATACACAACTCCATCAGCTGTTCCTTACAGGGCTTGTGGTTCTCCGGACCTTTTGGGCTGCCCTCCTCTGAACATGCTTCTCAACATCCCCCTTGACTTTTGGTTGCTGGAAATGGACACAATATTCCAGGTGAGGTCTGACCAAAGTAGAACTGAGTGTCACTGTTACTTTTATTACTTTATGATTCACCATCCCCGCTGCTGTGGAAGCCACTGGAAAGATTTTAGGAGGCTGGCTCTGGAGATGGCACTATTCACCAGACAAAGTGGGCAGGAGACAGTCGCCAATGTGAGGCACCAACGCCGCCTCCTCCTCTCCTTGCCTGCCCCAAATATTTACTCAGCCAGCATGACTGGATTGCTTCTGACAAACGCTTGCAAGGAAGTCGGGGTTTTGTTTTGCTTTTTTCAAGCTGATGGAGGCTTTCTTTACGAGAGACAACACAAAATGGATAAAGCAAATTCCATCCAAGCCCCACCAGCTCCCGAAGACAATCCTGTCTGCCTCTGCAATGTGTCCTTCAAAACACTGAAAAGGAAAAAGAGGGCAATGCGGAGGCAGAAGGGGAGAGAAGAAAGTCTTGGCCAAAAAATGAAAGGAGGAAAGAGGGGGGGGGAGAGCTTTCTATTTAATCCCATCCATTCTCTGCAGCCAGCCCTCTATGAAGGCCAAGATCAAAGGTCGGTAATAGATTTCAACAGGTTTCAAAGGGACTAGAAAAGTGACTCGACTTGAAGGTGGTTTGCCAAAACAGCGATTAAGCTGCTCTGCCTTGCTATTGTGCTGAAGATACAATTCTTAGGAGGAGGGCTGGGATTTAGAGGCCTTATCTTCCACATCCAGGTGGAAAATAACTTGCGTTTCCAGACCCTGAAGTCTGGGAAGGTGCCATGAAAGGGTCCAAGCACAGAGGAAGGATGGAGCCGTGCCAGCCCTGATGGTGGCTGCAGACCCAGAAGGGCAACGGTCCAAACAAGACCCACGGAGTACCAAGTGCTGTGGTGGGTGCACCATGCCATCACCGGGTAAATCTAAATCCTTGGCCAAATGCTAACAGCTGCCCACTGGCATACGAAAGGGTTCTGGGGGATGCTGGTCCAGGTAGAGTTCATGGTATAGGTACCCAGTTCCATCACTTCCTGCAAAGGGATGCTGGAAGCCATCAGCTCAAGGACTGGGATGCTTTTCCAAGCTGTAGACCACCTCCTGCATTCATTTGCCAACATGGTTTATAGCGGTTTATAGCCATGATGGGTGGCAGTTTTCAGTTCCAAAGGAAATCTTAGAGAGAGGCCTGGACTGCAGCCATTTCCAGCCCAAAATAGGTCACATGGCACTGATTCAAACCAAACCCTCTAAATCCAAGGAGAGAAATCTGGTGAGGGATTTTTTTTCCTCCATGCTTATCCACCTTAGGAAGCCTAGAAAGGGACAAAACTTCCCATTTCATAGAGTACTCCCAGGTTTTCCACACTTCACGAATGTTTTGCACCCGAGACCCTCATCTTTCATGGAATTAAGGACAGAACAAAGAGACCATCTAGATTTTTTAAAAACCCTTAAAACACATATACACATCAAACAGAGACCCCAGTGCTTGGAAGAAAAAGAAAAGCCCAACAGGTGATCCAAGATCAAGAGCCAAGATTTACACACCGATGACAAAAGCCAAGCAAATTTAGCCCCAGAACCAAAAAATTCATAATAATTAACATTTTTATGAGGGTGTTTTAAAGATCAGGTTCATGGCTGAGCACACATTACAGTCAAAGGATGGTGGCATGGCTTTGTGTGAAATATTTGCAACAAGCCACAAAGAAGGACACAACCAATGGAGCTAATAAAGGTCTTGTCGAACTGTGACACCTCTCAGTCTTCCCAAACCTGAAGGCCCCAAATGGGTGAGAAAGAAGTTTCCATCTTCCCACACTGTGATACGACCGGAAGGGGTCCTTCCTTTGAATGGAAAGTGCCCCCCATGATCCCCTGCTGGATCCATGCAGACCCTCTTCCCCATAACTAATGCGAAGCAGCGAGGAGTTTGGAAACAAGAGAGTCAATTACAAAGTCTCATAATTGGAACTCTTGTGATTTAACACCAATTACGGAAGAGGCAGAGCAGGGGGAAGCTTATTAATGGATGCAAATCCAATTAACGACAAACTTAAACTTTGCAGAATGAAGAATTATTAAGAGGTGAAATGCAGGAGTACTGAACAGAAACACTAACCGATCCTTGAATGGCTAATGAGGGATTGATGCTTGCGGCCCCCTCCCTCTGCCCTAAGTGGCATGGATGCCATGCGCATACTTTCTCTCTCTCAGCCTCCTGACACGGAGGACAGAAGGGACATGGACATCACCATGAGCACCGGTCAACCTCTCTCTATAACCAAGGGCCCTGGAAACCTGGGGTGGATACAAATGCTCCAGTGAACCCTCTTTCCCCCAGAATTTATTTCCAGCCAGCTATCGAGGTTGGCAGTGCTGCTCAGTGGTCTCTCTCAAAGGCTGTGCAGGAAATTGGGAAAGGCTGACTGAGCACTGGAGGCACGATTATTATTATTATTATTATTTTCTTATATCCCATCTTTCTCCAAGTATAGGGACTCGAGGAGAACTCTACAGTTGGAAGGGGCTGCAAAAGCCATCTGCTCCAACCTTCTGCCACATTCAGATACAGCCAAAAGATGACCATCTGACCTCGGTTTAGAAACCTCCAGAGCAGGAGAATCCACTCTCTTTCCAAGGCAGCCCTTGTCCCCATGATAAAGAGCTCTTACCATTAGGACTATCTTTCCCATGTTTAGTTGGATTCAAGCGACAGGAAGAGAGATTCCACCTCAGTTTTAGGAAGAATTTCCTGAGGGTAAGAGCTGCTTGATGGTGGAAAATGCTGCCTCGGAGGGTGGTGGATTCTGATGATCCCAAGCAATGAGCAGACCCATCGAATCAGCCAGGTTTACACACAAGTATTGACCATCCTCCCACACCTGATTTAGTGGGTCTGCCCAGGAGTAACCAACATCATCATCCAGGCCTCGCTGGACTTTGGAGGACCAGAACAGGATAAAACGTAAATCCAGAGTTGTAGAGGGTGAGATGGGATAACCATCGGAGAACAGCAGGGCTAGAATGGCTGCAAACTGAAAAGATGTAAAAGAGATGGATTTATTTGATTTACTCTGTTTTGCAAGGGGAAGGATTTATGGGTGCCTCAGAAGGCAGTTGCCATTGACCAGTTCTCTCTCTCTCTCTCTCTCACACACACACACACACACACCCTGAGCTTTTTTCCCCTCTTTCCTTGACGCCAAGCCCCACTCCAAGTTGCACAAGAATGTTGCAAGCCGGAGCACTACTGCAATGGATTCCCTTAATTAAAAAAACAGGCCGTAATTCATACAAATGGATCTCAGGGCCATAATAATTAAAATATATGAGCTGGCTCTTTGGAAAAATCAATGTTGTTCTTGCTGGTTGTGTAGAGCACAATCTCATCGCTGGTGGAGGCCAAGACCCGGCTCTTGGGGGCTCGTGGCTGGACCGGAGCCTGACGCAAAGGAGGCTGGACCTCTTCCTCCCCACATCCCCAATCTTCTCCTCCTTCCCCCCAAACATCTGCCAGAGGAAAAGGAGACCATAAACCTCAAAGCACCAGCACAATCTTGAGCTGGAGAGGGTTAGTGTAATGGTGCTGCAGGTACCCAAAATACTGGAAGGTGGTGGCAAGGAGGAGGACATTTAGGGGGCCAAGGACAGGCTCGGTGGCAGGGACATCTCTGGCCAAGAGGCTACCTAAGGAAGCAGAGTGCAACACAATGCTCACAGTTAGGTGGCAATTGTGCAATGCTGCCTCATTAATAGATTGTGATATTTTGCCATTAAATGTGTACTGTTCAACGTGTTTTTTGCACATCAAAGTGCAAAGAACTCCAATTCCACAACCTCGAACTGAACATGGTCGTTCCACATTAGGCAAAACCTTCCACCTGCTTCTGTGGAGTAGCCAGCAGGAAACAGCCGAGGGCCAGCTGCTCGGACCCAGCATCTGCCATTGGCAATGACTGCCTCCGCTGTCCAGCAAAGGTCCGGAGGAAGGAGCTGTGGTCAGCCCCAAGGCCTTCAAGGCTCTTCAACCTGACAAACCAACAAGTGGACCCTCCACTCTGTCCTCTCAACCTGTAACTTAAAGACACAGATCTGCTCCACCAGCCACCCTTGAACACACAGTGCAGATTTGCACACTCTTTCAGAGTGTACCAGTGTGGTTTTAGGGTTGGACCAGGACTTTGGGTCATTAGGGTTCGAATCCCTCTTTGTTCATGGAAACCCGCTGGGTGGCCTTATGCAAGTCACACTCTCTCAGCCTCCCTCAGAACAGTTCTTGCCAGGAAAACCCCATTATCAGGTGTCACCTTAGGCTTGCCATGAAGTCAGAAACAACTTGAAGGAACTCAGCAACAAACCTCACTAAGAGAGAGCCAGGGTGGTGTTGTACTTTACATTTTGGAATAGGATTCCAGGAAACCAGGGTTCAAATTCCAGCTCAGCCATGGAAACCCACTGGGAAACCTTGGGCAAGTCACACTCTCTCAGCTTCAGAAAAAAACCAAAGGTGGCAAACCTCCTCTGGACAAATCTGGCCAAGAAAACCCCATGATAGGTTTGCCTTAAGCTCCCCATAAGCCAGAAACAACTTGAAGGCACACAGCAGCACTCTTCTGCTCCCATAAGTCTCATCAGCATTTTTTTTTAAATTACCATTTTATTCTGTTTAAAACAATTAACTTAAAACACAATACACAACGGGGCTACATACATTGAAAATGGTTTCAGCAGAACAACAACAACAACTCACTTCTAGCGAGCGCAGTGTGACAGAAGCCCTACGGAGCACATTCACACTTATTTCTGTGAGGATCAGCAGCAGCAGCAAGACTTTTGTGAGCAATTGTTTGAATTAAAAAGGAGAAAAGAAAAGGCCATCCATTTGCTCAGTATCCAAACATTCCTCTTTTCTACTGTTAATTAAAGAGCCTGAATGCTGCAGCATTAAAGACAAAAGGCGCTTGGTCCCATGTTCCTTTAGGTGGAGGAAAAGCCTTTGATAAGCAAAACTATCTGGCTTTTATCACCTAGATAACTCCTAATAACCACACAAACATTTGTGTGAAGCTGCATGAGCGTATAGATGGTGTGCAATGCACGCTGATTATACACATGTTGATACCTGTGAATAAAGGAGTCAGCATGGCTTACTGGTTTGAGCATTGGACTACAATGTTGGAGATCAGGGTACGACTCCTGCTCAGCCATGAAGCCCATTGGGTGACCTTGGGTAAGTCACACTCTCTCAGCCTCAGAGGAAGGCAATGGCAAGCCCTCTTTGAACAAATTTGGCCAAGAAAGTCCCATAATAGGGTTGCATTAGGGTGGCCAAAGGTTGGAAATGACTCGAAGGCACACAACACACACGAAGTGTACAAAGGACCACAGACGAATTGTATGCACTGAACATAATGTGTGTTCAGCCACAATATGAGTATTGCCTCAATATGAGTATTGCCTTATGTGCAGCAACAACTGCCAGCTCCCATGTCAATGGGGCAAAGAATCCACTCCGGTTTCCAACCCAAAATGTGAAAAGAGCCGTCCACAGTGCTGAAGCTTGGTCCTTTGGGTCAGTTTTTAAAGTTCAGGCCCAAACTAGGAGTGGATTCTCCTTCTTCCCTACTGACACCCTCCTCTTCCTTCCTGGATAGCAATGCTCCAAAATCTGGGTTGAACCTATTCTGGGAACAGGGCTAAGCTAATGGAGCTGTCCAAGGGGGCAAAGCTATTTTGGAGTAAAAGCTGGAGCAGATTCATCCCTCACAAAGGCATTGGAGCCCCAGGGCAGTGAGAAAGAAGGTCCAGGTTGCCCTTTGGAGAGGAGGGACACGGCTGGATGTTTCCTGAAGAGCAAATAAGTATGAAATCGGAGGCAGGGAAGACACACACACGCTGCCTTGGCCTCCGCAAAGTGGCCGTAATTGCTTTTCTCAGATAAAAAATAATAATAAATAGAGCCGGTGTGAGAAGCTGAGAACCAAATTGGTGCCACTTTCGCACATCCAGCAGCAGTGGGAGAGCAAATCCCTCCATGGTTTATAAACCGCGGGAGATTACAAGGCCATTCCTTCAAGCCCTGAAGAAAATCTTCCTGAGCTCTCACCTCCTCCCAGGAAAAAACCCAACCTCCACTGTCCAGAAAGAAAGAAAGAAAGAAAGAAAGAAAGAAAGAAAGAGGGAAGGAAGGAAGGAAGGAGTGCAAGCTCCTTCTCCCTCTTCACAGACCAAGGGAAGGTGTTTATTTTTAAATGGCGGCAGGAGATTTTTCCACTGACTGCTTGCCTGCCAACTGAGGCTCCATCCACACTAGAGAAATAACCCGGTTTGGCACCGCTTGAACTGCCCTGGCTCAAGGCTATGGAACTCTGGGAGTTGGAGTTTGTTGTTGGCCCAGAGCGTAAACAAACTCCAACTTCCAGAATTCCATAGCAATTGAGCCAGATGACGACTTAAAGTGGTGTCAAACCGGGTTATTTCTCTACTGTGGGTGCAACCCGAGACTCCTCGCCCTTGAAGCGTGCATAAAAGAAATTTGGGAAGCATGTGCAACAACATCAGCTGGGCACTCAAAAATATTTGCACTTTAACCCGTCGCATCATTTTAAGCTTCCAGTGCTTCCTACCCCCCTTCACTGTACTCCTTGAGGATTACAGGCCATTGTTCCCATTTCACAAGACTCTTTAAAACGGGGAGGAATTTCTCCCAACTCCAAATGGAGCCAATGCGGATTCATGTAAATTCGCTTGTTTAGCGAATTTACATGAACCCCTGCTCCGTTCGGAATTACTTCCCATTACCTGAAAATAACCCCCTCCTGCCCGAATTTGCATGCGAAGCTTTAATTCGCAATAACGTAAAACCCATGATTGCATTCAAATTGGCTTCCCTCTTGCCCGAATTTGCGTGCGAAGAGTTAATTCGCAATAACGTAAAACCCATGATTGCATTCGAATTGACCTTAAATTATACTTCCAATTTAGCCTCGTATGAAAGAGTCCAGAGGCGAAAGACATACCTCAAACAACCTAAACAAGCAACCAGGGTTTCCATGGTTGAGCAAAGACCCTTCCTCTCTCCACACACCCCACCCTGAAGACCCCTTTGGAAGATCTGCCTTGTTTTTCTGGCCAAATTCTAGACCTATGGATGCATGCAGAGATGGGACTTTTGTTAGGCCTTGTGACTTTTTGGATCGTCTAAAATAAAGGCACCTTTACAACCCAGACCTGGGGTTTTGCGTTCAGGCCAACTCAGCTGCCCCTGTATTTACTGCTGTTCATGAAAAGGAGCCTGTTTGATAACAATTCAGAAGAAGTCAGCACGGACTTGTAAGGATAAATCCTCATGCCAGACTAATCTTATCTGCTTTTTAAATCGAGTTTCTGGCTCGGAGGCTTGTAGGGATACGATGGACATAACTTATCTTGATTCTAGCAAAAGCAATTGACAAAGGGTGTTTCCAGAGTAGGCTCTTATCTGGCAAATCGCCTTGCCTCTCGCACAGAATTTTTATACGGACGGATGGGGCGGGTTGATCTTCCATTGTAACCCTCTTAAAAAATCTTTGAACACTTTTCTTAATGTAAGGGGGGTGGACCCTTTAAATCTCACACAATGTTTTTATTGTTCATGCAATAAGACCTCCGTCTGCAAAGACCTATAGTCTTGCCACGATATTTAGATTAGTATGCCACTTATTTGTATACATCTTGGCCCAGGCCACCAGAAGGATCAGATCTTCCCCTCTGAGCATCCCAGAGGAAAACCTCAGAGGAGAGGAAATCTACAGGGACAAACTTTCTCTTGATCCCATCACCCTTGGAAGCTTTCATCTAGAAGGGACACAGGAGTGGGTCTTCTTGGTGGGAGCTGGAACTGACTTCCCAAGGAGATTAAAGATTAAGTTAGACTTGCCTTCTCCTTTTGGTGTTCCTATCACAGGTGAAGAGGGTATTCCTTGTGACGAAATGGTTTTTCACTCTTGTCCTGTCCCAGAGATAGCAAAGCATAGTGGATTGGACTATAGTTCTGGAAATCAGGGCTTGTCTCCCCGCTGAGCCACGGAAACCCCCTGAGTGATCTTGGGTGAGTTACACACTCTCAGCCCCAGAAACTCCCATGATAAGTTCATCTTAGGGTTGCTCTACATTGGAAACAACTTGAAGGAACACAACAACAACAACCTGTCCCAGAGTGAGCAGGGCCTAACACCAAGGCAAACAGATTAGGTCTAAGAGGCAGCCAAAATCTATGCCACCAGCAGACAAAGAAGGAAGGCAGGGGAAAATACAGAAGAAATGTCCAAGCAATGCCAAGGTCAGACACAGAGTCCTACCAGGGAGTGAAATGAGTCCGTAGAGGAGGATCCAAAGCCAAGGAAGGTTCAGGGTCCAAGTGGAACAAACAAGCAAAGAGATACCAAGATGCAAAGTCAAATGCAGAGCAAGGCCAGGCATTGGGAGAGAAGACACAACGCAGTTTTCCAAGAGCGGCAGACAGGAGCTCAGCAACAGCCTTGCTTCCATCAAGAGCTCTTCTGCCCCAAGAAGAGCTTATATCCCTGGCCCATTGCTCAGCTGCTGATCGTTTGGACTCCTCTACTCCTGAGGAAGTCCCTACTCCTGAGGAGTCCCTCCATGTAGCTGAGGACATCCTCTTTGCAGCACCTCTAACTGAGCTTGCGTCTTCAGGCAGTGTTGTTCTCATGGATTTGGAGTTCCTTCAGACTCCTCTTTGGATTCTGGAGCTGGACCGCTGCTCTCCAGGTGTGCAGATCCCATCCCAGCCCTGATGGCAAGGGGTCTGCAAGAGGAGGTCTCTGGTTATGGGGGTCTCTGCCTCCTCTTCGCCAGAGGACCTCCCTGGGACGACCGTGGCACACATCACTTCTGACCACGCAAAGATGCACACTATTGCAGTATGCAGCAACATGCATTTCCTATCAAACTACTTCTATAAACTCATTATATATATTATAATAAATATGCATGCATCTTGATTGTTCATGACAAAAAAGTATATTCACAATTCATCTGTAAGACATCTAGTGGTGCATATGCAAAAATATAGCAAAGATGTAATGAATGTAAATGGTTGATCATAACATCTTTGCTATAATTCTTTTTATGCACAATGGTTTGAGCATTGGAATAGGACTCTGTGACCAAGGTTTGATTCCCCACATGGCTACGAAACCCACTGGGGTGACTTTGGGCAAGTCACACTCTCTCAGCCTCAGGGGAAGGCAATGGCAATCCTTCTCTGAACAAGTCTTGCCAAGAAAACGCCAAGAAAACTGGATGGAGGAGGAGCAGATCTTGGTGAAAAGGGACCAGTTGTGAGTCCCTGGAAATTTCCATCTCCTAAACCCCATGATCCTTGTTCCACTTCCAAGATCAGCCACATGAGAGAATCATAGAATCATAGAAATTTAGAGTTGGAAGAGACCACAAGGGCCATCCAGTCCAACCCCCTGCCGTGCAGGAACTCCCAATCAAAGCATGGACCAAGAGCATGGACCAAGAGAGAGCCAAGGAGGCTGGGGTCTCAGAGACGGATTTCTCCCCTGGACCAAGATGTCACTACCTTTTTCTCTCCAGGATGCAAATCCTCTTTGCATCAGCACAATGGCTCCTTCACAGCAAGCGCCTCTGCTCTCTAAGATTTCAAATCCTCCCTGAGAAACCTAAGGTTCATTTGGGTAGTTCATTCTGCCCCTTTGTTGTTCTCCACCCTTCTTACGACTGTTTCTGAAAACCGGATTAAGGCTTTTAAAAGGCTTCAGAAGGAAGCGGAGGCCAGAGGTTGCAGGCGGGTGATGCGGCCTTTGCAGGGAGGAGGCGGTTGCATTATTTATCAGGAGCAAAAGGCGCATGGAGCCTTCCGTGAAAGGACTCCAGCTGTGCTCCACAGAGGAGGAGATGCCCGTTCGCCCGCCTGACCAGCCGCCCACCCGCTTTCCTGCCCAGGCAGCCATGACGGCAAAGAAATGGCTCAGAACGCATGGCCATTGGGCTAGGGAAGTCAAAGGAGGAGGGTTTGGAAAAATCATCATAGCCAACACCTCCAGCACCATTTTCATCCTTCTCTCCTCCAGAGAGTGCTGAAAATGGCACAGTATCATAGAGTCATCGGCCAAGTTCCTAGAGACTGCTTGCATCGGCGGTTAACCTACACACCTGTGGTGGTCCTCCAAAACCTCTCAGGCAATTTATGCAACTGGTGCTGCATCTGCCAGCCCCTTGTGCAAAGGGGGATGATAACGCACAGGGGCAGTTTGTGCAACCCCAGGGAATGCAGTGGTACATCGAAGACTCTGGTGAACATCTATGCGCCACCCAAGAACGCAGAACTGAAATCCTGTTGGTTAGTCCCAACCAGAGTAGACTCACGAGCCCTGGCCAATTTATGGCTTTACCCTTTTATGATCCGCTCCAGTGTTATATAATAAAGGGCCTGAACAGACAGGCCAAAATAAAGCTGCTTCGGATCACTTTGGAGGTATGCTGTTTAAATGACACATAGAATCATAGAATCATAGAATCATAGAATCATAGAGTTGGAAGAGACCACAAGGGCCATCCAGTCCAACCCCCTGCCATGCAGGAACTCCCAGTCAAAGCATCCCCGACAGATGGCTATCCAGCCTCTGCTTAAAGACCTCCAAGGATGGAGACTCTACCACACTCCGAGGGAGTGTGTTCCACCGTCGAACAGCCCTTACTGTCAGGAAGTTCCTCCTAATGTTGAGGTGGAATCTCTTTTCCTGCAGCTTGCATCCATTGCTCCGCGTTCTGGTCTCTGGAGCAGCAGAAAACAAGCCTGCTCCCTCCTCAATATGACATCCCTTCAAATATTTGAACAGGGCTATCATATCACCTCTTAACCTTCTCTTCTCCAGGCTAAACATCCCCAGCTCTCTAAGTCGTTCCTCATAGGGCATGGTTTCCAGACCCTTCACCATCTTAGTTGCCCTCCTTTGGACCCGCTCCAGTTTCTCCACATCCTTTTTGAATTGTGGTGCCCAGAACTGGACACAGTATTCCAGGTGGGGCCTCACCAAAGCAGAATAGAGAGGCACTATTACTTCCTTTGATCTAGACACTATACTTCTATTGATGCAACCTAAAATAGCATTGGCCTTTTTAGCTGCTGCATCACACTGCTGACTCATGTTCAACTTATGGTCTACTTGGACTCCTAGATCCCTTTCACACATAGTTTCATTCAGCCAGATGTCCCCCATCCTATATCTGTGCATTTCATTTTTCCTCCCTAGGTGCAGAACCTTACATTTCTCCGCATTGAATTTCATTTTGTTAGCGTTGGCCCAGCTTTCTAGTCTATTCAGGTCATTCTGAATTTCAATCCTGTCTTCTGGAGTATTGGCTACTCCTCCTAATTTGGTGTCATCTGCAAATTTGATAAGTATGCCCCCAATTCTGTCATCCAAGTCATTAATAAAGATATTGAATAGCACTGGGCCCAGGACAGAACCCTGTGGGACCCCACTGGTCACTTCTTTCCAGGATGAAAGGGAGCCATTGTTGAGCACCCTTTGAGTTCGGTCAGTCAACCAGTTACAAATCCATGTAATGGTTACCTTGTCTAGCCCACATTTTACGAGCTTGTTTGCAAGAATGTCATGGGGAACCTTGTCAAAGGCCTTACTGAAATCAAGATATACTATATCCACAGCATTCCCTTCATCTACCAAACTGGTAATTTTATCAAAAAAAGAGATCAGATTTGTCTGGCAAGACTTGTTTCTCTGAAACCCATGTTGGCTTTTTGTGATTATGGCATTGGCCTCTAAATGTTCACAGACTCTCTGCTTAATGATCTGCTCTAGAATCTTTCCTGGAATTGATGTCAGACTAACTGGACGATAATTGTTGGGATCCTCTTTTTTCCCCTTTTTGAAGATGGGCACAACGTTTGCCCTCCTCCAGTCTGCTGGGACTTCTCCTGTTCTCCAGGAGTTCTCAAAGATTATTGCCAATGGTTCCGATATTACATTCGCCAGTTCTTTTAATACTCTAGGATGTAGTTCATCTGGTCCTGGAGATTTATATTCATTTAGGTTAACCAGGTATTCCTGTACTATCTCTTTACTTATTCTGTGCTGAGATTCCCCTATTCTGTCTTCTGCTCCATTATCCTTAGGTTGACCACCCTTTGCCTTTTCTGAGAAGACTGAAGCAAAGAAGGTGTTGAGTAATTCTGCCTTTTCTTTGTCATCTTTGAGCATTTTGCCATCTTCTGCACGCAGTGGCCCTACTGTTTCCTTCTTCTTCCTTTTGCTTCGGACATACCCAAAAAAGCCCTTTTTGTTGTTCTTAACCTCTCTAGCCAGCCTGAGTTCATTCTGTGCTTTAGCTTTTCTGACTTTACCCCTACATGTGCTGGCTATTTGTTTGAATTCCTCTTTCGTGATTTCCCCATTTTTCCATTTCTTATACATGTTCTGTTTAAGGCTTATCTCAGTTGAAAGTTCCTTAGTCATCCATCCTGGCTTCTTGAGACACCTCCCATTTTTCTTCCTCATTGGAACTGTTTGAAATTGCGCCTTCAGTATCTCCTTTTTGAGAAACTCCCATCCGTCTTGAACTCCCTTCTCTTTTAGTTTTCTTGACCATGGGATCTCCCCCAGTATTTCTCTAAGTTTATTGAAATCAGCTCTCCTAAAGTCTAGAATGCGTGTCTGACTATGCCTGGCTTCCCCTTTCCGCTGTATAACAAACTCCAGGAGAACATGGTCGCTTCCCCCTAAGGATCCAACCACTTGCACCCCATTGACTAGGTCATCCCTGTTGGTTAAGATCAGATCTAAAATAGTTGATCCCCTTGTTGTCTCTTCCACCTTTTGGACAATGAAATTGTCTTCCAGGCAAGTGAGGAATTTGCTAGACCTTGAGGATTTGGCTGAGTTTGACTTCCAGCAAATATCCGGATAGTTGAAGTCCCCCATCACTACTACATCTCTCCTTTCTGAGTGTGTGCTCATCTGTTCTAGAAAGGCATCATCCAATTCCTCTGCCTGAGTAGGGGGTCTGTAGTAGACTCCCACAGTAACATCCCTGTTGTTTCCCTCTCCTTTAATGTTTATCCAGATGCTCTCCACCTGGCTTCCAGTATTGACTTCCTGGATCTCTTCACTGGTGTAAATATCCCTGACATATAATGCTATTCCTCCTCCTTTCCTGTTTGGCCTGTTTCTCTTAAAAAGGTTATATCCCTCTATTTCTACATTCTACATTCTACATTCTCTATTTCTACATTATATCCCTCTATTTCTACATGCATCTTAAGAGGCCAGAAACTGTGCCAAAGCTGCGCTCCAGTCCTTAAAACTGGAGCATGGCTTTGGTGCAGCTTTTGGCTTCTGAGGCCAGTCTTGCCAGAGGTTGGAACTCTTTGCCCCCCAAATTTCATATCAAGTAACAGGACTTGGCAGGGGAAAGAATGCATGTCAAGAGGAGGAGAGTCCCTTGAAATCTTTCTGGATGTTTCCCATTTAGACAGCGGAGAGAAGGAAAGATGATTCCCCACCTCTGCAAAGGTTGTCCTCCAGCATGGAATGGATCTTCATTTGCGCCAACATGGAGAAAGTTTGTCCTTTTTACCTGGGGTCTCGCAAAGGCCACAGCTGGAAGGTGAACTTCTAGAACCAGAACAAGGACCATGGGGCCCTTCAGATGTTGTTAGACTGTTGCTCCCACCAGTCCCCAAACCAGTACAGCCAAGAATACTGGGAACTGCAATCCCAGTCAGTTCTGGAGAGCTGCGCAATGCTTTGACTGCATTGAAAGGGATGCATGCACCTGATCCACTTGCAAAGAAAGTTGCAGCCACACTGGAGAAATAACCCAGTTTGGCACCACTTTACCTTGTTGTCTGACTCTCTGCTATGGAATTCTGGGAGTTGGAGTTTGTTGTGGGGCCCAGAGCGGAGCAGAGCTCCGCTCTGGACCCCACAACAAACTCCAACTCCCAGAATTCCATAGCCTTGAGCCAAAAAGAGTGAAAGCAGTGTCAAAGCAGGATATTTCTCCAGTGTGGATGTAGCCTATAACTTGCCTCCCTTCCTCCAGATTTCCACAGAGCCCTATTCTTCTCCCCCTTCTCCTCCTCATCCGTTGAATACTTAATGGGGCTCCTTTACAGGGAGAGAGCATACACTGATGTTAAGCCTGTTTTACATGTATTATTTATTACAGACAGAGAAGTGCTATATTTTAGGGAGCGATCTCTCCAAATCTTATAAATATGCACAGAGAAGGGAGGAAAGGGACGCAGTAGCCAATGGGGGTCCGTGGTTTTGCTTCTCCTTCGCACTTAAAAAAAATAAGACTGAAATATGCTCAGATGCTAATAAGCAAAGACTCTTCTGGAGTTAATGACGGTTCAACTTGGGTCACCTCCTGCCTGTGTCAAAAGATGCATTAAGATCTACTTAATGTACCAAATAACTCTCCAGTATTTGGGCGGCGACCTTTGCTGTCCCCAGCGAGGCTCAATGCGTATAAATAGGGCCAGAAGAACAGAGCTGAAGGACACCATTCCGTTCCGCTCAAGAACGAAGAGGACTTTTGGAAAACAAACACGGCGGGGTCAGAAAGGCTGAGGGTTTTGAAAGTCAAATAGCAAACTGAATTTTGGGAGGCGGTTTCTGCTTAAAGTCTAGCTTGCTTTAGAGATCATGGGCTCTTCAAAAAGGTAAAGGCAGCCAGGGGAACTATCTGGGTGGACTCTCGTTCTTCGGTGGGTTTTGCTTTTCCGATATCTTGCTTTAAATCGGCATGTTTTCTGCACTGGATTTGTGTCACTTTTTTGTTGTTGTGTATTATGCATGCTTCTCTTTGCAGCCTAAACAGAAAAGAGATGCTACAGATACTTTTAAATAAAAGACTAGATCTCAGAGTGGTGGACAAATGCCTCTTGGTTCAAGCATGCAGCCTTGCGTGTAAATGTGCCCACGTGGGCACTGGGAAATGCCAAGGCATGGCGGACCACCTTCCTTGCTTTCAAACACTTCCACACCTAGCAAAATATTCTCGCCAAGCATTGTTGTTTTGGGGCATTAAGTACAGGTCCTCTGTGAAATCCAAACAGTATCCGTGCCTGAACAGTACCCGTGCTTTGCGCAACCCTGAACAAAAAGGTACCAGATCTACTCACTTCTTGGACAAATGTGTGAGTTGACACGTCATCTGTCTAAAAGATTTCACGGTTCTCCTCCTCGTGCAGTGATGCAGCTCTCGACAGTTTAAGCAAATGCATTTTGCAAAAAAGATATAAACACAGCAATGTGTATTTTGAGAGCTTTTTGAAACAGCAACAAAACATCTCAGCATGTTGGAAGCACAGAGGCATTGGTGCTCAATGGGATCAGTAGGAAAGGAACAGTCAACAGAAGACAGTCAATGGGGTTTTTTCACCCCTATCTTCCATAGATCTAGTACATAGGCTTCCCTTGGCTTCTTCCCTACCTGTTGAGGTCAGTTACCTTTTCCCCAAGAAAAGAGTCGGTCTATCCATTCACTTTGCCTGGGCTCAAACACCAATAATGGGTGCTAGCTTACCTCTCCACATTAGAACCAGCTTTAAGGTATACTCAGCTGAGTATAGAGCCTTTTGTTTGTTTATTGCTTCCCCTATCCCTATGTTTCCTAAGACAACAACAGATTTCTCCTCTTCTTTATCCCTTAATTCTGGGTAATTGTTCCTGTTTCTAGCAGAAGTGTAATTGCATTAGCCCAAAGCTTTCTGCTTATTATGAATGCCAAACATTCCTACAAGATGGAAATGCAATGGAAGTACAGGTTAACAGACATGAAAGTGATGCACAGAGAGAGACGGATTAGGACTGAGAAATGGTTCATCCGTTGGGTACCATAAAACTGCACCACCGTCGGTGCGCTCAAGTTCCTGAATCTCATCATTGTGTGGCTGAGAGTACAACAAATGGTACAGCTACACAGTGGAGCAACAATTGATGCTACTAAGGATCACACGTACAAAAACCCCTAGACAGGCTTGCACACCTGTTTATGTTGGTGTCACAGGGCTTGTGCAACACTGAACCACCCTTGCACAACCCTCCAATAATTAATTTAATTATTGATTAATAGTGTAAAGCCACAAAAGATTCCAGTCTGATTGATCTGAAAACGGAGTCCCTAGGGTCAGTTTACTGTTTATGTTGGTATCTTTCCTGCAGCCCCTCAGGCTTGCTCTAAAGCCACACGTACCAACATTTGTGAGATGAAAACTGCCCGCAAATGGACAAAAAGCAGACCAGCAATGCTTAAAAGGTGCTCCTAGAGCCCTGCAGGTTCAGCAGTTTGCCTTGGGACATCTTCTCAGCCTCAAAAGCAAACAAGCACACAAGTGTAACCAAAACCAGAAGTGACTTAGTCCTGGAAGAGATTTTCGGTTGATTTCTAGGGGATGTGCCTCCCTCTTGCAAGTCCATGGGGTTGAAACTTAAATCCTGGGCACCTTCTTTCATCCAACTGAGTGTCTTTTTGACTCTTTGATACTGTTGTTGTCAGTATCGTCGATGTGGTTGCCAACGTCTTCATTACAATTTTGCATTTTGTCTCCTTATCATCAGCCACATTGAACAGAAGAAGAAAGGTGGGATATTAAACAGACAGTTAGACAAAGAGACACTTCCCCAACCATGGATCCCTGTCTCCATTTCTATTCCTCTCTCGTGTCCAGATTTGAACTGTAAGCTCTTTTGCAGGGAAGAGATCTGTCCTTGTGTCCTCAAGGAGGCACCATGGACAGTGACAGCCCAGTGACAACAAAAGGGACACAAAGAAGGAACACACGGCCGGACCATGTCTGGTGAACTGTCCTTGGCCAGGCGGTTGGCTGCATTGCCTTTCCATCCAGCCACGGCTCACAGAAGGGGCTCCTGAGTTGCAGCGACCCCCTTCCGGCTCCTTGCCCCCCGCGTCCAGCGTCCCCCGCCTCTCGCCAAGCGCCATGCCTGCCCTGCTTCTGTCACGGCCACAGATGGGCTCCTCCGCCAGACAAATGAGGAGTCCTCCCAGGGCACAGCCTTTGGGAGGCTGCCTAATTTCCAGGTCAGGAGAGGCCTCCTGTCCAAAACTGAAATCAATTTCTATCCTTCCTCCGAGGACGGGGAGGGCTGGCTCTGGTGCTCAGTCACGGACTCTTCTTGTCAACTCCCATTAGCCACCGACGGGCTGAGTCGGTGATCCAAGGAGCCAGAGAAATGGGGGAAAGCGTGTGCCTGGATCTGGGCTGTGAGCTTGCCTCTTTGCAAAACAGGAATATAACACACAAGGCTTCCTTGTGGGAAGTCACAGCGCCTGGCAAATGGCTTTGCGTCAGGGGCAAATCATCCCCCCTATGCTCTGCATTCATGGCTGGGACCCAGTGGGTTAGTCCCAATCCAGAGTAGACCTAATGAATCCATTTGTGAATTGTGCGGCAACATCTGGGCCAATCCCATTGATTTAATGGGTCTCCTCTGGCCAAGATTAACTAACAATAGGACTGAGGCTGTGTGAGGCGAGGTGCTTTCATCCACTCCATCATCCACAGATCACGCTTTCACTCTAGCAGATTTGGAGCAGAAAACAATACGCAAAATAAGATCGCATTTTCTTTCTAACACCAATCTGCATACATTCACAAAAATGCCCATGTTTTTCCTGTCTCTTTCACTGGCATCTCTTCCATCACCTTCCATCCCTTGCAAAAGTAACACTTGTACACCATGCTGGTGATGACCCACAAAGCCCTATATGGGTCAGGACCAGGTTGTCTGAAGGACCACCTCTCCCTACATGAGTCTGCCCAGCTCTTGAGACCTTCTTTGGAAACCCTTCATCTCTCTGTCCCACCACTGTCACATGTGGGACTTCCAATGGAAAGACGGGAGGCAGGGCCTTATCGGTGGGGACCCCCAACCTCTGGAAACCCCTTCCCAAAACGGCCAGACTGACCCTCTCCTTGCTATCTTTCCACAGACAACTGAAGCCCCTCGTGTTCTGGTAGTCCTTTGAGAACAGATCTTTTAAAGGGACAAGATGCCCTTGCGTATTGTGCTGGATTTTATTTATTTCTTGTTATAATATCTTTATACATGAAATTATACATGCATATTGACAAATAATAGTCCTTGTAACTAAACCTTTGTTTTCTTCCCACTGTGAGGAATAATAATAATAATAGTAATGTTTATTTATAACCCGCTCCTCTAATGAAATACTCAGAGTGGGGTACAGCCAAAGAGTTTAAAAATACAGAGTAAAATAACAATCATCTCTCTTCCCACCCACCTCCCTTAAAATTAAACTAAACCAAGGCTTATTAAAACTGACAACAGTTAAAGTTAAAAGTCTTTAAGAACCACAGTTTTTGAAGACAATTTGTAATTCAGGACTTATTCTGTGCAAAATTTGCAGGTGGTTGATTTTCACAGAAGGGAAAAAAGCATCTTCTGTGCAGGAAGAAGATTTTTTTGTATGTGTGCAAAAAAATAATAATAATATTTTTATACAGAAAAATCTTTTTCTTCCATACAAAATGCTGTCCAGGATTTTTCCCATCATGCAAAAAACATGTTGTTGTTTTTTAATTTTAAAAAATAATATTTCAAAAATATTTTCACATATTCGTTCCATCCTTATCTTGCACCCAAGCTGTGCTCCGACTCTGGGCTGGCCAGCTGGACTGTCTTTCCATTAAATCACTCCATCCTTTTCCACTCACTTGCAAAGCAAATCACTTTGTGTGGATTTTAAAACTTTTCCCCCCAAGTAAATTGACTCAGCATCGTTGATATGAGAGGAATTGGCATCTCTCTCTGTAGGCTTGCCTGCAGACGCTGCATTTTCAGAAAGTCTTTCCAGAGTGTCTTGGGAATTTATAGCCTCACATAAAACAGCCCTTCTCAATTCTGAATGGATAAGATTTAAGGTCCTCTTCAGACATCTCTCCCTCTGCATCTCTACTAACACTAAATGTTACACCCTCCGTTACAATTTTGTGCAATTTCCCACACAGACCTCCTAGTCCTGAGCAGGGCACAATAACCGTAGGAGCAAAGGCAACGTTAGACAATGCGGATGTTGACTGCACCACATTTCTCTCCATGGGTGCACCTAAAGCATGGTACACAGATCATATTTTCCCAAGACTTTGGCCCTTGCAAGCTCCCAAATGATCCAAACTATTTCCTGAGAATGCTCAACAATTTCCTAAACCACGACAAGCAAACATTTCTAATCCTCATTGCAAATGGGGTTGGCTTCCCAACACATCAAGTATAGTTCAGGACACAGAAGGAACCGAAAACCATGGACGCTTAAACTCCCAAAGTTCCCAGGAGAAGGACTCAGAGAACACTGCAGTTGACTGTGATTTCTGGACACCTTGCTCCAGCAGATGCATTTTATTCCTTAAAAACAGCTGCCTGCAGGCAGCAAACATCCATCATCATCATCATCATCATCATCATCTGTTCCCATTTGGGGGAGAAATTTGGGCTGTGTCCAGTAATGCTGTTTGACTGCCATGGCTCCATCCTAAGAAATCCTAAGGTTTATAGTCTGGCTTGGCGCCAGAGCTCTCTGTCAGAGAAGACTAAATATTTCATTAAATGACAAATCCCAGAATTCCATAGCATTGTGCCATTACAGTTTTAGTGGAGCCAAACTGCATTACGTCTGTGGTGTGGATGCAGCCTTAGCAAGCAAAACCCAGAGGCATCCCTCTGCCCCTGATGAAATTGTACAGCTGCTGAAAGTGTGCATGTGGTTGCATGCATGCTCCCCTGCGCGTTGCTTGTGTAACACAAGGGCTGCACAGCATGACCGATGCACAACTCAGCCTTTGGGAGTTTACCAGTGTCAGATCCTGGCCTCCCCGTGTTGCAAGGCTGAGTACTTTTAGTAGGCGAGGGAAGAATGGCGTCTCATGTGCAAAAGAGATAAGTGCTCCTAAACACTCTTGCAAACAAAAGTGAAACCCCAAAGCCATGGTGATGGGAAGCCATCCAACCGCTCTCAGGGACGGATGGCTTGACAGCCTGCGTTTGAGCCAAGATGCCCCCCAGAAAGCCACGCAGCCGTAGCCACAGAGGCGTGAGCTCCGAAGAGACGGCTGCATGACTAAGAGGATGAGGAGCCTGCTTGCGCTCCAGATAGAGAAGCCTGGCTCCGAAGGCAGCCTGGAGACCTCAGCCGTCCTCCCAGTGCCACACATTGACACCGTGGGCTCTAATGTTCCCTGTCAAACTGTAGCTGTCAGACTGAATTCATCCCAGCCTTCTGCCAGCAGAAGCTGCAGCTGCAAAAGCAGGCCAGAGACGGCTCTATAGGAAGGGGACTGACCTTATCATTAGGATAAACAGACACCTGGGATTCTTCCAGAGTCATCACCCATTAATTTCTGTGTCTGGGCTGAAGTTCTCACATCACAAGGATGGTCAAAACACATCAGAGCCTGGCAGGTAGTCTGCAGCGCATAGGAAGAAGAGCCAACCGGGAACCTCCATAGTCTCCTTTCCACCTGGTTAAGCAGGCTGCGGTCGTTCTCAGTGGCCAGAGAGGGGGAAAACCATGACTCACAATGTATTTGTTTGCCTGCTAAAATCATAATCCAGCCCTGCAGCTCAAGGTTTTCAGAGGGGTGTGATGTTAAAACAAACAAAGGAAAATTGGAAACCTAACCACAGCAAAATCATAAAAGAGGAAGTCCATCACCAGAGTATAAAACTCTAAAGAAGACTAGTATGCAGCCAGCCATAAAACATACTGAAATTCCTGGAGCATTTTCCTTTATATGACACTGAGAGGACACCAATTAACACTAGGCCAATGTCCAGATATTTCCATCCTCAATACTGTGTTCTTAAGGGGAACCCAGTGGGATTTTGGGCTTCTAGAATTCACCCAACAATTCACCAAACTTTTCTGAAGCCAGGAAAGGAGGAGGAGGAGGAGGAGGAGGAGGAGGAGGAGGAGGAGGAGAAAGAGGAGAGTACGAAAGAGAAGAAGGACACAGAAAGGAGGCAGAGGAGAAGAAAACTGATCTGACATTTGGAAGAAGGGGCTCTTGGCAGCCATCAGGAAAAAGGGACCCTTTCCGGCTTTCAGGGTCTCTATTACATTAGCAATCAACTCCAAGGTCCCTATCCACATAAAACCTGGTGGAACCAACGAAGCTGTGAGATTTATATGGCAGAAAATCCCATCAGAGAAAGCCGTCTTCCTTATTAAACGTCCCTGCAGCACAACCCTCCTCTGACAAGGCACCCTTCCTGCTGGTTGGGATGGAAATGAAGCTTTATCGGCTCCAAATGAATTTATTTTGCGCTTGATAATTACGGCCACAGGAGCTGGGATTTACTGAAACATAAAGGTGCCACCAATAATTTACCTTGAAGAGGAAGAGGAGGAGCCGGAAGGGAAGGGGGCTCCAGGAACCGTTTTCTCCAGTGGCCTGTAAATGGCATTTGAACCTCTGCTTATGTGAAAGGACGGGGAAAAGATCAGTTTTAAGCCACACCGTGTCTCTCATTGGCAAATGCTTTGTGGCCGGAGTCACACAGAGTTTTAGGTGAGCCTGAGAAGTCACAACAAGCCTTGTGGCCACATCAGGGGACAAGTCTAGTTTTCCAGGCTATGAAGAAAATTGAGACGGTTCATCTTTCTGGGGTACTTTTGTTCCCATAAAAATAAAACAGCACAGCTCCATCAAGAGCACCTTCTGCCCCATGAATTATGAGCCAAAGATCTAGACCAATGGTTCCCAAACTTTGGCCTTCCAGATGTTTTGGACTTCAGCTCCCAGAATTCCAGACTGTTGGCCAAGCTGGTTAACGTTTGGGAACCACTGGTCTAGGCAAACTGTTCTTTGTCTGCTGATGGAACGAGGATGGAGAAATGACCGAGTCTCCTGGGGAAAGGAATCCCACAATCGGCAAGCGGCGACTAAGAAGTCCCTCCCATGTGTTCCACCAAATGCACCTGAAATGAATACTGGGACCAAGAGAAAGGCCTCCTCTGAAGCTCCTAAACTTCAGGCAAGCTGATATAGACCCACTGAATCCATTGCTGAATGGTGAGAGAGGACACAGGTAAATCCAGTTTATTCAAGCCAAGACTGACAATGGAAGTTAGGCCAATGTGAAAAGGTTACACTTGCTGAACTCTGTGCATGCAACCATGAACTGAATACTTCTGTGGGACAACAGTCAAAGAAGTACAAAAATAGGGGGGGGGAGGGTTTACCCAGGTGCAGGACACCAATAAGTTCTGGCCTCAATAAAAGCAGAGTTGAAGAGGAAAGCAGCACCCTTTGCTTCCCTTTGGACACTTCGTGAGGCCACCGAAGCCCCTCCAACCCATCCCACCCTATCCCTTCTCCTCCAGTGCTTCCCATGAAGAGTTTATTGCCGCAGCCACATTTCTCCGCTTATCAAGATCTTCCCTTGTCTGCGGCTGCTGAATAAACATAAGAGGCGGGTCGGCTGGCTCTTCTCCAGGTACACAAGATGCACAAACATTTTGCCAGATCCATTTTTCTTCCTGACTGGGGAGAGGCCACCCTCATGCATCAAGCAAATGGCAAAAGGACACTTTGGCCGCCAGTGCAAAGGGGCCCTTGGTATCAATGGGGGAGGCAGGAAAGAGTCCTCAGGGAAGGAGATAGATGGGAAGGGGGCTTGCAAATACCAGGAAAAGGGCTTCCTTGGGGCCAGAGAGCACTTCTATGGTGCCAGGGGAAGACAGCGACTCAACACAGGCCTTCTATGGAGGAGGACTTGGGTTCAAGACCCACTGGCAGCTCCAAGACTCCTTTTAAACAAACTCAGGAAGGTGATGAGGAAGACCTCCTTCTAAAGGGCATTTAGAATCAACTGCAATAGCAGGAAGGCAAAGAATATTTACAGAAATAATGCAGTTTGACACTGCTTTAACTGCCATGGCTCAGTGTTATGGACTCCTGTGTTCTTGCAAGCCAGGATGAAACAAGGGAAAGTTTGCAGCCCTGCAAGGTAGACCAACCCAGGAAAGATGCCAGGGCTCAGCCCTAGAAGCAGGCAGCTCTAGGAATAATGCCATTTAATCCTTCATTGTGTTCCCACCTTGCCCTTGCATTGTAAGAGAGACAAACAAACCACAGACCATCACTCCCAGCGGCCTGCAAGCGATAGATAAAACCGCATCAAGGCGACACCTGATAAACAACAGTGATCAGAAAAGATAAACCAGTCCAAGGAGCAGAGGGTCAGCTCAGGACAAGCCAAATGCCATTGGAAAAGAAAAGAGAGATTCCTTTGTCAGAGAGCACAAGGGCAAGATTACTTTATTGATTTGGGGAATGTATTACTTTATTGATTTGGGGAATTGGGGGCCAACCCAAAGAAGGTCCTCTGCCATGGAAGAGTGATGGAGGAAAGACAACCTTTCCTTAAAGGACAGGCAGGTCGGTAAGCACAAAGATGGCCCTCCCGTTCCGTTTTATTTTTATTTTTCCCGAATCCCACTAACACTTAATTTCCCCCAGAAGCCGAACAGAATGTAAATTACAGAATAATTCCCTTGTAGATATATTACGCTCAATTAAAGAATTCTTGGTTGATTAATCATCTCAGCTGATTGATCAAGTTTGCATAATTCATAGCATTAGCGTTGCTTTCCATAGTCGGTGACTCTGAAATCACACACAAGGACACGGTTATTATGCGTGTTGTAGTAACAGAAGAGGAATAAGGCAGGGCTCTGCCTGCTCCACCAATTCTAGCAACTAGTACTATTGGAAAAACCAGCACACACCAGTACAGACTGGCTGGAGAAGATGGATTTAGAGAAGAAGTGGACAATAGGAGCCCCTGGAGCTGGACTCCTAGGGCTGTTTTTGCATCCTCTGACCCTTCCAGACTCTTCCAGATCATCCTTTTTCTAGCAGAAAGAGGAGGGGAGAAAGGTGAATTTTCTGTCCTGGAAGCCCCCAGAAGTGGAAATTCGCATTTTAGATTAGGCATAAGTAAGACCTTCAAGAGAGCTTTTGCAAAACAGAATAAGGCTGCCTTTGCAGGGGGGGGGGGGGGCTCTTCTCAAAACTGGTTTAAGTGGTTTAGATAAAGATAATGGTATAAGATGAAATTTTAAAGTTGTAGTTCTTCCTGCTTTGCAGGAAAATATGGTTATGATAAAATAAGAAAATGGTGTATGATTATGGAAGCCTAACTGGACACAGTGGCTAATCTAATATGGCCACTGGAAAACTTTTGCAAACGCTTTATTCCCTGTGCTCCAGAATGACCAGATAACACTATACTTTGCCCAAAGCAACAGTAAGCCTAATCAGTTCATAAAACAAGTTCTCCTATCTTTTTATCTGCAAAATTTCTAATAACGCTATCAAAATCAATTTCTCCGGCAATGCTTGATTCAATATTCAGTCTTGCTAAATCAACAAGTCCTGGTTTAAAAAGCCAAGAAAGTACCTGAAGAGCTACATATTTGCTAACCTTTGTAAAGTAATAAGGGCTGTGAGGTTTGGGGGTTTGTTAGTATTTTGAAAGAGCAGCCATCAGAAATTCGTGGGACCCTCCTTGGCTCTTGGACCAACAGAAGTGCACATACTTCTGTTTCTCCATGCACTTTATATGCTGGATATTTTTATACTTTATATTTTGTGTGTTGTTTCGAAACTCAAATACTCCTTATCTTCTATGTATATTGGATGTGTTTATACTTTTAACCTTTGTATGTATTTGGGAAGTGTTATACACTCCTTGTGTTTTTGCTTTCCGGCACAGTCTACTGCTTTGTCTGCATACTGTTTACCTGGATGCCAGAAAATTCCTGCAACTGCATTTTTGGAATATTTTAGATATTAAAACTTTCTTATGTATTACTCATTGATTACTTTCCCCTAGACCTTTCTGTTTGCCACACTGTTCTGTTTTTAGTTTAGGCCAACACTTCGTTGTTTTGACTAATTCATTCATGGACCAATGTACCCAGTTGTAAGCCCTGGTCACATCCTTATAGGTGGGTTTCTGAAACGGAGCAGATATTTGAACCCTTGCCTCCCAGAGTCCTAGTCCAACACTCAAACCACTATACCACACCTGGAGAACAAGGATACCAATGGTTTGTAAAGATAACCAGGCCACTTCAACCCCAAATCCACAAGAAACAGGAGGAAGCAGCAAAGAATCCCTCCAGCCCTGAGGAAGGAGGCTGCCGGATGAAACCAGGAACTGAAAATGGCAAACCTGAGGTCCAGCCTCCCTCAACAGGGACAGCGTCCATCTCTCATCATCCTCTCAATTACCCGGCTGGAGAGCAGTTCAAGGAAAGACCGTCTCCGCAGAAGGTGAGCAACAAAGAAAGCACAACCGCAGAGGAAGCTTTTCCAAACACATAATCAACTCCGCTGGCGTTATTGATACTTCCGCCGCCTCATGCGGGGTAAAGCAGCGGACAAGGCCGGCTCCGGGTTGGGTCACTAGCCACCTCCTCCTCCCCTCCGACGTGCTTTCTTCTATTCTGAGCACCTGCGTCCTTGCTGCCAGGAAAAGCGTGTCCGTAAATTGGCCTGCAGCAGAAAACACTCACAAGGCAGACCCACAGATGTATTGACACCTGGAGAAAACCTGAGGATGGACACATCTCAGTGATTAAACTGATGCTCCTTTGGGGAGCAGGAGAAGAAGAAAGAACCTTTCCTTCCCTGAGACCTTAGAAAATGGCTACTCCTAGTAATGAGGAAGGTGGGCATCCTGCATTGGGCTTACATAGCATATGGCTCTGTTTTCACTTGCCCCCCAAATATTCTGGGCCTCAAATTGCTCCCCCACCGGCTCTCTTTTGCTATGGATTTTCAGCTCTCACAGCCACCTTCCCACATGGTTCCCCTTCATTGCTCAGGACCATTGCTGAGGATACAATGATGTGCCCCGCCATGTTATCAATGCCAAGCCCTCATTCTGACCTCAGAGTGATTCGCACCCAGAGCAGCAGCTCCAGGCGCCTCACCAGGACCATGAGTGAAGGCAGTCATTATTGCTGCTCCAAGGAGAGGCAAGAACCTGCAGCAAAAGGCGAGTTATTTAAATGTGGGTTAAGGGGAGGATGCCCTGAATCGGGTTCAGGCATTGCGAAGACAGCCCAGACCTCATTCAGGGGTTTGGATCATGTAAACAGGATACAGCAAGCCCAGGAGGGATTCAGGATAAATCACTCATTTAGACAAGCCCCGTATCTACATTTGTGTAGCAAAACAGTGGATGAGAGACACCTCCATTCTGCTGAATATTCACATTATGCAACCAACTGTGCTATCTACCAGCGTGATTGCTTATTGAACCCTTGCACAATGGACAATAACGCATGGGGGGTGTTTCTGCCATGCCAGGGAATCAAGTGGGACACGGAAGGCGCTGATGAAGGGTTGGACAACATCTAAGAAAATATGTCTGCACAACTGTGGTCCTATGAGTTAGTTCCCATTAAAGCAGACTCATTGATTCCATTGCAATGTGCATAATGTGGTCCACATCACCCCCGATGGGCCACGGTTCCCCCTCTCAGTTCAAAGCTTACTCTAATTGAAAACTAAAGGTCAGGGGACTCTGAATCATAAGCGAAGAAAACAAGCCGCCTCTCTCCTGATCCGTCTTCTGATCTTGGGAGGTTGCAGTCAAGACCTCCGTAGAAAATCCTGAGTTTCTACTGTCTCTGATGCAAGAGGGCTGATCCAGAAAATGGCTCTGGAAGACTAGGGAGGGTCACCTAGAAGCATCCCAGAAACATGGCCTTTAAGTGGTGGGTGGAGAGTTGAACCGACATCGCTGTATCCTTGGGTGTGTGGTCATTTGCAAAATTGCATGGTCCGGTCCTGCAACAGTGTACAACAGGGTCTTGTCCTTATCGTTTCAGTCGGCTCTGTGCCCTAATCTTGACCGTCCCACCTCCAGTTCCAAAGCTTGCAAGCCAAGGCTGTGGGGCCTCCAGAACTGGATTCCCAAGCTTTCCATAAGTATGTCGCAAGAGTAAGGAAGAAGGACCCATTTCCCCTCCGAAAAATTTCCACCTTCGTAGCAGCAGGCTGCAAAAAAGCGCCATCCATATGGATGAGGCTCAGGTGCACAACAAAAGGATCTCTCTCTTGTTGTTGTTTTCCCCCAAAAGAGAACAAAGTTCCACTTTGAGAGTTTTGAAGACAGCATCTACTGTCATGGAACAGAGTTGGCATTCTCTCCTTTTTTTTTGTTGACTTTCCCTAAACGAAATCAGCCTCATTAAAATTCCTTGACTAAGTAACCCTGGACTAATTCACTCACCTTCTCTCTCCCATTAACATTTAATCATTCTTCTGAGCAGTGTGACTGTTTAGTCTTCACTCCGCCGGTTCCATATTCACATGAAAGAATCCCTGATCCGACGAGGGAAGTATCAGCGTGGAACTATTAACACGCTGCTGGTGCGCTAATGACAACTACCCCAGGCTTATGATTTGCATTTCTCTCACCTCCTTTCCCTCCACGTGATTCTTTGGGGTGGAAGCAAACCCCAGCAATTATTGAATTAGGAAGGGACCTTTTGGCTGCCTTCCTCAAGTGGCTAAAATTGCAGAGTTGCATCCATTTCGAGAGCACATGCTGCAGCTGCAAATGCAACACCATGAACGCTTTTACTATGTTTAGCTTTCTGCATTCAGTTGTTTTTAATAAAATCTCAGAATTTCCAGTGAAGATTTCATCAATACAGACAGACAGACATTTAAATAAATGTTCTCAAACTGCAACTCCCAGCATTCCCCATGATTCTGGCTATAGGACCGATGGGACTTCCAACCACATCTGAAGGGTCAAATGATTTCCATCCTGATTCAAATGCAATGTTAATCCCAACCACAGTAAACCCATCAAATTAACTAAACCTACCTCTGTGACAACGTGCCTAATTCCAAGTGTTTCAAAAATGGGTCTACTATGCTTCATTATAACAATTAGGTTTAGATCAATACCTGGCCCAAGTTAGGTTCATGTCTATTCTTAATTTGCCCAGGATCCTGCTAGTGTCCTACACACGTGTAATTTCTCTTACACCTCCGGTTGTCCTCTTTTTCATTTGACCATCGTGTGATAAGTGCATTCAGTTAATGGTTGTGTAAGCAGAGTTCTCCAAGTGTAACCATTTCACATGGACCTAAATCACATTGTTAGTCCTGACTCCTGGCTAGAGTAGACCTACTCATTCCTTTGGACTTACCTACTGCTAACTCTCCGCCTATCAACAATGGATTGATGAATGGCCTACTAGGCCTGGTTCCAGGTCCTATTCTCTGGTATTGCAGAAAACAAGCTTGCTCAGTCCTCAATATGACACCCCTTCAAATAATGAAACATGACTTTCATATCACCTCTTCTCCACACTAAACATACATAGCTCCCTAAGTCTTTCCTCACAGGGCTTCATGGTTCCCAGGCCCTTCACCATCTTGGTTGCTCTCCTTTGGACACACTCCAGCTTCTCAATATCCTTTTTGAATTGTGGTGCCCAGAACTGGACATAGTATCATTTTTGTAATATTTTTTGATCCAGGAACTGCAACAAAGAATTAGAAGAAGTGCAATACCAAAAGGATATCCGTATTGTCTTCCGCATATTAGCTAAAGAAGTGGACTCTAGGTAAATGCTCTCAAACAGGAGCCAGGTGAGACCTTCTTGCCTCCCTGCGCCTGACGCGGCCAATGTGGCATTTGCCCCAAAGGTCTCCCTGGCGAATTGGGCTCCAGCTGCTTGTTGCTGCTCTTTCTGGCCCTTCCCCGTCCCTCCCTCAATCTGCTTCTGGTTCGCCTTCTGCCTGCGCTAATTTCTTAATATCTTGGAATGAGCATCAATCACCGCATTTAACGGGAAAGGGAACAAGGGGCAATATATTTCAGGCATCGCTGGCAATTTGTTTTGCAGAGGCAGGAGCCCTAATGCCTCCTGAGCTAAATAGATTTCTCCTCCTTCTATCTGTGGCACAGATAACCCCATGCGCTCTGAATTCTGATGCCGAGCTATTTATGGAGCGAATATAAATATGCACAGAGCAGCGTAACTCCAGGGCTTGAACCAGGCGGCGGTTGGCTCGGGGCAGGCAGAAGAGGCATCGGGTGCTTGGAAGAAAGGAAAGCAAGAGTCGCCCTACGACTCGGGCATCATCCGCTGCCTCATGGCAAGCAACCGGCAGCATTGCCTTCAGCCATCCAGGCATTTCAGCTAGGAACTCCTCCTTCCCTTCCCTGGGCATCTGTACTCAAGGTGGCTTATGATGAACCAAGGCAGGCCAGGCCAGGCCAATCTCCTCCTCCCTCCATCCATCCATTTCTCTCTCTCAGCTTAAAGTCAGCTTCATGGAGGAAGACCTAGGCCCTGGGTCTCACTAGTGATAGTGTGGCATCCTTTTGAATTACAATGGCCTAAGCTCAGTGTAGGTCTTTTGCTGCTTTTGCTATTATTGTTGTTGTGGAGGAAAGAGTTCCTTACCAACGTCACACAACGACCAGAATACCACCAGGACACACTTCTTAGCTGCTGCACCCCTTCTTCATTTAGAGGCTGGTAAGAGAGTCGGGGTCCCCACAGCCAGACTCAGAACAAGATCCTGGTCTTAGATAACCTTGGTGGTCTTGGATGATGACGACGATCAAGGTCCATTCCAGTCTGGTTCTAACCTGCTTTGGGAACCAGATTAGTTAAATCTGGTAAAAGACTTATGAAATGGAATAAGGAACCCCAAATCCGTCACCATCTCCGCTTACAAGTGGGCTTCCAAGAGAGGCAAACGCAGAGGATGGTGGTACATGGCACCCCGTTTCCCCCTGGGACCACTTTGGCCTTTGGGTGCCTCAGGGTTCTCTCCTCCTCTCTGCTCTCTGCTTCCCAACATCTGTATGAAACCTCTGGGAGACGCTATCCAAAGTTTGCAGCTACAGTGTCATAAATGTGGAGGTGGCATGGAGTACTACCTCTCATCCCTCTCAGCAAAGCTGACCCCAAGGAAACTGAAGTCGTTTGGGGAAGGAAAAGACAGGAGTGCTCGAGTATGCCAGGGACAGACTGACAGTGTGCTAAACTGATCCGTGGTCTAATTCCCACTTTCCTATAGTGGGTGGGTACACATTCTTAAAGCCTAACATGACATAGTCTTATGTCTTCCGTGTGGTGCTTAGTGTCTCACAGAGAACCATAAAGGAAAGTACTGCAGAAGTATTTGCAATCCTTGCAGTTCTGCATCCACCACAAAAGAGGTGCACTGTATCGTAAGGCCAATAATGTCTATGGTGTTCCAAAACAAATCACCCGAAAAGTGATATAGCGACATCACTCATACAAAACTGCCTCCAGATCACTTATCTCCTCAGACATGGAAAAATGTCGCATTAGAAAGATCAGGCTGCTTGTTCTACAACAGGCCTCTCTGGGGAGGAGAGCAGCGCAATCTCTCTTTCCCCACCAGCCTCCTACGGTCTTCCTTTGGAGAGTCAAAGTGGAGATCCAAAGCCCACCTCTTGCAGGAGGAGAAGACTGGGTCTGAACGGTGCTGAAACTCACAGGTCCAACTCTCCATCAGGGACATATGACACAAGCCTTGGTTTAACAAGAGGAAGCAAAGCCAGTGCTACAGATTCCAAGTCTCTTTCCCCATTGATCGATGAAAGGTGTTTACAAGATCACTGAGCAGCTTGTCAAAGAAAGCTCTTCCCCGTTAGAAGTAAGGAGCAGGAAGGAGAAAGAACTGAGTCAGCCACTTCAGGAAATGCAGAGGCGTCGCTTTGCACACCACAAACACAAAGGTTCCCTCGCACACGCTACACAAATTGCCATGGAGAGTTGCCAATACGGAGTGCAGGAACCAGGCTGGCTGTAACACTCAATGCATGCCCCAGGAGGGCAGGGAAGGACCCATCCTGACCCCCTTGAGAAACAGGGGCTCCAGCCCAACAAGAGGAAGGAGACCCACAGGGCTTGTCGTTGCCAGACCTTTCCAGCGCTCCTTTGCTCTGGCTTCGCAGGAGGAGCCTCCGCACACCGCCAGAAAGTGCAAAGGGCCCTCTCCTCGCCAGCTGTTCACTATGCAACGCGTTCAATCATTCATTAGATATTTCTGTCACAGCCCACATCTGAGGCTTTCAAGCCATGGTACAACTAACACAACAATTCAACCAAAATCCACAGTCCTGCACACTAAAAATAAACACACACCATGATCACTGGGCGTCCAGATCATGGCAACCAAACAGTCCTGTTTGAACCTGGCACCAAAGCAAGGCCAGCCTCAATTCCAGTTGGGCCTCCAGGGAAGACATTGCACAGTCAGGTGCCACAGTCAAGAAGGACCCCATCCATGTGTCCCCAGTGGAAGTGTCCCTCCTAAAAGACCTCTGATTTCCCCAACCATCTACACCTTACAGCAGCGATTCCAGGTGTTTTGGACTTCAGCTCCCAGAAGCCCCAGCCACCTTGGTCAATGATCAAGAACTTTGGGGGCTGGAACCCAAAACCCCTGAAAGACCAATGTTTGGGAACCACTGCCTCAGAACATCACCAAAACCTCAAACCCAGCCTGATGGCAGCCAATGCAACTCATTTCAGGCTAGCCTTCTACGCTTTCCATGTGATCTCCCTGAGGAGAGTCTAGTGTTTTGTAGTTTTGCAGCTTTTTTAACCTGTACTGTATTTTTTAAAAATTTATTAGCCACCTTGAGTTCCACTATTGGGAGTAAAGCAGACTATAAATTAATAATAATAATAATAATAATAATAATAATAATGATGTGGGTGCTTGATCCATGACTCCCCATGGATACCAAAATCCGGGGATGCTCAAGTCCCATTAAATATAATGACACAGTAAAATGGTGTCCCTTATATAAAAGGTTTGCCTATGGGAATTTGTATATTTTTAAAGTATTTTCAAGCCATGGATGCTTGAATCAGTGGATAAAAAAATCCATGGATAAGGAAGGCTAACTGCAATAATAATAATAAATACAGCTCCTTTTGGGGTTAAGACATCCTCTGTCTCCTTGATGTGGCATCCCAGCTTGTTTCACAAGTGTGTGCGTGCCTCTTTGTGGGTATAACAACCTTCCATCATTTTGTAGGTCAGTAAAATGAGTACCTAACTTGTTGGGGACAACTGGCTTACATGTTGCAAACCGCCAAGAGACTGCTTAGTTCAATACGAAGCGGTACGGAAATATAAATGCTATTGCTATTGCTATAACCAGCAATGTAGGGAACCCTCCTCTGCTGGGGCCCTGGGAGCATTTGCTCGAAGAGCACCATTGATGATCCAGCCTTCTCCAAACGCACCAGAATCAGCCATGCTCCAAAGTTTGTGTCTCGTAATTGGAGTGCCACCTGCAACTCCAGGGAAGAGACAAACCCAGCATGCGGGAAAGGTTGGCGCAGGCGGCAGTCCGCAGGTTGCCGGCGCATGCCTGCTGCAGATTAATAGCCCCATGTTCCAGCCGCCAAGACCTCCCCACCCGGCCGCCATCATCCTTTCTGGGTCACCTGATTAAGCAACGGCGGGGCAGTGTTCCCTATTAGAGCCCACCACCAAATGCATTATGTCTTTGTTATGCTAATGCTCCAGCGCTGCACAATTTAAATAGCACTTCCAGAAAAATTAAGTATGTTCATTGACACAGCGAAATGTTTTCACCCTCTGTGTAACCTTCACAGTTTCTGTACAAAATCTATCAGTCAGTAAACTATTCATCTGTGAATGCTTACCAATTATTATGCTAATGCTTTACAATACGTTACTGCCGATTCCCTCTAAACGCCAAGAAACGCAGCCGCCTGGCAATACCTCTCCCATATTATAGCCCTATCAATAAACAACACAATATTTGCAACTGGATTTTCAGCTGCAGATACAGAACAATGTTATATTCTTTCCTCTTCTTGTTATTGCTACAATGCCATCCCAGGAAGGCGCAGAAGGAAGAACCACCCTGGAAGCCGAGAGAAAGGCGCTCTAGAGCTGAGCCCAAACCATCTGCTTTGCCTCATTTTTGCTTTTGTTGCTTTCAAGAACAAGCTCTGGGGGTGTTTCGTATGAGCTTCCAGTGTCCTCCTTGGGGGAGAAATTAATGCAACTCCTGGACAATAGAAGGAGGTATGTAAAGCCCTCCAGAGAATGGCTTTTACCAAGGTATCCATGACATCTCGAGGGCAACCCTCAAGCACCACTCCATGAAGCTCCTTCACCTTGGGATCAAAGGATATGCAGCGGCCTCCCACTTGGCGGAGGAGATTCTTGCAAGTGTGCATGCACATGAATGCAGGTGTGTGCAGCATTAATGCAAGACGAATGGCTGATCTGCATCAATGTCTGGCCCCTTTGTGAGTCTGGCCAGCCAAACTCTGGGACTGCAAGGCCCCTCAGCCCTTGAGGCTAAAGGACTACCCTGATCTGTGTCCATTTAAAATCCCATGAAGTGTGCAACCTCAGTGTTGCCTTAGGGGTTGCCCACGTCTTGAGATCTTAAATGGACAAAGATGGTAGGATTTTGAACCCTTTAGGCCAAAGGAGGGGGCTTGCCAACCTGCAAAGACCCCAGAACTGGTTCAGAGGAGATCTAGGGATGCCCTTCTCCTTCTCCAAAGCAAAAGTGCCAGCTGGGAAGACAAGGAGCTTGTGGAGAACACCAATTGGTTCACTGGCTGGAAAGAGCAGCCAGATCTCAGAGCCAGTTCTCCTACCTTGGCCCCACAAAGCCCTGCCCTGTTTGCATTCCCAATGGAGGCAGGGGGAACACAAGCGTATTTCAGAAGCAATCCCTCTCTTATCTCCAATCGCTGATGAAAGATAACAGGAGAAGCAGCAGAGTTCATGGCTGCATCTACGCTGCAGAATTAATATAGTGTGATGCCATTTTTACTTCCATGGCTCATTGCTATGGAATCCTGGGATTCATAGTTTTGTGAGATATCTATCCTTCTATGTATTCCAGTGCCACAGATTACAAAAATGCCAGGATCGCATTGCATGGAGCCAAGATAGTTAAAGCGGTGTCAAACTGCATGAATTCTGCAGTGTGACAGAACCCCAGGTCTCTTTTTGCAGGGAAAGGGCTTTGGGAACAGCCTCCAAAGCGGGGACTTTGGTCCTTAATCCAGTTCTCTGCCTTAAATGAGTCCAGCCTGTGTCCAGAGTCCAAGGCTGCCAGAACAGAGAAGACATATTGCTCCCTGTGAAATTTGCTAAACGTTTCCTTCACCAATTGCACACATTCTGACACAAAAGTGTGGCTCTGCAAATATAGCCTATGTCCATTCAAAAACTATATGTGTCAGAGGAATCAATCCATCACTGAAAAAGAGCAAACCAGTAACATCGAGGGGTGGTCTATTGTCCTCCCCCCCCCCCCCCCGCACCACCACCACCCGTTCAGCAATAATGTGAGCATTTTCATCATATTTGCAGAACTCCTTGGGAACATAGTTCTGGGAAAGTCTGTAAATTACAAGAAGAAAGTAGTTTTCTATATGTACATGGTTTAAAAGGCCGAATGGAGATTTCCGTGCTTCCAGAATGGAAGGCATAAAGACAGGGCACTACCTGCAAAACTCGTTTCATTCTCTATTCCAGACTTTAATCTATCTTTGCTTTTATGTTTTGGGGGAAATGGGAGAGATATTACTTCCCAGGCACAACCATGTCAATCTCCTGGATTTCTGGATTTCGCCTAGATCTCCAGCGGCAGCTGTCACTTCCACCTTGGAGCGGCAACGAAGTTTTGGAAAGGAACCAGATCTTTGGCAGACTGAAAGGGTCTATGAACTGAGACTATATTCTGTGAGCAGTTTAGACACTGTTTTAGGTGAATGCTAAACCAGTCAGTTCAGGGGAAGGAGGGAATGAAGGTTGGAGAGATGGAGAGTGTATTTGACCTCTTCAAACCTTTAATAATGAAGTATATTTAAGGATGGGAGAGAGACTACAATTGCATGTGTGTTTCTTTAAAAATCTGCCATTTGTGTGCTGTATGGGGATGTTTCCGGGTGAGGAAGAACAGGGAGAGGGTCCTTTGGCCTTTTCCCACTCCCCAGAGCTGCCATTCCTGTTATATAGAATAAAATGGCTGGACTAGATTGCCATTGGGGTCCCTTCCAAATCTATGATTCTAGGATGCTGTGAAATACGGGATGCTAGGGAGGGGGGTATGTAGGACCACCAGCCCCAGAGGTCCCACCCCTCTATCTGTGTGATCTGAAATCATGTCTTCATGGAACTTTATTTGTCTACTGGCCAAGAACATGAAATGAAAGCAAGCGCTGTTGCCGGTTTTACAACCAGAATGCTAGACTGGCTGCACCAAGAGTCGCTGAGGAGTGTCACGCTTCCCCCCCCCCCCTTTCCCTTTGTAAAGTACAATCTTTACGGGGAGGGGGGCCAATCACATTCATGGCACCCAAATGGAAGAAATCCATCCCAATAAGCAACTTTCTGGTTACAGGGAGCGCTTCAATTCATCAAGGAGTCTCGTCTTTCTATGAGAAACGGCTCCCAACATTGCTCATGACAGAACCAGTTTCTGCACAATAAAGCGAGTGCTGAGCCAAAATATCTGTCAGGCTGGTCGGGTGTTTATGGAGGGTGAAACACACAGAGCAAGACAGGACAAAGTGTCCATTAGGGAAGGGTTTTGTTGTTTTTTAGAGGCCACTTTATTTCCCTTAATGTTGCAAAACGCTCGTGCGATTTCTATGGGACAAAAGCGGGCCTGCAAACCTTCCACATGTCTGGGCATGAGAGGAGACAAGGTCACTTTTGGACATGAAAACTCTCCATGCTCTACAGGGGTGTTAGTAAACTCTTCCCATCAGGGGTGGACAACTGCGTGACGGGTGCTAATTCCACCCCTGTGTACTTTTACTGGGATGGAGCACCACATTCGCAGCTCAAAATCAGCCCCAGAAATGACTGGCATTTTTGACTTCCAGCGGCTTCCCCCTCTCCTTCAAGTTTATTGGGGGGGGGGGGGGATACAAATCCACTACTCCTGAATGCCTCCAGGAGTCGCAAATGACTCCTTCAGTTGTGTTTTGATTCAGCCAAAAAACAAATGAAATAGATCAAGGGAAGTCATAGTGCCACTCTATTCTGCTTTGGTCCGGCCCCACCTGGAATAACTCTGTGTCCAGTTCTGGGCACCAAAATTCAAAAAGGGTGCGGAGAAACTGGAGCCAAGTGTCCAGAGGAGGGCGACCAAAATGGTGAAGGGCCTGGAAACCATGAAGCCCTATGAGGAAAGATTTAGGGAGCTGGGGATGTGTAGCCTGGAGAAGAGAAGGTTAAGAGGTGATATGATTATAGCTCTGTTTAAATACTTGGAGGGTGTCATATTGAGGAAGGAGCAAGCTTGTTTTCTGCTGCTCCAGAGAACAGGACCCGGAACAGTGGATGCAAACTGCAGGAAAAGAGATTCCACCTCAACATTTGGAGGAACGTCCTGAAAGTAAGGGCTGTTCAACAGTGGAAGATGTTCCCTTGGAGATTGTGGTGGAGTCTTCTTCTTTGGAGGTCTTTAAACAGAGGCTGGACAGCCATCTGTTGATGGAGATGCTTTGATGGAGAGTTCCTGCATGGCAGATTGGGGTTGGACTGGATGCCCCTTCTTGGGGTCTCTTCCGACTCTAGGATCCTATGATTCTATGAGAGTGAAAGTCTTGGGGTGCCACAAAGAAGATGTTAGCCCTGCTCTACGTACGTACCAACGGTGGCATGAATCTGTTCTCAGCTGCATCAACAAAACCTGTCCCGACATAAAGGAGACAAGACTCCTGTACTTTCAGTGCCCTGAGGCCATCCTCCAAGGCCAGCCGTGCCCTGGACAGAGGGAGGCTGGCACAGCATCGGCGGCCTCTCCCCGGGTTCTTGAGTCGGCAGTCCAGAAGAATCGGAGCTTGTTGTTGAGCTTTGGCTGGCTGCCTCTCTCCCTTTCCTCCTTCCAAGATGTCAGAGGCGACTCTTCTGGGAAAAGGGCCCAGACTGAGCGGATGGGCAGCCAGCCCAGGCCACGCACGCTGGGCATCTGCGGAGGGAGGCAGGCCGGTGCTATCGCTGCTGCACTGCAGTATTTGTCTGGGGCATGCAAGTGCAAGGCAGAGCAGTACGCGAGTGGCAGGGAAGGGTGGCAGGCAGGGTTCGGTTGTGCCTGCCATGCTGGGTCCCTCCTGGCATCCCTAAGCCCAGCTCCCGACTCCAAGTGCAATGGAGGAGGCTCTCCTGTGCCCAAAAAGGACCAAATACTGCCAAACCATCCTGAACACACCCTCACCTCTGGATTTCAGAAGCTAAGCAAAGGCAGGATAATGGTTTTTACTTAGGGATGAGGGGACCTGCCATCAGTTTTAGCAGCAGCTCCTTCACAGGTACACCAGGTTGTCCAGGAGCTCTCTAGAAGAAGAAGACATTTCCCAATGTAAGCACCTGGGGGAAATCCAGATGTTGTTATATCCGAGAGCCAATTGCCTCACCACAATGACAAAGCCCTAATGCTGCTCTATGTCAGAGCAATAGCAACAGCAAGTACATGTCTATACCGCTTCTCAGTGCACTTAAGCACTCCCCAAGCAGTTTACAAAGTGTAAGCTACTTGCCCCCAACCATCTGGACACTCATTTTAGTGACCTCCGAAGGACGCAAGCCTGAGTCGAGCTTGAGCCCTTGGCTGGTACTGAACTCGCAACCTTATTGTTTGTGAGTGAACGGCTGCAGTACAGGCATTTAAGCTCTGTGCCACCAGGGCTCTTCAGAGGAAGGAACTGGAAAAACCACCTCTGAGGATTCCTTTGCCTAAGAAAATTCTAAGAAATAAATGGGGTCCCCATAAGTGAACAGGCGGATGCAAGGCAAAGACAATGCCTTTGCTGTCACCCTGCATTCCTGGTTGCCCTTTTCTTGGCTGAGATCCCAACTGCAAGATTTGCAACAGGGACCTGCCATTGTTGATGGGTAACAAGAAGGGAGATTCAGACATTCAGTGAGTGTTCCCTCTCTGTCATTATGAACTTTGGCTTCCGGTAGTTGTTTTTGATTTCTTTGTTTTTTGGAGGGCGGCCTGAAGGCATCAGATCCCATGTATTCCTGGAAGCTCTGCAGGGTCGGTTGGGACCTGGAGGGGAAACTGCCAATAAAGACCAGGTGCTATAGGTTCTATTTCGGGCAAAACCACCTCTAAAGATTCCTTGCCTAAGAAAACCCTATGAAATTAATGGGGTCACTATAAGTCTCAGACAACCTGAAGGTACAGACACACATACACACAGGCATAGGCCTAAATATCCTAAAGACATCCCATCTGATATTGGAAGCCAATAAGGGTCAGTCCCTTGGATTGGAGATTGCCAAGGAATCACAGACGCTGTATGCTCTATTTCAGAGGAAGGAACTGGCAAAACCACCTCTGAGGATTCCTTGCCTAAGAAAACCCTTTGAAACCCATGGGGTCACTGCCATAACTCAACATAAGACTTGAAGGCACATATATATACACACACTGTACACATGTTCCACTGTAAGACCATAGCAAGTGGCCCCGTGAGAGATATGGATGTTTTCGATAATAAAACTAAAACAAAAATAACCCTCTTTCAGGCTAGTACCATAAAGACAGTAAATCCATCATCTAGTAAACAGGTGATTTATAAAGGAGAAAGAAACACAACCAGGTGGAAAGACGGATGGGGCGAGTTCCCCCCCCCCATTTAATCCAAGCAAAGCCTCACCTGCCCCCCTCCTTCCAAAGGATTTTTCCTCCCTTCGTCTCATTGCCTTCCTGCCCCCCAACAGCCCCCACCCGCCATAAGACAAGCTCCCATAAAAGCTATTTAATGCGTTAAGGAGTCAAACATCCAGCGGCCTCTGATAACAGCTGTAAACAGATCTCTATAAAACATATTTCCACGACAGCCGCGTCGAGTGAGCGCTCACATTATCTGCCAAAAATACAAGGAAAGGGGGAGGGAGGGGGCTTCTTCCCCCCCCCCCCCACGGCATTCTGGGCTCTTAACGCCGCCATTAATCATCCTTCGGAGGCTGCTGCCTGCAATGGGGTCAACCACAGGCACTTCATAACATTTTACACAACTAATTCCTGTAATTTATGAGGCGGCTGGAATGACGGCCCGGAGTTCAAGAGGCTCGGCTGTGTTGACTTCTGGTTTCTTCAGCTCTCCATCAAAACCGTCCTTCTCCTCTCTCTGGGTGCCGGGAACAATCCAGGCCCAAGCAAGCTCCAGGTTGGAGAAGACTGTCGAGATACGGAAGCCTAGAGCTCTCCTTCCCAATCCCTGGTCCTCAAGACATTTTAAACTCCAAGCTGGTCAAGGCTTCTATAGAAGGGGAGTATTAGTGCCCCTCTGTTTTGACTTGGTCAGACCTCACCAGGAACCCTGACTCCAATTTCTAGACACCGCAGTTCAAGAAGAATAAGATGGACAAGATGGAGCATGTCCCAAGATGATCAAAGATTGGGAAGAACGACTTAGGGAGATGGATATGCCTACCTTGGGAGAAGAGAAGACTGGAGAGAAGACATGAGAGAGCCATCTTTACATTTCTGAAAGGAAGTCATGTAGAAGATGGAGCCATTCAGAGATAGAGTCATGTTAATCTGGGGAATCAGAGTGCAAAGGTCTCTTATAGCACCCTTTGAGACTAAGAGAAAGAAAGAAGCTGGGAGCACATGAGCTTTTGTCGACTTGAGTCTACTTTCTCAAATGCATGGAGTCCAGGGTCCAGGGACAGACCTTGAGGTCTTAAGACCAGTCCGTGCATCTGAGGAAGAAGAATCAAGTCTACAAAAGCTCCTGCACTCCCAGCTTTTTTCTTTCCGTTAGTGTCAAAGATGGAGACAGTTTGGGGTTTTTTCCTGCTCCGGTGACTAGGACATGAACCCATGGATTCAGATTGCAAGAAAAGAGATTCCACCAAAACATTAGGAGGAACTCCTTTTTTTTTTTTTTTTTTTTTTTACTATAAGAGTAGTTCAACAGTAGAATAGATTAAGAGGGGAGTCAAAATCCTACCCCTCAAATGAAATTGTCCTTCAATCTCCACACTCCTAGCATTGCAGAGAGCGAGACACTGAAAATCATTCCCGCCTAAAAATCCCAGCATTTCCTGTGTTTGTAGGCTGCATCCACACTGGAGAAATAACCCAGTTTGGCACCTCTTTAAACTTCTCTGGCTCAAGGCTATGGAATTCTGGGAGCTGGAGTATGTTGTGGGGTCCAGAGTGTAGCTCCATAGCCTTGAGCCAAGGCGGTTTAAAGTTTAAAGCGGTGCCAAACTCAGTTATTTCTCCAGTGTGGATGCAGCCACGTTCCCTCTGTCACTCAACCTGCCCTTTTGCTTTAAATTGCTGCCATTCTAGAAATATGGGGACTGAAGGAATATTTCATCTGGGTGAGAAAATTTCTTATTTGTGGGGGAAAGGCCCTCATTTCAACCCGCATCCTGACCATCTGTGACTATAATCCTGCTTGCGTCTCCTATGAAGAACAAGGCAGGAAATAAAATAAAATAAAAGGCAAGAAAATCTGGCCATAATTGCCTTGGAGTGATCTGGACTTGATGGGCCAAGCAGGTGACCGATGTGTCTCTGTTGCATTAAAAACAACAGAACCTTAAATGGGAAGAGAGAAGTGGCACTTTGTTGGGCGATGAGACCAACTCTGACCCCCAAAAGTTTCTCTTCCTCCAAGTTTTTCTTTTCTTTTCCTTCCAGACTTCTTTTTTACTGCAGTCAACTTCTGCTGCAGCTGGAGGGGAAAAATTGAATCTCCAAAATGCCAGCGTGCAGGATCCATTGCATGAAGAGTGATGAGGCCGTAAAACCCGAGTGCAAAGTTAAACAATTTACCATAAATATCTAGAGCGCTGGAATTATTCTCTCCACGGAAGCTCCCGAGAAGGCTCCCCACACTCCAGGCATTCAGCCGGCTGCAGATGGCAAAGGAACCAGACAAGAGAGCCCTTGACAAGGCGCCGGGGCCGCAATCACTCCTCCTGGCACAGCTGCTGCTTGTGCCAACGCCTCCCTGGGCGAGGCAGAGACGGAGAGAGATGTGCGCCATTCTCCAAGCAGAGGGAGAAGGAAATGTATGCCGGGTTCCCACCCATCGGACAATGAGGCGTTTCAAATGCAAAGCAGGAGGAGAAGACTGCAACTTCTGCAAGGCTTTCCAAAATCTAGGAAGGAGTGCCCAAATGAAACACTGGTCTTTCCACCCACCCTCCACTTTTACAAATAAATAATGCCATCCCTTTACGATGCTGGTGGGGCTGAGCAGTTGAAACAATTGAGCAACCAAGGCCCCAGAATCAGGGCATCTCCTGGTTGGTGAAATGGTGGTCACAGAGGAGGAACAGGAGAGAAAGTTCTGGCTATGTTTCTATAGTTGAGTGCAAAGCAATGGCATCATCCACAGGAACCTCAGAAAGACCTCTGGAGACCCTGCACAAGCCTGTCTCTGTGTGTCCAGCTATTGACAAACTGCAGAAATTACACACACACACACACACACACACACACACATATATATATATACACACATATATATGCTTCCTCCTCCCCTCCACACACATGGTCTCCACCCAGAAGGACATGGTCGGATTTGGGAGGCTTTCAGCTGAGAAAGAGCAAAAGTAGGTTTACAGATGAACATTAAGAACAAAAAATAATGACAACAGATGACGTATGGACCCTTAAAGTGGATGATGAAGACACTGAAATAGTTCAAGATTTTCCAAACCTTGAAAGCAAACCATTAATCAGAACGGAGACCGCAATCAAGAAATCAAAAGCACTCGAGAGGGGAGCTGTGAAGGTACGAGACAAGAGCCTAAAGTACAAAGAGATAACGTTGAACGTTAAAGTTATGATTGGCCATGCCATCGCATTTCGGATTTCTATGTACAATTGTGAAAGCTGGACAGGAAAAAAGGTGGATAGGAAGAAAATTAATTCACTGGAAATGTGAGGAGAGTTCTACAGATACCATGGACTGCCAAAAAGACAAACCAATGGATCTTAAGGGAAATCAAGGCTGAGCTCTCCCTAGAAGCTAAAATGACCAAGCTGAGACTGTTACATTTTGGCCATATCAGGAGAAAATATAGAAAAAGACAACTGTGTCTGGCAGGCCAGAAGGCAGTGGGGAAAAAAGAAGACTGCATTGCAGATGGATAGACTCAGTCAAGGAAGCCACCGTGGCTGCACTTAGCAATGAGGCTGTTGATGATGGAGTGACACAGAGGTCTCTCATTCCTGAGTTCACCATAAACTGAAGTCAACGTGGCAGTTAACAACAACAAAACTGAGAAAAGATGAGGCCGGGAGGGATTTCGGTCATTGCATGGTCGGTAGAGAATTATGACCAAAAAAGTGATTGGAAATGGCCTGCACCTGGTATACACCATTACAATTCAAAAGAGCATGCCAGCCATTAAAAAGAGAAATGGGTTCCCAGCATGAGGTCAGTACTGGGCACTGTAGAACAAGAGGCAGCCCTAATGCAGGAGGGGATGCCCACGGCTTGCCTCAGCCATTAACGGTCTCCCATTCCCTTCACTGGCCAAAGGAAGAGGTGGGCATTTGGGCCCCTTCGGAGGGCACTGCCATTTTGCAGCCAAAGCGAACCAAAAGCCACATCCAAAAGTCACTTGCGGCTGTGAACTCCTGCTTCTAGTGACATATCAGGCAGAACAGACGTGCTCCCTGTCCACCTTCAATAATTAAAGGCAGCTCATAAAATAGGGATGCCAACAGATTTTCTCATTCTCAGTGACAAAAGGGTGTCTCAACCCATCAAAGCACCTTGTCAAGTGAACGGCTGGCTGCTGCGAGATCTCTCTTTTTGTGCATTTGGGGGCTTTTTTTAAAATTTATTGTGGGGAATCCCTTTGTAGAAGAGGAGGAGGAGGAGATATATTTATGATGGCAGCTGTTTCACTTGTGACTCTTTCATACAAGGCTAAATTGGAAGTATAATTTAAGGTCAATTCGAATGCAATCATGGGTTTTACGTTATTGCGAATTAACTCTTCGCACGCAAATTCGGGCAAGAGGGAAGCCAATTCGAATGCAATCATGGGTTTTACGTTATTGCGAATTAAAGCTTCGCATGCAAATTCGGGCAGGAGGGGGTTATTTTCGGGTAATGGGAAGTAATTCCGAACGGAGCAGGGGTTCATGTAAATTCGCTAAACAAGTGAATTTACATGAATCCGCATTGGCTCCATTCGGAGTTGGGAGAAATTCCTCCCCGTCTGAAAGAGTCCTTGGGGAACAAAACAAAGGCAGTAGCTTCACTTCAGGCACATCCCACTTCCAAAAAAACTTCCCTTGGTAAAAAAAGAGAGATCAAGTTTGCAAAGTGGAAGCTGAGATCCAGGAAGAATCTGGAGGGCCAGTCCAATCTGGCTGCAGGGTTTTAAGACTGGACTACAAAGGAACTATCCATGGCTACTGACTCTGTTTGTGGGCCAGGGTTTGTTTGTTTGTTTGTTTGTTTGTTGATCTGAGCACCCTGGGCAACTGCTTTGAATTCAGGCTGAAGCCCAGAGCCTAGTCTTGCCATGATGTTGCTCCATAAGAAGACACCACTCAACTACTCGTGTTTTTTGCATGAAAGGGATGCTTTCATGTCTCTAGAGATCTGGCACACGAGAGCAGGTGCCCTCCCATTTATTTGCAAGAGGTTCCACTGAGAATGTCCTTTCCGCTTCATTTCTCTACTTAGAAAGGCATGCTGGGACCCCCCAGACGGCAGTGGTGTTGTGTTGTTATGGCAGGCGTCTCCATTTCATTCATACCATTTTTTAAGGAGGAAAAAGAGAGAGGGGAGATGGAGTAATTGTTATGCACACCCAGCACACGGCTATAAAAGGTTTGTTTTAAATATGTGCTTAATAATCCCCTGCTTTTAAACATGTCATAGCATCTATTACGTTCCAATTAAATCCTTATTTGATTCACTTAATTAAGGAAAGGACTATAACGAGTTCCAAAACACTTTGCCTCTCTAGTCTCCAAGATCCACAATCTCGCTCCCACAAATTAATGCTCCATTCCATACACACAAACACACACACACACTCACCCCATTTGCCTGTCTTTCTAATTAGCTGAAGCACGGCTGAGAATGGAGGTATCTGGTGATAAATCAGGGTGGACCTAGAGACGGCAGGCAATTCCCAGCTGTTTCTCCTCTCCCCGGATCTAAGGAGTTACCCAACTGTGGCACATGCGTCTAAATGGCAGTGAGTAGTGGATGGGAAACACCAAGGTCCTACATTGCACTTGTGGGCTGATAATCTACACTCAAGTACAGTGGGCCCTTGTTATTCGCTGAGGTTTGGTTCCAGGAAAGGATGTCGCTCCAGTCCCATTAAATATAATGGCACAACAAAATGGTGTCCCATATATAAAATGGAAAATCAAGGTTTGCTATTTGGAATTTATACTTTTGGGGAATATTTTCAAGCCACGTATGCTTAAATCCGTGGGTTAAAAAATCCATGGATAAGGAGGGCCAACTGTAGATAAACAGTGGTTGCATTGCACCAGCCTTCTGATGGTCTAGAGACCATGAAGCCTTACAGGGAAAGGCTTAGGGAGCCGGGAATGTTTAGCCTAGAGAAGAGAAGGCTAAGAGGTGATGTTGGAAAGGATGCCATCCCTGTTTAAATATTGGGAAGGATGTCATCTTGAAGAAGGAGCAAGCTTGTTTTCTGCTGCTCCAGAGACTAGGACACTGCACAACGGATTCAAGCTACACTGTTTGAACAGTGGAAGATGCCGCTGCCTCTGAGCTTAGTGGAGTCTCCTTCTTTGGAGGTTTTTAAACAGAGACTGGATGGCCATCTGTCATAGATTGTGCCTTCCTGCATGGCAGAAGGGGGTTGGATGGGAAGGCCATTGGGGGTCCCTTCCAAACCTATGATTCTTTGAACATTGTGCAACCAAAGGTGCTTTTCCGGTTGCACATCTTGAGTCATGAGGAATAATAATATGCAACGGCTGATTCTGCAACCCTAAGAGATCATCAAGTGGGTCACTGAAGGCTATGCACTTCCTCACCTCTTTATCCTCACAACCACCCTGCGAGGTAGGTCAGGAAGAAAGTGAGAGCAAAGAAAAACTCTGTGCAATTTGTGCAGACTATCGCGGCCTGAATCCTATTGTTTGTCCCACTGAACCAACAGCATTTACTTAGGAGTTGATTTTCCATTCAACCATTAATTCAGGAGGTCAGTTGGGACAAACAAACCAACCCATAAGATTCCAAACACTGCGTTCTGTCCCAGAAATGCTGGTTTTGTGCAAATAAAAAGAACATTTGCAAGTGGTCTTCCCTCTCCTGTCCTTTTGCAGAGGACTGGACCCACGGCCCCAGCTCCTGGTCACTCAGTCCTGGCCTAACCCTATGTCCACCACTGTCCAGCCCTGCGAGGGGGGCCTCCCACTCCCCACCCCATACATCTTCTAAAGAGGCCCCTTTACATCTCTGCTGCCTGTAATTTGTGGCTAAATGCTGAAACACAGCCTCCGCTGCTAAATTGAAATAATTGAAGTGAAATACAAAACAGCCTGAAAATTGGACGGAGAGGGAGACTAATGGCTCCTGCAGCCAAATGGCTCCCTTCTCTGTAGCGCCTCCTCGAATGAGGCTCCCCATAATTGACTATCATCCCCCCACTTTCTCTTTCTTTCTCGCTCCCTCCCTTCCATTATAGGAAAGACCTACAGGTAGCTTCGAAAGGGCATCCTGTGATTATCATGCATTTGTCTGCAACATGCATAGCAGTGTCTGGGATCCAGCTGCCGAGCTGTAATGCTCGCAAACCATTTCACAGGAAATTCAGCCAGGAGATGATGGTGAAATCGGGGCCGGGGGGGCTAACACCTCTGGCTCCCTCCCATGCGCTCCAGTCAAAGGGGAAAAGGAAAGCTTCAAAGAAGGAGGCAGCATGAAAGCCAATTCAATGAGAGCTTCTCCAGCAGCAAACCGTGTAGGTCTGGAAGGGGAGGCTGGTATTGGATCTGCTCTGGGTCACAGTCTGAATTTTAGAGGGTCTCCCCAGCATGCTAAGATGTTTGGGAATTCTGGATCTCTCCTTTAGTTCAGTCTCAGACCCACAGAGCATTCATTGCCCCTTTGTCATTGGACCCACTGGCTCCTCCTGGTTCTGGTCTGGCCCAGTCTTGGCCTTGGTCCATTTAGCATGTCTCCAAGGCACACTAGGGCTGAGAAATAACCCAGTTTGGCACCGCTCTTCAGCATTCTGGCTAAAGGCTATGGAATTCTGGGAGTTGGAGTTTGTTGTGGGGCCTTCCTTCCTTAAGCTCCGTTCCGTTCTGGGCCCACAACAAACTCCAGTTCCCAGAATTCCCTAGCCTTGAGCCAGAAGAAGAGTTAAAGTGGTGCCAAACTGGGCTATTTCTCCAGTATGGATGCAGCCTTGGTCTATGGTGCCCTGTAGGGCAAAGGAGCTGCCAGAGGTTGGGAGTAACTTCTTACACATAATGTTATGTTACTTACATCTAGGAACCTTTGGGGTAAAGGAATGACAGGCTTATGGAAAATCCCATAATACTGTACTAATATTCAACTACTTTATTTGTGTCATAAGCAATATATTGTAGTGATTTTCAAAGTTTACTTCTTAAGGGCATCATGATAGGTTTTTTTTTTCAGGTTCTCTTATCAATTTAAGGTTTTATTTCTCAAAGAGGAATAGAAAAATAATGAGAAGCACAGCTTGTAATGTGACAACCTACATTTCCAGAAGCATAAGAAGTTATGGCGATGGGCAGCAGCGGCTGATGGATCCTGAATATTACCGGAGGTATTTATTGCTATCAAGGTATTCCCTACATTGGTCTAGCACCTTGGACAGCTTTGGACTAAAACTCAGAGCAAATGGTTCACAAATCTCCAACATGGGAGCCTCCATCTGCCATGGCGAATGGGTTACTGATCGAACATAAGGAATGTAATGGGAAAGAATTGCTTTTTAAAAATAACTTTCCAAGTTACAGCAGTCACTTTGCAAAGCAAGGATGAGGAAGAAGTGTTTGTAAAGGCCTCTGCCCTATCCTTTATTGGGCAAAAGCAGGGCTTTTGCAGTTCCCTCCTCATACAGTTGCTATCCCAGGCCCAGACTCCTAATGGTAAGCCCCAACAGATGATGGCAATGGCTTGCTATGACAAACAGACGTCTTTCACCACTTAAGATGGAGGGCCACCTCTTCTAAATAGGTGCTAAATGTATCTAGTTCACCCCAAGGACGGTTGGTCCCTCCACACCAGGCATCACTTCCAAGTAAGCATGCTCAGGCTCTTTCTAACCCTCTGGACCACAGCACTTTGGAAAACCAGCCAGAGAGGCAAGCTATGAAAGGCTGGGGAGGAAGCAAGCCAGGGACCTTTTAGTTAAAGGTTATTTTATTATGAGGCAGTTACGACACACCAACGTTCAAAAAGAAATATATTTGCTAAGCGGTGCCTCTGAGCTAAGGCGGTGGGTTTTTTATTATTATTGTTTTGCTTTAAATATTTATAAGCCACATCCTCTGCCAATTGCACTGCTTGAAACAGAAGCACAGAGTCCAGCTTAATTGCTGAAAGGTACAGCCCAAAGGAGAGCAAAGCTAAAGGTTTCTGAGCTGATCCCAGAACTAAAGGGAAACGTCTTCGCTTACGCCGGAAGGCAACCGCCAATGCGGAGGTGCCAGGCAATCCCAGCTCCCGGGTGCTCAGGGTTTCTCAAAGCTCATGGCTAATTTAGGCTCCTGGCCCTCAAGACTGGCAAAGGTAAGGTGGAAGATGCAGCAAAACTCCTTTTTCCAAATTAGATCCAACAAGGCAGCTGGTTGGAAGAAAGAGCTCTGAATCTGCTGCTGAGGACAGACAAACATGGAGCCAAAGAGTTCCTGCCTCTTCAGGAGTCTTTCATGTGCAGATGATGGATGTTCACAGAAGGAAGGGGCAAAAGCAGAGAGAGAGAGAGTCTCATAAAGTGATTAAATGCTAATACTGCCTCACTGTCATAGGTACCTGGGGGTCACAGGTACCTGGGGGGTCATCTGGACTTTAATGGGGATGTGGAGTCTCCATTCCTAGCACATTTTTACTTCCACAGAGAGTTTTCCTCAGAGGGACATACCTTAAGAATTGGACTTCCAAGTTAAGCCCATGTTCCTCTTCCACAGAACTACCACATGCTGAGTGCAAGTTGCACGGCTGACTGCAATCACATGCTAGGACAAACAAATAACCTTGAAAGAGCCCATCTTTGAAGTCCATGCTTAAACATGTCAGTCTCTCATGTGCATAGCATGCACAATAGTACCACATGTCTAACTGCACTCCTACCATCTTGAACGCAGTACAGTCATCCTGCATCAGTGACCATGGCTGATGGCTTTCACAGGCAAACTTAACACTTGCATCAGACACCAGTATGAAAGCCATCAGCCATGCTAACTCCAATACAGGATGACTGTATTGAGTTCAAGATTGTAGGAATGCAGTTAGGCATGTGGGACCATTGCGCATACTATGCAACATGAGATGCACATGGCCATGCAATGTTAATGCACACCAACGTGGGTGCATATATGGATGTGCATGCTCAGCTCAGTTGTGTAACCAGCTGCACATTCAGCTGTCTACTAAAGTGCAGTTCTGCCCCCTACTTCATCACAGTTTCCCCCTTTGGCTCTGAGTCTTCATCTGTCCTTGCATAACAACTTCACCCCCCCCCCCAATTTACCCTTTCATCACCAGTCAAACCATCACCATCATAAGCCATGTGGGTCATAAATGTTGCATGTTTGGCAGCCCCCTGGAACAGAAAAACATCACCATTTTTGCTTTTCTCATGGACTTTTGGGGAGAAAGAGAAAGAACAGCAAATGTAAAATCTATCCCCCCCCCAAAAAAAAAGAAGTCCTTCATTAAAGGAATAAGTCATCTAATCATGACATCACTGGATAAGAATATGCATTAACCAAAGAACAACAAAAAGGAAAGAAGCCAATGGGCTTCCACACCCAAAAGAATCATTGAAACGTTTACGGAATCTGAATTTTCTTTGGACACTTTTGGTGCTTTCAGTGGCTTATGGGGGGGGGGGGCTGCCCAGATGTTCCCCTCCAGATGTGCGCCTCTGCCTGCTCTTGTCCGGCTCCAGATGCCTTTTCTCTCTTTCCAGATTCCTCCAGCGAAAGACTGAAGGTGGCTGACTCCTGAACATGCCAATTATTTCCCAGAATGACTGATCCGAGGTAATTATTACCATTATAAATTGAATCAGATGGTTTATACCAGCCATAAAGCATACAACGTGACTTTAAAAGAGAAAAAAACTTCATTAGCTCCCCTGTGGTTTACAAGTCATTTTCTTCCCATAAAAAGGCAAACACACACTTTTGTTGAATAATGATCATCAATAATCCTTCATGTGGACATTTATTTCCCAAGGGGGCAAATACATTCCCCCAGGTGATGGCAAGGTTTATCTTTCCAATGTGGCCAGATACCTGGATGCCTGTCTTTGGGTCTTCCAGGTCTTTGGGTTTTTCTGGGTCAGCCGTACCTCGGTCAAGGATAGACAGAAATCCTACATCAAGGAGGAGGAGGCATAAATATCACACACAAAGGCACAGTGGGTGAATTCTGACATTGCACACCCAAATGTGTATGAACGTCTGCGTGTGAAGGGCACAACCATAGTGATGTGCAACTATGCACAACGCTCATGTGTGCCCATGCTCAAACCCATGCAATGCCAGCGCATGCAGAGCTCCACCTCTGCAACCTTCAACAGAATGCTACCATTCTGCATTGGAGAAAAAGGGCCAATGGTCTCTACTGGGCAACTTCAACACATGTGAGAACCCAACAGGATTCTGGCCATTATTTATAAAGAATTGGATTCTCAAGAGAGTCAGGGATCATCAGCAGGAGATCATTCCAAAGTGGCCTCAGCAATGCAGCAAAAGAGAAAGTGCGTATGTGCATTTGAGGAATGTGATCTTATAAAAAAAGGTACTTAAGTAAATGGATAAAATGGGAATGAAAGAAGCTTCTCTCAACAAGCTGAGACCAAGTTCCAGGAAACCCTCAGCCTCTGGGAGAATTCTTACCTCCCAGGTGAGAATTAAACAAAAAGTACTTTCCTTACTATAGGAATTATCACTGACTATATTTATATCTTATCACACACAAAAATTGAATGTCTGGTTGGCTGAGGGAAAGGACTTGGAGCAGGACTGATGGAAAGTACTGCACTTTTGTGCAACTCACTACTGCCACTATCGCAGTTTTCCACAATTTGCTCTATTGCGCGATGGCCCAAGAATTATTCTTGCAAACATGAGAAAATCTCAAGTGAAAAAGAGAGGAAGTATCTTCTCAATGCAAAGAGCAAAAGTGTGTGGTTTCTCGTTTTCTTGCCAGAAGAAGAACAGAAGATTTACTCTCCATGAGAGAGAGAGAGAAAGATGGACAGCCAAAAGCTAACTTTAGATGGGAAAAAATTGGCCTGGACGGATCTCTCCAGAAGGCCCTGGGACTTATTTCCGCTGCACCCACAACATGGCACCGGGCCCTTCTTGCGACTCCCGCCGCAGCTCAAACAGAAGCGACCTTTTGTGTTCTTCATGATATGAAAGAAATGCTAAGTGCCTGGTGCCACCTGCCCAGGAAAGGCATGATCGCAGTGCTGCAAGCCGGAGGCAAGATGGCCTTTAAGGTCAGACACTTTAAGGAGAGAATTAATGTGTATGCAATAGCTGAGATCTCCATAGCCATTTCAGACAGAGAAGGATCTTGAAGGGGAACGATGCCCCTTCTCAAAGGCAGCCGCTCCTCCAGGTTTAAGGAGGAGATGGATGCCATTCTTGATGTCGTTCCTGACTCTCCACCTGAGGTACCCAAATGCATTGCACCAGATGATGAATTGTCTAGGAGCATTGGGGGAAATCCAACAATGCACCCTCGAAAAAGGGAGAAAAGGTACAGGATTCCCAAGGTATCTGTTCAGAGCCAAGAAATGGATGGTAGCCTCTCATTGGCGTGTCTTATTATTTGGAATTAGGATTACTCTGGGTGCAACTACAGCTCTCAGGGACATATTAAAGAGAGATAATACTAGCAGGATCTTGGAGCAGAGGTGCACAGTGTAATGAAGAAATACAGAAAACAAAGTAAGGTATCATGGGAAAGAGGAAGATAACTCCACTAACTCATTGTTGTGGGTGCTTACCGGGATGTGGCTATAGTCTGAAAATAAAATAATGTCTGGTTAGGAAATATTGCAGACTTTTCACCAATCCTGTTATTGTTGTTGTTGTTGTTTGACGTCACTAGTCAACTTTAACTTATGGTAACCCTCTGAATGAAAGTCCCCTCCGTCATCCGCAGCCGTTCTCAGGTCTTGCAAACTCAGGGCAGCAGCCAAGGCTTCCTTGATAAATGCAATCCACCTGTGCTGAAAGGTTTCCTCTTTTCCTTCTGCCTTCCGCTTTACCAGACATTATTATCTTCTCCATTGAGTCATATTGCTCATGATACATCCAAAGAAAACTTTATCAGTTTCAAGTTCCCAGGTTCCCACTGATTCAGTGGGTCTGTTTTAGCTGGAACGAACAAACGCATTTAGGCTGAAAAAGGCTGGTGTATGATAAGCCCATCTTCTCTGCAATTCCAACCGTGGTGTGAATGTCACTTTTCCACACCAAGTATCCAATATAGCGTTGGGTGCACAGTTCACCGTGGTGAGAAAGGTGGCTTTAAAAAGAAAAACAAGGTCAAGTCCCAAGCCCTGCTGTTTGCAAATATAAGCCTGAAAGTGTCTGGTGAAGAGTGGCTCATGAATTCCAGGCAGCTAGAATGGCAAGGGATGGAAAAGCTCTTTCATGGACCGGACTGTGGGTGAGCTTCATGAGATGTCCTCCCATCTCCTGTGGTCTTCAAAAGCAAATGACACAATGTTGTTGTTGCTAGTTGCCCTCCAGTCGACTTTGACTCATGGCAACCCATGGAGGAGAGACTTCTCCAAGCCCACCTGCCCTCAGCTGCTCTGCCATAGACTTCTTGAGAAAACTTAACTCTGTACAAAATAAGTGGACTTTTTGCAAACATGTTTATACCGTATGTTGTTGTTGTGTGCCTTCAAAGTCTTTCTGACTTATGGCAACCCTAAGACAAACCTATCTCAGTGTTTTCTTTGCAAGTTTCTTCAGAGGAGGTTTGCCATTGCCATCCTCTGAAGCTGAGACACTGTGCCTTGCCCAGGGTCACACTCTGGGTTTCCATGCTTGAGCAGGGAATCAAACCCTGGTTTCCAGAGTCATAGTCCAATGCTCAAACCACTACACCGTGATAGGGCTCTTATACTATACATAAACCACAAAATCCTGCCCTTTGTAATGCGTATTTTTGATCACTTTAGTACTATGATTTATGGATGTAGAAATGGCCACAGACCTAAGAGTCTTGGGTGGGTCATCCTCATCTAAAAGGCTTCAGTGCTTCAGAATCAAAAGGGCTTGTCATTGAAGTAAAGAGCATCCAAAGCATTTGGGTGGACCTTCTTGTTTCTAGAGCCCAATGGCTTTGCTTCATATCTGTTGCTCCGATGCAGACAATATGAACAGCCCGGGCCCTTCTGCGATCCTTTTGACAACTGGTGAGAAGAGAAAGTGAACATGGCCTCGATAGTCTTCCTCCTCCACCATTTTCCTTCTCATTCTCAGCACAACCAGAATAATGGCAAGAGAAGGAAAACGGTGTCCAGGGCAAGGAATACAAGAATTCTGGGCGCATTACTGAGCATGTGAAAGCACAAAGGAATAATGGAGGAGCAGAACAATCAACGCTACCATTTCCATGCCAGGTGTGTATGTCCAGGTGCGCATGTGCATGTGTGCGACTGTGTGCGCTTGTGCTCTTCACATGTGTTTCCCTGCAACTGTGCCTCAGCTGTTGTTGCAGCTGGAAAGAGGTGGGCATTTGGGGCGGCGGAGGAGGGCAGCGTCCTACTCCTGGAGAAAGGCTTAATTAGGTTGAGCGTCGCCTCCAAAAAGCGTACTAAAATTAAATGTGAATTCATAATGGACGGTATTATGGGTAATGAGATGCAAATTGGGCTGGGTTACAGCTTTTAGTGGGCCATTTGCTTTCGCTCTAATTGGAAGAAATGGATCCGGCCTCAGACGCCAGGTACTCAAAATGTAAAACAGCCTCACAGCGGGAAAAGGAGATGGTTCCACTCCAAAACCAAACATCTAAAGCAACATTAATATTTCAATATAACAAAAATGGAGCAAACAGCAACATTGTTTTAGCCAGAGTATTAACCAATCTCAAAAGTCATGTCAGATTTTATGGTGCTGCTTCATGGTGTTGGAAAGAGAGACCTCAATGTGGGTAACTTCCAGAAGACACTGCCATTCCTGGAAATTTAATCCCAAATGGTTTCTGGGTAAGGATGTTTTCATGGCACTTGGCTCTGTTTGGGGTCAAATGGGAAATCCCGCAAATTCCATCCCATCCAGAGTCCAAAGGCTTAGGAAGACACTGCAATGGGCCAGTGCTACTGGCATTTGTTTTGTTCAGAATGAAGCCGGGTCAGGCTGGAATCAGTCTCTGCAAACAGGTATTATCCCACTCATGTCACTGGGCAAACCAGGTATGAGCCTTACCACAAAGGCCAGGTTTTCATGGATCCACAGGGATCCACCTCTGAGCCAGTGGGCATACTTCTGTCTCTTCCTTCATTATTGCTTTGGGGGCAAACACATGCAACGGACACACAGAGTACAGAGGAGAGAGAAATCGAGAAAGGAAAGGAAGAGGAGGAATTCAGCAGGTGCTTTTGTAGATTTCAATCCACAGATGTTAAGGGAACTGAAGGCATGCACTGAAATCCACAAAAGCTCTTGCTGAAATAAATCCATTAAAGATGACGTGAGGTTCTTCCTCAGAAAGCCAGCATAACCTAGTGATTTGAGTGTTGGACTATGAGTCTGGAGGCCAGGGTTCGAATCCTGCCTCAGCCACAGAAACCCAAGGGGTTTCAGGACTCTTTTGCATTTAGGATTATTTGTGACTGCCCCGGCAATTCAAGACTGTTGGAGGGGATGGATACCACTTCTCACACAGACACCAAGCAATCCCCAAGTTATTATCCTTAACACTCTGCATCGACATGGTCCCATGTGCAGCAGGCCCAAATCCACACTTTCTTTCTGCAAGGGAGCACCTTCATGCCCAGAAGGGCCTGAAAGCATGCGGATCAACCAGGAAAAGCAGTAAGCGGTCCGCTTCCACCTCACACGTCCCATCCAAACAATACAAACACAGCACGCATTCAAGGACAACAAGGACATCCACCTTGCTTTTACCTACACAAAACATTTTTGAGAAGATCTTCAAACATTAACCTTCCTTCAGTCTCCCATGTGTCCCACTCCTGGTTTCCAGCGCCAGCCCCCATTGTGTTTCTTTCAGGCTGTTGGTGAAAACAACCCTCGGAAAAGCCAAAGTGAGAAAGCGCCAGCACAGCACTCTCTTCTCTTCCCTTGAAAAGCAGCAGCACAGACAATTTCAAAAGCCTGTTGACCAGAGAAAGGTTTCCATGTTTCAGTCAATCAACTGATTAAAGCCCAACAAATTTGCAGAGAATACAGGTGCCCTTTATTATGCAACAGAGGGAACTGAGAGGGAACTTGCAATTTCATGCAAAACAGCCACCTTTCCTTTGTTCGGAAGATACAAGAGCTGCCTTTTATATTTTCTCCCCTTTTTTCTGTTCAGAAATACAGGAACACAAAGAACCAAAACAGCCTCCGGAGCAGAAGCAGAAACCATCTTCTTGTAAGTATCAGAAAGATGAACCGAATCTTGGTTCCCAAGGACCCAGGAACACTTTTCAATCAGTCAATAAATCTTGTGGCCCCGAAAGACCTTGCGATGCCCAGCAATCCCCAAGGGACAGACACTGCCCCCCCCCCAAAAAAATTAACCCCAAAATGTTGAGAAGGTGCTTAGAAATACATAGAAAGGGTGACCAGATCAGGGCCATTGGAAGGTATACTGTCCGTGGTATAAAAAAGGTTTGTTTTGTGTGCAGTGGCTCCTGCTAGATGGCTCTCCTTTTGTCTGGCAGTTCAAGGATCAAGGGAATAAACTTTGTGAAGTTGAAGGCTTTCATGGCCAGCATCCATAGTTTTTTGTGGGTTTTTCGGGCCCTGTGGCCACATTCTAGAAGAGTTTTATTCCTGTTGTTTTGCCAGCATCTGTGACCGGCATCCAACTTTCTTTGCCACCTGCTTATACTGTTGTTACAGCTGTTAGGATGGGAGATGGGTCACGCCTGCGCCATTCACTATCTTTGCTTTGGTTCTTCCCCCATAGAATTACCCCAAAGACCCATCTTCCAGGAGCCTGATTTGGGGGGACACACCAAACCCAGGGGACCCACTGTGCATCCAAAGGCATCTGGATCATTGGCCTTGATCCAGGTACTTTTGGGACTTGATCCTAGAAGATGCTGAGAAGAGATGCAGGAACCCTTTGGCTCACAGACCAAGAGGACTTCCTCTGCTGTAGACCACCAGCTGCATCCGTTTCCCACCAAGGAAGGCCATCCAATATCAGATCTCTGTGTGTTAGTTTTCTGCATCAAATGAAGTCTTGGGGAAGCCTAGAACTCCAGCCAGGTCCAGATCAAAAGCCCTCCAGAAGTCTGGACGAACCAAAAGTTGGGCATTGTGCTCCACCATTGTGCTCTGGAGTTCATCCAACCCTCCTTTAGATGCTGCAGGAGACAACGTTGTATAGTGGTTTGAGTGCTAAACTATGACTCTGAAGACCAGGGTTCGATTCCCACCTTGGCCATGAAACCCATTGTGTGACCTTGGGCAAGTCACACTCTCTCAGCCTCAGAGGACTGCAAAGGCAAGCCTCCTCTGAACAGATCTGGCCAAGAAAACCCCATAGTAGCTTCCCCCCTCAGCGTCGCTGTTAGTTAGAAATGACTTGAAGGCACACAACAATGACAAACATATGCTGCACTTTTAACATTGCTTGCTCCTTACCCCAAAAACAGTGCCATGTTTCCTGGCACCGAAACAGGCCTCCGGGAAAAGGAAGGAGTTTTGTTACTCCTTACACACAATAAAGAAAAGTGCTGGAAGAGCAAAACCAAGAGATGGAAAAAACTTCTGCCCCACCAAAATATCTCCAGGAAGCAGAACAGAGCAAGCCCAAATCGCAAGATCACAGGCTGGATTTATTGCTTTGGCACTGATAGATTACTTGAAAGCATTTGGTAGATAAAGAAATTGATTATTCAATAAATCACTCTCTATCCCATGAAAGCAGAGTTGCTGGGCCCTTTTTTTATCCCTTTTAATGGCAAAGGGAAGAGACAAACAGGTTTGCAGTGAAAAGGCAAAAGAAACCCCTGAAGGCAGAAGGTGAACTCCTTCCCAGACATGCAAAAAGCCATCATTTCAGGGCTCTTCCCCAGCTATTTCTTTACATCTTGCACCCCTTTTACAACTGAACCACTTCAAGCATTTCATTTAAAATATCTTGTTATCACAAGATCTCAGGGTGGTACACACAGCCAAAAATAGAAATTAAAACAGTTATTTATTTCCCAGTTATTTTGCATCATCTTGCACTCATTTTACAAAGGAGCCAGGGAGAAAAACTTAATTTATTTTATCAAAAATATTTATATTCTGCCCTATTAGCGCCAGATCTCAGGATGGTTCACAGGCAAAATTAGAAAGCGAAATGGTTATTTCTTTCCCAGTTATTTCTCAACATCTTGCAACTCCCTTTACAACTGAGAGCCAGGGAGGAACACTTCTGTTATTAAAAAATATCTATATTCTGCACTATCATCAGGAGGTCTCAGGGTGGTGCACAGGCAAAATTGGAAATTAAAACAGTTTAGAACAATATATACGTAAATGAGTGAGGAATAAATAGCCAAAAAGCATATTAAGGAATGTAATTAACGGAAACTAGACTTGTTTAAAATACTGTTATACCTCAAAGGCTTTTTTAAAAGCCATGTTTGGATTTGGTGCTGAAATGAAGGCAGTTTTAGCCCCATCTGGGTCTGCAAAGTGAGGACTTTCCAAAACCAGGGTCCCACAGCAAAGGAGGCCCTGCTCCTGCAACGTCGCACGGAGGGCATTGCTTTGACATTTGACACGGTACCTGGCATCTTGGCACCACCATCCTCAGAAGAATAATGGCACGGCACAGAATCACAGAGCGGGAAGGGGCTGCAAGGGCACTTAGTCGAACCCTCTGCCACTGAGGCCTCCACTTCCAAAGCTGCCCAGAGAAGCAGCATGGCATGGCACGGCAGGCTCCATTTGCATGCCCACTACTTCTCTGAAAAGGACCACTGTGTAATAGTATCAGCAGCATCATTTATACCCTGCCTTTTCTCCCTGAGAAGACCCTCTCTGTGACGGTGGTGGGTCTGAGAGAAGGGCCTTTGCTGAAGGTCTTGGAGTCCAGAAAGCCTGAAGCCAAGCCATATGGGGCTCCGCAGATCGTGGCCGGCACTTTGGATTGGGCCCTTCAGCATCTTCCATCTCACCCCATGGTGCCAAATACTTGCACAAGGAATCAAGGATTGCAAAGCTGTTGGATGTTTTTTCCTACACACTGGCCGCAGAGTTTAGTTTCCTTCTGCTCCCTTTATGGTATTGTTGTGGTTATTTAAAAACCTATGTAGCTCCAGACCTTTGGCATGTAGAGGCCTCTTGAGTGGAATTTTTCTCCTTTATTACCTTGAAGAGATTTGGCAAACCACAGCCCTTCAGGTGCAAAAGAACAGAACGCAGGCCGGTGCCCCTCTGGTTTTGGGGTGGACTCTGCTGCAGTTGAGGCAAAAGTCATACACACGGACACCCCCAGAGCGCCCCCTGCTGGAGTGAGGCAAATGCTCCGGCCGTCATGGGGAGGGGGGCACAGAACTGCCTCCCGCATTGGGGGTCCTCAGCTTTCGGGATTCCCTGCAGAATTGCAACAGGCAAGTCTGCCGCCGAGTCCCCACAGACAGACCTGGCTCGCTCCGCTCAGCTTGCAGCTTGTTCCATATTTTATTCAGTATTTTATTGGGGGAGACAAAAGATGACAGCCGTCTATTTATTAAACTGGGAAATACACAGCCCTACATCAGGCATTTCGGTTCTCATCATGATCCACTTTGGCACCTTTGGAGGCAGCCGGCTTCCCAGCCCCACGCAGTCTGTTGCTGCTTTGGAGAGATTTCTTCTCTCTCACCCGCCCCATGGCCCAGGCTAAAGCCAGATTTTGGCAGGGGGGGGATCTTTCTTTACTAGGCGAACCAGCAAAGAGGAATGGAAGGGACCGCCTGCTGCTATGCCCACAATGGATTGTTCCCTGCAAGAAAACCCTGCTTCACTCCAGCGGCAGCTGTTTGCTCCCATGTCTGTAGGGTGGCAAATCCACTCCAGGCTTTAACAGGGATTTTAAAAAGCTTTCCAAGCTGTGCTGAACTTTGTTCACTGGATAGGATTTTAACACCTTGTAGAGAGCCTTTAAATCCTGCCTTAAAACCTGCACTGGATCCATTGCCCTACTGACACAGAAGCCCCCAAGGGACCAACGCTTCAATGAATAAACAGCCAGGTTTGTTCCACAGACAGCTTTCTGTGCAGAGCCTTGTGGAGAAGGATAGGCGGCTGGCACAGTATCCCAGTATCCATAGCCTGAATACGTCTGTTTGTTTGTTTGTTTGTTTGTTTACGGAGCAGGCTTTTGACCCCCCAGGGTGGCACACAGCTCTTTGGAGACTGCGTGGGCGATGTATGCAAAAGGCTCAGCTGCCATCCGAAAGAGGGTCCCTCTCCCATCAACCAGCATGACCCTTCTTCCCAGCTTAAATGTGGTTGTGAAGGTGTCCTTCTCCTTCTGACATGTTGTTTTTCAACCAGACATATTTGCTCTTCAGGGAGACATTAGTCCTGGCTGATGAGGGCTAGAACCCTGTTGGTGCCATTGGCCAGGCTGGGTAGCCTTTCGCTGGCAGTGGCACTCTTGAGCAAGTAGCGCCACAGAAACACAGGAGGGTCTCAAAAAGAAAACTATGCCTGTTTGGTACCTATATGGCCTGAGTTTGTTAGGAATACTTTTGAGAAGGTGCTGCGCAGCTCATCTCCTGACCATAGCTGTGCGAGTGGAGTTTTGCTGGCAATAAATGCTCATTACAACAGACCAACCTCTGAGCATTCAATATACAGCAAAATGCCCTCCAATTGCATACCAGATGCTGCAGGGGCTCTGTCTGTTGTGGGCACAGCTGTTGCCCGCTCTCTTTTTGCCCTCAGCTCTACACACCCAGACAACTGAAGTGAGGATTAGATGAAGCCCACCTCAAGGTTTGCAAGAGTGCCAGGCTCCTGCCAGAGCTCTCATCTGCATGCAGAGCTAGTCGTCAGTTGTGGAACACAACCCATGTGTTGAATGGCAATATTGCACAACTGAACCGAGACAGGAAATGTGCAAATGAGAGCACAACCAAGTGTGCATTCATGTGCAATGAGCAACCACGCGCAGTGCATTCGCAATGAATGGCACCACGTGCAAATCTTTGTTTCCACAGCCTTGAACTAGACGCATACATTTCACATCAGACAGCCACTTCTGTAAGAGAACTTAATGCAAGCAGAAGGCCCAACAGCTCTCGGAGCAACCGCCATTTTCCAGAGGAAGCAATGGACATGAAAAGTGGCTGTGGGGCAACTCCCAGGGCCCAAGGGCCAGAAAAGAGGGCAGCCCAGGGTATGTTGGAGTGGGTGGATGTCCCATGAGTATGAAATACAAAGGCTTTCACCAGGAACCCTCACCTCTGCAACAGCCATCTAGGTCAGTAGAGACTCCAGCTGGCAAGCCAGAGAACTCTTGGTGTCCTTTCTCTAGTTTCTGAATTGCACTTTGTGTCTCTATGGATATTGTTTTTGTTTCCCAAGGCTGGGATCAGTTGCAAGGAAGAGGAGGTGGGGAGCTGGAGGAAATAAAAGAAATGCAGTTGCCCACATTCAACACCCCTCTTTTCCCCACACACAGAAAAAATGCAAAGGGAGGAAGAACGCTCAGGATTTGATAGGAAGAATTGCAAAGCCTGAGGCCTCCTATGCATACTAGGATTTTCTGTGCCTCTTCAACCAGATACACCAGAATCCATGTTGGTTTTTGCTGGGGGGCAGGGGGGGGGCTGGCAATGAAAGAAGATGGAGGTAGGACCCAATCCTGCCCAACTGGCACAGCAGGCCTTGCAGAGCGGAGGTTGGACTCTGGGCTCCGCTTGGAGAGCCATTGAAAGAGAGTGCCCTCTGCCGACTCTCCGCGACTGAAGCACCAGCTGCCACTCAACACCTGCTGTAGCAGTTGCAACACATCAGAAACACACACACACACACACGTGCACACACACACACACCTAGCCCAACACCTCTCCCATTTGGCATTATTAACATAACAGCAGCTTAAGAGCTGTCACGTTAAAAAGTGCAAGATGAAGTGAGGTAGCCTACCAGGTGGGCAACAGTGCTGCTAATACATTGTCAAGTCAAGGAGACTTGTTATAAAGCACTTCCCAGGGAAAAAAAGCAAAGAAATGCAAAGCGAGAAAGGAACGGGAGCAAAGGAAAAGGCATGGGATCTCCATGTGGCTCTCTTGCAAGACAAAGGCGCAGAGAGCGCACCACATCAGAGGGCCAGAGATTGGAAACTGAGCCTGCCCCTGTCCAAGGTCCTCTAGTTCAACCTCACGCAACTCCCACCATCCTTTGGCATTGGTTTTGCTGGCCACGGCTGATAGGTGTTGCTGCCCAAGAGCACCTATAAGGCTGGTCTATGACCATTATAAAGGTTTATCCTATTATATTATTATTATTATTATTATTATTATTATTATTATTGGGCTACATGATTCCATGCTCCTAACTTAAATGGTTCCAGGAGGTGCTACTGGAGAGACCCAAAGGGGTCATTTAGCATCATGCTTGAAAAACACATTGCCAAAATTGATGTTTTGGGCCAGGTGCGGCATATGTAGGAAAGTGGGGTGAACCTTCAGGTGTGGGGTGGGACTCTCCTTGCCAATGGGGCATGAGGACCCCAACCTCCATCTCTCCCTTGGAGAGATCATTTGGGGGTGGGATATGACAACCAGGCAGAGGTGCAGTCATAGGGGACACATTGCCTCCCCAAGTAAGGACTCAGAGCCCCAAAGGGACATTTTCCTTCAGTCCTCAGATATCTCACATTGCAGCAACTTAAAACTTGAACTGAGCATTTAGGGCTAGAGCTTATGCTTCCGAAGAAAGGAAAAGATTCCCAGGGAAGGTGAAACAATGGAAGTGGCAGAGTTCTGGGCCTGAACAATTTTCCATCTCTCACCCCCTGCAAGGCTAGAAATTTGGAAAAGGAAGGGAGATTCCATTTGAGGAGAAGGGATTCTTATCCCTCCTGGGACCATGCCCCTGCAGCCAGGATTCCTAGTTCACCCCACTGTTTCCTCCCCAAACCCACAGCCGCATCCGCCGGAGTCCCTCCGTGGGGCTTCCTCTCCCCTCCCCAAATGCACAAGCCAGACCTTGGTGTTCGCGTTATGTCCACGGATCTCCCAGGAGCCAGGATTAAGTAATTAGATTTGCCTGCTACAAAGAGGGAAAGGGGATTCTCTGGGTTGAAATTCATCTCGACTGCCGTACAGGTTTTCTAACAGCACCAGCAGCCGGATTAACAAAAATTGCCGAGTGGATACTGGTGTGACCTGAAATCAAAAGAGCATGACACTCTCAGGCTCACGAAAGCGAGAATGGAGAAAGGCTTCGGAGGCAAAAGAGGGGAAAGCCACAGGATCGGCTAAATTCCTTGTCTCTATACAGAATGGCAGTTTGCAAACCTGGATATGAAACCTACCAGGAGGAAAACACTGACTTCAGATGAGGCTGTCGATCAAGGCCAAAGGGTCCAAGGGAGAGATGGTGGTTGTAGTCCTCATGTCCCACCCCATACCTGAAGGTTCACCCCACTTTCCTGCATATGCCGCACCTGGCCCAAAACATCAATTTTGGCAATGTGTTTTTCAAGCATGATGCTAAATGACCCCTTTGAGTCCCTCCAGTAGCACCTCCTGGAACCATTTAAGTTAGGAGCATGGAATCATGTAGCCCAATAATAATAATAACAATACTAATAGGATAAACCTTTATAATGGTCATAGACCAGCCTTACAGGTGCTCTTGGGCAGCAACACCTATCAGCCCTGGCCAGCAAAAGCAATGCCAAAGGATGGTGGGAGTTGCAACCCCACAATATCTGGAGAGCCACATCTTCTCCCCTGAGCTCTGGTGTATGAAACATTAACACAGGCTGGAAAAGAGAAGGGAGACCCTTCAGCGATATGTGCTCCCTGAGCCCATGCGGCGTCTGCATTCACACTGCACAGCAAGCAAGGGAAAATAAAACGGCTGAAGGGAGCCTCTGGCCTTTGCCTAGACCGCTACGTTTCCACACTTGTGTTTCTCACAACTTGCACCCCAACCAGCCAGGCCTAAATATCCCCTTGGGCTCAGAGAAATTTGGCTTCTTTTGTTGTGAAAGCAAACACGGCAAAATTCAGCACTGCAGTATCCTCACATAGAAAGACTGACACTCGGTCTCTTTGGGGCGAAGAAGATCTCTGCAGGACACGCATGCTTGCTTCCAGCATTGGAAATATGACTGAATAAAATATATATATATATCTGATTAAACCATTAAATGCAGAGCTCCCTTCCTCACTGAGGTTGGTTCAGCTCCAGCCTGGCTTTGCATCGTCTATTGTTAAGTTGGCCTGAGTACAACCAGACCTGCGTTTCATTGTCTTTCCTTCCATTTCTGTTATTACGGGGCTGTGCGTATTTGTGTGTGTAGCATTTTCCTGAGCTGGAAGGACCGTTCCTCAAGTTAATGTTTTCTAACTTGGTTGTTCCATTCCCAGGTGGCGAGAAACCACTTGTCTGAAGCGATTTGCTTTGTGCCAGGAAGGGAAAGGGGGGTGGGCAGGGGATTTGGGGGGGGGGAGGACATATTGATCTTCATTCAGGTCGCGTCTGCTCCTGAACAGCTAAGCTTTATCGTATCACCAGCCGCCAACGCTGCCAGGGCTCCTCTCTCATTGTTTTACACTCAATGAGACACAAACTTTGAGACAGGCATCGTGGCCCCGTTCGGCATTGCCGGTGACACGTCGGATCGCGGTGTCGGGAGAGATTGGAGGGAGTGCGCATCCCTGCCTTGCTTTGCATAGACGTGGAGTTATCATCCCGTCATCAGGAGCAATCCCAGTCCTGCGGGAGAAGCGTGACAAGATCACCCCCGGTCTCACCAACGTCCCCCTCCCGGTTTCGCTTCAGCGGCATTGATTTTCAATTATGCTTCCACAAATTGGGAGCCGAGTCATTGTCTTTCAAGGCATCGATCCGGGTTTCTAGCGGGACAACAGATCCAGTGGTGCTTTTGGCACAATGGCTGCAGAGACACTGTGGAAACCAACAGTTTGGCGGATCAGTTCCTAACTGATTAGGATAGAAATGGGTCTCCCAAGATATCAGTCTCCCTCTCTACCAGCCGAAGCCCAGTCTTTGTGGAGCACTCGAGAAACCTTCGACCTTCCTTCCAACATCACCCTCCGCATAACCCAAGTCTTTCTCCAAGCGGTTAATCGCACCCAAGTCAAATAAAATAATATTTGACTCTTTTTCCTGGCAATTCAATCCCAGGACAATATTAAACAGATGCAACTCAACAGTCTAAAAATTATTAACGGGGGAGTCAAGGGAGGAAAACAGTTAAATTCCTGAAGCAGGAAAAGAAAGAAAGAAAGAAAGAAAGAGAATGAAAAATGATGTTTCTAAAAGGAAAATAAAAACAGCCTAATAAGTCCCGAGCACAATAAGCCTACCTCTCAAAGAAAGATAATTATGAATTGAATTTGCTCACAAAACGTTCCTGCAAAATTATCAATGGGCGGCTTTATTTCGGCAGACTCTTGGCCGCCCACAGGCCTCCTTTTCTGTGTCGCTGGCATTTTGTCCAAACAATGGATGCCGTAACCTTTCCTCCTTCTCCTCCTTTTGATTCCCTAGCCCCTAAATTTGCATAACGCATCTCTTATTCCAGCCGAAACAAAACCGTGGCCCTCGGCCCAACTCCCTCGGACGCCAAAAGCAGAACCCACGGACTGCTCCTTGCTGGGGATGGATGCAAGCGCAACAAGGAGGGCACCGTGCCACAAAAGGTGCCCCTTCTTCTTCCTCCTCCTCCTAGTATCGCAGCTGCAGAAAGCCAAGGCAAGCCGGCTATGTGGGGTTTGGGGGCAAGAAAGACGGGCGGTTTAGCCCCGTGGGGCTAACGTGTGGCAAGGTGCCAGGCCGGCTCCCACACATCGGCTTCCCCCATTCAAGCCAAAGCCACAACCCAGAGAGACACCACACAGAGAGACACGCAGAGTGCCAGGCGGCGGGCGCATGTTTTAAGAGGGTGGGCAGGCCCCAGAGAGATGCCAGAGACCTGTGTGAACCTCTGGAAGAAAGATACGACGCACCTCGTCGCGTGCCAGAGAGAAAGCAAACATACCATTGCAACAACTTCTCCTTCTCCTTTTCCATCTCCTTCTCCCCAGCTCCTACTGCGACGACTTCAGTCTCGACTCTACAAATATTTGACCTGCTCCAACAAAGGCAGGAGGTTAATTGAGGCTCCCATCCAAAGAGCAGAGCGCTTGGCCAGAGCAATGGAAAAATGTCGCGTTCCCCCGTCGGAAGGCGGCTTCGCGGAAAGCAAAGCCATTGTGCCATTTCTTTTTGCAGGGCCGGCCGCCTTGGTCCCAAATAACGTCCTCACGGACCACGAAGAGACACAGATACGGACCTGGGCGTGGGAGGACCAGACCCTTCTTGCGTTTTGGGGAAAGATGCCTGAACAGGGATGAATAAGAGGCCAAAAATGCACTTTAAGATAAAGGCGGAAAGTGCTGGATGGCTGCAGGGAGGGAGGTTTGCTCCAAAGACCATCGCTTTGCTCAACGACACCCAAAAACCCCAGGAACGACCTCCGTGACCCCCACCATTTGTCCATGAAAGTCAGCCCCCCCCTTCCCCATATTCCTTTGCCATGGCTCCGACTGCAATGACATTTTACTCTCAGCGTAATGAATTGCACCCAGGAAGGGAGAGGTTTAAGGGGGGAGAGAGAAAAGAGAGAGACTGTGCCCAAATATGAGACACAACTGCACCAAGGAACAACTGGAAGATGCTCCCGTGAAGATCGCCAGCATCGCACTTCGTTTGCATGAAACGCAGATTAAAGCAGATGGCTCCAAACTCCAAAAGGCTGCCGGAAAACACAGCGATATATTTTTCCTTCTCTCTTTGGAGAGGGAAAGAAAAATTCATGGATTTTGGCAAAAGGGGGGGGAAATGCCACCAATTCACCAAAGTCCCTTCTCGCAGCACAAAACAAAACTCTGTCCTGAAATAAGGATCAAAAGCTTGTATCCATTTTCTGGGTAATTCCAGGGAAAAGCCCAAGAAGCTGCTCCGAGTTCTTGTTTCTTTTTAAAATAAGACTTCTCGGTTTATTGTAAAAATCTGACACGAGTCAAGCTGAAGCAAGCCAAAAAATTAAATTAGGGAGGCCGGGAGAAGAAAATGGTCGTCTTTCTTTTAAAAAGGAAAGGCGACTGAGAGACGCTCAGCCCAAGAAAGCTCTCTTGACTTTCATCTGGACCAGAAATTGCTGCGGCTGAAACACAAATGCTTCTCTCCTTTGGCATTTTGGAAAAGCCAGGTTTACACAAGTTTCAGCACATATGCTTTTCTAAAGTGACATTTCTATTTTTTAATATATATATATATATATATGAAGAAGCAGAATGATGCATGGGCTCCATAGGAACCAAAAAAAAAAAAGGAAAAAGGAACTGTAGTAAACCATCAAGCAAAATTTGGAGAGAGAGAAAATTAAGAAGTGGGTTTTGTTTTGTTTTTTGTCTCACAATTATAGTGATTATAGTGTATAAGCAGATATATATATATATATATATATACATATATGAATGAAAGAATGGTTTTATGCTAGACCATCTTGAGATTTCACGGGGGCACCCTTGCCCTTAACTGTTCTTGCAGGAATCCTCCGATCCCAAAGGAAGGGCCTGGAGTCCCGGCTGCTATGAGGCCGGAGCCCTTCTCTGGCTGCTCTTCCTGGGGCCTTTTTCCAGGGCCCGAAATCCCGCTTGGCAAAAGGGAGTGGCACCCGAGGGACCCGGGGGGGGGGTGATGCCCACTACATGGCCAAGGCTGGCAAAAGGACCAAAGGCCTGCTGCCCTCCTCTTCTCCTGCCCAGCCTGGAAGGTGCCCCAAGAGGGAGGAAGGAGGGGCCGAAACGCCCTTCCAGCTCAAGGCAGCTCGGCAGCCTCCCAGGACCAGGATTGGGACCCTTTCCAAGGAGAAGGGAGGAAGAGCCCACCAGGAACATAAACCATGGGGCAAAGCGGCACGGACCCTCGTGTGGGCACAGGGCAGCCCCTTTGGCTTGACCCTCTTCTCCTCTCCCCAGCATCCTCCTCCTCCTCCTCCTCCTCATCATCATCCTCATCATCCCCGTCCTCCTCCTTTCCTTGCACTTGGCACACACACACACACACACACACACACACCCTTTTCCGAAAGAAAGACCAGAAAGCGCAAGTTTCCCCGCCGAAGCCCAAAGAGGATATGCCGGCCTGCCTGCCTCCCTGGGTGGGCTGGAGGCCCTTCTCCCTGGCCCTCGGGGGCCCCAGCACTCAAGCCCAAAGCCGGTCCCCTCCTCAGCGGGCCTCTGCCGACCCCGGGGGCCCCGGTCTCTCCGCCCCGAGGGCCGCCAAGGAAGGGGGGCTTGGAAGGAAGCAGACTGACCCCCAGCCCCGGCCCACGACTGGCACCCAGCGGGCCGAGAAGGGCCGCCGCCTCCGCCTTGGGCTTCGGGGAGGGCCGGGCCAAGGGGCAGCGGGGGTCGGAGGCTGGAAAGTGGGGAGGACCATGGCCTCCGACGGGGGCCCCAGCCCTCAGCCCAGCCTCCCCTCCCCAGGACCCCCGGGGCCCAGCGCCGCCTCGGAAAGGGACAGCGGCACTCAGCGGAAGGGCCCCGCCGGGTGGGACTCTGGGGACAGGGACCCAAGGGGGGGTAGGGAGGGAAGGAGGGGAGGAAGGGACCCCCGAAGGGCCCCCCTCCTTCCCTCCCTGGCCTTGGGGCCCCCGAAGGTGCCTTTGGTCCGGCAGCCCCGGGCCCTGCTCTGCCCCAGAGAGCTGCAGCAGCAGACCCCCAGCCCAGCCGCCTCCGATGCTGCCTCCTCCTCCTCCTCCTCCTCCTCCTCCTCCTCCGGCGGCAGCTCCACTCGGCTCTTTGGGGGGGAGCCAAGCCCCTCTCCCCGCCCCAATGGCCCCTCCGCCGCCCCCCTCCAAAACAAGACTCTTTGGGAGAGCGGGCCCTCTCCTGCCCCGACCAACCCGCTCCCTGGGTGCCCGGTGGGCAGACTCACCGATGCGGATGACGTGGGGCATGGCCCGGCAGGCGTGGAGGAGCCCCCCCAGGGCCACCAGCAGCCACCAACACCAAGAGACAGGGCCGGGGGCCCGGGACCGGCAGGGACCAGAAGCAGCGTCGGGCTCTCTGCTGCCGGGGTGGTCGGGGCCGGTGTCTTTGGGGCGCGGGGGGCCGGGGCCCCTGAGCCGCATCCTGAGCCGGCGGGGCAAGGCGAGGCGAGGCCGGGGCTGGGGATGGGGCTGGGGATGGGGATGGGGGGGTGCTAGTCCTGGGGATCCCGGGGGGAGGGGGAGGGGGAGGGGGAGGGAGGGGCCGGGGACCCCAGGGAGACCCCGAAAAGGAGCCGCCCGGAGCCGGAGCCGGAGCCAGGCAGCAGCAGTAGTGCGTCCCGGGAGGAGTCCGCGCGGGCAGCCGGGAGCCTCCTCATCCTGGCCCCGGGAAAGGAGAGGAAAGGAAAAGAAGGGAAGGGAAGGGAAAGGGAGGAGGAGGAGGAGGAGGAGGAGGAGGAGGAGGGCAAGCGGGACCCGCCCCGCCCCGCCCGGCTCGCCCGGAGACCAGCAGCGGCAGCGGCAGCCCTGGCCCTCCGTCGGTGGGTCTCTCTCTCGGTCTCTGTGTGTCTCAGAAGAGGAGGAGGAGGAGGAGGAGGAGCCCTCCCTGCTTTGGCTGCCTCTTCAGGGAGTCCCTCTGCTGCACCGGCTGCGGGGCCCCTTGGCCCCCGGGGCCCCTCCGGGCCGGGCGGGCGGAAGGGCAGCTCTTCCCGGGAGCGGAGGCAGCCCAAGCGGCGGCGGCGGCGGCGGCGGCAAAGAGGACCAAGGCGCCTGGCAAGGCAAGCGCCCCCCCCCGCTCTGCCGGAGGAGGAGGAGGAGGAGGAGGGGGACTTCCGGGGGCGGGGGACGTCACGCGGGAGGGGAAGGAGGGAAGCCCCGAGCCTCTGTCCACGTGCAGAGCGCCGCTTCTCACCGCCGGACCCCGCAGGGAAGGAGGGAGGGAAGGAGGGATTCCCCAACAGCAGCAGAAACGGAGGAGGAGGAGAAGGGGATGGGGATGGGGAAGGGGGGGGTCCCTGAGAGAGTCCTTCGAGGCGAAGGGGAAGGCGGCCTGGCCGGGCGAGACGACGGCAGCCCTCTGGGAGCCCAGAGGGAGGGAGGGAGGGAGGGGCTCGGCAAGTCCAGGGGGGCAGGAGGGTCCGGGGGGAGAGGGGCGGCTGCCCTGCCTCCCTCCCTCCCTCCTGCGACCCCCCCCAGACCCTCCCTCTCTGACCGGGGGCGGATTGAGGGGGGTCAAGGGCCGGAGTTGTCCCGGAGCCTCCCTGGGCTCCTCGGGGGCTACGAGGGAAGGAGGGATCCTGGCTGTGAGCCCCCCCCTTCCTCCCTCCCCCGGGACCGTCCCCTTGGGGCTGCAGCAGGCAGCTTGGCCTGGGAGCCCCCCCCCTTCCCCGCGGCCCGAGTGGGCCAGGCACAGCCCCGACCCCTCAGCCCCGGGAGGAAGGCATCCGGCCCTGGCCCTCGCTCTTTCTTGCCTTGGGGGGGGAGGCTGCCCAGCTGGCCCTTCTCTCTCTCTCTCTCTCTCTCTCTCTCTCTCTCTCTCTCCTGGCGAAGGGAGCCCGTGGGTCAAGGCTTCCCTTCCCAGCTGGGTCCCGGCCGGAGCTGCCAAGCCACTTGGGCCCCTGAGAGGCCCCGGGCCTTCTCTTCTTCTCCGGGTGCCTGGGAACCCTAAGGGCCGGAAGGGGCTGCATTCTCCGTCCAGCGCGGAGTGGAGGAGGAGGGAGAGGCCCTGGCTCCGGGAAGCCTACTCTGCAAGGGCCTGGGCCAGAGGAGCCAAGGCAGGAGGAGGCTGTCGTCTGTTGGACCCATCTCCTGGGAGCCCATGGATGGATGGATGGATGGATGGCTCCCTGGAAGAGAAGGCCACGGTCCAGGAAAGGGAAGGCAATGGACCTGAGCGAAGGGGCCCAAGGACAGGCTCCCACCTTCAAAGGGTCAACCCAAGCCAAGGCTGACCTGATGGTGCAGAACAACAAAGGCCCTTCCTGCACACCCCTTGCACATCTCTTCTCCATGTGCAGCGGATGTGTTGATCATACACTTGCACAAGGGGAGTCCCACAAGCCTAGCCATTTGGCATTGGCCTCAGCCCCATTGCCCCACAGACTCCAGCCCCCAATGCTTCCATTACTTTGAGGGTCCTCACCTCCCCAGTCCCTGGCTGTGGCATTTCTTGGCATGGCTACCCAACGGGGAACGCACGGTGGCAGTTTCTGCAGTGCTTTGGATCTTGGCCGTCGAGTCCATGCTCCAAACCATTTCCCGGTTAGTCCCAACCCATTTGACTTCCTCACCAGTCAAGACTTGGCTCAATGGGTCTACTTGGACACCTGCTTTGGATACAGAGGCGTCATTAGGGGCTGCGGGGGGCACAGACCACACCGGGCGACACCCCAGAGAGGGGTTACACCAGGCGGTGGTACACCTGGAGGGACTGGTGTGACCACTGGGAAAGAGAGAAAGGGAACTGGCATGCCACGGTTGGCGCATCCAGAGACTATAGTGGCACACCCCTCAGCAGTGGATGCTGCTTGGTATGTGCCACCAGGGTCCAGCATGGCTGCTTGCGCAGGAGCCGAAGGGGACTCTGGGTGGGGGGTGGCCTTGGAGGGAAGGAGGGGGTAGGACAGTCTCCCACACACACACACACATACAACTGCAGCAATGCCACCATTTTGATGGACCCATTGCTCCCCAGGGTTTGCAAATTCACCCTCTGTGCATGATGCCACATTGCGCAAGGGGACACAAGCGCAGCAGGCACATCCGGGCTGAGAAACCCTTGGCTGGACAATGCCCGTATTGGCTCCCATTGTGCAACTGTGTGAGTGTGGCTTTGCACCAAGCCAACGCCCTCCAGTGCCCTGTCCCTTCTCTCCAGATGTTCGCAAAAGTCCTTTCCTGGAGACTGGCACGGTGCTGATGCCCCCTCCCTGGCTCTCTGCCATTGCTTCTGCCGCCGCTAAAGTACGCAAAAGCATTTCACGTTCTTGCGCCCGTGAGCACAAAAAAGTGTGGATTTATAGTGGGGCGCAGTCCTATTAATTTAACGCCAGCCTGTTCGAGCACAAAGGGAAACTGCTTACTAGAGAGGACAAACGTTGAAACGTTTTATTAATCGCTGGAGAGGAGAAGCCGGCCGGGAGGGGGGCAGGCGGATGGTGGGACGGAGGGTTTTCAAGCCCAAATCAAAACAGGGTTTGAAAGATGAGCTTCCCTCGAAAGAGGTGTAGAATAAGCAGTTTTGCCTCGGGGGCTTTTTTCGGTTTTCAGCACTAATGAAGACAAAAGAAGGACTTTGGAAAAAATAAAATAAAAGGAACCGTGCTTGGCGGAATTAGCCGGAGCGGCTGCATTTTGTCTGGATTTATATGCATCAGGTATGATACTGCCACAATCAGGGTGAGTTATGAGGCCCCGCGTGCGCATTACGGAGATTCATGCGCCGGAGTTCCTAAAAGAGCGCCTGCCCGGAGTAAATACAGGCCCCTGCCGGGGTTTGGGGGATCGGAGGGGAGATTTCTGGGTCTGGAGTGCCCTCTGCTGAAACCTTCCCCAGATCTCTCCGCATTTGACGGTGGTTCGGAGGAGACTGACGGAGATGGAATTCAGTCCACAGTGGAGTCTTCGGCTTGGTAAAACTAACAGCAAAGTTAATTTCTACTACTGTTATTACTCCACTTTTTTTCCAGTCCAAGGTGGTTTACAAAAAGAGACAACGTTTAAAAATTCACATGATATAAAAGTTTTAAAATATATATATAACTACACAATACCAAAACCATCTGATTCCAAGGCAGTTGTCTTGGTGCTGAACTGTTGTCCGTAATGGGCTGGATGAGGACAAACAAACGGAGACCTAATCCAGTCAAGAGAGAGGTGCTGCTGGTCAGTCGTAAGGCAGGTCAAGGAATGGGGTCACACTCCCCCAAAATAGCCTCACAGCTCCATGTTTTCCTCCTGGACTGAACTCTGAGCCCAGAGGCCCAGATTTCACCTGAAGGGCATCTGCCCAATTGAAACTGGTGCACCAGCTGTGCCTGTTCTTTGCGACGTCAGATCTGGCCACGGTGGCACGCGCCTTGATTACTATCGTAATGCGCTTTGCGTGGGGCTGCCTTTGGAAACTGTTCGGAAACACCAGCAGATCCAAAATGCTGCAGCCAGATTGCTGACCGGAGCCAGTTATAGGGAGCGTATAACTCCTTTGTTGAAACAGCTTCACTGGCTGCCAATTGGTTTCTGGGCACAATTCAAAGTGCTGGTCATGACCTCTAAAACCCTATACCACTTAGGTCCAGACTGTTTGAAGCATTGCCTCTCCCCATATGAACCTGCTAAGATCTCCCAGGGAGGGCTTTCTCTCAGTACTGCCAATATCCCAGGTTCACTTGTTGAGGACACGGGACAGAGAGCTTTCCTGGTGGTTGCTCCCAACCTCTGGGGCTCCTTTCCATGGGAGGCTGGGCTGGCCCTCTTCCTTTTGCTGACAGACAAAGATGTTTTAGAAGGATGAAGGGGAGGAGGAGGAAGAAGAACAGGGAAGGAAGAGTGGGATGCAAGGAACAAACTGTGGCACAAGAGATGGAACAGGTAAGATATGACCACCCCAAAAAAGAGTGAAGAATTGGCAGTTTTCCCACTCCCGTCTATATATTTACAGACATTGCAGTGGTTTCACTCTCCTGTACCCCTGGTGCAGACGTTATTTACTCTTATCTCCCGTTGCACGGTGTTTGGGCTTCGCCCTCCTCAGTTGCCAGGTGCACGGTCTGGAAGTCAGGCGTACCATGGCTGGCTGTGGAAAGTCACCCTTGCTGAGTGTGTTTTTGCAGATCTGCCAGGGAAGCAAAAGCGACAAAGTCATTTCTGTACATCTGGAAAGAGAGGTGAAAGCAAAGCTGGGAAATATATGGCCTGCCCAGAACGTGCCCTTGAAAGAGCTACAGCTGTACTCTGCTGTGTCAGTTCGAAATGAACACATTTCCACACCGCAAACACAATTGCAGAAAAGCCTGTTAATGTGCTGAGCTGCTGAAAACCAGCAAGAGCTTGGTCAAAAAAAGCGGCCTTTCTGGGTGTCCTGCTGGGAAGGAGTGTGTCCAATTCAGGGAGGCTGAAAAGAAGCAAGGAGGGACCAGATTTACATTCCTCTTCTTAAAACATCCCCAGCTACTGCAGAGCCTTGGGGTCCATGAGACGTCTTCTAGCTTTTTCTTGTAACCACACAGGCAGAGATTCTGCATTAGGGCTGCCACTCGCTAAGCCTTGGATCCCATTGTGGGAGAAAGACGGGATAGAAATCCTTGAAATAACTAAATAAAGTCTCCACTTGTGTATTGATTGTAGTACGCAAACCATGTGCTTAATGGCACCATTGCTTGACAACTGAACACGCAACCCACTGAACAACCAAGCCCATGTGTTCATCAACGTGTGCATTTTAGCATTCCCATCTTCATGTGCAAAGGCTTCTGGAGATGTGGGCTTAATGGGGATGTTCTGTGTGCGAGAGACAAAAATGCCCAACTATTTCCATTGGGGAATTTACCAGCCGACGCTCCCTGTATTCCAGCCATGATTCTGGAGCTTCAGCAGCCAATGAAGATTGCAAACTCAAATCCAAAGGATGTCATCCACTTTCCGATCGATGCAGCTTTGGCACCGGCTCCAGCCTGAAGGCCAACAGCTGTTGCTTTGAGGGAAGAGGAGCAAATTGGGCCATGTCACATTCGGGGTGACTCTCAGCAAATGCCACCCATGGAAAGTGGAGGTCCTTGAAAGATTTCCTCTGCGTTTCACAAGGAGATGAATAACCTTTCTGTACGGGACTTTTCCTCTGATCTCAAGCATCTGCTTCTGTGTTGGGATGGGCTTTGCTCTCTCTCTCTCTTGGGGCAAGACATATTAGAAATAGGAACCAAGGACACCTAAATGAACCTCTCCCCCCCCCCCCTTCCCCAAATCTCCCCACAAGCTTGAATTCCTAAAATGACAGGCCTCAAGGAACTGGCTCACCTATGGCAGCTGTTCCCTGCCTGGGGCGAAATTTGTTGTGGCCAACAGAGAATGTGGGAAGCGGAAAATAATTAGGACAGCGAGAATGGAAAGCTACACTGATGAGTTGCATTGCTTACCTTTGGGGAGGAAAGGGAGGAGAGCGGAGGACAAGCATTATTCCTCTGCCAGAAAAAGGAAAAACGGGGAAGGAGGGGTGGCTCTGGGGGTCATAGAAATGGCCGGGGTCTCCATCGGTCAATCATTTCAACCCTACGTTTTTAAAAATCTCTCCAGTACGGGTTTTTTTGTTGCATATCTTTCAGGATCAAGTGTGTAACCCACCAAAACCCTCTGAATCAGGAGGAGTTGCATTTGAATAGAACTTTGTCTTGGTTTTGTTTCTTTGTTGATGAAATATCTGCCATGCAGTTTTAAACTAAATCTATGTGTCTTTCAGCTAAAATTGGGTGCTTCGGGTGCCTAGAGATGAAATAAAAACACCCCTCCCAAAACACAGATTCTAATTAAAACATGAACGTTTATGAATCAGAACCACATCTCAAACAGAAACAGAGGGATTGACCTCGTGACCATTGAAGGAACTCTCTCCTCCAAAGAGAGATCCTTTAAAGTTCGGACTAAATTCCAGAGTGGATTTAGCACCTTCTCGAAGTGGAAACTTTGCTTCAGATGACTCCGAGAGTCCACAACTCTGGTCAGTGTTTTGCTCTTCTCACGTATTGGTGGGCTGTTATTTTATTTGGCTGGTTTCATTATTAGCTGCTTTGGGAATCTGTTGGCATCAGAACGGGAGAGAAGCATATGTAAATAAGCGCATAAATTTCACAGCTGCCTCTGGTTGGTGTTTCTCAATGTTCTTGTTAAAATTAGATCCCTAAAGTGTGTGTGTTTGGGGGGGGGGGGTGGATGGAAACATCTGATGTGAAAAGCGAGGAGGGGGTCTCAGGAGGTAAACAAGAAAGTTTAATTCCAAGAAAGAGCCCACTTGGTTGCCGTATGCAAGGCACAGCTTAAAATCCCTGCAGGCCCATTTTCACATTGTTTTCCCCGAAGAAGGCCAGACAAATCTTTGGCTGCATCGACATTGGATAAAGAACCCAGTTTGGCACCACTTTAGCATCCCTGGCTCAAGGCTATGGAATTCTGGGAATTGGAGTATGTTGTGGGCCCAGAGAAAGGAGATTCCAGTTAAGCCCAGTCAGCCCTGGTGGCGCAGTGGTTAAATGCCTGTCCTGCAGCCACTCACTCAAAACCAGAAGGTGGCGAGTTCAAGACCAGCAAAGGGCTGAAGCTTGACTCAGGCTTGCATCCTTCCGAGGTCACTAAAATGAGTACCCAGATTGTTGGGGGCAAATAGCTTACAATTGTAAATGAAGCTGTTTGTTTAACAAATTGTAAGCCGCTCTGATAGTCTTGGCTGAAGAGCGGGGTATAAATAAAAACATTATTATTATTAACCTTTAGGAAGAACTTGCTGGTGGTGAACCCTATACTATCACTTAGGTCCCGACCATGCAAAAGCCCGTATCTCTCCATTTGAGCCTCCCTGAGACTTACGATCCATGGGGAAGGGGGGGGGGCTTTCTTTCAGTCCCACCATCCTCACAGGTTCCTCCGGTGAGGACATCATGAGGACCTTTGTAGGACTCTACAGGTCTCTTCTGTGACACTGGTGAGGACCTTTTTCAAACTCTGCTGTGGAACATCCTCCCAAGGGAGGCTCAGCTGCTCCGTCTCTACACCAGAAGGCAAAGACCTTTTTGTTTTAATGGGACTTTAGCTTGTTTTATTCCAGCTCCCACCAGAAAAGAAACCCTGGGAAGGTGGTGGTCTCCCTCCTTCGTTGGAAGATTTTAATCAGAGGTTGAATGGCCCACCTCTCAGGGATGCTTTAGCTGAAGACCTCTGTATGGCAAGGGGTTGGACTAGGTGGCCCTTGGATTCCCTTCAAATTCTGAAATTCCATGAATGCCAAGGGCCCGTTTTGTGTCTGGAAAGGGTCCAAAAGGCCATGCCTTGATAGGTAAGGCTTCTGCTTGTGTCCATGTTTAACCTCCACACAGCCTGACCTTCGTTCCCAGCCTAGGTTCGGCCTACAGCCTTCCTCCCAGCCTTGTTTCTTCTTTGGTTTTCAACCGATTCTGCGCAATTGTTGGACTGGGGAAGCAGCTGGGAGGTTTGACGGAGGAGGCCTCAAAGACACACGCTGATCCTCTCCAATGGTTTGCATTCGTTTTCATTCCCTTTCTAGGGAGGCTGGAAATCACCTTTCATCTTCTTTCTCTCCAAAGATATTTCAAAGCAGCCCTTGGGATCCTGGGCTGCCTGCAAGTGACGGCCATTAATTGCGCCTGTTCCGTCAGGCGAGGAAAACGAGAGAGAACCCGCAGCCAGACAAGGGAGAGCGCTTTGCCTTTGTCCTTGTATGTGGCCGACTGGCTTTGTGACATGCCTGCCTTCGCTCAAGAGTCAAAGGAAATGCAATTGCTCCCTTCCAGCTCAAGAACCTGCCCTCCCTCCTGTTTTGCAGATGCCCCAAATTGTGCTCAAGGGAAATGCCAAAACCCGAGCCTTCGTGGAGAAATGATTTGGGCAGAAATATGGACCCTTCCCTCCTTCCCAGTTTTCATCTAGTAAGTTTTACAATGGTGAGTCACAGTTAAATTGAAAAGAAACCCAACGTCTCTGCTCCACCCGCGTGCTAACCTTAACCCTAACCCACAACCACTTGAACCAGGGGTTCCCATGAAGCCTCCTCCCCATATACAAGCTGACCCCTTTTGCAAAGCACCTTCTTTTGCAGAAACGTGGCAGCTTTTGACCGTTCATCACCTGTTCCAATGGCTGCCCACAAACTGCCAGCCGGGAAAGGAGTTTCAGATGTTTGTGAGCAGCTTGGCAAAGAAGTGGACTTGACAGGTCCAGCTTGTGAGGAATAGAAAATTTACTTTTTAAGACAACAGATGTTCTGAGCTGGAACATGCTGCCGTTCCAGGGCTTTAAAAAACTTTATTTGGAATCGAAAACTCGCACAAACAGCACAGCTCTAGGAGAGGATTTATTGGTGGCAAACCCTTGAGCCAAGTGAGCTGCACCAGAAGAAAGTACACACATAGACACACACACACATACACACACACACACAAAAGACTGCTGCCAACAGAGAGACCTTCTCCCCTGGTCTGTTCCAAGGTCTAATCTGCACTGCAGTTTCACATTGCTTTAACTGCCGTGGCGCCATCCTATGGAACCCTGGGATTTGTAGTTTATTGTGGCACCAGAGCTTTCAGACAGAAAATGCTAAATATCTCACAAAATCTCACGACAGTTAATGTGGCATCAAACTGCATTATTTTTGTAGTGCAGACTAGACCCAGGTCTCTGGTTTTCTCCCATCCTTGAACTTCCAGGCTATAATGAAAGTGAAATAGCAATAGCAAGTACATTTCTATATCGCTTATCAGTGCACTGAAACACTCCCTAAGCGGTTTACAATGTGTGTAAGCTCATTTTCCCCAACAAGCTGGGGACTTGTTTTAGTGACCCACAAAACAATGCAAGGCTGAGTTGACCCTGAGTCCCTGGCTGCAATCGAACTCACAACCTTGTGGTTTGTGAGTGAGCGGCTGAAATACTGGCATTTAACCACTCTGCCACCAACACAAAATAACCTGTCTTATGCCAATAGACTGCAGTTAACATTTGGCCATGATACTAACAAGGACTCTAGAACCCATCTGGCTGGTACCTGGGAGCCACATTCATTGTAATGTATTTTCTGGAGGGCTTTGGGGGGACTGTAGCTCAATGAAGTCAGATTTCCAAGCTCTGGCAAAGGGATCCTTTTACTTCCACAGACTATTCAGCAAGACATATTTATGGACAGAGAGAGAGGCAGGATGGTTAATTTTCAGGAATACACTGCCGCTCATGCAGCCATTCCATTTCCCAAGAAAGGGAGTGAGGGGTTTTTGGGTTTTTTTTAATTATTAATTAGTTCCTAACAATCTGGTGTTTATCTAATCTTTCGAAAGTGTCAAGGGGATAAATGCTACGGGGGAAATTTGCAAGATAGAATATTAACATACACAGAGAGTCAAATCCAAGTTTCCTGACTTGTGAGAATAACCTAACAGCCTGGGGAAACGAAGGCAACTGCTAAGACAACCACCGAGAAATCCAGGAGAGGGTAGGACCACTGAAAAGGGGAGACCGTTGTAGACTTTAGCGGGACCAGAGGTGCTGAAAATCACTGGGGAAGCTGCTTTTGGGGGCGAGCATTAAAAAGACCCCAAAACTTGGGCCGTTATCAAAAGCTAGAGAGAAGACGGTTGTGCCCACTGGTGGTTTCTGGCCTAGATTTTATCCAAGGTACTAAACCATGTCTGGGCATGTGCCTTCAAGATATGTGGTGAGCCATGAATTTTTGACAGGGCTTTCTTAGGCAAGGAGTACTCAGAGGTGGTTTTGCCAGTTCTTTCCTCTGAAATAGAGCCTACAGCACCTGGTTGTCCCCCATCCAAGCACTAATCAGGGCTAACCCTGCTTAGCTTACAAGATCAGACAGGAGTTAGTAGTGCCTTTGGGGTATTGTTTCCTTAGTGCTAAGTCATATCCCTTGCCACATATAGGTTCAACTCCATGGAAAGCTCTGTTGGCCTTGAGATGGATGCATTTCTTCTTTAAAGGAGCTGTCCAGCATCCTGAACCCAATCCTCCTTAAGTAGCCTCTTTAGTAGCAGCAGAGCAAACAGCTTTTCCTTTTGCTCATTGTGTGTTTGTGTGTGTTGCAAGCCACAGTAGGAGGAGGGAAAGTGATGCAAGCAGCAAATTACTGGCTGCGTAACCGATGCACCCCCAACTGAATCTACGAAGTTCTTTCAATCTTCTTGGAAACTGCAAATATCCTTTCCGTCCCTTCCCATAGGTAAGAAGCCTTCCCCCGACGACCACCACACAAAGGAGTGGATTTCCCCATTTGTGCTTTCTCCATAGTGGAGCAAACGCCTGAGGAACCCTGCGACTAAATGTGAGGACGGAGGGCTACTCAAAACACCCCTCGTTTCTCTTCCAAGGCTCAGCCTGCTTTTGCATCCCCTCTGGGTTTTAAAAAAAGAAAACTTCCATCTGTTTCTCTGACTACAAACTCCAGGGTGGGATTCCATTCAACGCAGCAGATGGGAAGCAGCATAGAAATCCGTAGGTTTAAACTAACTGGCGCTTCCAGCATTTTAATCGTTTTAAGGAAAGATGTTGCTGGTAAATCCTTTGCTTGCCCAACTTCATGGCTCCCTGTTCTCAGTCTCAGGAGCCACCCTGGTGCTTCATGAATCACACTGGCCTGTGGCTAGTGGTCCGTGAGATTTGGGTTGTGCCTGGAGCCTTGTTGTTTGTTGTTGTTGTTAACCACCCTGGAGTCAAACCCAACTCATGGCAACCCTGTCATTTCCTCAACCTCTCTGCAAACTCATACCCATGACCTCCTTAATAGAGCTCCATCCATTTAGCATGTGGTCTTCCTCTCTTTCTACTTCCCTCCACCTGTTATTGCCTTTTCCAGTTATTCATGCCTTCTCATGGTGTGTCCAAAGTACAACAGCCTCAGTTTAACCATCTTGGCATCCAGGGAGATTTCAGGCTTGATCTGTTCTAGAACCCATCGGTTGGTCTTCTTGGCCATCCATGGTATCCTCAGCACTCTTCTCCAGCACCACATCTCCAATGAATGGATTTTCTTTTTATCCATTTTCTTAACTGGGAACTGAAGGCCTGGAGTTCATGAAGCCTTGGTGACAGAGCAGCTGGGCTCTCTTGATCTGGGCCTAAATCCAGGCGGTCTTGGCTGGGGAAGGCACATTGAATCAATGAACTCTATTTGCGTGTTGACCCATCATCCAGCAGTTGATTCAATGATCTCCTCTAGCTGGGACTAACAAAGGGTGAATAAACATTGCAGAATTAAAGGAGCTTGACACCACTTTAATCGTCATGACTCTATCCTACAGAATCCTGGGATTTATAGTTTGGTGGGGCAACAGAGCTCTCTGACAGACCAGGCTGAATACCACACCAAACTACAATCCCTTGTCCCACTTGATGCATATACAACCCTTGAGCTTTATTCCCCCCCCCCCCCCCATTGCACAAGAGGACAAGAAAGGGGTTGTGGAGGGGGATTCTGGGACAGACACTCTTCCTCTGTCCTCAGTTTTCTCTCTCTTGGTGTGCTCATCTTTCCGTGGCCTTGGTGCCCAGTGACTCATTTGTTTTCCATCCTCAACAGGCAGACCTTGTGATGCCAAATGGGCATCTGGGTTAACAGAGCATTGCAACGGGCAGACCAGTCAATGTGGCTAAATTTATGTCAAGTGGGGCTCCCTTTAGTGCCCTTTAGGGGTGCATTTCTGCTCTCGAAGCTGAGCAGGGAAGTACAGAGCCCTGAAATGGCTCTTCATCTGGTTTTCCACAGACAACAAAAGCCGGCTTCCCATCTATAGAGAGGGAAAGGAAGCCCCCTTTGTAAACCAGAACTCATCCCCTTCGTCCAAGGGGTGCGGATCTTACCAGGTGACATCCCAAATGTCTGCCTTTTGACAGAAATAGATTGTGACATTTGCTCATGTCTGTTTAAAACTCTGGAGCTCAGCGGAAAAGATGGTGTGAATGGAGCAAGGCTCAGTGGGTGGAGAAAGGCGGTTTTTAAATATGTTTACTCTTTTTAAATTTTCTTTTAAAATGTCTCATCTTACCAAATTTTCATTTTAAGCACATGAAACTATGCAAATGTAAATGCATTAGGCCGTATATGTGACATTGCAATTTAAAGGCATAGTCTTAATTTTGCCAGTTGTTTGCATCACAATTGCCATTGCATTCAGTGATATTTGGGAATTATGATTTACAAGTAACATTAGTGCAAAAAAAAAAAATGTTAGTAAGGATTCTGTATGGAGTGACATGGGAGGAGGTCAATGGTGGGTTGTGACACCATGAGTTCCCATGCTAGGGATGATGCCAACCCCAGGGATGCCATTGCCTGAGGGCAACCTGGTAAGACAGCCAGGAACTTTGAGTTGAGAAGAAGGAAGAGATAAGAAGCCAGGTTTGTGGAAACCAGAGGATGCCAGTGGCAGCTGCCGCCAGATGTAAAGAAATGACATCTGTCCTAAAAGGAAGCCAGAGCGCAGCACTGGATTTCCACCGCGACAAGTTTTGCAGGGATTCTGCCTCTGTTCATGTCAGCAGGGAAGAGATAGTTAGGGCTTCCTAAGCACCAGCGTAGAGGCTTCCACAGCAAACAAAGAGCAAACACTCGCCGATGTTTCATCCGCAAAGAGTGTTGAAATAAGAATGGGAGCAAAAGAGAGAGGCGTGATCTTCCTCCGCAGTCCCTGGGCGTCTGGTGGAAGGAGAGGCTGCTTCCTCAGCTGGAGCAACACAGAAGAGATCAAAGGAGGGCCCAGCTTGCAATTAAATGGAAAGGATAGTCACCAGGAGCAGAAGAGACCAAAGAGGCGTCTTCTGCGCAGTCTGAAGTCTGGCTCTGATAGTCAGAGTGCATCAGGGCCAAGCCTCAGAACCGGCTCCCAATCAGGCTCCAAACATGAAGGAGGAGGAGGAGAAGGAAGAAGATGCAGTGGAAAAGAGAGCACCAGCCATGCAAATGCTGGCCTAAAACAATTAATATGGAGCCACACTCCATTTGGGGAAGGACACCAATGGCATCAATGCTCATCCACCTCCCATGATGACAGTCCCAACTGCTGCCTGAAGGTGGGAAAAGGATGCCAAAGGTGGTCACAGATGCTTTCCTGGCCAGGACCATAGGACTGAATGTAGCAAAGAGGGAGAGGAAGCCTCACTGACCGGCAGGCCAGGGCCTCCAGAGATGTTTGCAGCAGGACCCCAGAATCCCAGGGCCCCAAATTGCCTTCTTATAGATGTCCACCCCAGGAATAAAGTGTGCTTCAGATCATGCATCTTCATGTCTTTCACCTAGAACAGATTACAGTCTGTAGATATTACAATATTTCCCATAGCAAAAGGGAGATCTAATGATGAGGTTCTCTTCTAAAGACCAGTGACAGACAGACAGACAGACAGACAGAAAAGGGAGGGAAGGAGATATTTGTTCTCTGTCTTTGAGCATGTGCCTGTTTCTCAAAAGCAGGGTGTAAAAGGGAGAGAGAGAAAGTCCTGATTGCCAGTGGAATGGTCTACCAAGGCCGTCATTTTCAGGGGTCAACAGCTCTCTCCAGTCTTCTCCCCCAACTGACTAACGCTCCCATCCAGGTGAATGCTGGCCTTTTCCTGGCTCCTCCTGGCCCCTTCTCCTTTTTCTTCTCCTTTTTCTTCTTTTTCTTCTTCGCTGCATTGGCAATTAGCCTTTCCAGGAAGAGCGAGAACACTAATAGCTGTTTCTTCTAAGTGCCTCATCATGACGGCAAATTAACTGGTGTGCAGGAGAGCAGCATTAGCTCTAATAACAGAGCTCTGGTACATGCCCTGACCTTACAGGCTGCAGAGGGAGGCGGGGAAGGTCTCCAGACCTCCTTCTGCAGCCCTCCTTCCAAAGGGCCATTCGGGGCCACTTTTCCCACATCCTCCCCTTCTTTTTCCACAGATAGCTGGCCAGCCACCTGCAGCAGCAGCATTACTGGTCCCAGAGGGATGTCCCAGGGTTTGCCTGGGCAGGCGGGCAGGTTGGAAGAAGGAGAGCGTGTTTTGCAAATCAACACCAATGCAATCTGTAGGATGCACTAGGCTTGGAGCAGCCTCATACCCTCCAACGTTTCACAGGTGAAGTGTAGTCAAGCAACATGAGAACGTGGTCAAGATGTCTCCAGAACCTCTTCCCTTCTCTTTCTCAGGGGTTACAGGAGCAAATGAAGGAGCTACCTTGGGGTCATCCGTATCTTGCCATTTCTTATGGAGCGAGACTCAAGAAGATTGCAGATCACCCAAAGGTCTCCCAGGTGCCTCCATCTGCTGGCACCCAGCCATTTTGCTGGCCTTCACTGTTCTGGCTGGGCTGGCAGATCTCCTGGGGAAATCCTACATCTCCCCAGGGCAACAGTCATCTTGACGTCTCAGCCATCCTTGGCTTTAGTGCATTGCCTGATGAGTAATCCCCAAGTCAGACCCACGTCTCCAGGATTCATGCCTCTGGATCTCCAGAATGGCCAAGCCTCAGCATGGTAGCCAAAAGCAGGCTTGACTTTTCCCAAGCCAGCCCTGCTTCCTTCCAAGGAACTGGATTTGCAATGCTATGCTGCTGGGTTTCTTGTGGACAGTTCAAACCCGGGGGCTCCTTAAGAGCAGAGACCAAGTTTCGTCTCTCAGCAGGAAGGAGAGTTTGCAGCATCAGCATTCGCTGATCCAAGTTTTTTCAAGGGAAAATTGAAACCATACTTCACTCCAGCTTACAAGAGCCCTTGCGAATAACCTCCCTTTGAGGAAGTATCAGGTGTTTTCTCCTGCAAGTCGGGCACAAGCCAGCAGAAGGTCAGTTCCTCAAGCTGTTTCTCCAGACTCCTTTCCTCTTCTTCTTCTCTGTGACACAGAAGATGCTCCAGATCTAAAGATTCTTTGCCCAACAGTTGTATCAGTGCACTTCCTTAGAGTTTCATTTGGAACATTTAGGTGCATGGAAATTTCTTGGTTTTCCACTTCATATCCATTTCCTCCTATTCCTTTTTAGCCATACATGGTTTTTTCTTCTGAATATATACCCATGTCTATCCAAAACCTCCAGGACAGTCCTTTCTGCTTAACAGTGTAGCCCTAAGATGTCCTTATGGTTACTGTGTTTCTGGTGTGACTTCTGTCTCCCACATCCCATGTCAGAAGGGCAGCGAATCCACTCCAAGTTTTAGTTTGAACTTGTAAAGAGTTGTCCAAGTCCCCCCAAACTATCTGAGAGTTTAAAGTGTGGGTGGAAACCTGGAGTGGATTTCCACTCCAAGAATATGGAAGCCATGAGCTAGCAGCGTCCTTCCCCTCCATACTATGCTTGCCAGCTGCCCTGGAAGGGCATGGGCCTAGCACTCTTTGGGGGGTCAGATGCCAGCCATCAGGGGAAATGCAGATTAAATTGGCCCAGGTATCCATGGCAGATGGTGTCCAGGTGTGCCCATCTTCATTGGGAAGTGATGCAGAGGAGACTTTGGCTGGGGTGCTGTGGGTTGTCCCCAATTTGGGTAGACCCATGAATCAAGCAGCCAATGCACAGGTCCATCCATTGGGTTCCTTGGTTCTTCTTTAGTTGGAACTAGCAATGGAGTTTAAGTCTTTCTCGGCATGCTTTGTTTTCCAAAGTGCTTGTTGGAATCCAAACCCTTACAGCATTTTTAAAAAGCATTTCCCACTGAAGAAGAAGAAGAAGAAGAAGGAGAGCCAATGCTGCTGTTGGATTGTTTTGCTGTTGTTGTATTTCAAGGCAAACAAAGGTGTCAGAGAAGTGGAGGAAGAGGCTGAGATGTTTGCATCCACAAGAGGAAGTTATTGTGTTGGAATCGCACAATCATTTCATGCTGCTTTCATAATTACATTATAATGGGAGCTCTGAAAAGCACCTAGCCAGCCTCCAAATCGCTAGCTGTTCAGCGGGGGGCTGTCCTTTGTTTATTTAATCAATGGGGCGCATGGCTAATGGATCGGAAAAGTTTGGCTCCAGCCTTAAAGGCATTAATAACTCTTCCATTTGGCTGATGAAATTGATCAGCAAAGCCTAGCCTATTTCTGAACAATTATCGTAGAGATGTGGGGAGTAGCGTCAACGTTTCAAAGCGCCCCACTCTCCTGAGCGCACACCCTCCGCATGCCATGCAAGGATACACTCGCTCACGACTGTAAAGCAGAAGATTGGCTGGACAAGATAACCGATCATTCATAACTGCTGGTCAAAATTGCATGGAGGCTATTGAGCGTTGAAAATGAACTATAAGTTGCATTCGCTATTGATTTCGCTTTTTGTTAGAAACAATAAGGCTGACACATAGCATGGAGGAGTACAGACTGCTATTGATCCCGCTCTCTTTTGAACAACTTCACTGCAGAATTTAAGATCTGATTTTAATGTGGGATTTATTAAAGCTTTTTTTTTCACCCCATCTTCTTCTTCTTTCTTTCCTATAATACACTTGTCGCCTATGGGTGGTTATGATGCATCGGAAACTGAAGCAGGGCCTTCAGAAATGCTGGCCAAAAAGGGGAAAGGACAAAGAGGTGACATCTAAGTGTGTTCTCTGAAGATGCCATCAGGAAAGTATCTTGAAGTGGCAACAGAAATTGTACAACAGAGTGAAATCCATCTGTCTCTTGGTGACTGAGGCACAGTTCTCATCTTTCTTGTGATGCTGATGGGTTTGTGAACCTGGTGGGTTCTTGAAGGCTACACACTGCCCTTTATGTCAGCCTGGTCTTGTGTCACACTCTCAGTCCAAGTGAATGTGGGCTCCCTGGAGACATCTACCATTTTGCAGACATATAAAGTCACCAAGTGGTCAGAAAGAAGATTTAGCTTCAAGGATGAATGACTGACCAAACAGCAAGAATTTGCTCATGAAAACGTGCATGTCCATGATCAAAGAGATGGAGTATCACTTCATACTCAAAGAGTTATGTGGCCCGTGTCCACTGGTGAAAGGCAACACTACACAGCTGAACGTGCAATAAATGTGAAATGCACAATTTCAGTGTGCTGTGTGCACCTGGATGTGCAAAGTGCAATAGCGTCATATGCACAATGGCACCACATGTTCAAGTCTGCTTCCACAACCTTCAACTTGGAGTGGACATCACACCATGGCTGAAAATGTATAATCATGTGCATGAAGGAGTGTTTGCACGAATAAATCACTAACCAGATGCCAGACAGTAACTGAGGTTGTTTGAAAACTGTACATTTGAAAACTGTACATGGTAAGCCATTGTGCATTAATCTAGGAAATATGGGATAGTAATGTTGGAGGAGGAGGAGGAGGAGGAGGAGGAGGATACTCCATGGATTTGGTATCTGCAGGAAGGTGGGATCTGAAATCAAACCCCAGAGGATACCAAGGGCCCACTGTGTAATTTATGCAAAATCCACCAGGGCCACCTATCAGTGGCTTATGCGATCCTAAATCCCTGTGTATGTTCACCTAAGTACTTTTCGAGGTCTTGTGGAAGGAGGCAACCTGGACACCCATTTGGGACAGAGCAGCCAGAGGCCAAGGAATTCAACCTTTCTCTCCCCCTCAGACACTGACTGACCGACTGATTGACAGAGGACTCTTCTTGCATGTTTGGGAAGCAGCTCCTACCCTTTTCTGGAGGGCGGTGGGCCTTTCTTCTCTTCCTGTGGATCTGCAAGGGCAGGCGGATGGCTCCCATGGTCTTTATGGGAGAATGCACACCCAGGGCCTCCATCTGCATCAAAAAATCCAGCAGAGAAAAAAACCGGGGTCGCCATCCCCATGACCACCACCAGAGCTACGTTGAGCAAGAGTTACTGTCCATCAGCGCAACCACTGGCTCTCAGCCCAAGTACGAAGTTCTGCTTTTGCTCCCATTCATCCCAATGGGATGTGTGACCTACTCCTGTTTTGTGAGGGGTTCTCACAATGTTGGTTTTTCAAGCAGGCAGGGAACACGATTTGCCGGACGACGTCTGCTGCTCCAGGTATGCATGTCCTTCTTTGCATTGTAATAAGCACCACTGTGCTAATAAGATGGCTATTATACCTCCATTTGCCTGTAATTCATTCCGCCGCTCCCCTCCTTGGCATATCTATTGGCTTCGGCCCCCTCGGTTCGGGGTAATAACAACAAATAGACAGCCCTTCACCCATGAAGGGGACCCCCAAGGCCGCCGGCGGCTGGCACCATTCCCCCGTCTCCCCCTCCCCAAACCTTAGAAGGGGCCCCAAAGACTCATCAGCAGCTCAGGTCTTCCTTCCATGCTAAAGAGGAAGGTAATCACCCTTCACGGGTGAGGCGCTCAATGGGGAGCCGTGTTGCATGAGTCTTAAATTAAACGGAGTCTTTTCCTTCCTTCCTTTCTTTCTGTTTTATGGTGCTAAGAAGGGAGCGGAGAAGGGGAAGGAGTGGCGGTGACTCAGCTGCGGGGCCTGGGTTTGGGTGACCCCCGAAGGGCATCTGGTGCCTACAGAGCAGAGCTACCAGCTGGACAGAATCAGGGGACATTGCCCACTACTCCCTCGAGGAATATCCATGTGCACCTGGCATTATGCCTGGCTTAAGTGTTTTTGAGATTATTCTGTTGATTTAGCAAAGCACACAAGGTATGTAGGAAGTGGATTTTGGGTTGTGCCTTGCAGCCCTGGGACGTCAGTCCAATTGCTACCTAGAAAAGACTCGCTGAATCAACTGCTGAATGGTGAGCCAACCCTTGGGCATGGACTGAATGGGTCTCCTCAAGGTAAATCCTCTTGATCCAATAAGTCTGTTCAATGGGAACAGGAATTGGAATTAGTCTTGGAATTTCTCAGTCCTCTGAGGAGCCGGGAGACTGTGAAATTGTTTTTAATGTATTCAGCGTTTTTACAGTCTTTGTAATGTTTCACTGTAAGGCATCCTCATAATGAATTTCAAGGGCATGGCATAAATCTAAATAATAAATTAATGAAGTTGTTCTGGAAGGTTGTTTTTGTTTGTGGAATGGAGGCTCTGTCAGTCAAATGCCTTCGCTGAGCCTGGAGGGGCTTCAGCAAGCTTTCTCTTTGGCTTCATTTACCTGCAGAAAAGAGAAAGCGAGAGAATGAAGCCTCTGGATTCCGTGAGTAAAACTGAATTTGGCATTCAGGATTGCTCCTTCTCCACATGGACTGGTCTATCTTTGAAGGGAAGTGCAGAAGCTTTGAGTGTCTGTGGGCTGAAGCTGCCTGGACCAACAGGGGCTAAATTCTGCCCCAGAAAGCGCTGAGCTGCTGGTGAGAGGCATCAGTGGGGACAACTGGGCTCTGTGGGTCAGGAAGAGATAGGGGTCCAGCTGTGCCCATCATCCTGATAGAAGGGGGTGAAATGTGTCCCATCACTCCTCCTTTGTCTTTCTTCTTCTCTGAGATAAAATATAAATGCAAAAACAAACAAACAAACAGCACCCACATTGACCTGAAGACTCCCTAGCTAGCATAACTACCACTGTTTTAGGAAAGCGGCACACACAAATACACAAAGGGTGGAAGATTCTGGTCTTGTCTTAGCTCTTCTGCTGAAGACTAACAGCGTGTGATCGATGGCATGTCTGCATCTTCTTGCCCCCCTTTTGCAATGGAGAAGAATGCACAGGTTCTGCAATCTCAGGCACTGAGGGTCAGATGCACCAAGCAAGAATGTGCAACAGTTATGTCTGGAATCCTGTTGGTTACAGGATTCCTGTTGAATGAGACCCATTCAATCCACTGTTGAATGGTAGGTCAACAGGCAGGTAAATTGAATGGATTCAATGGCTCTCTTCTCGGTGGGAATAACACTAGGACTGAGGGCCATGGTGGCATGTGTAGAGCACCGCCTAGGCAACGGCCTTTGCACTATGGTCAAAATAGTGCAACTGCCCATGTGTTGACACTGACAGCACACCATAATTTTCACAAAAAATAGCTGAGAAATTTAGGAAAGTTAGTTTCCACAAATGCTTTTTGTAAATGTGCACCAATCTTGCCCTGCATCATTTGGTGAGGAGGAAAAGAAAGATGAAGGTTTGTTTGTTTGTTTGTTTGTTTGGCTGTCTCTCCAAGGAGGAAAACAAGTGGGGATTAGCCTTCCGATGCTAGGACTCCATCTTGGGTGGAAAAGCTGCCTTAGGAGTTTATCATATGATGGAATTTGGGGGTATAATCCAATGGCAATCTGAACGCAATCATGGGTTTCACATTATTGCATATGAGTGTATCTCACGCAATTCCGGGCAATGGGAAGTCATTCCGAACGCAATCATGGGGTTTGACGTAATTGCATATTAGAGTATCTCACGCAATTTCAGGCATTTCAGGCAATGGGGGGTCAAATTCCTCCTGTGTGATAAACTCCTTAGAGAGCAGTTACTGGGTTAAGAGGAAGCCAAAAGGGAGTTTTGGAAACAGACAGAGGAGCAGCACACTCTGGGCCAGGAGTGGGAATTCCTTGGCACTCTAGATATGGCTGGACTGCATCTCCCAGCACTCCTCTCCATTGGCAATGCTACCTGGGAGGCTGCTGGGAGTTGCAATCCAATAGCTTCCCTCCGTCTTCCCTTCCCCGGGTCCATCGTCTTCCTTCGCGTGGATGGCTTGTGCCCGGCTCTGCCGCCTCCCGTCCTTCTTCTCACTCGGCGCCATTATGTTCCTTTCAGAGACTCAGCCGCACTAAAGGGAGGATTGATGGTTTTTTGTGTCAAACTCAGACAATATCTGTGGATTGTTGCAGGGCTATTGACAGCTTAATTCCTCCTCTTGTGCCTTCCATACTTGGTTTATGAAAAGCACTGTAATTATCCCCCAGCCTGTTGCTGGAGAGACCATCATAGACACAGCTGAAAAGGACTCCAAATGGGAGCGCCTGATGGCACAGAAGAAAGGCGCTCCGTCGAGTCCTCCATTTGCCGCCACACTTAGTCCCCGGAGGTGTGAAGAGGGGCGACCCAGGGACAATTGGAAGAAGCTGCCCTGCTTTCTTCTTTTGCTTACCAGCAGACAATTAAACTGCCTCAAGATGTTTTGGTGCCTCCACGAGAGAAATCTAAACTATGCCGAGTCACGGCACTTAATCTGCATGGCATACAATCTGCACACATTGCCCTGGATCCATCGCTGGACTGGAGACAACATGAGCTGCTCTGGGGGAGGGCAGGCCGGTACCTCTGAGATGTTTTCGATGGGCAAAGCCATGCAACATGGGGGATGTAGTCATCTTACAGTGCATGCGAATATATATATATAGAGAGAGAGAGAACACACACACACATATATATATATAGTAGATGAAGTCCCTGACTTTAACCTGAGATCTCCATCATTTGAAGATCAGAGAATCATATAAAAGCTAGGTGACTTTGTTCCTGCAGGACCTTTGTCTCCCGCATCCCTGCCTCCATCCTGTGTCTTTTACCATACAGACAAGAAAAGGGAGCTTCCTCTCTGATCTATGACTATGACTAGCCCAAATGTTCTTATTGGTTGCATTCCCTGGAACTGGTTTTCTGGAGTCTGGTGGCCACTTCTTTCTGCCACGCTTTGCAAGTCTGTTGCATGGCCTACAAGATGCTCCTGGGTGCTCAGTGGTCCTCTCCCACAGACTCCCCAGAGCACCGTGGTTGCCCAGACGGTCTGGGTTTTATGCTGGAATCCAAAACCAACAGCAGATGCACCATCCCAATGGCACGAGAGCTGACACCTCCTCCTGCCCAGCACCTTCTGGCTTCCCTTGGAAAAGGAGAGGTCTCGTGCCTCAGCCGTACATGAGGAGCAGCTCACCCACGGGTGGGAACAGTTAGCAATCCACTTGGTTGACATTTCCTGAAACTGTTCCTTGCAGAGTTGTTGAATGATTCATGGAGCTTAGACCGCCTCTGGGCCCAGCTCTGTCTATAAACAGATTTGCAAGCTGCTGTGTCTTGACGGAGACTTGGCTCACTGGACCAAACAGGGTGCTCTCCCCTCCTTAGACTCAGTCTGCCTTCAGCCCAAACCGACTCAAAGTGAAGTGAAGGCCCACCTGACTCTGTGTGTGTGTGTTTGTGTGAAAGAGAGAGAGAGAAAGCCTGCTTTCTGGCTGCGCCATGTGCATGCATGTTTGCATATATGTGTCTGAATATCCATCCTGCTCCATCTCTGCCTTTAAACTGAGTTCCGAGGGGAAGGGAGACAATAAGGAAGGCAAAAGGGATGGTGAAAATAGTCAAACTGACATAGAGGAAACAAGGCAAACAATGCAAGGACCCAACAGTGGGAGGCAAAAAAACTTGCACAGGCAGCAAGTAGAAGGGAACCATGGTCTGCGATGTCTCTACACTAATGCACAGAGCATGGGAAATAAGCAAGATGAACTCGAACTCCTAGTACAACAAAGCAAATATGATATAATAGGCATCACTGAAACCTGGTGGGATGAGTCTCATGATTGGAATGTGGAAATAGAGGGGTATAACCTTATTAAGAGAAATAGGCCAAACAGGAAAGGAGGAGGAATAGCACTATATGTCAGAGATATTTACACCAGTGAAGAGATCCTGGACATCAATCATGGAAGCCAGGTGGAGAGCATCTGGATAAGAATCAAAGGGGAGGGAAACAACAAGGGTGTTACGGTGGGAGTCTACTACAGACCCCCAAGTCAGAATGAGGAATTGGATGATATCTTTCTAGAACAGATGACCACACAGTCAGAAAAGAGAGATGTAGTAGTGATAGGCGACTTCAACTATCCTGATATTTGCTGGAAGTCAAACTCAGCAAAATCCTCAAGGTCTAGCAAATTCCTCACTTGCCTGGAAGACAATTTCATGGTCCAAAAGGTGGAAGAAGCAACAAGGGGGTCAGCTATTTTAGATCTGATCCTAACCAACAAGGATGACTTGGTTAATGGGGTGCAAGTGGTGGGATCATTAGGTGGAAGTGACCATGTTCTCCTGGAGTTTGTATTACAGTGGAAAGGAGAAGCCAGGCAGAGTCAGACACGCATCCTAGACTTTAGGAGAGCGGATTTCAGTAAACTTAGAGAAGTATTGAGGGCGATTCCATGGTCAGAAATACTAAAAGATAAAGGAGTTCAGGACGGATGGGACTTTCTCAAAAGGGAGATACTGAAGGCACAATTTCAAACAGTTCCAGTGAGAAAGAAAAACGGGAGGTGTCTCAAGAAACCAGGATGGATGACTAAGGAACTTTCAACTGAGCTAAGTTTGAAACGGAACATGTATAAGAAATGGAAAAAGGGGGAAATCACGAAAAAGGAATTCAAAGAAATAGCAGGCATGTGTAGGGGTAAAGTCAGAAAAGCTAAAGCGCAGAATGAACTCAGGCTTGCTAGAGAGGTTAAGAACAATAAAAAGGGCTTTTTTGGATATGTCCGCAGCAAAAGGAAGAAGAAGGAAACAGTAGGGCCACTGCGTGGAGAAGATGGCAAAATGCTAACAGGAGATAGAGAAAAGGCAGAATTACTCAACACCTTCTTTGCCTCAGTCTTCTCAGAAAAGGCAAAGGGTGCTCAACCTGAGGATAATGGAGCAGAGAACAGAATAGGGGAATTTCAGCACAGAATAAGTAAAGAGATAGTAGAGGAACACCTTGTTAATCTAAATGAATTTAAGTCTCCGGGACCAGATGAACTCCATCCAAGGGTATTAAAAGAACTGGCAAAAGTAATATCGGAGCCATTGGCAATCATATTTGAAAACTCCTGGAGAACAGGAGAGATCCCAGCGGACTGGCGAAGGGCAAACGTTGTCCCCATCTTCAAAAAGGGGAAAAAAGAGGATCCCAACAATTATCGTCCAGTTAGTCTGACATCAGTTCTAGGAAAGATTCTGGAGCAGATCATTAAACAGAGAGTCTGTGAATATCTGGAAGATAATTCCATAATCACAAAAAGCCAACATGGGTTTCAGAGAAACAAGTCATGCCAGACAAATCTGATCTCTTTTTTTTGATAAAATTACTAGCTTGGTAGATGAAGGGAATGCTGTGGATATAGTATATCTTGATTTCAGTAAGGCCTTTGACAAGGTTCCCCATGACATTCTTGCAAACAAGCTTGTAAAATGTGGGCTAGACAAAGGAACTGTTAAATGGATCTGTAATTGGTTGACTGGCCGAACCCAAAGGGTGCTCAACAATGGCTCCTTTTCATCCTGGAGAGAAGTGACCAGTGGGGTCCCACAGGGCTCTGTCCTGGGCCCAGTGCTATTCAACATCTTTATCAATGACCTGGATGACAGAATTGGGAGCATACTAATCAAATTTGCAGATGACACCAAATTAGGGGGAATAGCTAATACCCCAGAGGACAGGATCAAGATTCAAAATGACCTGAATAGACTAGAAAGCTGGGCCAAAGCTAACAAAATGAAATTCAACACAGAGAAATGTAAGGTATTGCACTTAGGGCGGAAAAATAAAATGCACAGATATAGGATGGGTGACACCTGGCTGAATGAAACTACATGTGAAAGGGATCTAGGAGTCCAAGTAGACCACAAGTTGAACATGAGTGAACAGTGTGATGCGGCAGCTAAAAAGGCCAATGCTATTTTGGGCTGCATTAATAGAAGTATAGTGTCTAGATCAAGAGAAGTAATAGTGCCACTGTATTCTGCTTTGGTCAGGCCCCACCTAGAATATTGTGTCCAGTTCTGGGCGCCACAATTCAGAAAGGACATTGAGAAACTGGAGCGTGTCCAAAGGAGGGCGACAAAAATGGTGAAGGGTCTGGAAACCATGCCCTATGAGGAACGACTTAGGGAGCTGGGGATGTTTAGCCTGGAGAAAAGAAGGTTAAGAGGTGATATGATAGCCCTGTTTAAATATTTGAAAGGATGTCATATTGAGGAGGGAGCAAGCTTGTTTTCTGCTGCTCCAGAGAACAGGACCCGGAACAATGGATGCAAGATACAGGAAAAGAGATTCCACCTCAACATTAGGAAGAACTTCCTGACAGTAAGGGCTGTTCGACAGTGGAACGCACTTCCTCGGAAGGTGATAGAGTCTCCTTCCTTGGAGGTCTTTAAGCAGAGGCTGGATGGCCATCTGTCGGGGATGCTTTGATTTGGATTTCCTGCATGGCAGGGGGTTGGACTGGATGGCCCTAGTGGTCTCTTCCAACTCTACGATTCTATGATTCTATGATTCTATGATTCTATGCCTGCCTCTAGCCAGCCTGGGAAGTGTCCCTCCAACCCACCAAGCAGAGCAGACACCAACCACCATTCACAGGAGTCCCAAAACACTCCCAGTCTTACACACACACACATGCCATACCCTCATCTCTCACACCACCAAGCAATGCCCAGAGCGGGTTCCAAGACAGCCCTGGCATTTCACATTCATGTGCCTCGGGCCATGCCTGGAAGCAGCTGCTGATGAAGTCCCCCCTGGTACCTCCTACCCCAAGTCTCCATAATATGGCACAGAGAAGTGTGTTACTAGACTTGCCAAGGCTGTGTCAGGGAAGTTAAGGACACACATAGACTTGTCAGAGGAGAGCAGGAGGCTAAAGGAGTGTGATGACAAAGGGGCTACATGAGAGCCTATGTAATGTCCTGCTTACTGGGGAAACCGGCAAGGAAGTGTGTTGTGAGTGACCAATGTAACAACACTGGCAAATGGAATAAGGAACCAACACAGATATTCCACGCATCAAATATAAGTGCTGGACTCCCCTGCGTTCCCATTCAAGACCACAAATGTCCTCCTCAGTCAAAAGCAGTCATTTTTGTACAAAAATACTGGTTGAATGCTGCGGCATGCCACCCTCCTGCTGAATGCCAGCACAGAGAAAGGAATGGTGCCTCTGCCCATGCGCCTCTGCTTCTTCTCCCCTTCCAAGATGCCCAGGGGATCAAAAAGGACACTGAAAGTATTAATAGTAGATGCACAACTCAAAAAAGTGTAACTACCAATGTGCTTGCTTGGGTTTTTGTCCCCTCATGCCATAGCAAGGGCTGTTTCTGCAACCTGGTGAAATAAACTGACCCATGAAAGAAGAGTTGTGCATGATTTAGGAATGAGCAACTGCATAGTTAGCATCCTGTTGGTTAGTCCCAACTGGAGGAGGCTGGTTGAATCCATTTTTGAATGGGAAGTCAAGATGGGGGTGAATCTGTGGACTTAAACACAGCCGTTGCACAAAAGTAGAACCTTGTGTGAGAGGGAACTGACAGAGATGTAGGATTCCTGACTGTCCTTACAAGATCCCATAATACCAAGCAACTGAAACTGACCTGGAGGAAAGGAGGGAAGCCACCATCGTGTCTCTTGCAAATCTACAGCCCAGCCGTATTCATTGTTCCTGTAAACTGCACGGGACTTCTCCAAAAGAATGTTAATGTAATTTCTCTGTAACTGTACTCGGGTTAATTTTTAATCAAAAATGACAGGAGCAATTTAAATCAGGTGCCACCACTTTTAAACAGCTTGAATACAAGATGAATATTAAGCCAATCGAGATGGTTTGCAACACTAATACCGTTTAAAGACGAACAAGGCACTGCGTGGTGGGATTTAAGTATTAATGCTCTCTTGGAGAGGCATCTCGAGATGAGCGAACAAGACGAACCATGAAGAAGGGCCATGAAGAAGGGGGACAAGGTCCTCTCTGTGGAAGGAATAGGAAAAGGAAAGGAAATCAAGCCATGCCAACTCACGCTCACAGAGAGACAGACACCTAGACACACAGTGAGACTGGGAACTCAGCTCTGCAAATGAAACAATGGCCCTTGACTAGGGAGGAACAAAAGATCAGTTCCAGCAATGCAACAGCCCCTGAAATCATGGCAGGCATGTGCAACCGCCTCCCTCCCTCCATCCAAATGAATGATCCCCTTACAAGGCCAGCCAAAAACCTGTCTGCTTTCTGTGCATCATCTCCTACAGCCAAGAGGCACCCAAATGCATCAGCCTTGCAGGGAGATAAAGGATACAGGCAGAGTTGCTGTGCCTTTGGGGGCTCACTTGGAAGGCCACAAGCAGCCGGTGGGAGGGCTGGATACCTATGACGTGACCCCCTTCTAGAGTCTGCCAAGTAAAGCCCAGCTTGAAGGGGCTTAAGCTGCCACTTGGGAGCTTCAAATGCTCCATGAGGACTAAAATCCGAGCCGCACTGGCTGCAATGGGCTGCAGTTGTTGGAAAGGTGGAGGGAGGGAGGCCTAAGTTACCTTTTCCTTGATTGGCTACTCGAGAGGTTGACATTTAAGGAGCATTGATCTGCTGAAGTGCCCCATGCCCTTTCCCTGGGCTCAGGTGGGGATGCATGGTTGCAGCCGTCTCTCTCTCACACATACACACACACACACACACACCTGCCATCCTTCTCATTGCAGACTGCTCCTCTGACTCAGGAGAGCCAGATTTCCCCCTCTATGCTTGCTCTCTCACTGCCTCCTCTCTCTGTCTCTGGCCCCATTCACACTACAGGATGAATCCAGGTTGAATCCCTGGTGTTCACACTGTCATGGACTGCCCTGGGCTTGACTTAGAGACACAGTCAGAGGACTCAGACCCTGAAGACCTGCAGGAGGCTGAGACAGGGGCAGATCTGGGTCCCAGAGGAGGGTCAGTATGCAGCTGGAAAGGGAGAAACAGACTCTATAAAGGACTCTAAAGGCCGCAGGTGTTAGGACCAGGCTAGAATCCAAGAGGAGAGCTCATAGGTTTCAGCTGAGAGAAGCAGAGGCCTTTTTAAAAACCTCCAGCTGCAGAGGTTCTTTGCAGCCAACAACCAGCCTTGCTGCATTGTTCCTTGCTCTTTGATTCCTGATGCTGGTTATCTGACCCCTGGACTTGTATTGTGACCATGCTCTTGCCTCTGCCCTTTGCTGTGACCGATGGACTGGTATTGTGTGACCCTTGGACTGGACCCTGGACTATTCCTTTGTATGCTCCCCTGCTGTGCAGCCCTCAGAAGACACACACATCCCAAATGCACTCAATGCAGGGGGGAGGGCTGGCAAAAAACCCAACTTAATCCCGAGTTTTCCCGAAAGATCTGCATTGTCGGCAGTGTGAATACACTTCCCAATCAATTTGGATCGCTCTGTATCATTAAAGGAAGGGAGGCTGCTCCATTTTAACCTGAAACAATGGCATGTGTGAATAATATAAGGGTGAAAATGGCTCAAAGAGATTCACAAACCCAAAATATAATGGGAACAACAAACCCAATATGCATCAGCACAGTGCTCCGCATCTCCTTGGAGCAAAAAAAAAATTAGTGTGAATGTCCCTTCTGTCTTTGCAAAGCCCAGGGTTGGATTGGTTGGCGCTTGGCTTTCAGTTGGGAGATGCTGGCCTTGGCTGCAATCTGATGATAATCTCCTAATATCAAAATACTTTCTTGGGGTGAAAGGGGAAGAATTGGGTTTTCCATTTTTGAATAAACTTTAAAGGGGGCAGACAAAATGACCAAGAATTGCTGAAAAGCTCCTCTGAAAAGGAATATTGTCTGGCTGCAGTCAGTTGTGATCTGAGTGTCGGATGTGGTCCTATAGTTGCTGCAGTCTTTTGTGTCTCTTTTGTGGATGGAGATGTATATAGATTCTTGCCAGCCCTGTTGGCCACCATTTTGTTTTCCATATTTGTTGACATACATTGGTTAACACTAGTGTTGGTTCTGCCTTTGTGGACTGTAGCAGTTTGACTGGAATGTCATCTGTTCCCAGTGATTTATTTTTACCAGTTTCACTTACTGTTGCTTTCATCTCGCTTTTTTAGAATTTGGGGTTCATCTTCATATGGTTCTTCGTTCCTTTTAGTTTCATTTCTTTTATATAACTCTTCTGTGTATTGCATCCAATTTTTGCTTCGGTGGCATACTTTGTATAATTATCTTGTTATTACTTCTTGATCTTGTTTGTTGTCATTGTGTTCCTTCAAGTCATTTATGGTTTATGGCAACCCTCAAGTGAGTCTATCGTGGGGGTGGAATCTCAGGGCGAGAACACTGCTTGGGTTTCACTTTGCTTTTTTGGGAATCATTTTTTGCTTGAGTGGCATACTTTGTATAAATATGGTGGGTGCTTATGGCATCTTGAATACTGGCATCACTGGGGTTATTCCCCATCTCTCAGGTTTTAGCCTTGAAATCTCAGGGCCAGGGATAATCCCAGCCTGGCAACCTTAATCTACACACAAACATTGTCTGCTTTCCACACTGGTGGACATTATGACCATATTCCCAAAATTTTCTCCATCTAATAATGTGCTTAGCAACTTTGAATCCTTCCTTTCTCCCTCCATCCCTGCTTCGCTCTCTGGAGCAAATAGCATTAATAATGCATTCCTAGGTCTCTGCGTTTCCTAAAGTTCAAAGACGGGAGCAGGTTTGATCAAACCTGCCAGCAAAGCAAGAGGTTGATCTTTGAACCTGAGGCTTGAATGGCCAAAGCTGTCTTCCTCCCCTTCTTGAAATTGTGGAAGTGTCTCAACAAACATGTCCGTGGTTCCCTCCATGCGCAGACACACTCCTGCAGCACCTGCTTCTCCCGGCTGCTGCCTGCGTAGGCCGAAATAAATCAAGGGAATTATGGCTAATGAAAGAGAAGGGAGAGGATCAAATAACTCTTATGTCAGAAGAGAACGGGGAGGGAGAGGTCTTGGGATGGAGGACCTTCCTGCTTCAGGAGGAGACTCTTCTTGGCACTTGGATAAACCTGGTGCCCTGGATTTCTGCAAAAGGTGGTGAGGGTTGGCATGTAATCCTCCGGACTCCCTCCGAAAGTCCTTCCAGCCTGGCAGGACAGTCAACGGCGGCGCCGCATCTTCCCTGCCAGGTTCACGCTATTTCTCCACTATTTCTCCGAGCGGCGCTGACATTAATAAGGAGTGCCACAAGCAATGAATTTTATTGTGGCGATATTTATTACAGATGATATACAGAAAGAGAAGAAGGGGGGGGGGGTTCACTCAGCCTGTCCCATGAATTATGTTTGTTGCAAAGAGTCAATCTAACCATCTAACTGGAAATGAATTATACCCATTGAATTTTGAAGCCGAGGGGAGGGGGACGGGGCGTTTGCTGCAAATGCAATGCTGGGGAAGGGGAGGACGGGCGGAAAGGAAGGGAAAGGTGGCCATGCTCCTGCCCTTGGCGCTGGTCTTCTGGCCCACCTGTGACAAAAGGTGGAGAAGGGTGTCAATTTGGAAGGTCCGAAGTGGACAAGGTGAGCATAGTGGCTGTTTTGCAGTTGCTGTGGGAACAATAAGTTTAAGATTCCAGACTTTTTATGCGCCTCCCGTCAAGAGCCAAGAGCCGGGCTGATGCCAGGCAGAGCGCTGTTGTCAGTAGAAAGCAGCCAATGGGCGCTTAGTAACAGCGCACTAGGAAATCACAATTTTCTAAAAATAATAAAATTCATTTGTGGCCTATTATTCCCTAGATAAACACACACATACGCACGCTTGCCTTAAAAGGGACAAGCCTTGTTGCTTTTTCCTCAGGCAAACAGTCAAGCGGCTCAGCGGTGCAACCAGATCAGGCTCAGAGGGCTGGGAAGAAGATGGGGAGCCAAATGTTCTCAGGCTTCAGGTGGGATGATGGTCAAAAATAGCTGTTTCTGCAACACAGAGATTTTTTTCCCCCTTGTTAAAATATCACAAAAAGAAACCGTGAGATTTTACATGCACACACACACACACCCCAAACCAACTGGTTGGCATAACTTGAGGCCAAACAAAGTAACTTGACATGGAAGGGGAGGACAAATTAAACAATTAAACAAAGCTTTCCCATTAGCTGTAAAAGTTTAGGTCAGTATTCTGGCTTTTCTATGGGATCGCAATAATGACAATGACTAACACACACACACACACCCTTTGCACTTTTTGTTGGTAGTGACAGAGATACAACTCAGCTCGTGCACAAGACGAATGTGTTTGCATAGGATGGAGTTGTCCGTTGTCAGCTCAGCCTCTGTTGACCTTCTTCCTGACCTTCTAGGCTGCATCTGCACTGCGGGAATAATCCAGTTTGACACCACTTTTAACTGCCATGGCTCAGTGCTAAACTCACAAAACTGCAAATCCCAGAAATTCATCACATTGACCCATGGCAGTTAAAGCGGTGTCAGCCTGGATTCTTTCTGGAGTGTGGATGCAACCTAAGACTTGGGACTTTGTGGGCATCACGTTCTTTCATCTTCTGCAGAGGCAAAGGCGTCTTGACTTTGTCCCAGGAGCAAGGGAGAGGCTCTCAGAAGGCAGATGCCATCCCTCTTTCCCTCTCAATGATATTTCTCTTAATAAAGGCTAGCCTTCCTCCTCAAAGAAAAAAGGCAGGCTCAATGTCTTGCTATTCTGGAGGAAAGGAAGCGCTTTGATCCATCTGGCGTTTCAGAGGGGGCTTCGTCCGCAGCTGTCAAGGCAGACTTTGCTAACAGTTCTGTCATCACTTCCTTGCTCACATTCATGGCCTCTTGCTCTCTCCTTCTTCACCTCCTCAGCTCTTTTCCCTCTCTTTCTCTCTTTGTTCCTGATGGGTTTTGCAGCTCAGTTTGGAGGCTGTTTGGTCTTTCCCGAAAGGACCCCCTTCCAGTGCCTTGCTGGGTGGGACAAGCGCTGGCCTGCCCTTGACCACTTGGGCATCCGTCCATTGGCCAGCATTGCAAGAACGTGAACCTGCTGCTGGTGCCACCAAGAGCGATTTCTGTCCAAGGGTTCCAGGGACCAACGTTTCTTTCCTTCTTGCAGTTTCAGAGGTAGCAACACTTGGAAAGTAACTATTAAAGAGAGTGAACATAATGGCAAACTGAACCCTCCGTAACTGAGCTACTCCAGGAATGCCCAACTCTCCATTACTCAGTTATGGGGCTTTTCATCATATTCATTCTACTCCATCCTCCTGCTTAATTCCAGTAACAACATGAATGCACTGCCATATAATTCCTTGCCATCCATTTTAACTGAACGTAAGGACCGTCTTACCTTCCAGGAATCTCATTCCCCATTTTGCAACCTCCCGCAACCACAACTCAGATGTGATCTTGCGTTGGCTTAGTGAATTCAGCCATGCTTATTCACTGGGAAATGCACTCCCTGTTCCAGAGTTTTAAGATGTGGAACCTTTCCCCGCTTTGGAGAAGAGAGTTTTTGTAAGGTGTAGGTATTTATTTAGCTGCTGCCACAAGGGTAAAGAAGGAAGCCCACAGTAGGAAGGAGCCGCATGAAATGCTTCCAGCCAGAAGATCCCTGAGAGCGTTTGATCCCCAAATCAGGTTGCAAAACCCCTCTTTTGTAGCTCAGTCCAGCTGCAACCAGCATTTGTAGGGAACCACCTGGAGCTGCCAGAGAGATACCTTGGTTCAGGCCTGGAGCCGGTTGGGGCAAATAAACCGCAGGCCTGTTTCATTTATTATATGCACACTTATAGCCCAAAACTTGCTTTTGAACAAAATCCTCAAAAGTAAGACCACTGAAGAAATTGCTAAATGTTCACATCAAAAGTCCAATGCCTGTTCTTCCCATCTTCCTTACGAGGGATTATTTCTTATTCTTCTTCCCCAAACTCAAAAAACATAGTACAAAGGATTATTATTTTTTCTCAAAAGCACACACAAAAACATTGTTTGTAAAAAAAAAAAAAAGAATAGGGTTTTGTTTTTTATTTGCCTTTTTTAAGGATTTTGCCATCCCTTTATCAAGTACAGCATGGACCGTTCTCTTGTTTCAGAAATCCTAAAATGGCACGTCTGTTTTAATTAATTCATCGTTTCTCGGGAGGCTTTGTGTTCTCCTATTTTATTTTATTTTCTAACCGCCAGAAAGATTCCCAGAGCTGAGAGGGATTTTATGGCCTCTGAAAAGGGTCCAGGAACCGTCCGCTTCGCACTGAAAAGAATTCATGTTTGCTTCCTTCTTTTGTTTCACCCACTTGACTATAAGTGACCTTTAAGGTCCAGAAATTTTATAGGTCCATTATTTTATTAGCTTAATAAAAGGGAAGCTGAAGTGCCAAAATTTAATGTTTCTGGAGAAAGGACAGATCTGTAGCTCTCTGCCACTTGGGAGAAGGAAGACCGGCGAAGCCAGAAGCGGCTGAGCTCAGCTTCCTGACACTCTCCTCCGAAGGAAGGAAGGAAGGCAAAGCGGGTCCTTTAGCTTCTCGCCATCTTAAACCCTCCATCATTGCATTTCTTCCCCTAAAATGACTTTTAATAAAGTCCATTTATTGAGATCTGAACGCTTGCATAATACCGTATCTACTCAGCTATAAGTCAACCTCATGTATAAGTCGAGGGCAGATTCTGGAGCCAAAATTATGGATTTTGATATGACCCATGGATAAGTCGAGGGCGAAACTTAGGGCCATGTAACAAAAGATGAAAAGGATGAAGCAAAGGAAAGCAATGTCAAATAACTCACAGAATCCCAGGAGGCATAACTGTCTGTGCTCATATTAAAAGCTGGATCAATGAGAGAATAGAAGGGAAGTCAGTGCTTCCAGGACAGATTACTCTTTGCTTTTCACCAGGGGATGGTTCATTCATATTCATATATATATATATATATACATATACATATATGAGTTAAAGTACAATACTTACATTGACCTATGGATAAGTTGACTCAAGTTTTTGGGGTCACTTTTTTATTAAAATTTCTAAACTTATACACGAGTATGTACAGTACATTTTGTGCCATTTGGTTGGCCTAATAAAGGGGATCGTTGCAATATATATTTTTTGGATTTTGCTATGTTTAACTCATTCTTTTATCAAAGCCTGTATCTACACTGCAGAATTAATGCAGTTTGGCACTGTTTTAACTACCGTGGCTTAATACTATGGAATTCTGGTCCGGCCTTGATTTGCTCTCAGATCCATCTCCGAAATTGCGGAATGACCAGCCGGAGGAGTTCTGTGAGATATTTAACTCTCTCTGCCAGAGAGCTCTTCTAGAGATACCAGGATTCCATAGCATCCTATCCATAATACTGCTGCAGGAGAACTGAAGCAAAACTATTTCTCCTGATACAATTTTCATGTTGAATTAAAAATAGCAAAGCTTTGGAATGAAGAGATCCATCTTGACAGCCTTCTTGAAGGTAGTGATAAGACAGATCTCCTCCGGCAGGTCATTCCACAGTTTCAGAGATGGATCTGAGAGCAAACCAAGGCCGAACCCTCCCTAGAAGCCAAGGTGACCAAATGGAGACGGTTGTACTTTGGCCACATCATGAGAAGGCCATAGCGCTTGTCAAAGTAGAGGCCACATTCCAGGAGGACAATCTCCATCAAGAAGTCCATTCAGTGGTGTGTGCAGGATCCGTCTCCAGGACTCTGGGCTTATTGGGATTGTGATGGAAAGGACTCCTGGGGACTGGGCTCTGAGACATAGCTGTGATCTTCTTCCTCCTCCTTTTCTTCTTCTTCCTCGCCGCCTTTCCTGGAAACTTTCAATCACTCAAATGCTGGTCGTCTTCTATATCGTCGTCATCATCATCTTCTTCTTCCCCCGTGGCTTGAAACCTGAGGCGAATCTTCATGTTTTGGGGGCAGCCCAAAGAAGCCACGAGACAGACGTTGCGAGGGAGAATGTGACACCTGGATATTACAGGCTGTAATGGAATCAGCCAAGTGGTAAATGTAGCTTTTAAATAGGTTTTGTGTTCGCCATTACCTTCCTTGATGTTGATTAGCTCTGACAGGAGGGAGGGAGGGAGGGCTGGGAGGCAAAGAGGGCCGGTCAGCAACTTTTCCTCCGCCAAGTTCTCCAGCAAAGCTTCCCAAGTCAATGGGTTCCTCCATGAGCCACAGATTGGGGGAGGCAGGAAGGGGATGCCCGCCAATGCATTACCAGCAGCTGGGCACCAATGCATGCGTGCTACGTGTCTCATGGAAGGATGTGTCCACGGTTGTGATTTGTGGGGTAGTGTGTCATCATCCCCGCTGCCATTTTGGTGTCTCTCCTCCCGGCTCTCCATGAGCCTTCAAACACAGCCCCAGCTTTTTGGAAATCTCTCACAGTTGGCCCCCATCTCATAGCTCCATTGTGATGCCTCGTAATGTTTGGAGCAATGCATGGTTCTGTTGAGAGCCTCCATGTGAGAAGCAGCAACCACCTTCCTTTTAATTGCAGCATCACCCCAGAGAGGCCTCAGGGTGGGACTTGCAATATTAATCTTCACCCCAATTTGCCTTTGCAAAATGTTGACCAATAAGACAGTGGGATATCACTCAGATATGAATCGGAGACATTTGATTCAATCAGAGTTTACCTAGTTGGGACTAATCAATAGGATTCTAACCCTTACTTTGTATAAGATATTTACGTGGTTTTATGTTCTGGCATTGATTTATGCCCACCCCATAAGCACCCCATTGGAATGGGGAGAGGAACCAGAATTGCAGTGGGTCCAGGGCACCCCAGGAAGGGTTTGGGGCCCCCTCTTTTCCCTCGGTCTCTCTTTCCTCTCTTGCAGAAGAGCATTCGGGAGCCAAAGCGGAGGTCCGTCTCCCCTTCCTCCCATGTTGGGCCCTCCTCCCTTTGCCCCCCAAGAGCCAGCTCAGACCATATGAAATGAACCTTGCGGATTAAAGACCTCATTTAGAGCCCAACATTGGTATAACAACCTCTTCCCTCCCTCCAGCGCTGAGCTCCATCCTTCCTTTGTTTGCAAGACAGGCCTGACCTTTGGATGTTAAACAGAACAAAATCCAACTTCAGTTTGAACTGCGGTTATTAGCTTTACGTTTGAATAAAGGCAACATAAAAGCCAACAAGGACGGGCTAAAAAGCCCCCGATGCAGGGCTGGGTGGGCTGGGGGTGGGCTGCGACCAAAGGTGGGTCCAGGTGGGGGAAAGGACAGGCTGGGAATCCTATAGGCCTCTCTCTATCTCTCTCCTTCTTTCTCTCTCTTTGAGGCCATTCTCCCCGTTGGCATCTTGGCCACGCTGTCATTGAATCTTCATGAGCACGGCTGGGCCTTTTGCTCCGATTTACACCCAGGTTTCTGTCTCCCATCCTTTTAGTAATTGGACAAATGTAGAGGAGCATGAAAGGAAACTCACTTTGATGTGCCCATCCTGTAATATTAATATTCTTCATTATCAAAGGTCATTGCCAGGCTCTCTCTCTCTTTTTCTGAAGACAACCAAGCTTGCAAGCTCTCCTAAGTATTTGATGACAAATTCTCGGTGCTCATGTGTGTAGATGCCTGATCCTTGACACATGTTTTAAAATACTCCCAAGGGGATATTAGTGGTTTTTCTTGGTTCTGGGGGAGGGAGGTGGATGTTGTACAAAGGCCAAATGTGGATGTTTAAGGTGAGACTCAGCTCACCCTGAATCACTCGACAGGTTCCCTGGGGATAAGCAAAGATGAGCAAACCTTCTTCTTTTGCTAACTGACTAATGCAACTTAACAGCTGGATCATATTCTCAGCCCAGCTGTTCCTATACGGTTTTCAGAAGCTTACATGGTCTTTGGTGCAAGTGTCCGTGTAAATTCGCACACCCCCAGACAGTTTCAGATCCTTCTGCGTATAAAGTAATGAGCTGTCACCTCTTCTCAAAGCCCCGTCAAGTCGTCTTTGTGGCTCCCCTCCCCAACACAATGAATTTTCTCTTGGCACAAAAGGAAAAAAGAATTGTGACAATAAATCAATGGAACAGAATTACCCTCATTTACCCAGCTAAATGTCTGCTTGTTCATTATGGTCAATAGCCATCCCCTTGAGGGGCAACAGGAATGAGGAACGCTGGTTTATTGGCTTGTGATTCGCTGGGCCTAAAGGGACTGTGAAGGAAACATCCATCCCCCCATGGAAGAATGTGGTCTCCTAACTGTATGCAGGGCCAACCTTGCCTTTTCCTACCAAGGTTTCCTGGGTTGTAAGTGGGCTCCAGCTTGGTATCTTAGACTGCAGCGTCCATCAGCAGCCAGCCAGCAGGGCCACAAATCAGGAACAATGGGAGCTGCATTCCCAGCACATCTGAAGAGCCACATGGGACACAGAGTGATGAAGACAGAAACAGACCGAGAGCAAGGGACAGAGAGAGCAAAATGGAGAGGCAAGGACCCAGTGGTCACTCACACTAGATGGGCCGCATCTATGTGGTCTTTGCAGGAAAACCTCTCTCCCTCTCAGAGCAATATCAGAATCCAGGGTGCTAGGTAAGTCAGTTTTCTCCCTTGCTTGCATCCACAAATCCTGCTGCTTTTGACTGGATCTGAACAAACCTCCCCAGGCAATGAGCATGGGTCATAAAGGCTTATCCACACCAACCTTGGCTAGCTTTCTGGGTGTCCAATGTCACTGACTACAAATTGATTGGCTGGATATTTTCTAATGCACAGTTGGCCCTTCTTATCCACGGATTTTTTATCCGCGGATTCAAGCGTCCATGGCTTGAACATATTTTTTAAAAAGTATAAATTCCAAACTTTGACTTTGCCATTTCGTATAAGCAACACCATTTTGCTATGCCGTTGTATTTAATGGGACTTGAGCATCCACAGATTTTGTTATCCACTGTAAAATGTCCAGTGGTCTGTTCAAGGTACCACTGCACAATGCACAAACAGGATTTCAGGTGCATTGTGTGGGTGCATTTGCTTGCACGCTGAATTGTGCGGTGTGAAAGTGGAGAGCCAACGTAATGTACTGGTTTGAATGCTGGACTAGGACACTGGGAGACCAGGGTTCAAAGCCTCTTTGCTCAGCCATGGAAACCCAATGGGTAACTTTGGGGAAGTCACACTCTCTCAAACTCAGAGGAAGGCAAAGGCAAACATCCTCCAAAAAAAATCTTGCCAAGAAAAACCGGTGATGAGTTCTACTTAGGGTTGCCATATGTCTGAAATGACCTGAAGGTGCATCACAGCAACAAATTTACCAGTGGGGTGGCACTGCACAATTGTTGTGTCTCTCTATAAGTGTGGCTTTCTGCTCCACCTCCTTAATGCAGGATCTCTGCCGAAGTCTGCCGTGGCTTTTCGTCTTCCACCAATATCACCACTTCTCCCATCTCTTGAAAAGCATTTGTCTGTGTCTTTTATCCGGAGCCCTGGCTGTGAAGAGGAACCTGAGTGAACATGACACCAGCCCTCTGGGAACGTCCTTTATAAGGGACATCATTTGGAGGCAGAGAGCTTCTGACTCTCCACATATTGCACGGGGTTTAATAAGGGAAGGAGTGACAGCGGGATGAGGCAGAGCGAAAAGAGAGGAGATGCTCTTCCTTGGGGCATCACAGCAGCAGAGCCCTTCTCCATGGCCTCCTAGCTCCGCTTTGCCCAGCATGGATGCTGTGGGTCCATGCGCATCTGGGGGGCCTTAGTGGTGTGCTCTCCAGGCCTGGTATGTGTCCTGGGTGCAAACGCGGCTGCAAGTGCTTAGGGCCCGCCTGAAGCAAGCCAGCGCTTCCTTCCACATATTAGTCCCAGTGACTCACGCTCATATGGCGCTGCTTCTCAGGGGAAATCTGTTTCATTTTGTCTTATTGAACACACAGGAATGAGAGTACACACCATGGGGAACAGCAAATATTACCACACAGCTTCAAAAGGAGAATCAATTAGCTCACAACTGACAAATAGCACAATACATGCTAAGCAACTAAAACAGATAGCTAAATGGATAAAAGACTGCTCCTTGGAGGAAGGAATTAACTCAAGAAGCAGCTGCCTCACCGAGGGACCAGAGGCGGGTGAGGTTTCTCTTTGAAAAGCAGGCGCCATTTCAGGGTCCGTGCAGGTTGCAAAGGAACGGCTTTCAAGGTGCAGGGATTCGTAGGGGTCAGGAGACTATGGAAATCTAACAATCTGAGGCTGAGGTCTGTGTCCTCAGTTAAGCATAGCTTAGCATTCCCACAACACTGTCCACAACAGCTAGCAGGGCTTGCAGCCACAAAACAGCCCAACGAGAACGAGGTGACCAAGCCAGGACATTTTCAAAACAGTTGTTTTTGGCTGCCCATTTCCCATTCCAAAGGAAGCATCTCCATTACACACAATCCTGATCTTCAGATTGTGTTCACGGAGGAGGAAGTCAGCACAGAGCTGCAAATGCACCTACAGTCACACCTCAACAGCCTGGAAAGTTTTATTATCCTGACCACCATCAGAAAATGCCTGACTTAAAAAGCAAGGGGGGAAAAAATCCACAAAACTCTTATCAAAGGTCAGAAAGACTGGTTAAGAAACTCAACTTATCTGTATTTAAAAGGATTATATGTCTAGAGAGGGGGGGGGAATTGAGGGGTTCACTATTTGAATTGCTTGTGTCCCTTTGTCTCCACCAAGTGTCCAAAAGCCAGGCTGTAGTTCTGGACACAAAAGTACTATTTTAACAACCCCATGGAGCGAGGGATAGGGACTGCTTCCTCCGTCTCTTGCAGAGAGAAGAAGAGAAAGGGAGGCCTCATTCCTCTTCCCTCTCTTTCAAAGGGCTGCAGTGGGGTCAAGAGGCAATGTCCAGGGACCTTCCTCCAGCCATTTAGCAGCCATAGTGGCACCACCAGGGATTGCTGAATGCCAGGGACCTGCCCATAAATCTCCTAGGGTCTAGTGGGTGATTGATGGCAGTCCGGCATTCCTGTTTCCTTGTCCTTGGACTAGCTCTTCTTTGACCTCTTGCTTTCCTCCTTGCCGGCTTCCGTCAGGTATCTGGACTGCTGACTTGTTATAAGGACTCCTGGACAGGATGGAGGCCAGCTTTCTCCTTCAGCCTCCATCTTGTTGGTTAATCTGTGACTGGCCTGGACTGGACTGACCACTTGACCGTTCTTGCCTTCTGTCCCCTGCTTCCCTGGACCCTTGGTGATGGGAGCATAAGACAGCTGTTGCAGAGGAAGCCAAGAAGTAGAGGCATACAGATAGACAGAGACTCCACGAGAATGCCAATATTCAGCAGGAAGATGGTGCATCACAATCACTGTGTAGCCGCACAAATGCAAAATTACACAATGCAAGCGTCAATCTAGTGTGCAGCCTATTTTGCTCTTTCTTTTGAACAACTTTGTGGATATCAGGGTTCTTGTTGTTGTTTGAATGAAGGCATGCAAACCTGAAGTCCTTCAAGTCCTGCAGCAAAGGAGGGACCTGAGCCGAAGACCCACAATCCCCCATTTCCGGCTTCCCTGGAGCAAGGGCTTAATAACCAGTGCCTGCCTGGACTTGATTTCCCTGAGCAGATGTTTCCACATGTGAGAGAGGGAATAATGAGCTGCATGAAAGAGAGATGCAGCCCTCAAGTCCCTGCCTCTAAAGCTGGGAGTCACAAATAAAGGGACGCTCCCCCCCACTTTAACGCATTTAAAGGGGACATTGAATTCACATTCAGCAACCGGTGTGCTCATTTTATCTCCAAAATAAAAAGATTCCCTTATCAACTCTGTGAAAACTCTGTAGCAAAATAAGACCTCAAATACAGGGCAAATCCATCCCACGGTGGAAGGTGGGAATCAGAGGGAATATTTAATCTCACGCGTGAGGAGGGCGATGGGGAGAAAAATCGAAGTGTTTCTTTCCAGGAGGCATCAGAAGAGCTCCGTGCGGGTCTTTCCCCCATTTCTTCTCCCTCTCTAATCCTCTTTCTTCATCTCACACTTCTTCTTCTTCTTGTGTGCATCTCCTCCTCTTGCCGCTCAGGCTCCCTGCGTCTGCCGCGTCTGATCAGATCAGGATTTTCAGGTGGGGACAATGACAGGCCTTCATGTCACTTCCCACTTTGATATGAAAATGCAAGAGAGATCATGAGGAAAGCAACAACAGACATCAGGATGCAAAACCGCCAAACGACACAAAAAGTGTCCTTGATATTGCATGCAAAACCTTCATTTGTTGGTCTTAATTAAAACTACACCCGACGCAGACAGGTACATGCCCAGGCTTGCAATAAGCCTATTCAAAAGAGAAAGGGGGGAAAACCCTACAATACTGAAGAAACTACAATACTACATTATACAGCTGTTTGCCAAGAGACAATCACATTGCACAGAGTAAGAATTTTATTGTACAATATTTGTGGTCCTTCTCTAACAACAAGGGCATCTTAGGATCCAAACATTTTGCAACTTTCTTTCATTCCAATTTCACAAGCATGACTAAAAATAAATTATTATTATTACTACTACTATTATTATGACAAAATCTTCACTGGGCAGCATCCAAGGTTGTTCTTCCACTCCCCAGATTTTGAAACGGGGCTGGCTGGGGTCAGACTTCAGCCATTTGACTTCCAGCCCTGCAGTATTGGATGATCAAACGATGGCTGGTGGTGGGTTTTAATTTGGATGATAAAAGAACTATCCAAAGTTCTGTCCCAACATTGTGTCAGCACTTTGGATGGTTCCTGTGGCTTCAGAGGATCTCTCCAAGTGCTGAACCCTACCCAGATCCAACCCAAATTGGTTCAGAAGCCCCAGGACAGCTCTCTTAAATTTCAGAGTGAAACTCAAAACAGAGCTCCCATTACTCCGTTAAACTGGCTGCCCAGGTCTCCATGTACATGGCAGCACAATCCACTTCCTTCCTCGTTGATGGCTGCAGTCCCAGGGGCAACATTTTGCCATTTAATGTAGGCATGGCCAGCAATGACTGGGTTTTTCAGGTTTCATTGTTACACCTTCCTTCCTTCCTTCCTTTCTGACTGTCACTCTGCCTTGCAGAATTGATATCGGTCCTCATTCAAATCAAGGCCCCTTCTCAAGCATGCTCCACTGAAGTGGAATTTTCTGCTCCATAAGGTGTTATTAACCCGGCCACGCAACCTCAGCCAGCAAGAATGAGCTTTGCCACTGAAGCTCTTCGGCATCAATGATGAACGTGGCATAAAGAATGATTAGCTGATGCTCCAGAAGTCGTGGCCGGAGAGAGGCCAAAGCACTGACCTTTAGACTTGGCACTGGGGAGACACAGCTGAGCAATAATGGGCAGGCGCCAGGCATCCCCACGTCAAGCATCTCTCAAGGTCTCCAGCAAAGTTTGGTTTTAAAATTGTTCTCACTCAAGACTAAAGCTCAGCTCCAGCCAGCTCAAGGTGGCAAGTGGCTTTCTGAAGAAGATCCACACAGAAGAGCCATTCCTTGTGCACAGAGTGAAAGTACAGTCCTTAGACTGACCTGTGGATAAGTTGACTCAGGTTTTTTGGGACCCAATGGTCCAGGCTTGGAGGTCTGGTCTTGGATGGTCTAGTAGGAGCCGCTGCTTAGGGCCTGCTTGCAGTGAGAAAGCTGTCAGCTAAAAGGCCATGGTTGTCACATCTGCATTGACTGACCACCTGTGTATCTTACCTGATAGCAGTGATATGTGCATCAGTTTTTAGTACCCAAAGTCTTGGGGAGGAGCAGGAGGGCAGCCAGCTGCATCCACATGACACACAACCACAATCTCCCTGCAGCCGGAGTATATCAACCTACTGACCTGAGGTCAATAATTCATTGACCTGATGAAGGGGACACTGTCCATGAAAACCTGAGATAGAATAAATCTGTTGGCCTTTTGACTACCACAAAGTATCTTGGTGTCTTTGCTACAACAAAGTGAAAAAAAATTCCACTTCTGGGGTTCTTCTTGGACAGTTTTACTCACAGGGATCTAGAAGAGCCATCCAAGTCTTTCCAAGAGATGTTTCTTTTGGCAGTTTTGATACCAAGCCCCCAAGTATGTCTCCATCCTTCCTCATCCACCCCCAAACCCAAAATGATGGGGATGTTGGGTTGTCTGCAAGCAACTGGTCCTTTTTTAAAAAAAAAAATCTATGTATGAAGAAGTTGGTATCTTAAAGCTGTTGTGCTGGAAGGAGAGGAAGAGGCTGTCAGCCGGAGCAACTGAACATACTGGATCTCACGAAATCAAGGGGACTTCAAAGCACACACTTTCTCCCATTTGAAGGCTCCGTCTCCCACTGAGCTATTCATGCCTAGCTTTGACCTGAGGCCACCGCAGAAAAGCTGGATTACAGAGATCAAAACCTGCCCTTTCTGCAGGAGATACTCCTCTGTAAGCTGCTGGCCTTTTGCTTTTTCTTGGGAAGGATGTGATCCTTTGGTACAAAGCGGCTGGAGTTCACTCTTTGTTACGGGGGGAGACAGAAGGCCACTAGGTTGGTCCGAAGAAGCATTTCAGACTCCATTATTAGGCAATACCTCTATTAGGCTGATTCAAAGGTCACGATGCCTTTCAGAACATCTGCGAGGCTTTCATCGTGTTGCAAAAGAACAAAAGGAGCCAGCGTGGCATAGGGATTTGAGTGCCGGACCACAAATCTGGAGATGTGGGTTTGAATCCCACTTCGGCCATGGAAACCCACTGGGTGACCTTGGGCCGCCATAAGTTGGGAAGGACTTGAGGGACACAGCAACAAGAAGACCATGGAAGCAGAGGGGGTTGCAAGGCCATCATCCCCTCCAGGCATTATTAAACCAGGTACAATCAGTGCCTAGGAAGGGGAGCATATTCACTATGGCTGCAATTCATACATCGCCGCTCCCATCGCCCAACTCATGAGCCACAAAACAGGTTGTGGGTCAGATTTTACAGTTGTGTGGCTCTGTTTCCTAAACTTTGGTCCTCCAGGTGTTTTGGATTTCATCTCCCAGGCTTCTTGGCTTTTGCCCATGATGGCTGGGGCTCCTGGGATTTGGAGTCCAAGACATCTGGAAGGCCCAGGTTTGGGAACCAGTGTTGTATGGTGAAGGACAGTATTTTTCTGCATTCGTTTGTTCTGCCTTTAAGGTCTTTGGAGGAGGCCTTTCTCTCCATCCTACAACCTCAAAAGGCCACTTTGGTGGGAAGAAGGGACAGGACCTTCTTGGTGACTTCTCCCAAACTTTGCTGCTCCCTCCCTCCCTCAAGGAAGCTAGGAAGGCTCCTTCCTTCTTGTCTTTCTGCAAATAAGCAAAAGCTTTTATTATTCCAACAGTCTTTGAGAAATTCATTTGTAATGAGCTTCTGATGGTGTGGTGCTTTCTTGAGCTTTATCTTCTGTCTTTTAATGGATTTCAAATGGTTTTAATTCTCTATAATGTTTAATGGCATTTTAAAATTACTTGTCTGTGTTTTCATTGATGTTTTTGCGTGTGTTTTAATCTGTATTTCTTATAATCTTTCTGAGTTGGCTCGAGTCCCAGTTGTGGGGTGGAAAGGATACATAAAGATGGTAAATAATAATCTTATGAAGAAATCCACCAGCCTTGGCAACTCATATGATATCAGCTCTAAGTCAATGGAAAGTTCAGTTTGATGGAAATCCTGGTTTCTGGAAGAAGGACAAGCCTCTCTCTGCTGTCCTTCTTGATCTTGCTGTGGGTCCAAGTTGACCCAGACTTATGGCAACCCTATCCTAAGGTTTTCCTGGCAAGATTCGTTCAAAGGGGGTGTGCCTTTGCTTTCCTCTGAGGCTGAGAGAGTGTGGCTTGTTCAAGGTCTCACAAGGAGGTTTCCATGTCTGGTCAGGGATTCGAATCCTGGGGGAGTCTAGCACTCAGCCCACTGTGCCATATGTGCTCCACTTTTTCTATTACCTCCTTTGGGTCCCACTTGTCCACAATTCTACTCTATTGCTAGAGCGGAGAGGTATTTCTTTATTTTTCCATTATACATCCTTCAGTCCCAGGGCATTGTTCAATAAAGAGAAAATCAGCCTAATCAACTTAAACAATCCACGACAGTAAGAAATAATGTATGCAGACTTAAAAGCTTATCAAACACAGCGACCATTAAAAAAGAATCAATTAAAACAGCTTAAAACCATTGAAAACCATAACAGCTGTTTGGATAAATTCTATTCCGCTCCCAACCCTCGCTCCAGTCTTTCGTAAAAAGTCATGTTTTCTGGCATGGCAAAATGAACTTTTGTGCAACTTTCTCTTAATTTGCTTCTCCTGCTTCCCCCTCCTTCGGATACTAATGTGAACAACGTGCGTTCGTAAAATAATAAATACCACGTCTTTCTATGTGATTGCACCAAAATTATTTCCTTTTTTCTGTGCATGTGAGTATTCCTGATGCTGGCCTTTCCTACTGAGCTCTGCAAAAACCTCCCAGAATGAAATCAAAGCACAGAGATGCTTCTCCCCATTTGTAGGGGGTTTGGAGGGGGTCCTTTTTGTTTTAATAATGGCTTTTTTAATGGAACGGAGTGGCCAAGACATGAATGATTTGAGGGAGCTCAAAGCTACCATCCAACTACTCTCTCACATACACAGGGCTGTCTGCAAATTATGAACAGAAAAGAAATTACTATGAATTACTCTTTATTTTGTTGCTATGCCACCTTTCCAGAGCCAAAAGGAAATCGCAATTTTCATTCAAAACAGATACATGGCGAACCACACCATGTTATGATATTAAAACACCGCTGAACAGATTATGGTGCTAAAACAGACACCGAAATAACACCATTTAAGAGCACTTCAGAGAAAAAGGAAAAGTACAATATGCCTTGTCTGAATAAACCCAACTAAAGAAAATAAACCTGTCAACAGGAGAAATTGGGATGTGGCGAACTTTGAAAGCAGCAACTGCTAGCTGTGAGGGATGGAAGGAATATTTGAAAATATTCAAATGACAGATGGAAAATGGGTTCCCCAAGTGTTGGGAAACCTGGCAAGAAGAAAGTGGGAGGGAGATATTTTTCGTGAAAAACGCACATAGTATTTTCTGCATAGGTTCTCTGTGCAGAAGACAAGATTTGTTGTGTAAACAAGAATATTTCTGTGCAGGAAGTGTCATTTTTCTCGGCAGAGGGTCCTGTTTTCTTCACGCAAAATCCTCCTTTGTTTTTGAGTCCTTGACAATGTCGCTGTTTTTTCAGCAAGGAGAAAAATGACTTGTTCCTGCTTGACAGAGTGAAAAAATTAGGAAGATTTGGATCCCTGCTGGTTACTGCTCTTGAGATTGCATTGGATGGGTGCAATGCCAAGCCTTGGGAGGGTCTGTGATGGTCTTTGAACCTCCATCAGGCCTGGAAGGAAGAGGAGGCAGTGTCCGGACCTGTGTGATGATGCTTCAGCCAACAAGACCGAGGATCCTGACTTTCAGGCCACAGGGATCACATCCGCAGCCACAGGGACCACAATCAAGTCTCACCCCATCAACCCATGGCCAATATGAAAAAGACTGTGGGGTGTAGGGGATGGCATGGGAGCACATAATGCCATGAGAATTGTTCCTTCCTTCCTTCCTTCCTTCCTTCCTTCCGAGAGTGTTACAAATATATATTGCTGCCATGGTCTCTGGCAACACATTTCATCAGACTCAGACTGCTGGCTGGTTATCCCACATATACACCCCATACCAGTCTTCTTCCTCCTCCATCCAGAGGTGAACAAAAAGGCCATTCTCTCCACTGTCGCCTTCAGGTTTTACCTGTAGGATGGATTTCAATAAATTCAATTAAAATTGCTTTCAGGGCATACGAGTAATTCTCCATTCATCCGGGAGAACCTGGCCCTGGGGACCGGCCACCCGTGCAGCACAAGGATGATAGGGTTGGCATTTTGGTGCTTCAGCATGGCAGGGGGCTGTTCATGAGGGTAAGGGGACCGAGCAAGACTGGGAACAGAGCCGACAGATGGATTTTATCTGATGCAATATCTGCAGAATTTTTTCATAAAAGTAGACTCTGGTAAATTGAAAGAAATGTGTTGCGGTCCATGATACTGTACGCCAAATAAAATATGTTGGACTCTGACTTTGTTTTGGGTGCAGTGGACTTGCACAGCTATTCCTCTGACCATTTGCACACTGTTTTTTGCACACATGACTTACAGGCCAGGAGAGATGCTGTGGTGGGATGTGACTGCATCCCTTGACATCAGCCAATAAGAAGGAAATGGGAAGTTCCTTCTTGTGCACAGACACACACACACACACAAAGATTTAATGTACAAACAAGAATATTTCTATGCAGAAAGCATTGTTTTTCTGACCAGAGGATCCTGTTTTCTGAATGAAAAAATCCACCTGTATTTTTGAGTCAGATATTCCTTGTGCGTTACAGAATGCGTTGGCCAAATATTCTTGTGCATTGCAGAAATTGTACATTTATTTGTTCTTCCCTACAAGAATGAAATTCCCTCTCGAGGGTTGGAAGTACTAGAGCTCCCTTCTGCCCCCCAAAAGCCACATGGGAACCACCACCCGCTTTCTTCTCATAGGGGCATGAGGACCCATCTGCTCCAGGGCCCATAGATGGTCAGACCATGTCTTCGCCAAACCCAGGAATAATGTTATTGTTTGCAATGTTTTTCCCTTGTCGCTAAGAGTCTGGGGCAGGACCTGGTGCCCTGGCATGGCTTGGGAATGGCTCCTTGTCCCTCTCGGGTGAGAGCCAGGAGTGGCTTTGTAACTGAGGGCTCCTCTCTGGATTCGAGCCCCTTCAATCTTTGCTCCAATTTCCGTACTCTTCTCCTTGCCGCAATCAAACGTTTGAAAGGGTTTGGCTGAAGCTGATTGAAGATGGATGAGGGAGGGCTGTTTCCACTCCACAAACAATACCTGTTTTCCCAGGCTTTTGTTCGGCGCTCCTCGGCTCCTGCAAAATTGAGAGGGTAATCTCCTGTCTGTGTCTGACATGCAAAAGAAATGGAAAAATCCATAAAGGCCTATTGAAACCTATGGATTTCAGGATCTAATATGTGCGAGGGAGGCAGGCAAGCAAGACAACCAGGCAGCAGCTAAAAAATAAAAATAAAACCTCCCTTTCTCTCTCTTTCTTCCCTTTGGGCTGAATGTGCCTTGAGGAGCCTTCACCAGAGTGGAGCCTGTGCATGAGGCTCGGATGGGGATCTTGCACCGAGGAAGCAGAACATAATTTTGCACTCATGGGGTTGCATGGTGGCTGGGCAAGGCCGCCTCCTTTGTGAACCAGCAGCAGCACACAAGGCACATCATGCGCAGGAGAAGTCAGACCAGAAAGGTTTCCCACTTGCAGCTGCTTCCTTAGTTCTGATGAGACCAACATGCAACGCGCATGAGGCATAACGGTGCCCATCGCACTTATTCCTGCAACTGTGCAACCATGCACAATGGTAACACATGTGCAACTCTGCTTCCACAACCTTGAACTGAATACAGCCATAACTCACTGAACAAAAATGTCCAAAAACGTTGTTTTTCTACAACACTCAGCTGTGCTGCCATGGAAAGTTGCCCACTGCAAAATGTACTACAGGAAATGAGATTCCAGCTCAATATTAAGAGGAACTTCCTGGCAGTAAGGGCTGTTCAACAGTGGAAGACCTGAGCCCCTGTACTGGGAGGAAAATGAGATCTTAATATTAATAATAATAATAATAATAATAATAATAATAATATCTTTAATATTTTTAATTTTACTATATTGTTATAATTTTATATTCTAGAATGGGAGTGTTGGGGTGGGGGATTTTGCTGTTTTATTATTTTTATTTTTGTATTGTATTCCATACTGTGCTGTTACCTGCCTCAATCCCCAAAAATGGAAGGGGTGGGATATAAATAGATATTATTAGTAGTAGTAGTATTAGTATTAGTATTTATTACAACTCTCCCTTGGAGAGTGGTGGAGTCTCTTTCTTTGGAGGTCTTTAAACAGAAGCGGGATGTCCATCTCTCGGGGATGCTTCATTTGAGAGTTCCTGCATGGCAGAAGAGGGATGGACTGGGTGGCCCTTTTGGGGGGGGGGGGTCTCTTCCAACTCTATGATTCTATGAAATATTAGGAAGTCCTTGCTGATGGACAGAAAGTGGTGAGTTCTCCTTTATTCCTGTGTTTTTAAACAGAGTTTGGACAGCCACCTGAATCGGGGATGTTTCCGCTGTGGATTTCATGCATTGGAAGTGGGTTGGAGTAGACGGCCCTTCACTATTCTGAGCCTCCCGCTGGGTTTCAAAGGAAAGCCTCCGAGTGTCCAGACGGGGAAAGTGAAGCCAGACCAGAAGGCTATCGGTTAGCCACCTGCTTCCTTGATAGTGGCCTGAGAGACGCCTTGCTTTGAGAAACACAAACAGCAGGATGGGATTATCCAACTGTGCTGTTAATCCCTAACATCAGCACCAGGGATATCTTTTTATTTTTACCTTTGAAAGAGATGTACTTTCACTCCAAAGGAGCTCTCCAAGAGGCTGAAACTTCTACCTGCAATAGATTCAGCACAATGGATAGAGAGCTGTTAAAGTCCAGCAGAGCAGCCCACTTTGTCCTCGCTGGAAGGCATCTTTCCTCCTATCATGCCCCTGTTTGGGGGCATCCATGATGCTATTCTCTCTGGAGGGCACAGAGGACATACGTTTGGGTCATGGGCTTTGCAACTGTGTAACTGCACAATCCTAGGCCCAAATGTAGCTGGCATCGTCCCAGTTGTTTCCATTGGAAGAAAAGCACAGCCAGCATGGGGCTAGTTGGATGATACGTGCAGAAGAGCCAAGCCAGGAGAAGACGTGGCAACCTCAGCTGGAGCTCATCAGGAGCTGCTTCTCACACACACACACACTTGAGTCTCTCATTAGCTTCCATATTTTGCTGCCTGAATTCATTTGTTTGAAGAAGCTCATCCCAAAGGAACCTCATTCCGGATTCTGGGCACAGCCGAGAGTACTTAGCGTAATCAATGAGGCCTCCCTCCTTCACGCTCTGCCACGCGGCTGGAATGCCAACCCTGGCTGGCTGGCTCCTTCGTGATGGAGGGGCTGGTTGCATGCCCAGGGCAGAGGTCCCTCCCAGGGGTCAGGGATAAATAGGCTAATGGGCCCTGGCAACAGGAGCCCTATTTCCCAAATGGAAGCACAGGCAACAGCAATGCCATCCTCCCCATGCCACTGGCTGGGGTCTCCTTGCCCAGAGTGACCTGGCTTTTCCCTGAAGGCACTTGCTTGGTTCCCTTCAGTCCACATGCAGAGCAAAACAACCTGGCACTTCAAGGAGCTACACACAGAGAGAGACAAAGGCGCTCCAGGTGACTTACCTGTGGTGAAAGGTCTATGCTGCAGGTGTAGTGACCGATGGCTTCTTTGTCTGCGGAGCAAAGAGTTCGAACTGCGAAGGAGCTCTCCTACATGCTGAAACTATTTTGGGAATAGCATCTTGGGTAGCTCTTCTTGAAGTTTGGACTGAAACCCAAAGCAAATCCAGCACAACCCCCCCCCCCCCCGGCATGGAAGCTGCTGTGAGGCACAGCCTTTGGGGAATGGTGGCTCCCCCACCATCTTTACCCATTGCTTGTGGACTCTTGCAGGACGAGCAGGAGGCAAGCCTGGATGGTAAAAATGTGCCATCAAACTAACCGTTGATACGGAGCACGAGGAGGTTGGAGTGAAGCGTGTGCACCTTCTTTGGAGTGGCAAAAGGCCTTCAAGGAGCAGCGCTTACCCAAGATTTGGTTTTCCTAGGAGCAGGCCATGGGCACTTAGCAGTGTTGCTGTGATTTATTTACAGGCTGTGTATAAAGCCTGCCGCTCTGGTACGCCAACAGGTCCCTGTCTCCCAAGAGACGTCTAGAGAAGCCACATCCCCATGGGACCCCCGAGCCCCAAAACTTCCCCATGGGACTGCCGCCATCTCTGCTTTCCTCTTTCAGACTCAGATCCACCAGAGATGGTTCAGGAAAGGCAGATCTTACTCGCAAGGTGCCCTATTTCAGTGGGGCAGTGAGTGCTGTCCTGTGGGTCTCTGGCTAAATCTTAAAGGAGCTGTCTAGCTGGACAGGTCCTTCCAACTTCTAAACAGCTTTCTCCAGAGCCACTTCCAGGTTGGGGAACTCATTGCCCTGTCCCAGTATAGGGACTCAAGGTGGGGTAAATAATAATAATAATAATAATAATAATAATAATAATAATAGTCCCAGGGACCTAGCCTGATTCCCTTCACCATCATCCCTCCATTGGCAGGAAGAGAGCTTCCTATTCAGGCAGGACTAGGGCAGTTTAGAAAAGCTCATTATCCACCAAAGTCCTGCATTTTTATTTTTTTTAAAAAACTGCATTTTTAAAAATTGTTTTGAAAATTCTTTTCATTTATTTTCCTTATGTTCTAATCTAACCTTGTTGTTTTCATTTGAGCCCCTGTTTTTTTTTGGGGGGGGGAGGAGGAGGCAAGAAACGAAGGGTAGAAATCTGATAAATACAAATGGATTTGTAGGATCTGAAAGGAGGAGGGCGGGTCGGTTTGATCAACCAGGAGAAAAAGGGAGGAAATACAGCTAAAAAGCTGAGAAAATTCAGGACTATGGGGAACCCTCTCAGTCCTTCAGATCCCTGCCCTGGCATACATGGGACCCACAAGATCTCCTGGAAAGGGATCACTGGATCCCACATCATGGGAAGTGGATGCCACTTTCCTGGGGCAATGAAGCAACTGCAGATTTTAAAGGCAATTGCAAGAATAAGGAAAAAAGGCGGCAGAAGGAGGAACAGAGCTCACCCTTTGGAAGATTATTTTTAGCTTAATTAATGATGATGTGATTGGAGTTGGGAAAAGGAGGCAAAAAGAAAGAAAAAGACCAGCAAAGAAACACTGTCCTGGTTGTTACAGATTTAAAATTGCTGCAACAGAAGAATATTATTTAGCAGCAACATTGCAAAATAAAGGCCGAGATCACAGGAAGGCAATTGGTAGTTAGCAGCAGCAATTCTCTCTTGTTAGTCCATGCTTTATATATTTAGTCCAGCGCTCCTCTTACAGATGTAGGCTTCGTTTGGGCTAAAATTAGCACAGCCCTAATTTCTTTATTACTTTACCAGCATTTTTGTCTTTTCTTCTTCTGCAGAATTGAACTAACAAGTCTTTAACGGCAATGAGAATCGAAGACGTCGCAAATTAGAACCGGGGCTTTCTTTTGTCTCTTCTAATAAGTACTTCTTGGTGTTGAAGCCAGAAGTAACCCAAATGTCTGTTTTCAATTGGCAAGAGGTAATTGTGGCACTTCATTTTCCCCCTCTTTCACTCTTTCCTCTTGCATTGGAGCATTAATTACAGAGTAGCCCCCAAAGAAGGCTGCCTCCTTCCTCCTCTTTTCCTTCTTGGGAACAGAGTGCTTTAAAATAGTCCCAGCATTTAGGGATGTCATTTTAACAAAGGAGATCAGGGGAGGCACTTCTCTGAAGGGAGGCAATGGCTTTGTCACTCATCTGCTGCCTCTGAAAAGATGAGATTTGGACAGGGCCAGCTGAGGAGACACCTCCATTTCACACTTTTGCCAGTGAGGAAGGGCTTTTCCTCTTCTCCTCTGGGCCATGAGCTATGCCACATTTTGGAATTTTTAAAACATGCAAGGGGAAAGTGAAGCAAACCATCCGGGAATGCATAAACATTCAGTTTGCAGTGGTGGTTGGAATAAGCAATAAACAATCTTGCGTAAAAATATACCCAAGATTTGGTTTTCCTAGGAGCAGGCCATGGGCACTTAGCAGTGTTGCTTTATTTACAGGCTGCATATAAAGTCGCCAACAGGTTCCTGTTTCCCATCAGGAACATCTAGGGAAGCCACTGCCCCATGGGACCCCTAAGCCCCATAACTTCCCCATGGGACTACCAGCATCTCTGCTTTCCTCTTTCAGACTCAGATCCACCAGAGATGGTTCAGGAAAGGCAGGTCTTACTCTTAAGGGGCCCTATTTCAATGGAGCAGTGAATGCTCTCTTGTGGGTCTCTGGCCAAATCTTAAAGGCACTGTCCAGCTGGAGAGCTCCTTCCAACTTTTAAAGCCGCCTTGAGTCCCTATACTGGGAGGAAGGTGGGGTATAAATAAACATGAAAACACACTTTGCAACTGCAAATACTTTGCCAAAAAGAATGCACAGAAACTGCTTAGAAACCTGTACACTAACTTCCCAATTTGCAAGACAGGATCCACAATTCCAGGGATCAATAATGACCACCAGAAGCTGCTCTTTCTGAGGAAGGAAACTCCAAACTGAGACTCTCTTCAAATTTGAACCAGAGCAGGGGAAATGCCATTGTACTTGTCTTACTGAAGCATTTTGATGTCTTTGTGAACCTTTTAAAAACCTCCCTTCCCTAGAAGTTATTTAGAGAAGGGACACAGAAGATATCTGTATTATCCAATCAGAAAACTATGATACAAACAGCTTTTCCATGGCTCCATCCCTTGGACTTGTAGCCTGGTAATGTACTTGGAATTCTCTGCCGGATAGCCCTAATGCTGTAGTTCATTGGAATTCACTAGTACTTCCCCAAACTACAAATCCCAGGATTCCATAGTAAGGAGCCATGGCCATTACAGTTGCATCGAAGTGTTATAATTCTGCAGTGCAAATACACCCAGAGCCTCTTCCCTCACTCAGTTGGATAGCATCTAGGAAGCAGCTTGGCTTCCACTTGAAAGATCACCAGCGCCATTCCCGAACTGGCTGAAGTCCTGGAGGCCAGAACCTTGTGGTCATTCGGTGCCAGAGCCACTGGTCAGCCCCAGGGACTCCCTTCCACAGCCATCTAACCCAATCTGTGTGCTTTTACTTGGCGATGGAGCACGAACAGAGGCTTCCAACAGCTGCTACAAAACAGATTGCAATTTTCCTCACACCTTTCTAAATAGGTGAGAGGATTTCCTGGTGGAAACTAATTCATTCTTGCGTGTGCTACACAAAACGGCTTTCTGAACATATGCAGAAATCGCACATCAATATAAGGGCCAGGTGCTTCACCCACAAAGAAGCAGCAGCCAACTGCAAGGGAAGAGGGACCAAAACACTCTGAGCAGGAGTTGGTTTGGGGATCTGGACTGGTTCCTCTCAGGCACAGCCATGTCTTACTTAATTGAAAGGAGGGCACCATTAGTTGGCAAGGGCAAGAGCCTCCTTCAGTACGAATGGAAAGGCCGAGAGCACAAGCGCTCTCATTAGACAGCCAAGGGCTCTGGGGAAGGTTTTTCCTTTGTGGGAGAGGAGAAATAAGGACCTCCTGTCCTGCTTTCCTGTGCAACATCATGGGAGGGCATTTCTCCCTCTGGAGCGCCAGTTGCTGGCAAGCCTCCTCCAAGGCCAAGGCCATGGCATGGGCTGGAAGGAGGCTGACCAGGGATGTGTCCATCTGCCAGGATGGCCTCCTCAGGAGTAGAGGCCTCTTTTGGTGCAAGAGCTCTCCTCAAGGGTCCTCTTTGCTCAGCCAGCAGAAACCTTGTTGGCCCCTCCAAATGCTCCCATCCCTGCTTCAATCAATTTCCTAAAAGTAGCCACAAATGCCATGCCATGCCATGACATGACCTGACCTGACCTGACCTGACCTGCCCTGCCTTAAGGGTTGGTGAGGGAATACCAGCAGGTGAGGCTTCTTACCTGGTTGCACAACAAGCAACACCTGCAGAAATTTCCTGTTCTGCACAACCATTAAAGAGACAGAAGCCCTCTCTGGTTTTGAATCTGGCAACCCAAAGGTGGATGCCTGTTAGCAGAAGAGACTATTAAGGGGTTTGTCCCAGCCCCATTGAAACAGGAGAGCCCAAGCAGGCTGCGCGTGGCATCCAGCTACTCTGTGTGTGTGTGTGTGTGTGTGTGTGTGTGCAACTGTGCAATGGCACAATCCCTGCTCATTGAAAAGTCCTGGGGGGGCTTGACAGTTGCACACCCTCCTACTTGGAGACCTGGAACAGCCCCAGCAGGCTGCGCGTGGCGTCTGGTTTCATGTTAATGCTGCTTTAATGCACCCGACATTATGGCTTTGACTCAGGTATGTAGCCTTTGATGCCTCTTTCTGGTTCACAGAGGTTGCCTTTCATTTTAGGTGTTATTCTCCCCCCCCCACTCAAAAAAAGAGGCTGCATCTGCTTCCTCAGATGTAATTTTCTCTGTTGTTATGTTTCTCTTCCATTCCCTTTCATGCATCATCCAGACAATAGCCCTGAAAGCCAGAAAGAGAAAAGCCAGAAAGAGAAAGGAGAGATGGGCTGCTGTTGAGGAAGGCAGGGGAGCTTTTTATCAGACATTTATGTTGGAGCATGTATGATCAGGATTCAACATGTATTGTGCTCTTTACTCTGATAATTTACTAGGTCCCCTTATACCCAAACTTGTTTGCAATTAAATCCCTGTGATTTAAATCTAGCAATGGTGCTTCAGGTTGGCCCCATCCTATAATACCCTCCCTTGGAATAAGATCAGATTCTTCATCTCAAACAAACAAACAAAAAAAGCAGAGGGGGTGGACCTGGGGCTCAAAGCTTCCCAGGACTTTTCAATGAGCAGGGATTGTGCCATTGCACAGTTGCACACACACACAGAGTAGCTGGAGGGAGGGGAGGTTTCTCAACAGCAATGTCTTAACAGCTGTATCTCTGCCGAAATTGAAGGTCTTTTCAGGTTGACCTGAAGCTGTAGTCCAAGGCTCAAACCACTACACTATACCACGCTGCCTCTTGTTTAACGGCACAGGAGCCCTGTCCTGGCAGCCCTCGATGTTGTGCCTCTGCATCCCAGCCACTCTTTTTCACGTGGCCACCTGGCCTGCTTCGGCTCACCTGCCTTCTCCATCAGGCTCCTGGGGAAACGCACAAAAAGCCATGTGCGCCTGCAGGAGGGCAGAGAGGTGCCTGGAGATGGGGGCATTTCAGAGATGTGCTTTTCTCTCTAATGCCTCAAAAGCACCAGAGAGACAGGAGTGGGAAAATAGGCTTGCTAATGGTCTGAAATTGCTCCCTGTCTCATACGGCGCTGTTGCCGCTGGCCAGCTGCGCGGAGACCAAAAAGCATTCTTTATTTTTCACAGCCGTGCCCCTTGGCCCCTGCTGGAAAAGGCCTGACGGTCTTGCCTCCCTCCAGAAAATGACTGCCTTCCCCACCGGCCCTGAATCCACCACTTGCAAAAGCAAAGAGAAGGGAGCCTCCCCTCCAGAGAAAGGCCTAAGAGATGGATCCCAGACAAAGGAGGTGAAGGCTTGATCTGCTCCTTGCTCTCAAGATGGTTAGTGGCAGAGAAGAGCCTCTCGGGCAGAGCTGGAGGTTTTTCTTTAAGGATCATGGAGTGAAAGGAAGAGGCTCAGTGCTTAAAGGGGAAACCTGCCAAAAACCAATTCCTGAGAGAGGGACCCCATTGTCATGGGGTCAAAACCAATGGAGGGAGACCCCATTGTCAAGAGTGACCGCAGTCACACAGGTGAAGCGGAGGGTCAGTTGGGCACCAGGGGCATCAGGCAACAGAGCTGCCCTCTTCTGGTTGGGGTGAAATCCTGCAGAATATGAGGCACAGCCTGGTCCGTTCATCCTGAGCAATGGCTGGAAAGAAGAGGCCAAGCACAGGAAGTTGGACAGATGCCTTCTTGCTGGGAGGAGAGTGCTATTAAGCACCAGAACCTGAGACGGTGGGGTTTGATCCAATAATTCCCAGGTTTATCAGTGATTAGATTTCCAGGTCCTGTAAGTCAATATTTTTGTTTCCCTTTTCTCCATCCATCGAAAGAACAATTTCAAAACCAAAGGAAATTCATTAAAAACCCATATGGAAATGACCCAGGATTTTGGATTCCCACTTGCCTAATTAGTTTTTTATTTAGAAAAAAGATCTTGCAGATTAGTAAGCGGAACAGCTGAGCAACCATTTGGGTGTATTAATCAGGAGGCTTTTGGGAAGCCTGGAATGGGGACTGTGTTGGGATTCTTTTTCCATTAGTGAAGGAACGGCTGATAAATGATCACGCCTGACATAAACCTCCTCTAACTAGATGAGAAGAGAAAACACTGGCTAGTAAATAAGGCAGACGGGAATATTTATGGGCATTTCATTGAGCCTTGGCCTCTCAGGTGGTCAGAAATCAGACAGACTTAGAGCCGAGGGAAGAGAATTGGCACCTCTGGGGGCCTTGAAATACGGTCCAATGACTGCTTTTGGGATAAACTGAGATAAACTGTTGCCTAAACTGTGGGGTCATCTGTCACATGGATCTTATTGGCCTTTGTGGTCAGGCTGCTTGGCCTAACAGCTTGGAAGACATACTGCCACAGGAATATATTGTAATATGCCAACATTACCTTGAGAGAGTCCACTTTTGCTAAGCGTCATCCACCTCCAAGTTGTTCTATGCCTAAAGGAAGGAGATCCGATCTTGCCTGCGTTTTGGACACTGGAATCTGTCCTGGTGATTCCAGTGTTTAGCCCAGCCCAAGTGGTCTCTGTATTTTTGGGCCTAAAAGGGGCTCCCACTGTCCAACTTCTCAACTGAGCATCACGTCCTAGGTTTCCTGTAGGTCAGAGCCTCTGCTTGGTGTTTCCTTTTGGGTGAAACAAGGGAGTCCTGATGTCCCACCCTGGGCCTCTTTCACAGGACCATCTGCAGGTTTCCCATATCTTTGTCCCAAAGGCACACCATTAATCTTGGCCTTAAGAACCAGAACCGCCTGTCTGACCCTCCTTAGAGGTCTGGCATGTGCCATTTGGACTTTGGGAGGGGACATATCCAGCCAATAATGCTGCCCATTGCTCGTGTCCCTGACTATATGTTGGGAGATATGTCCAGGGAACTTTCTTCTCTCCAGTCAATAACTGGGAAGAGAAGGAGAGGATGGAAAGAAAAAGGGAATTTTCTCACACATTTCTCACATTATCTGATCCTGTCTTCCAGGCATGCTCCAAGAACTCTGGGTCTTTGGCTCAGCTGATTTTTGTGGGTCACACCATCACAGCTTCACACCCAATTTTTGCCGTGGGGCTGCTCAGCATGCATCTTCCTCTCCAGATACCAAGTTCTGTTCCTCCCTTCCTTCACTTTCAAAGAAGACATCTATAAAGCTAGAAAAGCATTGATGGAGCTAGAATAATTTTTTTTCCATTTCTTTCTTTGATGGGGGAAAGAAAGTCCTAATTTATGTTCCAACTCCCAGTTCTGGTTATATAATCCAGTGTGAGATATTTGATCTAATGAGGTTCACAGCAGCCGTGTCTATGACTGCTGCTCTCCAATTGAGCATTAAGGTGGATAGATAGGGGTGGAGGGTACAATATGCTTAATTTGCAAAGGTTCAGCAAGCAAATGTGAGAGTTGTTGCAAATTATTTCTGCCATCCCTCCCTGCAATGAAGTTAACAGCTGAGCGAACCCAAATACATCAATTGTACAAACTTGTACAGCATTTTCATGTTTCAATCTCGTTATGTGTTTCTAGATGACCAAACATGTTCAAATTATCACTAACTACAATCCCATCACTTGGTTCAATGGGCGGAAAGGCAATATATTAGTATTTTAACTCTTGGGAGAATGGGACAATTTGGGTAGAGGCCCACGTTGGAGTGTGCTTTTTCAGGAGCTCATAGCCCTCAGTGTTGCTGCATTGGAAACCCCCAATGGCTACCAAAGGGAGAGGACCTTCCCTTCAGTTTGCGTGGGCAGGTCCTAAACCTTGAACCCCAGCCTCCCAGTCATAGTCAATGCTCCAGTCTGGGGCAAACAGGAGCCAAAGGTCCAGGGAACCAGGACGGCATGGACCAGGTGAGTTCCACCCCCAAAAGAACTGGCATTGTGTCTTGCCACCCCAGGTCTTGCCACCCCAGTGCCCCCATCTCTCTCCCTGCAGCCCTTGAACTGGGAGCAATGCCTTTCAGGTTACTTTGATTCCCCTTTAACTCTTCTGATCCGATGGACAGAATCCAGTTTTTCTTGTTGTCAACTTCCTTTGAGTTCGACCCCAATTCATGGCCACCCTCCAAGACCTCTTGTCCTGCATTTCTCTGCTCAGATCATGTAGATTCAGGACCTGCATTTCTCTGCTCAGACCGTGTCAATTCAGGACCATGACCTCCCTGTTTGAGTCTATCCATCTGGCATGGGGTCTTCCTCTGTCCCTGCTGCCTTCTGTCTTTCCTTGCATTATTGTCTTTTCTAATGAGTCGTGCCTTCTCATGATGGGGCCATCGCACCAGTTGGTTAGAGGGAGTGATCTTTTCATGCCTATACTCAATAAATGTTTGTTTCCCTGTTATTCCGTTTCAGCACATTATATTTATAGTGGTTTCCCATTTAGGCCCCCCCCCCCCATCCTTTCTTTTTCTGCATAACATAACCTGCACTCGCCTTCCTCCCTCCGTCTCCTCCACAAGGACATCTCTCTGGCAAAGCCTCTCTCCATAGGATTATTATTATTATTATTATTATTATTATTAATTATTTCTACCCCGCCTCTCCAACAAGATCAAGGCAGCTTATAGCAATACAATCCATACAATACAATACAATAAAGGTGCTAAAGTCTTTTCCTGACGCCAGGAAACCTCCGCTGGGCAAGGGTCCCTCCAGCCTCTTCCCAGGAGGCTTCTGAGGTTTTGTTCATTGGCTTCCTCTCTTCTCCTGAGCTCGATTTCACTGTCTCTGTTTCATTGGAGCTAAGGAAGAAATCCACTGGAACCGTGTCTCCATACCAAAAAGCCCATTCTTTCCCACCTAAGGAAGGAACACAGCTGGCCTCGGAAACCCAGATATTTACAAGGCTTGTGGTGCATTTAGTTTTCTTTCTTTTTCTTTTTTAAATGTAAACCTTTGCTCATTTGGTCTTGCATGTCAGAATAAATGATGTCAATAGGATTCTCACTGCTGTCTGAGATTGTAAGGGTTTTTGTGCATTTCCCCCTCCCTGTACTTGGGACTTTTTTGTGATGTCTCTGCATGCCCAGCAAATGCCATGTTTTATTCCTTGTTCAGAATACAAGGGTTTTGTGCAAAAACAAGCCACAATTTTTTTTAAAAAATGCACAAAAATTGCTCAAAATTTGAGAGGCCGGGTTTCCTTGGGGCCCTTGGTGCAGACATCCCATCCGATGCCTTTGGGGTGAAAGCCATTGCCCCAAAGCTGCCCCCCTCTCTCCCCATTGCTTGGCCCCAGTGCAGCTGACCCTCCCATTCCTTAATTCTTCTGGAGAGGAGTTTGTTGCAGGAAGCTTTCAGGCTTTCTCCGCTTTGAAGGCCGCCGTCCTCCGCTTGGTCCTGTGGGAGAATGCCTCCGAGTTCACAGGCTCTCATCAGATGCACACCCATGTATTATTAATACTTTCAGAAGGAGCTATAAATAGAGAGCAAACTGACACGGAGGCAGCCGTGGCTTCAAACCAGGGGCTACAGGAGGAATCGTGAAAATGTTTGGGGGGCCCTGTTTCTTCTCTTCCACGATCATCACCCCTCTGCCTCCTTCTCCCTTAAATTGCTTTTAAAAGACACCCGATCATTAACTGAATAGCACCCACTCCATGTGAGCATATCCATTGACATTGGTGTAAATGCATGCTGAATCCTCTTGGGGATTGAGACTCAAGTGGGGTTCCACAAGACCAGGGTTCGAATCCCTGCTTGGCCATGGAAACCCACTGGTTGACTTTGGGCAAGTCACCTTCTGTCAGCCTTAGAAGGAGGCCAAGGCAAACCCCTTCTGAACAAACCGTACTGAGAAAACCCTTGGAGGCACACAACAACAACCTCAGCATCATTCACACTACGCCCTGAATCAGACTCACCACTCCAATGCTTTCCTTGCCTTGGCTTCAATAACAGCTTTTCAAAACTCTTGGATGATTTTCCACCCACTGAAACCACATTTCTGTGAAAAACAGATAATATGGCCATTCTTAGAAGGAATGTGCCCTCCAGTGGTGAAAGATGTCTGTTTGCCATGGCATACGATTGTCCTTGCCTACGCATTTGCAACCCTGCTCTCCTTGCCCCGTAGTTAAACCTATATGGGAACTGTATCCATTTCAATGGTTCACTTTCTTTCTTCTGGCACTTTGCAGCCAGGGATGGGATGCTTCGTAGCTGGGCTCTTCCTTACGTTCAGGAGCTGGACTCCCTCAGAAGACAACCTTTTGGCCAAACTACACAATTTGTTTATCACATATGTGTGTGTGTCTGTATGTATGCATGTATTTATGCATGCACAGAGTGATATGTTTGCTGTAGCATGTCATTGTCCTTGCATATGCATGTTGCGTTGTGCATTTTGTTTTCTACTGGTCATGGGAAAATAAACATACGCTTAATGTCCAAATCTGAGGCACACATTTCCGAGACAAACTCATTGCATCAGGAGGAAAGTGTTCATTACATTCTCTGAAGTCCAAGTGACTCTGTGGCAGGTTCCAGCTGTTTCTGGAAACATGATCTTAGACATTTACCAGACTGTTTTTCACTCCTTCACCTTTTCACAAAATCTGCAAATGGGAAAATGTACATTATTTGAAAATGTCAGTATATTTCAGATTAGCCAAATTGATCATGGGGAAGTGGAACAGAATGTATCTCTCCCAAAATATGGTTTTCAAAATCCAGCATAAATCTGCAAAGAAGAAATATTACAAGTGTGAGAATGTTGGCCTCATGCAATTACGAATGAGAAAAGCAGCAGTGGAGCCAAGTCCAATTTATGGAGGAAGGGAGACCCATCAACACCTATTCAGGTCATGCTACACATGTTCAAGAAGGTCACACATGGTTTCTCCTCCATGGCTAATAGCAGCTTTGGAGGTGAACAATTTCCATCAAGAAATTGTCCTGGTCAGGGGCTAAGCCCTCTATGCCAAGGTTGCAGAGTCTCAAATCCACAAGGAGCAAAAGTAGAAGATGCTGCAAAATCCAGAATCAGGCCTCTGATTCTGAATTAGATCTCAGAATCAGGAAAATGCATAATTTAACCTGGAGTGGACAAGCTCCTGGCTGGTCCCTTTTGGGAAATCTGGATTGTGAAAAGCTGACCCTGGATGTGATCCAGCAGCTCCAATCTGATGCTCTTCTAGTCTTCTTAATGCACGGTTCTCTCTCCGGGTTCCTAGGGCTGTTTTGTCCTATCACCACTAGTTGTTTTCCATGTATTTACTCCTGCTTCTCTTTCCTCCATTCTCTCACCTCCCCAAGGAACGCCAGGGGTGGTCCGGGGTGCTTTCCTTTTAATTATAAGCTTCATCATCCCTGCCAAATTGACATCTCCATTTAATTTTGTTTGCAATATATCTGTGGCAGTAAACGATGAGCGTAATAGTGCCATGATCGCTCACGAGACAGTTGCTTACTCCAAATATTATCTCTGCTTAAGCAACGTGTGCTCAGCCTGACTGATTTATTGACCTGATAAACCAATCTTCTCTTGCATTTTACTGTAATTAAAACAGTCGTGTTCCTGAGGTCCATCTGCATGGAGCAACCAGTAAATTATTGTGCCAGCAGGTCATCAAGGCAGGGATTGTCAGGAAGAACTTCAGAACTAAGATGGTCCAAGTGAAGGTTAAGGAGCGCTTGTCGCCTGACTGGTGAAGGACCTGTGAGCTCAGGTAGGACTTTGTGGCTCTATTTTGCATCAAGAGCATCAGAGATGATACCAGGAGGTGGAAGGTAGTCCTTACACAAAATGGTTTTGCAGGGTTTGGGGACAGGTCTCCTCCCTATGCACAGAATCCACCATTTTCCATTGCTTTCAGCAGACCTCTGGAGGCCAGCACTGTGATATGTGGCCTATATGTGGCAATTATAATGGATCGTCACAGCTCAGAAAGGCACAAGTATCTGTGTACCACAAACTGACCCATTACTGCTGCTGCTGATTCTGTGGCTCTGTTTCCAAGTGCAAAGCATCCCCAGGTCTATTCGGCTTCTATTTTGGAACTGGGACTCCCTTGTTGCGGTAGTTTGTGGTCAACATTCAATGAGAAACCAAGCCTTCTTCCTTTTCCCCTCGCTCATAATCTCATAATGCAGAAGGGACAATAAGGAAAGCCTGATGTTCTGATATCAGTAGAGCAGCAAGTTTATTTTCGATTGTAGTCTGAGATTTAAAGCATCTGTCCAAGGTGTTGAACTGATATCTCCAGCACCTTGGATAGTCCTCCTCAAGTCAAACATGTCTAAAATTCCTGCTGAATTTTCCACCAGCCTTTCTTGGGTATTGTGACATTTCCTCAGGCCACTGGTTGTGGGAATGCATGACATGATAATAACATGCAACCTTTTGGCATTCCTAAATACTGAAACCTCAGAAACTGCAAGAGAAAGTGCAGCCTTACTTTAGTCACCGTATTGTGCAGACCTAACTTCAGCAGATTTAGAGGTTAATGTTATACACCTGCTCCAGCTTTGTATGAACAGATATGCAGTTCAGCAAAAACCCTTGTGGTTTCCATCTAGCCCTTGCTATCTGTGAGGATTATGGTCACATCTTGCTAGGGATGTCATAAAAGGTGAGCATGGAGGTGGTTGTAAGCAGCTGCAAGAGATGAGCGCAGAACTTATTTGCAGCTCACACGGCATAGAAAACAGAGCAGGAATTGTAATATGCAAGTGCCACAGAAGGATGGGTGGTTTACTTATTATTTATTCATTCATTTATTTATTTTTAGCCATAAGTGAATTTATAAGCACTTATACTGAAGGTTATTTGTTTGTAGAATATAGCTTTTCAAAACCCAGCAGCTTCATATGTTTTTCTTTCTTGACACAGAAAAGGCCTTTGATAGGCTAGAATAGAATTTTTTTTTTCAAGAACTGTGTTAAATCCATTTTTCCCTATCAGAAGTCGATAAGTATAAGAGACTCATCTTCTCACACATCAGACGTGGTCAGTGGACAAAGGTCTCAGCTGGTGGGTCCATGTCTTGGACTGCAGGACTTTATTTACACTCTGCCTTTTCCTCAAAGATGCAACGTTGAGGAACCAGGCACCCCACATTTCATGTTCTGTCTCTCTCTTGTTCTCCTTGCTATAGCCATCATGTGAACCAGCCATTTAAAAAGAACAACTGCAAGTGCTAAAACCCATTAAAGTTTGGGTTGAAACCTGGCATGGATCCACTGCCCCACTGAATGCATGGTCATGGATGCCACCTTTGTTGGGCACTTCTCCCCAGAGAAAAGCTTGGTTTCTCTAGGGCAAACCCCATGCTTGCAGCCATCAGAATATGCCTCAGTGGAAACATTGTGCTGCTTGCTTCTACTCTGCAAAACCAGAGAACGAAAAGCAGTTCAATTTGCACCAGCAACTGACATCCCAGCATCTGCCTTCCATTATAATTTTCAGCATACCCCACGCAACCCCCACCCTGAAAAAAATACACACCATCTCTTTGCTTTTGTTGCGTTTCAAATACACTGGAAAAAGTAAATAAATATGGGACTCTGTTTTTCAGCCTGGCTTACTCCTGGTTTAGCAATGCTAATGCAAAGCAGCTGCCTGGATCAGCCGGCATAATATTAAGAACTCCACCAGCTTCTCCCACAGACTCTTTTCTAAATTTTGGTGTAATTTCAGGACTTCTTAAGCTGAGAGGTAGCTTTGTTGGGAGGACCAGTTCTGATGTTCTCTTTTCTGGTCCTCCAAGTGAAGGAGAGGAATCCCTGGGCAAGGGCACTGACATGTAAAGTGTGTCTGTGAGTGTGAGTGTAAGTATGTTTTCCTCTTTCATTAGACATGGCATTTCTTATTGTCGTAGTGTACTCTGTGCAAACGTGGGCAGGAGCTGCCTCTTTAAGTAAACAGTTTTTACCTAGACTTCGGGTTTCGTTTCAGGGCCTAAAATCTCAGTACCTGGGATAGTCTTAGCTTAGCAGCCCTATTTGCTGTTGGCTTTGCTCAAGTTTGTTCTGCTGCTGCTACTACTCTTGCATGTGTTTGGGGTGTTGCTTAACGATTTTTTCCCTTCAATATAGACTTTTGTTTTTATTGCCTGTATTATTAGTGGTCTTAGCAATGCTCCCAGGGGAAAGCAACTTTATAATAATGATTTCCTTAACTATCTGGCCTGGAAATGATGATATGCAAAGCATAGTGTCAGGAGGAGAGGCAGAGGCAAAGTGAAACAGACAGGTGTCAGCAGTGAAGCGCCCGGACGCTGGGACGCCGCTTTGGCGGTTTCAGCTGGCACCTTGCGGCGCATCAGCCGGTCTGGACACCTCTATGACAATCATCCAGAAACAGCAGCGGGAGATGGCACCCGGCCAGACGCAGGTTTAGGCAGCATAAATATTTTCATTTCATTGATTCCCCTCTGGGTTTCTCTTCAGGAGCAGAATAAATGCCAAAAAGGAAAAATAATGCCAAGCACTGGAAATTTTGGGGGAGCCAAGTGGGCTTGCCCAGTAACAGTTCTGGACACAATCAGACAAAAGCCTTGGGTTCTGAATGGGGTTCAGACTTAGGGCAGACCCACCGAAACCAATGGGAATGCAGTGCAGGTTATACTGAAGACAACAGAAGGAGATTTCATGGCCTTACTGCAAGGAGACCAAGTCAACCTACAGAGCAGGGGATGGGAATCATGCAAATTTCAAGCAGATGTTGATGCTGGATTCCAGCTCCTAGTATGCTTTTCTATGGGCTGCTTTGTCAAGGGCTGATGGGAGTTGCAGACCAGCAATATCTGGAGGGATGCAGGATTTCCACCAGAGAAACTGAGCCAATATGAAGAACGCCTTAGGGAGCTGGGGATGTTTAGCCTGGAGAAGAGAAGGTTAAGAGGTGATATGATAGCCTTGTTTAAATATTTGAAGGGATGTCATATTGAGGAGGGAGCAAGCTTGTTTTCTGCTGCTGCAGAGATTAGAACGCGGAACAATGGATATAAATTGCAGGAAAAGAGATTCCACCTCAACATTAGGAAGAACTTCCTGACAGTAAGGGCTATTCGACAGTGGAACACACTCCCTCGGAGCGTGGTGGAGTCTCCTTCCTTGGAGGTCTTTAAGCAGAGGCTGGATGGCCATCTGTCGGGGATGCTTTGATTTGGAGGTCCTGCATGGCAGGGGGTTGGACTAGATGGCCCTTGTGGTCTCTTCCAACTCAATGATTCTATGATTCTATGATTCTATGATTCTATCCAATACTTTGAGAAGAGAAACATTTTGTGAAATCACACAAACCCATTTGGATTTCTTTCTCCTCCCTGCCAGTTGCCTAAAGGAGGGAAGACTTTGAGGGACCAGACCAGCTTTGCCAGTTCTTTGTGTTTGGGGTGCTTAACCTTTTGCACCAGCTGCCCTTCTCTCTGCAATGGGATGCTGAATGCCCCTTTGTCAATAAATAGCACAGCATGCATGTTTGATCCAGTGGGTCCTACTGTGACCTTGCCCTTGCCCAGCACCCTCAGAAAGCAGAGCCAGGCCCTCAGCCCACCCTCAGTCCCACCGATGCTGGGTCAGGATAGGAATTATTTTGCCTCTGCTTTCTCAAACCGGCCATGCTGGGAAAGGGTCAGACCCTCTCTCTACCCCGCTCACCTCTTTTGGCCCTTTACTGGGAGGGCCCAACTATTGCCCGGCCACTGGCGCTGGGCCCACTTTCCCAGGAAGCCAAGATCCAAAGGCTGAAGATGAGCCCATGCCTCTCCCACTGCCCTTTTCTCCAAGCCCACCACCATCCCAGCCTGATCATTAAAACGAGGGCCTAAAGGGCAGGCTGGCAGCCCCCCTGGCTTCACTTCATGGCTGCGGGGGTGGAAATCCTTGGTGCTGATGAGCAAGGCTGGGCTGATGTCAAGGCTGACCTTTTCTTCCTCCTCTTCTTTCTCCAGCTGCATGGCAGAACCTCTTGTCTTCTCGCTTCACGAGGCGGACGTTTCCCCACCTCCTCGGCTTCCAAGGCCAGGTGCCACAGAGCGCCACCAGCCCCCCTGGTTCAGCCCTCCTCAACACGCAGCCAAAGGTGCCACCATCAAACCACCTTTTGCCCACCAGAGAAAGCCCATTTGGAAGAGCCTGTTGCATGCCCAGAGCATAATGTTCCACGGTTGCACTTCTGTTTCTCTTCCCATCAACCCTGGCAGCTGTCAAGGCCCAGAGAGGTCAATGATGTGGCCATTCTCCAGCTGACCAAGCCACTGCCCATCTCAGCTGCATGGACAAAAGAAAGCTCTCAATCCAGGGCAGAGGCCTTGTTTCTCTTCTCCTTGCAGCCAAGACTTCTTGGTCCTTGCAAAAGCAGGCACAGGATCCCAGCCACTGTCCTTCGGTCGCCAGGATTTTGTGGGCATTGGGTGTCCCTTGCATTATTCATTCTGGCTTTTCTATCTGCCCAGATGTGCCTTTTTAAGGCAATACTTCAGAGGCAAGTTAAAAATAGATACAGATCTGTTGCTGTTCAGGCTTTCTTTAAACTTTCACTGTTTTAGTCACTTGTTATTGTGATTAAGAGCAGAGGGCTTCAGTTTCTTCCCATTTCTGTTTTTGAAAAGCCATCCCATGACTTGCTATCCCCCTCATTGATGCAAACAGCATGCATGGTTCTGCCGCCTTTGACATGTCCATGATTAGTGGTTTATTGATCCTGGCTGGGTCTCTGGCTGGGCCTCTGTCAGTCTGGTCCTCCCAGTCTCAAGGAACTGCTTGCTGGGTTCTTGCAAGCAGCCATGACGGACGAAGATGGATGACAGCAGCGGCCAAGTTCAGGTCCAGACAAGGCTCCTTGGAACCATGGCTGGATCCCAATGACAGCCGACATGCGACCTTGGCATCTGGAGCAATGATAAGGATAAAGGAGGCATGTCCTCTTCCAAAAGGAATGGCGATGGAGTGAAGATATATGGGGGAACAGCGGACAGAAATCCACCAACAACAAGCCAAACCACTAGGAAATTTCCTCAGTTGCTTTTAGGGGATGGAAATGGAAATCCTGAGTGTCATATCCAGATGGACCCTGATGTAAGAATTGCCAGAAGTAGGATTGGCAAAGGGAAACTTAGTTGTGGGTTAGTGCATGGCAGGGGCTGAGGACAGGTGATCCTGGGACCCCCTCCAGCTCCATGATGAGTCTCTGGGGCAAAGGACGCTGCTCCAGGGGCAGCCCCATGGATTGTCCACCGCTGGTGTGGGGCTGGGTCCAGTCCACATCTTTCTTGGGGGAGTTAGGGTTTCCTCCTCTCCTCCCTTCTCTGATGCAAAGACAGGCATTTTACTTTCTCTTTGCAGGGAAATAGGGAACAAAAACCCAGTGCAATATTTATTTATTTCTATTCACTCCACGCTCCCACTCTCTGTGCGTGCGACACACACTCGCGCACACATGCGCTCTCTCTCTGTGTAACCACCAAAGTGCCGCTGATTATCTGTCAGTCAATGTTAATGTATTAACATGTGACAGTGTGTCGCATAACAATTACCCCCATCCAATTAAGCAAACCTTTCACACTCTCCAAAAGGGTGACGGAGGGAGGAAGTTCAATCAGCATAATTAGTTCAATCAGAAAAGAACTTCATCAGGAGGAGAAGAGGGAGAGAAGGGAGGGGGTCAGATGTTCTGCCAGGCCTGAAAGGGGCTTGGGGGGCTTGGAGGTTGGCATCTTCCCAGAAGCAAACCTGCCCCATTTTGCAGGTGGCACTCCATGCCATTTGCTTCTCTTTCCAAGAAATCTCCTCCTCTTACCTGTCTGATGTCTCCCTTCCAGAGAAGACTCCTGTCTCAATAGACTTGGTAGTTCTTCCCTGGGCTTTAGACTGATCTTTAAATGTGCCACTTAAATTGCAGAATATGGCTTGGGAGACATAATTTTGAATAGCTCTTGGATAGCTGTCTTTTGGGTTGCACCACATGAGAAGGCAGGTTTGTTGGGCAAAGAGGCACCAAATGCCTCCTTCTGTGATGCCCAAGAAAGCACATATACCTAGAATCACAGAGTTGGAAGGGACCGCAAGGGCTGTCTGGTCAATCCCTTGCCATCCAGGAATATTCACTCCTGAAAGATAACCATCCATCTCTTGCTAAAAGGCCTCCATAGATGGAGAGTCCCTCCAAAGCATGCTGTACCCTTTTCAACAGCTCTTAAAGTAAAGAAGTTCTTCTTAAAGTTTAGAATCTCTTTTCTTGTTATTTGAATCTACTGCTTCATGTTCTAGTCTCTGGAGCATCAGAAAACAATCTGACTTCATCTTGACAGCCCTTCAGATACTGAATAGGACTATCATGTCTCCTCTTAACCTTCTCTGCTCCAGACTAAACATCTCCAGTTCTCTCAGCCGCTCCTCATAGGGCTTGATGGTTTCCCAACCTTTTGCCCACCTCTGGAAATACTCCAGTTTCTCAGCATCCTTTTTCAACTGTTGTGCCCAGAAATGGACACAGGATTTCTGCTGGTGAGGTCTGGCCAAAAAGATGTTCAGAATGGGGAACACTTCTCCTCCTTCCTTTTTATCTTGGCTTCTCTGGTCTCTTGCAAAGGGACAGGGCTGGTAACCGTCCTTTCTGCTGCCCATCCTTTGCTGCAGCATCAGCAGCACCAAATCCTATTCGAAATGAACCGGCAGAGTGTCTGAAGGTGCTTCAGAGAAATCCTAATCCGTGCATCTTAATTAAGAAGAGTTAATGAAGGCGTAATTGCTTCAGGGCTCCCCAAAGAAGAGGGGGACCCCTCCACCACCCGCTCCCTGCCTTTGCCATGGGCTCCATTGTCTTGCGCCGGGCCTGCAGTCCTAATCTTTCATCTCTACACTTTAATCTGCAAGCAGGACAAAAAAAGCCGCTTTGTGCTTTTATATGCTAAGAGAGACGTTGTTCGGCTTCCACCTCGTCTCTGACTCACTAATTAGGAACTGCTTAAAAATGCAACAACAATGGGAAACGGTCTTTTGATCTTCACTTTTATGAGTAAATAAAGAGGCTTCCTTATGGGATATTTGGAAAACTCTCTTCTCGGGGCTCCCCCTCCCCTCTCCTATTCTTTGCTGGGGGGAGGACAGAGGGAAGAGCAGACAGACAGACAGATGGAGAAGCAATGCAGCAGGAAAAGGAGGATGCAAAGGTCTGGGACACTGGGAGACCAGGCTTCGAATCTCTCCTTGGTCACGGAAACCCTTGGGTGACTCTCGGCCTCAGAGGAAGGCCATGGTGCCAAACCTTCTCTACAGAAATCCTGCCAAGAAAACCCAGTGATTGCTTTGTCTTTGGCCATAAATTCAAAATGACTCAAAGACCCTCAACTGCAGGAGATACCCAGCCCCACCACTGCCACCATTGCAATGGCTGAAGGAGAGATGGGCAGACTATGTGCCCCCAAATGCCAGGCTGGCTGGTCTCCTGTGCCCAGCAGTGAGGCCCATGTCATGGAGGAATCCTTCTCTTTGGCTATTTCCGCTGTGAAGGGAATGCTAGTTTTCTGTTCAAAAGAGCCACGTGGTATATTTGGCACAGAATAAGTCTCAAATTGCCCGTAGTCTTTAAAAACTGCCCAGTCTTCAAAGACTTTCTCACAGTGAGAATAAAACTGCTCCTTGCTTCCTTTCAACAGAAAATTAGCAAATAATTTCTTCCCAAAAAAGTCCACCATCCCAGCCCTGTATCCTGGGGAGAAATGATGGGCATTGCATCCTGCCCCACAGAAAAGGGTCTTCCTGGAGAAACGGAGGAGACTATTATCCCCTGAGATGCTGCCCCTCATAAAATAATCTTCAAGATTCTTGGCCTCTGATTCAAAAGGAACAAAGAATCCAATGAGTGTGGATTTATGAGGACAAAGTTTAAATATTTGTTTTCCAACTCTGACTGTAAGCACTAAATTAGCCATGTGAGCCTTTGCCATCATTCGGCAAAGTGGTTCGCAAAATGGGTGAAAGCTCCTACAAAGACAAAAGGTGGGTTTTGTGTTGAAAACCTTGGCCACCTTCCTCACTACTGCAGACACATACATACACACAAACATACACACAAACATACACACAAACACATCCTGCTGGGCTGTAGCTGCTCCGTTCTCTTACTCTGAAGATGAATTCCTTAATGCTAATATGAATTTCTTGAGCTCAGCTCTTGCTGGACTTCCACTCCCATCAACCCTCCAAACCACCAAAGACCATGGTGAGAGCTGCTGGGAACTGCAGTCCAACAACATCTGGAGGTCTTCATGGTTCCCACCTCAGGACAACAGGACATTGGCCAGAGTGTGCGTTGTGGCTTTTAGGGCAGAGAAGGCTGCTTGGCTTTGACCAAAAGTGTTAGTTCTGATGGGAAATGGGAGCACTGTTCCAGAAGAATAGGACCAAGCTGGAAGGTGTCCAGAGGAGAGTGACCAAGATGGTAAAACATCTGGAAACCAAGCCTTAAGTGGAACAACTGAGAGGGCTGGGTGTGTTTAGCTTAGAGAAGGTAAGACTGAGAGGTGAGATGATGCCATATGAAAGATGGAGTAAACTTGTTTGCTGCTGCTCTAGAGACTAGGACACATAGAAGCAACGGATTCAGATAATGAGAAAAGAGATTCCACCTAAACATTAGGAAGAACATCTTGGCTTGACCATTGAGAGCATTCAGCCATAGAATGGACTTCTTCAGAGAGTGGCAGACTCTCCTCCTTTAGAGGCCTTCAAACAGAGATTGGGTGGCCAACTTTCAGGAGTGTTTTTGTTGAGTAATCCTGCACAGGATGTCTAAACAATTCAAATATTTTAAGCCAGTTTTACCTTATCAGTATGTTGAATATGTTTTCAGTCTACTTACATTACATTTATTGTTTTAAACTGTTTTAACCTATTGGTATCTATTTTACCTGTACACCACCCTGAAAGATTTTGATATAGGGTGGGATAGAAAGCATGCTCTGTAATAAAATAAGTTTCCATCCTGCAGGGCCGAGATAGTGTCCCTGGCTTTCTGCTTCATCTCCTCCTCCTCCTCCTCTTCATACTATTGAAGCGAAAGATGAAACCGCTGCATGGTGCTTTTCCGCCTGAGAGCAGCAGGAGCTCTCTGTCTGGAAGCAGCTCAGAACCAGCATCCCAGAAATCCCTGCAATGCTCCCTTTAACTTTATCTGTTCTCCCGGCTGCAAAGAGTGGAGCAACAGAAGCGATGCCAGCCGGCTCGAAGCCTGATCGCCCGTCCTCCTTTGCAAGATCCCAAATCCAGGCTTTGGCTCCATCTGCCCTGTCAGAACTGAGAGAACAAAGCGGCCTCCCACCCGTTCCAGATTGCGTCCCGCACAAGGAGTTGTGTTTGGTGTGGCAGCGAGAGCGGCCTTTGATGGTGCCAGGCTGGCAAGCTGCCAGGGCCTTCACCATGGGGTGCCTCCACAGAAAGACTGAAGAAGGCCAAACCATTTGATTCTGCCCATGCGGGTCCCTGCATCAACCCTGCCTTCGTTTTGGAGGGATTTGAAGGAGAGACGCTGGCCCAGCTCTCAGCCTTGGCTCTGAGCACCAAGTGACTCTTCCTCTGAGCACCAGGCACTTGTCTCTTTTTGGAGTCCAGCTGAAGGAAAGTGGTCCTTCAATGGTCCTGAAGCTCTGAGGATCCTTCTTTGCCAAAATGTTTAGAAGACTCTTTGTTCGGTTTTCCTGCTCCTTGTTCTTCCTCCACATTTCAAATTAGCTTTCTCCGCATTGCTAATGACCACATCCAGCAGGACTTGGAGATTATCTCATCCTTAGGGTCGCTATGAATCAGGATCGATTCAAAGGCAGTTTACAACAACAACAAGCCGAGCACAGCCTGAACTCTTTTATAAGGCCTGACAACATGAAAGCAAAGTCAGGATCAAGGGCATGGACACCTTGGTACCATGGACTATCAAAGGCTCAGCTTCCCTCGATGCCTTCCATCTATCCTTCCCAAGCACTCCTTTCCTTCAGTGCGCACAAGGCAAGAGCCAAACCGTGCATCTCTTAGAAGAAGAGGCCGGTGGGCCTGTGTGCCCCCCACCTTTCTCTTACCTTCCCCCCAAAATCCGCCCCCTCTTTCTCTTCCTCCCTCTCAGTCGTCTGAACTGCAGGGCTGGAGTTTTACATCTTTTCCCTGCAGGCAAAACTTATAAATATGTCACGCAGACAGTGCAGCACAGCGCTTGCAGAATGAAGGTGAAAGAAGGTGGTATCTCTACATTTTAACTGTCTGTCTCTGGGAAAGATGGAGGACAACTTTAAAATCGTTCTTTCTTTCTTTTCTTTCTTTTTTTTTTAATATAAAAAAGCTAAGCCCTCCCGGCTGTATAAATATTAATTCGAAGCATGTGGGAACTGGTTGGCCGCTCTTATCAGTGACTGTTTGACTAATGCTACAGAGAGTTGAAACAAGAGGGTTGTTATTATTACTGGGTCGTGATGACATTAAATGAGGATGAGACGGGGGTCTTCGGGGGTCTTCCAGCTGGGAGGGGGCCGGATCGGTTCCCCAGGTCAGGCCCAGCCAGTGCAGGGGGGCTATTGACTCAAGACCTGTTGATGAATTACATGTTTCAATTGATTCAATTAAAATTCTGTCTGGCTTCTGACCTGGAAGAAAGCAGTTATCTGAAGGAGGAGGAAAGGATGAGAGAGAAATGCAAGAGGAGAAGGGGGTCTAGGGGAGGAACACAGAGACAATGGAGTCCAACTATCTTTTGGCTCAGTCCCTGAGCTTCGATAGTTGGGTGTCTCCATGGCTTGGCTTTTTAAGATCCTGCCCTTGGAGTCCTAACAACCAGAAACCATCCAAACAACTCCAAAATCCCAAAGACTTCTGGTCCCGAGCATTTTGGACAATAAGGAAGACTCAACTGGTAGTGAGAAATGCATAAAGGCACACAGGGTTTTCAAGACAGTGCTCTCACCTGAGATTCCTCCTCCTCTTCATGCTGCGTTCTGGCCCTGAGGTCTGGGACCCATCATCCCCACAATCGCATTCCCACCCACCTCCATGCTAGGCTGGACCCAATCCGGCAGCCCTTTAACGGGATCTTGCTTTTGCGGGGCAGCGGCTGTTCCTGCCTGATGCTAATGCTAACCAGAAGGGCTGATCCTCCTTCCCAGCCAGCGACACTCATTTGGATTAGGGCTCTGCTGCCATTTCCTTGGTGGGATTCGGTGGCCCGCCTGAATGTCAAGGGAGCCCCGGAAGACTTCTTAATCTTTGCAGCCGCTTCAGGCTGAGCCATCCAGCAAGACATTAAAAGGATTTTTTTTTCTTCCCAGTCCTGGATGAATGGGGCTTAAAACCAGAAGAAAGGAAAGGCAGGCTGAGGGAGGATTAAAATAAAGATCCAGCTGAGATAAAAAGAAATTAAAACGCAGCTGCATGAAAGATTTTTGAGCACCTCTGAGCCAAGAGGGGCCAAACGGAGATTGCGAGGCCTTTCCTGAGAAAAGGTTGAGCAAGACCAAGCCAGCGAAGGGGGGACGAGAGAACAGAGAGACCCCTCTGGATGGGAGCCATTGGGGCGGCAGACCCCAAAGTGGGGGGCCAAGGACTTGGGTTCTGCTTTGAGTAAAAAGGTGCCATTTTAGCAGAGGAGTGGCATCGGCCTGAGCACTGGACAGGACTCTAGAAACCAGAATCCAAAGCCCCACTCAGCCATGGAAACCAACTGGGCAAGTCACACTCTCTCAGCCTCAAAGGAAAGCAATGGTGGTGAACTTCATGAGAATGAATCTGGCTAAGATAACCTTATGTTTTTTATTTTATTTTATTATTTTTCAACCACTGTGTTGCACACTGCCTGTTGTGAGCTGGGCCTTTGCTGCAGGCAGATGGGCTTTGGAGTCCTCATCAGCCTCATGGCCAAACACTAGCAGCTGCCTAGCAGCGTGAGAAGATTCATTTGTATTGATGGCCTTGCTGGAAACTTTTGCATTCACTTAGACCTTTGAAGTTGGGAAAAAGAGATGACGGCTGAGAATGGACGGCAAGCACGGATTTTTCTCCATGGCTAACCTAATTGCTCAATTCTTATTGCGAATGGGGCTGAGATAGATCACCCTTGAGTGCCTTTGTTTGCTTCTGTGCTCCATAATCCTTGGGAGGACGTTGGCCTTGTCCTGGAGGGATGCACCCCAGTCCAAGTGCCTTGTTTAGATAGCAATGGGGAGTCTGGTCACCAACCAAAGGTTGGGATGGATTTCTTTGGGAGTCCAGTTCTCCCACTGGTTGTCCGGGGATGCTGGACCCTACCAGCAAAAGGGCAGGAAGGCTTCTCTGCTATGTACCATCTACTGCATCATTGGCCACCAACAAACCGGATATTATGATACTAACATGTGTCAGTGGTTGGCACCAAAAGAATTCTTGGGTAGACCTGGCACCACGGGCAAACCTTCTTGGACAAGTGACCGGCATGCATGGCCTTCTCCCACCATCGTGGGGGACCAAAAGGAGCTTCCAGTTGCCTTGTCTTGTGGTACAACAGAGGCAGACCCATTCCAGAATCTCATTCCGCACCACCAGAATTTTGGCTCCTCCAAAGGGCCACAGCTGCCATTTTGGTGGCTGCCATTTTGGTGGCTGGAAGTGATGGTGGGTCACTGATGGTCATGTCTCCAGCTGTTTGCGGTGGGACCAGTACCAAAGCAGCATGGAGCAGGCCAACAAAGGGGTTGGAGCCTTAAAATACGTGGGGGTTTGGCCACAAAGCAACTTTTTTGGCTGCAGAAAAATGTCGGTGTTGCCAGGACCTAGGTGCAGGCTGGTGGCCATTCCCCCAGACCACATGCTGGACCCTTGGGCCCCACACCTCCCTTTGATAAAACTGCCATTTGTAGACATAAATTCACAGATCAAGTGCGTTGTTCATGGGTAATGAACAAACACCCGCAATCAATCGCCATGTTGCTGAGTGAGGATATTAGCAACAGAGTCCAAGCAGCCGAGACGCACGGCTAGAACAACAAACATGTATACCTTATCTGCATAAAAAAGAGGGGGTCAGTTTGGCCGTTCCCACCCAGCCACCCTTCCATCCCTGCCTTCTGGTGTCTCTTCAAATGCACCTTTAAGAGGTTCTGACATAATAAATTCTTAATCGTGGCTGGGAAGAGGAGGAGAGTGAGGAGGAGGAGACAGAAAAGACTCTCCAGCAGATCTGAACTTCAGAGGGCCGACCCTGGAAAAGCCAAGCGCCCTGGGCCAGCAAACAAAGGCAGGCAGAAATAATGGAAAGGAGCACTAAATATTTCATGAAGAGGAGGTTATCCTTTCTCCTCGGTTCTGCGCCTGCCTCCCTGGAAAGGCAAATGAAGCCGCCGCCGCCGCACAATTTCAGTGCGCTCCATCCCAGCTTTGCTCTCGGTGGCCCAGTGGGACCCCCACATGCAGAGCGATGGGCTTTGTTTCCCTCTAACTAGTGATTAAAAGACAGGCCTGAGGAAGGCAGGATGGAAGGGTAAGTGGCAGGTGTTGTGATGTTGCTAAAATTACCCAAATTCCCCACAATAAGAGAATAGCTGGGATCACAAACATCTCTTTATCTCCATGGAAACCCAAAGATAACACAGGAAAGGAGTCCAGCCATTGCCATTCCCCAGGAAAGAAGAAAAGATACCTTCTGTGTTGTGTGTGTGTGTGTGTGTGCGTGTGTGTGTGTGTGTGTGTGTAATTGCTGGCAACAGACGAAGCTTGGAGAGGTTGAGAGGTTTCGGCGAAGCCTCATCTGAAGCATTTTTTCTTCAAGGAGTACAAAAAGAAAATACAAGAGGAAGATGAGTGAGGAAGGTAGTGCTTTGTTGTTCCTTCTTGGGGGAAAATGCAGCACTTTCCAGTTGGAGGAGGACCACCAGGACACAAGGGAGCCAGGAAGCAACACCAACAAAAATCAGACATTGCAGTAGGCTCTCTTTTTCACCAAAGAAAGAAAGAAAGAAAGAAAGAAAGAAAGAAAGAAAGAAGAAATAGCTTTAACTGGATGAAGCAGAAGTTGGAACTGCCTGAGACCCTCCAAGCAGGAGGTTGGGGGCCTCTGGTCTCCTCCAAAAGGGACTTTCCAAACTCACGGTGTAACTTTGACCTGCCTTCTGTAGATCTGAACTTCAGAGATGGACACAGTTTATCCCAGGAGGAAGCTGGAAGTACCGGGATGGAACGGGGAAATCAGGTGCTTCTGGCAGCTTTGCTAAAGTCTTTATGGCACAGTTCACCCAGCCACATGCCTAGATCTCACCACTCAGCCAGCATTTCCCAAAGTAATTTGGAGGCTGTTCTGAAATGGCACAGCTCCAGGCCTTCCCATTTGGGACTAAAAACCTAAATGGATTCTGGTTTACAGCAAAGGTAGCTATCCCAGGCCTTTAGCTGCTGGGTTCCCTTTGCAGAACTGGGTCACAAAGACAGGCGTTCTCCCTGGGCCATCATCCCAGGGCCAATCTCCCAGATCATAATGGATGGATAATGGGTCTCCTTGGCTCGGGTGAGAGATGCATGGGGCAGAAGCAAACAAAGGACAGTGAGCAATGGGGGTGTGACCCATCTCCCAGCCAAACAGATATGAGAATGGTACCATCAAGCTGCCAATGGGAAAGTTTGCTCCCTAGGTCTCTTGCCAGTCTGTCCACTGTCCATGAGTTTCCAGACTAATGTGTCAACCATCTAAATCCTTGAAATAGATAGAAATGACTAGCAGGACCAAGAAAACACAAAATAGCCTTCTTAAGCCACTAGGCAGCTGTTAATGTTTGGCTCAGAACACTGGAATCCCATTCTCTGCAAAGGAAGGAAGGAAGGAAGGAAGTCCAAGTAACAAAGAATTGACTACCATCATTGGTTTTGAAGCATGGCAAAGATTTATTTTGAAAATTATAACATAATTCAGGAAGTTACAACTATATGGAACTATAACTATCATTAAAGTAACTTCCTATGCTCTCTGTGTGTGTGTGTGTGCGTTTAATGCTTTCCGCTTTTTTTACGAAGGCATAAACTGCCCTGAGATCTTTTTGTTACAATGGGCAGCGTATATACATCCACTGAATAAAGAAATATCGATGTATGCATGTCTTACGGGCAAAGAAAGGAGATGTGAAGCCATCTGCCCATTTTTAATCGGCGTTGTTGTTTTTTATGCAGATAAAGTATACATGTTTGTTGTTCTAGCCGTGCGTCTCGGCTGCTTGGACTCTGTTGCTAATATCCTCACTCAGCAACATGGCGATTGATTGCGGGTGTTTGTTCATTACCCATGAACAATGTACTTGATCTGCGAATTTATGTCTGCAAATAATTACTAACCTAAATCAATACTATTACTTTATTACTCACTGGGCAGGTTTGACCTCAATTCTCCAGTGTGAAATCTCTTTCTAAGTGGCTGTTTGCCTTTTGCTTCCAGAAGTGGAACTGCAACCAGGGAGGAAAAGAGAGACATTGCCCTCAAGTCCCCAAGTCATGAGAGGAGGAGGGTTGCTCCTCACGGGCTGAAAAATGGGTGCAGTTGGGGGTCCCCAGCATTTCCAAAGACCAGAATAATCTCCCCGTCCTGATCCCACTGGCAGTGCCTTGAGGTTGTTGCAATGGCTACACTCCCAAAGCAGCAGACAGAAGCAATAATTTTTTTAAAAGATCACAAAATTTTAAAACCAGACCTAATGAAATGCATGTAACATTTACCAAAGCAGAAGTGAGCAATTAAATCAACTCGCTGAGAATATGAAAAGCCACCCAAAGGCCACGGAAGCCTTTTGCTCACTTTCGGGATGAAAAAAGGGTGAGTGGTTCCCCTGCCGATAGCAAAAGGTTGGCACACAAACACACATACACACCACAGCCCCTATTGCCCAGACATGACCCAAAATCCTGTTGGACCATCTTGTCCAAGACACAACATTCAGTGCGCAATTGCAGAAGCAGGGTTGTGCATACAGTCCCCATGCACACAGCCCCAAGTATGGCATGCTGCAATAGTCTATCCTGGATATTAGAAACGCATGTCTGTCTTTGGTATGGAGCACCTGGGGCACCAGCCTCTACTGATGGAAGGTGCATTGTGCCACATATGAGCTTATGTACAGGAGTTGGTGGTTTTTAATAGGTTTTTCTATTTATGGTTAAACAACATGAAGCTTGGGAAAAGAGGGGTGGGAGAAAGGAAAGAAAGGGGAAAGCAGGCATGGAGTTTGGAGGAGAAGAGAATATTAATGACAGGCTGACAGCTCACATTAGACGTCAATCTGGAAGGCGCACTGGTAGGAAAAGAGAAAAAGTCGGGAGCACCAATCTGGAACCATCTGCTGTTGTTGATGCAGTTGGCTGGGCATCTTCCAATTCGGGGAGAGAGAAGGGAGGTCTTCAGCCCATTGGGTGACTGGCAGTGCGGACCTCCCTCCTCAGGGCTGGCAACACCGCCATGGATGCCGCCAGAGGCTCTGCGATACGAAATCCAGAAGCTGGTATCCTATGCTGCTCACGGGTTCCCTTGCTAATGCAATTGACAGTCACAAAAGCTGAGTTCCACAAGAGTGGCCACTTCACATGGACTTAAAACCCGACTGTTAGTCCTGAATAGAATTGATATTGTTGTTGTGTGCCTTCAAGTCTTTTCCAACTTACGGTGGCCCTAAGGCTGAATGGTTTGTCCCAAAAGTCCCCACAAGAGAGAACCCAACCTTTAAGGAGGTTGCAGGCAACCCCTGAACTACTCAACTTACACACAAATACACACACACGCACCCCTTTTACATAAGCAGAAGTGACATCCCTTTGGCTTCTGGAGGCTTTGGGCAGAGAGTAGTCTTCCTCCACATTGTGTGTGTGCGTGTGCAAAGTTCCTGTTGATGCATGGCAGCCCCATGAATTTTCATTGAGATTTTTGGCAAGGAATTCTCAGAGGTGGTTTTGCCAGATCCTTGCTTTGAAGTAGATTTGAAAAGCAGCTGGGATTCTTTGGAGGCTTCCCATCCAAGTCCTAACCAGGGCTGACCTTCCTTAGCTTCCAAGGTCAGATAGGATCTGGTGCCTTCGGGGTATCTGGGCGGACTTCTCAGCCAAGAAATGAATAAAAGCAGCCGTGCCATTTCTGCCCATCTTTCCTTCCCCAGGGCCTCCAGGGCAGCCTTCACAAAGGTGGGCAGAGCTGGAGGGATGTTTTTTGGGAGAGAGTGCTTCTTCTTCCTTTTGAAATGATGGGAAGGAACAAAGGAAGCCCCCCTGCAGCCTCCCAGGCCCCTCCGGAGAGCCGAGCCCCAGGGAGAACAGCTCGGGGAGGCTCATCCAGCACCTTCATTCCTTTGACTCATGTTTAATCTGGGAAGAAAATCATTAAAATAAGATGCGAGGAGGCATCCCTGTATCCTCCCCCTCCTTTCCTTGTCCCCAATTTAGATGAAGGCTGGAACCAGCTTCCCGCTTGGCTCCCTGCTGAGCGAGAGAAGAGTTTTCTGCTTAGCCAAATTTGGAGGAAGGTCTGGGTGCTCCATTATTAATCAGGTGCTTCGTTCGCGTTCGTTCGGCTCTGTCACATCCAGCCAAAATGGTAATTCAGTTTCTAGGCCAGGTAGGTAGCAGGCAGGCAAGCAAAGAGGCAGCAAATTCACCAGGAAGATGAAGAGGAGGAAGGAGTGCAGAGGTAGGAAAAGAAAAGGAAATGGCTCTCCTTCCAAGATGTCAAGGATTGAGGACAGACAAAGCATCCCCATGAGATTCCCCATTATTATTATTATTTAAAACCCAAAGATATGCCTCCAAATGGCAATGCACGCTCCCCACTAGCAATTCATTGCTTTGGGTCAATTGCCTACTTGCACATCTTCCTCCTAGAATCAAGTCCAGAAAATGCCAGAAGGGTCCCTTTTCCAACTATAAATTATTGGTGGTTCATGCATTGAGGTCCAGTCCTTAGTTTAGGAGGGAAATACTGGTCAAATTTATTTGTGTCCATCTTCTTCTCTCTCTCTCTCTCTCCCTTTAATTTTTGTGGGAAGCCCAAACTCTATCAAGCACCTAGCCTTGAATACAAAACCTTGTAAGGTTTCCCAGAACTTTTCATGTTCTGTCCCAGCAGCTGCCAATAATGCAAGGAGAAGATTTTATACAGAAAAGCATTCCCTTGTCTGTATCAAAGAAGAAGAAAGTAACCATGCCTCTTTTAAGTTGCATACTCATTGCAGAATTAAGTCAGTTTGACCTCACTTTAACTGCCATGGCTCCATTGCTATGGCACTTCTGGGATTTGTCATTTTGAGAGCTATTTGGCCCTCTCTGTCAGAGAGCTCTGGTGCCACAACAAACTACATATCTCAGGATGCCATAGGCTGGAGCCAGGACAATTAAAGCAGTGCCAAACTGCATTAATTCTGCAGTGTAGATGCCGCCTTGGGAAGATAATCACCTTTTCCCTATGAAATTCATAAGCGGGGGACAGGGAGGCCTGGAGCATCTTAGGCTGCCCTCCCCGAAATTTGTAAGGAAGGAGGCCATGGGCCAAAGGAACAAGTGAGCTGGGAAAGTGCCAGGATAAAGATTTTAAAAACTGAAAACCCAGGCTTCAAAGTAATGCATGCCATTTCCTCATCCAATTGTGTTTTGTGTGATTTAATTTTAAAAGGACTTTATGGCAGCTTTTACAGGGTTCCCTCCGCCTCCTCAGTTTGCTTCCACTTAAAGCCGCACTCCCTTTGTTCCAATTTATTTTTTTCCCCTGTGAATTCATAAGTGTGTTAAAACACTAAAAAATGATACCTGCCAAAGCCTTCTGCTGCCACTGGTTTTCTAGGATGCTGCTCTGCCTAAGGATTAATTTTTTTTTCCCCAGAAGAGTTTCTTTGCTTTGCTTGGTACTTTTCTACAGTGCTACATTCAGAAAAGGTGGACAAGAAGGAAGGAAGGAGGGAAGGAAGGAAGGAAGGAAGGAAGGAAGGAAGGAAAGAAAGAAAGAAAGAAAGAAAGAAAGAAAGAAAGAAAACAGACAGGCAGGTAGGCAGTTAGGCCTCTGCCTTCCTCTTACAATAACTGTCAAAGTTGTGCAGCTGTTTTGCAATGCAGAAGATCACCTCAATGCATTACAGACCTCACAGCAACAGGCGGCTTGCTTAATGTCCCTGTGACACGGTGTAAACACAGAAACAAAACACCCGGTTTGTCAAACAGCGTCTGTTTCCCCCGCTTGGCATGAAGCTGATTCTCATTGCAGAAAGAAAGGGGTCTGAGAAGGAGTTGGGGGACGTGGGGCAGGGGCTCCCTAAGAGCTGGGCCCTGGGGAGAAGGGTAGCCTTGAGTCCCTGTACCAGGAGGAAGGCAGGATATAACTAAATAGTGTAATAATAATAATAAAATAATAATAATACACTGGGATTTTTTAATTTATTTTTTACTGACAAAGAAACCATCTTTTGGACATGAGGATTCACATCTGCTTCTTGTCTCACATCAGTGGGGCTGGTGAACCATTAAACCAGCTTTTCTAGGTACTAAATCCTGTGCCTTAGGTTCAGCACATTGGACAGCACACTGGTCTCATGGTGGTGCTGCTTGTTGGCCCACAGGGTTGGCCCCAGTTGGTGGCCAAAACTACAGAGTCAAGACTAGACCATCTGGGCCCATGGGACCTGGGGGAGTCAACCCCCGGCTTAACTTGGAGGGTACCCTGCTGCATTTGGGGTACATGGATGGATTTAGGCCACCGGACTGGGCTGGAGGGAAGGGAGAAAGATGTCTCCAGGTTCAGGAAAGGAGTCAGCACCTGCAAGGAATACCGAGTTGGGAGGATGGAGGAGCCCATGGCTGAAACCCCCTTCAAGGTTTGTTGGGTACGATAAAAGGGGACCTTAATTCACCCCCGGACCTCATGCCACCATAAGAATATAAGAAGAACCATGTGGGTCAAGCCAGCTGGCCTCTCATTGATGGCCACAGTGACCCACCAGTTGTTCTGGGGAGAAGTTGGACTATCTCAGCAGATGAGACAGTCAGGGGGATCTCCTGCCTCTGATGGAAGCCATGGATGGTCCTGACCTTCTCTACAGAGTGCTCCAATCCCTATTAAAGCTGACCCAGTTGACAAGCAACACTATATCTTGTGTCAGTGAGTTCCACGGTTTAACTGTGTGGTGTGTGAAGAAGTCCTGGTTTTTAATTTGTCCTCATTCACAACCCATTCAGCTTTGGATCATAGGCAGAAGGCCTTGCTTGGTGACAGGGGCTCATAAACAAACCCAAAGGCAGACATTCAGGCTCTAACTAGGGGGAGGGGGAGAGAGACATTTTTACGGCAAAAATAATTCCAGAATTCACAAAAGCAAGAGTTCCATGTCCCTTTGACCTCAACATTTAGAATTCACACATACCAAAAAAAGTAGATCTAACCCTTCATGCATACTGATGAAGCATATACCATGGCTCACAAAAGCTTTTTCCTCTTAATAAATGTGTTGGTCTTTAAGGTGCTACAAACGCTTAGTCTTCTGGGGAGTGGGCTCTGAGACACTCATGCCACTCCCTCTCTGGAAACTATAGCAAGACCAGAGTGCCCCTGAGCATATGTGGCCTGAGTGCAGCCCCAGAGCATGGGGCCTTTGTGCTCCGAAATACCAAGTAGTCGGGAAGAAAGCATGAATAAATGCATATCTTTGGGGAGAGGGGGACTCCTGATAAACCCAAGCTGGAGTGAAACCTTCGCACATCCATTCCTTTGGTGGAATCCTATCAGCCCAGAAGCCACCCAGGAGGAGCCTGCAGCTGTTAGGAGCCTCCCTTCGAAAGGCAGCAAAGTGGGCGAAGGCCGGCTCTGAGCTTCGGCTGCCATCCAAACAACGGCACTGCCACCTCCTGGCCATCTTCGTCCAGAAAGAGACCCATCACTTCGGCTCCTTGGCCAAGGCCTGGGCAGCAAGAAAGCTTCAAACACCCACCTTGCAGAATGCCTTGATACCTCTCTTCTGGGCAACTGTTTAAAACAGCAGCACTTTATGGCTTAGCTTTCCTCTCGGTTCCATTCTGTGGCATGAAAGCAATGTTGTCTTTCCAAGAATGCTGAACCAGAGGTCCTTTCACACTACACTGTTGTTGTTGTTCTTGTTTGACGTCGAAGGATTTCATGGCTGGCATCCATAGTTTTCTGTGGGTTTTTCGGGCTCTGTGTGTCCATGTTCTAGAAGAGTTTATTCCTGACGTTTCGTCAGCATCTGTGGCTGGCGTCTTCAGAGAATGCTGCCTAGGATTCCCTCCAATGCTTTGGGTGATGGTGAAATCACACCTGTTTGCACAATGGCATATCTTTGGAAGCATGCCCCTTGGCCACAAACACCCCACGTATATCTTTGGGGGGCAGTTACACAACCAAAGAGCTTAATTCCGCACACACAAACACACACACTTTGGGATGTGAATGGAGCAGAGTTACCTCCTGGAATTGCACAAGATTCCAGCTTTCAGTGCAAAAAGGCAACCTCTGAACATTGCTAGGTAACAGCAGAGTGATTTTGAACATGTGCAGAGTCCCACAACACTATTTCTGAGCATGCTCCCTCCGCAAAGCTGGAGCCAGGAAGCAGAGCTGCTGCTATCAGGGAAAAATAGTTTGGCAACGCTTTAACAACCCTGAAGGCTATGGAATTCTGGTAGTTGGAGTTTGTTGTGGGGCCCAGAGCGGAGCAGAGCTCCGCTCTGGGCCCCACAACAAACTCCAACTCCCAGAATTCCATAGCCTTGAGCCCTAAAAGAGTTAAAGCAGTGCCAAACCCGGTTATTCCTCCAATGTGGATGCATCCCAAGTCTCTCTCCTCCCTTTTATCTGCTCCGCTCAGTGTCTGGGGGAGGCCGGCTTCTTCTGAGTTACAGGGAGCACTTTGATTTTAATTTTACAGCCCAAAGATGAGCAATAAAAGTGAGTTCTCATCTTCCCTTGAATGCCTGTGACAAGGCAGTAAATGGGTTTGGAAAAGATCTGCCTCCCCCCCAACCGCTGCCACATGCACAGATGGGGGGTAAGAGAGAGAGAGAGAGACTTGCATGACAAGCCGGTGCAGGAGACATTTATTCATCTTTCCTACTTCATTACAAGTGAAGCCATGCACAAGCTTTCCAACTAGTTCCCCTGCTCAGAATCTTCTTCCTTAAAAACTGCCTGCAGCCATTCGCTCTGATTTTTGCAAAGGGAGACATATTCACAAACCTCTTTCTTTCTCTCTCTCTCTGTATGTCTCATCTGAGAAGCCAAGATCTGATTTCTCAAACTGCAGAGAAAATGTCAGAAGCCTAAAGGAACAGACAGGATTTGCTTGCTTCTTTGGTCCAGCAGCAATTACCACCGGTGGCCCCAGCTGAGGAAGGGCAATCTGGACGGAAACCTGAAGAAAAGGCATTGGTCTGAATGCTGGTTGTGATGGGAGCCAGCATCTCAGCACAGAGCTTCCCTGGGAGACTGTTCAGAGGACCCAGAAGGTCACCGTCAAGCAAAGTTTGGGGCACTGCTAAATCTCATGTCCTTCTTATCATCACAAAGCAACTCCAACTCCTGCCTAGTGCTGAAGGCCATTTCGCACAAGAGCAGTAACGTGAGGATAGACAGGTTTTCTGGGATGGACTCTACCTGGACACTTCTACATGAAATCTTTGCCCCTAGTTTGATACCACAGTGGTGACTGCTCCGATGACTAAAACAATAGCACACATTTCGCATGCTCAGAGGCACCCTCCCCAGCAACATCAGGCACTCCTTGGCTGAGCTAAGATGGAACTGCAGAGGGGCAACTAAAGGCATTGTTCCTGCAGCTAGGAATCCTGCTGCCCCGTTGAAATTTTTCTTCTTAGCTTCGCAGCCATATAGAAACAGAAAAGACAAACTTCCCAAAGAGAATGGGAACATGGCAAATAGAAAAGGTCTTGGTGTGATCGGTTAACCGCATCTCTCTGCCATGCAATGATTCAGATTGGGCCCGGATGCACTTTGGAGAGGCAACCCTATTTATACCCCTCCAGCACTGGGCCCCCTTCACTTGCTCCAGCTGCGTCATTGATAGCCCAGCCTTGCTTGGGACTTTCTGGGGCACACAAACACTGCCAAAAATACCACCCTCCCAAAAATGCTGAGGGCTACTTATGGCTTGTTTTAAAAAGGCGTTTTCATTCTAGTTTTTGTTTTTGTGGTATTTTGTGAGAAAGGCAGAGACTGGGAGAGACCACCATTCCACACCAAGCTGCCTCACCAAAGAGACCCTTCCGATCCAGATTTCCTCTCTGCAGGACCTGCCCTCTTTCTTTAAAACACAAAACCTTCCACCAATCCTTTCTGTATCTGGATAGTTTTCTTTAAACAAGCATAAGGAGTTGCTAATGTTTTCTTCCTCTAAACCAGTATTTTTTAAAGGTCAAGCATACAAGAGGGCTGCAACCTATTTTAAAAGTGAGTATCTCTACCAGGAGGAAAAAATATCACTGGGAGGAGTGGAGAGAAGAAGGTCAGGCCAGGGGCCAGAAGGGCCAAGGGCCACCGAAAGAGGAGCCCTTGCCTTCTGAGGGCCACACTTTGCCCACTCTTGGAAGAGATGGCTTGGGTAACGGAGGACTCCCAAGTCCCAGCAAAAATGCAGCCCCACCTTTTGAAATTCAGGATGGAAGGAGCTTTCAGAAAAGGCTGGTTGATGTGTCTAACAGTGAAGCTCCTCAGGAAGCTTTGGGAGTTTTTTTTTAAAAAAATAATTGTGATTTTTTTTCCCTTTCCCCTAATTAAAACGTTTATCTAATATTGTGACAATAGAGATGCACATGGTGTGACAAAAGCTGTTAATCTACAGGGCAATTAGTCTCTTTGCAGCTGCCTCTCACTCTCTCGCTTGCTCTCCGTCTCAGATCCAGAACGGGGGCCTGGCTGCCATGGCGCCCCATAGGGACCCTCACTGGGGAGACGTTTCACAAGCACCCCCTGTTTATTGCAGAGTTACACCATGCTGTCGCATCACAGCAAGGAGACCTTGCTTGCTTCTTGCTTGCTCACTTGCTGGCTATCCGGATTCTGGGAAAACCGAGAGCCACGGATCAGGGACCACATCCCATCCCAGGCTGCCACTGGACTTGACTGGAAGCCCAGCATTGTGGAAGGCCAAAGCCAGCACTGTCTGCTTTGGAGCATCTTGGGAGGAACCTGTGGTATGAAGGATCCCCCAGAGATCTGTGCAACAGGCACTAATTCCATCTCAGAGAAGAGAGAGTCCAACACAGCCATGAAGGGTGGCTATTTCCATTCGCCTTGGAAGCCACATCCCTCTCCTGTGGACTGAAAGGCTTTTGAGAGAAAGAGGGAAGGGCAGTCTGTCTTCTAGGATGGCCATGCAAAACAAGGGACAGGGCTCCTGTGCTGTTAATGGCTGTGAAGAAGAGAGCATTTAGGTGGTGTTGCATGCATGAGCACTCCCTCCAACACAACTATTAAAGGATTATGCATTCCCCACCCATAACTGGTCAAAAACCCTAAAAGATTTGGGTTTCCAGATGAAACAAGGGACAGGCCTCCTGTATGTATAGGCCCAAAGAGACAGGCCAAATAAGGCAACTTTGGGTCACTTTGGATGTATGCTGTTTAAATGACATGAACAGCATACATCCAAAGTGACCCAAAGTGGCCTTGTTTCATCTGGAAACCCAAATCTTTTAGCCAAAAGCTACGCCAAACCTGCACTCCAGTCCTTAGGACTGGAGCGTGGCTTTGGCACAGCTTCCGGCCTCTTAAGACACATGCATCTTTTAAACAGCATACCTCCAAAGGGACCTGAAGCAGCCTTATTTTGGCCTGTCTATTCTGGCCTATACATACAGGAGGCCTGTCCCTTGTTTCATCTGGCAACCCAAATCTTTTAGGGTTTTTGACTAGTTATGGGTGGGGGTTGCATGAGACCATAGAAAGGGCCCAGTTCTGCTCTCAGTGCAATCCAGAGGAAAGTGGAATAGCTAGACTTCATAGACCAAGGAAAGCTGCCTTTCCATCTGAAGGAGAGGGACCATCTCAGGCCTCGCTGGATTGAAATCTATCCACAGAAATATCGTCTCAAGAGATGGATTCCTGCAGAGGTCTGCGGGGAAGGACTGGAAGATCTCTGGGGTCCCCTCCGACTCCTAAGGTCCTGATGACACGGAGGCCTTTGGGAGCCAAGGTCCAGGGCCTGTGGTCACTCATGATGTTGACCAGGGAGGAGAAGAAAAGACAGCGGTGGACCAGGGCAGTGACGGAGCTGCCGCCTTGTATCACGGTCTGGCTGAGATTAAACCATTATTTCCGTCAGCGCACATCCTTTCAGATGGAATACGTGACACCCTTGATCGCAGGGGCATTTTGCTCTCCGAAAAGCAGGCAGGCACAATTCTGGAACGCAGGCTGCCTTTATGACAAGCTAAATCTGGCGAGATCTGTCTCAAGTCAATTTGGTTTAACAATGGAGTACAATTCTCCCTTTGATGAATGCCTGTTTGCCTTTAATCTATTACAAGCTGATGAGACTTAAAGGAAATGTTCGTCTGTCGGAAAAAGTGCTCTCTTAAGACACTGCTAAATTTTTGAATTTCTTGTACCACTTACGGAATAATTTTTGGGGGATTATTTGGCAGCGTTTCCTGATGTGCTCAGAGCCAGCAGGGCTCCTCTAGGAGAGTATGGCCGCATCCGCACTGGAGAGGTAACCCAGTTTGGCACCGCTTTAACTCTCTTTCTGGCTCAAGGCTATGGAATTCTGGGAGTTGGAGTATGTTGTGGGGTCCAGAGCGGAGCTCCGCTCCGCTCTGGGCCCACAACAAACTCCAACTCCCAGAATTCCATAGCCTTGAGCCAGAAAGAGAGTTAAAGCAGTATGAAACCAGGTTATTCCTCTGTAGCCCAGCCTGATCTGTTGTGCGGGAGGGAGGTCCCATTGTCCCCAGACTAGAGGATGGGGATGGTGGTTCCCAGCATCCCCAGAAAGAACAAGGAAGACAGAAATAGGCTTGTTGGTTACATCTGAAGGCAAGGTCAGGAGCCAGGGCTGCCAGGGCTCTATGGGCAGATGGGCATTGACTGCCGCCTCTCTGCCCCCCAACACCCTTCCCCACATATAGGGAAGGGCATGAGGGAATGTTGGGTCAACATGTAGGCAACTAGTTTTGTCAGGAACAGCAATGTGACTGGGGCCTTCAAAATCTGCCAACTGGGGTTGCAACAACTCCTTTGCAAGCTAGGATGTGGGGCAGCAAACTGGGTGCCGTTGGCATTGGCTCTGGCAGACCCTTGGCTTCTTGTCTGGGAACACTTGGTTGACGTGTGTGATAGTTTATCACCATCTCAAGGAGGGGGAAGTATTGATCTCTCCCCACTTTCTCATGCAGGAGAAAGAACGGAAGCGTCGGTTTCCATTCCTTTTGCAAGATCCCCCCAGAACCACTTTCTTCCCTAAAGGAGCAAAAGCAGAAGCTAAGCAAAAATGAGGAAAGATCTGCAAAATATCACACACGCACACACACGTACACACAAGTAGGCTATTACAATTACAAGCCATTAATTATGCAATTTAATTAGATAAAGAATATTCATATTTCATTAGTAGTTCCAGCAGATTCCAATTATGTCATTTTCTAGGATGCCTCTCCAGTCCCTAATAAACAGCCACTTAGAATTTTTAAGGAGTGGAGGAGATCTTCTGAAGTTAATTACCTTGAAATTAGCTTAATCACAACTAATTTGAACTTATCCAAAGAACAGCAAGAGGAATGAAGGGAACGCAGCCTCCAGCGGATTCTGCTCCAGGACAGCCTTCGGCGGCCAGATGGGTGCAGAGCTGCCCCTTAAACTGGAGCTCCCTTGGTTTCCATGGCCTTCCTCTGAGGCTGAGAGAGTGTGACTTCCCGAAGGCCACTCAGTGGGTTTCTGTGGGTGAGTAGGGATTTGACCCTTGTCTCCAGGGCTATAGTCCAATGCTCAAAATACAACACCTTGCCTCTCAAAGCAGAATAGAGGGATATAATTCTCTTAAGCCACAGTGGTGGGGGGTCTTTTGCCCCTTCCAAAAACAGCTTTCGGGTTTTGTTCAGGGGGTCTCTGCCTAAGAAAGGGGCATGGACAGCTTGGATCTCAAGGGGGGCTACTTTTCTGTGGCTACTTGAATTCAAATATGATTAAATGGGCTTCACTACTCTTTGGCTGCATCCACACTGGAAAAATAACCTGGCTTGGGACCGCTTTAACTGCCCTGGCTCAAGGCTATGTGGGGCCTCTGAAAAAATCTTGCCAAGAAAACCCCATGATGGTGTCATCATAACTCAGGAACAACTTGAAAACACACAACAACAACAACAACAACAACAACAACAGCAGCAGCAGCAGCTTTTGTGCTGCTTTTTCTAATACCCAAATGGACCCATTGCCACTTAGAGCCTTCCTTGAGAAAACAAAGGAAGGATATGCTGGCAGAATGGAAAATCTCCATCACACCTGCCTCCTTTTCCATGTTCTCCATCAGAAATGTTGAGTGTGTTGGGTCTGGGGGGGGGGGCGAAAAAGACTCACGAGACCCCCTTTTTCTCCCAAAGGATGGGATGGCATCTCTTCCCATTTCTGCTCAGGATCTTGTTGTCATCTACGTCCGCAGTAGGATGTGTGTCAGGGAAACAAGCCTGCAAATGCAGTCACCTGGGATGAGTTCCTGCGAGGCAATTCTTCCTTATTTCTCTTAAAATAGGGAAAGAAAGAGCAAGCGAGAGACTGTTTAAATCACTCTGCTTGGGTCTGACGGCAAAGAAAATTGTTGTTGTGACAGATTCAAAGGATGCTTTTGTGTATTCATTCAGGACCCATCTGGAGTCTCTCTCTCCCTTTGGCAGAACGTCTGCATCCAAACAAGGTGCAAAACAAGTGCAGAGAGGAAGAAGCACACCTTCAGGGCCGGATCTGGGCCTGAAGCATCTTGTGGATGGAGGAGGCCTCCATCTCCACCTGCCAGGTCCAGGTTTCAGGCAAACCCTCCAACCTTTGACTCTGTTTCTCATCTTTCTTGGAAGGAGACCTGCCTTCCTCCATCCAGAAAGCCACGCCTGGCTCTGGACCGTCCAGATGTGAAGCTCTGTCATGGCCAACCAAGAGATGGAGGAGGAGGAGGAGGAGGAGGAGGAGGAGGAGGACATGGCTTCTCAGGAGCAAGAGGAGTTGGAGGCTAGACCAGGTCCCAGTTCTGCCATGCCAGACCCCAGTTTCAAATGAAGAATCCAACTTGGAGGTTCCCTCATTTAAGGAGGGGAGGTCTGAGAGTGCTTGTGTGCGTTGGTCCCGCAGGCTTGCAGAAAAGCAAGCTGCTGATAAGGCACAGCTGCCAACAGGGAGGGTGTCTCCTATTTAAGCACCTGTGAGAGGCCATCCCTTTGCCAGAAGTTATTGAAAGTCTCTTGGTGTGACTGTGTGCTGGCTTCGTGTCTTTGGAAATCTGGTTTGCCTTGACCTTGGAACGACTTGGACTTTTGCTGCTTTCTCCTTGCCCTGACCTTGGACCAGACTGACTTCTGTGATTTCCCCAACCCTGACCTCAGCTCTGGCTTTGGGACTATTCTTAGGATCAACGTTTAGGTTTGTGGAACTGCCTTACCCGCTTTCGTTGGTGTGTGCTGGCCGCAGTCCGGGACAAGCTCCTTCCTTCTGGAGGAAAGATTCCTGCAGCTTGAGCCTCCTTCCCAGAACATGGCTATCTTTAAAGGAAGGAAGGAAGGAAGGAAGGAACCAAGAAGCTGAAGGGCAGGGCAGGTGTCTTTGGGTGGAGACAGAGATGGGGGATTGACATTAAAGACACCTGGGCTGGAATCTCATTGGTGTCCTACACCTCTGTAAGATCTTTTACATATGCAGCTATGCTTTTTATTTTATTTTATTTTATTGGAAGGAAGTATTCAGTTCATGGTTGCATAAGCAGAGTCCTGCAAGGATGACCTTTGGTCATGTTGTTGGTCCCACTAGAGTACAGCCATTGAATCAAAGGGATTTGCCTACATCTTGGCTCACCATCCCACAGTTGCTTCAATGAGGATCCTCCAGTTGGAAGTAGCCAAGGATTTCAGCCCTGGAGACTTAACAGCAATCCCAAGGGGTTTTCATGGCAAGAGTTGCTCAGAGGGGGGTTACCTTTGCTTTCCTCTGAGGCTGAGAGTGTGTGGCTGGCACATTTATTAAGGCAAAGCTTTGGGATGGGGGTTCTAGAGTTAGCAAATACTTTGCACCCCATCCAGACCCAGGCTCATGTGGGTGCAACCCTGAGGCATGCGTGCAGAGGTCACCAACAGGATTCCAGCGTGGAATTGCAGGTCTTTGCATTGGTACGCCTCTGTCCCTCGTCCTCCTTCCTAATTTCTTCTGGTTCTTCATGCAGCACCATCAAACTCTGAGGCAGTATCCATCTCCTGCTTTTTTTGGCTTATGAAACTATGCAAACCACACAGTGCACTATAACAAAACAACAGCAACAGCAATGCCGAGCTGATGCTGGACCTCATGGTAGGCCTGAAGGAAGGCAGCTGACCACTGGGGAGGTCAGGGACCACTTCTCCCCTCTTTCTGCTGGGCCATCCACAGCCTTCCCTTTTCTTTTTTTCCCTCTGTTATAATATGATAAAAGAGCCATTAGACTATGGGAGGGGGGGGCTCTGTTTCAGCAATTAGGGCCTCCAATTCCTCCCCCCTGAAAGAGGGTTGGGAGCCCCCTGGCAGCTCCCAGGCCCTGAAAAGGGGCACCACCAGCCAAGTGCCATCCTAAATAAGACACAAGGAATGGAGAAAGGTGAAGGCAGAAACCCTCTGAGAGCTCATTAGCAGGTACTTCTTGCCAACTGATGCCTCCTGGCCTTTCAGCTCAGCTCTGTTATGCATGAGGAGATGGGGGGGGGGGCTTCTCAGAGATTTGGGGGCGCATGCACGATGTTTCTGCAAAAGGATGGAGAACCAGGCTGAGGAGGCGGCAAGTACCCCCGGGAGGCCCAGAACTGGGAAGGGAGTGTGGATGGGAAATGGCCTCCTCCTCATCGATCCTCTCATGCCTTGCTTCTGCCCAAACTGAGCATCAGGGGGGCTGCGGGGCAAGCTGGCATCCCAGAAGCCCCCTTCCCTGGCATTTCCCTTCCTTTCCATGACACCCGCATCCCCTAGAAGGCAGGGGTCTCTGAGATGGGAGCCCAGCTTGGCCCCAGCACCTTGGAGAGCTCTAATGAGATTGTCACACTAGGGTCAATTCCAGAACCATCCCACAATTATCCCATTCTTGGCAATGAATATCCCATTATTGGTAATGGGATAATTGTGGGGTGGTTCTGGAATAGACCCTAGTGTGATAATCTCATATGACTTCCATCCCTTTGGGCTTCATCCATGTTGGGAGCCCCTTGCCCTGGACCCAGCTCCTCTGCATCTGCAACTCCCTTCGGCCATCGCCAACCCTTGAGAGGGTGGCAGTTTGGCAATTTGGCTGAAAGTGATGCGTCCCATTAAAACTTCCCTCCTTGCCCAATTGCCTCGAGGAGCACTGAATCAAGGCTGGGGAGAAAGCTTCCCCAGAGAGGTTTGGTGAGCTATTTAGCTTTATCTGCCAGAGAGTTCTGGTGCCACGATGAACTACAAATCCCAGAATTTCATAGGATGGAGCCATGGCAGTTAAAGTGGTGACAAACTGCATTAATTCTGCAGTGCAGATGAGGCCAGAGAAGCCTCCTCTATGGATTCCCAGCAGTCATCTCTGTGGTGCGGACTCTGTGTATGGCTGGGATTTTTCAAGAGATGCCTCTGTTCTCCCTTCCTTTTTTCCTTCCTTCCTTCCTTCCTTCCTTCTCTTTGTACATATCCATTCTCACCACATCCTTCTTTCTAATTCCTCCAAACCCTGAATGCTGCCCTCCTGTTAATAGCTTTCCTCCCCATCTTTGTGCCTGCCATTAAGCAAACAAACACAAAATGCCACACATAACCATTTTAATTTTTAAAAAAGCCAACTTGTTTGTTTTATATTGAAATTACCCGGCCTGCGCTGCCCCACAGAAAACAGCTGCAATTCCATTTTAGTGAGTTTTTTTTTTTATTTATTTAAAAACCCAATTTCTTTGTGGTGATTTTAAAAACAGCCGTGGTGAGATAAAGAATAAAAAAAGAGGGCAGGAAAAAAGAGCCCACTCTGTAAAAATGCAAAAGGGAGAGAGATTCTGAGAACAGAAGGAAAGAAGGGCTGGGGAGTGAAAACAGCACCATTTTTACATTTATTTATTTCCCCCCAGATTTCTTGCCTGTTCATTTTCTTAGGCTGAGCGTCAGGTGTTTCATGGATTAATCCACGTGTTTGAAGAAGGGCTGCTATCTTTTCTCTATCAGTTCCCCTAGTTTGATATTGATCCACCCCATATTCGCCCCCCAAGATCACCAACCTCCAAGGGCCAAAGGTTGCCAAGGGGCAGCCCTGACCACCAGCAGGACAGTCCTAAGGCGCTTTTCCTGGCCCAACCTTTTTGGCCCAGTCCTGTTTTGATGGCGCCCGGGATGCCCTTTCTCTGCCCCCCCTAAAAAACTGGGGTGCATTGACTGTCCTGAGACACACAAACACACCCCAAAGCAGCAATTCACCTCTAAAATAAGCCGCAGCTCCACGCATACATATATACTGAACTATGTTACATTAAAAATAAAAACCTTCTGTTGTTGGCCATTACAATGACAATCCTGGCACTATTTTGCATTACGTAATTACCTTACACTATGGATCATTTTAAATAAATAAAGCACCCTGCCTGGATTTGCATTATTTTTAAAAAAATAACCAGCACTGTTGAACATGAGAAAATGTTGGATACACACACAATCACACCAGATCCCCATCAGCCTCTATTCAATCTTCTGATGCAAGAGCTTGTTCTTTATGGGGATTTCTCCCTCCCTCCCTCCTTCCTTCTCTCTCCCTCGGGCTGCCATTTTAAAAGGTCATTTAATTATGATTACGAAGAATGTAGACAAACGACTGGAAAGTGTCCTAAAGTCCTAAGCAAGGATTATGAGTTTAATTTATTTGCTGATTGTTTGAGTGTGTGCGTTATTTTAATGCGCTAAAGGCATTTTTTGCCGGGTGGGCTGAGGCTTCAAGGGAACCCATCTTGGCCCATCGCTTTGCCCCACTTGGACCCCAGACAGAAAGCAGTCAGGATGTCTGGTAAATCACTCTGTGTGTCTCCACACTGCACAGTTATAGCACTCTGATACCACTTTAACTCCGGTGGTTCCATCCCATGGAGATTTCTGGGGCCTGTAGTTCCACAAGATACTCAGGGTTTTCTAGGAAGGACAGTGCTAGAGCTCTCTGGCAGGTAATTCTAGGAGTCTCATGAAACTACGGATCCCAGGATTCCATGGGAAGGAGGCCTCCCTTGCCGATGGCCTCCCTTCTCCTGGTATTTTCCCTTGGAGGAAAGAATCAAAGCCCTGCCAAAGAGGGAGATGGAGCTGCGGACCCCAATCTCTCCTTCTTCTGACCCCCTTCAGCCGACGGAAGGCAGGGAGATGGAGCTTCGGACTCCGAATGGACCAAGGAGTCCCTAAGGGTTGGGAAGGAGGAGAGGATCCTGTGATGGGGACTGACCATTTCTTGATGGGTGGACAATGGCAGGCAGAGGGTTCTTAGCACGGCATCAACAAAGGGCCAGTCGCGTCCCCATCCCTGGTGTCACACGGCCAAAAAGTGCACTCGGACCTCTCCTTTGCTGCACCGGCGGAGGTCTCCTGGTGAGGAGGCTTTCACCGCCACCACAAAGCCAAGAGTGGGGCAGCAGGAGGAGGGTCTGATCGGGTGTCACCCCAATTTCGGGACGTCACCCGGTGCGATCCACACTCCCCGCACCCTCCTGGTGATGCGCTGCAAAGGGCTGCAAACTGGCTGGGACATCAGGGCACCCAGAGAAGTCCCTCTAGCAGTGCTGGGGATGGGTCTCCTGGCCTTCAGTATCTCCACCCAGAAGGAAGCCTCACAAAAAAGAGCAAAAGGCGGCCCCTTCTGGAGCATGTCCAAAGGAGGGCAACTAAGATGGTGAAGGGTCTGGAAGCCATGAAGCCCTATGAAGAGAGACTTAGGGAATTGCTGGGGATGTTTAGCCTGGAGAGGAGAAGAGGTGATATGATCGCCCTGTTTAAATACTTGAAGGGATGTCACATTGAGGAGGGAGCAAGCTTGTTTTCTGCTGCTCCGGAGAACAGGACCCAATGGAACAATGGAAAGAGATTCCACCTCAACATTAGGAGGAACTTCCTGACAGTAAGGGCTGTTCGACAGTGGAATAATCTGCCTTTGAGTCTCCTTCCTTGGAGATCTTTAAACAGAGGATGGGTGCCCATCCATCAGGGACGCTTTGATTGGGAGTTCCTGAATGGCAGAATGGGGTTGGACTGGATGGCCATTCTTGGGGTCTCTTCCAACTCTAAATTTCTATGATTCTATGATTCTAAAAAAGGCCCCTTCTGTCTGTGGTGCCACAGTGCCACCCTGTGGGTCTTCCTGCCTGCCATCATTGCTGTTCTTCTGGGCCCAGTCCCTTTTAGCTTTCTTTCAGGGCCAGTCCTCCCTGTTTGCAGACAGATCTGTTACAAGAGACTTTCCACTTCACCTTTGCACTTTTGGCATCTCAAGCCCATGAGTGGCTTCCAAGGCAGACAGGGGGAAAAAAGGAACTCTTCCAGAACATGGCCACAGAGCCCCAAAACTCCACAAAAAGCTATGGATGCCGGCCATGAATGCCTTCGGCTCCAGAAAATCTTGCAAGGGATGAACAAATGAATTGGTGGAGAAAAAATGTAAAAGGGCAGCTAATATAAATCAGCTCCTAGGAAGGCAGAATAAGACCTTAATGCAATCTCAGGCTGCATCCACACCGCAGAAATAACCCGGTTTGGCAGCGCTTTAAGTGCTTTGGCTCAAGGCTATGGAATTCTGGGAGTTGGAGTTTGTTGTGGGGCCCAGAGCGGAGCTCTGCTCCGCTCTGGGCCCCACAACAAACTCCAACTCCCAGAATTCCATAGCAGAGAGTCAGACAACAAGTTAAAGCACTGCCAAACCGGGTTATTTCTCCAGTGTGGATGCAGCCTCTGTGGCTGCTGGAACTCCCTTCCACTGGAGGCTAGGCTGGCTTCTCCATGATGGCTTTTTGCCAGCAATTAAATTTTAAATTTTGCATGTTTTAAACATTTTACTGTTTTAATTGGATTGTTTTAATTAGTAGTAATAATAATAATATAATAATAATAATAATAATAATAATAATTTTTATCCTGCCTCTTCCAAGGATTGAGGCAAAGTACAATAATAAACATGCAACATATTAAAATACATCCCATTAACCCCCCTTCATAAAATAATCCCAATAATTACAATCCCATAAAACTGTAAGTACAATTAAAATCGTTAGATATTAACGTTAAACATTAGCCATTAAAAACATTAAAACCATCGTAACAAAGCAGGACAACAAGGGCAAACTTTGGGACAGTCCATATTTGGACCAGCTAATCATTAAATTGTTTTAAAAGTGTTGTGTTAATGTGTGTGTTTGTGTGTGTGTATGTATATTATATATATATATATATATATATATGTACACACCCTCCATTTTTGTGGCTTTGATATTTGTAGATTTGATTATTCCTGGATTTGATTATTCATGGATTTGATTAGCTTTTGGCATTGTTTTGTTGTATTTCCTATATTTTAATTCATCGTTAATTTAATCGTGTTTTAAGGGGTAGGAGGTTGCGATGGCATTGCTCTATTTGAACTGCTTGCTGTTTTAAAATATGTTGTAACCCGCCCCGATCGCCTGTTCAGAGGGGCGGGCTATAAATAAAAACTATTATTATTATTGACTAGTATGTTCTCTCTAGGAATATCTAGGTCCTCCAGTGCAACTCTATGGTCAACTTTAACTCAAAGTTGCCCTGGAGGACCTAGAGATCCCTAGAGAGGACACTCTTCTAGGCCTTTGTGGCTCCTCCAGTGCATTTCTATGGTCAGTGTCTGTCGGACGTTGGCCACAGAGTTGCAATGGAGGACCTAGAGATTCCTAGAGAGAGATCCTTGCGGTTTTTCCATATTCACAGGGGTCTTGTGCCTCTAACCCTCGTGAATATGGGGGGACAACTGTGTGTGTGTGTGTGTGTGTGTATATATATATATATATATATATATTGCAAGCCACTTAGGATCCCAATTTGGGACAAAGGTGGGATAAAATTAAATAAGTAATTAATTAGTTAAGATAGGACATTATTAACATGCGGCATATTCCAAATAAGAGGATGAGTTGGGCCAGACCCTCTTGCGAGGGAGAGTTGAACCCAGGGAGGCTGTGTTCACACTGGAGAAATAAACCGGTTTAAGTGCCATGGCTCAATGCTGTGAAATTCTGGGAATTGTAGTTTGTTGTGGGGTCCAGAGCGGAGCTCCGCTCCGCTCTGGACCCCACAACAAACTACAATTCCCAGAATTTCACAGCATTGAGCCGCCGCGGCACTTAAACCGGTTTATTTCTCCAGTGTGAAGACAGCCCTTGTTTCTTTCGGGGCAAAGTCCTCGTTCCGACCCTCGGAGGGAGGAAGGGAAGGGGCTGTGGTTGGGGCCGGGCTGCTGGGCCGGGCTGCTGGGCTGGCTGCCTTCCTCCGGAGCTCTTGGTTCCTCCTTCCCTTCCCTTCCTGGGCTGGCTGCCTTGCTCGGGCCCGTCCCTCCGTCGTCGGGCGCCTTCCCTCCCTCCGCCCGGCCTCCCTGCCCGCCTCCTGCCCTGCCCTGCCCCGGCCCAGAAGGGAAGAGGAAGAAGCAGCAGCAGAAGAAGAAGAAGGGAAGGCAGGCCCGGGGGAGCAGCAGCCGGCCATGGAGGAGGCCCCTCCGCCAAGCCCCGACGCCCGCTGAGGAGGAGGAGGAGGAGGAGGAGAGCCCCGGTGCCCGACGCCTCCTTCCCCCTCGAGGTCCAGGGGAGGCCGGGGCCATCATGCGGAGGGCGGCGCCGGAGGAGCAGGGCCCGGGCTCTGGGCTGGAGAGCGGCTACCTGAGCTGCCTCTCCTCGTCCTCCTCCTCCTCGTCGTCGGGGGGTCCCCAGGAGGACGAGGAAGCCGAGGAGGAGGAGGAGGCCCGGCTGAAGGTGGACTTTTTCCGGAAGCTGGGCTACTCGGGGCGGGAGGTGGAGGGCGTCCTCCAGAAGCACGGCTGGCGGGCCGACACCAACACCCTCCTGGCCGAGCTCCTCCGGCAAGCCGCCCCCGGAGAGAAGACGATGGAGAAGGAGAAGGAGAAAGAGGGGGCCCGACGGGGACAGCAGCGGAACAAGGCGCCCCAGCAGACCCCCGGCAGGAAAAGGGAGGAGAAGAAGAAGAAGAAGAAGAAGCAGAGCCCCCCGGGAAAGGCCCACGGCGGACCCCGGGAGGAAGGGGAAGAGGAAGGGGAAGAAGCGGAGTCAGGGCCGGAGGAGGAGGAGGAGGAGGAGGAAGGGGAGAGGGAAAGGGGGCCGGTGGCAGAGGCACCCTTCCCCGGAGACCTCCGGCCCATCGTCATCGACGGCAGCAACGTCGCCATGAGGTAGGTCCTCCCTCCCTCCCTTCCTTCCTTCCTTCCTGGCACCCGGTTTAAAAAAGAGCCTCCGCACCGCCCGCCTGCAGCGCCTTCGTCCCGCTCGGGGCCCCCGGGATCCGCCTCAGGAGCCCCGACGGGAGGGACCCGGAGCTCAGCCTCTTTGGGCTCCAGACAGTTCCGTCTTCGTTTTCTGGTGGGCCTTTGGGGCTCCAGAAGAGTCTCTTCCGGGTGTTTCTAGCCCTGCATCCACACTGGGGAAATAACCCGGTTTGGCACCGCTTTAACTTGTTGTCTGACTCACTGCTATGGAATTCTGGGAGTTGGAGTTTGTTGTGGGGCCCAGAGCGGAGCTCCGCTCCGCTCTGGGCCCCACAACAAACTCCAACTCCCAGAATTCCACAGCCTTGAGCCAAGGCAATTAAAGCGGTGCCAAACCGGGTTATTTCCCCAATGTGGATGAATAAGCTCTTCTAGGACGGGGCCACATGGCCCGAAAGCCCCGCAATCAGACGACGGATGACGGCCATGAAAGCTTTGAAATTGGGGAAGGAGAAGAGATTGGGACTGAGCCTCGAGAGAGGGTTCTTGGACTCTGGCTCTGGAGGCCAAGGTCCAGCCAGGATGGAAAGGCCCTTGGGCAAGAAGTCACACTTTCTCAGCCTCAGGGGGAGCTTGCAAGGGCATGCCACAAATCTGGCCAAGAAAAGCCCAGGAGAGGGTCGCCCTACGTCGGAAAAGACTTGAAGGAGCAGAGCAACATGGAAGGGGCTCCTGAGACAACTGGAAACCATGAAGCTCTACGAGGAGAGACTTAGGGAATTGCTGGTTATGTTTACCCTGGAGAGGAGAAGGTTAAGAGGTGATATGAGAGCCCTGTTTAAATACTTGAAGGGATGCCATATTGAGGAGGGAGCAAGCTTGTTTTCTGCTGATGCAGAGACTAGAACGCGGAACAATGGATGCAAACTGCAGGAAAAAAGATTCCACCTCAACATTAGGAGGAACTTCCTGACAGTGAAGGCTGTTTGACAGTGGAATAGACTCCTTCCTCGGAGTCTCCTTCCTTGGGGGTCTTTAAACAAAGCCTGGATGGCCCATATCTGTCAATGCGGATGCTTTGATGGGGAGTTCCTGCATGGCAGAAGAAGGGGGTGGGACTGGAGGGCCCTTTTTAGGGTCTCTTCCAACTCTGTGATTCTATGGTTCTCCCTGGGGCCCAAGGGGAGCCTCCGAGTCCTCCAAGGGAACCCATCCAAGAAGGCCTTTGACTCTCAGGGAAGGGCAGACAGAGTCTGTCTGTCTTTCTTTCTTTCTTTCTTTCTTTCTTTCTTTCCTTCCTTCCTTCCTTCCTTCCTTCCTTTCTGCTGCTGGGGAGAGTCTGCCTGCCTGGGCTCCTGTCCTTCTGTGTTTCTTCTTCTTCTTCTTCTTCTTCTTCTTCTTCTTCTTCTTCCTCCAGGCCCAGGAGGGGGATCCCCTGCCCGCCTGGCTCCCTGCCTCCCTTTCCTCTTCCCCGGATTGACATTTGCAGCAGCAGCCTTGACTCGGATGGTGCTATGCAAATCATCTCCAGTGGAGGGATGGAGGGAGGGAGAGGAAGGAAGGAAGGAGGCCCAGCAGCAGCAGCAGCAGCAGCCCCTTCCTTCTAAGGGAAGCTGTCTCGGCTGCCCCATTGCCCTCCAGGCCTCTCCTCCTCCTCCTCCGCTCTGAGCAAGCCCAGGCAGGCTGGGACTAGGCAGCATCCTAGTTCACCTTTGGGGTGTCCTGTGTTTCTTAGTCACCACTTTCCACTTCCAGGGAGTTCTAGTTTTAGAGGGTTTGGAGGGTTCCGGTTAGAGGCGTCCAGTTCCCGGAAACCTTGAAGCCCTCCCGGGACAGACAGTTTTAGTCAAATTCCAGAAAAGAATGGTGTACTAAGCCTCCTTTGCAGACTGAAGATCCCTTTCCTTTAGGAATGTCATCGCCTCCCGTTTGGTTTGGCGTAAAATGGTAATATCGGAAATATGGGAAGTACAATAGCACCCAAGATCCACAAAACAGCAATGCTTCTTCGACGTGTATTTTTGTACATCTCGGTTGGCCCAATAAATATATCACTGATTTGTGGGTTTTGGGAGTTATTTTACTTTGCTACATGGCCAGCACAGCTACCCCTGGATATGGTTTCTGAAATATTACTAAAAGTATAGACCATAATAACAAATAGACTGTACTTTTTAACATGTTGGGGGTTTTGTTACAAATGGTGCTACAACATCCTGAACTTTGGTTTTGCAAATTGAGGAGGAGGAGGAGGAGGAGGAGGGGAAAGAAACAGGATTACAAAAATGTTGGTATTAGCCAACAAAACAAGGAAAACTGTTTGGTTTCTTGTGGTCAGCGAGGCTTAAAAAGTGTCCCTGCAAAAGGAACTGAAAAAGGGGAAAGAAAGCCAGGCCCTGCAATGAAATCACACACCGTTCCTAATCTCACATCAAACTCTTCCTGTTACATCGCCTCTAGAAATAATTGGGAGAGCCATATATATTTTTACATACGGCCGATGCCATCTTATTTGTCTTTCAAAAACAAAATATCCCATCATTCTTTCTTTTTCCCAATTTTTCCAGAAAAGCGTGGTTCCCACCCTCCCTGCCCCCGTTTTGCTGGGTCTTTTACTGGGCTTTTGCAGACAGAGTTGCAGGTATTTGGAGAACTCCGTCTGGTTCTGCATTTGGGGGCACTTTTGGGCCGCTGGCGCCAAGTGACCACCCTCGGAGGCAGAAAGGGTGGCATTGCACCCCTCCCGGGCAGCCAGGCATTAGTGGACTGCCACTCCCAGCACTCTGCACCATTGGCTGCGTGATGATGGGAGTTTTAGTTCCTTCTGAATGCACACTCCTAGCTGTTTCATTATTCTGTACATACCTATAGAAATAAACTGTACACATGGTGGTTTAAATATAAGTGCTAGAGTTAATTCTGCCATCTCCTCTGGGAGTTTACCACCACAACACAGCTAAGTCAGAACAAGGAACCGTGCCATCCTCTTGATAGGGTTGCTGCTCCCATCATCCTTCACCATTGACTGGGAAGGGGGATGGAAAGGAGTTTGGCTTCCTTTCCAAAAGCACACTCGACTGTGCTACTTGGAGGGCTGTGTGTGTGTGTGTGTGTGTGTTAGTGGGAGAGGATGAGGCTCCAGGACAGGACATGGGTGTTGCTCCCTCTGACGCAACTGCCAGGGGATCTTGCGCCTCCGTCGTTCCAGGAGGGTTGCCTTTGCGCAGCCCGAGGGTCACTGCCATAGACATTCTTCATACACCATTTTAGATGCTGGGAGGCAGCGAGAAGGAAAAGAGCCCACACTCTGCACATGCTCAGGTGTTGTTCTCATTCTTCGCCTGTTCTGAGGCTCGGGACCACCTGGCCAGTTTCAAAGCAGGTTCCGACATCTGCTCTGCCTGCGCAGGTCAGGAACACAGGTTGCCCCAAACGCCAGGAGGGAAGGCCTGTCCTGGGCGTGGCAGATTCCTTCCCTGTGATGAACACCATGCAGGCAGGAACAGAGTGTCCCACCTGCAAAGAGGGTTGTTTTCCTTTTTGTAGCTGTGAAAGCCACAAGTGGGGCAGCAGGAATTCCCTTGCCACCTCATTCAGGTTGCGGGCCTTTCTGCCCAGCTGTGTCTTCCTTTCTCTGCACCTTATGTGCCAGGCTGCCCTGTGCTAATCCGAACAGGGAGAGAACAAAAGGGGAGTGGAGAGGAGTTGTTTCTCTGCAGCGAGGCTGAGCCCCCTCCTGCAAAAGGAGGTGTGCCCGACCCCTGCCCTTTCAGATCCCAGCGGAGGCACGCTCCAGGTGTTTACTTTTGCAAAAACTCAGTGTAAAGGAACTGCACTTATAGCACACACAAACATACAGAGTGTGTGTATTTATTGACTCCTGCCATGGACTGAACAGGCCTACAGACCCAGAAGGCACCTTATTAATTCCGACCTGATTTCTGAAATTCTAAGGCCTCAGAAGGAATCCGCATCCATCTCCCCAGAGTTCCTAGTGGTGGGCTGGTATCTGCCCAAAGTCAGGCTTTTGGGGAGGGGGAAGTAGGTGAAAAAAAGCCACCAAGGAAGGATCTGGGGCCAAGGTGGGGGGCCGTGGGGGTGGGCGAGCAGTTGCTGGGTCAAAGCCCCCTGATATTTGGATGAGAGGGGGCCCGTGGCCCTGAGTCTCTTCCAAAGGGTTGTGCAACCTCTTCCTCTGGAATGTGAAGTTGTCCCTTCCTGTAGTGTGCCTCAAGGCTTCCCAGCGCAAACATACCAAAACTGTGACATCCCCCGCTCCCTTTCTTTGCAGCCACGGGGACAAAGATGTCTTCTCCTGCCGGGGCATCCTGCTGGCAGTGAACTGGTTCCTTGATCGAGGACACATGGACATCACCGTCTTCGTGCCATCCTGGAGGAAAGAGCACCCGAGGCCTGACGTGCCCATTGCAGGTAAAGCACTGAAGCAGGTGGGACAGAAGTGCTGCACCCACTAATGCTGCAAAGGAGGCCTCAGTCGTGCAGCGATAGCACCTATACACTGTGAGCTGCCACGTGGCAAACCTCTTCAGTGGCCCTCTGGTGCTTCTCCTCCCTGAGCCATTGGTCTGAACCGCTTCCAGTATCTTCCCAGCTGAGAGGAGGACCAGGATGAGACCTACAGGGCATCCGGGAGGCACACCTTCAGGACCTTTGGCCAGGGGGGAAAAAACCAGCACAGTCCTGGTAAAGTCGTCCATAGGTTGCTGTGACCATTTTCTTTTGATTTCTAAAAGCAAATGTTGTTGCCTCTTTGGTGACTCTTTCCCTGGATTGAGAATTCTGTGTTGTATTTTTAGCAGTCTCACCAGTTTGGATCCAGGGGGTGGGTGGGCTTGGCACTGCCTTTCCAGAGATGGGAGAAAAGCTAGAAGTGTAGAGGAAACAAAGCTGCGTAGCTCTGTGTGGCATCTTGGCGGAGGCAGAGGGTGAGAGGAGGGCAGGCTTTGCATTTGGCAGAGTGCGGAAGGAAACGCTGAGGACTTATCTAGGTCAGGGAGTGTGTGCAGATGTCTCCCCAGCCTCCACTGCCACTTCCAGCCTGGGTGAGTAATGGCGTTCTTTGCTCAGCCATTCATTCTTGCATAGACAGAAGAAATGCATCCTTTTTAAAAAAAAATAAAAAGTGTTGCCTCCTCTTCTTGCAGACCAGGACATCCTCTTTGACCTGGAGAGAAGGAAGATCATCGTCTTCACGCCTTCCCGGCGGGTCGGGGGCAAACGGGTGGTCTGCTACGACGACCGCTTCATTGTCAAGCTGGCCTACGAGTCGGATGGCATCGTGGTTTCCAATGACACCTACCGGGACCTGCAGATGGAGCGGCCCGAGTGGAAGAAGTTCATTGAGGAGCGCCTGCTGATGTATTCCTTTGTCAATGACAAGTGCGTCCCACAATGACTATTGGGGGGAAGGATGGCTTGGCCCGGTCAAGGATCCCTGGAGACAAGGTGTGGGGAGAAGAGCTGGGAGAGCCCCACTTCCACAAGGAGGAAAGAGAAGGCCCTGATCCTAGTCACACCAAGTATTAATTGTATCCCTGATGAGTAGTCACTTCCATAGGAATAAGTGGGTTCTCAGGAGAGAATACAGAATGAATTCTACTGGCAGCCATGTGCCCACAACTCATATTTGGAAAAGAGGATTTTGGATTCTGGGTGCAGCTGCCTGCCAGTTCTTAGCTCAAAGCAGAAACAAAGGGGTCTGGCACCCACCAGCTTGGTAGCCCCATAGCCTGCTTGCCCACAGACGCCTAGTGAGGAGACTCTGTGAACCAAGGAACCAACTTCCCTGCACCCCACAGAGGGAAGCAAAACCCCAACGCACTTCCCTCGCCCCAAAGATGGGCATCGCACACGCAGCCTCTGAGCATCCATAAGTTCCCCCCCGCCCCCCCCCCCCCAAAAAAAACTCTTGCTACTGCATCCATAGGGCAGGGGCAATGCTGTGAGTAAGAGGGCAATTGTGGCCTGCAGAGGATGCTGTCCTGAGTAGGAATGCTTTCTGTCTCCTTCCAGGTTCATGCCTCCCGATGACCCCCTCGGGCGCCACGGACCCAGCCTGGACAACTTTCTGAGAAAGAAGCCAATGGCTCCCGAGCACAAGAAGCAACAGTGTCCCTATGGTGAGGCTGTCTCTCCCCATCTACCCCCTTGCAATCCCTCCATTTCCTTGTAGGGAAAGATCAGACTTCTGGATTCCTGCATGGCAGGCACTTGATGAGATGGCCTTGCAGATCCTCCCTAGCAATAAGTCTCAATGATTTTGTGTTGCCAGGTTGTGCTGTCTACTTGGACAGCAGAATACATTACAGAATATATTGCAGTCCCTGCACTGCAAATACCCATTTCTTAAAACCATAAGTGAATGTCTGGCTACATTCCTGTTAAGAGTTGTTGGGGTCATTGGCATTCTTGCCAGTCTGTGTGTCCCCCCCAAAGGCTGGCAGAAAACTGGCTCCTGCTGGCATTGCCCACCCCTTCCCCAGCCAATCCGGATGCTGCATGGAGTCAGCAGTGGCCAGAATGGAGCTGGGCCTTCTCAGCATTGCTCCCCAAACTGGAAAATCTCCTCCTCTAATGAAAGGAGGGTGGAATAACATTGCCCCCCCCCCCCCCGGTTCTCTCTGCAGGCAAGAAGTGCACCTACGGCATCAAGTGCAAGTTCTACCACCCAGAGCGGGTTAATCAGGTCCAGCGCTCCGTCGCAGACGAACTCCGAGCCAACGCTAGGCTCTCTCCCACCCGAAGTGCCCACAAAGAGGAGAGGACAAGCCGTCGGCCACCTCAGGGGGAGTCCCTGGCCCCCGAGGGCAGTGAGAAGCTCCCATTGCAGAAGACCCCCTTGGCCGAGAAGAGAAGTGCAACTCGTAAAGTCAGGCTTGGAGATGGGTCAACCCACGTGCCCAAAGCAACAAGCAGTGTACCTCCCACGGGCAGCCCCTCTGGCAAGAAGGGCAGTGGCAGCAGTGGCCACTACTGGCCTCCGGATTGGTACCAACCACCTCCAGCCTCTCCCTGTATGGACTCCCTGGCCTGTGTCTCCCAGGACCGCCTCGACTCTGGACTTGGCTCCCTGGAAGGTCAGCTGTCCGAAATGTGGCCAGGAGGCCCTTCAGCACCTCACAGCCACTACTCCCACCAGGAGCCATCAGCAGTGGGCAGTTACCGGGGCCCGGGGCCCAGCTACCCTCACTCCTTCGGCCCAGAGTCCAGCAGTTACCACCCCTACCAGCCCCAGGGCTACCACCAGCCCCTCTCTGCCTCCAGCGCCAGCTTTTTGCCATATGGCCAGGAGTTGCCCTCAGGCCAGGCTCCTCCACCCCACTCCTTTTCTGGGTATTTACCCGCAGACTCCTCTATGGCCCCGGTGCGGAAGTACTGGTCAGAGCCAGCCTACCAGCCCACACCCAGGGCCTGCCAAGACCTGCCAAGGGCCCCACAGGTGGCCTATGGTGAAAACTCTCCCTCTTGCCCCTGGCCTGCCCCAGACCGCTTTGCCGAGGAGCGAGCAAAGGTCCACGTGAAGCTCTGTGGGATCTTCCACCCTCACCTGGTGGATGTGGTCATGTGCCGCTTCCCACACCTTTTGGACCCACAGCAGCTGGCGGCTGAAATCCTCACCTACAAGTCGCAGAACCCCAGAGTGTGAAGCGCAGAAGCTGGGAGCCTCGTCTTCCCCGGGCAAATGGCCTTCCCAGGGCCCCGGGTGGAAGGTTAGGGGTCCCATAAGCGGGTGGCATTTTCACAGCGGGCAGGAGCCTGTCTTTTCCTGTTGATGGCTTGGGGGGTGAGAGAGGGGGCAGGCTCCTGGGGGCCCAGGAAAGACAAGGATGTGTCCTGAATGTGGCCTGGAAACATATGGGCCCTCAGCCGAAATCCTGCTGCTGGCTCCCACTTGCAGAAGCACAATCTCTACATTCCCTTCAAAGATGCAGAAGTGAAGTTGTGTACATCTGCTTCTGCATACAGGCGTGTGTTGTGCACTGCACATTTTCACACATAAATTTAGTTGCACATTAGGTTGTGCAACATCAAGCCCTCCTCTCTTTGCATGGGGGGGGGGGGGTTCTGGCCACAGGCACCTCCCAGGGAATTTGCCTCCACTGCTCCCTTGGTTGCCCAACCTTCCCTCTTCGTAGCCAGCCTCTTTCTTCCTAGGTCCCCACTGCACTCCTTGCAGGGCTGTAGGAAGGGCGCTCTCTCTCTCTCTCTCTTTCAGTTTGCAAAGAGAGGGAAAAACTCTATGTAGTTTGTACTCCTCCTCTTAAATGGCTCAGTCATGATGACTGGTAAGTCCGGCGTTAACGGTTCCAGAGCCTTTCGGTAATGAATCTGTAACAATTGACACTGGTTCCTGCCCTCTTTATTTAACAAAAAGTGCGTGATTCGCTCGCAGGCCAGGAGCAATTGATCCTGTTGATGCATATTGTATCCTCCTGTATACGTATTATGTATTCTCTCTTAAGAGGTCCGTCGCGTGGCTGTAAGGTGAGGCTCTCCCAGGGGATGCTGGCGGAGGGAAGGGCCAGGAGTGACCCCAAGGTGCCGCCGTGCCCCGGGGTCTTCCCTTCGCCATCGCCCGAGGAGATGGATCCGCCGCGCTTAGCACCGTGTGCTGCAGAGACCACCTGGACCAGTAAGGAAAAAAAAATGTAAAACCGCATGTGCCTAGTCAAGATGATGCATCACACAACTGTGATGTTTTCATGTTAGTAAGCAAAATGCTTCTTAATGATAAGTAGTACTTTAATCTTAAATAACTTTTGCACATTTTGTACCTTGGAAAAGAGAATGGTTTGTAAAGGAATGGTATATTTTTGACAAGACGTTCCTTTGGTGGTGCTGGTTTTCCACTATTCTGTCCTGCTCAGAATGGCTCTCCTAGAACTGGAAGCTAACTTTGCAAAAAGAAAAAAATAGCTGGAATGTTTCACTCCTCGGAACGTGCTAAGTGCATGTGCAAAATTAATAATAATTATCCTTTTTTTAAAAAAAAAATCTCTTTCTAAAGCAATAACTAGCTGTTTTGCACAAATAAAAGGCTCTATTTGCTCATGTTACTCATTGTATCTTTGTCCTTTTAATTTTCAGGAGCACTTGCCACTAACAGGTTAAGGCCCCTGGGAGAGGGACGGGTAGGGTGAAGTGGGCCCTGAATGCGGATCATGCCATTATGAGACTGACCGTTTCCCACACACCCCCAACTCCCCTGTCCACCCCAAGGAGCAATTGAGTTAGTCATAAGAACAACAACAAAAGGGTCAGGATATAAATGGAAAAGTAAGGGAGGAAGAAGGGTATTGAGAAGGATTTTTTGCCATGGTTCAGGGGAGGTTGGGGGGCAAAAGGAATTGCCCTTGTAAGAAGCGCCTGTAGTTTCCTCTGGGTCTGCAGCCAAGTTAACTGCTGGGCAGCACCAGGATTATGAGCCAAAGGATCTCAACTTTGACATTTCATCTATTTGGAGTGTTTATATCTTGCTTTTCCACCACCCAGAGCTCTTGTGTAAAATCCCAGCAATGTGTTTTTCTAATCTCACCTGGAGGATTAAAAAGCAACCTTTTGAAGCTCCTCGTAAAAGAAGACAGTTGGCCTTAGAGGTTGGCTGTTTCTCTGAAAACTATGGCAGTTCCTCCACATTAGCCTAAAGTTGTTCCATGCTTTCAGGTGGACTTCAGCGTATGGTGACCTCCTGGGGATTTCCTGGCAAGATTTCTTCAGAGGAGGTTTGCCATGGCCATCCTCTGAGGCTGAGAGAGAGTGACATGCCCAAGGTCATCCAGTGGATTTCCTTGAAGGAGCAGGAACATGAACCATGGTCTCCTGGAGTCCTAGTCCAACGCTCAAAGCAAGACAACGCAATGGCTTGCGTATCCTGAAGTACACACACAGCTTTGTTTGCTCTCCCTTGTTGGGCCCATCAGAACTTTGACCCATCCAGTCCAGAGCTGGGAATCCAATGGCCCAGCAGGTCCTCTTGCATTGCAGCTCCCAGCAGCCCCAGCACAATGGCTGTTGCAGCCCAATGACATCTGGAGGACTGCAGAGATTGTGGCCCCCGTGGGGCTGAGCTGAACCAGCCGTGGGTCTCCAGGGTTTCAAACAGGATTCTTGCCCAACCCTACCTGGAAGCAACTCCACAAGGGAGTTGAACCTGGAACCTCCTGCATGCAAAGCAGGTGCTCTCCCACTGAGCTATGCCCTCCCCAGCCCTGGCATCTGGGTTGCTCTCTAGGGATGCAGCCTCCCTCCCCTGCAGCCCAAACCAGGCCTCCCATCCTGAGGATCAGGGGTGGTGGGGTGGCCCTATGCCCCCCATGGAGGAAAACCTGCACCCTCCTCTGGGGGGGGATATCAGTGGGACTGTGGGCCATGGCTGGGCAGCCCTTCCTGGGGCCCAGAGAGCAGCTCCTTCTGCCCTTCCTGGGGCCCCTGCCTTGCCGCCTGGCGCTGAACTTTCCCTCGCACTCATCAGCCGGTTCCTTCCAGGGGTTTTCCCAGCACCAGAAACCACCTGACCAGAAGCAACATCCTGAAGGCAGGCGGGTGCAGGCGTGCCCTGTGAGTGTGCACATTGTGCGTGATGTGTGCTGCGTGTGTGGGCGGGCGGCAGGGCAGGACCTGCTGGGGCTGGTTTCAGGTGCAGCTGGTAATCTGGGCTGGCATGGTGGAGCTGAGAGCAAAAGCAAGCACACCCAGAAGAGGGGAGACCCAAATAACACATGTGCCCAGAAGACAAAGCCCTGCGAGAAGAACAAAGGCCCACCTGCCCACCCATCAGTGCCACCTGCAAACAGACCCCTACCACACTGAGCAAGCCTGGTGGGGGTCAAGATGGGTCTATCCACGGGCAGAGAGAGACCCTCAGCTCAAGGAGGTCAGGAGGGTGGAAGCAAGGGGCCTCCTGGCAAAGTGGGGAGGATTGGTGCCAGCACAGCTAGGCTGGCACCAAGGAAGGAGGGCAGGCAGGTTGCCGTTGCACAATCCTCAGCATGCCCTCTCCCTTAGAAAACATGGCTGGGTGCCCTTCCCCTCCCCGGAAAGAGATGGAGAAAGAGATGGAAAGGGAATTCCCCACATTGGTGCTCAGCGTAAAGGTTAACAGCCAGAACCAGAGGGAGGGACTGGAAGGGACTTCTCAGCAGAACTGGGACCCAGGTCGCTTGACGGGGAAGGGGAGGCTCCTCAAAGTGGGGCTGGCACTTTGGGGTGAGCCCATGACCCTCCAGAAAACCTTATTTCCCTGGCATCTGAACAACCTGTTCCTGGGTGGCTCACTTCCAGAAGGAGCCACAGCTTACTGTCAAAATGCCTGAGCCTTCAGTGGAAAGGGCTGTTTTGTCAGAAATTCGTTGACTCTTTGATTCTCCTGATCCCACCCAACCCAAGGAGAAGCCCTTCAGAGGTGGAAGCTTGGTGGGCCTTTTGGTAATTGCCCGTTGATCTATCTCTCCCATGCGGGAATCCTGGGATGCTTTCTGCAGTTGGCCTGAGTTCAGCATATGGTAGCTGGACTTGGGATATCTTAACTCATGTCTACAGGCACAAACAAGTGAACGTGACCCCAAAACTTTGCAGCCTGGAAACACCGCAACCGAAGCATTTTTGAGGTCCTAGAGATGTCCTCCCCTCCCCAGCCTCTTGAAAGCAGGTGTGCCATTCGGGGGCAGCAGAACCACGACCCTCCTGCACCAGCAATGCTAAAGTCCTGGGGGTCCTCTCCCACCTTCTCCACCATCTGGGGCGAGGGAAGAATAGCCTAACATTTAGAGCTTGAGGTCCTCCATTCCACCCTCCGCCCCATGAAAACTCAGATGTTCCACCAGGGTATCTATCTATCTATCTATCTATCTATCTATCTAGTTATTTACATGCCTTCTTTCTCTTAGACTGAGGACCCAAACAAGGTGGCTCTTTAAAAGAACTTTCAAAGGCATACAAAAGACCCCACATAAGAAGCCTTCCTGCACGTTGTGTTCTTGTGTGCCCTCAACTTATGGCAACCCTAAGGTGACCCTATCACAGGTTTTTCCTGGTAAGATTTGTTTAGAGAGAAGCTTACCTTTCCCTTCCTCTGAGACTGAGAGAGTGTGACATGCTCAAAGTCACCCAGAGGGTTTCCAGGGTCAAGTGGGAATTTGAATCCTGGTCTCCAGAATCATAATCCAATGCTCAAACCACTACACCATGCTGCGGGGAGGCAGGTTAGTTGGCAAGATTTTTTCATAGGGAGTTTGTCACCATTGCCTTCCTCTGAGGCTGAGAGAGTGTGACTTTTCCAGCAGCAGAAGGCTGTTCTGTGGGGTGCTCTCTTTAGTCTTCTCTAGGACAAGTGGCTGGACAGGCATTCCCAAGGGCAGGGGAGGAGAGAGCGGGAACATTTCCCTCTGGGGCAGGACTTGAACTCCAGACTCTTGGCTTCTCAGTCAGGCCTTTTGCCTTCTTGGGGAGGTTTCCTGCTGTCTCTGTATGCCTTTGGCTCCCCCCATCGCCTGTCCTGGCCATTGCACCTGTGCCACAACATATGGGCCCCCAGCCATGCTCTGGCCACACTCCTGGAGGTCCAGTGGGGTCCAAACACCCTGGATCCCCTGCTTTGGGTCTGTGTTGTTTATTAACCTGGTCGGTCCAAGTCCAGTGTTTGAGGCAGGAGAGCCAGGTTCAGAAGGTAGGCCCTTGCCAAAACCATGGGATGCTCTATCCGGCCTCACAAAGGCAGTCAGTCATTCTTTCTCAGCCCGTCTCGGTCCTGGGCCCCACTCTGCAAAAACCAGGAAGATGGAAAATTATGGAAGGGAGGAATAATGACACCGGTTTCCAAAGAATGCTACAAAGGGGGGGAAGAGAAAAGGGATGGTGCTGCTGAGCCACAAAATGTCCTTGATGGGCAAATGCCCCTCTGTGGCCACCTTCCTGACCTGCTCAACAGCCTCCGCTGACCCTCTGCCAGCCCCCTTTCTCTGCTGCCCAAACTTCCCTGCCACCATTAGTGGGATTTTTCCTCCTCCTCTTTGGGCGACATGGGGCTATCTGCACTACCCATCAGTTGTAAAGGTTTAATACCACTTTACCTGCCATGGTTCTACTGGATGCAATCCTGGGATTTGGGTCTGTGGTGGTCTTTGGTATTAATCTGCCAGCCTCTCAGAGAAGCTCACTAAGGGATTCTAAGTGCACCTATCTTTGAGTATTACCAATTCCAGGATTCCATACAATGGAGGCATGGTGGTTAAACTGGGACTGTAGTGCTATAAGTGTGCAGTATAGACAGACCCTCAGGTACCCCTGACCTTGGCGAGGGTCTCTTGCCCCCAACTCACCAGCTGGGGGACCTAGCTGCTCCTGGTCCTCCGGGTCCCAGGGCCTGGTCAGGGTCTCCTGGGGGCCTCCGCTCTGCCCTTCCTGGTCCGGTGGCCACAGCACTTGCTCCTGTCTTTGCAACTGCAAGCCAAAGGAGAGACACAGGTGCGGGGGGGGGGAGAGAGGCATATGGGGGTGAGGGGGCAGAGTCAGGCTGAGGGCAAAGAGAGCCAGTCCGGCCACAGTGACATCCAGGAAGGGAATGTAGGAGAAGTGCCTACAGCTGTGGACAGGGCCCCACCATCTTGGGCACCGTGTCTCTGTGCATGTGTGTAAGAGGAGAGTGGCTGCAATATCCCTTCTGCTCTTAGGCCAAAGGGATGGGAGGATGGAGGGTCTTCGCAACTCAGCCCTCCAGTGTGTGTGGGGGGGGGGGGGGCTGGGGCTGGCACCATGGGGCCCACCTGCACAGCCAGCCCCTGCTGTTCCCGAAGCAGCTCCAGGTAGCGACTGCTCCAGAGGAGCCTTTCGGTGCGCAGCTCCTGGCCGAGGTATTGCACGGCTGCCTCCAGGGCCGAGAGTCGCCCCAGGGTTGCATTGCTGGACACCTTCAGCCGCTGGACCTGCTCCTCCAGACCCCTCTGGGCACCTGTGGGCACCAAGAGGAAAAGCCAGACTCAGCTGGGGGGGGGGGGGGTCATGCAGGCAGGTCTCTAAGGAGAGCAGGTGCCACTCCTGGGATGCCACTCGAGAGGGCCCTGATCCCACACACCCCATAATGCGTGGTCCTGACTGAGGAGACCCCCAGAAGGGAGCCTCCAGTAGAACTTGCATGGGACCCACACATGGCCATCCCCCCGCCACATCCCAGCACACCTGGCCACCCTCATTGGACCAACCTGCCTCCAGGGGCCATGGACTATCCGATGGGCAGAAGGGCACATCCTCCTGGTGTCCCTCGCCGGCCTCCTCCAGCCACGAAGTGATGGAGGAGCAGCCCTGACGCAGGAAAGATGCAAAAAGGGTGCAGCAGTCAGGCAAGCAGTGGGAAGTGGAAGGTGGCTGAGGGTCCCACCTCACAAATGAGCAGCAAAGACCTCTTTGGTCCAGATGGGCAGAGGGCACAAGCCAGACCCCTGGGGAGGAAAAGGCACTCTGCACATGAGCCAAGGATGCCTGGCTGCTTCAAGGCTGAGCTGTTGGTGAAAGCCGCAGAGAAAGGACCTTGTCCTTAGCAGAATGAGATGCTGGAGCCCCCAGGCCTGCAATTCATGCCGACTCCTTTCCCCAACACACAGACACACACTGACACACTTTGCTGACTTCATTCAATCCCCACCCTCTCTGCACTCTAAACCCATTTCCATTCCATCTCTCTGTAGCCGATTTCACAGGGAGGGAAAAAGTGAGGGAGACCCCATTTCTGCCACCACCACAGCCCTCATCAAAAGCCAAGAGTGATTTTTTAAATCATTATTTGCAGAAGGGAGTGAGTCTTGGTCATGATTAGGGCACTTACCTCCTGCACCAGGCGGAAGATGGCTTCCCAGCAAAGCTTGTAAAAGAACAAGGCAGCCTAGAGAGATTTTGAGAAAGGAAAGTTAGCCCTGAGCCCAGTGAAAGCAGGCTTATTTGCAGATTCAAAACATGGGTCCATTTTGGGCCTTTTCTCTGGAAAGGTGCTCTGGCACAATCCCTCCAGTCCAAGTTCTTTGGGGGTCCTCTTGAGAAGAAGCCACCCCACCTGGGTCAGCGGCCAAGTGGGCCGGAGTGTGGACTGGACTAGGACTATTTTTGTTGGGAAGGCGCATACTAACCCAGACAATCCGCCAGAGGAGGAGGATGCCATCCAGGACATTCGGCACCAGCTTCCAAAGCACTCGGCTGCAGACTCGAGGGCTCAGTAGCCTCAGGAGGGGGTCCACTGGCCGCTTTTGCCTTGGCATGGCACCTCTGGAGCAGAAAGAACACAAATGGAGGGGGGTGCCATGGAGGGAGAGATCAACTTCCAATCCTGGGGGTGGGGTGCTCAACCCTTAAGATGGGGGGCCAACACCCCCTTTTGCCCACCTTTGATGGCACTGCTCCCTTCACCTCCATCTCATCTCCTTCAGGGCCCCAAAGCCCTTAGATCCCAGAAGATCAGGAGGTCTGGTCAAGCCCCCTCCCCTCCCCTTGCCCATCCACTTTCCTACCTGGCAGGGCTGCTGTAAAGGTAGACTGCAGCAGATCCATAGAGAGGTGGTGCGTGAGCTCCTCAAAGAAAGGGCAGGATGCTCTGAGTACTCAAGACATGGAGGCAGCTATGATCCTCTCCTGCCCACACAGTGTCATGGATGCCAGCCTTCCTCTCTGCCAAGTGCGCTCACTCTCTCGAGGCCTGTGACCCTCCTGGGGAGGGGGATTCCTTCTCCTTCCTCCCCCTCCACCAAAGAGAGAAGCCCAGAGACTCCCTTAGCTGGCTCTGCCCCCTTGCAAGCAGTTCTGCTGCCCTCCAGGCCACTGCCTTGGGGAGGGACACAGCGGATCAAGGCATCGGAGGGAAAGAGATTACTAGATCTTGATGCAGGCCTTAATCCCATCGGAAGGTGGAGAGGGGCATTGGGTGCTCCCAGGATTAAGAGTGGCCACAGAGGCCACAACTCTCCTTAGCCGCCCCACAGAAGAGCAGAGGAAGCAAAGACAGGGCTGGGGGGCTGCAGGGAGCTAGGGTCCCACTGAAAGGGGCTTCTCTGCAGCTCAGAGGGTCTGCCTGAGAATGGCCACGGGTGGGGAGAAGGCCTCAGCCCAAAGGCCCCAAGGCATTCCCCAGAAAAAAAAAAACCCTTCAAGGATGCTGTAACCATCCCTTCCTTGTTCTCCAGGGTTTTTGGCAGTACTAGCCACCCTTATCCACAACCTCCGTCACTGGCTAAATCCCTGCGCCCCCCAGACCTTCACGCAGCCCAATTTCTGGCAGCTCCTAAGCCTTTGGCTTCAGGACAGCCTCCAAGCACAGCATGCACACAGAATGAAAGCTCGGCAAAATGGGAAATTTTATATCATTTTTATTTACAAACAGCAGGCACAAATAGGAAAACGGAGTCTCTGCCCTCCCCTCCGCCACCCTCCCCACCAGGTCTCTTTTGCCCACCTTGGCAGCAGATGCTCCAGGAGAGCAGCGCAATGCAATCTCCCCCCAACCCTCCTTTTCTTTCTTTTGGAAATGGCTCACCAAGTTCAGGCTCCAGAGAAGAAAAAGGATCTAACGGACAAACAGGCTGCACACGTCAACTCACTTGTTAAAAAACTGGAAAATTAAATACCAAGGTTTATTTTTTTAAAAATTAAGATACAAGAAGGGAGGGGAATTCAACCAGAGGTGTCAGAGAAGCAGAAGGGAACATGGAGAAGAGCATCTTGCCACAGCTACTGGACATGCTCAGAAATGGTCAGGACGAAGACTGGCCGGTCAGAGGAAGGCGTCTCTTTCCCAAAAGAGAATGATTGGGAACAAGAAGAGACAGCTGCCCTCAGATTCGGGCCACACGGAGCAGAGCAGGAGTAGGTGGCGCAGGGTCTGGGAAGGAGCGTTGTGCTTATTCAGTCTCTTGAGGCCGACCAGGGCAGGCGGAAGGAGGGTCGGTCAGGAGAGGGGACAGTCCGGCACAGAGGGGCCTAGTATTCCTGCAGGAAAGGGAGGCAAGTGGGGTTCAGTGTGGGGTCTCCTGAACACAAGGGGCTCAACACATCCACCCAATCCAATGGTCTCAGAGCCCTGGACCCACACTTGAATGACCACAGAGCAGCCAATATGGGCACTCAATCCTGGTGCTAGTCCCAACTAGAGAAGACCCACTGATTCAAACCTAGTGGACTCCAGGTCTCCTTTAGCTGGGACTTACCTCCAGGGCTCCAGCCATACAGCGGCACACTCCTGAGGAGGTGCAACTGGGCTTCCGTCCCTTCAATGTCCCTCTGGACTCTCCAGGGTGGCAAGATCAGTCCCTGCGCATTATGCCCTCTTGCACAATCAGGAGCCGCGCATGGGCAGAGACACAACAGAAGGGCGGGGGTATAGCTTGGGGTTGGGGGAAGAATACTTACAGCTCGGGGTTTTTTGTTCAGCTTGAGATCGATCCTGCAAAGGAAAAAGGGGTGCAGAATGGAGTCTGGGCCAGGGGGCATCGCAGACCCTCGCCAAGGACGGAGCAGCTGCCCACCCCGCCTGCCCATCTAACCGGCCAAAGCAGAACTTCCACCCAAACCACGACTGGCACCAAAAGGCAGATTCCCTCCCTCAATCAAGAGGTGGGGAAACGGGATTAGAGGGTTAGGCAGCATCCAGAGACACGGGAATGTCATGCACTATGTTAGCATGTTAACAGTGGCGCAGCTCTCAGAGGGAAAAGCCGCAGCTACTGAATGGGCCTCTGGGAGGACTGGCTTTGCTGGGGATTCTCCAATTGGGACCAGGGAAGAGACTGATGACTCCAGGTGGGCCGGTGGCCTTAGAAAGCAAAGCAGGAAAAATCAAGAATAAACCGACAAAAGAAAAAAAAGAAGCCCTCAGTAGAAGTTTGTCTGCTTTTTAAAAATAAGGTAAAGAAGCAGAAGAGGGAAGCTGATTGGGGGGGAAATTTGCCAAGTTTATTAAATGAAACATTACCTCCATCACGCTTTTGTCTGTATTTTAAAAACCTTGCCAGCCTAACCTAATATACATACCTACAATTAAACAGATAAACTATGGGTTAGAATAGCCTGGAGGGCAGGAGGGGGCTTGGGAAGGAAGGTTTGGGGGGGCACAGAGGAGGGCAGGTCTCTAGGCACTAGCACCACGGCAAGAAACGAAACCCAAATCAAGGCAAGTCAAACTTACTCAAAGTCATAATCAAACATGCCAGACGGGCTGAGGGGCAGCATTTGAAAGGAAGAAAGCAGTAGAAATTAATACACTAAAGAATTAATTAAAATCCATTAGTTGATTAGAGCCACCCTAGCGAGATTATTTCAAAGTAAAATTAATTCAAAAAAGAAGAGCCACGGACACACCATCTCAGCCCCATTTCTCCTCCCCCCCCCCAGCCCCATCCACCTTGGAGCATCTCTGCAGGTGACCCCAGGTGGGAAAGGAAGAGGAAGCCAAGAGGTCTCAAAAGGCAATGGATAGTCAGGAGAGCCATGGACCATAACCGAGGTAGAGATAGGACCCTGGACACGGGGGATGCCCAGGAGGCAGGGGAAGGGGAAGGCAGGGAGCAGCGCTGGAAGAGATCCTGCCCCACACAGCTCCCTTTCACACATTTACAGACAAACACACACACGTAGCCTCACTCACCAGCCAAGACAGGAACCTTACAAGGGTCAGAAACACACACAGACACAAGGCAAAGGCAACACAAATACCAGATCTCTCTCCTTACTGAAACACACATACAACTCCCTGCAACCAGGAGTCACGGTAGATGAAGGAAGGATGAAAACCACCCAGGTTTCTCTGAAGCTCTCACAGAATCTGCACCCAGGTCCGAACTGCCCTGAGCAAGACTCCTCTTTCTGCAGGACGGGATCCCCAGGAAGGGACAAGGCGCCTCCAGCTCCCCCCACTGCAGGGACTGGAAGGGAAGGGGCTCCTCTCTCGCTGGCCCCCACACTCACATGGGGCACCCATCCTGGAAATAACACACACCAAACACAGAGGCACCGTTCCCAGACCCAAGGCCAGCTGGGGAGCTGAAGACAGCCTCCCAGGGCTAGCATTGGCTCTGTCTTTGTCTTGAGCTCTCTGGCCAGGGCAAAAGGGGGTGTGTGTCAATTTATTGATTAAGAGTATGTATTATTCCAATATATTTTAGTCATGTAAGCCGCCTTGATTGTTGCAACAGAAAGGCGGGGTACAAGAATAAAGTTTACTATTATTTATTATTTAAAACCAAGCCTGTTTCCTGCCTATATAGGTTTCTATGCAGCAAAGGACAATAACCAGTTTTGGGGGGAATTCCCCATTTTGCTCAGCAACAAAGGATTTAATTTGGTGCCCTCTCCCCATGGCATATTTGCCATCTGACCAATTCTATAATTCTGTATGCATAACTAGCCATACCTGTCACTTTCCCCAACTCCTTTTTACTCCCTCTCTTAATGAAGGCAAGCTAGTTTCTGTTGGACATGCATTCCAAAGGAGGCGTCTTTTGGGAATTGCGGCAGCACCTGCTGCAAAATGCTGCTATTTGGACCACAAAGCGTGGCTACACTGGGGCTGCCCTTGAAGACCACTTGTCCCACTGGTCAGGAGATGGGAAAAGGGCCTTCTCTGCTGTGGCACCCCAGTTATGAATTGTCCTCCTCCAAAGAGTGCTCTTGGGGGTTTAATTGGCACCAAACTAAAATACAGCTTTTTTTATTAAAGCCTTGGAGGTCTAACTATTTTGGCCACATCTCTACACGGGCCTGGTCTCAAACTGCTTCAACTTGTTCTGAACTGTTTCCTTATCTAATGTGTTCTTAAGCTCTTACCTGTTACTTTTAATAAAATGTAAAATGATTGTATTGGCAAGCTACCCTGAGACCTCCTGATACAGGTCAGAGTATAAATACTTAAGTATGTGACCAGTAAGCCTAAAGGGAGCTGGGGATAGACAAATAAACCAATGCATTTCGGAGAAGTAGCTGGGGTGGGAGGGACGAAAGCAGCGGCAGGTTCTGGCCAGCAAGGTCAGAAGGCTCAAACCCCAACTCAGCCTGGAAGCACTCTGGGCGAACGTGGGCCACTCTCCCCTTCTCTCTCAATGCCTGGCCTACCTCACAGGGTGGCTGGCAGCACAGAACCTCTTGGATGAGACAATGGCAAATGTGACAAAATAAAGGCCTTTTCCTCTCTACTGTCAAGCCCTTCCAGCACCCCACAACAGAAAGAGAGAAACTAGCTGGGCTGGGAGCTGCAATTGGGGGACAGACAACCCTGCAAGGGAAAAGGCCTTCCATCCGGCCACTGTCCCTCTGCCCATAAGGAGCCCCGCTGCCCCATCAACCCCTCCTGGCCCACCTGTGTCGGTTTTTGTTCTTCCGCTTCTTGTGGCTGCTGTGGTGGCCGCCCGAGGCAGAGGAGGCGGCCTTCTGGGGCTTCACTCCCTGGACAGCGGTGTCCAGTTCTTCGACCTCCTCCTGGCTCGGCTCGTTCTCCTGGTTGTGGAAGTCCGGAGACGTGTCGCTCTCCGTCCCGCTGCCAGGCTCCCCTGGGAAGGGAGGAACCCAGAGAAAGCCTTAACCGAGGGGCTCTGGCAAGGTGCCCTTGGACACCTGCCACAGGGAGGGGGAAACGGGACCCCAGACCAGCCAAGGTGCCCACCTCTCCTTTGCAGAGTTTGCAGAGCACAGGATTAGGGGGAAAAGAGTCCAGAGGCAAAGGGGAGGGAAAAGGCCACTTACGTTTCTCAATGAGCTGGTCCTGCACTCCAGCCAATGCGCTGACCGCCTACAAAACCAGAAGAGAGGCCTGAAGAAAGAGGACCAGGCAACTGGGAGGCAGAGAGAATGAAGGGCAGCAGAAAAGACCAGCAGCCAGCACCGTGGCCCCATTCCAGCCCCACTTTCCTCCCCATCTCCAGCCAAGGATACCACAGAAGGGGTCCCTGCCACCAGCCATCTGAGGAACAGGATCTGGAGGACTGCCGTGAGCCGCTGTTCTTAATTGTTGTTGTTATGATCTGGAGCGGACTTTGGTGTGACTTTACTATGCTACAGACAATGGCTAGCCAGTGAAGCAATGTACAGTCAGCCCTCCATATCCACGGATTTTATATCCATGGATTCAACAATTCACAGCTTGAAAATAGTCAAAAAAAATTATAAATTCCAAATAGTAAACCTTGATTTTGCCATCTTAAATAAGGGACCCCATTTTGTTATGCCATTGTATTGAATGGGACTTGAGCATCCATGGATTTTGTTATCCATGGGGGTCCTAGAACCAAACCCCAGCGAATAACAAGGGCCCATTGTATTTGCTTACTTAGCTCTTATGAATGTTAAAATTACTTTTCCAAATAAAGGCTATAGCTTTATTATTTTATGGTTCACGTAGCCCAAGGACCGCATTGAAGCGGACGGAGAGGCCGGCTGAGATCCGCAGGGCCAGTGGCGCTGAATCCTCTGGCTGCATTTTGTCTGGCATGTTCCAAGGTGGGTGATGCGCAGGGCAAGGGTGCAAGGCCTCCCCTTCACGCCTCGCATGCGCTGGGTGGGCAAGAGGAAGGCACAGAAGCAGCAGCAGCCCCGACTGCAAGCGGGACAACAAGGGACTCACGGCGGCGGAGGTGACGGAGGACTTGCTGAAGAGGCGCTCAGCTTCCTTGAACTTGCGGTTCCGCCGGTCGTTCTTGCTGTTGGAGTTCCTGGCGAAGGGGAGAGAGAAAGAGAGAACACATCATTCGTGAGAGAAGCCAGAGCTGAGAGGGATGCCTTGCTCCCAGAACCCATTCATGTGGTGACAACAGGAACGTGAGCTACAATCAAGAACCCGGATTTGGAGGTCTAGGAGGATGCTCCCGTTTCTAAGGCTAAGGAGGGTCCTTTGGGGGATGCCCAAGATGGTGCCCAAAGAGCTGCAGCCCCTTTGCTGACCTTTGGGAGACGGAGCCAGGAGAAGGGGCTCTGGGGTTTGGGACCCCTTCTGTTCCCCCCCCCCCTCAATGCCTTACTTCTGGTTAGTGAGGTATCGGTCCCAGCCGCGGATGATGTTCCCGTACATCTGGGTGTCCTCCAGGTAGCTGCCCTCGAAGGCATAGATCTGGCGCTCCAGGTTGGCCAGAGTCTCCTGCGGAGGAAGAGGAAGAAGGGATTAATGGAAGGGAGGAAAGGGAAAAGGAAGAAGGGATTAATGGGGAAAAGGGGGAAAGGAAAAGGAAGAAAGGATTAATGGAAGGGAGGAAGGGGAAAAGGAAGAAGGGATTAATGGAAGGGAGGAAGGGGAAAAGGAAGAGGGAGAGGGGTTTAATAGGAAAAAAGGGGAAAGGAAAAGGAAGAAGGGATTAATGGGAAAAAAAGAGTAAAGGAAACGGAAGAAGGTATAAATGGAAGGGAGGAAAGGGAAAAGGAAGAGGGGATTAATGGGAAAAAAGAGAAAAGGAAAAGGAAGAGGGGATTAATGGGAAAAAGAGGGCAAGGGAAAAGGAAGAGGGGATAAATGGGAGGAAGGAGAAAAGGAAGAAGGGATCGATGGAGGGGAGGAAGGAAGGGGCAAAGGAAAGGGAGAGGGAGGGCTGTTGTCTTTGGGGAGGGGGCGTCTTCCTTCCTAATCCCAATCATCCCAATAATCTCGGGGGGAGACTGACCGCCAGCTCCTGCTTCCTCTTGACCAGCTCGGCCAGCTCTCTCCGGGTGTCCGGGATCTGCGGGGGGGCTCCGGCCTTCGGGGGGGGCCCTGATGCCGCCGAGGCCGCTGCCGCTGCCGCCGCCGCGGAGACCCCCGAGGAGGAAGAGGAAGAGGAGGAGGAGGAGGAGGAGGAGAGGCCCCCGGAGACCCCGACGCCCCCGACGCCATGAAGGGCCGCCATCGGGACTGAGGGAGAAGGAAGGAAGGAAGGAAGGAAGGAAGGCCCCAGAGGACCACAACAGCCTCCGCCCGGAAGGAAGGAAGGAAGGAAGGAAAGGATGGAGGAGGAGGAGGAGGAGGAGCCAAGGCCTAGGCCGCTGGGGCCGGGCCTGGGACTGGCCTAGTGCCGCTGCCGCCTCCAGGAGGGCCTTCCTTGCGGCCTACTAGGAGTAGGAGTAGGCCCACAGGCCTTCAATGGGCACAAACAGTTCCTGAGTCCACACTGGACACATAATCACCCGCTCTCGCACCGATTTAACTCTCTTTCTGGATCAAGGCTATGGAATTCTGGGAGTTGGAGTTTGTTGTGGGGCCCAGAGCGGAGCTCCGCTCCGCTCTGGGCCCCACAACAAACTCCAACTCCCAGAATTCCATAGCGAGTGAGTCAGACAACGAGCTCTGGGCCCCACAACAGACTCCCACTCCCAGAATTCCATAGCTTTAGAGCCAGGACTGGGCCCCACAACAGACTCCAACTCCCAGAATTCCATAGCCTTGAGCCAGACAAAGAGTTAAGCCTTCAGTTCTGGGCCCCACAACAATACTCCATAGCCTTGAGCCAGACAGAGTTAAAGCAGAGCCAAACCGGGTTATCTCTCCAGTGTGGATGCAGTCTGAGTCTCAAGGCACACTCTCTCAGCCTCAAACCCTTCCCAACCCCAGCCTTCTTGCCAAGGAAGAAGGACCCTCTTAAAACAGACTCCCAGGCCAGCAATAACAACAACAACAACAACACAGTCGTTATCTACTATAGTTGTTATTACAGATATTATTAGTTATTAATACAGATATTACCCCCCATTGTACAATGGAATAGGCTTTCAGCCCCAAAATGTAGATGTAAGGGACCCTCCAACCCAGCCCTTTTCTTCTGCCCTGAAGGAAGACCCCAACCGAGAGCCACAGATTCAGAGTCGGAAGGGGTCCTCTTTTTCTGCCATGCAGGAACTCACCGTCAAAGCCCTCCCTGCGAGGGAGGCCCACCCGGCCTCTCTTTGAAAACAGCCTCCAAAGGAGAAGACCCCGCCGTCCTCCAAGACAAGAGCCTTCCACTGTCAGACTCTTGCTCTCAGGGACTCCTTCCTAATGTTTTTAGGTGGGTTCTCTTTTCCGGCACTTTGCATCCATTGCTCCATTGTGGCCTATTCTCTGCAGCAGCAGAAAACAAGCTCGCTCCATCCCCAAGACGAGAGCCCTTCAAATATTAGCCTTGCTAAGGAAAGAAGAATATTTTTAACCTTGCAGAAACCGCTAGAAGACTTCTCCCAAAATCCCATTATGATTTATTTTTCCCCTTTCAAGAGCCTCTGCTTTTCTTACATTTTGCTGGCCTTTCTATTCACTCAACCAAAAATGAACCCTTTTCCCATCATGTACTGTCCATCATGTCATCCCATTTTGATGATTTTACTATTTTATTTTAATAGACTAATGTCTATTGTAATGCATTTAATTCTTTTCAAGGGGAGGATGGGGACATGTACAATGTACGGTATATTGGATTGATTTTTAGGTGTAAGCCGCTTTGATTGTTTGACAACAAAAAAGTGGGATATAAATAATTATTATTATTATTATTATTATTATTATTATTATAAATGTATAGCCAACCTGTCGGGGTAGGAGACAAGAGAGGCTCATCCGCTTCCCCCTTTGTGTTTTGCTCTCTGTCCATGCTCAGGAGGCTACTCTGTTGGCAGCCGCTTCTTACCTTTCCTGTTGTACATAGGCCCACGCAGCCACACTGGGATCGTCCGGAGCAGAATCCCCTTCTTCCCCAGGTCAAGCTCAATGGCATTGTTTACCGCAGCCCAACGCTGAAAGCCTTTCCTTCTCCAGCCCTCCTTTGCCACCCTCCCAATGCCAACGCTGCAGGAAAAGGCTGAGGACTCGGAAAAGGGGCTCGGCTCAGCTCCCAGGAAAAGGCTTTGTAAAAAGGAGATCTGGTCAGAGGCTTTGTTAAGTAAGAGAGGCTTGTCTTTTGCAACGCTAGGGCTGGCATTCCTGGCCTCGAGACCGACATGCAAGGCTTTTCTGGGAACCATCTTGGGTCCCATATTGAGAGAATGGCCAGCTATAAATACATGAACAAAGGGGGGTACGTCGCTGCCAGCACCCTCAGAGAACGTAAAAACCCACCTGGTAGAGTTCCCCAAAATGGGGAAGAGCCAGGAAAAGTAAGAGACGCTTTTGGCTCCGGAGTATGGGCTTCTAGGCCCAAGGAAGAGGCACAAGACATTTCACCATTAAAAAGGCGTAAGAAGAGGAACAGCCGGTGGTGGTTCCTGAGAATAAATGCCAAAGAAACCTTAATACCTCCCCTTCCCTCCTTTTCTGCCATTTTTAATAGTTGCATTTTAGCGATGAAATGCTGCCTGCTTTGGAGAAAGAAATATCACAACGATGGTGTGTTCAAACTAAATTTATAAATCTTTTATTATTTTTTAAAAAAAGAACTATAATGAAGGAAACTGACTGCTATCCAAAGCTGTTTCCATCCACCACCTTCTGTCTGAATAACCGGTCTTTGGCCCCACATTTACATGATAAACCCACAGTGTCCTTAACCGGGCAGACAATCCTACGTGCAAAATACATTTTTGCAAAACAGAAGCCTGCTCAAACCTGTGGAACAGTAAGAAAAGCTACACTGCGTTTCCTTTGCTTCAGGGGTGAGGGGCTGATGGCCCTCCCGGGGTGTTTGTCCACAACTTCCCAGTCCTCTCAAATGAGGAGGAGCCAAAGATCCCTGCCTCTTCCTTTTCACAAGGTGCCCATACACAGAACCAGAGAAATGGAAACCTGCACAAAGTTTTCAAGACAGAAAAAGGGTTTAAATTTGGGGCAAACTCTTGTGCGGTTTCTCACAATCTATGCACATGTCTGCCTCTCGCTACCAAAGGAATGAATGGGTGCTGGCTTCCATGGATTCACAGAAAAAGAATGTACTTGAATACTTTGCTGGAAATTATACCCACTGTACCAAGTGGAAAAAAAGAGATCCACAGGGCAATGAAAGTGCCTGAGAAATACACAAACACCCCGACGCAGCCGTTTTTACCATTAAATGCTCTCTTTTTACTCCAGGTCACACAGCCTGGTAGCTGCAAATACTTATCCCTGAAAACAGATTTTGCTGCAAAACTGCCTATGTGCATCATAGAAATCCAAATAAAGTCTTTCATTTTAACACATTAATAAAAACGGCTAAAGACATTACAGAACACTCCCAAGGCTATATATATATATCTCAAAATTCTACTTTAAAAAATAAGTAGGCTCTATATTTCAGCTGTTTGTGGGAGGAGAAGTGGGGGTAGGAAGAAATCAATACAACAGTGTTGGTTATTTGGAAAAGGTCCTCATTGTCCAAAGTGGATTGTGGCCTTTATTTTAAAAACAGACAGCGATGCTGCTTTGTTGGCTGGCTCCCTCACACCTTTGGATCAGTCGGAACCACCATCAACCGAGTGGGTCTCTGTGAGGCGTTTCCCAAATGAGCCACAACGTGTCCAACGGAGGAGAGCAGAGTTTAAGGCAGTGAGAGGCATCAGTGCAGCAACGCTCCGGCCATCCAGCCTGCGCTCGGGACCTGAGTCCGGCTGCAGGAACAGCTCCAGGCTTCCCTCCCTGGAGGGGCTTCTCAGGTCGACTCTTCCTCTTCCTCCTCTTCTTCCTCCTCTTCTGACTTCTGGTCCACCTCTGTGGTGTCTGATGACTCATGGAGGAGAACGTACTCCCTGCTGCTGAACCCAAATTTCAACACGTCCTTCTCTTTCAGTTCATAGTAACGCTGAGGCTCAATGCGCTGGTTGTTCAGAAACGTGCCGTTGCCTGAGCCGAGGTCTATGATGTAGGGCTTCACCTTCCGGCCAGCCGTGCCATCCGGGCGAGTGTATTGCACCAGCCTGGCAAGAGACAGGAGGTTCGGACTGAGCGCCTCTGAGCATTAGAGTCCACTCTCCCCTCTGCCCAAACCATCTCTTTCCCTGATCTCCACATTGATGGCACATACTTACTCCCACACCTGATTTTCTGACACTTAGAGCTGTCCGTCACTCTCACTGCCAAACCCAGAGGCAGTTCTTGCCCTCCTTGGTCTCTCTGCCTCCTTTGAAAGAGAGGATCCCCCCTTCCTCCTGCTTTGTTCTCTGTGTTCCTCACACAACCCTGATCCGGCTCCTCCATTTGCTTACTCTGCTGTGGTTCAAACTCAACTTTCAATCTTTTCTCTGCCACTGCCTCCAATCTGAACTTTGGTCAGTCCCATCCGCTCAACACTCTTCTGTCTAAATTATGCCTCCCTCATGGCTCTGGCCACCTGATATCTTGCCCCCTCTTCAAATCTTGGCTCCCTGTTTGCTCCAAGGGCTTGCACCCAAGGAATTATGCTTCCTGTTCTGACCTAAAAAGCCTTCCCAGCCTTGCACTGGATGAAAGGTTTCAAATGCAACTCATTAAAAGTTTTCTTTGAGCCCAGACTTACCGGTACTGAAAGACGGCGTGCTGTTTGGAGCACGAGGGGTGGTCTATAGGGATGTCGGCGATGCGCCGGTGCCGGCCCAGAAGGTAGGCGCTCTGCCTGTGAATGTACATGACGGGCAGGACCTCGTCGTTCTTGAAGGGGTAAAGCCGCCAGCGCTTTTTGGGGATGCGTGCTTCGGGGGGCTCCGTGTACTTGATCACGACCCCCCGGAAAGTGTTGGTGTCCTCCAGCAGGGCTCCCGACAGCTCAAAGCTCGGCTGCTCCTTGCTCCCGGCCTCCGGGGCCGTGCTCCTGCCGCCGGGGCCTTTTGCCTCACGGTTTTCCTCGTCACCGCCGGCCTCCATCTGCCGGCGATGCTCCCGGCGCTGAGCGTCATAGAACTCCCTCTGGGCCTCCTGCTCCGGGAGGCGCTGGCCGGCCCTCTCCCTGCCGTGGGCCCCGGGGCCGTCTCTGTGTGGCTTCCTCCGGCCGGCACGATCCCGGCGCCGGTCTCTGTCGCCGCTCCTCTCCCGCCGGGGCTCCAGCGCAGAGTGGTCCCGGTGCGGACGCCCTTCGTGTCCCCTCCGAGGGGGGTCCTCTCGCTCCTAAAAGCACAGAAAGGCAAGAGGTGAGGTCAAAGGCCAGTGGGGGATACATAGATACTCAAAATGGGTCTCTGCTGAACGGGGCACCGCTGTCTCAGGGCCCTTTCGTGCCTCTTGATGACGCTGGCAATGCTTGCATCGTAATTCCTCTGGAACGAGGGGGCCTGCAGTTTAGGGAAGGCCAGGCACGAAAGGAGAAAGGAGAAGGGAAGGCGGCAGTGGGGCCAGGGGCTCCGGAGGCCAGGGCTGGCATCCCTCTGGGCGGCCTTGGGAGGGTTATAAACAAACATCATCATCATTATTATTATTATTATTATGTCTCGGGGAAGGCAGACTGTAGAGGGCAAATTTTATAACCAATATTTAGTTAACATTATGCTTATGAAGAATGAACTAAAACGGCTATTTGAACCAAAGTCTTGAATGTTGAATTCTGGGAGAATGGAAAAACCCAAACTGCTGTGTAGAACCTAAGTCTAAGGGAAGGATGCTGAAGAAAGAAGAGAACGTTTAGGACGTTTGGGTCCAATACGCCCAAACGCTCAGAGCAGAGGCAGGAGCCACACTAAGAGTCAAAACGTCAACCTCAGGCAGGAGAACTGCAGCCTGTAGCTGGGTACAGAGGCTCCTGATGCCATTTCTTTGTTAACTTTTGTAAGGTGGGCTGATGGCTCCTGAGTGGGCTTCAATTACTCGTGTATCCGTTGCCGGACTGCTTGAGGTTCACGTGTTTAGAGTTAAGATGAATGAAATGGGAGCGTTTTTGGGGATCCTTTCTACAAATCCCATCGTTTTGCGTAATCCTGGGCCTCCTGGGTCTTTGGAAGCTGAGTCTCCTCTGAGTTCTCAACCAAGACTCCTGTCCCCTTCCCTCTCCGACGCTGAGGGGGCCCAGGAAGCAGTCCCAGCCGAGGCCCCTCCCTCCGCCCCCGGTACCTGCTTGACCCTGGCTCCGGGGGCTCCTCCTCCTCCTCCTCCTCCTCGGCTGCCTCGTCTCTCTCGGGGCGACCGGCTCCTCTCCTCCTCCTCCTCCTCCTCCTCCGGGGGCTGGTTCTTGGGCAGGGCCTCTACTAGCCCCGCAGGCGGCCTCCTGCTCCGCTTCCTCCTCCCAGAGAGAGACACCGAAGAAGGAGGAGGAGGAGGAGGAGGAGAAAGGCCCTTCCCGGGGCGCCGGCTGCTCCGGTGTCCGCTCCTGCTCCGCCTCCTCCGCCGCCTCCGCTTCCTTCCTTCCCGGCGGCGCTCCTCCTCGCCTTCCTCCTCCTCCATCGCGCTCCGAACCGGCACTGACACGGAACCACTTCCGCTTCCGCTTTGCAAGGGGACTACTAGCCCCTATGACGCACTTCCGGCGCGTTCTTTGCTGCGGCGGCGCGCGAGTGTGACGTCATCGCCTGGCGCCCCGCGGAATTGCCATGGCAACGCCGGCACAACAACAAGAACAAGCGCCTGAGGAGCGTCGCCATGATCCCTCCGGCGGACTCCCTCCTCCGGTACGAGACCCCGGTCCTGGTCAGCAGAAACACCGAGAAGCGCTCCCCCAAGGTAAGAGGAAGGGAGCCCCGGGTCCATGATAATAACCCGGTTTGGTACCGCTTTAGCTCTCTTTATGGCTCAAGGCTATGGAATTCTGGGAGTTGGAGTCTGTTGTGGGCCCAGAGCGGAGCGGAGCTCCGCTCTGGGCCCCACAACATACTCCAACTCCCAGAATTCCATAGCAACTGACCCAAACAACAAGCTCTGGGCCTCAGAACAGACTCCAGCTCCCAGAATTCCATAGCGAGTGAGTCAGACAACAAGCTCTGAGCCCCACAGCAGACTCCAGCTCCCAGAATTCCATAGCCATTGATCCAGACAACAAGCTCTGGGCCCCACAGCAGACTACAACTCCCAGAATTCCATAGCAACTGACCCAGACAACGAGTTCTGGGCCCCACAACAGACTCCAACTCCCAGAATTCCATAGTGAGTGAGTCAGACAACAAGCTCTGTGCCTCACAACAAACTCCAGCTCCCAGAATTCCATAGCGAGTGAGTCAGACAAAGAGTTTAGCCTTGAGCTCTGAGCTCCAGAACAAACTCCAACCAGAAAGACACTTAAGCCTTGAGCTCTGGGCCCCACAACAGACTCCGACTCCCAGAATCCCCTAGCCTTGGGCCAGAAAAAGGTGAAAGTGGAATCAAACCAGTTTATCTTCCCAGTGTGATTCCCTTAGTCCTCGTCTCCGTCTCCTAGGCCCGTCCTTTGAAGGCCACCGCTCCGGTCCCGGCCCCTCCGGCCCCTGCTCCGCCGCCGATTCCTCCTCCGCCGGGAAAAGGCAAGGGCCCCGCTGGACCCTCCGTTGCTGTCGCAGCCGCCACTGAAGCCGGGAAGCAGACCGAAGAGGTGCTCAATGCCATCCTTCCACCTCGGTATTAAAGGGAAGGGAAAGGATGGGAAAAGAGGCCGGGAAGGAGAAGGTGAGCCCCGTACAAACCCTCTTTCTCTGGGTCTCCCTGCAGGGAATGGACGGAGGAGAACCAGCTGTGGATCCAGGCGGTGTCCAGCGTGCCAAGCACCCGGATGGACGTGGTCCACCTCCAGGAGCAGCTCGACCTCAAGCTCCAGCAGCGCCAGGCCAGGGAGACCGGCATCTGCCCCGTCCGCAGGGAGCTCTACTCCCAGTGCTTTGGTGAGAAATATGGCTCTGATGAAGGCCCACTTCATTCAGGCAGGGCCAGAGGTCTCACTGAATGGCCCTTGAGGGCCTGGGCCTGCCCTGGCCAGGAGAGGCCTCCCAGAGTCTGCTTCAGGCTGGGCCGTGGGTCACTGGTCACCTCCCTCCCTGGACAGATGAGCTGATCCGTCAGGTGACCATCAACTGCGCCGAGCGGGGCCTGCTGCTGCTGCGCGTCCGGGACGAGATCCGGATGACCATCGCCGCCTACCAGACGCTCTACGAGAGCAGCGTGGCCTTCGGGATGCGCAAGGCACTCCAGGCGGAGCAGGGAAAGGCCGACATGGAGAAGAGGGTAAGCCCTCGGGGCAACCGGGGGCAGGCCCTCGGCCCCTCCGTCTGGCCCCGAGGGCCTCCATGCCTTCTCTCCCTTTCTCTCTCTCAAGATCGCAGACCTGGAGGATGAGAAGCGGGAGCTGGAGAGGCAGGTGAACGAGCAGAAGGCCAAGTGCGAGGCCATCGAGAAGCGCGAGCTGGAAAGGCGGCAGGTGGAGGAGAAGAAGCACACGGAAGAGGTCCAGTTCTTGAAACGCACCAACCAGCAGCTCAAGGTCAGTCACTCTCAAGGTCTGGGCCTCTCAGTGTGGACCTCCAGCCCAGGAAGGTCATCCTGCTGGCTGCTTAGCTCAATGGCATTCACTCCCTGTTGAGACAGACTTTTAAAAACCCACGGTCCCAAAGCAGTGCTGCCTAGACAGACTGCCCCATGCCTGGCTGCATACAGGACTGTGCCTTAGTTGGGAGCAGGAGTCCATTGCAAGCATGGCAGCCTCCCCTCCTTAGAGGCTTTCAGAGCCACAAGCCCAAGAATGGCTGAGTGTTTTGGTCCCAAAAATACTTGGTTCAGTTTTATTCATAGAGAGGCCTGTACCATCCCACCTGTCCCATTCCAAAGCAGCCAGCTCAGGGGCATGTGCTGACTTCCTTCCCTGTCTAGCAGGCAATGTAACTATGGCAAACCTAAGACCCCTGGCTCCCAATGAGAGGCAAAAAATATTTATTTATCGAATTTATACCCCACCCTTCAACCCTAAAGGTTCTCAGAGCTCTCAGTAGCACAGCTGGGGGCTCTTCCCCAGTTCTAGGGCCTGTTCATGGGGGAATTGTGCTTACTTACTAAGCCATCGTGGCTCCTCTGGTTTCCCTTCCAAGGAGTTCAAAGATTTCACAACTAGGGGAGGAGGGCTATAAAGCTGCATTTTTGTCTGAAAGCTTGGACTCCAGGCTCAAAAAGAAAACAGCCAGGGAACTGGATGTGGAACCCAGGAACTACTCCCTAAGCAGTGGTTAGCCAGTCCCATCCTTCTCCTAACTGAGGACACCAACTTGTCCTCGTCCCTATGCCAAGCCCCAAACCAACAGCTGATACTCGGTGCCCAAATTGGACCTCAGAGGCATTGGTGACCAGGCCTGAAAAGCAGGGGATGCAGAAACCACAATTTCAGCATGTTTTACTGAATTTCCATTTTGAAATGAAACCCTGCCAGCACACGGTGCCAGCTCTCCACTTCCTGCTCATCCCACAACAGATCTGCATGCATGCCAGGAATGAGAGAAACTAATTTGCAAAACATGGAGGAATGTAAGAACAAAGGAGACCACTGCTACCACTCCGCCTTCACACTCCAGCAGCCCCCACCACTTTGGGGCACATGGGTGGGAAGAAGCGTGACAGACCCTTGGTTCACTTTCTCTCATTTTTTTATTTCAGGCGCAACTAGAAGGCATCATTGCCCCAAAGAAGTAGGCCTTCTGACGACAGAGTGCAGGAATTATCCTTGGCCGGCAAACAAGCAGCCCTTCCCAGTGTTTCTCACCCTCTTTTCCAAAGAGAACCCCTTTTGCCTGGATCAACAAAGATTCAAACAACAATCATACTCCACCCCTACTCTGTGCCTTAGGTAATTCCTCTCAGTTGGACTGGGATTTGCCTCAGCGTTTCACGCTTGCTGGGATTTTTCTAAAGATGACTTTTTATACAGTAGCCTTGTACCTTCCCAGGACAACATTCGCATAGCTGTGTTCTATGCAGTAGCATGTTAGTCCTGGGCCAGTCTCAGCCTGAGCAGGTCAAAAGGCTGTGAAAAGCCACATTAAAGTTCACTCACAACTTTGAGCTTGGCCAGTTTGTTTAATAGTCATTTAATTGACATTATTCTCCCACTATATTTCTCTGGCTTCAGGGCCTCCTGCCCTTCTCGCATCCTAGCAAGTGAAGACTTTTGCAGGTATTCAGAGCTACAGACAATCACTCCCATCTTCTCTTAAGGTCAATTTCAACCATTTTAGTTCCAGTGATTACAGCAGCTGTGCGTTTACCTGTCCAGTAAAACCACAATGGCTATGGCCAGGTTGTTCGCAATGGGTTCTTTTAACACCTTCACCATAGTGGAAAAACACTGCCTGATGTTAACCATGGAAGTTATTTACAAGCTCTTTTTAAAACTGCAGTATTATGCTAGACAAACTTACAGTGTGTTCATGCCCCATACAGGCAGGCATCACCCATGGCTTAAGCAGACTGAATGCTTCTAGTCCTTGAGAGCCAACCACCAAAGCAGAGAAAGACACAGGAACTATTGCTTATGTTTATTTCTCTTACTTTTCAGTCTCTGACCACCTGTATCCTGTATTTTTTTGTTCCTGTTTTTATTCTTGACATTGTGAGTGTCATAGTAGCGGACACCAATTTTCTTGCACTGCTGCTGCCGCTCCGCTCGTCTCCTCTGTAGAAGCAGAAGCAAAACAGACTTTGACTCCCAAGGGTTAAAGAGACAGCACCAAATTTCCCCCTTCCATAGTTTGCAATACACTTTGAAATGCTGCCTCCCTTGCGCTGCACTCCTGTCCTGATGGAGCTGCAGAAAAGGGGGCAGATCCTGCCAGCACCCACCTCCTTCGAAGTCAGCTTCTTGCAAGGTTTCTTTGCCAGATCAGTATCTGTGTCCTCCTCCTCTGCCTCTTCTTTCTTCCTCTTCCCAACTTTCCTCAGGTGCCCTTTGTAGAAAACGAGCAGCATTTCAGTAAAGGTGAGGGGGCAACTACCCCCAAGGTTTTGCTCTGTTTAGGATGCTGGCACGAGGTACCCAGGGTCATTATGGGGTGAGGGTTCCTCTGACACAAAATAATCTGCTTCAGAGAGAACACAGCCTCCCCTTGACTCCCGCTTCACTTGGGGTTGGGATACATCCAGGCAGCCTCCATCCGTGCCCTTGCCTCCATCCCCTGACACACACACACTGAGACCCTGTGCCCTGCAGCCCCCTCAGATGTGCCAACTCCCAAAAGGAAACGTGCCTGCTGCTTCGACAGATGCCCCTTACCTCCAGTCACCTCTTTAGCCCCAGCTGTGGAGTCCAACTGTGATTTGGCAAAGACTTTTTCACTCAGCCCTTTGGGAATTCTACCAGATAGAAAGGAAGACAATTAAGTTCCCACAAAATCTCCCCACTAGTGCTCCTCAGCCCTTGTTGCTGGAATACTGGCCCCAGACTTCTGGAGTCTCCCACCTTATTGACCAGCTCAAACCAGCTTCATTCTGCACTGGATGACGAAGGGGAGCAAATCCTGGTGACAACAAAAGGTGGCTTACCTGATCGCTGAGAACCGCTTGGCCTTGGCCTTCTCCAGGAACTTCTTGCACTTGGCAATCTTCTCATCCAGCGACTTCAGCAGCGCCTTTGGGTCCTGCCCAGAGGCTGGCCGACGGAATTGGCCATAGGGCTGCTCTTCCTCTTCTTCCTCCCCTCCTTCCCCCTCTGGCTCACTGTCAGTCTCATCTTCCCCCAGCACATCTACAGGGACCAGGTCTTCTTGCAAGAACTGTGGGGCCACGTTGAGCTTCCCAAAGTTCTGCCGCACTTGAGACAAGGGCCACGTGGCAGCTAAGGCCGGGCGGTCTTCACTCCCAGCCTCTTCTGCAGGGCTCTCAGTCAGCCCCTCATCCTCCACCGACTGTGTGTTCTGGGTGGCAGCTGCAGGCGCTTCTGAGATAGCTGCTGTAGGCTGGAGAAAAGAGTAGAAGAGGAAGAGGTGGATGGGAGTGGAAACAGAAATGCCTCTGCAAGCCACAGTTACCATAGACACACAACCTCTGCCAATGTGTTTCCTCCTGTCCAGGCAATCTGGAAATCACTTTCCATTGATGGGCCTTTAATTGAGGCTCAGAACCTGATCAGCACAGTGACACTGTCAAAGGATCACTGAGGATTACCTCTGAGCATGTACAAAGCATACTTATATCCCACAGCAAACACAACCTTCCCTGCAATCTCTTAAATGTTGAGTGACAGGGCAGCCAGGCTGGAGAGATTGGTCTGAACTCTCACCTTCCTCCTACCACCAGCTCCTGCTCAGAAACTTAAAACTTCACCTTCAGAAGGGCTGTCATGAACAGGAAGAGGCCCCTTACCTGGTACAATCCCTTGCAGCATCTCAAGGCAAGGATGGTAAAGACATGAAGTAACACACTGGCAAGCTGCCTATCTCTGTTCTTAATGTAAACTCATCATCATCCATGCAGTCTTTACCTGGGGGCCTGGCTCCATATTCGGGGGCTTCACAAAGTAGGGGATCCGGCCCCTCTGCCAGTCATTGAGCACCATTTTGCTGACAGTGCGCACATCAGGCTCTCCTCCCTGAAACAAACAACAGGAGAACTCCTTCAGGGCCTTGCAGGCACCCAGACCAACAAGGGCAGAGCCAAGCAGGGCTGTCTGCCTGCTTCCAGGAAGCCTCTCCAGGGAGAAAGGGAACTGGGGGACTGATGGACTAAAAATCCTATCTTCCCAGGACAGAAAATGCCACCCTAAACACACACGTACGTGTTCACCCCTTCTCTTTAAAGTCATGGCTGCCACTTGCCTGGATGCAAAAACCAGAGATGACACACTGAAGCTGACCTCACTACAAGAGCCCCTACCTCCTCCACACACTGCAAGGGTGGCATCGAATGCCAAATACCCTTTGGCCCAATTCTGCTGAATCAAACAGCAGTGCAACAACCAGCCCGCCTGCCTCTCAGCCAGCCATTTCTCCCCTGTCTGCCCCTCTCCCCAATGACCCAGTAGCCAAAACCTGATCCTGCAAGGAAGAAAAGGCCAGCTCCTTCACCTTGAGCAGTTTTCCAGTCTGAAAGGCCAACTTCTCCAGGAAATCCTCTGCGTTCTCCCAGATGTCAATCTTGTAGGTCTTGCTGATGTACTCTGGCTTGGCCCGCTCCAGCACTGTGGCAATGTGGTCTTCGGGAGTCTTGATTTTTTCTACCTGAACCTGAAAACAGCCCAAGCGGTTAAGCCTCCCAAGATGGTTTCTCTTCTGAGTGAGCAAACGTTTGGCCTCCCAAGTTCTCAAAAAAGCACAGTGGACACAGCAAGGAACGACAGGTAGCTCATGAGGATGAGGGTGGGATGTTGAGAGTCCCATGCATCCACCATTGCCCCAGCGGTCTCTATGAGGACATTTCAAGACCCTGGGCATCCATGCCTTTTGGACAGAGGAAGGACAGAAGGGCCCAGACAGGGTCACAAGAAGCTTCATCCAGAGGCCCCTTCCCCCAAACTCACCACTCCCTTCAGGACAATGTCTGTCTCCGTGTCTCCAGAGGGGTACACCACACCTGGGCAGTCAATGAGGAATATGCGACGCATCAAGGTGATGTATTGCCACACCTACAGGAGCAGAAAACAGGGCAGAATTCCCAGTTCCCAATAAAAAAAAATTATTGTCTGTTCCTGGTAAGACAACTTTTCTGTTTCTAGTGCTTTAAGCGAAACTGAAGCAAAGTCTTTGCTGGATTTAAAGAAAATTTCCTCTCACTCAGTGTTTTTCAACCCTGTCCCCTAATATTAGTCTCATTGAATGAAAAGACTCTGGTGAATTTCTGTAGTTATCTAGCCAAACTTGGGTGCAGTTCCTGCTTTAGAAGTAAATTCTGCCATGCAGACCACTGGAAATATCTGGCCAGCATTCTACACTTTCCAGTCACCCAGATTTCATCCTGCCCAGGTCACTACTGTGACCATAAGGATGAGAATCTTAAGCCTGGAGATGGCCAGGGACCCTCATCTCTACAACAGCTCTGCCAGAGCAGTAACACACACACACACACCCAAAATGGGAGCATGCATTGCCCCAAGCCACCACTTGCCCACCAGATTTCAGGCTCATGGGGACCTCCACCTTGTGGCTAGAACATCTTAGCTTTCTTCCTGCCAGACTGTGTCAGAGCCAACTGGGAGCCTTGCCTTGGTTTCCCCAGCAATGGGAGCCACGTTGCAGACTTTCTTGGAGCGGAGCGTGTTGATGATAGAGCTCTTTCCTACATTGGGGTAACCAATGAAGCCCACACTGATCTGCTTCTTGTCCACGTGCAGCTGTAGAGGAATGGAGGCAGAGAAAAACAGGCATGCTGTTGAGGTCCCAGAGAATCTTGTAAAGGACTTCCAAACAGGATGTGAATGCCCAAGGAGAAGGCCAGCCTGACTAACAGGGAAGCGAAATGGAAGCCGGTTGCCTGAAAGGGGCCCCAACCATCACTGATCTCCTTCCCACCCTTGAGGCTAGCTGGGATAGGCAGAAAGGAATATCACCCTCGGTGCTCTCTGAGCAAGGCTTGGACAAGTCAACCCTGATGGGGGCTGCTAGTTTGCTCAACCGTTGTGGAGGGATCAAGTTCTGTTTCTTGGGGGCAGCTAGCAAGCCTCTTTAAATCTGCTCCACAATCAAGAAGGGCATGGAGGGGTTGCCTTGCCAAGGGAGACTATAGGCAGCCGCTTTCTCCCTTGCTCTGTAGCCAAACAGAGTGCCCCTTCCTCAAAGAAAGCAGTGTTTCAACAGCCCTTAGCAGCTGGAGTTGTTGGGCTGTCTGAAATTGAGCAGGGTCAGCATGAACCTCCTATGGCTGGAGCAGGCCCTCCTCCAGCAAGGAAGGAGATGTAATCACAGACATACACAGGTGCCCACATTCACCTGGCTCAGGTAATGCACACCCCCTTCAATGCAAGCTGTGCCAACATGGAAAAGGCTCCACCTGATCAGATTGGCTGGCTCCTGGCATTTCTCTTGTTACACATGACACAACCAGTGCCAACAGCTAGCACACCATCAGAGAGAGCGGAACTGCTCACACAAGAATCGTTTCCTCCTTGCATGTTTTCGAGGGCAGGGGAGGGTCATCTCAGGGAATTAATTTCTTAGAACACCCTCAAACTCAGAAAAACTGGGCTTTCTGAAACTACTCATCTCCGCCCCCAAAGGGATCATGCTGTGGCACTCCACACCATCCTAGGCACCACACAGAATCGGCAGGATAGGAAAGCGCTGGTGTACCTTTCCAAACTGCCTCAAGAGTTGGATGAAGGCTCCTTTTCCAAAGGGGTTTGTGAGGCTTGCATGAAAAGCCAAAGTTGGGTACTCCTGAGAAAGAACGGCCACCCAGCGTTTCTAAGAGGAAGAAAGAGGGAGAGAGAGAGAGCAGTCATTCATCCACCATCTTTTGTGGGTCAACTGCCCAACCAAAAAGAGCAAAGAACATCTCCCCAAGCCCAGGAAGTGATATTTTGCTTAGCACTTTCAGAAATCCAAAACTCTTCCAAAAACTGGTCTCCTTGCTTTCTCCAAGCAATAGCTTTGAGATAATAGGGCAGACCAGCTGAAGCCTGAGCATCACACAAGGCTCTTTCAAACTGACAGAGAAATGGGTAACAAGAGGCAGTCCCCTTCTTCCCCCACACCCTTTCACTTACTGTGGCCCAGGTTGGCACAAGGTCACATTTATTCAAGACAAAGATGAGATGCTTCCAATGTTTCTCCTTCTTCAGGTAGGCCTCTACATGTGGGGATCGGGTTCCCATTGGGTCTCTGGCATCCAGCACTTGCACAACGACATCTGAGGAATCGATCACCTTGTGGTTCACAGAAAGAGCAAGGGACCACTCAGAGTGGGTGGAAATGCTCTATGGCATTCCCCAAATTCCACACAACATGGTAGGCAAGGTCACCTTGCCTCTTTAGTAGTCTCCCCCAGAGTCTCCCAAAGAGCAACAGATACAAAAGAGCAGGGTGGCAATTGTGTGGCCCGCCCCTGCCAAGCAGAGTGACTCCTTCCCATGCAGCTCAGAAATACAGAGAGGGCTACCCAACTCTCACCCCTGCCAAATGAAGAGCAGGTTTTCAATGGCTTGCCCCCAAAAGCCTATTACTGATTGAGAGGGGACCAAGCTCCAGCTCTCGTCCCACCATAGCATGCAGGAATACTAGCGACTCCACTGTGTAAAGATAACCTGGTTGGCCCTGATTACAGCTGGCACAAGGAGACTGAACACCACCTTTCATGTGGCTGCTTCAGCATTCACTAATGAAATCCCTTTTATCAAAAAAGAAGCTGCCGGGAAGAAGCAGCCACGGCTATAAACTGGAAAGTCCCATTGCCTTCTCTCCTGATGATGGGACTCTGCGCACTGGGCTACTGCAACTTGCTTAGCTCTAGCTGGCAGGCTTCAGAGCTCCAAAAAAAGCACTGATTGCACATTAAGAGCTGTGCTCTGTTAAGCATCCAGAGGAGAGCAGAGCAGAGGGGGCAGGCCCTGTTGGACCAAGCACTGGGAAAAAAAGAGAGGGCTGCATTCTGAACGATTCTCTCCCTGCTTCATCTTAAAGTCCCTTTTTGTGCTTACCTTGTAGAGTTCTCCCCAGATCCGCTTGGACTGCCCCTTCTTGTAAATCTCCTCCTGCACCTCATCCCTAAAAAAAGGGCAGTCAGAACCATCAGACTCTCTGCCAGACTGACCTGCTGGGGTTACCCTCAGGCGAGAGCAATCTAGTCCCAGACTCAAAATGGGTGCCCATCCCAAGCACATACAGGTGCTGAGGGTCACAGCAGGCAGACCAGACCCCCTCCACAGATCCCCAGAACAGAAATCTCAGGATGGGGCAAAGAAGGAAGAAAGGCTGAGGAGGCAGGCCCTAGAGTTGCATCCAACACTGTGCCTTTGTGGAAATCCAGGTGACAGTGGACTGCAGAACTCCTTCCTGTGTGTTGGGAATTCCAGTCCAAGGTTGTCTCAGGGGGCACACCCACATTAATCAAGAGGTACATGTGCCCAACTGGGCACAGCAGGCCACAGGTACAGAGAGGAGCACTGCTCTACCAGACAAAAGGACAGCCAAGATCCGGTCAGTGGTGTGGACAGGTCTTTGAAAAGATTTCAGCCCCACCGTTCATGAGGCACACGAAAGCTACCCAGGGGAACGTGATTCAGAGGCAGCCTTCATGGAACAGGCTCCTATAGGTAGAAAGCCACAATCTGCCTCACTGCCTCAAGGGAAAAAGAAAAGAGGGGAAGGGGGGAGGGAAAGAGAGAAGAGGTCCCTTCACCAAGAGGAGAAAGATACTGCTCCAGCAGCTCACCGCACTCCTGTGTCTTCTGTCACCAGATCCCGATCCTTTTCCCGGTTGTAGCTGTTGGCCTCGGTGGCGGCATTTTCTACCAGAGACTGCACGTCGCTTACCAAGAGATTGGGCCGCTTCCTTTGAGATTTGGGGCCAAACGTTGTTTCAAAAGTTTCTGTGTCAAGAATGTGGACTTTGGAATTCTGAAAGGGGGAAGAGAGTTTGGGAGGATGTGAACCCCTGGCTTTCCTCAGCTTAGTGGAAGAGCCCTGCACACAGAGGGGCTGCCCCAAACCAGAGCATTCCTCAGATACAGGCTTACTCAACACAAAAGCAGCAGCAACAGCAGCAACAGCAGCAAAGCCAATCCAGGCTGCTTCTTCTCATGCCCCAATCCTCCTCCCTTTATTTACTCAGGCCGAGGTAATTAGAGCTACAACGGTTCAACCACAATTCAACTGTTCTCTCCTCCTGCCACATTGCTTCATCAGCACGGCTGTCCAGACCCTGCCAAAATCCACATTTGCCAAGGATAATTTGCCTCAGATTTCGATTCCACCTTTGAAAGGCCATCTGCAACGAGCCAGCCTCTTTCTTGGAACAGAATCTTCTCCAGCTCCAGCAACAATGGTTCATTTAGCAATGTTTGCCTGAGTTGCAGAGAACCTTTTCTTAATTTAGGATGTTTTCATTTTATTGGAGACACATGGAAACTCCTCCAAAACCATCTCAAGTACTAGATCTCAAGACACACAAAAGAAAAGAAACAGGGCTAGCAGGCCACAATGGAGGGGAATCTTGGACTTGAGATGAAAGTGCATGCTTGGGGCTATGCACACTGGTGAGCCAAGAAGCTGTGCATCCTTTGTGTCAAGCCCAAACCATGTCCTGGGGGTAGCTGGCCCCACAGTCTCCTTCACAGAAGAAACACGAATCTTGTCCAAGCCTGTCCCTTCCAAAGGCACATGAGTACCACCCAAAAGAGAGACATTTGGGGGTGGCTCAAAAGGAGACAACTGTGGGCTGCTTGTGGTCAACATATGACAAAGAGCAAGTTGGTTGCATCCAGAGGTCAATCAGCAGTTCTGTCAATGGATCTTATGACCCACAGCTGTGAAGTGTGAGCACTTCCTAACACGCTTCTCCTACACACAGGCCCCCTCCCATAGGCCAATCACAAGCCAACTATTTCCCTGACACACGATTTGTGCAATTTTATTTTCTCGTTACATCCTTCATTATAGTCCTCTAGGTTCTACCCTCGACTCATCCATGGGTGATAGCCAAATCCATGATTTTGGCCCTAAAACCTTTCCTTGACTTATATGTGATGTCAACTTGTACATGAGTATAGACAGTAGTTTATTATGGTGCCAGAGCTCTCAGATAGAGAAAGCTAAATACCTCATAAAACTACATTCCCTAGTAATTATTTCTGCTGTTTTGGACACAAGTTACACTAGGTCTTCCTACTGCAATCCCATATCAGCTGGGCCTCCAAGATGTTTCTCCATGCAGTATATGAGCAAGAGACGGACAAACAGAAAGAGAAGACAATCCCATGGCTTCCCCAGAGTTCAGTAGGCATGGGAGGGGGAGGGAGAGGAGAGGGAGACATGAATTCAAATCTCTAGATACTTGGTGGGGAAAGGAACACCCTGGCTCTCAAGAGGAGAAGCAGGAGACTCACATGAGGTTTGATTCGGTCATGGAGGAGCGAGAGGGGCAGCTTGCTTTGCTTCATGACCACTCTGTAGGGGTCCTTCATCACTGACTCCATCTCCTCTTGGAACTTCTGGAGAGATGACTGCTTGATCACACGTGTATTTCCTGCATTCAGAGAGACGCATAACTAGCTGCACACAGACCCTCTTCATTACAATCCAGATGCTGGCACCCACTGCACCATAGTTTGAAGCAGAATCAGCAGGAAAAGAGTGCTTTCGAAGCAGCTGAGAAGCTGGCTGCCCATCCCAGCAAGTGCCTCTGCCATCTCCAGCACAAGGGGGCCCCCACCCCACCCCTTGCACCTTCCAAGGAGCCCATCCCAGGAGAAAGGGCCATGCAGCGGAGCTGAGGACAGGCTCACCAAACCACTTAATGCTGGGCTCCACTCTGGCTACTGTGCCTGGCGCCACTGTGGACTGGAACTGCAGCGGCCGGATCACTTGCCCACGGTTGTTCCTGTGAAGGAAGAGGAGAGCCACAGAGTTCACCTCCTCTCAGCTTGCCTTGGAGACACAACCTGGAGTCTGAGTCCCATCAGCTTCACCATCCTTGACCAGCACAGCCCTCGGTTCAATCCCCACCATCTTCATACAAGGTGGGAAAACACAGCCAGCGTGGACATAGGCCAAGCAAAATGCTCTAATCCCTCACCGTGCAACTTCTGACATACTTAAGAGGATGAATATAAAGTGTGATTAAAAGAAGCAAACCACCTCTTCCCCAGCCCCCACCTTATAATTCAGGAGGGGAGGGAGCAATGCCTCTCCCACCCCATCATCTGAGCAAAAAAGGGAGGCAAAGGCTGGAGCCAAACCCTGCCAGACGGCAGGCAGAACACCAGTGGTCCAGCTCCAGGTGAAGGACTGGAAGCAATAAAAAATCCTTGGCCATGAGTCAGGCAGGAGGGCAACGGGGTCAGTGAGGTGGAGACAGGAATGCCTGTTATCCGAAGCCGACACTTTTCCACAGGCCAAGCCAAGCGATGGAGCCGAGCCTCTGAAAAACACATTGCTAAGAGATTCCACATTTTGCTCTTGGCCCAGTTCACAGGCAGGAGGAGAGAGACGTGGGGGGAGGCCTTTGGGAGAATGCAGTGAGCCTGCTTCCATTTAGCACCTGCTCGTGGGTACGGAGCGCATGCCGGAGCACCACAGGGCATGAAACTGACTTGTTTACAGAGGGGAGGAAAAGGAAAAATCCAAGTCAGGAGGGAATGGATGGCTACTTAGCCCTTGCTGCTGAGGGAGGCCACAGCCTTAGCCCAGCCCCAGCTCCAGCCTCCTTCGGAGACACCCTGAGTTCCCCCATTAATGCCAGCAGGGCTGCCATGCAACCCCACACACAGCAGGAATGGCAGGCTCAAAGCTCAAGGGACAACAACATTGTCCCCATCTCCTAATCTCATCTCTGGAAATGGGTTATTAATAGCAATAGCAAGTGCATTTCTACACTGCTTTACAGTGCATTTGAGCACTCCCTATACAGTTTACAATGTGTAAGCTAGAATCATAGAGTTGGAAGAGACCACAAAGGCCATCCAGTCCAACCCCTGGCCATGCAGGAACTCCCAATCAAAGCATCCCCATTGAGAGATGGCCATCCAGCCTCTGCTTAAAAACCTCCAAGGAAGGTGACTCCACCACTCTCTGAGGAAGGAGTGTGTTCCACTGTCGAACAGCCCTTACTGTCAGCCCTAATTGCCCCCAACAAGCTGGAGACTCATTTTAGCGACCTCCAAAGGATGCAAGCCTGAGTGGAGCCTGAGCCCTTGGCAGGTATTGAACTCGCAACCTTATGGTTTGTGAGTGACTGCTGCCCAGAAAGAGAAAGGGATGTAGATGGGGCTGCGCTCCTGAGAGAAGCATAACCCAAGAATGCTGTTGGGGTAACAAGGCTTAGGAAGAACCACAACTGCGTCGTCCCAGGGACGATGGGGGCAGAGGAATCCCCATCAGCACCTAACTTACCCAAGTGTTACTATCACCAAGTAGTTCAACAGGTAAAGGCCAAAGCACCTTGCATTCAGCTCCCTGCTGCTGAGTAACAAGACTCTGGTTTAAATGGGAACTCTCCCACTCTGGGGCCACATTTGTGTCGGGAAGAAGGACCATCAGCTTGTGCTCCAGACGCTCTGCGGACTCGATACGACGTACGAGGGAGGGTCCTGACCAGGGCCTTGTTGGTGCTGGTCCAGGAAAAAGGTGGGCCGCTACAAGAGGACGCTCCAGGCCCAGAGCTTGTTGTTTGGGTCAGTTGCTATGGAATTCTGGGAGCTGGAGTCTGTTGTGAGGCCCAGAGCTCGTTGTCTGACTCACTCACTATGGAATTCTGGGAGTTGGAGTCTATTGTGGGGCCCAGAGCTCGTTGTCTGACTCACTCGCTATGGAATTCTGGGAGTTGGAGTCTATTGTGAGGCCCAGAGCTCGTTGTCTGACTCACTCGCTATGGAATTCTGGGAGCTGGAGTCTGTTGTGAGGCCCAGAGCTCGTTGTCTGACTCACTCGCTATGGAATTCTGGGAGTTGGAGTCTATTGTGAGGCCTAGAGCTCGTTGTCTGACTCACTGGCTATGGAATTCTGGGAGTTGGAGTCTGTTGTGAGGCCCAGAGCTCGTTGTCTGACTCACTCGCTATGGAATTCTGGGAGTTGGAGTCTATTGTGAGGCCTAGAGCTCGTTGTCTGACTCACTGGCTATGGAATTCTGGGAGCTGGAGTCTGTTGTGAGGCCCAGAGCTCGTTGTCTGACTCACTCGCTATGGAATTCTGGGAGTTGGAGTCTATTGTGAGGCCTAGAGCTCGTTGTCTGACTCACTGGCTATGGAATTCTGGGAGTTGGAGTCTGTTGTGAGGCCCAGAGCTCGTTGTCTGACTCACTCGCTATGGAATTCTGGGAGTTGGAGTCTATTGTGAGGCCTAGAGCTCGTTGTCTGACTCACTGGCTATGGAATTCTGGGAGCTGGAGTCTGTTGTGAGGCCCAGAGCTCGTTGTCTGACTCACTCGCTATGGAATTCTGGGAGTTGGAGTCTATTGTGAGGCCTAGAGCTCGTTGTCTGACTCACTGGCTATGGAATTCTGGGAGCTGGAGTCTGTTGTGAGGCCCAGAGCTCGTTGTCTGACTCACTCGCTATGGAATTCTGGGAGTTGGAGTCTATTGTGAGGCCTAGAGCTCGTTGTCTGACTCACTGGCTATGGAATTCTGGGAGCTGGAGTCTGTTGTGAGGCCCAGAGCTCGTTGTCTGACTCACTGGCTATGGAATTCTGGGAGCTGGAGTCTGTTGTGAGGCCCAGAGCTCGTTGTCTGACTCACTCGCTATGGAATTCTGGGAGCTGGAGTCTGTTGTGAGGCCCAGAGCTCGTTGTCTGACTCACTCGCTATGGAATTCTGGGAGTTGGAGTCTATTGTGAGGCCTAGAGCTCGTTGTCTGACTCACTGGCTATGGAATTCTGGGAGCTGGAGTCTGTTGTGAGGCCCAGAGCTCGTTGTCTGACTCACTCGCTATGGAATTCTGGGAGTTGGAGTCTATTGTGAGGCCTAGAGCTCGTTGTCTGACTCACTGGCTATGGAATTCTGGGAGCTGGAGTCTGTTGTGAGGCCCAGAGCTCGTTGTCTGACTCACTGGCTATGGAATTCTGGGAGCTGGAGTCTGTTGTGAGGCCCAGAGCTCGTTGTCTGACTCACTGGCTATGGAATTCTGGGAGTTGGAGTCTATTGTGAGGCCTAGAGCTCGTTGTCTGACTCACTGGCTATGGAATTCTGGGAGTTGGAGTCTATTGTGAGGCCCAGAGCTCGTTGTCTGACTCACTGGCTATGGAATTCTGGGAGTTGGAGTCTATTGTGAGGCCCAGAGCTCGTTGTCTGACTCACTGGCTATGGAATTCTGGGAGTTGGAGTCTATTGTGAGGCCTAGAGCTCGTTGTCTGACTCACTGGCTATGGAATTCTGGGAGTTGGAGTCTATTGTGAGGCCTAGAGCTCGTTGTCTGACTCACTGGCTATGGAATTCTGGGAGTTGGAGTCTATTGTGGGGCCCAGAGCTCGTTGTCTGACTCACTCGCTATGGAATTCTGGGAGTTGGAGTCTATTGTGAGGCCCAGAGCTTGTTGTCTGACTCACTCGCTATGGAATTCTGGGAGTTGGAGTCTATTGTGAGGCCCAGAGCTCGTTGTCTGACTCACTGGCTATGGAATTCTGGGAGTTGGAGTCTATTGTGGGGCCCAGAGCTCGTTGTCTGACTCACTGGCTATGGAATTCTGGGAGTTGGAGTCTATTGTGAGGCCCAGAATTCCATATCGAGTGAGTCATTTCCAGGGAGGGCCTGTCCTACCTGCGCTCCTTCTGTCGGTACATGTTGAGGCGGCGGATGGTGGCCCGGTCCCTCATGTTGTGGCCTCCAGCGCCGGCCGGGCGGTCTGTGGGGAGAGAGAACGGGGTCAGCGAAGGGGAGGCCAGAGGAAGGCCGCCGCCGCCCCCGAGCCCTCGGCGCCTCTCTCACCGGGGTTGGTGCTGGCCCGCGAGGGGTTGACCGTGGCCCGGCCCTTGAACCTCGCCTTCACCATCGCGGAGGAGGACGAGGAAGAGGAGGAGAAGCGGCGGACTGACAGAGACTGAGAGAGAGACACGCCGGAACGAAAGGGCTTCCGGTAAAGGCGCTGACGCACTTCCGCCGCGCCGCGCTTGCCGTAGACTCGGAGTCAGGCGGCGCCTCCGCTTGACGTCGCTCCCCGGGCCTGAGGGCGTGGCTCCTCCCCTAGGGGGCGTGGCTCAGAGGGTGAGTGACTGCTGGCTGCCGCATGACGTCATCGCCCGCTGCTGCTCGTCTCTCGCTTCTCCCGGGAAAGAGAGCTGCCTTCCAGGCAGATCGATCTATTCTATCTATCTATCTATCTATCTATCTATCTATCTATTATGTGTGTATATATGTACCTGCCTATATAGATATATATCTCCAATGTACATATATATATATATATATATATATTTACCTGCTATACCTCCTATATATATCTATATATATCTGCCAATATATATATTTATACATATATATCTATCTGCTATATCTCCTATATATATATAGTTATCTTACAATATATATATATATATACATCCAATGTATATATTTATACATATATATCTACCTGCTATACCTCCTATATATATATATATATATTTACCTGCTATACCTCCTATATATATATTTATATATATATACACCTGCTCGCTCTCTCTCTCTCTATATATATATATATATATCTGCCAATGTGTGTGTGTGTGTGTATATATATATATATATATGTCCAATGTAGATAAAAATATATTTACCTGCTATATCTCCTATATATAAACACATATATTGGCATATATATATATATATATATATACCTGCCAATATATCTCTGTATCTATCTATATATCCCTACTCCTTCATATATTTGATGAAATGGACTGTGCTCCACAAAGGCTTATATCACAATGAATGCGCAGGGATGTGTTAGAGCGCCTCCTTTGCTGCCTTTATGAACAGTGTGTTTCTCAAAGATTTTATGATATTATCAGTCAAGGACTACGATCAACAAAAGGGTTTCTTTTTCTGCTGATGGTACCACAAACTCCAACTCCCAGAATTCCATAGCCTTGAGCCAAGGGGTGCCAAACCGGGTTATTTCTCCAGTGTGGATGCGGCATTTGTGTGCTGCAGGGGCGCCAAAAGGTGTTGGGAGAGATCTTTTTGGAAGGGCAGAAAAGGCACCCCTCGGGAAGGTCACCCGGATCACGGCCAAAGCTGAGATGAGGCTGCGTGGGACAGTCATTGTGGTTGCGATTACAACAGTCAGCACCAATGCCCTGTTGTTGTTGTTGTTGTTGTTGTTATTGCTGCTGCTGGGTGCCTTCAACTTGTTTATGACTTATGGGGACCCCAAAGTGAACTTACCATGAAGTTTTTCGGAGGGCTGAGAAAGTGGGGCTCCCCCAGTGGGTTTCCATGGCTGAGCGGGGATTCAAACCCTGACCCCAAGAGTCCTAGACCAATGCTCAGACCATTGTGCAGATGCCCTGCAACCCCTTCGCTGCCGGCAGCCCCATTGCGCTTCTTTCCCACGTGTCGTCGCATCACACCGTGCCACGTGTCTTCCTCCATGCGCTCTTTTAGGAACCCCAAGCAGCAGTTGTGCATATATTCCTGTCTAGGAAATGAGCATTTTCCAGGAAACGAGAATCTTTTCTGTGTTTCAGTTCAGGAGTTTTATTGCTGCCTCTTTGTGACAAAATCGTAATCCAGAGAAACTGGAGACGGCAGAAGCAAAACCTTAATATATAAAACTTATTACCTGGTGATACTGAAGGTTAGAAATAATGTCTACTAAATTATTTTATATGTTAAATTATCAAGGTTCATCCCTTTAATATGCACATTAAAATCCAGGTGCCTAGGTTTCACAGAGTTGGAGCTGGGCAGGCCTAGACAACCATGCAAATCCACATGCCCCTCTCCATTCACTTAGTTGTGCGATTGTATATTAACGCTTTAGTGGAAGCCTTGTTGAAGGCCAGTTTTCCTAAAATGAAGCTTACAAGTACTTTAAGTGAGGAAATAAATAGCCAAGAATGGCTGTAACTGGAGGAAACCAGTTGCATTTACAGAGCGCTGGAGGAGGAGATGTGGACCAGTTAGACCAAGAGGGGCTGGTTTTGCCCCAGAGCAAGCGCATGGGTCCCAGCGGCACAGTCCCAATCCCAGCGCTTGTGCCCGATGGAGGTGGTCAGTGGTGACCCTCTGTCCTGGCTCCGGGCTCCTTCCCTTTCCCTCCCTTTCGCTCCCTTGGCCTCCTTTCTTGTGAGGCAATGCTGGATGGAGGACTATCCCTCCTGCAAAGGGCTGCGGAGTTGCCTGTTTGCAATGTATTGCTCTCTTTCTGTGTATGTATACACTACGGGGTGATTAATTTGGGGTAACTACTTGGAGTAATCCAGAATTTCAGACACTTTACAGCCTGAATGTATGGGGCTGCTCATAGCAATATTTTCTGATATCTCTTTTCTAATTATTTATTTCATAGAAAATGTCTCGTTGAGTCAGACCACCGAAGAGTCGTGATATGAAGACACACACACACACAAGCCACGCAGTGTATAAACTGAGATTTCTTTGGAGTGCAAAGTTGTTCCAATGTAAACAACGAACAGAAGAGGTATATACATTCCCTACGTTGCTATGGAGCCCAGAGACTAGTAAATTATTATTGGGGGGCTCCGCATGAGCATCTTAAACCTGACTTGCCAGCAGAACTGGTGAAAGGTGGGATTTATATTAAACATGGCTGGGAGCAGATAATCCTCCCCATCAGTCACTGCTGGGAAGACGGAGGTCTTCTGGGGAGGTTCCTTTGGGGAGAGAGGCAGAGGCAGCCCTGGCCATTCATCTTATGCGCCACCCTTTTCTTTTCCCTTCCCTTTCAAAGATCTACTCCTTCTTTACCACTTACGTTTCTCTCTTTTTACCCTCGCTTTACTCAAAGGATTTTGCTCCAAGCGCTTGGAGCATGCAGTTCACGGAGTTCTGTGTAGGGTCCGCGCTTCTTTACCTCCCACTATTAACTTGTGATTCCCCACAGCTTCATTTGTTTATTTCTTTACACTCTCACCAACAAACCCTTTAAAGGGCCAAAGATGGAAGGGCTGCAGAGTGGTGGCCCAAGAGTTCCTCTGTCTAGAGCTGTCTGGAGTCCTCCTTGTGAGCTCAGTTACTAGCTAAATACTCAGGGGTGGCTCTGATACCCAAAGGCAGCCGGGCCTTTCCCTCTGGGTCCTGCCAAGGAGGACTTGCCTTTGGGGGCACAAGAAAAAGGGGGAAGGTTTGGTGCCTGGTCCTGGGGTTCTGCTAGAGAACCATCCCATTTTGTCTCCATCTCAGCCGTGGGTTAAATCTGCTGCTTTTCTTCTAAAGATGTTGCTGGAGAGCCCAGAAAAAGGAGGACACTGTTACAGGACTAGGGTGTAAAAACAAGAGCCTCCTGCTTTTAATGCATGTGATGTTTGGGAACATGGCACTGACCAGAGACACGCACACACACTCCCAGACAGGGCCACTGCTTTCTCTGCTTCTTTGGCAGAGCAGCTCACTCCAGTCCAAAGCAGATCCACGGATGCATTTGCCACCACACCAGTGGAATAGCCCAGCAGTGGCAAGTGGCAAGGCTGCAGGTAACTCCCAGGGGTGCTTTGGCTGTGGTTCCCTGTACTAGATGGCCCTGCGTTGCTCTCTGAGGATCAGATGTGAAGCAACTCAAGGCTTGGCTGCAAAAAGGGCTCTCCCAGTGCCAGGAAAGCAGGGTTCATCAGGGTCACCCAGGGCTCATTGCAGAGCTGGTGCAGCCAAAATAAGCTACTTATCTCTCCCTTGCTCGAAGGAGGAGGAGGAGGAGGAGGAGGAGAAGAAACTCCTCAGGAGGGACCGCCTTCAGCCTTGGCCTCCAACTCTCCTCTGGACAGAGAGGAGCACTTGCCCCCTTGCAACCTGGTATGCCGCTCATTTATCATCATTGCCCTGAAGTGGGATCCCCTCCACAATACAAAGGCAGGCTGTTTACTTAAGAGCAAAGTGGACGATGGTCTTGTCAGCCCCGCAAGAAGGGAGCTGTCCAGAGAAAGCCTTGTACAGCTCTGGAACGGACACAACTATGCAGCTCCCCCAGCCTGGATGGAGCCAGGAAGGCCCTTCAGTTGGCCTTTGCTGGAAAGGCAACGGCCCAAACCCCAGCCCTGTCTGTGCAGAGAGAGGGGTGCAGAAGCACTTCGCCAGGTGTAACTGTGTAGTGTAGATTCACTCCCAAGCATTTCAGAACAACAAATATAATAATAATAATAATGATGTTTATAATAATATTTATTTATACCCTGTCTCTCCACGGCATGTAAATCAGGCCTGAAGACCCATTCCTAGGCTGTGCTTGTGCCCCACGGTGACCTCTGCCTCCTAATGTTTTTAGCCTGGGCCTGACCTATTGAGCTGCTGTTTTCTACCCAGTGTTAAAAACCTTGTGCTTCCAGTACAAAGGAAAGTGGATCCCCCTGGAGTCTGCCTTCCACCTGGAAGGGGTTTCCCAGGGAAGGGCTGTGAAGCAGTTCCTGAGAAGCAACAAAGCATCTCATGGTACCTTAAAGAGCATTTGTTCCAACCTTTCAGGATCCCTTCCTAAGAGAGAAGGTAGACCCTTGACTACCACCCAGCCCTGTCTCCAAAGGACATCAATGTCCTTTTCCAGAGTTATTACCTGGAAGAAGAGCTACAAAGGTAGGAACCAGCCTGGGTTTGATTTCTTTTAATTTGACATTTGGAAGCAGTTTTAGAGTGGATGCTCCTGAACATGGATCACCAACATGGGACGCATATGTTCTCAGTGGTACAGCTTGAATCACAAGAGGGAAGGGAGGGAGGGAGGAAGCCTTGGTGCATTTCCAGATTTTGAGCAAACCCATTCCAGCCTTTGAGCCGGAAACTGCTTTCTGCCCTATTTACGTGGGCAGCTCTTCAGTGAGATGTCTGCTCACTGGCTTTCCTCGAAGGATAGGTTTTGGCACTTGGAGAGGATAACCAGGGGGTCCATTGCCCTCCTCCGGAGGAGGAATCTGCATGCTGCCAGTCTCCCATGTTGGGTGCGGAGGGCCTGCTCTTCCCCTCCATCCAGCCCATTCATGCTCCAAAGAGTTCTGGCTTAGCTGTCTGGCCACCTCTATCTAGTCTGTGGTGCAGCCTTCTGGTTTGACAGAAGCAATGTGTCCATAGCAGCAATGGAGGTTTACCATCCCGCAGAGGTGGAAAGGCAGCTACTGAGCAGGGCTAGCAGGTGTTGGCATTACCCTGTGCTGCCCTTTCCTTCTCTTGGCACCAGTCCTGCCTTCCTTGCCATCTTTCCGACTCCTGTCCTCATTCGCGTTGCCTTGCTCATCCTTCTTCTTCTTCCGCCCTGCAACCAAGCAGAAGGCTGCCAATGAAGCCAATGGAACAATGTGCAAGCACCCTACCCCTTGTTTTAAGGCAAATGTACTGAAGTTTCCAAGAGTGAAAATTGCCATCCCTCCCCCCAATCCTACACACACACACACAAACACCCAGGGATTAATGTTCAGAGCAGGAGATGATTCCTGTCCCTTTTCACAGAGGCTTTTGCAGAGCCTCCTTGGCATTCTGGTGATTTGGGTCATGGCACTTGCTTCTTTCACCTTTGGATGGTACAAAAGTACCACCTGGGCTGTATTTGTGAAAGGAATGCTGCTGGCCGAAGGGCTGCTAGTTCCAAGGTGACTTTTCTCATTGGCCTTTTCACATTTGCCATTGCTGTCAAACATTAAATAAGAGCTATGTGCCTATTCAGAGGAGAAAGCTCTGTCTGTCCGTCCAGAGACCGTTCTTTGATTCTCAAACTATCATTACAAGGGTTGCATTGGAAGAGCAGCCGATGAGCAACTGGTTTTTCAAAGCTATTACTGGTGGTAGGCTTTTGGGGTCTGCCCAGAGGAGTAATTTTCTGATGGAATTCCAGAGAGATCTAAAACTGTCTTTGTCCTGGCAAGCGTTTTCTTCTCTGGACAGGCAATTGTTTTTGTTCTGCGCCTGGCAAGAATTGGGCTTGTTTGTTGACTGGGTTTTTTATCTGTTAACCTTTTGCTGTGTCTGTTTTTAATGTGCATTTGATGGTGTTTTTATGAAATTGTTGTGAACTGCCTTGGGCATTTTTCCATTAACGAGAAAGATGGGCATAACTGGTTTTAATACACAAATTGTCACTGCAAAGCAGGAGACAGATATCTACTGGGAAGCGGGGGCTGTATCTGTTTGGTGCTTTTCCAAAGGGTTCATGCCAAACAAGTGAGTCAGTGTTGGGGGGGGGGTAATACATGAGGCACCAAGGGAGACAGTTCGAATCCCACTCACCTTCTGGACATTGGTTTCTCTGCACGATGCATCTCCGGAGCTCTGTGACGGAAGGACAGACGGACGTGTCCCCGGAGGACGCCTGGAGGACCGTCCGGGAACGCTCTTCATGGCCTCTCCGGAATCCACACAGCCTCTGCTTCTTTGAGCAAGGGCCCCAGGGGCCCCACTCACTCATTTCACATTGTGCTGGAAAGGGGAGAGGGGGGAAAAGATGGACTCCCTTCACTCCAGAATAGCCACCTGCCATTGCGGAGGCTGCCGCCTCTTCCTCACCAGATCTGGACCAGTCGCTCATCAACGGATGTTCACTTGTCATCCTTTTGTTACGGTAGTATAGAGCTGAGTGAGTATTTTGATAGTCCCTCCCCTCCTCACTTTTGGGAAATGGCTGCTTTTAACCCAGAGTCGACTAAATTTGCATGAGTTTGAAGGTTTGATAGCGTCACAGTCAAGCCTTCTGGATTCCAAAATCTGGGCTACTTCATTGTTAGGACTGTCATAGATCTGGAAAGGTCTCTGTCCAAAGCCCCCTCCCCTGGCAGAATTCAAGCCCTGTGGGGGAACAGCCCTGACTTATGGGGAGAAGGAGAGGAGAGGGAAAGAAGACTGTCTCCTGGCCCCAAGATCAAGGGAGAGACAAGAAGAGCAGCCAGAAAAGGAGGCAGCCCCTGCTGCTCGCTGGCCATTTGGGGGCCACACCAGCACCCCAAAGAGCTTGGCCTCTCCATACGCTCTGCATGCTGAATGCAGGATCCCATCCCTAGGCTTATTCCTTGAACATGGAGGGGAAGGGAAGTCCCCATCCTTCCTCCATCCCTTCTGGGCCAAGCCAGGCGAGACCCCCACCCGCCCCACGGCCACCCTGTCCGTGCGACACTCACCAGGGCTGCTGCATTCCATCGTGCCGTTGGCAGCTGAGAAGCCCTCGGGACAGGCCATGTAGCACCTTCCCTTGTGCAAGTACAAGCCTTCTTTGCACTTGGTGCAAAAGTTTCGGCTGAAACAGTCCTCACAGTTCTCGATTTTGCATTCTGTGCCCAGCAAAAGAGAAAGAGAGAGAGAGAAAGGAAACTCATGGGCCGGCCACCTGTCACCTAAGCCACGTCCCATTCACTATGACAAGTGAGCTGGTGCTCAGGAGCAGCACCACTAAGTTAGGGAGCATCCACACTGAGGGACTGGCCATAGTGGCCACTACCTCCAGCCCATGCCCAAAGTGGGCAGTTGCCTCCCCCTTCCCTCATGGGTCCCTTTCACAGGATTCACACCAGTCTCTCCATTACAGAGAGACATTTATTCTGGAAATAAGTATTCTGGAGAAATCATTCTCATCACCCTAGAAACTAAGCCTTGCTGTGGCCAAAGAGCCTCTTCCACAGAACTTGGAAACTCCCTCTGTAACTTCCCAGAGATTCAGAAATGTTTCCTTAAAGCAGGGCTGCAAATTGTCTGGTTCTCCAGGTGTCATTGGACTACAAGTCCCAGCAGCTTTAGCCAACGTAGCCAATGGTCAGGGATTCTGGGAGTTGTATTCCAGCAGCTTTGGGGGGGGGGGAGGAGACACATGTCCTCTCCATGCTCTCAAGTGAAACATAATGGAAATACACATGTTCCCTGATGGTGTTTATGTGGCTGAATAACATGTAGATATGTGTCACTTTTCCTCCAAAGCAATAACTGCACAAAGAATGTTTTCCTCCAAAGCAGTAATTGCACAGAGAATGTCATTTATATTCAGGAGAACTGCAAGGCATCCTTGTAATGGAAAATTCCCATGCTGGAACATGGCAGGATTGCACAAGAAAATCCGAGTTGGTTTGGGGTGTTGACAGCCAGCTTTGCCTGCGAAACTCCTTAAGCCTCTGAGCATAAGCCCTCCTCCCCAAACCCTCTGCACCCCCCCCCCAGCCAAGACTCACTCATGCACTTGTTCATGTCTGGATTGCGCACATCGAAATAGCCCAGTGGGCAGGAGGGGAGGCAGATGCCGATCTGGCGGATGTCATTTCGCTCCAGGAGGATGAAGAGTCTGGGGGAGCACTTGAGGCACCCGTTGAACTCGGAGCACAATTCGCACCCCTTGGCACAGCCCTGGCTCATCTCGGTGCTGACTGGGAACAAGCGAATGAAAGAGAGAACGACATGAGGAAGATCGGTTTGGGCCCAGAAGCATCATCCAAGCCCTTCCCCACAGCCTCTTGCACATGAAATCTGGCCCTCTGTGGCTCCCTTCCTTTTTCTGAGGAAGTCTAGGTCCTTTTGCTGCAAATAGTTGCAAATGGACCCCCAAAGAGTTTGCTAGGGGCAGTGGCTGCCCCCAAGTTCCTCTTCCCCAAAGCTCCCCTTGGCCTGTTGCAAAATGTCCCAAGGATGGAGTGCCTGTCCCAAGATGCCCCATATGAACAGTGACTTTGCCACAGCTTCTCTTGCCAACTGGCCACAAGGAACCATTGACTCAAGCCAGGCTGTGGGACAGCCCCATTGTATACCATCCCGCAAAAACACACAGGAACCAGAACAGGGGCTTTCTGGAACTGAAGCTGAGCAGAGGCCAAGCCATGTTGCCACTCGCTGGCCCCAAAAGTGCATTGATCCAGAGAACCATGGTTGTCTGGCTTGAGCCACTGGTTCCCTGTGCCACCATGCAGCTGGCCAGTTGGCAAGAGAGGCTGTGGCAAAGTCACAGAGCATGCAGGGCACCTTGAGGCAGCCACCCCACAGCTCCTGGGGAAGTTTATCCTAGGGGCTAGTACACCGCATGTGCCATGTTCATTATTAGCCCTCCCATTAGCACTTCTCTGTTTTGACTCTTAGAACTAGCTGTGTTCCCAACAGTGATAGCCCAGCACACCAAACCCCTCAGGAGGGGCTCGACATGGCGCATGCTGGCAATGGTTCTGGATCAATCCAGTGCTTTGGATCGATGTCAACAGGGCCAGTTTTCCCCCATCCAGTTAAACACAACCTGGGTATGGGGCTTAGGTCCCACCCGCCCCGGTCTGCCAAAATGGACCAGGAAAGGGGGCATCTTGCTCCACGATGGACAGTTGTGTGGCTGGGCCAGCCTGGGGCCATGGCTCTTTAAACTCTCCACACTGAACCAAACGTGGACCAAATAAGGCCAGCCTGAGGCAGAGAGGTCAGGCTGCCCTCCTGCCCTTCCCTCCATTCTACCAGCTCCAAGTTTCGGGAAGAGTCTGGTGTTGCCCCGCAGACCCTAAGCATGGCACCCCGAGGCCAAAGAGCTGGTGGGAGAGAACTCTTCCTCCCCTCGTCTCCCGTCCAGGCCGGCTTCCCTCGCCAAGCCAAGCGCACTCTTGTCAGAAGCACAAGGCATGACACAGGCCCCAGTCTGGGACAGACTCGCTCCCAGGCCCTCGGCTCGAGCCAACAAAAACATCCACTTTTATGTCTGCGCAGCTTTCTGGGATCAATTACCATGGACAACTCAGCCTGGATTTTAAACAAATCGTCACAGGTTATTTATACTGGTTAATTATGCAAGCATTGGCTTTTGTTTATAAGAAGGGCTACAGCTTTTTTGACTTTATTTTAAACACATTATTTATTCCTCCTCCAAAGCAAGTGCTTTGGCATTCCTGAGCGTCACAAGCCTTGGCCTCTCAGAGGCAGGGAAATGTCTTCCGAAAAGAAGGCAGAGAGTCCGCCGGGGCTTCGGTGATGCTGCTCTCTTGGAAGAGTCCAGGAGCACCAGCTCTGAGCAAAGCCACAAAGGCCTCTCCACCAGCCTTGGAAGCAGGGTTGCTTCTCGCTCAGGCCCACTGCAGACCCCATCTTCCCTGTTTCAGGGACCAAAACCACAAACACGTAGCTGGCAGGAAAAGATGCACGGCTTTGGTTGTTCCTCCACCGCACTACATCTCTCTCTCTCTTTCTCTTAAAATTGTGCCTTTCTTGAGTTCCCAAATCACAGTGGCCAGAAAACTGTTGGTTAACCTAGAAGAGTCCAACTGGACCAACTGTGGAATGGTGTGTCAAGAACTGTGTAAATCCTATTGATTCAATGGTTCAATGCTGCTTGGGACTAACAACAGGATTTGCTTTCCAGGTGGACAACTGCAGTTCAGGGGGCCACTCCTGGCTGGATTTTCTTTTCTTTAACGGCAAGATGGACTAAGTTTCCTCCATAACTTTTGTGAACCACTGCATTTTAATGGTGGGAGAGGGGACTAATGGGGGGATACAAGGCTCCAAGTGCTCCTCCCTGTATGACTAACCACCATGTCCTGCTAGGTTTTTTTTTTTTTTTTTCTTTTCAAAAGAAAGAATGGAAACACATCTGTCTGGTCTCTGTCACCACAAAACACACACCCTGACATGCAAGAAATGTATCAGACCATTGTGTTAAAAGGACACCAGCAACATCATAAAGACTGTGAAAAGAGGCAACACCTTGTCTGGTGCTGCAAAGGCAAGCAAGAAAGAAAAGCATCCATCAAAGTCAGTGAGCTGCTCTGCTGGGAGGCTGTTTGGTCAGGAGCCTTTTAACCTCAGAGAGAAGGTGGAGGCTGCAGACGCTGAGGAAAGGCCAAACGTAGAAAGATGGGGTTCGGCCAGGAACTTGCTGTCTGCCAACTTGGCAGACACTGTGGTTATCCTGGTTAAAATGAAAAGAAAACGCTGAGTTCCCTGGCCCTGGGTGAGAAATGGCATCTCCAAAAAATGGCCAATAGCTGCAAGATTGCCTGCATTTCATGACTTTGGGAGCAAAAAAAAAAAAAAAAAAAAAAAAAATGTGCAAAAAGTTGATGCAAAAAGAAAGCAAAATGTTTTTGAGCAAAGGTCAGGTTTTTTGGTGCAAGTGAAATTCTTGTCAAAAAAAGACCAAAATGTGAAAAATTGTCAAAACGGGAAGAAAATTCTGTGGTCTTATGTGAGAACAAAATAGGACAAGGTTTACATCCTTAAGTCTTGGGCCATCCAACCAGTATTGCCTGTGTGTGCGTGCACGCATGCGTGTGTGTTTTCTCTCTCTCAATCTCCCCCAATATACTCCCCTTTCTCCCAACCCACCCCCTTCCACAGCGGTTTCTATATGCCCCGTTCCTTTTGTTTTCCAGTATCACTCTCCAGCTCAGATATCCCTAAGCAAGCATCAGGCTCAGCCCATGTCCAGGAAGGCTCCTGACTTTCCAAAGCCATGCTCTCCTTGCAGGGGATGGGCTGAATGCCAAACAGCAGGACACCAACATTTTTTAAAAGGGAAGCCGGCCTGGTCCAAACCATGGATGGCTTGGAGCTGCCATAGTTTGTGTTTCAAGGGACCCAGAAGCTGCAAAGCTGGTGCAGAAAATCTTCCCACTCCCGCAGCCATGGCCTCTGTGACCCCCATCCCATTATCCCCAAACACCTGCAAGGCCTTTCCTTCTAACCCTTGCAAGGGACAACAAGGAGGTTCTGCATTCCCACCATCTTCACACCAAAGGCCTTGGCCAATGGCCACCCAACCTGCAAGAGAGCTCCCTGGGCTCCCAGCTCTCAAAATGCCCAGAAGCCTTAGGCAAGAGGAACTGTGCCAGACTGTTTCATTGCTAACCTTGCCAACCCAAAGAGGTCTCATGATACATACTTCGCCTCTGCCTCTTGCCCTTCGGTGCCTTGCTGCTGCTGCTGCTCCTGGTGCCCCGACTGTTGTCTGCCAGATCCACCAAGCTGAGAAAAACCACCACTACACACAACGGTCCAAGCTGCATAGTAACTTCCCAGCAGCACGGCCTTCGGAGGCAGGGGCTGGAGGACTCAGTCCAAGACTGGGGCAGGGGGGGTTGCGTCGCCCCCTTTCTACTAAGGTTTGGTTAGAACTACATGTCTGTATGTGGTGTCAGGTGAGTGACCATCTTCTTCATGTGCCAAGTCAGTGTCCGCAGAAGCATTAGGTTGCTGATAACACAATTCTGTTTCCAACCCCATGAGGACTGTGGGGGGCAGCAGGTGGGAGTTCCATCTGGGGCAGGTGGTGGATGGGCCCACGCACCGTTGGCACACAGCTGCGTAGATCCGCTGTTCCGCTTGCACCAAGAAGCTGTGAAGGGGGCATAAAGCAAGATGAGCAAGGCTTTCCAAAGGCTTTCCCCCTCTCATCTGCTCCAGGTACCCAGAGGAGCACCTTTTGGCCACTTGCCTTTCTGAAAGCAGCAGCCCAGCCACATCTTCCAAATCTAACTCCTGATGCTGCAACTTAATACCCACCCAGTGCTACTTATGTGTTACACACAATGGAAAAGAGGAGGTCAGGTGGTCAAAGGAGACAAGCATTGCAGGACTTGGACACAGGTGGAACCACTTCCTTTCTCAACAAGTGAAGACCATCCACCAGCCCCCCAACACACAGACACACACGGGTGAGGCTTGGAATCCTGAAATGCACCAAACTGTGTGTGTGTTTCCTCTTGCAGAAGAGATGGCTGTGGTCAGGGGACCAAGAGGAGGGCGGGGAGTCTCTCCTTGGTTCTGGGTCAGCACTGCGCCAGCATAATCCCTCATCGGACAGGCCAGTGGAGGCATCCTACCGGGGGGGGGGGGGGTGTCACTGGCGTTGGTTCAAATGGTGCCACAAATGGCCCAGGTCCAGGGGATGGATGAGACATGCACAGCAGCAGCCACCAGGAGCGAGGGGCTGCTGGCCTTGGCTCATCTGGCCCTGATCAGCTCCAGCTTGGCGCCCTTGGGCCAAACAGATGGAGTGGAGCCTTCCCTCCTGGCTCTTCATGCCGTTACTTTGCAGGTGGTTGCCAACAAGGCTGCCAGATTGTGTCGGTGTCAAGCATATGTTTGCACTTAGAGAGACGTTGCACCATTAAACTCATCTGTGTTGTGTGTGTGTGTAAAATTTCAAATAAACAATTAGCTGCTTTGTGTAAATCCTGCCTGGCTTTTGGCTTGGGAGGCTGTTTCATGCACCCCCTGCCATGCATGCAGCCCCTGCCATCAAAGGCGCAAGGGAGCATGTTATCTCCAGGGAGAGGGAGGAGGGCTGCGAGCCCCCCAGATGCCTCCCAAAAGGAGAGAGAGAGAGAGAGCCCCCTGGCAATCACTCTGTCATCTCCTGCTTTGCATGGAGACCCATAAAAGAACATGGAGGACGATGTTAGTAAGAATGGGAATTCGCACAAGGTCTGGACCAATGGCCCAGAGGTGTGGCCCCCAAGCCCCTGCCTCTGAGGAGCCCCACTGGGGAGAGAGAGGGGGTTTTGGAGCAGCACCATTGCCTCTTGCCAGCAGAGAGCATCCTGGCTCCGGACCCCAGCATAGTTGCCAAGTTGTCTCTCTACCCAGAGGTTGGGCACCACAGGACCAAGGAGGAGATCAGCTTGTGGGTCACCCACTTCTCTGCCACGGCTGTAAGGAACCCTCCCAAATCTGGACCACATCAGGCCATATAGCACTTTGATGTGATGTTAGCCATCATGGCTCCATTCCATGGAATCTTGGGATCTGTAGTTTGCTCAGAAAGGGTCCCCAAACGGTCTGCTAGAGACTTCTGGAACTGTGGTGGAAGGAAGGGCACTGGAGCTCTTTATTCTAAACCCTTCAAGCAACTGCTGCTTTTGCAAGCAACTCCAACATTCAGCCCAATGAGACCAGGGTCCTCAGAGGGACTTCAGAGGCGTCTATGAGGCCACAAGAGAACCTATCTGCAGCCCAGGGCTAGTGCTGGTGGGCACCTCGGCCCCCTGGCATCTGCCTCCAGAGTGCCTCCTATGGGCTGCCCACCCCAGCAGCTCCCCTTATTCCTGTTTCCTTCAGCCCCGGAATTGGCTGTGCCCCCTTGGACCTGATGTGGTGCTGACGTGTGAACCGCCTTGTGCCAAAACATCCCTCCTCCTGAACAGCAGTAAAGAAATCCACTTTCATAAATAGAGATTTTAATAAGTTCCTACAAGCTAAACCATCCCTGCTCCAGCCTCAGTGGGTGACTCATCCCCTCGGGAGGTCAAGCGGCCTCCCCTCTGCCTTGTTCTCTTTCTTTCTTTCTTTCTTTCTTTCTCTCTCTCTCTCTCTCTCTCTCTCTCTCCTTCCTTCCCTCTGCCAGGACACTGAGAAGGGACAGGGTCCATGCATGGGCCTTGCATGCCCTTGTAATGGCACATGTGTGAGCAAGCCAGGTAGCAAGGCAGGGGACTGGTTGAGGTAGCTATGAGGTTAATCAGGGGAGCCTGCTTGGCTTTCAAGACCAGACAGAAATCTGGTGCCCTTAGAATATTTTGGCTTCTGGAAATTCTGGGTTTTATTGAGGTACAGGAAGGGAGAGACACCCCCCAAGTAATGTTGGCAATGAGTTTGAGGAAGGGAGGGAGTAGGGACTCTGGCATTGTTGTTGTTGTTAAAGTTAATTTATATAGTGCCATACAATTTACACAACACTTTACATATTCATACAAAGAAGGTAAAAATAAAATATGTCCTGCCAGTGGCTGAGAGTCTAAAATCACAATGCATAAAATTTTAAAATAGACAAAATAACCATCAAGTAATTGCAGAGTGGGTTAATAGAAATTCGCATTGCAGAGGGTGGGGTAATGGAAACCTAGTTCCCACCTCAAACTCAGCTTCACTTTGCTGCCTCTGGGTCACTCACGCTCCCTCCTCCTCATTTTCCTAGGATGCCTAGACCTTGTTTTTAAATGCTGAACTGCACTTTAGGTTACTGCAATGCTAGAATTTTGAGGACGGAAGGAAAATTTCATATGGAGGGGGAAGTACCATCTCTAATGCCCAGGGTACCCGGGTATAAGGGTCAGGAGGATTGGAGAGGAGAGTAGGGTAGCGTATAGGGACCACTTGCCACAAAGGTTCCCCCCTCTCCACCAGGCAGATGGAGAGCCCTGTTTGCCCATTCCTCCTGGCTGGCATCTCAGCAGGCCCTCCACCCACCACCACTTCCAGCTTCCAGTCTGTGGCTCTTTCGGGTGGAGAAGAGCCATGCCTCCAGAGCTGGAGTCTGTCCTCACTCTTCATCACTTCGTGGATCTAGGATGAAGCAGGTGGGGACGATGGGCCTGCAACTGAGAAAGAGGTGGTGCTAGGTCCTGTGAGCCATGGTAAGAGCCCTCTTGCCTGCATTTTTCAGGCTGCAGAAGGGCAAACAATGCACCCACACTCACACCTGTTCTGTATAGCCATGTCATTGTGTTTCATTTAGACCCATGGTGCTGGAGGAGACTTCTCCATTGCTGCCCATGTGAAAGGGTCCTTGCAAAAGGAGTGGAGTCCTTTCCTCGGCAGAGGTGCAAGCCTTTCCCCCTTCTCTGCTCCTACAAGAATCCGTTCAGCCAGGCACAAGGCAGGAGCAACTGAACCAAGTGTTCACACTGTGGGGTAATGCTGCTGCTACTGTTTCAGATCACACTCAGCTCACTCAAAAACAATGGTCTTTTGTGTTGCTGAAGGTGATGCACCTGAACCATTGCTCTTCTCTGCCTGGTACACACACACACACACACACACACACACTGCATTGGAGTTCCTGGCAAAAGAAGGCATTTGGATCCCTCGAAAGCAACGTGAGTGTCGTCCCATGCTCCTCAGGCAATGACAACTCCATCACAGACACCTAGAACTCTTTTGACTCTGGCCATGCATCTCTAGGCATCTGATGATAGGTTTCTACCAGTCCTGGGTTGCTCAACTGCTTATCATTCCCTGGGGTGCCTGCCTCAATTTGTGATGGCAAAGGAAATATTTCTAGGGTGCCAGCTCAGGATCGCAGTGTGTGTATGTGTAAGTCTATGTGGGTAGGAGCAGGTGGGGGGGCAGTGTGCAGCCCCCCCACCCCCCACAGCAGCTGCTCTTGTTTCCCTTCCAAACATTCAGTCCACATCGGGCAATAGAAAGCCATGTGCCTCCGAGTGGCTCAGGAACAATCCAGTCAGACAAAACTACAGCGAAGGTGCCAGACACGGTATGTAGATTTCATCTGAGTGCATGCAAACAGACAGACAGTTTCTAAAAGATGTCATCAACCTTTCCAGCTCAAGAGCATGGTCAACATCTCCTAACGCTGAGCCAGAATCTGTCCAGAAAAAGCCTCTGCCCATTACCAGGTGAGAATCCTCCCCAACGCACATGTCCCCAGGTGGACTGGCATGTCCCTTTATCCTGGCCCTGACCAAAGGGAGTTGTGCCACACACTGCGCAAAGGGTGCTTCACATCCCTGCCACCAAAGCAGCCTTCCTCGCAAGCAGAGGGCCCTTCCAGAGGACCAAATGGAGGAAATGCTTACCTCTCAGCTGTCAGAACTGGCTCCCTCTGGCCCTTTTCCACTCCAGACAGGCTCCCAATTCAGCAGGCAGAGCAAGGAAAGTTACTCAGCACTTTTTGTACCATTCCTGTGCTTTTGGTTTGGGTAGCAGAAAAGGTACTCCTCTTTCCAAAACCAGGTAGCTACCAGTAGTTTCCCAGGTGATGCTGGGGGCAGTGGTCCTCCCATCGTCCCCTCTCTTGGGCTGGATGGCTGCTTGTAGGGACTGCTGGGGTTGCTCTGCTCTCCATCAGCTACCAGGGATTAATCTGAGCAAAAGAGGCAATGGGCTGCTTTCTGAGTAACAATCTGCACGTCAAGAAGTTACCACTTTTGGTGCCACCAATGCCAGCCCCTGTGCTGCTCTTCTTCTCCTTTCCTTCCTCCTCTCAATGTATGCCTCCTCCTCCTCCAGCTTCGCAGAGGCATCTAGTGCAAACTCCAGCAGGAGGGAATCCCACCCCACAGTCCTCCTCCCCACCTCCGAAGACAATATCCTGCCAAAATATCCCGACGGTTGCAAAACCTGGACTGGAGCTTCCTGCGTGTGGCTGCCTGGAGAGCCAGCAGCACATGAGGGCACTGAGCCACCAAGGGATGGTTGGGGGAGTGGGCAAGGAGAGGGGCAAGGCAGAGACCCCCAGCCCTGGAATGACTGCCTTAAAGGAGCTCTCCTTGGGCCATGGAGCAAGAGGAAGAGGAGGAGGAGAGAGGAAGACGGAGGAGCCAAAGATGGCAGTGTTGATGGCAGCAGTGACAATGGCATAAGCCGCCCCAGCAGTCCTCTGTGATCGCTGTGGCATCTACTCATAAACACACCCAATAGAAAAATCTGTTTCCACTTCTCGTGGGGGGAAAGGCAGCCTCAGAGGATCTTGGTGGTTCCCAGCAGGAGGGACCGAGAGCGTGAGGCAGGAAGGGGAAGCATCCTTGGCCAACATGGCCTGGGCTACCAGGAGCCAGCAGTGGCAACCATGGAAGTTCAGCAGGTTGACCTGCTCAGTTGCCACCCTGCCAGGCAATCCTTAGCAATCCTTGGCGGATGAACAACGTGTCATTAGCTATTCGCTCATCTCAGTTTCACTTACTGAGACATTTTGGAGTAACCCTCTCCCCCCCCCCCAAAAAAACACCCCAAACTCCAAGCAAAACTATCCAAGCAGTTCCAAACCAGCTGAAACTGGGATCCCAGTAGTGGGGTGACCACACTTAGGGGGTTCCCTTAAACTGAGCCTTGTGAAGGCCTCCTCCTTGCACTGAAATCTCAGCTCAGAGGATGAGCAGCTCTGCTGGGATGCTTGCTTTAAAATGGGGGGAGACCTTCTCACATACACAAACTGGAGCATCCCTCCCCCCCATGTCTTTTTTCCTAAGAGGGTCTTGCCCTGAAGTAGCCTCAGCCCCCCAGATGTCTGTGGACTTCATCCCCCAGAGTCCCCAACCATCACGCACACTGGCTGCATTGAAAGACAGCCTTCCAGGAACTTAAGTCCAAAACATTGGGACTTAATGACATTACGAAATGCGAAATGCGTCCTCCTGAATCCCCGTACTGCTGAAGCTCAGACCCAGTTTGCCTTATTATTATGGAGCCTGTGCTGGAGGGGGGTATCAGGCCCTTGGTGACTGCCAAGACTCAGGGGCTCAAGGGCTGCCATGGCTGGACACGGCCCTCTTGGACGACATGAACTGGCGCTTGAGGAACCCATGGAACCTGGAGTGGACATTCTGGGCCACAGTTGACCTCCCTCCCCTTCCCTCCCTCCCTCCTTCCCTCCCTCCAGTAAATGAAACTAAAACAAAACACAACCCCCACCCACCGTCCCTTTGGCAGGGAAGGAGGAGAGGCAGGGCAAGGAAGGGACCCGGGGGAGGCCTGGCCCTGATCCGACCCACCTGGCAGTGCCTCACGGAGATGATGGCAATGATTAGGAGGGTACGTGTTATCTGGCGCCACCAGACAATATCCCCTGGGGCTGTAGGACTACCTGGAATAGAGGCACCGTCTCCTTATCAATCCAACTTTTTAAAGCAAGGTGGTGGCGGTGAATGAACAGCAAGTACCTCATCATCACAATCCTGAAGCAAGGTATTAATCCTCAGAGCAGGACCACAAATTGGCATTTCAGGTTCTTGGATTAAGAGGGAATAGCAGCCGCCTCCCGATCCTGTTGGATCATATTGCCAGTAGGGCTGAAGAATGGCATTGGGATATTTGGGGCCAGATGCCCTCATGGCAGGGGGTGGGGTGGGGTGGGGTGGGCTTCAGTCTAAACCCCATGTTTCCAGTCCCACCTGATTTGGGAGGGTTGGAAGAGTCAGGCCAGGTTAGTCCTTGGGTGAGGGACCGAGGGAAGCCGAGGCATCTCTTCAGGTAAGAGTGGGAAGCAAAGGGCTGCCAGGCAAAGGGGAGGGGGGTCCATCTTTATTAGCATTAATTGAGATACCAAAAGCCGCTCTTATATTACCTCCAGATTCTGGGAGGGGTTTCTTTTGCATATGCTCCTGATGCCCATTCTCCCCACTCCAGTCGGAGGAGCATGCTTGGCTTGGCAGAAGCGCCTTCCAGACCAAGGTGGCAGCTGGCCAGCCATCATGATATTCCCAAGGGGCTTCTGCAGCTGGACTGGAGGTCTCCCAGGATCCTGGATCACAATAGGCTTGAGAATAGTTGGCCCTTCGATTGGCCTTGGGCTAGCTGCTAATAATGTGTCAATGTTTTCAGATCTCTGTGGTTTGGCCAGCCATTGACTTGCAAATTGCTAGGAAAGTTTTGTTGAAGATGGAGGTGGTACTCTACGCTGTCATACCTGATTATCTGCTTTGCAGCTTGAAGGACAGCTTGATCCTAAACGGCCACACTCAGGCCAGAGGAGGAAGAGAGCACCAGAGGACTCCTTGGGATTATACAGGATGGGAGTCTTGGTGATGTTACAGAGGAGCCCCTGGTAAAGTCATTAAGCACGGCATACTAAGTACCAACCCCAAGTATTACGATAAAGGACCAAGAGAGGTCTTGTGGCACCTTTTTCTTTAACTGAAAGAAAGAAATTGGCAGCATGAGCTTTTGTAGACTTCAGTCTACTTCCTCAGAGGCATTTGGATAAAGCAACAATTATAGGAAATGGGGAGTGCACAGAGAGAGAGAGAGAGAGCGAGAGAGAGAGCAGACCTTTCAAGATGAAGCTCTTGCCCTGAGATTTCTCCTCCTCTCCCAGAGAACTAGAGAAGAGAGGGCAGGCCCCGAGATTTGGGAACCGTAGCCAGCAATTTAAAACAACGGTCCTGTAGCACCTGAAAGAGTAATCCATTTTATTATCACCACTTTCTAATTGTCAACCCCACATGTCATAAATTTTGACAGTCTCTGATTGCTTTTTGAAAAGCCTGGCAATCGTACCTCTCTCTCTCAGACACACACACAAACCCCTCAGGAAGGGAAAACACAGTCCTGCGGCCTCCACACCCTCCATTCCTGGAATGATGTCTCTGTCATCTATTCCTCCTCCATCAAAACATTCATTCTTTGGCACAAGACCATGTAACTTGCTCAGAACAAATTGTTGAAAACATCCCATCTAAGCTGGAATGCATCTCTTACGATGCTGCTGCTGCTGCTGCTGCGGTGGGGAGGGCAAGCAAGCTCACTGATAGGGATTTGGGTTGTGACCTGGGTGCCCTGGAGAGCACTGGATCTCAGGAAACAGGGAATGGAGACGGGGGTCCCATGGGGTCTAACAAGGGGATTTCTTTCTCCTCAGCCCATGACCAAAGCGTGCGCTCACAGCTGGGTGTTGCTGGCATGCTTGTGTGTGTCTGTAGCGTCATAGTCACTGTCAGGAAAAGACCTCCAGGCTCCTTAGTGAAGGGATCGTGGGATTATCTCCAGGTAATTGCAGGAGGTGGAGGTGCGATTGCCAAGACAGATCAATCCATCTTTCTCAGCCTGGCTTGCACCCAAGACCCTGCCAGGACTTTCCATTGCAGAATCGGCCTACATTTTCACTTTCTGCCTGTGAAGCATCAGACTAGATTCTGGTTAGGCAAAAACAAAAGAAGAGAGATGGCATGAAGTCCAGAGGTCAACCCAGTCTGGCTGACCCAATCGCTCCAAAAATACTCCAGCCATCGCATGCTGTCCCTTCCTGCTAATGCAAAACCAGTCAGGAAAAGCAAAATCTGGATGAACAAGGAGCTAGGATAAGCAAGGTAAGGATATGGGGAACAGACAAGGCAGAAGAAGGGAGCAACTTCTTCACAGTCTCCATCCCTGCAACACAGTACACCGCTATACATGCACATGCACACACACACACCTGCTGCACAAGTACATACAAAGGTTTTTCTACAGTCCTCAAGGAGCCCTGGCACCTGGCAAAGTCCCTCAGATTATTATTTTGTGCTGATGGTTTTTCTATGCAAAACCCACACAGAGATATTTTCTTTATAGAAAAGGTGTCTAATTTGGCAAAAAAGGGAGTTTGTGGAGAAAAACCACAGCAAAGATCCTGCATCAGGGAGATGGACTATAATTTTAGACACACAGAGTTACATGATGATTGTATAATAGTGAATTGCAACACTGCACAACCGCATGGGCAGACACATGTGAAATGCTCAGCTGCAATGCTCACTGCACCTCCGTCTGTGCCTTGCAGAATGTACACCTGCATGAAAGCAATGCTCCAAGGAAGCACATGCCCAACGGCACCAAATGCTTGGGTCCACTCCCAATATACTTCTGTGCCAGGCAAAAATGCCCATCCCTTTCTGCAGGGGAACCAACACAGGTGAAAGGGATTAACAGGATGCCAAGCAATGACGGAACCAACCATGTTCCCAAAATGCCACAAGAAAAACAGGATGAAAAGCTTTCAGTAATGAAACAGAATGGAGCTGCTAGAATGCAAAGCTGGGGTTAACTGAGCAAATGGAATCCAGCAGAGGCCAACGCAAAGTCCAGCACTCAGATGGCTCCCCCTGATCCAAGGCGGTTATAGGATGGAAGAGCCCTTGGCTCAACCATGCTCTCTTTTGCCTTGGACTGGAATGGACGCCTCCCAATTCTGCCACTCTGGATTAATGGTGCCCTTGCCTGGGTGCAGCTCTGCTCCAAGGAATCCTGGCAATGCAGACTGTGGCTGGAGCCGCCCGTACCTTTGCTGAGAATGCTTTTAAGAGAGAGCTGGGGTGGGCCAAGAAGGCCCCATAGGCTGGGAGACCCCCTTTCCCCACCCCCCCAGAATGGGCTACTTATAGCAGAGACCCTACATGACTCTCACGTAGCATAAACATCTACTGGTGGTGTTATGCTTCCTGGATCTATGATGCAGCTCCTAAAAAGAATACCATCACAGCATGCGATGGCCATGGCTAAGTGCTCAGTGTGCATGGCTGATAGCCCATTGTGCAAATCCATGTGCAATGGATGGATACCACACAGAGGTCTCAGGAATACTCCTTCAATATTTTTGATGGCATGTGCAACATGTATTTGCGTACTATTCTGTGAACCTTATGGCACTACCACATGCACCACAGTTTTGCTTGTGAAATTTCACTTCAGTTGTGCAGCACAACTTATGCTTGTGTACTTCACCAACAGGACTGTGGGCTGTGTGTGACAACAACAGGAGCAAATATTGGTTCGCACTGTGGCTTCCCCTCGATGCCTGAGAGGAAAGCAGCAGAGCTTGGGCAAAATAGCTTTTCTGGACTATGGTTCTAGCCAGCTCCTGGGAGATGCGTTCCAAGAGAACAAGTGTTCCCAAGCTCTGCTCCTGGGCAATGGGAATTTAGTCTTTACGCTAGGAACCTCTATCTTTTGCTTTGCCTTATGCCACCAACTTCTTTGATTCACTCCAAGGGACTGCCAGGTTAGCTGTGGGCTCCTGGAACCTCTCACCACTTGGAATGCAAGGTGCAAACAAGCAGCAGCAACACTGCCCAATATGTAGCTATCTGGAGAGGGATAGTTATGGCTCAGCAGGGTTGTTTGGGCTCCCTTTCTTCCCCCCCCCTCCTTTCGCCCTCCTTCTCTCTCTCTCTCTCTCTCTCTCTCTCTCTCTCTCTCTCTCTCTCTCTGGCAGTCGCCTCAATCAGCTCCAGATGGCTTTGATCTCCCCACATTGACATTTGAAGTCATCCGGACACTTTGGTATTTATTTTAGGCTGAGGATCCACTTAAGCAGAAGCTGTAATGCTCCCTTAATGAGCCCCAGTTCCATCTCTGCTGCTCTGAAGGGCGGCACCAAGACTGGGGGCATCACGTTCAGGCCAAGGCTGGTGACTCGCCTCCCCCCCAAAAAGACTCTCTGGGAGGGGACCCCCTTTTCAAGTGAAGAGATGGCTGACCCTCACTTGCCCTGCCACCCCATAACTCCCAGGACCTCCTCTAGGTATCCAGACTATACGTAACAATACCTTTTGGGGCCAATGTTGTCAGTCTCCATGCAGTTCTCCCTCCCTCCTCTAAGAACCGGAGCCCCAGCCGGGAGGTGTCCCTGCACTGCAGCTCCCAGCATTCTTTAGCATTGGCTGTGGCAAAGGCAGCTGCTGGGAGCTGCAGTGGAGCTGTGTTTGGGGGTCCTCGTGATTCCACCCAGCAGCCCTGATCCAGGGCTGGGCTCACTCTCTCGACCCAAAGAAAGTCCAGAGAAACAGAACACTGTGTTGCCGTTGTTGTTGTGCTGGGCTGTAGTTTTCCCTCCCCCTGATTTCCCCCTTCATCCAAGGATGTTTTTCATATACAAATATCTAGAACTTGGAAGGTTTCATCAAAGCCTTTTTCCTGACCAAACCCAGCATTTTTATATATATATAAAAAGACAGAGTCAGAGAGAAAAACCTTTGCAGTGTCAATTTTCTGAGAAGCCGTCCGGTTTCCTGTCCCTGGGAGCTTTGATTTGGGAATTGCAGCAAGACGGGACGGTCAGGAGGGCAGCCCCACATCCCAGGGCCAGAGACTGCAGCCGCTGCTGGCTTTCTTCTGCCAGCCAAAGCCGAGTTCAGGTTACACCAAGCAGATCTCATTGGCTGCAAAGGGCTTCCAAATTTTGTTCCTGATGAGCACACTTTAGATATTTTACTCCTTTGGGCCTGCTTGTGGTTTGTGAGGGAAATGGTGAGTCTTCCAGGGGGTTGTAATATCAGCTGCCAGACTCCCAGCTACTACCATGAAGCATGAAGCACAATGTGTGTGTGTGTGTGTTTCTGCCTCTCCAGAGCAATCGCCTTCTCAGTTACCTTCCTGCGCTGAAACCCTATAGATTGTGGTTGGAGACCCAGCCAGCTGCTGTGGTCTAACCAAACACACGCTTCCACAAACAGCATTCTGGGCACTCAGATGGGAACCATGGCAAATGCTGGGTATGGCTGGAGTCTCTTCGTTGTTCTTTCACACTCTTGGCCTCAAGTGGGCTTTGACTTACAACTGTGGAGAGGGAAGGGGCCCCCACACACTTGTGATGCCACAGGAAATGGACCATGGGGATAGCACCAAGGTGATGTTGGAAGAGGCAGCCTGGGCATGATACATCAAGCCTCATTAAGCACAGTGAAAACATTTGACCAAGGCAAAAAACATTCACAAGGCCATGCTCTTGCCCTGAGATTCCTCCCCGATCTTAAGGCTGAAGAAGAGATCTCATGGCCGGAGACTGAGGAGCAGACCCTGAGACCTGACAACCCTGGCGGGGGCACTTTCCCCTCAGCATGAGCTGAACGGAGGATGCAGAGGATCTCTCTCTTCCCCTTCCCACTCTCCCTCAAATGTCCACCTTCTTGCCAAAAGTGTTCTGACTGTAGCTTTGGTCTGGGTCTGAAAATTCGTCCCAGGAATTCAGTGGCTGCCCAGTTGGCCACAATGTGGCTTGTGAGGATCGCCTCCCCTTTCCAAACCGGAAGATCCATCCTGGCTCTGCGTGGTGTGTGGGTCGGGGGGGACCAAGGAGCCCTCTCCCCAACTGCAATTCCCCACCCCTCCACCCCCATGGCTAGAACTTGCTCTCTTCTTTCCCAGGAGACCTCCACACTAGCCAGACACCCTCCAAGAAGACCCCAAATAGTTGCTGTCTAGAAAGGGAGATAAAACGGAGATGGATATGAGAGGTTGCTGAGGTTACATCGAGGGAGGACAGGGAGGAAGGTGAAGGCTGCCGACTGGAGGCCTGCTTCCCTCGCACACGTGCGCACACGTATGAGTGTGCGTGTGGTCTCCTCTCCAATGGTGGTGGTCGTGGTGGGCTTTTTTGGGCCAGGAGGGGGTCCCTCCCTTGGGAGGCAAGGGGGAAGGAGGCCTCTGGGCCCTTCTTGCCCTTGCAATGCAGCTCTAAGCATTTGTGGCTAGACAGAGAACGGTCCTGCTAGTCCTCTTGCACCCCAGCCTCATTTGGGGGTGCTTTGTCCCTGGGCTCCTTGCTCCACTCCTCCTCATGGCTCCCTCGCTGTCGGTTGGAGACCACAATACCCTCAGACCCTCAGAGACAGGGAATGCCTGAGTGGTCTTTGCAACTCGGCTTTGACAGTGTGCTGTTAGGGTCAGATCAATAGCTCAGTCTCCCTGGGACCCTCCACTCCACCCCATGCATCTGAGAGCCTGGGGGGCCTTTGGTGCATCCATGTCCCCAGAGGCAAGGGAGCAAGCGCTGCTCTTGCTGGGCTGCTGTTTCTGCCCCATCTGGCCTTCCTCCTCCTCCCTCCAACCGGCTCACAGAGGCAGCAAATCTCCGTGCCCACATTCCCTTCCTTTCAGAGCTTCCACTGGCCACTTCCTCAGCAGGGAAGACTGCTCTGCTGATTCCGCACAATTCCGCACATCACCAGCATAACATAATAGGGGCCCCGGTTGCCACCCAGACAAGCTAATCCTGTGCAATTGTGTGGCATTCAGAGGGGTGTTAGCAGCTCAACACGGGCTCTGCAACTGTAGCAGAAATGGTAATCTGTGTCGAAGGAAATGAGCTCAGCTCCTGCCCCCAACACACACAAGACGCACAGTTTACCTCCGGTTGGAGCACTGGTTGCAGCTGGTGGGGTTTTGGTTACTACCTGGACATCATAGCAAACATTACTCAAGGTGAGAGAAATCGGAAATAAGGAAAGGTATCTGGGGGAGGGGGCCCAACAAAACTCATTCCTCACAACCCAGATGTTACTTCCCGAAGTGGATGCCACCTTCACAATGCCAGCATGGCTGCTGTGTCCATATGATCTCCCTCCTTCGTAAGGAGCAACAACCAATTCCAAACCCTCCGACATTTCACAAGTGCCTGCCTAAATAAAAATGTCTTCAGCTGCCTTCAAGTGAATTTCACAAGGTTTTCTTAGGCAGGGAACAATCAGAGGAAATCAGCCCTGGTTAGCACTTGGACGGGAGACTGCCAAGGAATCCCAGGTCCTGCAGGTGATATTTCAGAGAAAGGAACAGGCAAAACCACCTCTGAGGAGTCCTTGCCTTAGAAAACCCTGTGGAAAAACCACGGGGGTCACCGTAAGTCAACAGGTGACTTAAAGGCACACACAGACACAGTGACTTTAACCTGCCCCAGGAGCCTATACCACCAACACTGACCTTGTTTGGATTTGCCTTGTTTTGTGGGATATTCTGGGCTTCTGCTCCCTTGCTGGACCCTGATCTCTCCTGGGAGCCTCAAAGCAGAGCTTGGATGGGACACACCTGGAGGCAGAGTTCACCTGGTCAATCAGTCAATCAATCAATCAATCAATCAATCAACCACTCTATTCATACCCTGCCTTTTTCCCATGACTGGGCTTAAAGGCATATTGCAGATTAAAAGCAATGGAAATAGATCCACTTGTAGCTAAAACCATACAAAAGATTAATCTATAAATTTAGAACCATTTAAAGTGTAAAAGTAGTGTACTGCTGGAAGAGGGAGGCCTTCACCGGAGGAGAAAGCAAAGCAAAAGGGGCCCCTCCTTGCCTCCCTAAAAAAAGAGATCTGGAGTTTGGAGCAGCCACTGAGGCCCCCCATTCCCTGCACCCCGCAACCCACCCCCGATATCCCTATGGAGAGCGAAGAGAAGAGCTCAGGAAGAAACAGCCCTTTTTTATCACGTGAGCCATCTGGGGGCTTCAGGGCCATTGCTCTGAATTGTGCCAGAAACGGACTGGCAGCCAGTGGAGCTGCCGAAGGAGTAGGTGGGGATGGGGCAGGCTTTTCGAGGCCAGGGAGGCAGCAGCGGTGGCTGCAGCAACTGCTGGGTATCTAGTGGTGTTCCTGGATTTCCCTCCTTTGCATTCCTGGTCCTGAATGCCTTCATTTACCCCTTTCTGTGCCAGGGCAAGGGCTTCCTGGTGGATCAGGCCCAAGTGGGCTCAAAGGACATGAGAGTGGAGCTGGTGGCCATTACACAGCCAAAGGGCATCCTTTCCATGATGGTGATGGGATTGTGAACAGATGGAGAGCCCACCACCCTCCCAGGCAGCCAGAAGTTCCTTAGTGTCAAGGTATTTTTCCTAAAATTGAGGTGGAACCTCTTTTCTTATATTTGGTGTGACAGTATCCCCTTCTGGAAGGGATGTTGGCACGGAAGGCCAGGTGGAAAGGTCCTTCCCATATGCAGACGCATACAAGTTATGGGGAACAGCATTGCTTTTACAGTGTGTCTCATCCCGCAAGCACCATTGGTCTTCCTTTCCTGGTGGACCTTCCCGCTTGGCCTCTGGTGCCATAGTTTACTGCCAGTCGGGTGCAGTGGCTGGAGTGCTGGACAAGGACTCTGGGAGACCAACCTGGAACTGGGTGACTGTGGCCAAGTCACACCCTCTCAGCCTCAGAGGAAGGCACTGGTAGCAAATCTCCTCTGAAGAAATGTTGCCAAAATACCCAACGAGAGGGTTAGTAAATGCAAGTCAACTGGATGGCAGAACAACAACAAACAGAAGGGAACATAATGAGATAGCCATGCAATGCGATGGTTTAAATGTTAGAGTAAGACTGCAGTTGACCAGGACTCAACTCCTCTCTCAGCCACAGAAACCCACAGGATTTCATTTCACACACTCTCAGCCACAAAGAGGAAGCAAGGGGAAAAACTCCTCTGAACAAATCTGGCCAAGATGGGATTGGCAGAAGACTGTGTTGTCCTGAAAGCACACAACAATAGCAACACCAAAGGCAGGAAATGTGCATGGCACCTGTGTACGTTGGACTGTGACCAGGGAAGCAAATGACAATTCTGGTTGCCGAATGCTGCTTGTCAGAGGCGCACAGACACAAACGCACTCCAAAGCCATCCCTACAGGAAGACCAACCAACCCACGCACAGGATGGGAGTGAAGGGGGATCACTGGGGAGCTTTGAGGGATGCCCAGGGGCTGCCCACCCGGTGGGGTGGCCTTTGGTTGGCCCTGCTTTGAGTGTTATTCTGCGGGGGAGCGACCCCCATGGGCCCCACACACGGCACACCTGGCCCCAGCCTCCCCTCCCTGCTGGGCTGCGCATGAATGATACAAACCTGCCAGTTGTACTTAACTTTGACAAATAATGTAAACCACACAATCTGGTTTGAGGGAAATGACTTTGCCACAATTTATTTTAGTGCTTTCAACCTCACGCCAAACTCTGTAGTGAATTGCTAAATTAATGCCGGGCTGCCTTCTAAATAGCCATCTTCAGATCACAAGCATGTTATGAGGGAACGGTTTCCTTTGAAATGCTTCCCACAGCTTAAAAGCAGTGCAAAGGGAAGGAATGTGGCCAGGATCCAGCCCCTGCCAACATGTGGCTCCCACATTTCCCAGCTGCTGTTGCCCCGATTGGGCAGGGAGACCCCGGACGGAAAGGGGGGACCCAGGGGGCATACCTGTCCAGGGAAACTATGGCAGCAGCCCAGGTGAGACAGGTGAGTCCAAGGTCCTGCTCCTGGGGCCCAGGGGAAGTCAGGCGGGGGCACCAGGGCCGCACTAGAGGGCTGCCAGGTGGAAGGAGTAGCTGACCAGCATCTGCTCAATGCAGCTTCACAGCCGCTGCTGAAGGTGATCCAGTGTGGCTTGAGATATGGACCAAGGCCATGGAAACCCACTGAGCGATGACTTGGGCAAGTCTCTCTCAGCCTCAGAGGAAGGCAATGGTGGCAAACCTCCTCTGAAGAAATCTGGCCCAGAGAAGGCAACATGGTGTAGTGGTCTGAGCGTTGGACTAGGACCTGCCTTCGCCTCATTGCACCATGGCCCACCTCTGCTGCCTCCAGAAAACAGGGGTGCTCTTACTCTCACCAGAGACGGAGGGGGAGTCATTGCTGAGCCAGGGTTCAATGCCAAGGATGTGGGGAATGGGAATAAAGGCAAGAGGGCTCCTGAGCATGTGTAGAGTACTTGTCCCTCACCGCTGAGGGGGCATACACAGCCTTTGCCATCTGGGGAAGGCGCTGAAGAGAAGCCAGTGGTGGTGTATGGCGTGGGGAATTCACTCAACAAGGTGGGGAATTCACTCAGAGGCTGTAATCTTACCAGTTAGTCCCAACTGAAGGAGACCTACTATTGTTGAAGTGTGAGCCAAAGCAAATGAAAATCCCATTGACTCGAGGGTCCTGTTTTAGCTGGGACTAACATTCAGCTCTGGATTTTAGTCCAGACTTTCAAAGAGCCATCAAAGTGCTCTCTCCTCCACACGTCCATGTGCCACTCTCAAACAAGGCAGCACTTTTACTTCAGAAACAGAGACACTTTGCTCTCCATTTGAGGGAAGCCCATTCGCCTGGCGAGTGCCGCTTTGTTGTTGGATGCCAGGCTGTGGCACCAGGCGAGGCCTTGGCTTCATTCTCACTCCGTCCGCAGAGAGGAGGCTGGAGCTGGGAGGGGGGCTGAGAAATCAAGAGCCATGCTGTGGTTTTGGCAACTGGCCTCTCTCACCCAGCAAGGCCCTCGCGGCCCAGAGCAACACATGGAAAGCGTTTAAACACCGACCCCCCCGCCAGCTTCTGAGCTGCTGCCCCTGGAGCCAGGTTTCCTGGCTGACCTCAGCGCTTCCCTGGCCCCACTGGGCAGGCACCCCACAGCTTCACAAGCCCCACTCGACCAGGAGGGCAATGCAGTGCCAACCCATAAAAGAAGAAAGAAAGGCCAAGGCAACCCAGAGGTGGATGAATCACAGAACTGGAAAAGACCCCAAGGGGCCATCCCTTCCAACCCCCTTCTTCTGCCGTGCAGGAAGACACCATCACAGCCCTCCCCTTGGCTGGGGATCTGGTCCACGGACATGAATTTATTTCCAACCTTTCTCTTGAGACACACTAGTGCCTGCAGCTATCAACAGGGATTTTCTTTAATAGGAAAAAAACCCTTACAAAATTAGTTTATAAAATAACCTGAAGCAATGATGAAATTAGCAGAGCAGCACCTCAAAACAGGGACCAGCTCATGAGGAAGCCCAGCAGGTAAAATGCTGAGATGCCTTTTTTGTGGGGGAGACTTTTGCCTCGCTGGGACTTTTAGTGAATAGATCTCTTGTTTTAGCCCCTTTTCTACCCTTGGGAGGCAGAAGGTCAAGAGAGCAGAGCTGGGGGAAACACACAGAATTGCCCCCTGAAGGCAGAGGGTCCTGCAGTTTGGGTGCAGCTGCAGAGAAGGCCCTCAGCCACAGACTCACGGAGGACTGGGAAGGCATCCCCAAAGCCGCCAACAAGTTGACCTTCCCTCATCCGCAGCCAAAGCATTTGCACCCTGGAAATGTGAGGGGCATTTCCCCTAATCTTTAAGCACATGTTGTGTGAATGGGCGGCCCCCCTTCTCTTCCTGGGGGGGACAAGGGGGTCCAGGGCAGGGGGTCCTGGCTCCATCACGCCCCTCTCCCGGCTGGAACACTCTGGACCATGAACAGCCTGGAAATTCAAAGGGCAAAAGGACTATGTGGGAACCACAGGTTTTCTACTGTGTGTTGTTTTGTTGCTGTCTTTAAGGAGAAATTGACTGTCAGCCCTTAGAGCCACGTTCCGTTCCATCGGGAGGCTTCACGATTGGCCCAGCCGGCTCCACTGCCTTTGAGCTTCCCAGCCAAGGGTGTCCAGGGCTGTTACCAGTTAATGCGCAGTTCTCCTTGTTAGTCGAAGTTAATGCTGATGAGCCTCATGGCTGACACAAAACATATGTGGGATCTTTGTTTTTACTGAACCACATGTGTTGCACCAGGACTGCCCCCCCCACCTCCTTTGCTCTCTGTGCTTTTCAATTATCTTCGTTACTTTTTAAAAATTGTCATAGGATGGGATCAACAAAAGCCCAAATAATATTTTTAATTAATGGCAGGGGAAGGGATAGGGAAGGCTTGCCCTTGAATCCCTCTTAGCAGCCACTGGAAGATCTGGGGCTAGGTCCCTTTGGTGTCCATTTCCAAGAGAAGCGGCCACTTGTGCTGGGGGCCAAAAAGGAGCCACTGGTCTAAGTGGCCTCTGAGATGACACATTTAGGCCTCACTGGATGAAGCGTGACACATTGAGATTGGTTGAGGCTTCCACAATTGAATCGTAAGTTGGAAAGGACTCACTCCAAGGGCCATTGGGTTCACCTTCTGCCATGTAGGAGTGCCAACTAAAACACTTCCCAATGATGGTCATCCAACCTCTGACTGAAGACCGCCAAAGGAGGAGAGCCACTGCCCTCCGAGCCAATCTCTTCCACATTCAAACAGCTCTCACCATTGAGAAGTGCTTCCTGATGCTTAGGTGGAGTTGCTGTTCTTCTAGTTTGAATCCATTGGTTTGCATTCTACTCTCTGGAACAGCAGAAAACAAGATGGTCCTCAGATATTTGAGTGTGGCTATACCATCAAACACCTCCCATTGTTTTCTTCCCCAAGCTAAACATCACTAAGTCATTCCTCTTCTTGACTGCCATTTGTTGGTTATGTTGCCGTTTGTCAATGTCCTTAATTCTGCTTCCCAGAAATGGATTCCAGGTGAGGTCTGACCAAATCACAACTACAACTTCCCTCGGTTTGGACAGAAATACTCCTATTGCTGCAAACTAGAATAGCTTTAGGGTTTTTGGTCACCACTTCACACTCTTGGTTCATGGCTATTTTGTGGTCTACTATGACCTTTAGATCCTTCTCACACGCACTGCTTTCAAGCCAGGTTTCACCAATCCTCTGTCTGTGCATTTCACTTTTCCTGCCATACATTTATCCTAGATGAAATTCATCTTATTAGTTTTGGCCCAGCTTTCAAATGTGTCAGGTTCGTTTTGAATTTTGATCCTGTTCTCTGGGGTATTAGCTGCCTGTCACCTGCAATTTGGCATCATCTGTAGACTGGATATGCATGGCCTCCATTCCCTCATCCAAGTCATTTATAAAGATGTTGAACAACATGAGACCCAGGACAGAATCCTTGTGGCATGAGGACCCTGAATGCCAAGGTCACAGTGGACACAGTGCCCAAAAATCTGTGCTGGCATCCCCAGCCAAAGAGCATTTCATACACGGGTGGAAATACATGTGGGCACACACTGCCTGGCTTGCCATGGGAGCCCTGGCAGAGCCCTGAGGCCGAAGGAGAGGAGTTGGGGGTCGAGGGGGGCACAGGCGAGGGGCAGCACTTTGCTCTTTGACATCTGGCATCACTCGGGGAGAAATTTAGATGTACTGTTTTTCAAATCAGCAGTTCTGCTGATTCCAAACATTAAACAGACATTTCTGGTTCTGCTTAACATTTTTAACGAAGTTAAAAGTTTCACAGGATTTATTTATTTATTTATTGAAAAGGAAAAACTCTTTTTTGTGGTTTTTTTGGGGGGAGGGGTATTATCATCTCCAGAAAGGAAATTTACAGTTCCCCAAAATTAAAATCACAAAACAGCACTAAAACCCTTGGAATCTAGGGCAACATAAAAGGTCACCCTCCCAGCGCCTAACACAATCCAGAGAGCACCGGATGCTTCTCGAGGCGTTCCTGCCACCGCCGCCATGGGCTTTGGCCCGAGGGAAAACATCTGGCCCTTTTGGGCCAAGAGAGAGAGAAGGAGCATCCCTTGGTCCCTTTCCCCTTGACCTCTTGGGGAACTGGGTTTGGCAGCCACCTGGCTCTGCTCTGGTTTGGAGAGCTAAGGGTTTGGGGCTCAGCTATCGCCCCCTTGGATGAGACCCTTTCCCATGTTCTCCCCCACCCCACTGGCCCTCCCAAGACCCAAAGAGGCAGCAATAGGGCCTCAAAATGCATGTCCTCCAAGGACCCCCTCCCTGGATTCTGGCCAGCCTCTGAAGGGTTAATAGGAGCAGCTCCTCTCTTGCTCAGATTCTTTTCAGGCTTCGTGATTCCACTTATTGCCACACAAAATCACTTGCAGGCGGCCAGGCTCTCTGCTGGAAGGGGGTGCGCCAGGGAAGAAGGGCTGCAACAGATGTGAGCTAATTGGAAGCAAAGCAGCAGCTGCAACAAGTGCTGGTCGGTGGGGGGGCTGGGGTGCCCAGGGGGTGAGGGCGCATGCGCCTCTGTGCCCAGCCGGCCCAGGGCAGGTGCTGCGGGGCTCTGCTCCCAGGCATGGAGGACCCTCAGCCTGGAAACTGACTGTGGCAGACAGGGAGAAAAGCAAGGAGCTCTGGAATGAGGGGCTCCTCTGCGCCTGCATCACAGGCGTTCCTGCACTAGGGACGACCCAGTAGCATTGGACCATAGACATCACAACGCAGTGGTACTGCACTAAAGATGCTACAATGCAGTGGCACTGCACTAAGGACTCCATAAGACAATGGCATTGGGCTATCCCAACAAACTGGCAGTGCATCGTGATGGCCTACAACCCCACAATGCAGTGTCGTTGCACTGCAGATCACACAATGCAGTGGTGCTTCACTAAATACAGCACAACACAGTCACACTGCACTAAAAACACCCGACACACTGGTACTGCCCTGGTCTGCTGTTTAACTGCTCAACTTAGTACTGAGACAAGAAAACCATAAAACCATCCAGAACATATTTCAAATAGAAATTCCCGCTCCAATTCGGAATGGGTGAGCTGTGCCCTGTCTGAGAGACACAACATTTCAGTTTTCTCACACTTCACCTACCGGGGGGGGGGGGGGGGAGTAAATATATTTCCAATCCTTCTTCGGAGGCAAGAGGAATTTTGGTAGAAATTTACATCCACACTATGGATTTAACCTTGGCCCACGTGCCCACCCTCCGTCCCTCCATCTCTGGGGCGGAGGAGGTGGGCTTCCCCCGAGAGGCAAGAGGCAGGGTTCTCAGCGCAGCCCACCTCCCATTAGCAGTAATGGACAACTTACTGGGATTAGAGGGAAATGTCATAAATGTCTCCAAAATAAAGCCTTTCCTCTTGCAAGTTCAGCCTTTTTGATCGTACCAAGAACAGATGTGTAAATCAGCCAATAAATTAGAAACATCTGCAACAACTCAATTCAACCATGGACAAGAAATAATACCTTTCCTCGCTGTCTCTGCAAGATGCTCTGGCAACCTGTCTGGAGAGTGGGACCCCGGGGCCCCAAAGGCAAGGGAAAGGGGCCCAATGGCCAGCCCAAGCCCCAGCCCCAGATGTTGTTTCTGCCCCAAGAAGTACCAGGTCATCTGGAAATGGACAGGCTACTCCCACCCGCTTTCTCCCCACCATCAGAGCCAGGGAAGAGCAGGAAGCAAGAAGGCCAGTTAAAGCCAAGCCTCTTTTCACACCCAAAGGTTGACAGTTAGGTTGTTGAAAGCATTAGAAAAGAGTGGCTCACAAAGATCAAGAGAGCAATGCTTCCTGCCCTCAGGCACCAGCAGGGCCATTTTATCATCTGAACTCAAGGCATGACAAAAAAAAAAAAAAAGGAATAAAAGGAGAGGGGAAAGAAAATTATATTTTCTATGAGCCCAGAGGAGGAGAGCCAAGCGAGAGCCAAAGAAAGGTGCCAGTGAGAGGGGGAGACACAGTCACAAATGAATGGCCAAGCAGCCTGAGTATGGTCAAGACGGCAAAAGTTATTAAAGCTGAAGAAGAGACAAGAGATGAGAGGCTGCATAAGTTTGCCTTTGCCTGAGCCAACTGGGAAAGGCCAGTTTCTGTCCCTCCTTTGCTCTCCTCTGGCCCCTGCTAAATTAACCAAGCTCTCTAGGGGCATTTTCTCAGCACCCCATTTGGCATGCCATGGGCACCTCTGGGGTCTCTCTCTCCCCCACAGCTCAGTTTCCACAGGGGCTGCTGAGTCCATAAAGACTGCCATCATCTCCGCTTGCTGACAAGTCGGCCTGCAGCTCATTACTCCGGGGAAAGGAGGGAGAGGCCGGAGCTGCCAATCCCTGCCTCCCCACTTCAAGAGGGGCAGGTGCGGCTTCAGCACCTGGTCTTCAGCTTTCTGCGCTGGGTGGAAAGCAAAGAAAAGCCGACTCCTCGAACACCCTTTTGGCGGAGCAGTTGCTGGGCTTCTGAAGGGCATCTCACTGACTGGACCAGGGATACAAGAACGGAGCAGTCTGGGCCCTTGACCAGCCCTGGGAGTCATGCCTTCAAAGGAGTATCCTTGCTGGTCACCTTATTAGAGGAGCTAGCGGAGGAACCATTACTTCTAAGCTTAATGCAATCCAGATTTCTTGCATCAGGAGGAGCGCTTGCTCATCTCTTCTGATGTTTCTGGGGGGCAGTTTTGGGCTTTTAAAGGCATTCCTTATTCCTATAAAGGAACGTCTAAAGTAACATGCTAGAAACGTTCAACTAATGAGCAATGTAACATGTTAATTTTTGCCCTTTATAACTACTAGTGACAACGTATTTTTCCAAAAAAGTAAACATTTGGGGCTGGGGGGGGTGTCAGTGGGGGTGCAATGCTCCCCCCCCCCCAATGTGTGGATGGGTGGCAGCAGAAGACTGCTTGTAATCGGCAGATCTTTCGGAGAACTCCCTTTCGAGTCCTTTCCAGGAATGCTGGTGAGCAAAATATGGAATGGGTTAAGCATGTAAATGAGGACCTGGTTTATCTTCTGCTCATATTAAAGCTGTCCTCTCCATGCCCCCAAATTACTGGAATATTTATACATTTTAAATCTTCCAAATTAATTTGAAGGGATACATGCACATATGTGGCCGGGGGGCAGGGTCTTGCAACTTTAATGCAGAACACATTGTTCCAAAAAGGAGGGACAATTCTTAAGCCAAGGATGGCAAAAGCATCTCTGTGTGGGTGAACTCTGCTCCTTGGGCAAATCCTCCAGTTGCCCCCCTCCCCATGCATCTCCCCTCTTGACTAAAACACTGAAGGGTCCGACTGACGGAGTGTCCCTCTCTGGTACCGATTGGGGAATTTGGCAGCCCTGGAGAGACAGCCCTGGAGGAGAAGACAGAGACAGAGCAAAACCACAAAGCAATCAGCCTTTGAGCCCAGAATTTATAGCTGCTCCCCATAAAACTGTCTAGGCCTCGTATCCAAAATATCTTTCGCCTTGGATAGCCATGTTAAAATAGTTTTCACTTTGTGTCTGAGCTGTTCATGAGCTCATCGCCCCATAAATAATCTTCTGGCAATAACACTCCAGCAGGCACCCAGCCCCTCCAAAAGAGGCCTGGAAGGGCAGCCGGATCCCTTCCCTGCCTTCTGGCCAGACAGTGTGCCCCCCTCGGCCCCACAAGGCCAGCAGAGACCCTGGGCACGGACTGGGCAACCACAAGGGCCAAGAAAGAGGAGAGTGGCCAGCAATGTGCCTCGGCCTCCCAGCTCACCTCAAGGGCAGAGTCTAGTTTAGGAGAGACGAAAGCAGAGGCCTGCCTGTTTGGACTACCATCTGGCCCAAGTTCTAAGCTTTCCTTTGGAGGTCCAGGGATACACAGGTTTCTGACCCTACTGGTAAGTTAGGGGTCAGTGTGCAGACACACGTCTGTCCAGGCCAGGCCAGCACCCCCCACCCCCCAAGGAAACAAAATGTGCTAAGTGTCTGGTGGAAGCAAGTGCATTTCTCAGCCGCTGCCTCCTAGGAAGGCCCACCAGCGCCCTCGTGCGGATAAGCCCCTTCAGGATAAGACCACTTGCTCGGTTTCAGCAGCAGCCCCAGAAAATCCAAAGCGGGGCTGGAGCAGGCCCAGGAAGGGGGCGAGGTGGAGGGCTGGACCCCGCATGCAGGTGAACATCAACCTGACTGACAACAACCGCAACTGCGCAAAATCATTTTGGCCTTTATTGTGTCGGCTTTAAAATGCTGCAAAAGTAGCAGGAAAAGAAGAGATGCCTTGTGCCCACATGGGAAGATTCTGCCACTTGACCCCACTTTCACTATGTTGAACTACCAACTCCCAAAGCGCTGATCTAATCCTCAATCCCTCTCTTCTCAGGGACAGCTTGGTGACTTCTAAGTCCCTTAGCAGACTACAAATCACAGGCTGGAAACAGAAGCAAAGCAATTCAAGTGGCACAGAAACATACAAGCACACACTGTTTGGCTGGTGGGCTTTGCACAGGCAACCGTCTGGCCAGCCTGTCTGATCCACTATGGCATTTTCTCTGTTCTTTATGCCCAGGCCAGAACAGAGGCAGCAATCCCAGTGACAATCCTAGGGCTCTTATGAGAGAAGACTTTGCAAACTGATGCTGCCCTTGAAATCGTGAGGAGAGAATGCAAGACCAAAGGAGTGAAAGGGGGCAACCCTGCCCAGAAAAATCAGCCCCTTTCTGCCACTGATCCCTGGTACGAACCTCCTGGCAAACTCAGAGCACAGATCTATCCCCACCCTATCCCTCCCGCTCCCTCTGCTTCTGCCCTTGGAGGCCACAGAATCACATCACATTTGGCCCCAGAAGTGGAGGTGGCTGGCACAAAAGGCAATGGTCCACGCAGCTCCCTTTCGCACTCGCTCTCCAATTCCCACCTCCAAGGACTGTTCCAGACAGAGTCCAAGTGTGTGCATCTTTCAGCTGCAGGTAACGGAGCACCAGGCTGCCTCTCTTTTCATGCGGCTTCTTCCAGGAAGAAAGAGACCTTCAGCAGGGCATCTGTGGTGGGGCAGATCAGAAGAGGGATCTTTGGAGGAGATTTGGAGGGATCTTCATGGCTCCCCTGGTGACATCGCCCGGCCAAATCAATAAAGCTGGGCAGCCTTTGGCAGAGCCAGGTGAGCCCGACTGCACAGCAGGGGTCTACCTGTGCCACAGGGCCTTAGTTTTCTGGCCATTAGGTGCCAGGCCCGCTCTCCAGCCCACCCCAGCAGCCATCCTCACCGTCTACTACTGTGCTTTGCAGGCCGTGTTGCATCACCTGCTCCCAGGCCTCGGGGAGGGCTTGCATCTCCTCCAGATCCTCAAACCTGATCTGCAGAAGGAGCAGCTTGGCCTCCAGGTATCTTCTTGGGCATTAAGGACAGAGAACTGGCCAGCTCACGAGGAACAGGCACAACTTGCACCTTCACACACACAAGCACACATGGGGAGCCCTTTCACACAATGACTGTGCTCTGCTTCAAACACACATCATGCACATCCCCCCTCCTCCTTCTCCTGGGGGCCCTTTCACACAATGCTCTGATTGCCCTTTGACTGCCATGGCAACATCCAATGGAATCCTGGGATTTGCAGTTTGCGGAGGGATACTAGCGTTCTCGACCAGAGAACTGGAACGTCTTGCCAAACTATAAGTCCCAGGGTTCAACAAGATGGAGCCAGGGCAATTAAAGTGGAATCGTGGTGCTATAATTTTGTAGTGTGAACGGGAGCTGCTTCCTAAGAGTTGCTCCACGGAAGCTAGACTTCCCACTCGGCATGAATCGAGGGTGAGACTCTGTGGGTGCCGAGGGCCCTTCTCCTGCACCCCCCACAATTGCAGTGAGACTGTCAGTTGGGGGGCAACTCCCACAAGAGAGACCAGGATCCACACCGCCCTCCTCCCCAAAAGCAAGGCAAGGGGGGCCTTTTGCCCAGCGCTGTCTGAGGCTGCATCCAGACTGGAGAAATAACCCGGTTTGGCACCACTTTTGAGCATCCTGGCTCAAGGCTGTGGGATTCTGGGAGTCGGAGTCTGTCGTGGGGTCCAGAGCGGAGCTTTAGCCCTTGGCCTCTGGAAGCGGCCGGCGAAGGATACGTCCGGTGGTAGAAGGCCTCGATGTCCAGGAGGCCCTCCATCAGGTCGGCCAGCGAGGGACGGAGGGGGCTCCGCTGGAAGGAGGCCTCCAGGCCCAGCTCCGTCGCCTCCTGGAGAAGGGAGGCCTTGGCCGCGTGGAAAGAGGCAGCGTCCCGCACCTTCTGCAGCTCTGGCCTGGAAGGAAGGAAGGAAGGGAGGAATACTACTATTAATAATAATGTTTTATTTATAGCCCGCTCCTCTGTATCCAATTGGAGCAGGTTACATCAATTAAAAAATACAAGATAAAATATACACGACCCATACACAACCACCCGCCCCTTAAAATTGAATTAAACTAACATCAATTAAAACGAAATAATAAAAATTACAATTTAGAACAGCAACCCATTGCATAGACATCAGGGTCAAGATGTTAAAGTGTTAATGGAAGGAACGAAGAGAAGGAAAGGAAGGAAGGGAGGAAGGGAGGAAGGAAGGCCGCGTGACTTTCCTCCCAGGGCTGGGATGGAAAGTCTCCCCCGGTCCCTTACAGTTGGTGCTGCCAGAGCTGGGCCAGCAAGGCCTCTGCGGCCCCGCGGTGCTTGAGGGCCAGCCTCCGGGGGAGGTCCGGGAAGGCCCCGAGGGAGGACGGGGGAAGAGGAGGAGGGCCCGGTCCCGGGAGGAAGGCCTTCCGGAGGGCCAGCGCCTGTCGGGCCACGTTCCCCAGCGAGGCCAGGAGCCCCGCGCAGGCCGAGAGGGCCTCCTTCCAGGCCCCGCCCAGAGCCCCCGCGCCCCGGAAGGACTCCCGCAGAGCGCAGCGCAGCTCCCGGGGAAGGGGCTCCCGATCAGGCGGCAGCGGAAGCATCCTCCCGCTCTCGGGAGCAAGGAACGGAAGGCTGCCGCGGGGGCCCACGGGAAATGGAGTCCCTTCCGGCGGAAGCAGGCCGGGGCGGGGCTTGTGCGGGTGACGTCACGGCCCTGGGTCTCCTCCCCTCTTCCTCAGCTGCTGCTGCTGCTGCATCCTTTGCGCTGAAGGAGGCTGAGAGAGTGTGACTGCCCCTCCGCCAAGGCCGCCCAGGATTCGCACCCAGGACCCACCAGGCGGGGGCCCCAACAGAGAGAGAGAGACCCCTCGAAGGAGCCAAGAGCCAGGCCCAGGGGAGCTGCAGCAGGGAAGGAAGGAAGAGGGCCAGGCCTTGGGGGCCCTTCGCAGGGCCAGAGCTCCAGAGCACACCGAGGGGGCTTCCACAAGGGAGCCCCAGAAACCCCTTCCCCTCTGCTCCAGCCAGGGAGCCAGGCCAGCGATGGGGAGAGTCTTCCGGCAAGGGCCCCCTTCCTCCGGAGCCCGGCTGCCTTTCCTGCAGGCGGAAGCCAAGGCGGGGGGTTTACACGCAGCCTCCTCCCAGAAGACCCCACACTAAGTCCTGCCCAACAACCTCAGGGGCCCAGGGGGGGGGGGCAGGAGGGTCTCTCTGCAAAAGGGGGGCACTTGCTCTGCTCCGGCCCAGGCCCAAACCCTGTCTCTAAAGAGACGGTGGAGGAAATGCTGCCTTTGACAGCATCTGAAGGCTGGGAAGAAGAGCCTCCCCAAAAGCCCCGCAGCGGAAAGAGGCAGCGGTCGGAGGGGGGCACTGCACCTTCTTTCTTCCACTTCTGCCCCTCTCCCTCCATCGCCGGTTCTGCCAGGGCACTTTAACTCCCCCAGGGAAACAACAGCAACAACAAAACACAGACACACACATCTCTGTGCATAGGAAAGAATGGAGCAGAAGCAACAGTCTCCACAAAGTTTTGGTTTACTGAGATTGGTCTTGTCCTGCAGAGGCCAGGCCCGACTTGCCCTTTGGGTTGGTCCCTCTCATCCACACTTCAAGGGAAAGATCCCCCAGGATTCAGGGCAGCCCTACATCCCCAAAGGTCCCAGCACTCCCTCGCAGGATCTGTCCGCCTTCCATGCGCATGAACCAGCCGCTCCAAAGACCCAGAAAGCACGTGCTTTGTGCTCCAGTAGAAGCCATTCGGGGAGAAAGAGAGGGAGGGCTTCAAGCACCCTCGTCTCCTTCAGCCCCCACCCCACCCCCCCAAAATGCAGGAATGCTTCCTCCACAGCGGGGCTAAGGTTCTGAGATGTTCGGGAGCCAAGGAAGGCGGCGTGGGGCAGGGAGGAAGGGTCCCTTGGCACCCAAGAAGGAGAAGCCCAGCAGAATCCTTCCGAACAAAGCTGCAGGGAAGAGGTGCCCGAAGAACGGTGTCTCTGCACGGAGCGGCCCAGGAGAGGCGCAGGGATGGTTTCAGGAGCCAGATGGGTCATGGGCCAGGCCATATTTGCCCACCAGGATCTCCATGGTCTGGGAGAGAGCGCTGTGCAGAGAGAGAGAAACAGGAGGAACGTCAGGGACGCAGGCAAGGCAGAGGAGCCCCCTCTTTTCGGGAACAGGAAGCCTTGCTTTCTCATCGAGTGCGCATGAAAGGCTTGTGGAATGAGCCGGGCAGTCTGTGTCCATTGGGGGGGGGGGCTGCTGTTGGGATCCCTTTCCCAAAAGGTGCATGTGCGTCCGTCCCCCCCCCCATAATGCTCCTGGGCTGCTGCGCAATGCCATCCTCCTCTTGCCAAAACTTACCAGCCTGGCCGAATGACCCGAAACCTGCCAGGGACAGAGAGGTCAACCACCGTGGAGCCCAGGCGGCACTCCGGACTGCGGATGTCTCCGAGCGGGCCCCCGTCCACCACCAGCGCCAGATGAGGCCAGAGCTCTTCAAACTCCTTTTTGCAAAGGAAAAGGAGAGGAAGGACTCAGTGCCAAGGTGAACAAGGGACAGACCGGGGCAGGGAGCAAGTAAGGGATGCAAGCGGTGGCCCGGCCTTCCTCTGCCCTGGGCCCACGCAGAGAGACGGACGGACGGACGAGAAGGGCCCTTGCCCGGCAGCAGCCTTACCGTGACTTCCAGGGTGCTTCCCTTGTTGCTGACGTTGGCGCTGGTCAGGGCCAGAGGGGCAGCGCAAGCCCTGGCCACTTCCCGGGGAAACCAGTGGCTGGGGATGCGGATGCCCACCAGCTGCGGAGAGAGGGAGCCGGGGGTGAAGGGAGGCCGCTTCCCTGCCATTTGGAAGCAGTGCCTCCCGCCTTCCCCTTCTGCAGCCCCTCAGGGCTCTCGGCCGTTTCAGAGCAAGGCGTTCCGGCAGAAATGAGCGAGAAAACAGGCAGAGAAGGGCGAAGAGGGTTGCCTTCTGGAAGGCAAACGCAGAAGCCCCTCAATGGCTGCCAACCAGGAGAGAGGAGGCAGGGATGGTTTCCTGAACCAAAGTTGCAAACAAGAGACTCTGCAGCCGGTTCCAGGGAAGAAGAAGAGGGTTTGAGCTGGAGAGAAGGACTCTGCCATCATCTGCCTCACGGACGGTTGGGGATCGTGGCTCCGAGTTCGAGGTGAGCCTGAGCCTCTGGGAGGGGAGAGCCTCTTGGGCCAGAAGGCTCCTCAGACCCAGACCCAGCTCTGTCTGCAGCCTTAATCCCTTGAGGCCTGGAGGGACCTCGCAGACACGCAGGGATCGTGGCTCTGAGTTCGAGGGGAGGCCGAGAGCCCCTCTGGGCCGGAGGGCTGCCCGCCCAGCGCCGTTCCTGCGAGGGCTGCCTGTGGGGACTCACCGGGGTGAAGGGGTTGAGGTCGGCGTTGAGCTCCTCCGATCTCTCCAGGACCAGCGTCACGGGGCCCGGGAGCAGGTCGCGCAGCAGCCCCTCGGGGAGGGCCCCGGCCTTGCAGTACCTGCGGCGGAAGAAGGAGAAGGAGGAGGAGGAGAGGAGGAAGAGCCGTGGGGCGCCCGGTCCCAGCTCCCGAGGGAGGGAGGGAGGGAGGCAGAGGGGTCTGACCTGGGTAGGAGGGCGAGGTCCGGGAGGCAGAGGGCGAGGGGCTTCCGGGGGTCGCGGCCCTTCAGCCCGTAGAGCCTCCGCAGCGCCCGCGAGTCCTGGGCCAGGCAGGCCACGCCGTAGACCGTCTCCGTCGGGAGCGCCACCAGGGACCCCGCCAGCAGCGCCGACGACGCCGCCTCCACCGCCGAGGACGCCCCGCACGACGACAGCCCTGAGGAGAGGAGGAGGCGAGCGAGGCCGGGTCAGGGGCCAGGAAGGGCCCGGGAGACCGGGAAGGAGAGGGAGGGAGGGCCCTGAGGCCACTCACCCAGCGGAGACAGGGCCACCGACGAAGGCGAGGAGGAGCCCAGCGCCATCGCCACCCTCGCCACCCTCGCCGCCGCCGCCATCGTCCGCCTCAGCATCGGAAGGAGGAGGAGGAAGCCGCTTCCGCTGCGTCACTTCCGGGAGGACAGAGGCCGAGAGCCTAGAGCGGACGGCGGGCGCTCTGGGCGGCAGGAGCGGACCATAGAGACGGAGGGAGGAAGAAGGGTCTCTCTGGGATTTGAAAGAGGAGACGAGAAGCCTCCTCCTTGAGACTGGAGAAGATGGCGGCGCTGGGCTCGTCCACATGGGGAGGCCTCGGCAGGAGCAGCAGCAGAAGCAGCAGCAGCAGCCACCCTGGGGGCCCCTCTCCCTCCCTCCCTCCCTCCCTGGCTGGCGTCCGTGGGGTGTCCCTGGGTCACAGCAGCAGCAGCCCAGAGGAGAAGGGCCACCTCTCTCTCTCTGTCTGTCTGTCTGTCTGTCTGTCTCTGTGCCAGCTGAGCCTCCTGCTCCCCCTCCTTCACCCGCAACAGAAAAGCAAGAAGTGTGGGCCCTCCTTGGCTGTGCTGCTGCCACGCCTGGAGCCCTTTAACTTTATAAGAACAGCAGCAAACACTGGCCTTCTCCTGAGCCCTTAGGACAGCATCAGAAGCTGGATCCACCTGGAACAACCGGAGCCATCACCAGTTTGTAGAAACTGCCATCCAAGCCTCCCTAAATGTTGGAACTGCCCAATACCCCAAAGTAAAATGCGCCACGAGAGAGTCCTTGTAAGGAAGGAAATCGCACCCGATCCATCTGGCCCAGAACAGACTGCCACCGAGTTAATGGGGGCTGGCATTGCCTGGCTCCCTTGGCACCTCCAAGCCCAACCGGATCTCACCCTCTTCCCTCGCCTGGAGGTCCTGGACTGGGCCTTTGGGTGCCTCGTGCGTAGGCCAAGCCCCGACTGCCCCCTGAAGACCCTAATCCTCAGCACAGACGCCACCCGGGAACAGGGATTCGCACTCTCATCCGCTCCTGTTCATGCAAATGCAAGGAGCTAGCTTTAGGAAATTGGGGCCATTGAGGCTCCTGGGGGTGGAATTGGGGCGTTTCCGATGCCCGGCGGTTCCCAGCCCTTCTAGAAATGAATCCTCCAAAGGCACCAAGTTTAAATAAGCATTTAATTAGATCCCATTGGTATTAATATTGCTTTCAATTAAAAAAATTAATTTCCACTTCCTGGCATGTATTTCAAAGTACAATATTAATCTTTTAATACAAAATGGAGCAGTTAAGCAAACACTGTTATTTCACATTTTACATTCTTCAAAAATACAAATTCATGTTTATGCTCCGGGGGTTTGGAGAGGCTCTTCCTTTGGAAGTACTGTACCTGTAACTAACATCTTCACATCACTCAATGCAAGGACATTTGTTCCCATGTTTCAGTTAAATTAAATTTGCTTAAACGCAACACACATACTCCTGAGAGAAACAGGCAACCTCAAATCGCCTCCCCTTTGCCCCTCATCTAGCTCAGGAGGTCAGGCAGCGCCAGGAGACGTCGTCCTGGACCTCCTGGAGCCCAGCCATACGGTGACACCACTTACTCGCTCGCTCACCTTGGCATGGCATGGCATGGGGGAAGTGGGGTGCTCAGCTCACGGTCCAGGCGGGGGGTGAGGGTCCGGAAAGGCACTTTGCAAAACGTCTCTGAGCACCTTTGGGAGTCACCACCACCGCCGCTCTGGTAGCCACAGTCCTCTTGTGGGAAGGTGGTAGTGGGGCAGATGAGCTTGAACCACCCTCCACCTGACTACCTCTCCTTCCTCCCAGTCCACCCTCCCGTCTCACCTGTTCATCCATTCTACCCCCAACTAGCTCCAAGGAGGAAAGGGGCTGGCTGAAAAAGCTGCTCTCCAAGAAAATGACAGAGCCCTTGCACCCACCTCTGCCTCTCCCCCAGAACTGCTAGAGAAAAGGGGAGTCCCTCCTGTTTCCCCACATAAAGCGACTGTCATTTGGAAAGAGACAACACTGATGAGGGAAGCAAGGAGCTACTTCCATTAACAGGCTGGGAAGGAAAAGGAAATGGGGGGGGGGTCAACAATGTCTCCCTGGCTTCAGTGTGAAGAGTGCATGAGGAACAAAAAGCCAAAATACCCATGTGCTAAGAAACGTATAAAATGCATTTACTTGAGAGTGTCCACTGCACACAACCCAGTTTTGAACAGTGGGAACACTACTGAAAACACTGTGTGGGTTACACACCATTTCCACAAACACACACAGACACACACACCCAACATAAATATCCAGTTTCCTTGGCATTTCTCAGTGCAGAACCAGAGTCCAAACCCCAGAAACAAACAGCCATGTGCCTTGCAGAAGGGTGAGGCGTCAGCCCTTCCCAAATGCAGGGCAGGTGCATGAAAATCAAAACAAGTGTGCCAATATTTCTTCTAGAAAATAGTTGAGAAATAACACCCCCAAGTTGTTGTTTAAAAAAAAAAAACACATCCTAATTCAGAACATATCAGCATCATAGCAACCCTGTGCCACCTAGGTGTTGCCAGGAGCTTGTGTGTGTGTTGCTTGTGCAAAGGGGAACCAGCCAGTCGCTGCAGCCTCCTCCTTGCCGGCAGGTCTTAAGAGCAGCAACAACTTCTGCTGCTGTTATTGGGGTTTGTGGAGTCTACAGATCAGCCACCAGCCAGTTCTGGAAGAAGGTGCAAGAGAGGACTGGAAAACCCTTTCCCCAAACCTTTCTCCTGGAGGTTTTTGCTAGTTGGAGCTGTGAAGGTGGGCAGGGACAGCAGCTCCCCTGGGAGCTCTGGCAACTACCAAATCTGAGCAGGGACCACTCTTGCTCCAGAAAGAGCGGCCTGGCTGATGGAGGTTTTGCATAGACTGGACATTTGCTTAGAGATGAACACCTTGGAAGAGGGCAGCGGAGGACACTGCAGCCACAGCTCCCTGGCACACAGACAGAGGCACATGCACTCACACATAGGGACATCACCGCTAGCTATACATATTGCACGGAAGTTAAGTGCTCCTTTTCTTTCCTTTCCTTAACATCTATCAGAGCAAACAAGGGAAGCAACCCTAATAACTTTACAGTTATTATTCACAAACAAAATTGCAGCAGTCAGCGTAGAGAGAACTAAAGTGCATTTTAAGCCCAGCAGGCCAGTGTCAAGGGAGCAGCCTCAGCAAAGAACTCTCCTCCTCTAGTCCCCAGCAGCAGCTTCCGCCCAAAGCAACAGACACTCTCTTCCACCACCCCAGCAGGTGGGCCAGTAGGAAGACCCTTCTTCACCCCACAGCTATTCATGTCCTGGGTTCTTTGCACAACCAAGGCAGCATGACCGGCAGCCGCAACCAGGCCAGACAGATTCAAGACACGTTGGGGGGGAGGGGTCTCTCTATATCAGATAATGATCTCCCCATCACCACCAGGCCTCCAGCATTCATTTCAAGGTAACAGCTTAACACAGGGTTCCTTGTGAAAATCTCAGTCCCTGGCCTGCCAGCATTGGGGGTGGCTCCATGCCAAATCAAGTGGCACCTCAGGCTGTTTGTCTCATTGGCAGAGAGGAAGGAGGGGAACCCATGCAGACATCCAGCCATGGGGCAGAGGTGAGCACAACCCCAGGGTTCTTTCCTGTTCCAGAAAGGGCCAAGCAGTATCCCCTGCACTCCTCTTCACTGGCTCTACCCACCCGAGGCCCCTGACACAGAACAAAATCCCTGTGGTTGTGGGGGCCAGGAAGAACCCAAGGTGAGCCAGGTCTTGACATGCCAGGTAAGGAAGTGCCAAGGTCTAGAAGCCAAACAGCCCAAAGACTTAGCCAACTCACCTTCCCCCTAGTCCTCTGCCTGGCTTGGGCTACCCAGTGCCCTGCGCCATCCTACCAAGCCCTTATTTGGCTATGGATATCTGGCCAGACACTGACTCTACTCAGAAAGGGAAGGCCCTCGATCCTCAGAACATCAAGGGGGTAGCTGGCAAATCAGAGAAGGAAAAGGACAAGCAATGGCATCAAACTTCTTAATAATTAACACAACGGCAGATAAATAAAGCATTTTTAAAAAGAAAACTTCTCAAGACCTTACAGGCTTTTGGGTGGGGTGAGGGGAGTCTATGTTAAGATTTACCCTGAGTAAAGTTAGAAGATAAGAAAGGATACATTTTCCACATCAACAACCTGAACACAGTGATCGCTGCTTAGAGGGAAGAAGCCTTGGCAAGAGCCAGTAGACTACCTGGCCCAGCATCCACTCTGTGCAAATGGGAGGAGTGGGGAAATTGCTCTGTCACACCTTCAAGGCAAGCACTTTGTTGCTAGAACTACCCAAATTGTTCCTACATGTCAAGAATAGGCGCACCTGACCAAGACTAGGGCCCACAGGCACCTCTGCCACTCTAGAGAAAAGACCTTCCAAGCTTGCCAGGTGACGGCTCTTCTCCTCCTCTGCCACCGGCTGCTGTGCTGAGTGAGTGGCTCTGGTAAAATTGACAGTGCAAATCCTCCAAGGCGCAGAAATCATGTAAACACCCAGGAGCTGCTCTGGAAAGCTGCAGGACTCTGCACTGAGCCTGAGGTCCACGTCAAAAGAGGAACCCCAGCAGCCACCAGAGCCAGGCAAGAGACATATGTGCAAAAGAGGAGGTGCATGGCAGGTGCAACGGGAGGGAGAGGAGCCCATGCAGAGAGTGCATGCTACTGCTGCCACCTCTGCTGTCACCACCCACTCTCCCTGGCACTGCAGCTGGCAACACCAGCACCCTGCAAAGTGCAGAGGCCTCCACAGTGGGGGCCCGCCATGCTCTTCCTTGCCTATATCCTAGTGCACTCTCCTCATACTGCGAAGAGACCCCCCAGGAGCTGTAACAAGAGCCTTGTCCACACTGCCAGCACCACTCTCCAATGCCAGTGCCACTGCAATGGCAGAAAGGTGCAACCCGAGAGCGGCCAGCCCTCAGAAGCCTCCTCCTCTCAAAGTGACTGATTCCTATGCTCAGAGATGCTACCATGAGCCAGTGACCAGAGAGTGCAGCCCAGCCCTTCAGACAAGCCTCTTTTCTCTCCTCCTCCTCCTCCTACCCAGGAACATCTGGGGCATCTTGCTCATCCTGCTCCTCCCGTCCTCTTAGCCAGGGCTGGAAGGGGTCCTTCACTTAGGGAAGCTGCCCCCCAGGGCAAGCTCCCCCTCCCCTGCCGCCTCGCCCTCCTCTTCTCCTCCCTGCAGGAGGGCCTCAAGGGGGATCTCAGAGGGGCTCTGGAGGGAGAGGAAGTCAGAGACATCCATGGCACTTAGGGACTGGTTCTGTAGTGAGTCCGAAGGGCTCCCCACCAGAGAGCTTGGCTCACAAGGAGCCGGGGGAGGCAACGTGGGTGAGAGGATGGTGGCGGCAGGGGTGCCAGTGGCAGCAGGGGCCGTGGCAACAGTGAAGGCTGGAGGCAAGGGGCCTGGGGTGAGGGGCTCCCCTGAGACCTGCGAGCCAAGTGTGGAACTGCTCATTTTCTTCTTGCTCTCAGCGCTGCTGCTGCTTCCGGCAGAGGCAGCTTTGTCCTTGCCCGAATCCCGGCAAGCGCACTGGCACTGGCAGGCCTCCTCCTGCTTGATGATGATAACGGGAACGCTCAGCCCAATCTGTTGCATGGAGCTCCCTGCAGGCAAAGAGAGAGACACACACAAGGTCACTCTGGAGGCAGGTGCAGGGCAGACAGGAAGGGTGGCAGCTAGCCCTGGGGAGGGCACAGCAGTGGAAGCAGGATAAGTAGTGGCAGCAGAGAAGGGCTGGCTGCTACCCCTGGCAAGACTGGGGAGAGGGTTCTTGCCAGGGCTGCATGCCTTCCCACTCCTCAGGAAGACCCAGAGAGAGGGGGAGGGGGGGGAGACTGGAGTCTGGCAACAACAGCACAGCCAATCCTGTCCCTGAGCAATTGCCCAAGTGGCACACCCACCGGGTTCTGAATGTCTGGCTCTCTGGCTGCCCGCTCAGCCCCAGCATTGGAGAAAGAGAAACAAGCATCACAGCATCCCCTTCCTGCTCAGATGGGAATTAAAATTCAACCCTTGGCTTTGATATTCCCTGTAATTCTGGGGTGAAGGTGAATGGACGCAGTGTGTCTCCCACACCTAAAGGGGATTCTCTCTTTCCTCCAGTCTCCAATGGCTGCTGCCTCAACCTGTCTCATCCCACATGCCCTTTGTCGGAGCCAGCGAGTTGTGGGGAAAGGGGTGAGTGACCACTTACCCGCGTTACCAGCGACAGGCAGGGCAGTCGTAAAGAAGACCTTCTCCAGCACAGGTGCCTGGGGCTTTGGGAAGGGGCAGGAAGAGGGCCAAGGCCAGAAAAGAGAAACAAGTCAGGACCCCCTTCTGGAAAGGAAGGAAGGCAGGGCTCTCCCCCCCCCCCACAGCACCCCAGACCCAGCCTCTTGGCAGCATGCCCCAAGGTGCTGGAGCCTGAACCCCACAGGGCTAACCATTTGCTCTTGGCTCTGGGACGTCCTGGTGGCTTCATTTAGAATCCACTGGAGGTTCTGCTCTCCCATGACGATGCTGGACTGCAGGATGGCTGCACTTTGTGAGGGGGTGATGGTGATAGTCGGGCTGCTGGCCAGCACAGAGCTCCCTCCCACAGGCATGGCCTGGACGTCAGCCACACTCACAGCTGCAGGAGTGGCAGTGGCTGGGAGAGCTGAAGTGGGTCCTGTGCCCACAGAAAACCCCATTTCAGCAGACTGAGGGGGCGCCTGGATGTGCTGCTGCAGGAAGTCCTGGGGATTGGCTGCAAACGGTGCACGGTCAGAAACAGGCACTTCAGGGGACTGGAGGAGTGGGACCGGTGTGCCATAAGCCACTTGTGGACCACCAGCACCAGGAGGAGGTAGCGCTGGAGGAGGCGTGTCAGAGATGTCCAGCTGCAGAACCAGCGGCAAGGATAATGCTCGGGTGGCATCGCCAGGAGGGAGAGGAGCTGCCGGGGCCAGCTCTGTGTTGTCAACAAAATCTTCAATCAAGGCATCTGCGTCAAATAAGAAGGCAGTGAGAAAGTGCCTCAGTGGGGGCTCTTACACACAAGAAGCCAGCTTTGGCCCGTGCACGCCCCCCAGGAAGAGAACCAGCTCTAGGGGCGCCTTTCAAGAAGGTCTTTGCTAAGGTTAGGGGCCCCTCTCTAAACTTTGGCCCTCCTTCCCCACCAGATGTTGAGAGAGCCCAGCTCAGGCTTCCTTGAGCCCATGAAGGAGAGCACTGACAGACCCACTTCCCCATGAGACAGCCCCTGTGGAATTCCAGGATCATCACCCCCGCCGAGCAATGCCGCACAGCCTCCTACCTGCAGGGTGAGAGTCTTCCTGACTGGCAGAAGGCTCTGGGCTCTGGAACATAGACTCAAAGATGCTTGCTGGTGAGATGGTGCTCAGGTCTTGCCCCTGCATCTGGGGAACAAACGGAGGGAGCTGTGAGCCACTCCACTCAGCAATCTCTCCCGCTGAGCTTGGTGGCCATGCACAGGCATTCCTTGGCCATGCCTGCTGATGCCCTCAGCCAAGAGGGGCATGGGAAATCTTGCTTGCTCTAAACAGCATCATGGTAATTTACCATCAAATACAAGTTCTTCTTGAAAGAAGCAACAAGATGCTACTCCTGTGCCTCGTGCTCTCTACTGTGCCATTCTCCACTGACTGAGTGAGATACTTACAGGATTTGAATTATCCCGCAGTTCTGAATCTGTAGACATGAGGCTCAGGTCGCTCAAGCAGAGTGAGTGGTTTGTATCCTGGAAAGGAGAGGACAGGGACCCTGCATTAATCAGCAGAGAATTCAGCCCGCTGGGGCCAGGGACCCTGCAATCCACCACATGTTGATTTGCACTGCCATAGACCACCCCCCTCCATGTTAAACAAGATATTAAATGCACTGACAGGCACCCCAAGAATAACACCCGCCAGTCTAATGATGGTGCAGATAAAGTGCCTTTCTTTCAAAGTGAGGAATGGGGCAAGGAGAGATACCCACCTCAGAGATGCTGCTGTTGGAGAGCAAAGTGTAGGGGGGGCCCTTCTCGTGGCCCTTCATGTGACTCTTGAGACTGTACTGTGTGCTGAATGTCTTCTCACAGCCATTGTTGGGGCAGAAGAAGGGTCTCTCACCTAGAGCAGGGAGGAAGACAAAAAGATGCATGGACAGGTATCAGCCCCAAAGCCTCCAGGTTCCCTGCTACTCAGCACATCCAAGATTTTCAGTCACCACAATTCTTGGACAATTTTTTCTTTAAACCCACTCAAGTCCTTTTACAAGTAAGCTATACCAGGATTAAAAGGAGTATGCCATATGGTAGTAAACACCACCTGTCCTGAACAACAAACTATAAAAAGAGTAAAGATCACCCCTTGAATCCCAGGGAGAAGAGGAAGATCTCAGCCTGACATTGAAAGGATTAGTGCTTTTTGTGGGGTTTTTGGGCTATGTGGCCATGTTCTCTGAAGATGCCAGCCACAGATGCTGGTGAAATGTCAGAAAGGAACTCTTCTAGAACATGGCCACAGAGCCTGAAAGCCATACAAAAAACTATGGATGCCAGCCATGAGAGCCTTTGACTCCACAAAGGATTAGTGTATTTGGCTCAGGTGGTTCTCCCTGGCGAAAGCGCTCCTTTTTCTGGGAGGGAGAGCCTTTCTTCTACCTTCCCCACTTGCCTCCCTCCCTCTCTCTGACGCGATAGGAGGAGGGTCTCAGGTATGACATGGCCATGGTTGCAATGGGAAAGTTGTCTATGAAGTATTGGGATACCCAGTTGTGCTGGCCCCCAAGTGCACCTGCATCAAGGGAAAGTGGTATGCAATTAGAGCTTGGGGTTCCCGTGATCATTCTGGACACTTAAATTGTCTTTAACGGAAATCTGTTTATTGTGCTTTGCACATGAAGCTCTAATGCCTGGCCCAGAGTCCCTTGTGGACAGCCCATCCTGTGTAAGACCCTTGTGGAGCAGACTTAAGGGCAAGAGGTCTGCCCCCCAGTGCCTCCAAATGAGTAAGAAGCTGCTTCTTGTAGCAACCTTTAGGTGTAAACCTTTTACTGTTCCCTGAATTAACTGACTCAGGAGTATTTAATCTCCCGGATACAACCCAAACCTTTCATAAGAAATGTCTCTGCAGAGCAATTACAGCACCGGCTCAAAGGACCACTCTCAAGAGGTCACCGCAGAGACTCAAGAGCCACCGTTCCCCCAAGGCTTACCAGTGTGTGTCCTGACATGTGTCTTCAGATGGTGGCTTGCAGCAAAGGCTTTTCCACAGCCATCATGGTCACACCTAAAAGTAAAAGGGAAAAAAGATTGGCCTAAGGCTCCCTGCAGAAATCAGTTCCAATCATGCCTCCAGTTTCCTGCTGCATGGTGAGGCCAGCTTTAATCTCTACTCAGGGTGGCAGAAGCCTCTGCAAGAGAAGATGGGCCTGGACCACAGGATCCCCTTGTGAGACCAGGAACAAGGAAAGAAGGCAGGCAGGCAAGCAGCAGAATGGCTGCTGGCAGCTCAAGCAAAGAGTTCCCTGGGCAGCCCCCCCTGTTCCTCAGCTTCCACACTGGAGGGGATTACTGCACCACTCAGAGCCTGCAATGGCACAAAGTCATGTAGTATTGCTTGAACTCTTCCTCCTCCTAAGCAAGTCCCCAAAGCAACAGTCACTGGTTCTTTTAACGACAGGCAACAAGTATACTGAGGCCCTTGGGCTTCTGGGTTCCCATGCCAAATGATTACCCCCAGAGGCAGATGCTCTGGAGAGCCAGGATGAGAAACTCTGAGCGTTCTCTCAGCCAGAACTGAGCCTTGAGAGCACAAAAAAAGCCACTGCTCATGCTGCTAGAAAAGCCAGAGATCCAGGAAGTGTCAGAGTACCGTATCTGGACAGGAACCCAAAACTCCCCTCCTCCCTCTCCCCCCTCCCAACAGGTGCCTGAAGTCTCACCTAAACGGCTTCTCTCCGGTGTGAGTCCGAATGTGTTTCCGCAGATCACTGAGTGTGGTGAAGTACTTGCTGCAACCCTCTGATTCACAGTTAAATGTCTTCCCTGTGTGAAGCCTCTGATGGGCTTTTAACCTACAAGTGTGCATGGTGGGGAGAGACAGGAAAAACAGGTCTCTATTAATGTGGGCTTCTTCTGGACCAAAACTGCAGAACAAGGAAGCAGCATGACCTACAGGCACCCACAACACCAGGCCGCACTTGGAACCAAGAAAAATTCAAGCGAGGAAACTGCAGAGAAAAACAGTCTGCCTTTCTGAACATCAAGAGGACCCTCCTCTCAAACCCTGATGGTCCGCTCTGGGGATACAATCCTGAAGGAGCAATAAAGGGGAAGCCACGTTCCAGCAAGGTACCTCATTCGTGGGCAGCAGATGGGAAAAATTGAGAGATGTTTGTGGGGTGGAGATGAGGGTATTCTCCAAAGCTTGTTTATTGTGGACATTTTTATCCAACAGGATCCCTTCTTAATCCCCCCATCTCTTCCCTATTCTCTCTCTATTGGTCACATTGAGGAGGAACATAACAAATACAACTTTTGCACTTCTGGAAGCCCCCAAGACCTATAAGGGGCAAAACAGACCATTTCTGGGAGTGCATGGAGCTTCTGGAAGCAGAGCCTTGGCCCCCTGCAGCTGTACAGACCTGATCCAGAGGGAGAGACTCTGCCGGCTCTTAACTACATGTCTCTTCTTACCTGTACAGTGTATTGAAGGCTTTTTCACAGCCCTGAACATCACACTCAAAAGGCTTCTCCTTGGTGTGGACCCGGACATGGATTTTGAGACTGTAGGATGTGAGGAAAGCCTTCCCGCACCCCTCCTGGTTGCACACAAAAGTGTACTCCCCCCGGTGCGTCTTCTGATGGGTGCGCAGGTTTCCTGCAGTGCTGTAAGTGCGGGGGCAGCCCTCAAATGTGCACTGGTAGCGCTTCACCTGCAAGATACACAAAGACACACAATGCCACATCCATTCTCATACCATGCTGCTGGCAACCCCATCTATCAGTTCAGTGCTGTTGTGAAAACAAGGTGGAGCACATGCTGCGGAAAGCACCAGGAAAAGCAGAGTTCACACAGGGAAAATGTTTTAGCAGTGACACATCTATGGCCCTTACAAAATGAGATCAACTGAAGCCTCAGGCAGGAAGGTAGGGGAAACCCTTACTTTGGTTGTGTGGGATCCAACAGCAGCAATGTCACAGAACTGCTGGTGGAGGGACAGAGAACTCTGGCTTCCACCAGAGAACAACTAAGAGGATCCACCTGAGGAGGGAAACCACCAGTGACAGCACACTGTCCATCAACATGTACCATGTCTTTCAGATTGGGAGAACTGGCTGAGACTGAACCAGTGCAAATGACTCCAGGGGGCTTCTTGACCCAATATCACATGGATGCATGCCAGGCTGATGGCATAGTCCCAGAGAGAAACAACATGAGAGTGCAGCTGACAGCTTTGGGTGTGTTCAAAGGGTCTCCTCAAAAGCCTGGGGTCTTCTGCAAGGACCGCAGTGCCTCTGGGACACTGAAGGTGCTCAGTACTCTTGGAAGGCGGCTGCCCTCCGGAAATGTGACATCTGCCCCCCACTCACCTCTTTGAGCTTGGTCTCTGGGCACTCGGACTGCAAGGTGAGGGTGGCTCCCTCGATGTTCCTGGGCATGGGAGTGGAGCCAGGGTTGATGGTCAAGTGGATCTGGTCCGGGGAAATGATGTGCTGCACGTAGCCTTGGGACATTCCTTCATGGTCAGCCATCAGAGGGAAGGTGTCCTCGTGGCCCTCAGGGAGGAAGAGCAAGGCGTCCCCAGCGCAATGGCCCCCTTCCTCTTCCTCTTCCTCCTCCTCCTCCTCATCCTTCAGGGGCCCCTGGCGGTCCTGCTCAATGAGGACCGTCGTCCGGTCGTACACCGTCCGGGGGGAGGCTGGCACCAGGCCGTTCTTGTCCGCAAAGCCCAGCAGCCGCTCCTCCTCCTCCTCCTCCTCCTCCTCATGGGCCCAGTCCTCCTCCTCTTCCTCCTCCTCCTCCACCTTGTAGTAGATGACATTCTCGGGGCTGTTCTCCCCCATGGCTCAGCAGGAGGCAGCCAGGCTCTCGGGGCGAATGCTCAGCAGCTCCTCTGGAAAGGGACAAGGCACAAAGCGCCGTCAGCAGCGCCTGCCCAAAGCGGGCCCACGGCTGGCCTTCCCCTCCAGACCCCCCCCACCCTCCAGCCAAGGACAGGGTCACAGGAGCCCAGAGTCGGAAGAGACCCCAAAAGGGCCCTGGTCCAGCCCAACCCCCTTATCTGCCCTGCAGGAACTCCCAGTCAAAGCGTCCCCATTTAGACAGATATGGGCCCTTATCCAGCCTCTGCTTAAAGGCCTCCAAGGAGGGAGGAGGCTTCATCACTCTCCGTTCCGCTCTCAGGAAGGTCCTCCGAATGCTCTTTTCCTGGACCCTGCATCCCTTGCTCTTCCGTCCTGTTCTCTGGAGCAGCAGAAAACAAGCTTCCTCCCTCCTCAACGTGGCATTCAGTTATTTAAACAGGGCTCTCATCCTCCTCTTCCCTCCTGACCCTCTCTTCTCCAGCCGCTCCCTCCCTCAGTCTCTGCTCCCAGGCCCTTCGCCTCCTCCGCTCAGCCTCCCCTCAACCTCTGGGCCCAGAGCTGCCTCCGGCCTTCTTCCAGGCGGAGCTGCCTGGCCGAAGCGGAGCAGAGTGGCGCCAGGGAGCGAGGCGGGGAAGGCCAGGAGGCCCTCCAGGCGGCCCCTTCTTCTCCCGCCTCCCAGCAGCAGCAGCAGCAGCAGCCGCCTCAGGAGCGGACCTTCCGAGCCCTCCCTCCCTCCCTCCCTCCCTCGAGGGCGGCTCCGAGGAGGCCCCGTCCCCCCGGAGAGAGGCCCAAGAGGCCGGGCGCCGCCTGCCTTCCTCCTTCCAAGACGGAGGGCCCTCTCTCGGGAAGAAGCCCCAGCGAAGGCCGGCCTGCCTTACTCCTTCCTGGGCCTCGGCGCCTGGCTCTCCCTCCTCCCAGGCCCCCAGCGGGCGCCCGCTTCCTTCCCCGCCCTCCCTCCCTCCCTCCGGGGCTCCTCACCGGCTCCTGGCGGCGGCAAAGGCAGCGGGTCCCTCCGGCGCCGGGCCCCCATGGCTCCCTCCTCCCTCCCTTCCTCCGAGTCGCTCGATCGTTCGCTCCCTCAGAACAGCCGCGCTTCCGCTTCCGCCCGGCGCGCAGCACGCCGGGAAGGACGGCGCCCGGGCACTTCCGGCCACGCCCCGCCGGGACTGCGACGCCCCGCCTCGGTCAGGACTACACTTCCCGGCGTCCTTTGCGCCGAAGGCGGCAGCAGCAGCAGCAGCAGCGTCAGGGCCTCAGAGGGTCCGGCTGCAGGGAAGGGGCTTTTCCCGTAGAGAAGCCATACTTGCCAAAGGGCCCCACTGGAGGTTACTTGCCCGAAGGGGAATATTGGGAAGTATGTCATGATAATTAATAATAATAATAATAATAATTTATGTATTTATTTATATTATTTGTTTGTTTATGTGCACTCCCTTTGGATCAAACAGACTGACTTGCCCAGAGGGCGCATTGGGGAGCCCCTGCCCGCCCAGAGGGAGACCCAGGCCGCCTCTGCCCCTTCTCCCTCTGGGCAGGTATTCCCCAATGGACCCTCAGGGCCAGGCCTGTCCCCTGAGAAGGAGAGCGTCTGGGGCAAGAGCCGTGCCTGGCTCTCCCTCCCCATGGGGCCCATCGGGGCGCCTGGCCCCACTTGCTCCGCGCCTGAACCTCTGAAGGCCCAAGGCCCAGCCAAGGCCCACCGCTTCGAGGGAGCCATCGTGAGGGTCAAGGCGGGCGGCAGGAGCCCAGGGCTGGCCCCTGGATCCCTCTCACCGGCAGGAAAGGACTGAGGCCACGCAGCAGGGGTTGCGCAGGGCAGTTTAATAGAAAAGAGCTCTACAAAAACAAAGGGGCTTCAGGATGCCAATCTCGACCTAAAAATGCTTTTAAAATACTGACAGCTCTATTACAAAACTCCATTCGCAGAAGGCCTGCTTGCTGCCAACGCATCGCGATCCCTCAGAGGGAGCCTTCTTCCCGGAGGAGGAACTGCCGGACGAAGCGCTGGGCCTTCTGCTTCTCTGCGATGCCCGGTTTGTGGCGCCCGGGAGGAGGGCGCAGGAGGAGGGCCCCGAAGATGCTGGCTGCGCAGGAAGAAAAGGAGGACCCTGAGTGCCCCAAAGGCCATGGGGAGAGACCCACCCGCTTACAGAAGAGCAGGCCGTGGACGGTACTTTTCTGGGCAGGGGCCAAATGGTCAAGAGCACCGGCCCTGAGATGGCCGCGCACCCTCCCTTCTCCAGACAGTAAGTGCCTGCCGGACAACATGATGCGACCAACAGCAAACTGGCTGGAAATGAAACCAGAAGCGATGCCACAGTATACCCAGTTGTGCCCCCCAAGCGTATGGAGGGGGGAGGCTACTCTGTCCTCCTTACCCAAAATATTCACATCCAAGCGGTTCTTCCCAGAATGCCGGAGCAGCTCCCGCAAAAAAGCCATCAAGTAACTGAGGACGTTCCTGTGGCACCTGGGGAGCGTGGAGACCACCTGGGAGCGAGAAGGGAGAGGGGCTGTTGCACACAAATGCCCCAGGCAGCCAGAGGGGGCTGTTCTTGCTCCCTCGCACATGCCCCCTGCCAATTTGGGCCAGCCTTCGTGCCCCCCAGCCCCCTTGGAAAGGGGCTGCCTCACCTGCCTGCTCAGGACGTAGCTGTCGGCGCACTCCAAGCAGCTCTCGTAGAGGCTGTAGCAGATGACCGGCTCAGGGAGGCTCTCCAGGAAGAGGAGCAGCGCTTCGGCCACCGAATGGTTGCTGCCCACTGGCCGGCAAGGATTAAAGAAAAAGCAACGGCCCAAATGGAGTAGATGCCCCATTGCCTCAGCCAAGGAGGGATACTGTCTCTTTCTCTTGAAGGGGCCAGAACTTGCTAACCCATGAGGACAAATGCGCAATGAACTAGAGGCCATCTGTGAGAATTGGGTCTGGAGGGGGGCATTTGTTTTGAGAAGACACCTGGAATAAATCCTGGTCACAAGCAACTTGGGGCACGGTTGGCAGAGCAGCCAAGGCTGCCAGGTGAGCCGTCCCCTCCTCCCGACCCTTGTAAACTCAGCCATGGGCTCCCCACTGCCAGGAAAAAGGAAGGAAACACCTCCCTCCCCACCAGGATGATGAAGTGCCTGGTTAGGGTAGGTTGGGGGATGCCTCTCTTGCAAGGGGCTGCCTGCAGGCCCACAGCACCATTCCCGGACTGGAAGGCTGCGTTGGACCTTCCAGGCATCCTCCCTTAAAGGATACCAAGTGTGTCCAGTGTCCCTGTGTCCAGGCAATCGCGGATCTGCTCAAACTCAGCTCGCAGGCCAGGCTGCTGGAACAGGTTCTCCTGCAAAGAAAGTGAGATAGCCACCACAGTGCAGAACCATGAGAAGCCGAGAAGGAGTGACCAGGCACCTTTCCTTCTCCAGAGCTGCTGATCTCTTCATTTGCATCAAGCAACTCAACTAAGCACTCATCCACCTCTGCCCCATCTATCCTGTGCTCCTTTGTGGAAGAAAACAGCAACAAGAAGCAAGCGAGGGCCAGGCCCTAGTGCTGCAAGACAACCCAGGTGAGCTCACACCATCCAGGCAGACAGTTGGCTCCTGTTTATTTCCTGACTTCAGAGCTACATTCTGACCTTTCAGGGTTACCAATTATGTTCTCAGTGACATTGGGATGGTTTACGCTAAAAGGGAAATCTGATAAACCTTTAAAATTGAAAGAGACCAATAACTAAATGCCAAATGTGCTGAAAAAGGCGCCCTCTTCCCAAGACGAAGCCAGGCCCCAGACCTGGACCTGGCACAGACCTGCTGGGAAGCATTGCGGTAGAGGTGGTCCACCATCATCCACAGCTCCTTGGGGATGTCCAGGGGCTTCTCGTCCCAAGAGGCATTGCTGTATTCTTGCTGCAACGGCCGCAGGCTCTGCATGGGAGAGTGACGTCACGCTTTGCGCAAAGCGGCAGAAAGCGGAACTCGGGTGTCGGGAGGAACTCACCAGATCCCGGATGGCTTCGGGAGATAACTCCTGGATGGGCTCCCTCATGTAAGAGAGTGCCTGCAGGGAGGCACCAAAGCAGCTGGGCAGGTAGTTCCCAGAGACAGAGAGGAAATAGTCCTTGCCCCGATCAAGATGCAGCACCAGGATGTCCTCCAGCCGGTCCTCTCCAGAGTTCAAGGCCGTGGCTGTCGATTTATTCACAAAGAGCTCCAACTCAACTGTCACTGCAGTGTCTTTGGAAACAAGGAAACAGACAGATGGGCATTGCAGTCCCACCAAACTGAGAACTGGCACAATTTCCAGTTGTTTGTTGTGGGGAAGAGAGCAGGGAGACATGGTGGAACCTGGTGGGACTCCACAGAGAAGTTTTCAGGGGGAAGATGGGTCTCTGGATGGGAGCAACCTCCCAGAAGAAGAAAAGGTAGCCTTCCAGCACAACCTCAGCCAAAATCCTCAATAGGTCCCACTGTCAAGTCACTCACAGGTTGACATAGGGGTTACGGGGGGGGGGGGGGGGGGCGGGCTGCAGGCACACATCCAGAGGCCAAGTCACCTGGCAAAAGGAAGCCCTTGCTGGGGTTTGCCGTCAGCCATGGCTTGCAGTAGGCCTCTTCGTCTGGCTTGCTGATGAACTCAAATTGGCAGGGGACTGGTCCGTTGCAGATGGAAAAGGCCTCCACCTGCAGCTGCATGTACTTCACATCCTTGAAAATGAACTGGGGGAGTTGGGGGGAGGAGGTAACAGCAGAGAATGAAGGGGAGAAGAAGAGGGTCCCCCTCCTTCACCTTTGCCTCCCACCACAACCCAAGCCTCCATTTTGCTACCACCTTTTGGCTAGAAGGTAATCAGGAAGTGGCCGGTTCTGCTAGCCAAGGCTGGCTTGGGACCCTTGTGAAAGGCCCACCATGCAAATCGTCCCCACGGAGGGCACAGGATCCCCTCCCTTTATGCGCCTGGACAAGGGACCCCTCTCTGAACCGCACAGGATGTAACTACAGGAGGAAGACCCCCATCCTACCCCAACCCACCCCCTGCTCATCTTCCTCCACCTCTTTGCTGGCCTGAGTGGGGTCCTTTACCTCCCTCTTGGAGAGGGAGACGGAGGGGATGCTGGCATTCTCCATCTTGTCCAAAGAGCGCACAATGTCTTCAAAGACTTGGCGGTAAAGCTCCTCGTCCACCACCTTCACCTGGAGGGGGGCACAATTGTTTGTTTGCAGCCCCATCACCAAGAGGGCCTCGTCGGCCAAGGTTTGTGGTGATGGGCATCACCAGGCTGATTCCCACCCACCCACCCAAGAGGATCCAGGACAGCCCCATGGCTTTTGCACTAGAAGAGCAGCAGGGAGAGGGAAGGAAGGGGAGTGCTGCATGTGATAAGGGGCCGCCCCCCAAGGGCTCTCCCACCCCACTCCAGCCCCAGACAGGTGCCCCTACCCCGACGTCAAAGAGGGCGCTGACTGGCTTGTGGTCACTGCCCCTCAGGGCCGCATGGCTTTGGTAGCTCTGCTGGGAGACGTTCCTCCCTTTGAAGAGGATCCGGTCACACCAGGCTGGGATCCGGCACTTCTCGCTGTAATGCAGGCAGAATGAGGGGGGCAGTTGTGGGGGAAGAGGCTGGGGAGAGGGACCCTGCCCTGGAGGGGGACCCCTTTGTTTCACCTCCCCCTTCCCACATTGCAAGCTCTCTCTCAGGCTGGGCACCAACAAACCAGAGCACCTTAACTGGTTGCAAATGCTGAGTTTTGGCACATGGGGCTTTGCGTGAAGCATGAGTGAATTCTCGTGCAGATGCTGAAGTCACCCAGAATGCCACAAAAGCTCTCCTAGCCCTCTTGTGTTTTGCCTTTCCCCTGGAAGAGAACAATGTGCCCAAAAGACAAGGCACCAGGTGGGCATGCACACTCACGTATGACCACAAAAGAGGCCCACCTGGTATCCCAGTCATCGGAACCTGGGTTGTATCTGTACGTGGGCTGGAAGGTAATCTCTCCTTCTGTAAAGCCTTCAAATATGACCTTTGCCTCCATCTGACGCTTCAGCTGAGAAACAGAAGATGGAGCAAAGGGATGATGAACAGCCAGAAGGGCAGGCAGCCAGGCCCACTTCTTGCTTCCTTCCTCTGTGGCTCCCAAATCATCTTTTCCCACTTGAGGAATGTCAGCAGGGTGAAAGCATCACCCCACAGCCAGGATGAGGTCCAAATCTCTGCTCCCTGCCTCACCCCACAAGAAGACCCCCTCTTATTGCAGACTTGCTGGCAAGAATATTCATTTTTCTCACCATTTGAATCATTTCCAACCAACAAAATGATCCATGCAACAGAATAATGTCAAGATTTTAGCAAGAGCAATACAAAATATAGAGCATTCTTATTTCCAAGTAGCCAACTGCAAAATTAAACGGTCCCATTATATCGCTTGGACTTTCTTTTAGGAGGGTGTCACACACAAAGAGACAGAGGGAACGAGGGAGGAAAAGAGGGAGGGAAAAAAAGAGGAATTGAGATGCATTGCCATCCCTGGGGGGGGGGCTGAGGGTGGAAGGAGCACACGGTGGGGGGCACACGCAAACACACGCATGTGCACACGCACACACGCATGCTTTGCCAGCTGCATGCAGACTTGGCCTGACCTACGGCTGGGTGGACATGGAGGTTTCTGGACCTCTGCCGGCTGCCCTCCCTGGAAGCAGGACTCCCTTCTGTCCGCACTGGCCAGAGGGAATGCATGGTGCAGTGGCCAGTGCTGTGGTTTAGGACAGGCTTAAAATCCCTGTCTAGCCTTCGGCCTGGATGGGTGACCCTGTGATAGACAAACTGGCAGCTGAGCCTACTTTACAGGATTGCTGTGAGGAAAAAAAGTAGGCGGGTGTATCTTAGTACACTATGCTGAGCTTCAGGGGAAGAAATCAGACTAAAATTGTAAAAGAAAGCGAACAAATAAATGCCAAAGTATAAGGGGGGGGGATCTTTGCTTGACTTTCTAACTCCATCCTCCTTTTTCACTTTAACCTCTCCCAGTGCAACAAGGGTGGGGTGGGCATCCACTTCAAACTAAGCAAGATGATTAACAATGCAGTTTAATTTTCTCCTCCAAAATACACACACACACCAAACTAAACAACAGCTAGTCCTGGATACCGAAGATGTGAATCTCTGCTACTACTCTCAGTCTGATGAAGTCAAGAGAGAGAGGAGGACTTGGGAGCTTATCCCCCCCCCCCCCAGTGCTTCCTAGGAGATCATCCGGCAGCCCCCACAAACGCTGTGAGGGGCTTCTGCTCCCCTGCAAAGGAGGGAAGCAGAAATGTGCTTGCCTGCCTCTGTGCCATCCCTTCATCATCCACACCTACCTGGTCGTGCTGCAGGAGAGTGCGGAAGTCCCCGGCTTCCACCAGCTTCTTCGCCTGCTCCACGTCCTGCTCCTCCAGCCTGTAGTTCAAGTCCCCCAGCCACAAGACCACACTGCAAGGCAGGTGGGAAGATTCCCACTCGGATGACTCTGGCAGGCTTGGGTCATGCAGCCCCAGTCCTAGGCCAGGGAGGGGGCTGGGATTCATGCGTCCTGTTCCAGCGCTGGCTGGACGGCAGGTCTCAGCATTCCTCACCACTGGCCATATACAGTACTGGCTAGGGGCTGCTGGGACCCATAGTTAATCTGGAGTGCTACATTATTCCCAACTTTGGCTAAAAAGAAGAAACATACTTGGTCTGGGGCCAGAATGAGGCAGCCTTCTCCAGGGGTGGTTGTTATGGGACTGCAGCCCCCATCAGCCTTCTAGCACCCATTGGGGATGCTGAGAGGTGCAGTGTGGCACCATCTGGGGAAAGGCCATGGGAGTCCTACCTGCATCCCGTGGGCCTCATAGCTCTGGGATGGCCCCCAGATCCCTGAGGGGCCGCATAGGGTCTGCGTAGGCGCATACACAGACAGACAGACCGACAGACACAGCTCCCCTCCTGTGGTCCACTCACTCCCTCACTCACTCATGGTTGGCAATGGTGAGGGCGGGGAGGCCGGGCCCCAGCTGGCCAAAGTGCATGCGGGCACAGATGTCTCGGACGTCCTGGTTGCGCCGCTCACACTCCTCCGGGTGGGCCGCCAGGTGGGCATTCACCAGGCAGACGGTGGTGTTGTGGAGTTTGAAGCGGATGCCCACCCCTCCCTTGTTGCCCTGAGGAGAGAGAGAGAGACAGATGCCAGTAATGCCCAGGGGCAGGAGAGGGCCAGGGGCAGCATGCCTTGCTCTCCTACCACTTTGTCCCTGAGGGATGCCATCAGTTGTGGGACCCCAGGAGGGAAAAGTCAACCCTTCCAGGGAAGAAGCTCTGAGGCAGCAGGGCAGGCATGCAAAGCCTGGCCCTTTCCCAGACACAGCTGGACTGGCGTTCCCATCAGCCCCACCAGTGGAGGTGCAGCCAATGCTGCTTCTCCTGCGCTGTCCCAGACCGAGGAGGGGTCCACCGTCCAGTCAGCCTCCCCTTCTGGGCCCGTGGCAGGCGGAGGGAGGGCAGGATCCTGCGTGGGTAAAGATGGGGGCAGAGGAAGCGCCCAAGGCCCCTTGCAGCCCTGCCCAGCCGAGGCGGAGGGTGCCCGGGGGAAGGAAGGGGTGCTCACCATGCGGCCCATGATGCCGGTGCCCACCGCCTGGGCCTCCACCTGAGAGATGCTCCTTGCCAGCTCTGCCCTCACGTACAGCAGCAGCAGGATCCCCACCAGACGCACCAGTTTGATCTGTTTCGCAAAAGCACGACTCGCACCAAGGCCCGGCCGGCCGTTCGGACAGGACCCTGCCCTTCAGCTCTCGGAAGAGAAGGGACCCACGTCTCCAGGGAAGGCCTGCCCCAGCCCCAGCCCCAGCGTCAGGGAGGGGGGTCGGCAGAGGAGCCCTGGCTTACCTTGGCGTACTTGGCCCCCGGGTGAAGGCTCTCGGTGACGGCCCTGAACCACTCCTCCTCTTTTGGGGTGTCGTTGAAGAAGAAGGCCTCCTTGCTGAGGTCCAGCTCCTGGAAGCTGCCCCGGGAGAGGTCAGAGGAGGCCCACCCCGGAGACCGAGCGAGCGGAGCCAAGGCAAAGCTGGGGCAGAGGGGGGCCGGGACCGCAGACCTACCCGACGCAGTAGAGGTCCGGGGGAGGAAGGGGCTCGTGGCTGAGCCAGGGCCGGAGGCTCTCTCTCGGGGATTGGCCGTTCACGTTGAAGGAGCCGACAAAGAACCTGCAGGAGACCCCCCACCCCCCGTTCCCCCAAAGTGAGAGGGGCCCGAGTCCCGAGACTCCCCAGGACCCCAGCCTCACCGCCCCCCGGGAAGCCCCAGAGCCCCCCTCCGCTCCCCGAAGGCAGGGCAGGGCAGGGCAGGGCAGGCTGGTGGTCACCTGTAGCTCCGGAGTCGGGTGTAGGCCTCCTCCTTCTGCAAGAGCCGGGCGCGGACCAGGCTCTCTCTCAGCCCCGAGGCCTGGAGGGGGGCCCCCCGCGTCTCCTCCTCCTCCTCCTCCGGCGCCCGGCAGGAACCCACCGTCTGGCCGCCCTCCTGGGCCTCCCTGGCTCTGGTGGGGCCCCTGGAAGGAAGGAAGGAAGGAAGGAAGGAAGGAAGGAGAAGCCGGAGGGAAGGAGGGAGGGAGGGAGGGAGGGAGGGAGGAGGAGGAGGCCTTGGGCTTCGGGGGAGAGGGAGGGAGGAACAACAGGCTGCCGGGGCCTCTCTGCAGCTCCAGCTCCTCTGAAGGAGGAAGAGGAGGGGGACCAGGGCCGGGGTTCGGGGCCCTTACCTGGCGGAGGCGGAGGCGGAGGCGGAGGCGGCGTCTGAGTCTGTGCCGGGGGCCCCTGGGGGCCTCCCCTCGGGCTCCCCGCCCCTGGCTGCTCCTGGAAGCCAAAGAGGGAGCGAGAGAAGGAAGGAAGGAAGGAAGGAAGGAGAGGCCCTCCCTGAGGGACGGAGCCCTTGCCCCGGAGCCCTGCCCTCCTCCTCTTCCCCCGAGGGCCCTGGCTCTGGAGGGCGGCCCTTGGTCCCAGCTGGACCCTTGGCCCCTTCCTTTCCTCACCTGCCGCCCTCCTCGCCCCGCCCACCCGACAGGCCCCGCCCCCTGCCCACCTGAGCCTCGGTGGTCGTCGGAGCAGCCTCCTCGAAGCCTCGTCCGGAGCTGGCCCAGGAAGGTCTGCGTCTGGGAGCCGAAGGGCAGCCTCAGGAGCAGCGTGGCCTCCGGCGCCGAGACCCGGACCCTCACGTCCGACCCTGAGACCCCGGGAAGGAAGGAAGGAAGGAAGGAAGGAAGGAAGGAAGGAAGGCAGGCAGGCAGGCGTCAGGGAGGGAAGGAAGGCAGGAGGGGTCCCCAAAGGCCGCCCCCTCGGGACCAGAGGCCGGGCTCTTACCCAGGACGGGGCTCTCGTCCTCCGGGAGGACTGCGGGAGAGAGAGAGAGAGAGAGGGTCAGCCGAGGGTCCCGGAGGGCCAGCCGGAGGGAGAGGGCGAGGGCCAGGGCGAGGGCGGCACCTTCCTCCAGGGCGAAGCCTTCCCGGACCAGGAGGACGCTCTCCAGCCGGAGGTCTTCGGCGGCGATGGCCATCCTCCGCCGCGGGACGTAGACGCAGAGCCTGCGGGCGGAGGATGGGGGCGGGCGGGCGGTCAGCCTCGGCGGGGGACCCGGGGCCCAGGGCCGCCCCGATCCCCTCCCCTCCCGGCCTCCTCCTTACGCGGTCCTTCCGTGGCTCTCGACCAGGGCCAGGAGGCGGCCCTCTCCGCTCGCCAGCGCCGCCGACACCGCCTGAAGGAGACCCGCGTCAAGGAAGGAAGGAAGGAAGGAAGGAAGACCGACACCCCCCGCCGCCCTCCCCCTCCTCCTGGTCCGGGGCAAGGATACGGCCAGGCAGCGCTCTCCCGGCGCCAGCGCCTCCTGGACGGGCCCCGACTGGTCCATCCCGCTCTGCGGAGGGGGCTCCCTTCCCTTCTCGGGGCCCGGAGGGAGAGAGGGAGGAGGACCAGGCGGCTAAGGCTTCTTCCCCTTCTTCCCGGGCGGGGAGGACGAAGGACAGCCCAGAAGGCCGCCTCCTCCTCCTCCTCCTCCGCCCCGTCCAGCCCAGCCCATCCCGGGGGCAGCAGAGAGAGCAGCGCCCGCCTCCTCCTCCGGCGTCGTCCCCGCCTTCCCCGCCTCCACTCCCGGCCTGAGAAGCCCCCGGCCTTTGGGTCCTCTGTTGGGGGCGAGCCATTATTATTATTATTATTATTATTTATACCCCGCTCTTCAGCCCTAAAAGCTATCAGAGCTGGTTACAATCATTATTTTTAAAGAGACGGTTCCCTGCCCTCAGGCTTACACTCTAAGAAGACAGGACACAAAGGGAGAAGGGGATGGTGGAGGGGAAGAAGGGGGTCAGGTCCAGCAGTTCTTCTCTCCCTCTGAGGCCCGGACCAAGGCGGATGGACTGGAGGGAGGGCTCTCCTTCTTAATCCAGGACAGGCCCGATGGAGTTTGGCCAGTCCTTTCAGTCCCTCCTGGGTCAGAAGGTGTTGCCATGGAGGGAGGGCTCTTCTACTTGAGGCCAGGCCTGATGGTGCTGCTAGGTCTTCTGGAGCTGGGCCCCTGAGTATCCCCAGGACTTCGGGCCCTTGGGCTCTGCTGCTTGAGGGGGGTGAAGGGAGTCGGAGTCTGACCGGGCCCTGGATGGTGACCCCCCCCCCCCGTGCAAAAACCACAAAGGCAGCCAGGCAGTCGGGTGAAAGAGGTTTATTTGCCCTTCTCCAGCCCCAAAACCCATTCCCCACTGGAGGAGTCACAAGCAGAGAGGAGAGAGAAGCCGAAGGGGAGGAGAGCCAGGCAAAGAAGGCAGCAAGGAAAGCGGCCCCCTCACCCCCCAGGGGCTGCCCTCCTCCGCCTTGGCCCCAAGGCCCCAGGGATGGAAGGAGGGCGGCAGGAGCCAGGCTGGGCCCTCGGCCTCTCTCTGGAAAGCAGGCCAGGGCCTTCTCCATCGCTGGGACCCTCCTCCTCAGCTGGGCCCCACGGAGAAGGGGGGCAGGAGGAGGGCCGAGGCCAGGCTGAGGAGGGCACCTGCGAAGGCCAAGAGGGGCACGAGGGGCACAGCAGCACCGGCCCCGTTGAAGTGGACCCGGCCGTCCAGCTTGAGGCAGCTGGCTTTGGGCCCGGCCGGGCAGCACTCCTGGAAGCAGGGGGCCCGGGATCCGGCGGCACAGGGCGGTCCGGAGGCGTTGCAGGCTTTGCTGCAGCCGGCCACAAAGTGGGGGCCGGCCTTCTTCATCTGGAAGGAGAGGAAAGAAGGGTTGGGGGCTGGCACCTCGCCCACAAGGGCCCCTGTCTGGGGAAAGAGACAGGAGCAGGGCTGGCATACGGGGGGGGGGGGGAATGGCCAGCAGGATGGGGGGCACAAGGGGCCCACTGGCTGCCCTCCTCTCTCACCCTTCCAAGGAAAAGGGGGGGACAGGAAGGCCCCAGGGGACCAGACAGCTGTGCCAGGCCTTTCTGCTTGGGTTTGGGGGGGGGGGGGGTACAAAGGCCCGTGGCAGGAAGGCACATGGGGGCCCTGGAAGGCATTAGCCTTCAGCAGCCAAGACCCTGAGGAGCCGGCTGTCTTTTGCCCCAACACTCCCTGGGAATGATGGAAACAGAGGATGCCCACAATTCAGCCCAGGAGCATCAGGGTCTAGGGCCAATCCCACAAGTAGGGAAGGTTTTGCTGGGGGGGGGGGGGGAGGTGCCTGACTTTCCAGAAGGAAAATGTGTGGGAGGGGGCTTTGCTTCTGTTTCCAAAATGCCCTCCTGGGCTTCCCAGAGCCCCAAGGGACCAACCTGGAGGGTGGGAATCCGGGCAGTCCAACAGCCCCTGCCTGGCTCAAGGAACGGACATGGCTGGGCTGCTCAGAACCATTTACCTCACAGAAGTCAAAGCCCACGGAGCAGCTCATGGAGGACTTCTGGCCTCTGTAGCACCCTTCTCCGTGGCAGGTGAAGTGGCCGCACACTTTCCCCTGGAAGCCACAAGGGAAGGAGGGAGAAACGAAGGGAGTCAGTGGGCCCAGGGACCTAGTACTTGGGGGCAGGGGGTGAGTCTGGGAGATGCACAGCCTTCTTGCCATGGGCTGGATCTGATAGCCATCCAGGCCATGGGAGGGGGGGGGGGCACGGACGAGGGACCTACATTTCTGGGAGCCATAGTGGTGGTGGTGGTGGTGGTAGCGACCGTGGTGGTGGAGGTAGTTGTGGCAGCCATGGTGGCTGGGGGTGGCAGGTCACCTGGAACAGGAGAGAGAGAGCAGCAGAGGTGGGCCAAAGCCTTGGCAGGGCAGTGGGCACCTCTGGGAGGCCTCACAATGCCAGGTAGAGGCAGGGAGGGGGCTGGGGTGCCCTGGCATTGCTGAAGGGTGCAACTGTCCCTGGCACATGTCCCACCAGAGCATGGTTGGGAGGGAAAGAGGTCCCTGTGCGGCCACCTCTCCAGCCCTGATGGCCTTACCGTAGGCCGTGGCGTTCAGGCGCAGGCAGTTTGGGGAGTCACAGCACTCCATGATGCAGAGCTCCATGCGCATGCTGCTGTTGGCCACACACCTCTCGGTGGAGGTGCTGCCATTCCCACAGTCGCTGCTGCACCCAGCTGTGTAACTGGTGCTGTTGAGGCGGAACAGCTGGTGGGGGGCAGAAGTGTTAGTGGGTCCAGATGGCCCCCAATGAGGCCCCACGTCAGTGGCAAGGCCATGGGGGGTGGCAATTTGTATCCCCTATATGACCCCAGCTGCTGCTCTGTGTGGGCTCCCTCCTCCTCCCAAAGGCCCCAATCCCCAGGGTCCCCCACAAGAAGCTCCATGCCCCCCTCCCCCTTACCTCACAGTGGGAAGCGTTGTGGCAGGGCTCCCATGTGCTGCTGTTCCCATGTGCCGCCTCCTGGTAGCATCTCTCCCCAGAACACTGGAAGCTCTGGCAGGTCAGCTGTGGGGAGAGCAGAAGCTGAGGGGGCACAGCCTGGCACCCCTTGGCCTCTGGTCTTCCCAGGCCTAAAGCAGCTGAACTGCCAGCCCAGTTGGTGCGCCCGGTGCCCAGCAGCAAGTGCCCAAAAGCCCCTTTGGCCCCACAGCCTGGCAGAGGTAGAGCTCCCTCCCTCTTGCCAGGGGCTCCTTACTGGCACCACCAGGTCTGATCTGTTCCCTGAGCCGTTGGAGAGAAGGGCTGCTCCAAAGATGGTGTCAGGCTCTGAAAGAAAAAGGGGGTGAGTTTGGGGAGGGGGCAGAATGGAGAGGTGGGCACTGCGAGGGAATCATCTCCTTGTGGTCCATGGCTGCCCAGGAGGCACAGCACTCAAGGACTGCCAGCAAGCAGTATATTTGGGGGGGGGGGGGGATTTCTAGCCATTAGCCCCTCCTTCCTCAGCAGTCCTTGTTCTCCCTGCCTCACCTGCTGAGATGCCAGGACTCCAGATGCCAGGATGCAGAGCAAGCCAGAGCAGGAGGATGCCTGGAAAGAGAGGAGGCTGGCAGGGTTTGCCCTGGGCTGGGCATGGCAGCAGGCAGGAGGCTTATCCACCTGGCCTTGCAACCCCTCCCTTCTGAAAGGGGGCCCAATGTGAACCCTTGGCCAAGGAGCCCCACAGGACAGCCTCTCTCTCCCTTCCTGCTATGGGGTGGCTGGGGGACTACCTCAGTCCCCAGCTCAGGGAGACTGCAAGGGGCTGGGCAAGTGGCCACCCAAAGAAGCTTCCTCCGAAGTATAGAGGAAGAGCCCCTCCAGGCCAAGGCCAGTGGCACACAAGGGGATTAAGCCCACCAACTGCCCAGAGGCTGATGAAGGGACAATGCCAGCCTCCACCCCTCTCTCTACCCCCACGCCACCCCAGGAATACGCACTGCCTGAATGGAAGCCTTGCACAGCCATCCTGACTAGCAGCAACTACCTGTAGCTGCCTTTATCCTGCTCCATGAATCTATACAACCCCTTTTAAAACCTTCTGAGCTTGTGGCTGTCACTGTGTCTTGTGGCAGTGAGTTCCACAGCATCGAGGCATACTGTGTGCTCCTTTCTGTTCTTGGACTGAAGGGCCTCCAAGACCTTCCATGGCTCATTTCAACCAGTAAATCTCCAAATACAAGAAGTAAGCCTGGTCTTACCTTGAGTCAGAAGGGTCCAGTGGTTGGGCTGCACCATCTTGAACCAAGAGTGCTCCTCTGGGGCCCTGCAGTTGGGGTGGCTGGGTGGGACATGCACAGACACTTTACGCAGAGTAAATCCACTCCTGGGTTTGGGAATCTTTAAAGGAGCTATCAGAAGGGCTGGAGCTATTTAGAGGAAAGACTTTAGCACCCCGGACAGCTCCTGTAAAGCTGGAGAAATACTTGGAGAGGATTCACCTCCATGCTGACATGGGCACCACCACCACCATCATCATTAATTTCTTAATTGATTTGTTTATATAGCATCATCACTATTGTTTGTCTTCAACTCCTTTCTGACTTATGGCAACCCTATCATGGAGTTTTCTTGGTGGTAACAGCTTACACCCACATTCCTCGTTTATTATTACCTCTCAAAGATTTGTAAGCAGGCCATCAGTTACAGTTTCATGAATAGCTGATCCATTAAAAATAATGAAATTAAAAAACATTAATAAGAAAAGTACAAAACAGAACGACTAACTACTGCAATGCTATAAAACCGCTCAAGCAGAGTCAGTTATATGAACACCTGCAAAAGTAAGGACTTGTCACAGAGCCAGAATGGCATTTTCCTAGCAAGACAGTGGATTCTGTTTCTGCAGCAGCCTCTTTCCTCATCACCAGCTGCCTCTCCTGCGCTGGCAAAGAGCACTGTGCACACTGTGGCTTGTGTAGCAGGAAGACCTTTCTCTCCCCAAATCCAGTAGCCTTGGCTGCTAAGAGCCTTTGCTTGACAATGAGGTCAGCTGCGAGGCAAGAAGGGACCTGTTCCCACTGGCAAGAGATGTTCCACTGAACGCTGTGACCGAAAGTGGCTCACGGAAGCATTTGGTTGATTCTGGGTCTCATCACCCAGGATGGTCTGCTCTGGGGCTCCCTGTGCCCTCCAAGCGATTTAGATACTGAGTGCAGGGGTGCTCTGAGCAATTGGGATGGGGTGGCATGGGGGCTGTTGGGGTGAGGACATCACAGGGTCCAGGAAGGCGGTTGGCCAAGTTCCAGCAAGTTCTCATGGCAAGCCCTCCAGTGACTAGTGGCTGCCATAGAGACCAGGAAACGCCAGACACAGTGGCCCAGCGCAGCTTGCTAATGAGAGCCACTGTTGGCCCAGCAACAGCGTCTTTGGGGGAGCCTCGGGGGAAAGGGAAGCACACTCCCGCCTCCCACTACTTCCTGAGCCCAACAAGCCTGGCTTGACTTGGGGGGGGGGGGGGCTGAGAGGAGATTGTCCTGTTCTGAATTCACCTCCTCCCTGTTTGTCCATCACCACTCCTGTGGCACGAGGAAACACAGACCAGGCCAAGGAGCTGGAAAGAGGCATCCAGACCCAACTCCTCTTCCAGGCTCACTTCCTCCAAGCTGCTGCCCAGAAGCAAGTTTACACCTGAGAAAGGCCTGGGCTTGAATGAGGCCATGGAGAGGACCCCCTTCCCACTTGTGGTCAAAAGGGAGGAAGGCCTGGCAGAGTAGAGAAAAGGAGGGCAGACGCTTGCTGGGGGCTGAACTAGTGCCTGCTTTCTGGAAGAAACAGAAACTGGGTTTCCTCCATGGCTCATCTCCACATCTATACCTAGTCCAAAAGCAACCACCCCCAGCTAAAAAAATGGGGCAGGGAAGGCTTGGGGGTGATTCTCCTGGTTTTCCAGGGTCCCACCCTGCCCACAGAGTGCTGGTTAAGGCTCTGCCCTGGCTTTAGCCCAAACTCAAACATTTAGCCTTCCACTCTTTCTATGCTGGACAGGTCTCTCAACCCCTCCCCACTTTCTTGGAAGGTTCCCCCAAAGACCCCAACCCCACTCCCCTACCTCCCACCAGCGTGTCCACTTACCTGGCTTGCTTCTCACCTGCAGGGAGCCCTGGATGCCTGTCTGAGCAATGTCAGCCTTTGGCACTGGCACAGGAGATGCCCCAGGGAGCTCTCCTCCCCGCCCAGGCAGAGATGGCACCAACCAACCAGAGATGGCATCAACTAGAGCTGAGTGGTGGGGTGATGGGAGCGGGGCAAGGAGAGGCCTGCTTCCTTAGTGCTCTGGGCAGGACATGCCCCCTTCCCTACCTGATGCACAGCTGATTTTCACCCGCCAAGGATGGAGGAGGGGGCACTCAGTGGCCAAATCTGACTTCAGGCAGACTTTGACCTCTGATCCCCAAAAGTGCTTAAATGCCCTTTGGGAAGGGAGACATGAAAATAAGACAATGAAAGACATGACAGCCACAGAAGACAATTGCGATGCTCTGCCAGACATGGTTTTAAAACTAGGGTTTATTTCTATGAATTAGCTCCATACAAAGAAAACATCTTACAGAATCCACCCTGCCTGCTAGACATCTGACAGCTCCAGCTCAGGTGGCAGAGCGAAATCCAGGTTTGAAAAGAGAATGCAGAGAAGGGGGCCTTGTGCCACCCCACTCACCCACCCATCACAGCAGGCCTTGGCGTTTCAAGTCTTCATAGGTCTTTTTATTGACCACATTCCCACTGGAATCCTCATATTCCTCCTGAGGTGAAAAAGAAAGAAAGAAAGAAAGAAAGAAAGAGAGAGAGAAAGACTCTGTTGCGTGCCCAATGGAGTCAAGGATTGGCACCAGAGGTACAGCGCTGTGTCAGGCTGTGTCTGTGTCCATCAGCAGCCATGGCACACTCTTCCTCAGCACCATCTTTCCTCTGACCTACAATGATCAGGTCTGGACCCTTGTCCTTTCTCTCCCACTTGTGAGCCCTTCTTTTCCTGACAAATGATTGCCACACTTCACCCACCCCCATTAACAGAGGATTCACTAAACTTTCCTAACCTATGACAACCTCCAGATCTTCTTTGCAAAGCTTCTTAATGGAGTTTGGGATACAGAGGTGTTGCATCCTCCCAGCTCACCCAGTATCTGTAGCTTTCACTATGAAGGGGGATAGGCATCCCCAGCCCCAACTTACTTCTGTGTCCGGTTGCCACCTCTCAGAAGCCTTCTGCTGCTTCAATTTGGCCCACACTGCAGGAGATACAGACAGAGAGACAAGCACTCAGGGCCACTGCCAGTCTCCCAGCTCCTCCAGCCATCCAAGGGGAAGGCAGGGCTCTGCTTCCATCACCTAGTGCAAAGGGGGCTGCGTGACCACCCTCTCACCAGAGCTGCCAGGGCCACAATCCCCTGATCCTGACAAAAATGCTCCCGGTTCACTCCAAAAGGGCAGCTGCTGGATCTGATCTGGTCTTGAACAGTTAGAGAAACAGCAGTTGACCTATCAGAACTCCCCACAGCTCTTGTATGCAAAGAAGACATGGCAGTGATGACAACAGCAACATGCTTCCACTTACGGGAGACAGCATCTTCAATCTGTGTGACATTGGCAAAGTGAGCTGTGTTGGGGATGCCCAGGCATCGCATCCCATGAGCATGTCGCCACTCCTGCAGAGCAGAGGGAAAAGGACATCAAAAAGAGGGACAGGAAGGGCCACTAAGTGGCAGAAAGGAATTTGGGGGAGAGGGGTCAGGAAGGAGTGCAGCCCCTCCCACTCCCTTTTTCCAGGACAGATGTGACATCTGAATCTATAAGACAGGTCCAAGGACCTTCCTAAGGATGCTATAAGCAGACTTTCCAGCTTGTGAAACACTTCACACACACCCCACCCAAAAAGCACTAGCCTGGTCCAGTCCCTTGCTCTTGCAAAAGACATGGCTCCCTATGAGTGGGGAATCCAAAGATGTCTCTCTTCTCAGCCCCCAACCCTTCAACAACTCTTTGCCTCTTCCTGCTGTTGCTTACTGCAAAGTGCCGCTGGAATGCCTTGGGCCCCCGATATGTGTAGTTCCCGCAGATCTCACAGTTGTAGCTGATGTTCAGGCCATGAAGCTTGTAAAGCCAGTAGGGAATTGGCTGGAAAAGGGACAGAAAGGTGGGCATGAAACAGTGAGGGAGGCACACCGCATGTGCTCCCGGAATACATCCCACTCAGGCCCACAACCCTCCCCATGACTGGCAGGGGACCTCACCTTGCCATCCCATCCCAGAGGCAAGTTCTTTGGGTTGTAGATGATTTCATTCTCTTCATCCTCACTCTCACTCTCACTGATCTGCTCCTCTTCCTCCTCCTCCCGCTCCTCCCCGGTTCGTGCCTGCTTCCGCTGGACATTCTCGTGGGTCAACTGCCGCTGCTCCTGCAGGAAGAACCGTTGCCCATAAATGACAGCAAGGTACCCCTGCTGTGAGGCCCTAAATAGGTTTGGGAGCCAAGAAAAGGAGAGGGGTGCTTACCCCAAGGATCTCCACATACTCGTAGATCTGAGCCTCCAGAAAGGCCAAGTCTTTGTTCCGCTCTGTGTCCCTGCAAAGGCAACAGAGGTGTAAAGGGGAGGCACTGCCCAGATGTGATGCCAGGACAACCCACCTGAGCCCAGGCACCCAGACAGAGTCGGTCGCAACGGTCATAGAAAGTGGAGAGCGGGCTGACCCTTATCACTCCCCTTGCCACTTTCCAAGGCAGCTGGCATAGAAAACAGAGTTAAAGGAAACTGTCCAACCTGCCCCTGCACAAGATAATGTCCAGTTAGCTGCACCTTCCCTGGAGAAAAAGAACATGAAGAAAACTCACCGTTTGCTTCCCTTTGTCTTGGGGTTCTTGGCAAAGAGGGAGGGATCAAGGGCCTCCAGGGACTTTCCCTTAGTGCTGAACAGTCTCTGGGCACGTTCCTCTAATGTACTGTTCAGGAAAAAAAATACAAGGGAAGGCAAGACAAATAAGTCCCTGGATTTCTGAGTGGGTGAGGGGTACACCCCAAAGTTCACCTGAACTGCCCAACTGTTTCCTGAGCCCTGAGAAGCTGCCAACCCAGTCTTGCATCATTGAGCAGAGGGAAATCAGCCCCTTACTCACCCTCCACACTTGAGACCCAATGCCAGCAGAGCAGACTTCAGACGATCCAGCCCAAGGGAGGCCAACTCCTGTGGCAGAAACACAAAAGCTCAGTGTGAAGCAGACTGGTATGAACCACCCCTACTGCAGGGCAGTGACACTGAACGGAATGGGAACGCTCAGGCCAAGCTCTTCTCCAGACCAGAACCCCAGGGATGAAGGGGCAGTGGCAGCAGGACCATCCCCATGCCCACTCCTGCCCTCCTTCTCCCCCTCCTGTGATAAGAGAGGCTCAAGAAGGCAAACAAACCTCCCAGGAAGAGAAAGCTGAGAGGTCCAGGTGAGCACCCGCGTGGGTGAGGGCGCTGCTGGTCTCTTTCTGCCAAAAGAGAAAAAGAGAATAAGGTTACTGGCTAAAGACCTCAACATACCTTGGCCTAGAGCCAGTTTAGCAGCACAGATGCCCAGACCTCCCTCGGCATGAGGAGGCAGGGGCCAGATAAGCCCTGCGGAAAGACAGCCCCACATCTCTGTTCTATGCAGCCAAAATGACCCCTCTGCCCATTCCTGCTGGGGAACTCTGCTCACCGGCCAACCAGGGAAAGTGCCATTGTCCCATTTCTTCTCAAACTCTGCTTGGATTTTGCCAAAGAGCTCATTCTGGTCTAGCAGCGGCTTCACACGATCTGTGTAATCTTGCAGGTATTCCAGAAGCATCTCCAGGTACCTGTAATGGGAAAATAACAAAGAGGGTAAGTGTGTGTGAACCTCAAACCCATCTATGGCTGAATGGCAACAATGATCCTCATTTCACAGAAGAACTGTGCCAAAGGTTACTTAAACCTGTCTCTCACTCTTTGTGCCTCCTGGGCCAAGGAAGGGGAAAATTCTGCCAGCAATAGAATTCAACTAGCAGGAAACAGCCTCCAAGACGAGCAATAAATGCTCCACATGAACCACAGACCGGGCCCATTTCTGTGTCTCTCTCCTCTCACCGCCCCCCTCCCCATAGCCTCTCTGCACTCACCTCCTGTATTCTGCATTTTTCCTTTCCTTGGGAATGTCAAAGAGTTGGTCAAATGTAGAAAGGTAAGTGATATAGTCCAGTTTCTGTAAAAAAAGACCATTCGTCATTATTTAGGAGAGCAGGAACTCTTTCTCCCTGTGAACAGCATCTACTAGATGGTTAGCTCAAAGGATTGTGCAAGACACAGAAAGAGGAGGAGAGGCCAAGCAAAGCCCCCAGTCCTGCCCAAAGCCAGGGAAGAGTGCAAGACGTCACCTCCGAAGACTTCAGGTTAATGTACTTGAGATAGCAGTCGTGTAGGTCCAAGTAGCGGCCGTACCCCTCTTCATCGGTAAACTCCACAAGGTCTGCCAAAAACCAAAGCATGTTCCTATGACTGCAATAAAAGGATCCCCTCCTTGTGTCCATTACACCCCTCTTGCCCGGCTATGCTGCGTCCCAAGAGAAGACGCAGCCGCCTCTGCCAATCTGCCCCCTTTTCTTGAGAGAGGAGAAGGGCATCAGGGTGGGCAGGCAAGGCAAGGGGTGACGCCAAATGCTTTTGGATCTTGGACTTACTCTGGGCTTCTTCGCTGGGGTTCTCCCGGGCCTTCAAGAGCTCCTCAAACTCCACGGACATTGGCACACAGATCTGCAGGACGGGAGGGAAAACGTTACTAAGAAAACTCCTCGAAAGAGAAGAGCAAAAGCAGAGCCACACACCCTCCACCGTAATGTGGTCCAGAGCCATCCTGACCTCGTTGGGGTGCTTCCGGTGGAACTCCTTGATCTGCTTCAGGCGGTTGTAGAACTCGGCAAATTCGTTGGGCCCAGAGATGGCGCTGAGCTCCTCCTTGCGCAGCCTGAAGGGCAGAGGAAGAGGCATCGTGGGGGGCAGAGGGACTCAGAACCATAGAGTGGGAAGAGGCCCCTGGTCCAGCCCAACCCCCTCCTTCTGCCCTGCAGGAACTCCCAATCAAAGCGTCCCCATTGAGACAGAGGGCCCTTATCCAGCCTCTGCTTAAAGGCCTCCAAGGAAGGAGACTCCACCCCAATCTCCGAGGAGGAAGGAGTGCGTTCCTCTTTCAAACAGCCCTTGCTCTCAGGGTGGGCTCTCTCTTCCTGGAGCTTATTTCAGCTTGCCCCTTATTCTCTGGAGCCTCAGGAAACAAGCTCGCTCCCTGCCCCAGTATTAGAACAGGGCTCCCCTATGGCCTCTTAGCCCAAGGCCTGAGGGCCCCACGGGAGGGGGCTGGCTCTCCTGGGGCCGAGGCCCTTCCTTCCCTCCCTCCCTGGGCCCTTCCTCACCCGTCCTTGTCGTCGTACAAGTCGCGCAGGCTCCCGCTGACCTCCATGTAGCGCTGCAAGGAAGGAAGGAAGGAAGGAAGGAGAGCAGAGAGGGGCCTCGGTGAGTGGGTCGGGGGTCAGGGGTCGGGGGCCAGGAGGGGGTCAGGGCCCGCTACTCACGTCCTGCATGGCGCGGGTCCGCTGGTCCGAGTTGATCTGGTCCCGCAGCTGCCAAGGAAGGAAGGAAGAGGGCCGTCAGCACCAGCACCAGCAGCCCCGCTCCCTCCCTCCCTCTCCCTCTCCGGGCTGCTGACCGTGGGCTTCCGGGTGAGCATCTCCTTGACCATGACGTCCATGAGCCGCTCGCGCTCTTCGTGGTAGCGCCGCTGCTGCTCCAGGATCGTCTCCATCGTTCCCCTCTCCGACTGCCACAACGGAAGTGACGACGCTCTCCGCCGGAAGGGGCCCCTGACTTCCGCCTCGGTCCGTCCCCGAATCCCGTCCCCGCTGCAACGCGGCCCCGGAGAAAGGGTTCCGCCTCAAGAAGGCCCGGCCCTCCCTCGGCGCCTTCCTTCTTCGCCCAGAGGCTGAGAGAGTGTCACCCGAAGAGGAGGAGCAGGGCCTCGGCCTCCGAAGCCCAGCATCCGAGCCGCTGCCCTCCTTCTCCTCCTCACTTGGGGCCTTTTGCAATTCGGGGCAGCAGCAGCAGCTGCAGAACCCTTTTCTCCAGGTCTACGCTGGAGAAATGACTCGCTTTGGCACCGCTTTAACTCTTTTTTTGGCTCAAGGCTATGGAATTCTGGGAGTTGAGAGGAGGAGAGAGGGAAGGGAAAGGCTTTATCTTTCATGGCTTTAACTCTTTTTTTGGCTCAAGGCTATGGAATTCTGGGAGTTGGAGATTGTTGTGGGGCCTTAAGGCCCCACAACAAACTCCAACTCCCAGAATTCCATAGCGAGTGAGTCAGACAACAAGCTCTGGGCCCCATAACAGACTCCAGCTCCCAGAATTCCATAGCAATTCAGTCAGACAACGAGCTCTGGGCCCCACAACAGACCCCAGCTCCCAGAATTCCATAGCCTTGAGCCTGAAAATAATTAAAGCGGTGCCAAAGCGAGTTTCCTCTCCAGTGTGGACGCCGCTTCAGAGACACCAAATGATGCCTGGCCCACAGAGGTTCACCAGGTGGCTTGGAAGACTGTCATGGAGGACCCTTGAGGAAGCCTTTCCCGAAACCAGGACAAACTCCATCCACAGCACTCCCCTGGATCTACCAAGCCCTGTGACTCTGTTGAAGAAAGAGGCAGGATTAGCTTGGCATGGCTTATTTTTGAAGAACCCGTAATCACGGCACTCCCTTCCAGCATTGTTTTTCTGTGCCTTCAAGACACACGTTTGGCCTTTTGCTGTTATTAAATGAATGGGATGTGAGCTGTTTTATGGAGTGTATATAAGCTTCCTCAAGGGGAAAAGCTGGGGCTAGTAGTGGCCTGTAAGCATCTAGAACACTGTGGTTTTTGGAGGAACAAACAGAAACTGCCTGAACGAGCTCCTTAGCCTTGAGAGCGTGGTGGTGTCTCCTCCTGTGTCAATGCCAGCATTTACACCACTTTCCTCCTGCCCCGCAGGGGATTGTGGGATTGGAGCAGGCCAGGGACCTATGGATGTGAGCATTGCAGCCCAGGGGAAGGGTTGCTGCAAGAGCCCATTGGGGTCCTTCCCAAATTCAGGGAGTGGCTGAAGTTGTGCAGAACTTTTGGGGATGGAGAAGCCACTTCTGTGCTCCCAGCTGCTGCTGCTGGGGTTGCCTAGAAGGGAGGCCTCCTAGTCCTCCTGGCAGGCCCCAGTGGCCAGTGCAGCTCCTCCACCCTGGGCTCCCCCTTCCTTCGGCCCCTTTCTCCCCTCCCCACGCGCTGCTCCGCAGGCACCAGACTCCAGGCCTCCTTGTTGCAGCATTACCTCATTCCCCTCCCCACCAATAAATCAGGCCGGCAGAGGGAGTCATCGTGGCCCACTCCTGTTGGGATGGGATCCAGATGTTGGCCATTTTTGCCTTTTTTGGAGAAGAACACCACCGACGGCAGGGAGGAGGGCCAGAGGAGCCAGCCTCCCAGAGGCACCAAGGGTTTGGGGAGGGGAAGGCCCGCTTGCGTCTTGGCAAACCACCTTCCATTGCCCACAGGGACCTTTGAACAGTTTTGCGAGAGGGAGAATGGATCCATGGGAAATAAACAAAGTCACCCCACATACACACACCACCCACTGCTATCAGAAAACCAGTTAACTGGCCAAGCAGGCAGGAAAATCTGCCACGCTAGTGGGGGGCCCTTCCTCCTCAAGCGGGGAGGGGCTGCTGAAAGAGGCCGGTGGCTTCCATTTTCAGGAGCCCTAAGCCCCCCTCAAGGCACACGCCAAGGAAGGCCTCTGAGAGGCAGAAAGGCTGAGGGGCACCCCACAGCGCAGCCGCCCCCCACCAGTCCTGTGCTGGCTGGAGAAAGCATCTTCTGCCTTTGGGAACCTATCCGTCCACTCGGATCTGAGGAAGAGAAATACAAAAGCATCTGTTCCGCTGCTGTGGAACAAAACCCAGAACTGGGCAGAGTTCTAGGCAGATCCAGCTGGTTCAGAAAGCTACAAAAGGGGAGGTGGACAACTGGCAGTCTCCAGGTGATAGAAAGGCACCTCTGTGGCACCCAGTGTCCCCCCTCCATGCCCCCGCCCTACTGGAAAAGGGAAAGATCGCCATGGTTCAGTAATGTTGTTTATTATACAAAGTCAGAAAGGACAAGCACACAAGCGCACACCCACACAGTCCAGAAAAATACAAAAGTAGAAGAGGAGCACCCCACATGGGAGGCAAGTGTGGTGAGCAAAAGAGGCTCACACACATAGCAACGCATCTGAGGAACCAGCAAGCAGGTTCATGAAAAGACACATGCATAATATTCTGCCTAAAGAATAGAGGCATCTGTGGATATCTGGGATGGAGAAACAGAGCTGGGAGTAAAAAACACAGGGGTGACCCCTGAAAGGCAAAGGTGCCCCCTTCTTGGTTGCGAAGGGCTGGTTCTGCCCAGCCCAAGAGAGAGCTCTGTGGGCAGTGGGTAGAGGAGAGACGAGCCAGCGCCTGCTGCCCCATGGCACTGAGATTGGCAGAAGGGGCAGGGAAGGGACCCCCCGGAGGCTGCAGCAGCTCCTTTGAGCACCAGGCAAATGGGCAAGCTAGTGCCAACCCCAGGAACCTGACAAAGGGATGAATGGGGGGCTGAATGCTCCCTGCCTCCATCGCCTGCTGCACTAGCAAAGCAGGGATGGAGACCTCCAGCGGGGCACACAGTACAGACAGACCTACTGCCCTCTCCCTATCCTGCGCCCCATTCCTCCAGCCAGTAGGAAGGGCACCCTCTGGCCTTGGCAGGCCTCTGGCTGGCTAGGAGAATGGGAAGAGCCCACCAGGGCAGAAGAGCAGTGTTTGCTCCCACTGGGGCAGCAGCTGTCTCTTGACCATGTTGATTCCAGCTGGGGGGGGGAGGGGAAGGAGGCTGCTGGAGGAGGGAGGGAGGGAGGGAGGGAGGGAGGGAAGGAAAAGGGAGGTTCCTTCAGGGAACAGGCAGGGTGGTGCCTCTGTGCCCTGCTGATCCAGGAGGGGGACTTTGGCACACGGAGCAGCCCAGAGGGCACCTTTCACAGGTCGCTGGCACAGTCACGGCACAGGATCTCCTCGTTCCCAGGGATGAAGCCCTTCCCCACCAGGGAGGTGGCACAACGGGAACAGCTGAAGCAGTGGTGGTGCCAGTGCCGCTCTTCAAAGGAGACATACTTCCCTCCGCTGAAGCCTGTGGGGAGAGAAGGGAGACTGAGGGGGACTGAGGTGGCAGCTCCCTTCAGGCCACTAAGCCAGGCAGGGGCCAGGTTGCCTCCCTCCCTCCCTCCCTCCCCTTCTAGCCAGCCTGCCCCTCTCTGTGCCCACAGGCACCAGTGCCAGCCCCCCTCCCATTGCTCACCAGTGATGGGCTTGGAGCAAGCGCTGCATTTCTTGGCGTAGAGGCTCCCAAAGCAGGTAAGGCAGAAGGGCTGCTCTTCCTGAGAGGTGAACTGCTGACCGGCCAGGGGGCTCCGGCACCCTGTGCACACGAAGCACTCTTTGTGCCAGGGCTCATCTCGGTAAGTCACACCACCCTTGGTCAGCGACTGTGGGAGCAATATTGGCAAGGCTGGCATTGGCAGGCCCCACACATACCCTCCTCTCTCCTCCTTCTGGCTTCCAGCCCTCTCCCCATGCTCCCTTGCCTAACCCCCAAGCCAGCCCCACCTTCTTGCAGCGGGTGCAGCGCGGAGCAAACTTGCTCTCATAGCAGGGGACACAGTAGTAGTCCTTCTGGTCAGGGACGAAGGAGCGCGAGCCGATGGGCTCCTGGCAGCTGCTGCAGAGGAAGCAGTGCTCATGCCACGTCTGTCCGCTGTACTCTAGCTTCCGGGAGCCTGCCGGGAAAGGGAGGCACTGGTCAGACGGGGGGCCTGTTCCCTTCCCCAAGGGGAGAGTGAGTGAGCTGCCTTGACATAGGGGATGAGGGGGTGGCATACCTGGCATGACCACCTGCTGGCAGGCGACGCACTGGGAGGAGAACTCCCGGCAATAGCAATCGTTGCAGAGCAGTTCTTCCCCCTGGCAGGTGAAGGGCTCCTCAGCAAGAGAGCGGCCACAGCGGAAGCACCGGAAGCAGCCCTCATGGTAGTGCCGGTCCTCGTAGTACAGCTCCTGGGGGGGAGGGGGGAGACATGGTGGGAGGTCAGAGATAGGCTGCAGTTGCCCCCTAAGACCCTTGGCCTGGAAGGCCACACCAGCTGAAACACATACATGCCCAACTGGTGACCAACCAGGAGGCAGCAGGCCAATGGGTCTGGCAGGCTCAGTCTACCCAAGCTGCTTAGCGGCTGGCATTGGGTAAGGGGCCAGAGGAAGCTCGGAAGGAAAGGGGGCCGAGCATCCAAAGGAGAGAGACACTGAATGTAGGGAGAGCCTGGCTCATGCCACACTTTGGGGCACTATCAGCGAGAACAGTGCAGGGTGGTCACTGCCTGAGGGAGGGGGCCCTGGCTGTCCCTCCTCTTTGCCTGGAGTCCTGAGTTCTCCCCTCCCCTTGAGCCAGCAAAAGGACACAAACGGTCTCCCTGGAAAAGCCCTCCTCCATCTCCCTCTTGCCCTCATACACCCGCACATCCCAAGTGGGCAAGGCTGGGACAGAGGGGGCTGCATCATCCTCCTGCTGGAAGAAGAACGGGGAGCTGCTGGGGAGGGAGAAGGAAGCCTCCTGCAAAGATGGGACCCTAGTGCAGAAGGCCCAGTGAGTGCCTTCACGCTACCCCCCTCCCCCCCACATCTTTTATCCAAGAGGGGCCCCTAACCCAGTGGGGGTCCCACTCACCCGGCAGTCATGGCCAATGGGCTCCTTGCACTCATCGCAGGTGTTGGCGAAGTGGGTGTCGTAGCAGGGGATGCAGAAGGGCCCCTCCTCCCCCTGGATGTATTTGCGTCCGTAGAGGGACTCCTTGCAGCCAACGCAGTCAAAGCCCTCTGTCATCCTGGCAGCTTCCCTGGCGAGAGGAAGAGGAGAAAGGCATTGTCAAGGGTTCGCGAAGGAGGGGCAGCAGAATCAGGGTCCTCCCAAAGATGGGAATCCCCCCCCCCCCGCAGACCCTCCTGGGAGGAAGAGGGGCTCCACTCTGTGGGTTCCTTCTTTCTCCATCATATGCACATATGGAGGGGGGGAGAAGTGCTGTTGTTGCAACTCCTTTGGAGGGAGCGGCCCTTGGTCTAGCCAGGCTTAAAGCTGACCACCTCCACCCCACGTCTGCTGGCCCAGGCCACCACTAACCATCCAGGGATGGGGACAGGATGGGTTTCCAGTGGGGGTGCCTCCAGAGGTCAGGAATATGGCTGAGGGCCCCATTCCCCTCCCCACAAGGGCTACCTATCAGGAAAACCCCTTTGTAGAGGGAGGGGGCAGGAAGGAGGGGTTTAGGCCAAGGGGAGGGGGGTTCAGGAGCCCTCTTCTCTTCCTTGTGGATCGGGAACAAAGGAGGCCCAGACCAACACAACCCCCTCTTCTCCCCAGAGCAGCTGTGGCAAGCCTAGACCAGCTCTCCTGGGGGGAGGAGATCCACCGCTGCTTCCTCTGCCCTCCTCCCTTCTCATGAGGCTTCCAGGAAATTCCAGCATCGCAATCCTTTCTGAAGCCTTGGGGGAAAGAAAGGGAGGGGAGGCAGAGAGCTCATGTAGGCAGGCAGGCAGAGGGCCAGGGCCAGAGGACAGTGTGTGCCTATGCCCCCCAACCCACAGCCGTGCCAGCCGGAGGCCTGAAGATGGAAGCTAAGCCCCAGAGATGGAGCTGCCAAGATGAGAACCCGGTTCCCAGGGGGCTCTGCAGGACTCCCTGCCAGGACGTTTGGGGGTCTCCCCAGTGTGTCTCTGTGTGTGTTTGGGGTGTGTGTGTGGAATGTGCACAGTGCCTCTGGAAGGTCCCTCTGGGGCCCTGGAGCCACCAATGTCCAGTCCAGGGAGCAGGAGGAGGGATGGAGAGGGCACTTTGGTGTCCAGGGTCCCCTTGGAGGCCTTTGGGATCCTTATGGGGGTTGCCAAGATGCCCCTTCCCCCAAGCAGACCATGGCAAAGGCTCATTTGGGAGCCCTGCCCAGGGGCCCTTCTTCTGCCCTTTGCCCCAGAGAAACCCCCTCCTCTGAAATCCCTTGGGCTGGAACGGATGGGGGCTGTCTCTAGAACTTTGCTTTGCTTCTGGGAGAAAATCCTGCCTGAGAAGAGACCTCCTGCAGGAAGTGTGTGGCCCCACCGGGAAGGAAAAGGCTCTAGGGCGACAACCCCCCACCCCACTGGTGCTGACGTTGTGTTTGGTGGGAGAAGGACCCATCCCAGTTAGGGGGTCACAACCCCCTCTCTCAAAGAACATGCTCAGGAAACACATGCCTCGCTTTGAAGCGGGTGGACAACTGCCACAGGACAAGGGGGCACCTTCCCGGCTGATCAAGTGCTTGGCAGGGCTGTGCCTATGTGTGAGTGCAAGGGGGTGGTGTCTATCTGTTAATAATATTTATGGCCGCAAGGGAATTGTCTTGAATTGAATAGCACCTAAGAAAGGATGTGCAAGTTCCCCGCCTGAGTGGCCCACCTCCCCACGACCCGAGAGAAAGAGGAGGGGGCCAAGCCTAGCGCCTCTTCCTGCCTCGCCATTTTTGGGAACATTCTGCAAAACTTGCAGGAAGAGAGGAGAGGCTGAGCCCCAAAGGGTTGCGATGTTGCAATCCTCCCATAAACAAAGGAGTTGCTGGAGAGGGAAGGAAAGAAAGAAAGAAAGAAAGAAAGAAAGAAAGAAAGAATCTCCTCCAAATGAAAGCCATCCTTCTCCTGGTTGTCCTGGGGGCTCCTCTTTCTCCAGAGGGCTCACCTCAAGGGGGTGGGCAGGGGAGGAAAATGGGGTGCCCCACAGTAGAGAACGAGAAAGAAGGTGTCTCAGAGGCTGTGGGTCTCCCTGGGAGTGGGAACACCGTTGCTCCAGGGTGAGACCAAGAGAGGCCGAGAGCACTGCAGAGATGGAGGGGGGGAGAGAAATGAACCCTGGGTTCACGAGGAGAGGAAGAGGCTGCATCTTCAACCCCTCTCCTCCCCCAAACTGAAGGGAACACGAAACCACAGTCAGGCAGCCACTCTGGGTTTCTGTCCCAATGGCTGGCAGAGAAAGGCAGTTTCTCTGTTGCCTCTGTGCCCCCTCCCTCCCTTCCTCTTTTGCTTTTGGACAGCAAAAACCCCCAACTGGGGTGGGAGCTGCTCAAGACCCAGAGGGGAGCCCTAAGCCCCTACTTGTCCCATCAGAGCCAGAGCAGGAGCGCTGGATTGGATTTCCCTTGGCACAGCTGAAATTTTCCAGACTCATAAAGAGCCGAGTGGGGTGGGGGTGGAGAAGGCCGCTTGCTGTGTGTCTGCCCCATCTGGTGCCGATTACGGTCCCAGCAGGAGGCCAAGTGCAAACCCATCTTCCCCTGGAGACCAGAGCTCCCTTCTAGCCAATTCCTCTAAGAAAGGACACCTCCCAACCCAGAAAGCAGAGGCAAGAGCAACCAAGATCCATGCCAGGCTCTGAGTAGGCAGAGGGAATGAAGTGTCCCTTGGAGGAACTCTCCTTGGCAAACACAAACAAACATCATGGCCCTTTGGGGCCACTACAATGGCCCAAACCCAGACTCCCCGCACTTTCCTCTCGGCAAGGAAGAGAGCAGGATGCACAGAGCCTCTTTGGCTCCCTGGGATGGGAGCCTGGGCTGAGGGGCTCCAAGACCTGTGGGAAAACCCTGCTGCTCAGGTGGCACTGCTCTGGAGCAAAGCCCCTGGGGTCAGCATATGCTCTAGGAGCCCACTGGGCCAGAAGGATGAGTGGGACTCAGACATGGTGAAGGGGACCCCTCTCCTTGGGAACCCAAGAGGGATCCACAAGAACAGTGGCCTCTCTGAAACACTGTGTGCAACAGGCGGCTGTGCATCACACACAGAGAGGGCACACGAATATCTCCCTGGGCCATTCACAAGCTCAGAGGGCAGCACCTGGAAGCCAAGCTGCCTGAGGCCCACATATTCCACTCTGCAAAAAGCCTGCCTCTCCTCCCTCCTGAAAAGGGGGAGCAAGAAGCTCCAGGGACCCAAAAGAGGAAGGGAGCCCCACAGAGCCTCCTGCCCCCCAGGAGAAGCCCAATCCCCACAAGCCCCTTGGCTCTCCAGTCACTCTCCCCACACCCTGGAAGCAACAACGGGGTCCCCAGGGTCTCCACTGAGGCTCTGGGGTGATGCAAGTCCAGGAGGTCCAAGGTAACAGTTCATTCTGGGCATTGCCCAGTGCCAGCCTCCTACCATTTTAGCATCTATGGCCAAATTCCTGAGCTGCCCAGCTGCAATGTCCCTGGTTCCCACACAAGGGATTCCTGTCAAACCACAAAGCTCTGGCATCCAATGGGGCTCAAACCCAGGTTAGTCCTCAGCCCAGGCAGGGGGTTCCTCCAGAGGCTCCCAAGCAAGAGGAGCTGGAGGCTCAGAGACAGTCTGCCTTCTGCCCCTGGGACCCACTGCCAAGCCACCTTTCCCTTCCCTGGGGCCTGGCCTTCAGCGGCACCAGCACCAGAGAGGGACTCATCCCTGACTGGGCTGAACAGACAGCCTCCCTCTGATCCTGCTGCGGTTCAAGGAGACACCAGCAATTCCTTCCAGACCATTTCCTCTGGAATGGAGCATTTTTTCAGGGTGAGGTAAACATCCCTGGGGCTGCCAGGCCCATCTCTCCCCACAAGAGGAACAGATGGGAGCAGCAGCGTGGCTGCAGGAATGCTGACTGGCTGCGGGCCTGGCCATGGCAGCAACAGAAGCCCTTCTACCACCCGCCAGCCCCACTGCTGCTGGATGCCCCCTTGGCAGGAGAAAGGCCCCTGAGGGGGGGAGGGCAGGAGGGACAGGCTGTACAGCAGAAGGCTGGCCTTTTCTCCATGTTGTTGCAAGGCATGCGGAGTGTGTGCACACAAGCACAGGTCATTTTTTCCACAGTGTGACCTTTACACACTTTGTGGCTGGCAAAGCAATGCATCAGGTCACCAACATTCAGCTTTGGTGGACAGTCATGGGGGGGGGGGGGGACAATGCTGAAGTCACCTCTCCTTTCCCACTGAGACAAGACCTTCTGGGCCAAACCTGGCCACCAGAGAGGAGAGGGAGAGGGGCACAATGAGGCCCCCTTCCCTGGAGGAATGGGGTAAGGGTCTTCCTCCCCATTTGTAAGAGTCCTGCTCTCTCCTCCTCCAAGGGATCCCACACATCCTGCCCTAAGCGCAGTGGCACAGATCCTGCACACTTGTTGGTCAAGATGCAAAGCCTGAGGACTGAGGGAGGGGTGAGATGACCCCCCATTGCCTGGCCTATTTTGGTCCCTGCATAATCCAAGCCCAAAAATGAACAGGCCGGTATCCGCTGAAGATCATGAGAGGAAAGGGCAGCCAGATGCTCATGTGGGCCCAGTGCCCGGGTGAGAGAACGTGTCTGGGGGGGGGGGAGGTAGTGGGTCAGCTGCTGCCTTGGATATTATCTGGACGGACACACTCCCCATGAGAGGCAGAGAGCACCAGGGAGACCCCCGACCAAAGAGCCTCTAATCTGGGGCTGGTATTTTTAGTCCGGGAGATGCCTCACATTCAGCGGGAGCCCAGAGCGGTCCAGGTGGCAGCTGTTGCCCTTTGCAGGACAAGGAAGGAAGGAAAGCTTGGGGAAATTTTGTCACTTTTGGGAGACCCACCGACTGGGTCTCTCTGCCTATGAACAAAATGCAGCTTTTGCTTTTTTTATGGGGGGGGGGTCGTATCTGACACTCTTTGAGCCTCTCTCCTAATGCCACCATTACACTGTCCTCTTTCAGGCTGGGCCCTGGCACTGAATACAAGGCAAGGAGTTGGGCCCCAACTTTGGCCACACTTGGAGCAATGGAAGGAGACTGTGGAAGCTCTAGGCTCGGCCGTCCTCCTGAGGGCAGATGCCAGAGGACCAGGGGCCACCACCATCCTGTTCCGCCATGTGCTGCCATGATCCCCAGCGGGCAGCACTCCTTGCCTTCCTGAGCTCAGTTATCGCTGCGATCTTTATTAGTTCCTGTTTGTTTTGGCTGGACGCTTTTAGCAAGAGGAAAATCTGGACTGCGCAACAATGCATGCCAGACTGCATCTGTTCTGTGTGTTCAGAGAGAGACAGAGAGAGAGAGACAGAGGCAGCTGCTAGCTCAGCTCCATTGGGCACCAGCCAACTCCGAAGGGGCTCCGTGCAGCAGGAGACGGATGCCAGGCCCAGCCTCCCCAGGAAGGCAAGGGGTCCAGGGGCTGGAGTGGCTTCGCAGCTTGTTGTGGGGCTGAGATGAATGGGTCCAACAGCTGCCTCTTTGAGAGAGGAAAGGAGGAGGAGGGAATGGCAGGCAGGCACTTCTGTTGGTAAAGGGATGCCCAGGTCCGCTCTTGGGTTTCCAAAGTCCGGGCATACAAAAGCAGGAGGGCAAAGGGAAGCAAGGTGCCCAGGACAAAGGCCCCAGGCACACCTTGCAGGAGTCTTGGGGTCTGGGCTGAAGCCCCCAAACTGCTCCCTTCCCGGAGGAGACAGGAGGGCCTTTGCAAAGGTCACTAGGGCCACAGTGGGGCCACCCTCTTTGGGCAAAACCCACCTCATCTGGATGGCCCTCAGAGGAGGGCAAGTCTCTTTGGCTCCTCAGACTTAGTGCTCAGGGGGGCTGCCCCATGGGCCACGCGGTTCCTGCCCTCCGGTCCTGGGGCTCCTTCCCAGCCAGGCCCACAGCCACGAATGGGGCGCAGGGAGAGAAGCCCTTCTTCAGAGGCCCCTTCAGCCCCTTTTCCCCAAATGGGGCTGGCTGCCCCATGGCATTTTGTAGAGGGACGGGATAAAAATGATCATTATTACACAAAGGCTTATTCCCTGGGAGGGAAAGGAGAGCTGGACCCCCCCCCCCTTTCCAGCGTGTGCCCCAAGGGAGCCTCCTCCTCCTCCTCAGCCCCACAGACGCCCCACAGCCTATGCCCCCAGCAGCAGCCCTGGCTTTGGCATCAGCCCCAGGGCCCAGGGCCAGGCTGGCGTCTCCTCCGCCGGGACTCTCGTCAGGATGGCCGCCCTCTTCTCCGGGGAGGACGAGGAGGAGGAGGAGGCCCACCGGGTCGGACACAGAAAGAAAGAAGGAAGGAAGGAAGGAGAGAAGGAAGGAGGGAGGGAGGGAGGGAGGGAGGGGGTCTGCAGCCCCCAAAGCCCGGCCGAAAGGCCTCCTTCCCGGGCACAAGGAGGGCTCTGCCCGAGAGACACTCCGCCTCGCCCCAGATAACATTCGGAGGAAGGGGGCAGAGGGGGCCCTGCAGCCCACTCCCTGGAGAGGCCTCTCTCGCAAAGTCTCTGGGGGCTGAAAGGCCCCTTCGGCCGGGGAGAGGGAGGCCTCGGCCCTGGGACCCAGGGAGGGAGGACCGGCCTCCGTGGGAAGGGAAGGGAAGGGCCCTGCTGCTCGGGGCTCTTCGGGCAGGGACGCCTTTCGGGGGGGCGAGGTTTGGGGGAAAGGGAGGCCCCAAAAAGGGAAGGAAAGGGAGGAAGGGAGGGAGGCAATGGGAAGGAAGGAAGGAAGGAAGGAAGGAAGAGGAAAAGGAAAAGGAAAGAAAGAAAGGGAGGGAGGGAGGGAGGGCCTGGGCCTTTGTCCTGGGTCTGTGAGGAAGGAGGAGAGCCGGAGCCAGACAAAGGAGGAGGGGAGGGGAAGGGAGGGAGGGAGGAAGGAAGGAAGGGCCCTCGGTCCCGAGCCTCGCCCCACAGCCGCAGCCCCGTTTCCCGGAAGGAAGGAAGGAAGGAAGGAGGCCCAGCAGCATCAGCAGCAGCCCCTTCCCCAATCGAAAGCCCTCCGCCGGAAGCGAGGCCCGGAGGCCGCCTCCTCCTCACTCACCTGCCGCCGCCGCCGCCGCCGCTGCCTCCGGCTCGGTCCCTGCTCGGCCCTCCGTCCTCGGCGCCGAAGGAGACAGAAGAAGGCGCTCTCTGGCTCTGAGGCGGCGGAGACTGGGAAGAGGAGGGGGAGGAGCCGAAGAGAGGCCACGCCCCGAAGGAGAGAGAGAGAGGCGGGAGGGCGGGGCCACCACAAGGACCGGAAGCGCCCCTGGAGGCGGGGGGCGGGGCAAGGCTGCCTCGGCTCCGCCCCTTTCTCCAGGACCGGAAGTAGGGCTGCCTCGGCGCCGGAAGTGGCCCTCTGCCAACACTCATCATGGCGGCGGCTGCGTTCCGGAAGGCGGCCAAGGCCGGTCAGCGGCAGCACCGCGAAAGGGCCCAGGTCAGCAGCGGCACCCGCCGCCCACCGAAGGGAGGGAGGGAGGGAGGGAGCGGGGCCTCGGGCCTGGAGTCCCCTCGTCCTCATCACTCTCCCTCCTTCCTTCCCGGCCTTCCTCCTTAGCTCTCCTCCCGGAAGCACCTGGGGATCCTCGAGAAGAAGAAGGACTACAAGCTCCGCGCCAAGTGAGTCCGTCCACGCTGGACAGAGAATAACCCGCTCTCGCACCGCTTTAACTCTCTTTCTCGCTCAAGGCTATGGAATTCTGGGAGCTGGAGTTTGTTGTGGGGTCCAGAGCGGAGCAGAGCTTCGCTCTGGGCCCCACAACAAACTCCAACTCCCAGAATTCCATAGCAATTGACCCAGACAACAAGCTCTGGGTCCCACAACAGACTCCAATTCCCAGAATTCCATAGCGAGTGAGTCAGACAACAAGCTCTGGGCCTCACAACAGACTCCAACTCCCAGAATTCCATAGTGAGTGAGTCAGGCAACGAGCTCTGGGCCTCACAACAGACTCCAGCTCCCAGAATTCCATAGTGAGTGAGTCAGACAACATGCTCTGGGCCTCACAACAGACTCCAACTCCCAGAATTCCATAGCGAGTGAGCCACACAGCAAGTAAAAGCGGTGCCAACCCCCCTGCAGAGGCCACCGGCTCCTGTCCCTGTTGGGCCTAGTCAAAAGTCAGGGAAAGGGGCCCGGCTTCCCCGGCAGCAGCGGTGGGCCCGTGTTTGGGGGGAGGGTCCGTAAAAGCGTTGCCCTTCTCTGCTGGGCTGCCTTTCAGTGACTACCACAAGAAGCAGAAGGCCCTGCAGGCTCTCCGGCGCAAGGCCCAGGAGAAGAACCCGGACGAGTTCTACTTCAAGATGACCCGGGTGCAGCTGCAGGTGAGGCTCCTGCCACCGACCCTTGCGTGCGGGCCCTTCCTTCACCCCCCCCCCCCATCTCTCCGTCCTGCCTGGCAGAGGCCCAGGTTAACCTTGCCAGGCTCTTCCCTCTGAGCCCCCTGCCCTGTTGTCTTCCCCGGCCCTAGGATGGCGTGCACCTGATCAAGCCGCAGGAAGAGGAAACCACCCCGGAGCAGCGGAAACTGATGAAGACCCAAGACCTGAAGTACATCGAAATGAAACGGGCGGCTGAAGTCAAGGTGGGAGCCTGCTCAGCCTCCCTGGGGTCTCCAGATGGCCTGGGGCTCTTGGGGAGGAGGAGTGGGCTAAACTCAGGCCCCTTGGCTACGGCACCTGCGCCTTGTCCCCCGCTGTTTTCCCTGGAGTTATGGAGAAGTTGGTCTGTGACTTCTGGGCTGGGCTCATGAAGGGGATGCCCTAACATTGGGGGGAGCGGCACTGCCGCCACCAAAGCTCTTAAGAATTGCTGGATGTTGCAAGAGTCCTGGTGGCGCATTGCTTAAATGCTTCTCCTGCAGCCACTCACTCAGGAAACCACAAGGTTGCGGGTCCAATACCAGCCTAGGGCTCAGGCTCAACTCAGGCTTGCATCCTTCAGAGGCCGCTGGAATGAGTCCCCAGATTGTTGGGGGCAATTAGCTTAACGCTGAGGGGGGTGTTTCAGTGCACTGACAAACAGTATAGAAATGTACTTGTTATGTTATGTTGGGTGGGGACTTTTCAATGGTAGCAGAGAGCAAAGGAGGGAGTGGGACCCATCCCTTCCCCATGGCAGTTCCAGGGACTTCCTCACCCCTGGGGAACCCCGGTTCTGATGCCATCCACTGGACACTGAGGAAGCGTTTGTTTACTGCACTGGCAGATGGGTCCCTTGAGTCTCGCTCTTTTAGGGAGAGGGTAGGAATGGAGGCTGGTGCGCAGGTTGCTCTCTTGCTGGCTTTCTCACCTGGGGAGGGAGAACCTAGGTTCCCAGCAAATACTTCTTGCAGAAAACCCGAATACTTTTTTCTTTCTCTTTTTTGGTCCTAGAAAATTGAAAGACTGAAGTCAGAGCTCCATCTTCTGGAGGCGGAAGGAAAGCAGCCCAACAAGCATACCTTCTTTTTTGATACCAAGAAGGAAGGTGAGGCTGTGGGTGGCTGGTTGGATCTGGATCGCAGGGAAGGGAAGGGAAGGGAAGGGGTGGGTGGGGGGTGCATGCTAGCCCTTTGTAGGAGCTGTAAAACCTCCCCTTAACTGGTGCCAGAGCCCTGGGGGACAGTGCTACAGCCATTTATTGGCTGGGGTGGGGAGGAAGGGAATGAGTAGCAGGAAGATTAATGTTTCTTGTATGTAATTCAGATTACCCTTGCTAGCCTTTTCAAGTCATTGAGTCAGGTCTAGAATGCTATATCCACACAAGCTTTTCTTTTTACCAGTGCAAGAATTTGACGTTGCCACCCATCTGAACACGGCGCCTGAACTGGTGGACAGAGTCTACAACCGGCCAACTCTTGAAACCCTGAAGAAGGAACCCATTCGAGGGGCAACCACCCCAGCCCAATTACAGGTCTGCTGCTGAATGTCACATTGTGCTTCTGTCTGAGCAGCTAAACTAAGCACCTCTGTGCAGGCAAGGAGAGAGGAGGGCATGTATAGAGTCCCAGAGACCAGGGAAGGTGCATCAGAGTGCTGTGAGGGATGTGATCGTTTCTCAGCTCCTTCTGTTCCAAGTGCTGATAACATTTGATATACCCCAGCTCATGTGGAACAGCAACAGTGGTGCATGGAGATCACTGTTATCCAAAGTGTCTTGGGCTGGCTTGGGACACTCTTCCTGGAGCAACCTCATGGGGAATCCTGCTCTGCCTCCTCATCTGGGTGGCAGATGGAGGTGTGCAGGAGGGAGGGCTCCAGACATCAGGCTCAACTTGGGTTGAGCAGCCAGATGGGAGACACACTTTTGGCAGTGACGGTGGAAGAGGAATGTGGCGGTGGCCCAGATCGGTTGAGGAGACGAGAGACAGGACCCCACCCTCGTAGCGGAGTCCCCAGGCAAGTTTGGACTAGTGGGTTTTCTCCTTTTCCAGGAGAATTGAGTCATGCTTGGCTTCTGCCAGTGGACAAGTTGGGATCTGTCTCATTGGAAGGGTGCTAATTAGCTCACACCTGCTGCAGTGAAGCCTCCACCACTGTGCTCTCAGCCGCCTCGGGGTTGGCAGGCCTGGATGTCACGGGAAGAGGTAACCTGCCTCCCCCCATGGCTGGCATAGAGCCAGGCCTGGCGGAAAAGACTGCCCCCCCCCCCCGGATGCATCTGTTCTAGTGGAAAAGGCAAACAAAAAACAAACAAACAAAAAAGACTGGGTTCCTGGCTGCCAGCCTTGCAGGTTGTTGTTTGTTGTTTTGTGCCTTCAAGTCATTTCCACTGTACAGTGATGCTGAGGCGACCCTGTCAGGGATTTGTCTTGGCAAGATTTGTTTGCCGGGAGGTTACTTCCCCTGGGGCTTAAGAGAGTGTGACTTGCCCAAGATGATGCAGTGGGTTTCTATGGCCAAGTGGAGGGTTCAAATGCTTGTAGATTTCAAAGGCAAAAATGAAACAAAAGTTCAGCATGTTTGCAGACCCCCTTTGAAAGACCCTTTCTTCCACAGGGACCAGTTCAAAGCGAAAGGCCTCTCTTTGCCTCCCAGAGAGCAGCCACTGAGTAGGACCAGTCTGTCTTCCTCACCCGATGGGCCTGAATCATTCTTCCAGTTGCAGGGCTGTCCTTTGCAGGAGTCTTCTCTGGAGGAGTCAGAACCTTTCTTTTCTTTATTTATTTCTCTCTCTGTCTAGAAATTAGCCCGCCAGAGAAAGAGTCAGTATGACCTGCTGAGGCAGCGCATTGAACGGGAGCGTAAGATGTTTGTCATCACTCAGAAGCTCCAGACCCAGAAGGATCTCTTGGTGAGAAGGGGTGCATAGTGCTTTTCTCCCACTCGCTGGTCTTTGCTTTTGGGTTTCGGCAGCTGTCGGTCTTGCAGTGGCTTTGCGGGTGGGCTCTGGCAACTGAGGAGGGTGGCTGCATAAGCAGTGAGGAGCTGAAGAGGGGGCTTGCCTTACTGAAAAAGTGCCCCCTTTCCTTTCCTTTCAGGATAAGACACAGAAAGTGAAGGTGAAGAAGGAGACGGTCAACCAACCGGCCATTTACAAATTCCAGTTCAAGCGGAAGCGCTGACTGGACTCCTGGCCCTGTGGGGAATTGGTGAGGGTTGCAGAGGTGGGAGCTCTCTCTGCCCCATGGAGGAAAGCCAGCCCTGTGTTTACATTGTGCAGAGAAGGCCTCAGTCTGTTTTTCAGAATAAATCTCTGGTGCTAATACTCCTTGTCAGACTCTTCAGGGGGAATGAATTTTGGATGGGGGAGACTGGGACTCTGCCCTACTTTCTGACCTGCCCTCCCACCCCCCACCCCCATGAATCTGGCAACAAAAGGGAGCTTCCCTCCAGACCTTGGATGAGAACTGCAGAATCTAAGCTGCTGAGTCTGAAACACCCCCAGTTTCTGTCTGATCTGCCTTAGATCTCAGAATGTTTGCAGGATGATGAGGGTTGCAGTCGGGACAGGAGTCTTTGGGGGGAGCGCTGGCTGGCTGGTTCCTGTTTGTTGCACTGGGGTCAATGTGTGGCTCTCTGGAGGTTGTGCCTCCGATGGCCAGCAGGGGGCGCCAGTGCTCCATGGCTGGCTCCAGGGTGCTTTTCAGGGGGCCAGGAGGGAGTCTGGGCCACTGACGGCCATTTGCCCCCCCCTCCAGCCCCTGGTGGGGGAGACCCCTCTGCTTCCCTCCCTCCCCCCCCCCCCCCCTATAACGCAAGGGCAGGTTTTGGGACCAAAAGTTACAAAGGTTTGTGCTCTCTAAATGCTGTCTGGATGAGGAGGGCTGTGCAAAGTGTGGGGAGAGACTGAGCAAACACCCACAAACGCAGACCCCCCCCCATACCCGTCTGCCATGTTCTGCCCAGGTATTCAAAGGTTGGAAGTGGGGCCGAAGGGCAGAGCCTCTTTTTGGTTCTCCCAGGATGACCGTTGGCCACTCTTCTTTTTTGAGGAGAGTTAAGGAAGAGTACTTACATTGACCCAGGATTTGGGGGTTGGTTTTGTGATTACAATTTCTAGACTTTTACGGGAGTCATGCTTTCCTTTGGGGAGAGACCTCCACCCCCCACAAGCCTGGCTCCTGGCCCTTTGCCTTCGGGAGATGGATCAGAGCCCCGCTTTGACTGCTCCTCCTCAGGGCCAGGAACGCTCACCCTGCGCGGTCGGTCGGACACCATTTCGTTAACCTAATGAAGAGATCGTCTTGCTGGGCGGGTTGGGCCGCAGCCAGCCCCAGGAGCAGCCGCTGCCTCCTTTGCCTGCCTGCCAGTTCCTGGGGGCACTAACCCTTCCTTGGCCGCCCCCCAGCCAGGACCCCCCCCCCCCCCAGGAGGAAGGGGAAAGGCCTCTCTGCCTGGCTGCCATCTCTTGCTGAGGGCAGGAGGAAGGAAAGGCCTCCCCAAAGCCGGTGCTCCTGCAGCTGCCCTTGTGTGGCCTCCTCCATTGTGTGGGGCCCAGGTGTGTCTCCAGGCCACCCGAAGAGAAGAAGAGCCACCCAGGAGACAGACACAGAGAGAGAGAGCCTTGGGGGGGGGGCTCTATCTGTTGCTTTCAGTCACCCTCCGCTTCTGTTTGAAGGGTCACTTTAATCCCCCTGACTTTGGGGATCCTTCTGGAGCTGTTGTTCCCCTTTCATGATGGATAAAAAGCACAATAAAATAGCCAACAAGCGCACAAGAAGAATTGTTTCTGAGAGAACACCTCCCCCCCCCCCCCCCCAATGACCCAGCCACGTTCCCTGGCTGGCCTCCTTCCCCTTCGGCCACTTTGTCCGCCTCACGAAAGGTCTGGACAGAGGCCGGTCCAGTGGGGAAACCGCAGCAATGCCCCAAACCAAGCCCCACAGCAGAGGCCCACACTGGCCCTGGGGGGGGGGGGGGCTTTGTGTCCGCAGAAGAAATGGACTGACCTCCACAAGACCTTCAGGCCTCAGGGCCAAAGCAAGCAGGGCTTTGCAAAAGAGCTGGGCAGCAGAGGCTGTTCTCTAGTTTTCAGGACAATGTCAGGCTCTGGATTCAAATCCCTGCTTGGCCAAGGAAACCCAATAGGTGACCTTAGGCAAGTCACACTCTCTCAGCCTCAGGGGGAGGCAAGGGCCAGAACCCCCTCCCTCCCGGTAAGGTCAGAACCGCCTTAGGACTTGAAGGCAGACAACAGCAAGATCAGGGGCTCAGCTGGGACTGCAGGAGAGCAGAGTTCGAATCCCCTCCGGGCCTCAAGAGCTGCCTCCACAAAATGGGAATGACCCTAAGAATAGCCTGCCTGTCCTGACCTTCCTTTCCAGGGGCGGACCTGGCATCCCAGCATCCCCTGCCTGCCTTGCAAAGGGAAGAGCAGGAGGGGAATGCCCCCCTTCCCCTAAAGCAGTTTGTCCTTTCACCAACAGCCTTTTTACAACCAAGCAAAGGAGTATCTTGACACTTAAAAAGTAACCCATGTTTAAAGTGAAAATTTTTAAAAATTTAGAAATTGCAGAGGATCACCTGAAATCTGTTTGTTTGTTTGTTTGTTTGTTTAAGGCTCTGCCCTGTATCTATATGAATACTTGGATTTTAAATTTAATTTTAACATGAAAATGGAAAAACTGGGCAAGAATTTGGGCAGGGCGTCCCAGTGTCAAAATAGTCAAAGGAAAGAAGCCCAAAGCCACCCACCAGGAGCCCCCTGCCCCCCCCCGAAGCTTTTTAGGGGGCTGTGGGAGAAAGGGTGGCCTTTGGGGGCCATTCTGGGGCTTCCGGATGATGTCCACCTTGGACTGGTGGCCAAAGTCAAAGAAAGACCCAAAGAGCCATTTGGCCGAGGGTCACCCATTCTGCCCAACAGACGTTTGCCGAAGAGATGGATGGGATGGAGGACTTTTCATTTTGAATTGACTATCCTACGCATCAACTTGTTGTTAGGATCCTCCGTTGTCATCTTGGCCTAATCTATTATACATTTATGCATGTTTGACTTTTAATTGACACCAGATTTCCATCTAAGTTCAATTCATGATTGCTGTTGTTGTTGTTGTTGCGTGCCTTCCGTCATTTCCAACTTAGGCAACCTTCTCATGAGGTTTTTCTGGCAAGATTTGATCAGAGGGGATTTGCTCTTGTCTTCTCCTGAGGCTGAGAGAGTGTGACTTGCTCAAGGCCACTCCGGAGATTTAGAATTGAGCCCTGGGCTCCAGAGTCCTACAGAGCACCAGTTCCGTCAGTGTGTGATATCCGTGCGAATAAACCATGCAGCCAAACGGTGTAGTTGTTTGAAAGTTGGACCAGGAGTCCAAGGCTGCATCCACACTGGCGAGATAATCCGGTTTGGCACCGCTTTAATTCTTCCTGGCTCAAGGCTATGGAATTCTGGGAGTTGGAGTTTGTTGTGGGCCCAGAGCGGAGCGGAGCTTAAGGAAGGAAGGCCCCACAACAGACTCCAACTCCCAGAATTCCATAGCCTTGAGCCAGGAAGAATTAAAGCGATGCCCAACCGGGTTATCTCGCCAGTGTGGATGCAGCTCATGGAACTGGGCAAACTGGGTGCCTTTAGGCAAGTCACATACTCTCAGCCTCAGAGGAAGGCAAAGCCAACCCTCCTTTGAGCACTTTCTGCCAAAGTCGGAAATGACAACCACCACCAGAATAAACAACACCCCAAACTTTAGAGCACATTGTCGCGCAAACCTGCGATTGAAACAGTGATTATGCTTTTCTTTAAGACAATCGAAGAATTGTTCCGGGGGGGGGGGATACACATAACTAAAACGCCGAGGAGGGAGGGGGGCATGGCATTTTGCAAAGGCCAAAACCAGAGGCTCCTGATTTGGATCGAAACCTCCCGGCTTTGAGTGTGAAGTCGAAGGCCTTTCAGGGCCGGCACCCACCGTTTTTAGTGGGTTTTTCGGGCGGAACATGGCCGCACAGTCCGAAAAACCCACAAAAAACCCCGGTTTTGCTTCGGAAGCCTAGCTCTGGGCCTGGCTTGTGCCTGGAGGGCGAGGGCATCAAAGGCCGGGAGCCCCCCGTCTCCCGGGAAGGAAGCCCGCCTTGGACCGGGGCCCCTTTCTCCCGGGGGAGGGGGGCTTTCCTTGGGGGGCCCTTCTGGGAATGGCCCCCCCTCCCCCGGAGAAAGAAAGAGAAAGAAAGGAAGAGGAAGAAGGAGAAGGAGAAGGAGAAGAAGAAGAAGAAGAAGCCAGCGGCCGGAGGACATTTCGGAGTCCGCCGGGGAAGCTGGGCTCCGCCGCCCGGGACCCCTGTGGCCTCGCCTCTTAGGGGGGGGGGGGGCGGAGGGAAGGCCTTTGCCGCGGAGGAAGAGCGGGGCCTGGTTCTCAAAGGGGTCCTGGAGAACGCTGTCCCCGAAGAGGCATCCTCCCTCCTGAGCTTGGCCTTCGAAGGCTTCTCTTTGCGAGCAAGTTTCAACCATTCGATTCGCGGCCATCGATCCCTAATATCCAGGAACACCCCCCCCCCCCCCATTATCTCGTCCTCTGCCTGTTTTCGATCTGTGCGATGGATGCTGAGTCCGGGCACTTCTTGAGAGAGAGAGGCTCAGCCTTTTCAGGGCATTTTGGACAAAGCGCGTTGCTGTTTTTAATTGGAAAGTTCGTCTAGTTTGAGCTGCTCCTTCCCCCCGGAATCCTGCCCTTCGGCCCCCTCCGTCCCTCCCCGAAGGCCTTCCCTCCTTTATTCAGGCAGGCTTTTAAGGGCTAACCATGGGATGGCTTTTACATGGGGGGGGGATCTTTGTTATACGGGGTGGGTATTGTGGTTTTAATATTCGTAATGTTATATTGTTTTTAGCTGATGTTGTAATTGCTTTCCTGGAGGAAGGATTTTGATTTGTGAGCCGCCCTGGGTCCCTTTCCGGGGGAAAGGAGGCGTACAAATCCGATCAAAACCAACAATCCATTCGGGAAGAGCCCCTCCCCGGCCGGACCCAAAAGGAGCGGAGGAAAGACACGAGGAGGATCCTTCTGGGTAATAAAGGTTTTATGCGCGTAATAAAATAGTGGCTGTAACATAAATAGAAAGGGGCCCGGGACCAGCGGAGGGGGGGCCCGGCCGGGGGCCAGCGAACCCGAGGCCCCGCCAGATGGGCTCCCTGCCGGGGCTGCGGGGGAGGCGGGGGTCTTTGGCTGGCAGTCCGGCCGCAGGGAGGGAAACGCAGCCGGGGTCTCTTTGGGCAAGGAAGGCAGCCCCCTCGGTCCCCCGGAGGATCCGGCGCTCCAACCTCGGCTCTCCTGGCCGGCGGTCTTCCCGGAGGCAGCACTCCAGGGGCGGCGGGGGCGAGGGTCATTGTCCGGCGGCGGGGCTGGTCTGGAGGGAGAGGAGGGGGCCCGGGTGCGGGGGCGGCGGGCGGCGGGGCGGCGGGGAAGGGGCGGCCTCGGGGCCGTGGGGCGCGTAGCCTTCGAGGGGGGGTCCGTGGGGGGCGTTGGGGGTCATGCGCTTCTCCTTCTGCCTCCGGTTGCAGAACCAGACGCGGACCACCTCCTTCTCGAGCTGCAGGGCGTCGGCCAGGGAGCCGATCTCGTGGGCCGAGGGCTTGGGGCACTTGAGGAAGTGGCTCTCCAGGGCCCCCTTGACCCCGACCTCGATGGAGGTGCGCTTCTTGCGCTTGCGGCCCTGCGCCGCGATCTTGTCCAGCCCCGCGGGGCTCCCGCTGCCGGCGGCGTCGGTCTCCTCGAGCCACTTGTTGAGCAGCGGCTTCAGTTTGCACATGTTCTTGAAGCTCAGCTGCAGCGCCTCGAAGCGGCAGATGGTGGTCTGCGAGAAGACGTTCCCGTACAGGGTCCCCAGCGCCAGCCCCACGTCGGCCTGCGTGAAGCCCAGCTTGATCCGCCGCTGCTTGAACTGCTTGGCGAACTGCTCCAGGTCGTCCGAGCTGGGCGCCTCCTCGTCCGAGAGGCCCGCCACCGAGGAGGCCTCCCCCGACGGCGGCCCCGCCAGGCCCTGCAGGTGCGGCGGCGGCGGAGGGGGCTGCGGGTGGTGCTGGGGGGGCTGGTGGTGCTGGTGGTGCTGCTGGTGGTGATGGTGATGGTGGTGGGGGTGGCCCTCCAGGTGGGCTCCGGGGGCCTCGGCCTCCCCGTGCGGCGGGTGGTGGTGGGGCGGGTGGTGGTGGTGGGGCGGCGGCAGGTGGAGCGGCGAGGCCTGGGGGCTGCCCAGCATCCCCCCGAGGCACCCTGCAGGGTAGGCCGCCTGCGAGTAGAGCAGCGCCGCCGCCGCCGCCGCCGCCTGGTGCCCGCCGGCCGCCGTCGGGGAGAGCGCCGAGGGGCAGCCGCCCAAGTGGTGCGACCCGGACGCCGCCCCCGACGCCGCCCCGGGGCTGCCCTGCGCCCAGGAGCCCACTCCGCCGCCCGAGACCGCCGCCGGCTGGTGCTGGTGCTGGTGCTGGTGCTGCTGGTGCGGATGGAGCAGGTGCGATCGCGAGTGGAAGCCGCCCTCGAGGGGGTCCCCGCGGGTCCCGCCGCCGCCGCCGCCTTTGCCTTGCTCCAGGTGGGTGCCCCCTCCGCCGCCGCCGCCGCCGCCGCCTCCTCCGCCCCAGTCGCCGGTGGCGGAGCCCTGGAGCCACTGGTGGTGCGGGAGGCTGCCCAGCGGGTGTCCCGGGGCGGCGGCCAGGCCCTGGAGGTACTCGTGGTGCATCATCTTCTGGACCTCGCGGTAGGCGGCCCCCGGGGGCAGGCGCTCCGACTCCGGCGGCAGGAGCGGGCTCCCGCGGGGCAGGTAGTGGGCCGTGGCGGCCATGGCCGGCTCCCTCCGGGGCTGGGGCTGGGCGGCAGTCTCTCTCCCTCGTTCTCTCCCGCTCTCTGGCTCTCACTGGGGCCCTCGGCGGCGGCGGGGCGGCTTTAGAGGGCCAGGCGCTCAGCCCCCGCGCGGCCACTCCCCCGCGCGCGCCCCATTGGCTCCGTTGGCTCCGCCGCCCGCCCCGCCGCGCCGCGCCTCCCTCCAGAGGGCGCCCCCGAACCCTCCGACTCGGGCCACCGGAGGGACCCGGACCGGACCGGACCGGGCCCGGGAGAGCGATGGGCGAAGGGCAGGCGGCCGCAGCCCCCGAGCGGCCCCTCGAGGCGGGCAGGGCTCTCCCACCGCCAGGCCGGGACTTCGGGGTCTCGCTCGTCGGCGCTTCCCGGGAGGTGAGTGAGCGCGGGGGGGCTCCGGGGAGGGATGCCTGGAAGCGCGGCGGGGCGGCGGCGGTGGGGCTGGGGGCGTCCTTCCCGGGGCTGCTGAGGAACGGAGGGGGTGCGGGGACCAGAGCTCCGCATTTCCTGGGCGGGAGTCCCGTGGCTCTCGGTGGCTCAATCGGCATCCACGGGGGCTGAGGAGCGGCAGGCGGACGAGGGCCGCGGCCGAGAGCTTGGCGGGAGGAGTGCGGGACGGGAGGGGGAGCCCCTTCCATCCTCGGCCTTTGCTCTTGGAGCCCCCACCCTCTCTTTCCCTGCCAGCCCTTCCCGGGAGCAGAGGGAGGGCGAGGGCGAGGGATCAGCCCCTGCCCCCCGGCTCTTGCCAAGCCCTGGGGGGCTGGTGCCCGCGAGAGCCTCTGCGGAGAGATCCCCGGCAGCAGGAGAGACAGCCAGCCTCCCTCGCTCTGCGGGGTCTTCCGAGGGGGCTCTGGAGCCAAGGTGTGTGTGTGTGGGGGGGGGTTTCATTGGTGTGTTTGTGAGAGAGGAGGGGGAGTGAAGGGGTGGGCCTGTGTGTGGGGGGGTGTGGAGGTGTGTGCAGAGGCAGGGGTCCCGGTCCGACCGGCCCTTGGCTCTGAGAAGGCTGACCATGGAGGTGCTGGAACAGCTGGGATGCCCGGGGCCCCGGAGCTGCCCTGGGCCTGGCAGGAAGGGCCTTGTCCTTCCGAGGAGCCTCACACGTGGCCTGGGGGCGGTTGGGGGCTCCGGGCTTTCCCTGTCTCTGGGCCCGAGGAAGGCAGGGCCCCAGCGCTGGCCTAGTCTTGCTGGGAAAGGGCTGCCCTGTGACCAGCAGGCTTTTCTGGCTGCCAGTTCCAGCCCAGATGGGCCTCCTCGCCTGCAAGCCGACCCCAGGGCTCTGCTGCTCCTCGGGAGAAGCACAGTTCCCTGGTCCTCGGCCTTCTCCCTTCTGCCCTCCGTGTCCCTGGAACCTCCTGCCACTGGAGGAAGGCGCCTGCGGAGGCTGAGAAAAGGGTCCCTGGGCTGCGGGGTATTGATTCCCACTCAGGGATGGTCTGCTGACAACTTGAACCCTCGCCCCTTTAGGTTGTGCCTTGGAAGAGGTGGAAGGAAGGGCGTTTTCCACCAGCAGCGGATGATGCTGACCTCCAGTGACGGCCGAAGGGGCCCCGGTGGGCCTCCTCCCTCCCTCCCTCCCTCCCTCCCTGCAGCCAGGCCGGCCCAGACCTTGCCCTCCCGGGGCCCGGGGAGGAGGCGGCCCCTCTTGGGCCAGAAAAGAAGCAGCGGCGGCGGCGGCGGTGGCATCTGTCAGCAGCGAGGGGCCCTTGCCAGGGCGTTTCTGCCAGGGCCGCCGGTGCCCCTTCCCTGCCAGGTGGGTGCTGGCTGCCTCGCCCCCCTCCTCAGCCGCCTGCCTGCCTGCCTTGCAGGGCTCCGCAGAGTGTCGCAAGGGCCTCCCTGGCAAGGCACCAGGCCTCCTCCAAACAAACCCGTCTGGCTGGAGCCGGGATCTGCTCCGCCAGCCCTCTTTCTCAGCACCACCACCACCACCAGCAGCCTTTCGCCAAGCAACTCCCAGCGCTGGTGTCAGGGAGGCCCCGGGGCAGCTCTGCCGCCTCTTCCAGCCCGAACTCATCCCTCCGTCGTCGGGGGAGAGACGCTGGGATCGCGCTGCTTGGCCGGCTGCTGCCTTCCTTGGATGCTGCAAGAGGAGCAGCTCCCAAACCCAGCGAGCCTGGTTATCTTGCATCAGCCTCCTCGCTGGGAAAGTGGGGAGAGGCCCAGGGGCCCCGTGGGGAGAGGGCCCTGAGTCCAAGCGGGGCAGGCCCCGGCGGAGGAGCCACTGCGGGCCTTCTGAGCGAGCCTCGGGGAAGGCCTGGTTCTGGGGGAGGGAAGGGGCCCTTGTCACAAAGGCCCACGTGGAGGTTGCTGTGTGGAAGTGTCCGTTTGTGGGCCAAGTGCCGTGCAGGCTGGCCCCTCTCGGTCCCAAGGGCTGTTCTGCTGGGATCCTCAGGGCAAGAAGCCCCTCTCCTCGTCTGTCCCCTTCAGGGAAAGGAGAAGGGAAGAAAGGGCTCTGAGTTGTATTCCAAACGTGAGAGGAGCCACATTCTGAACACCACCCCCCCCCCCGAAGGTTCAGCCCGTTGAATAGTTCCTTTGAAGTTCCTGCCAAAGCCCCGAGGCTGCCCCACCGAGGCAGAAGCCCTGGGCTGGCCGCTTCTGCTGCCCTTCCCGGGCCCAGGGAGCCTTGCTGGGTGGCAGACCACGGATGCCAGGAGGGCAGATAGAGGCACCAGCGCCACCTCCCCGACCTTCACTGCAGGAGGAGGGTCTTACTCCAGAGCGGTCAGCCAAGGCTCAGCTCCCAGGTGCCAGGGAGAGACTATGGCCAGTGGTGCCTCCACCGGGGCTCATGGGAGGGTTTTTACCAACCAGATGGCAGGGTCAGCCCTCAGGTGGACAGATCGGCTTCTGGGATTGGACTGTTGACCAGGGGGAGGGTCAAAGGCCGAGGTCAAAGGGAACCTGGAGGGTCAGTTGGGTCATTTGCAATGGCAGGACAGGGCTTGAGACCCCTGACTGGGCGGATGTCCAAGAGACATGGCATCCATCCCCATTTTGAAGGAAGTAAAGGGATTCACCCCAAAGAGGACACCAGGCCCAGAGTCTGTTTGAGGAGTCCTGGCAGCCCCAGACCCCGCAGCCGCTGCAGACAGGGCTCTCCTTGGAGACATGCTGAGTCCAGGACCCCCCCCCCCCCGGCCCCCCAGGACAGCCTGTTGTGTGGGCAGACAGTTGGGTTCTGACCATCAAGCCCTTTCTCCCAAGACCCCCCTCCCAGTCTGGGAATGCAGCAGGGCCTTTTGGGCAGCTGCTCTCGGCTCCCCTTCCACTGACAGACAAAGACCTTTCTGTTCAGCCGGGAGTCTCTCACTGTCCACCTATTCTGATTTCAAGGTTTTTAAATCAAAGTGGCAGACTTTTAAAAATATTTTAATATGTATAATAAATGAGCGTAGATTTTCAAAACTGTTTTGATTTAATTTTGTTTTAATAGCATGACTAATTCAATATGTATTTTAATATGCATGGTTTATTGTGGCTTTACTGGAATGCCTTTTCTTCTTTTCTGGTTGTGTTGGAAGCTCCATTGCATCCCGGCCTTTTGAGGCAGCGGGACATAAATCAAACGTACAACTGGGCTTGTGTCCTGGCCCCATTGGGAAATTCCCACGGACCTATTTAATTAGATCTCCAGCAGTCTTGGGAGATGTACTCATTCATGGAAACCACTTCTTCCCCCCAGATCCCTTTAGGAAGGGAGGGTTTTCCCTTTCCTTTGAGGAGTTCCTTCTGGTGGATTCCCCAAGGCAGGATTCAGGGATATCCTTCAGCCCCATTCTCATTATAGCCCCCCCCCCCCATCTCCATGGTCTCTTTGGGGATCTGCACAACCCTCCCCCAAAACATATCTCTAAAAGATACATAATGTTGTACAAATGCATATACAGAAAAACATACATTTATACATCAATGATGAAGAAAAAGGAAATAAAATATTTTTAGCTGAAATGATGATCTTGAGTTGACAATTCCATACTACATTTTACATTTCAAAACCCTCTTTAAAAGACAAGCGCTAATAAACAAACATGAAGACTTTGAACCCATCAATGGTACCTCCCCTTCCTTCTGTTTATTCAGCTTATTGAAAAACTGTGGTGCATCTTTGCATAAATTATATTCCTTGTTCATAAATCAATAAAATAGGTCCAGTTTTCTATTTCTGTATTCCAGTTGTCTCTCCCCCTCCCTCCAATCCAGCGTGATCCTGTTCATTTTGCCCAAGTAGCAAAAGCCCCCCTTGGACCTCCTTGCAGCTGTAGGTGGGGGGGGGGAAGTGGGGGGAATGGATCCCTTGTGCCCCCCATCCCAGTTTTGAACAGGATTGCTCTGCTGGTGGAGGTGGGAGAAGCCAGCCAGGTGCCACATCCCAGCTGGCAGAGGCGCTTGGCATCCATAGCTGCCTATTGAGCCAACAACCTGAAGTCAGGACTGGCCACAAGAAGGAGGTCCTTGACTGTTAACCAACAGCCCCCTCTGTTACATTTAGGAGCAAAACGAGGGCAGTCCCCTGACCCCACACTTCCCCTGAGCCCCGGCCTTTCTTTCTCCAGAGACAGGCAGCAACATCTGGAGAAGGGTACTTGGATAATTCCCTGTATTTAGTTCACCAAAAGGCACTCCTGCATAACGGGGCAATAATCTCCACATTATTTTTGACATTTCCAACAACTGGCTGAGTAATTCTTATTGACCATGCTCATCACAACTGGAATCATTATATATCACCTGGTTGTAACTTCCAAGCAAGTTGCCCTAAGAGATGCTGTATGTGTACGTGGGTTAAAAGTTACACCTATTATTCAGTAGATTTCCCCATATTTCCAAAGGCTCTGATATTCTGCAACCAAGTAATAATTTAATCTTTCGAATTTATTTATTTATTGTGGCTCTAAATCACGTTTGAAAAACAATTCATATATATTAGGAAGCAGGACTGCTGAGCTTATTTTGGAGTAAAAATTAGTTCTTATCTGATGACAAGTTCGCCCTTCAATTTCGCCTGAGAGTTTCCCATTTCTGCTCTGGATGATTCAACACCCAGATCTCACCAGACAACTGGCTCCTCTCGTCTCTCTCACACAACCGGATCTTGCCCCTTTCACAACCACCAGCCCGAAGCCTTCCCTGCTTTCCCTGCTTCTCAGCTGGCCCAAGAGGAAGGAGCAGGGCCTCCTCTGGGGCCAACCCTCCCAGACCCCACTCTCACCCCCTGAAGAAGGGAAACCCATCTGAGGCTGAGGGTCTGGCACTCCGCTGGCTGCTGCGCTGCTGCCTTTGCGACAGAGCAACCCGTGAACCAAACGCTCAAACGAAGGGTGTGTTCCCTCCACACAAGGACAGAACCAGAGTGACCCTCAGAAGAGGCTCCATTGCTCAAATCAAGTCAGGAAAAGCTCTCCCTCCCTTTCCCTCTCTCTGGGCTCATCCAGAAGGGAAAAAAGTCTCTGGAAGTATCAAGATTTTCCAGTTCTCTTTGTTTCGATTTAACCTGCACAGTCATGCTTTTGCTTCCCAGCTCTTTCTTGAAATATCCCGGGTTCCCCTCACCCCCCTTCCCTGTCCTTCTTCCTCTCCCCCTCCCACTCAACACGTGTCACATCTCGACTCCTGCAACATTTCAGAAATTTCGTTTCAGCAATTTCCACAGAGCCATCTTTGCTATTATATAGGAATTAGAACCCAAGTGCTGAAGAACATTAGCTATAGTAAACCAGTTGAGCATTAGGATCATTTCATTCTGGTGCAAACCTTATTCCTCTTTCCCTTTCTTGAGTCACTGGTTAATCTGTGTCCTGGAAACAATACCTGTATTCACTGCCAGTGGTCCATCTTAACTGGTTCTGGGATAATGTGAACAGATAACCAAGTAAAGATATATTTCATTTTGGAAAATACTAGGTTAATGTAAACTGACCAAAGAAGCAGGGATGAGAAGTCCTTGGTAATATCAGGAATTCCTGGGAAGGAGATATCATGTGGGTCGCCAAAATAAAACTGGTCTGAACAGGAACAAAACCTCTGTGTGTGTGTGTGTGTAATAGGATTCCATGGAATGATCTATGCACTTCAGTTTGGATACCAAAATGAACTCCTGGGCTGAATTGAGAGGCAGGTTGCCCCCCCAACACAAACCTCTGTGTCCCAAAGCACCACATCTTTGCCTGTGGCTCCAGATGGTGGTCCTCAGTAGGAGGCCCAGTGGAACCAAAGGAACCCCTATGAACCCCAACTTGTCTCCTGGTCCCCGACCTGATGCCTTCTTCCCATCCCCTGAGAAGAAATGATGGTTCCTAAACCATCTTCACGAACCCATGAAACATCCTATGGGAAGCACCAGGCAATCCCAGTCCAGGAGAGGCCCTGGCTGGTCAAAGGTTACTTGGACACTTGGGCTCCCTGCTGCATGTGTGAGCAACGTCTGTGCCCTGTCCCTGCTCCATAAAGTCTCCTCTGTTTCAGAAGCAGAATCTTCCTTGTGGGATCCATTCTACTCAGGACTGCAGGGAGAGTAGGCACTGTCTTCTGTCAAAGCATCCAAGACTCCAAGACTCTCCCTCCACAGCAGCTCTTTGCAGAAGAATAAGCAAGCATAGCAATAGCAACAGCAAGTACATTTCTATACTGCTTATCAGTGCACTTAAGCACTCCCTAAACGGTTTACAATGTGTTAAGCTACTTGCCCGCAACAAGCTGGGGACTCATTTTAGCAACCTCCAAAGGATGCAAGCCTGAGTGGAGCTTCAGCCCTTTGCTGGTCTTGAACTCACAACCGTGCGGTTTGTGAGTGAGCGGTTGCAGTACAGGCATTTAAGCACTTGCCAACAGGGCTCTTGTCAGGGCATCAAGTCTGGGCAGGTCCTCAAAATGTAGTGGCCGTTCTTGGTCCCCCCCACACCCCCACCCCCAATCTTGCAGGTACATTGTGAGGATCCAGAACTTAAACAAAGCTCTTCAGGGCTGCAGGCACCAAGGATGCAGACATCCATTTCCCAAAGGTAACTGTTCTGAATTGCTTGCAGCACCAGGAAGAGGAGCTCTCTTCACCACAGGCTCTTATGTTGCAACACCCCCCCCCCCAATCACTTTCCAGATGTCAAAGGAATCCTTGTTGGTTGTTGGGAGTGTGAATATCCTGGTGGAGGGGCCAGCCAGCAAGCCCTTTCCTTTCTTTGAGGCACCTTCAGAGTTTCTGAACCTCAAAGGAGATTTTGGGCCTCCATTTACGGAGGTGTCATTATAGGTTTGCCTTAGGGTCTCCATAAGTCAGCAATGGCACACAGCAGCAGCAACACGGTACTAAGCAGATGAACAAAGAGGCGTGGGGTGGATGGGGGAGAGGGAGGCTGAGAAAGATCTTGGAAAACCCTCCCCGTCCCCTTCTGAGCCCTCCCCCCGATTCATCCTCCCTTTGGGCCTTCCCGGGGCATCACCAACATGCAGCAGATCCGGAGTACTCCGATCCCTGCGCTCTCAATTATCTCCCCCTTTTCTGTTTACCTCCAGGCAGCATGTAATTATTTTTAAATATTAATTTAGTGGTGTCATGTACACTTTGTGGCTTTGAGCTCTGAGTTGCAGAAGGCCACACGCTCTCCCTGCTTGCATTTGGCTGGCGATGCTCCCCCACCCTCACAGCCTTGTCTGCTCTCCCAGGACCCCTCTCAGTGGGGAGAACACCCGAGTCCCGTAAGGGGAGAAAGGCAAGATCTAATGGGAATAAAGGAATCTGGGCTGGGCTCCTCTTTGTTGCCAGAGGGTTGAGAAAGTTCTCTGTGGAAGTGGCTGGACATTTTTCTGCGATGCACATGGGCCATTTTACATTCAAGGCTGCAGGAGAGGAGCTGTTCAGGCAATGCTATCACTGTGTGGGTCCACACCGTGCATTGCGCTCACAGAAACACGTGTGCATTGGATGGTGTGGCATCCACTGAAAAGGCAGTTCTGTGCAATGTCCTCATAACTCTGTGAGCTGCACAGAGTTGTCATTTTGGGGTGTGTTCAAGTCATTTCTCCCTGTCGCAGGTGTTTCCTGGTAAAATTTGTTTGGGGGGGGGGGGTTGCCTTTGTTTCTCTCTGAGGCTGAGAGAGTGTGACTTGCCCAAGGTCACCCAGTAGGTTTCCATGGCTGAGCAGGGATTCATACCCTGGTCTCCAGAGTCCCAATGCTCAGACCACTACACCGCACCAACCCTCACTGCATCACCTTCATGTAGCTGCACTCCATCAAAGTTACGCTCCATCAACTCAGTGTAGGGTCTCGGCCATTGTAGGGTCTTGGGTTTCAGAGCATAAGCTGAGTTTGTAGCAGGAGAAGGGCTGAGAGAGAATGGTCCGGCCTCAGTCTTGTTAGACATTTCCAGAAAGGAGGAGGAGGAAGAGGAGGGAGGAAAGGGGAGGAAGCAAAGCCTCGCCTTTATGGGAACCTGAAAAACAGGCCCCTTTGCAAAGATGCTCTGATGATGTTTTGTGTGATGCTCTCCACAGCGATGTGTGGCTCTAACCAGCAAATCAGAAATCTGCTTTTTGGCTGGACTACCCCCTTCACACAACTGTATTTTTTTCTCCTATAGAGCCATCAAGTTTGAACCAGACAGATCGTTGTTTTTGTAAAAGACCTTAAGTTTGGGGTGTGTATTGGGACACAAAAGGCACCCCAGTGTAATGGTTCCAGCTCTCCAGACCCTGCAGGGGGCGCTGCGGGGCTGCCTCTGAATGCGGGGGCGGGGGGGGGGTCCCTCGATGCTCTCCAGGGGTTTGAAGACCACCTTCTTCCCCTTGACCCCAATTGATCTCCTCTCCCGCTGAGGCCGAAGCCCTCGCCTGCAGATCTCCCCTCCGCTCTTTCACCCTCGATCCCGGGACTCCCTCCTCTGCGATCCCGCCCAGTTCCCCGCTGAAGGAAGGGCTTGAGGAGGTCTGGTTCCTGGTCCGGAAGCAGCGGAGTGGTCCTTTGCGTGGGGCCTCCGCGCGTCCCCTTCCCCGGGAGGCCTTTGTCCCGAGTGGGCCCAAGTGGGAGGGCAGGGCTTCCCGGGGCAGGAGGCGGAGGGCGGCGGGGACTCTGCTCGTGGGGGGTCCCTCTGCGGACTCCCCCTGGGCCCCCGAGAGGCCTCCCTCCGCGAGCAGGCGGCCATCATCCTCATCCTCATCCTCATCATCCTCATCATCATGACGCTGTTGCTGTGGCCTCCTGCCTGGCCCGACCAAATGGCCCCAGGAGGGGGAGAAGCAGAGCGGGGGCCATGGGGGGGGGCTTCGTGTGTCTGCTTCTTCGGGGGCTGGGGCTCTTCCTTCTCCCCCTCCCCCCCCCGCCATGGGCTCCTGCCCCCCGCAAGGAATCCCAAGGAGGGGGAGCTGTCCCTGGTGCTGAAGGAAGCCCCGGAGGGGAGAGGTCGCCAGCCCCCGGCCCTCCCTCCCTCCCTCCGGCCCCGGCCCCGGCCCTCCTTCCGGGGTCTTCCGTGTCCGGGAGGGAGGGAGGGAGGGAAGGTCCAGGGGAGCCGGGGCAGAAGGGGCCGGTGGGGCGGGCGCGTAGGGCCGGGAGAGGCCTTCGGGGAGATCCAGGAGGACCGGGGCGAGGAGGCCACCCTGCTGCGGCGGTGGGGGGTCTCCGGGCGGCAGCTGCTGCAGAGGCTGGAAGGAGGCAGGGCGGCTCTCCCTCTCTCCGTCGGGTCCCTCGGGGCTCCTGGCTGAGCCTCCGGGCCCTTCGCCCGAGGGCCCACCGCAAGGGCCACGGCAGCGCTCCCATGTCATGCCAGAGGCCCTTGGCGGGGAACTGCAAGTCCCTCTCGCCAACTGCAAGTCCCGGGAGACTCCGACGGGAAGCCGCTTCCCTGTCGCTTCCCTGCCATCCCAAGGATTTCAGAGGGTTTTCCTAGACAAGGAACCCTCCGAGGTGGTTCTGCCAGTTCCTTCCACAGCGCCTGGGGTGTCCTGGCGGTCTCCCATCCAAGGACTAAGCAGGGCTGGCCCCGATTGGCTTCCGAGATCCAGAAGGACCTGGTGTCTGTTTAGGGTATTTCGGCAACAGTTACCAACACCCATCAAGAAATAAAGGCACACACACCACAGAGTAGCCAGAGAGGGGCCTCCAACAGTGGCCCTGGAGCCCTAAAGGCCCTATAAGCCACCATCCTCCCACACGGAAGCCAAAGGTGTGCTCAGTTTCAGTGTGCTGAGTTCTAGCCAAGTGTGCACTTTGGGACTTCAACTCTTCCCAGCCGTCGCTGTGTTCTTTTCTGGACTCTTCTTCTTCTTGTTGTTGTTGGCTTCCTTTAGCTTCCATTCCAAAACCTGACTCTATGGAGAATGGGGGAGGGAAGGGTGACCGGGCAGCTGTCCCCCCAGGCCCCCCCCTTCACCCCACCTTGGCCAGCTTTGTTCCCAGGAGACACAGGGTGGACCCAAGGGAGGGAGGGCTTCCAAGTGCCCCCCAACTTTGCCCATCCCACACCTTTGCTGTGGTTGAAACCCCTTTTCTCTGCCCCCTCCCTGTATCCCACAAACCAAGGGGACAGTCATCTGGAGCCCAAAATGAATCGATCAGCCTTCTCCATGCATTGACCTCATGACCATTGCATGATCCTGGGGTCTCCTCGCCTGCAAGGGGCCCCGGGGCTGTGCCTCTGTCCCTGACCCTGTCCTTGCCAAAGCACCCGCCCGAGTCCCACTTGTGGCACAAAGCGTGTGCTGTACGTGTGCAAGGGAGCATGCCCCCATTGTTCTGATAAGCTTTAAAAAGCATGTTCAGTTGTAATTTTCAAGGGGTTGTTTTGGTATACCGCTCCTTACCACACTAAGCAGTCTCTAAGCCATTTACAGCTGTAAGCTAGAAGGTTCTGGACCACCATTTCACTCTGAGAGGAGGCTGGGGAATCTATCTATCTATCTATCTATCTATCATCTATCTATCCTTTCTTCCTGAGGGCCAACATAGAGAAGGTGAGAAGATGTGAGGAAAGTAAAGATCCAGGTGTGGGATGAACAAGCAGAGGTGCTGCCTTGTGCCCAGATCAGCCCACTCCAGGACCTGCTTTTGCCCCACAGTGGGGGCCGACCAACTGGCCATTCTGGGGCATCAGGAGAAGAGCCCAGGCTGGTTCTGGAAAAGGAGCCGTGGCTTGGCCTTGTCTGTTTCTGTGGCCAGCGCAAGCCCCAGGTGGCCCTGATGGAAAGGGCTGGGAGCCCCCCAGTACCAGCTAGGAAAAAGCCAAGTTGCCTCCCCAGTAAAAAAGGGAAGAAGCCCCCAGTCTGACTCCCTTCGTTGCCCAGCCGCATTGCCTCCCTGCCCCCAGCATGGCCCTCTTGCCTTTTCTATCCTGGGCCCAGAAGAAGTGAAGGGGGTCTGTGTTTGGGAGGGGTCCTCTTCCTCCCCCTCCTCCTTCCTGAACTCCCCCCCCCAAGGCACTTAGGGGAGCCATGCTGCAAAATTAATGCCACCCCCCTCACACCCATGTAACAAAATAATGTAAATGATCAATTATTTAAAACGCAAGTGCATCTTTATGTTGAAAAATGCTTCTCTTCCCTCCGCCACTCCACCCCCCCCCAACACACACACACACAAACACACAGATACTGACTCCGATCTGTTTGTCTGCTTTCTGTCCTGGATGTCAAAGTTTCTCTGAGATGGACCCCCTTCTCTCCCTCCCTCCCTCCCTCCTTCCCTCCCTGCAAAGTCCAAATACAATTGTGGTGGCAGAGCAAGGATGTGTTTGACTTCATTAATGAAGAGCCCTATTTGTCTCCTAAATCAGATGTGACTCTGGCCCCCACAACAGCAGTAATTAAATTAAATATTGATGGCTGATGGTTGGATGCCTGGGCTGGCCAGGTAACGGGCTTTGCCACCTCCAATTAGCATCTCCCCCAAGTGGGCCCTTTGGGGCAGCTCCTTCCCCCTCAAATGGGAAGGCTAATGCATGGCTGGCCATGGGGTGGGGGTGGGGCTGTTGTTGTGGGGAAGGGGAGGGGGAGAGAGCAGCCCTGCGCAAGGATTGTGCTTTGCAAACCTTCTGTTGAATGCCAGTGTTGCACACCTGAATGCCAAACCCAATATGCACCCACATGCACACACCCCTCTGGGTGGAATTGCACTTGTACAATAGCACCACTGGCACAACTCCACTTCTGCAGCCTTCCCCACGAGACAAAAGTGCTGAATCCCTTCCAAAGGAAGAGAGTGAAGACAGGATGCTCCAGAGCCCAGCTAGATCCGCATGTCCAAAACTAGGCCCAGTCCCAGAAGTCCTTTGATCCCCCACAATGGCTGGCTGGTGGTTTCCACATCACTGGAGCAGTGGACCCACTCTGGTTTTTTGACTCTCCTGGACGCTTAACCTATTCTGGAGATTGGGCTCATCCTCTTGGAAAGCATCCTTAAGGCCAGAGAAAGACCAGGAGCAGATTCGTGCACCCAGGTGCCCCACTGAAGGCAGAGCCTCTGGATCTTGCTGATGTTTGTGGCCTGCGGCTTCTCTGCTCCCCCAGTGTTGAACTCAAACATCTGGGAGGCAGAGTTCCCCCCACAGTTCTGAACAGTGGGGCCTTGGGAAGAGAGCAACAGCTGCACTTGGAGGCCTCTGCACTCAAAGGCGCTTCCAGCTGCACGCTTGCCTGGACTTGTGGGGCTGCCGAGATCGGAGCGCGAGCAGGAGCCGGTCCTGATCTACCCATCCTGATAAGGGAGGAGGCAGCCCAGGTGCTGCAGGGGGGGTCCAGGTTCAGGATCTGGGCAAGATCATTGGCGACAGCCTTTGCCAAGTGTGGAAGGCTGTGGAGGAGGGAGGGACCACCATGTGTGCATGTACGCAGGAGATCCCACAGCATTCACTACACCCAGATAGCATTTCCAGATGGACGACAGGGTTGAGACCTCTCCTGCCTGAGACCCTTTATTGCTGGTGCTGGTCAGAATGCATTTGCCTAGGCCAGAAGGATGAAGGACAAACGGGAGAAGGGAGTCTTTGCCAGATCAGAGCTGAAAGCGCCACACTCCGTTCATGCACAGGTGGCAGGGCCAGCCAGCCAGCGGCCCTGGAGGGAAGCGTGGCCCCAGGCGGAAGCCACAGTTTCAGGGCTCCCATGCTCAAACATGGGCTGCCACACTGGGTGGCTTCATTGCCGTCTCCGCTTCCAGCTGACCGCTTCCAAACTCCCTTCTCTCATGCAGAGTTCTGAGCGGTTCTCCTGGGATGGAGTCCAGCTTTAACTCCGCTCTGCCTTTTGCATGGCCAGATGTTTCTGGATGTTTTTGGGGCCTAGTCCTGTGGGTAAGGAGAGATCAGACGGAGCCCTTCTCCAGGCAGGGTAAAGGTGTTATTAAAGCAATTCAGCTATCAAAAGTGTTAAAGCCGGTTTAAAATATAAGCACACCACCACCATGAAATAAAAAACCAACACATTATTCAAGGTCTATTTCCCACCTTAAAAATCCACCCTCAAAGGAACAGGTGAGTCTTCACTTGCCTGTGAAAGGCAGTAAGGCAGGGGCAAGCCTGGGAGAAGCCAGCAGGAAGGCCCTGTCTCCCACCAAATCTTCCCATGAGGCTGGTGGGAGATGGGCTCCCTAGAAGACGTCACAAGATGGGCAGGCTCCCAGGGGGACAACCTAGGCTGAGCCATGTAGGGCTTTGCAGGCTATGACCAGGATCAGCAGGGCATCCTCTTTAATCCTGCTAAACGATGCTCTCTCTATCTGGGAACCAGTGCCTGATCAGAGAGGATCCAGAAACATCTGTTTGAATGAAACGTGTTGACAACTGCTGAACCAAAGTTTTTCCTCAGTCTCAGGAGTTTAGCCATGACAAGCAATATTAATGAAATGAGTTAATTAAAAAGCATTTTGAGATGAAACAGGCTGTCCTCCTTATACATTAGACAGGCATTATGGAAATATCAGCTTCATGGAAATCTACCTCCCAATGCAGCCATTTATGAAAGCTTCCCCAGATGCATGGATAGCACAGATTTAGGTACCCTCAGCCTGCCTTTGAAATCCATGCGCTGGGTGCCGCTTGCTGCTTGAAGGCATGAAATTGGGACTGTTCCAGTCTCTCTGCCTTTCCTCTCTCAATTTCCTTGGATTAGCAAGAAGCTTTTGGGGCTTCTGGGACCAGCATCAAGGGATGCAGCCAACAGGGACCACAAAAGGTCATAGTGAGAGGAATCCAGCCTCTGAGGAGGGATCAAACACTGGGTACAACTATCCTGCAGGTCACTAGCCCTCAAAGAGAAGCCAATGGGTTTTTCCTGAGAGGTGGTTTAGTACTCAAATTTATCTATATAAAGAGGAGACACCAAAGCTTCCTAGCTCTGGTGAAGAAGAAGCACTGGGGAAGCTGCTGCTGTTGCTGCTGAAGCTGCTGTCTTGTAAAAACACCTTTCAATGATCACACGAAGGAGGCCATCGTATCGTCTGGAGATTCCTTCCCAAAGCCAAAATGGGCTGCAGCCAAGGCAAATGGGGTGGTTGCAGTCCGCACGCAGTTCTCTTTGGTGCTTTTCATACCTGGTTCTCCACCTCCCCAAGCAGGGCAGTGTTCTGTGTGGTGGGCTCTTATGCTGGGTCCTGGGTCTGGATTAGCTGGATGGCCATCTGTCGGGGATGCTCTGACTGGGAGTTCCTGCATGGCAGGGGGTTTGGACTGGATGGCCCTTGTGGTCTCTTCCAACTCTATGATTCTATGATTCTATGAGTTCAGGTTTTCATAAAATGAGGTTCGTTTTGGTAGGAGTTAAACTCTGTGGGAAAGCCTTCAGCAACCAGGGGAGCCCCTCTGCCGCCACCACCTCCACCAGGAAGACCCTCCCCAGCATCTCCACATGGCAAACTGCTCCCAGTGGTGGGAAGCAAAGGTGCCCCCCCAGGAGAGCCTAGTGATTGGGGTGAGGGGGACATTCCTGCAGATGCCCAAGTCCCGATCTATTTTTGGGGCTTCAGGCTAGGGTCCTGCCCTGTGGCCTGGTCCTTGAACAGGTGCTGCTGCAACAAAGCAGGGAGGGGGCTGAGCCAAGCTGGGCTTGGCTGTGAGGGAACCCCTCTGTCTCCATAAAAAACACCCCTGGAAAGTCACAGATCCCCACCACCACCACCACATACACACACATATAATCCCACTATGGCTCATGCAGCATTAGACTCTGCCACTCTTACTTTCAGCCAAAATCTGTAAGGTTAATGGGAGCGAGACAAACCCCCTTGCTAGAAGTGATGGCACACAGTGAGTGTTTCTCATTCACTAGAAGGTGGTTTCAGTGTCAGCTGCTGCTCTCCTGCCTCTAATGTTATCACTTCTCACCTGCATGGAAAGCACAGTGTACCAGTCCCAGAAATAAGGTGTGTGCGCGTGCACACACGCTCCTCCTCCTCTCCCCATCCCTGCAGCAGACACTAACATGGAGACTTTGCATAAGCCTGGTCCCCACCTGAGAGATAGGCAGACCCCCTCCATGCCTCTGCCAGTCAGGCCCAGTCCTGCAGCCAAGCCCTTGTGCCCCTCCAGTCCTGGGGGCCCCAAATGCCCCCCAACCCCCTGAAAGCACCAGGGGCCCCACTGAGTCTGCTGCAGCCTCCGCTCTTCTCAAGAAGGGAGAACAGCACTGCAGAAGGCAAAGGGACAGAGGCAGCGAAGGCAGGAAGGTTCATTGGCAGAAGTGGAAGGCATGAAGGCAGAAGGGGAGAGGGAGGAGTGATGGTGGATAGAGAGGTGCAAGCTCAGTGGGCCAGGATGAGGAATCCCTGGGCTGCTGGCCCAGTGTCCCTCTGAAGAAGGCCTGACGCTCTGCCCCTCTTTCTCCTCTGCTGAGGAACTGAGAAACACAGGTCACAGGACATAGCTGCCGGCAACTCAGTGAGGCTTGATTCAATTCTTTGGTCTTCAGGCCAGATGCCCAATTCCCCAGAAGAAAGGTGGTGCCCAGCGACTGCCCCCTTCTGCCAAGCGTGGCCTAATCTCTGCCTCCCGCTGAACAAGGCAGCTTCCCATGTTTACTGAAAGAATCAGTTCCTCCAGGACCTGCTTCAAAGAATTACGCCATTAAAAATGGATATGAATTATGGATAGAACGTGTGTGCGTTAAGAATATTGTATCTGTAAATAAACTGTGGGTAAATGGAGCAAAGACTTGGGGAGGGCCCCCCTCCATTCCCAGATCATGTGACTCCTGACCCCAAATGCAGCACGACTGCCTCCATTTCTTTTCTCCCCCTCCCTTTTTCTTTCTTTCTTTCTTTTTTCCTTTTTTTTTTTTGCCTTCAGAAGGATTTTTTAATACAGACCAATGACTGAACATGTAAGGAGGAGAAATATATCTCTTTTTAGTTCTAGATAATTGTCCCTACAAAAGAAAACAACAAACCTTTAATTACAGCTTGCATGGAAGAAAGCTTGATTTGTGCCCTCTGCCGAAATGCTGAGGAGTCGGATGTAAAATATTTGTAATATTTAGGGAACCCAGAGTTTTACATAAAAGTAAACAGCCTTGCCTGAAGGCACAATTTCCAGCAACACAATAAAATGTGCAGTGAATTTATGGCGGCCATCCATTAGCTCTTACCAAGGCAACATCGCCCATATCTGTCGTCCATCATTATAATAGAGGGTTAATGCACTGAATTTACATAAAAAAGTCATATTGTCGGCATGAATTATTTACACTCTCAGCTGTTTTTACAGCTTGGTTTCAAGCTGGATTCTGGGAGAGATTCTGCCAGTAAATTACTCTGTGGAGACCCAGTAGTAGAGGAGCAAATGGAGCTGACAAGGAAAGGCAAAGGAAAGGAAAGCAGGAAGGGGATGGCAGGAGTCAGTGCCCACAAAGATGCCAGGGAGAGAGAGACAGAGAGAGAGAGAAAGAGGGAGAGAGATTTCCCTAGGAAGTGCTTCCCCTGTGAGGGACTGCTGGAATGGGAAGAGCAAAAAAGGTGAAAAGAGAAGAGAAGAGAAGAGGGAAGGAAGGCTTGCATCATCATCATCATCATCATCATCATCATCATCATAATTTATAGACCTCTCCTCTGTCAAACCCATCAGAGCGGGTTACAATAATTAAAAAGCACAAGATAAAACCATTACAATAACCCAAGCCCAACCACCACCCCTTAAAATCAAATTAAACTAACACCAAGTTAAAAGCAACACAATTAAAAATACAACAAAATAAGGCAGCAGATCATTGCATGGACAGCTAGGGAGAAGGCATGACCCATCTTTCCCTCCTCCTCTGCCTCACATTGGAACCCACAGATGGAGGAACGAAAGCTAAAGGCGGAAGAGGGCTCCAGAAGAATCTCCTCCACAGCCCAACTCTCCCAAGGGATCTGTGTCAGAATCCTCTCTCTGCTCCTGGAGCCATAGGAGTTGTGTTCCAGGGACTGTTGGCGCTGTTCACTTTGTGGTGGGTGCCAGGGTGCCCTACATCCGCCCCTGGGCACACTTAACTTAATTGAGGCTGGATTGGGGGCAGCTTTCTAAGGTGGGTTTGTCTACAAGGTGACCATTTTGGAGATGCTGTCCAGCGACTGGAGGCATTTAAGAACATCCTTGTCTTGACCTCCATGTGCCAGTGCACCACACCTACACACACAGAGAGAGACAAGCACATACACACACACACACACACTCCCACAACTCTGCATATATGGGGGGCCATGCATGGCCTGAGCATTCCCCTCCCCACATCTCCAGTTCCCCCCCCCCTTCCCTGAAGGGGATGCCAGCGGCCATGATTCATTCATTGTCAGGTCTGCTGAAGGCTATTTCCCAAGGGCCCCTTGCAGTCCTCGGATCTTTCAGATGAGCTTACAGATGAAGCTGCAAAAAATTTTTGGTAGCAAAGGGGAAACGGAGCAGCCTTCGCTTACCAAGGAGTGTGTGGCTGTGTGTGCGCATATAGGAGGTCTGATGGGTTATTCATATTCAGGCCAAGGTACAAGAGGAACAGGTCAGGGTTGGCTCAGGTCTTTCTCAAGGCCCTGTTTTTGTGGGGCACCCTGCAGCCGCCGCCATCATCATCATCATCATCATCATCATCATCATCCCCCTCCCCCCATGGATCCCATGCTCCAGCTGCCCTGCTGTGGCCCTTCCTCCTGCCCAGGTGGCTGGCTGGTGCCAGGAACAGTTAAAGATCAGCCCCCCTCCAAGACGCTCCCTCTTTTCCCACTCCAACCAGTACAGTACCACCCTGGGAGGAGGAGAGTGTTGAGAGAGGCAGCAGCCCAAGGGCCACAGAAGCCTCTCCTCCCAAAACCTATGAAAAAGGCCCCGCAGGGCCAAGGCTGGGCCAGGCACAGAGGCCCCTCTCTGGTTGCCCCAAGGAGGGGAGAGGCGGCAGCTGACTCTGGAGCAGCACAAAGTCAGCCAAGGGTGAGCTTGCTCTCTTGGAGGCCCAACCTGCCCTTTCCACCAGCTGGGAGGGGGCAGTGTTTGGTGGTGGGAGACCCAGAGAAGCCATTTCCCAACACAACTCTCCTCCGCAGTGGGACTGCCAGGACAGTTGACTTTGGCAACCCCAGACCCCCTGGACATGACCCTTGGCAGAAAGGGAGTCATTCTCCCAGGAGGGAAGTTGTGAGGCACCCTTGTGCACCCCACCACCACCACCCCCCATGAACCGCATCTTCTTTAGAGAGGAGACATGTGAGAGAAGCAAAGGGGGGCTCCTGTCCTGAGATAGTGGCAGGCAGGCCCTGTCCTCCAGAGAACCCTCTTGCATTTCAGAGTCCCTGTTTCTGCAGCTCCTTCCCAGTGGAGGATCCCAGGCCGTGTTCCTCCAGGACCATGGATGTATGTGTGTGTGTTTCAGAGAGAGAGCGCGCAAAGGGTACAAGCCGTGCATCAGCAGCCCCACTCCCACCCCACTCAGTGGCTCCCTCTTCTTTCCTGGTGGTCCCAGCCAGACAAAGGTTGTGTGTGTGTGTGTGTGTGTGCGTGTGTTGATTTTGACTGGGCTGCCAGCAGAGTTGCAGTGCTAACTCTGGCTCACCTCCCTTGCCTGACTCATGAATATTCATGAGCCTGAAGCAATCTGCACCAGCCAGACTCTCTCGCCGCCCTTCCCTCGCACCCTCCCCCCAACGCGAAGTATGGGGACTGTGTGATTCTATATTTAATGTTGAACCGTTTTAGCAATTTTATTTCAAAATGCGTGTGGAGGGGGAGGGAGTGCAAGAGAGCCAGAAGGCTGTGTCAGGGAGCACATCCAAATCCATGTGGGATACGGAGTCAGGGAATGCAACACACACACACACACACACACCCCTCTCCCTCCCAGCTGGTATTATGGGAAGGGTGGTGATGCCAAATGTGTGGATCCTGGCGCTCCCTTGCAAAGGTGGCTTAGTGGGCACAGGGCTCTTTCTCACCCCGGCACTCACTGGAAAAGGCAGGAACATCTCTTGAGCTTTTTAGTTATAACCCCTTACAATGTGCAAGACTATTGAGGCAGGCCTCTATGGCATACACCTCCATGACTGCCTTTTCCATACTTCTATGCAGTCAGAACTGTAAGGCTATTGGGGCAGGTTACTTTTACACCTTTATGGACCAGGAAAATCCTCCATGAGATCCTCCAGCCCTGGGCCCATTATATCCAGGAAGGCAAGGGGGCAGAGGGTTGTGGGCCAATGAGGGTGCAAGGGGGGCACAGGGTCCTCGCTTGCCATTGTGATGGCATTTGCCCTCAGGAGCACCACTCAGAGGAAGCTGGCCAGGCTGTGTAGCTGCTCAAGATGGTTGTCACAGCTTTGCCCTCTGCCATGAAGGCTTTAGCCATGGCAGCCAGTCATTCCCAGGAGTATGTCTGGGACTGACAGGTCAGAGTCTTCTGGGTGTCTGACACTTGTGTAAGTTCCACTTGTTGGCTGTTGGACTAAGGAGGTTTTCCATCCATGGCTGCCTAAGCAGAGTGCCACAAGTGGGACCTCAGTCCTCTTCATCCCAGCTAGAGTAGAGCTGCTGAATTGTAGGATTTACTGTTGTTGTGCTGGCCCACCATTCAGCAGTTGATGGACTTTCCAGCAGGATTCCTGCCCTGCAGCTGGACTCTCTTGGAGGAGGAGTAACTGTCTTTCAGCGCCTTCAGCCTCCCACTGGGATGGCAGAACCAGCCCTGGTGCATTATTTCCAGTTGAACAAGGGATCTGTCAGCAGATGCACATGGGCAGAAAGAAGCATTATCAGTAACACAACTGCTGTGGAATGATGTGAGTAAAGATTTACACTGCAACTCTCCTCCATTGTAAGGTCTGTGTCCTCAGCCGAAGGGGACTCAGGATCCAGAGGCACCCCTCCCCTTCCTGTCTCCTTCAATCTCAGTAGAGTCCTTTGGGTCCCTTCTTCTGCGCCAGTGTTTTTCAGCAGACTAAGCAATGGGCCCAACCAGGAGAAGCACTTGGGAACCTCGGAAGAGCTGGAACTGACTGCTGGACCCCTGCTGCAAGCATGCCTCCTCCTGCCTTGGTTTGCCAGCCGGCACCCCCCCCCCCCCCGCCACCACCACCGCACTTCCCACCCACCCTCTGCCACTTCCCCACAAGCTGCTCTGGGCCCCAGGATGCTCTCCTCATTTACAAATATGCAAATGCCTTTCTGTTCTGATATGCAAATAGGGAATCAGAGGCAGCTAATTAGGGTGAAAGGAACAATGCCTGCCAATTAATGGAGCTGATGTTCCCCCTTTCCAACCCTCACCTCCTTCCTCCTCTTGGGGTCTCCCTTGGATCTTGCACAAAACCACCTCTGAGTGAGATTTCTCACCCAAGAAAACCTCGTGAAATTCATGGTGCTGCCATAAGTTGACAGGTGACTTGAAGGCACAGAATTGATGTTTGCATGGATAAGCAATGTTTATTTCTAAAATTTGGCAGATTTGGCATTTGGCCATTATGCCCCTGCTTCTGGGGAGTCATTTGGGAGACTAAGTTCTGACCATTTAAAAGTGTTTTTGGTGAAATTTCAAGGTAGCAAAAATGTTATTTTATGCACAATAAGGAATAATTAGTAGCAACTAATACATTACTTTTCAAAATGAACCTGGAGCACCTGCCTCTCCTGCTTCTCTACTTTCTCCAGGGTTGGACTTAGGAGCACCTTTCCTTCTAGACTTGTGTCCTTGAGGTTTACTCAGAAGCATTGTTAGTCTAGCCTTTGGAAAACTCAAGTAAGCCCAGCCTGACGGGTCACCCCTCTCTGCAGGCTGACTGATCCTCCAAAAGTGTAGTGAGGCAGGAGCTCCCTTTGCAGAGGCCATGCTCAGCCTCCTTTGCTTTTTAGCCAGCCAGAGGGCACTTTCCACCTACTTGCCAGAACAGGTTTCCTGGCCTGGCCCAGATCACTTTCCAAAACTGCTGCCAAGCTATTAGCAGTACAGATCAGGGGATCATGCTTCGAGATGTGATGAGAAGAGGCTTTGTACCACTCCTGATCAAGCTCAGGGCCTGAACGGTGGAGTATTTTGGGAAAGTGGAAATGAGGCTTTGAGCAAGATTGGTACCAAACACAGAGCACTGATTGCACAGCCTGAAAACTTCCTGGTGCAATTAGGAGACATGGAAGGAGAGCAAGAGAGAGATAGGTGCCCTCTGAGGGAAGAGAAAAAAAAGAGTGCCAGAGGGGACCTGGCATGAGAGAGAGAGAGAATGGTAGAGAGAAAGTTGGCCTGGCTGGCAAGAGGAGCCCTTTGGGCCATAAGGGAGGGATCCCGTCTCCTGCAGATCTGCCTCCTCCAGCCCCATCCCTGGACCATTTCCAACCATCAGGAGAGAGGAAGGGACACAATGGCCAAATGCCAGATCTGCCCCCTCCACCTTTTATGCCTCTTTACCAGAAAAAGAGGGAATCTTGACCATTGGTAGGAGCAAAACAAGCCAGACAAGAATGAGCCAAGTGACTTGTCTCCAGGAAGCCTTGGCAAAGAAAATCTGGCTGAATTTACTGCTATGGTTAATATACAAGCTACAACTAGATTTGTATACTGAGCCTTGAATTTATATATTTCTGTCTTTAGACATGTGATCCTCTTTCCAGAATGACCCTGCCCTGGCTTTTCAAGGAAACAGACACAGACTTCAGTTAGAAGGAATATTTTGGCAATTCTGTTTATTTTACGCATTAATTAAAAATATCGATAAACTGTTTTTCTACCCTCCAGGGCCCGCAAAGTGACAACTTCAGAGCAAACCCAGATGGTTCGCTCCTTCCTTTTTGCAAGGAGAGGGGTGAGATGTTAGCGCTGGGGTACAATTGTGTCCACATACAGAAGACTGCCAGCCAGGAAGACAAACACAACGGCCGAGTCTGGAATTAGTTCCCAACTGCTGAAGTTCTTCTGAAGAGGCTTTTAAACTTAGTTGCAGCAAATACTTACAATCAGGACTGAGTGCCCACAGCTGTCTGTCTGGTTGTGGGGAGGCTCCCTGGTGCTGCCCATATCCTGCCCCCAGCTCTGTCCAGGTCCAGCTCTTTCCTCAGTGCTTCTCTCATGATGGGATGGTTGCTGGCCTTCCCCGGTGGCCCTGCTAAAATTAATGACTCCCACAAACTCTTGCCAAGGCTTGCCTTTGTTCCATTCCCTTTTTGGTTTTGGCAACGGCTCAGTCGGCCTCCACTTAAGGAGTCAGTCTACATGACCTTTGGGAAGACTTTCACATCTGTGGTTCTATGCTGGTACCTCTTTGCCTCTTGTCCTTTGAAGAAAGAAAAACAAGACGAACATTTTACAAAGTGATCTGAAGCCTCTCTTGGAAGACTCTTCAGAAGTGTTGAAACCCCTCCCAGGTTTTGGGAAGCAGAAAATTTTGCAGATTTGCATCCAGTGGCAGAAAAAACTTCCATGTGTTGGATTTTTCTTGTCAACAAACTGTAGGTGTGCCAAGTTTCATCTTCTGAGTTTTGCCTGGAACAGCGGAGCTATTAAATCACTCGATTTCACATGGCAATCTGCCTGCATTCCAGTTCCTGGGTGATTCCATTTCAACAGTTGTGCCTCCTCCTTTCATGGTTTTCTTGGAATTCAGCTGTTAATAAACCTTTTTAGATGTGTTGAACTCAAGAGCCTGGACTCCCTCGGTTGGCCAGAGCTTTCCATTGAGGGCCGGCTGGGATGAATTATTTATTTATTCATGCCTCATGGCCTGGAATATTTGCCTCATTGTGTGCCCAGTCTCTGGTGACTGCTCCTGCTTCCTGCTCTGATATCTCTGGTGCCCGCTTCTGGGCAGAAAGGGCCACCTAGGCCCGGAAGCTCTGCCCATCCTCTCTTTGGGTGGCTCTCAGAGAATCCCCTGTTCCTGCTGGGACCACGTTGCAGTTGCCGCTGTTATGTTGCCTTGTTGGATTGTTATCCTTCTGCTGCTGTTAATTCAGATCCAAAACAGGGAAGACCTGGGCACTTTGGCCAGGAGAGGCTCTGGCTTTGCAGCACCAAAGGCTTTGCTTGGAGCAGGAGGCCTGGTCTGCAAGCTGCCTTCTCATTTCTTTCAAAAGGCAATGCTAAAACAGCCATTAATGCAATGAACTAAAGATCCCCACTGCTAGCATTAGGAGTTTCCAAGTTCCATCTCTGGGCGCCTGTGAAGCTCCCCCAAGGCTGACATGTGAGGAGCTGGAGCTGAGCTTCTCTGTGTGTGTGTGTGTGTGTGTGTGTGTGCCTCACAGGCCCCCAGCCTCTCTGTTCCTGCCCCACTCCCACCCCCGGCACCCCTTCGCCTTTCCTCGGGGCCTCCAACTGAGACCCTCTTCTCCCCCCCCCGCATCCCCCCATCACAGTCGGGGGAGGCTGAGCCTCTGTGGGGCTTCTGCACCATCTGTCCCCCGAAGAAAAAAGGGGGCTCCCTTGTCTCCCCCCAGCCCCTTCCGGAGAGCCCAGGGGGGCAAACACTGTGGGTGGGAGGAGTGGGAAGTCCCCCTGCATCACCTTGATGAGCCCCCTTCCCCCAAAAGTGCTGACTGGGAGAACATGAACCCCCCCCCACACACACACACACACTCTCGGTCGGTCCTGCCAGTGGAGTGGGCTTCATTGCCACTTTGGGGATAGTCCAATTCCAGCCCCAAAGCTAAGGGTGCAGGGGGGGGGGCGGTGTTAAGGGGGAAGGAGCCACTCCATGAATGTTGAAGTGACACTTTTTCCATTGCTGAAAGTACCCAAGTTTCTCTCCTGCTCCGCAATTGTGCACTTGTGCATGCTGCTTTTGTAATTTTTCCTTTTGTCAGTTTTGTTCAACACTTCTGCAAAGCTTGCTGATGGTTTGGTCTCTTTTTGGTTCTTCCAAATAAAGATTTGATCCTGTTGATGCTCCAGTTTTAAAAACAAAACTCTAATGGGCCAACACAGCTGCAAGCATTTTATAAATAGACCACTTCACATTAAAACTTTGTTCCTGGTCTTTTCCAGTGCAAAATAATGCTACATTTTAAGCCATAAACCTAAACTTTTTTGGAGGGAGGGAGGGCCATGAATGACACTGGACAGTGACACAGCTTTTTGTAACTGCACCAAGACTAGAAATGCTTGCAGGGCTTTTACCTGGAATCCCAGGAGGCTCCTGTTGGCCTTTCTCCGTGGTTGGTTGCCACAGGCATAGAAGTACAGTACCGCTGTCTAGTCCCTTTGGTGCTTTTTCAAAACTCCTAGAAGCCAAAATGTTTCTAGCTGGCCTTTGGGTGCAGGCTTTGGGACCTCAAGGTTACAGCCCCTTTGCCCCCTCGGCCTCAGATGGCAACTAGGGCTGGCCCCTGCCATCACAGGACCACAAAACCCAGAGATCATCCAGTCCAATTCCTGCTTGCCATGCAGGAGACTGCATGGAAGAGCGGGCTTCCATCTCACAAGGCTGAAGGTGCATGGAGCCCATCTCAATGGCAAGGTTCAGGGGCTTATTCAGAAGGGGACCTGAGGCCTGCCTTGTGTTTATGTCACTCATTGTGACTGGGGACCCAGGTTTGGGAATGGGCCCAGTGCTCAGCCCCTGCATTTGATGGGTGGGGGGGGGGGGCTCCAGTGGACAAGCCCACCTTTGGCTGCAGTGGCCCTGGGTGCAAGGAACAGCCAGCTCTTTCTGTCAGAAGAGAGGGCATCTTTGGGGGCAGGGAGCCACTCTTCCCTGGCCAGGTGCTTGAGGGGTATAGGCCAGGGCTGTGGTTCCCCTGGAGACATGTCCTGCCTGAGCAGGGGCCGGTGGTGCTTCTGGGGGCAAGTGACAGGAAAAGCCTGCCCAAAACTCACCCCCCCTCCATCCTCCTCCATGTCCCTCTCTGCCGTGATTGCAGGGCAGGCGGCTGGGTATTTTTTCTCTCTCATCACCAAGAGGGATCCCCTGCTGGGTGCAATCAAGACCATCACACCACACACAAACACAAACACACAGAGAGAGAGCAGAGGAGGCTGCCAGTGCATCAATCTTCCAGAGCGCCAGGGCCAGGGAGGGATCTAGGAGGCCTTGAACACTGAGAGGACATTCAGGCCAAAAGTCAGCTTGATTCAGGGAGAGTATCAGGCAGTGCGTCTTCAGCTCCGTTTGTCTGTCTGTCATGTGGTGGTCTGTGGTGGCAGGGCCCTAAGGAAAAGAGAAAGGGCTGCTTCCTTGGGGAATCCTGGGGAAAAGACATTTTCATTGACAACAATGATGCCACCCCTGCAGATCAGTCACTCTGGTCAATGTTTCTGTGAGGTGCAAACTCCTAGGGCAGCAGTGTGTGTGTGGGGGGGGAGGGGGGAGATTCTGCCCCAATTAAGGAAATGAAATAACAAATGGGGTTTCCCTGGACTGTCAGCACTCTCACAGGGCTGCCTGGAGTAAGGGCACCTGCTCCGTCCTACACAGGAGGAAAGGAGAACAGGGAGGGGACTGTGAGCCTGGAGAGCAGCCATCTTCGCTTTTTACCCAACCATGGACACACACACACACACACACGTGCGTGTGTGTGTGTCAGCAGTCTCTGGATTTTTACTACCCAATGATCTCCAGAAAGAGTTTTAAGGACACATGGAGGGAGGGGGGAGTCACCTTGAAAGGCATTTGCAGCTTGGAGGGTGCAAGCAAAGGCCCCGTGGCCACAGGGACTCTTGCCAGTCAGTCCGACCCCCTCTGACTGCCCTCTGGCCAGGACAGGTGCTCCAGGGCTACAGGCCAGGACTGGCAAGTGGGAGCTACCTGGGACTCAGGGGGCTAAGGTCGGCTCACTCAGCCCATGGAGACCCACCCTGGACCAAGGACCACTGCACTGGCTTGGACACATAGTTGAAGAGGGCCATGGCCCCATGGTGCCCTTGTGGGGGGCTCTTTGGCCACTAAGGGAACAATGCTGGGCTAGATGAGCCTCTGTGGGCCTGATCCAGATTCTCTTCTTGTGTTCTAGCTGGACTCACTTCTGAGAAAATATGTAGAAGGCTGGGTTGATTTGGGAAATTCCTGGATTCTACTCATCTCTTATTTGTCTGGGGAGGGGTGTGTGTGTGTGTGTAAAGATTCTGACTAGCCTTCCTTCCCTTGTGTTAAAACCACAAAAAGCAAATGGCTAAAAACCACTTACTGGACTCATATTAATTAAGACCTTTCCTGCATGAAGGCAGCAAACCCCTGAACATTTGGTAAGCTGGAAAATGTGATAATATTTTCAACTATAATGTTATATTTTTGGAAGGGACACAGTGTGGCACTCTTCACTCCTACTTGGAAACAAGCAACAAATGAAATGGTGTACATGACATTATGCTTTAATTGTATATTATTCCAGTGAATCCATTTATTCAACCACAGCTCAATCCGGGAGGAGTGAATATGCTGAGAGGGAGGGAGGGGAGGGTGGTCTCAGCCCCAAACCCAGCTGAGGGTCCTGCTGTCCAGCTGGGTCCAGGGGGAGCTTCCTCTTCACCCCACACACCACAATTCTTCTGCTTTTCTGGCCTTCAGACTTGAAACTATAAAAATCATATTTCTATAGGGCCTTTATTGTCACAGTCAATGGTGTCATTTCTATTCAGATCATTCTGCAAGGAAGCTGGAGGAAATGAACCAGACAGAGTAGGTGGGGGGCTATAAATATGAGACTGGGGGGTTGCATTGCCTGCCCCCCCAGCCAGACCTGCCCAGAGAGCAGCCGAAAGACCCTCCCTCTGGCCCCTCAGAGAGCCTTCAGCTCAGCAGGAGGCAGGCAGACCTGGCCCATGTTTGTTTGGTGAAGCCCCCTGCGAGGAATCCCTCTTGTCCTGTGGGGCAAGATAAGAACTACCCCACTTCTCCTCTTCATCCTCTTCCTTCCCCTTGGGGGGAAAATGCATCTCAGTGTCCCCACAGAAGCCCCATCTCTTGGTCCACCAGGTGGCTACTCATCTCATCTCTTTGGCTAGCAGTGGTCCCATCTGGCAACCAAAATAAAGCCGTGCCTCCAGCCATTGGCTAAAGCCATTGAAAGGTGAGAGCAGGCTCATTCCTGACAAGGCAACTGGGCGTTTTCCTTCATATTTCTGCTCCGTAAGGGCAACAGACCTGTCTTTTAATGATTTAAAAATAAAAACAGAATCTAGGGATTCCATGACAGGCAGAAGTCTAAACAGGCCCCAGGTAGCACAGCTGGCTAGCCTGGCTCTCTGTCCGCCTTTGCCCCATGTTTCTGCCCCATCAGTGGGAAGGGAGGGGAAGGGAGCCTCTTTTATGGAAATGGAGGGCTATCCTTTGAACTCAAATTTCTCACAGCAGAGCTGAAGATTTTTCATCTCTTTTATAGATTATTTCTAGGCATGCTTCTAGTTTCAAGCATTTATCTGTCAGAAACAAAATGAAATTAAGCGCAACAGAAAGCCATTTCCAACCTCAGCCCAGGACTTTCTGGTCTGATTAAGTTAAACGCTGCCGGCATTCAGGGAGTTAATATATCTGTGCGGCTTTTCCAATTGTTGATCTGCTGCTGATCCTTGAACAACTGCAAAAAACAAAAAACAAAACAAAAAACAGAAGGATGTTGAGCATGTTAGCAAAGGAGTTTGCCCTGATGACCTTGGTGCCATTTGCAGGAACCAAAGCTGCTGCTGGTGAGGAATCATGAAGAAAGAGCTGTCCAGGCAAAAGGGAGGTCACCTTAGGATGGGCAGTAAAGAAAGGAGGGCTGGAGAAGCTATATGACTCAACGTGGCAACATTTGGAATGACGCGGGGAGCTCTCTTCAGGAGGAGCCAATGCTGCCCTTTGGTTTCCAGGATGTGCTTTGAAATGTCGCTTTGGACTGGCAACATCGTCTGCCATATGCTGAACATGCTGGCATTATTGCAGGTACAGAGGCTTTTAGGATCCCACCTGCACAGCTCCGTTAGGGTGAAGCTGCATCCTCTCCAGTGGCACTTGGGCCAGAGGTTCCCAGCCTGACTCCATCCCTGCGCGAGGAGGGAAACCTGTCTGCTCCTTTTTTGTTCTGTTTCTATGAATCCCACAAATACAGGAAATTGGGATGCAGCAAACACATAAAATGAAATAAGAAAGAATGCAAGAATATAATGGTATGCAAGCCCTAAACTCAAACCCAGCTATCAGTAAAATGTAATGCTGTGCACAGCAAAGTCATGAGGCCCGTTGTGACAGTTACAGCCACAAAGTGTGGAACACAGAACACTTCTCTGTTTGGGTCCCACTGCTCTGCCCCATGGGGTGGTGAGACTTCTCCCTCCTGTCACAAAAATCCAGGCATATGTTGAAATTTACCTTTTCCATAACACACACACAGTTTTATTCATTTCCTAATTAACTAATACAAGGTTTTGTGCAATTTTCAAGTATTCACATTTTTAGTTGTGTGTATTTACTTGAATGTAATTTGGAAAATAGAAAGAATCTGCCACCTGTGTCTTCCTCTCAATGAAAGTGAATGAGACAGGCATCCTGTCCTTGCAAGTCTCATAGACCTCAGGCTGCGTACATTCATAGAAGATCCTACTCAATGAGAATTATTTCTTTCCACAGTGCCTTGGTGGAGCTGATGGTGGAACACACTTCTGGGGCCCAGGTGGAGCTGGGGCTGACCCCGTGAATGTGTTTTCCAATGGCAGCAGACATGTGGATGTGTACGCAAGAGATACTGCCACAGCTGCCCGTCTGCATGGCCTGGGGAGCAGCAGGGCAAAGATGTTTGTTTGCACTGCTTCCATTCTGCGTTTGTATTTACAGTCCTGTCCCCCAGTTGGCTTGCTCAGAAAACCTCCTCTGGGTGCAAGGAGGCAACCATGAAATACTGCCACTGATGTATGGAGAAGATTTGGTCTTGTTTATCTGCGTATTTCTGGCCTGGAGAGCTGGGGGATGTTCCCCCTCTCCCTTGCTGCATTTGCCTGTCCCTAGAGAGAGATTCGTAGACTGGATCTTATCATCCATCCCTGTGGGGTTAGAGAAAGAAAATCATTTATGTGGAAATTTGCTGGTTACAATAAGATTTTGATCTCCATGCAACCAGCTGTCCTGATTTGCCGGTGCAGATATTAGTGCAGCCGAGCCAAATCCTATTGCAGTTAATTTTGCAGGAAAATGGTGATGTGATTTATGGTCTAGGATGTGTTGTCTTTTCTGCTGGATCTGTTTCTTTTCCCCATGTGGCTCTGTGTTTGAAATGGCTGCTGTTCACACACAGTGAAGTAACTCAGCCTGGACTGGTCCTCCTCCTCCTTGGTTGAACTTTAAAGGACTTATCCAAGGTGCTGAACAATTTGGCAGATAGGATTCAGTGCCTTGGACCACGCTGTTTGAGTTCAGACTGAAACCCAGAGCGTGTTTACCCCTTACGGTCATGGAAGGGCCCAGTTGCCTCTGCCTGCCAGCCATTTGCCTTCCGACCCTTTTGCTTGCTCAGAAAGTTCCTTGCCCTCGGCTGGAGCCAAGCCAGCTTCTGGCTTCCTTCTCATGGGAGACCTTTGCCAGTTGCCTTCAGTCTCCAGGGGCCTGGGACTGTCCCTCCATCTTTGTCTTGCCTCTCCCTCTCATGATGCTTCCTTTTTTCATGTCTTTTGGTCTCCCATCCAACCATGGCTCTTCTGAGGCACTGTAGGATCATTTAAAGTCCACTCTCACCCAAAGGTAGGAGGGGCAGGAATAAGAATCTGCTTGTGGGCTGGTTAGCCAACCAAGTCTCCCATCCTCACCCCAAGACAGCCCTGAGCTTTTCTTGGGAAAACTGACCTGCATTTTTGGTAGCCCCACAACCTGTTGGATGGTGGCCCACAACCGCCAGCCCTGGAAGGGGGAAGGAAATGTCTTGCCAAATCAGAGTGTTTCTGATTATTCTGCTCCCTGTAATGTTTTAATTGGTATCTCAACGAGGGAGGAAGGGAGGGCAAGGAAGTTGGAGCAGTTGGGGAAGGAAAGAGCCAGGGAGGGAGTTTGGCAAGGCTCAGGGATGCTTCAATTGTGGGTTCCTGCATGGCAGAATGGAGTTGCACAGGATGGCCCTTGGGGTGCCTTCTAATTCTATGATTCTATGATTCTAAACTTTGGACTAAAGGCCAGAGGATTGGCTGCAGCCCCTGCTGGGGACCATGGCTAGTGAGTGGCCAAAAGTGCAACTGGGCCATCAGTCAGATTGGGTACCTTTAATCACAGAGAGGCAGTGCCTAGGCCTCTGGGAGACCAGGGTTCAAATCTCACTCAGCCATGAAAACACACTGGGTAGCCTTGGGCAAGTCTCACTCTCTCAGCCTCAGAGGAAGACAAAGGCAAACACTCTCTGAAGAAATCTGGCCAAGAAAATCCAGCAGTAGGGTCCCCTTAGGGTTGCCATAAGTCAGAAATGACTTGAAGGCATACCACAGCAATGACAAAGAGTCCATTACTATCTGCTGATCTGAAGGTACCACTGGATTGAGTTCATAGAACCATAGACTCATAGAGTTAGAAGAGACCCCCAGAGACCATTCAGTCTGCCCCTCCTTCTGCCATGCAGGAAGACTCCATGCAAGAGATAGTCTCTGCCCCTTCTGCCTGGGTGGGAGGCCTTGGTGCCAGACAAGTGCAGCAGAAGAGCCCCAGCCCCATTTGGGCCCTTTGGGAGGAGAGACCCCTTAGAATCAGAGTGTTGGGGGAGACTCCCCCTTCTTCTGCCATGCAATGGATAGCCACCCAGCCCAAATACCCCAACTATTGAATGGGTGGGTCTTAGGTGGGGGGGGGGGAGGGGAATGATCCTGTGGCAAATGACCTCTCCTTCAGAGGACACAGCCTCCCTTTGTGGGTTCACCTTTGCCTGACCTACAGCCAGCCCAGTTGTTTGGCTTTGGCCTCCTTCTGGGTCTCCCTCCAACCACTGGAGGCCACTTGGACAAATGCCTCCCCCAGATGCCTTTGATGGGGTGACTGGGCTTGGGTTGGGTCATCCCCCCCCCCCCAAACAGCTTAGATGTGTAGCAGAGACCTTGTTTCTCCCCACCCACCCACCCCCACAGCAAATGGTAATTACTGGGTGATATAAATAATTGACAGTGATTTAAATATTCATATGTTGTTGGGGCAAGACCCTTCATCAGCCAACTGAGGAGCTCTTCTTCTGGCAAGACGGAAGGTCTGTCCCACCACTGGAGCCGGGAGGGGGCCGGACCGGCAGATGACAGGCAGCAAATATATAACGGCAATTTCTCTCCTTTTCCATAAATGGCTGCTGCATATGAACAACCCCCAAAATACTGGAGGCATTCAATCCACTTGACTAATGCATATATATATTTCATAGGTCCAAGCCTTTTTCACAAAGAACCTATGGGCACCAGGCCAAAGGGGTCCCTAGAGTGTGTGCGTGTGTGTGTGCGTGTGTGTATGGCACTGACATGATGGGTGCCAAATGGTCTTTATCAATGACTTGGATAACAGAATTGGGAGCATACTTATCAAATTTGCAGCTGACACTAAACTAGGAGTAGCAGCTAATACCCCAGAGGACAGGATCAAAATTCAAAATGACCTGAATAGACTAGAAAGCTGGGCCAAAGCTAACAATATGAAATTCAACACAGAGAAATGTAAGGTACTGCATTTAGGACAGAAAAATGGAATACACAGATATAGGATGGGGGATATTTGGCTGAATGAAACTACATGTAAAAGAGATCTAGGAGTCCAAGTAGACCATAAGTTGAACATGAGTCAACAGTGCGATGCGGCAGCTAAAAAGGCCAATGCAATTTTAGGCTGCATCAATAGAAGTATTGTGTCTAGATCAAGGGAAGTAATAGTGCCACTCTATTCTGCTTTGGTCAGGCCCCACCTGGAATACTGTGTCCAGTTCTGGGCACCACAATTCAAAAAGGATGTGGAGAAACTGGAGCGGGTCCAAAGGAGGGCAACTAAGATGGTGAAGGGTCTGGAAGCCATGAAGCCCTATGAAGAGAGACTTAGGGGGCTGGGGATGTTTAGCCTGGAGAGGAGAAGGTTAAGAGGTGATATGATCGCCCTCTTTAACTATTTGAAGAGGTGTCACATTGAGGAGGGAGCAAGCTTGTTTTCTGCTGCTCCAGAGACTAGGATGCAGAACAATGGAAGCAAACTGCAGGAAAAGAGATTCCACCTCAACATTAGGAGGAACTTCCTGACAGTAAGGGCTGTTCGACAGTGGAACACACTCCCTCGGAGTGTAGTGGAGTCTCCTTCCTTGGAGGTTTTTAAACAGAGGCTGGATGGCCATCTGTCAGGGATGCTTTGATTAGGAATTCCAGCATGGCAGGGGGTTGGACTGGATGGCCCTTGTGGTTTCTTCCAACTCTAGGATTCTATGATTCTATGAAATAATGCCATAAGGGGCATTATGGGAGTGCCACCCCCAACCCTCCACCTCCCCACTCTGGGGATGGGCAATTCTTGTGGCCCCAACCACAATGGTATAAGGGTATATGCACACCATCCTGCCCTACCTGCACATTGGCCCCAGAGTGTGTGTCCCCTACACAGATTTATATCACTTGAATCCCATTTTATAACTGTCTTCCTGAGTCCATCCTCTGGAATCCTGGGATTTGTAGTTTGTAGTTTGAGAGAGGTAATTGGTATTCCCCACCAGCTGCAGGTCTTGTGTGTGTGTGTGTGTGTGCCCTCTCCCCATGTATGCATTATTTAAATGTGCCAACAGAAAACGCCCACTGGGTGTGGAAGGGAGCACATTCCTACCAAACCAAAATGGGGAGAGAAATAGCAGCCATACCCAGCTCCAGATGTCAAGCCCAGCCGCCTTTCCAGAGGGAGGACAGGTGAGCACCCACCTGCTGGGAGAAAGGTGTTCATTCATTCCCTTCCATGTCTCTGCTCTCCCTGCCCCCCCCCAAAGCCCTTGTACAGATGCCCCCCTCCCATGTCCTTCAGTGAGACCTTGGGATGGAGGCCTCCACAATAGATAGGCTTGGCGCCTCTCTACCTCCCTGAGCCCCAAAGGCTTCTGCGCTGCTCCCTCCCTGGTCCTCCAAATTCCTCACTCACTGTCCCTTTGCAGTTATAGGGTGGCTGCTGCTGTTGCTGCTCCACTGGTATAAATCTCATCGACTTTTTGGCCTTGTCAGATTAAAGCCTTTCTGTCAACCCACTGCAGTCCTCTAGATCTCCCTAAATCTGTATATGGCAGAGGATTTACGGCCAGGAATTGCATTTTGCAAAATGATTAAAGTTACCAAACAGCCATAAAAAGTTGCAGTAGCAAATATCATTTTTTGAAAGCTTGCTTAATTTATAAGAGGTGGAAGGTTTATTGTCATTTAGAGTCTGTGGTGATAGTGCAACTTCACATTCTGTGCATGGCGAGCTCCGTGTGTGTGTGTGTGTGTGTGTGTGTGTTCCCAGGTAGGATTTACAGGTCTTTAAGTGGTGATGTTTATATCTGTGGAAACGGCAGCAGCTCTGGTGGCTGGGAGGGAGAAAGGTGCACAAAGAAGGCCTTGGGTAGAGGCACTTTCCCCCAAGGGACAGGCTTTTTGAATGTCCCCAAACCTCCTGGATGTGCTCTGCCTCCCAAGCCATGGGTTGCCCCCACAGAACCGCCTTGGCCTTCAGGAAGCATCCAGACTTTCAGGGGCCATCCCCTCCCACCAAGGAACTCTGCCGGATTACCCTCTTATGGGTTTGGCAGGTGGGGTGTCAGTTGTGGGGGGCTCACTGCAGATTGCTCCTGCGGCAGAACCTCCCTTTTCCTGCCCAGGTATGCCAGGCATATGCTTCCAAAGCCAGCCTTGTTGGAGTATGGCAACTTTGCATGCTGAGACATTCTAGGAATAGTAGGAATGCATATCTATGGTAGTTTTATTGCTTTACTAACAACCCCCTAATTTCCTGTTTACTCAGAAGATCCCCCTTTTGTCCCTTCTTGACCAGTCCAGTCGCCCTTTAACCTCCTCGCCTTCCTTTGTCCGGAAGGTCAGCATGGCACTCCATGCATGCTGACCACCCCTTTCCCCTGAAGGTGCATGAAATCTACCTTTTACCTGTTTTCCTTAGCAACAGGAAGCTGAAGCCTGTGTATCTCTTCATACACATGATTTTGTAAGTAAACTGCTTTATTTTTCACTCTAACAAGTGACTGTTGTTGTTTGATTGGGGACACGTGGGTTGGGAGAAAGTAAAGTGGAGCTAGTTTTTATCCTGCTTGCCTATAATCTGCTAACGAGATTAAACAATCTTGCCTCCTTTATTGAGTATCTAGCAAACCTCAAGAAAGAACCACATATGCCAACAAGCCTGGATCTGTGTTGGGAGGCTTCTCCCAAGACCCCCAGCCTTCAGCAGAGGTGGCTGTGGGGTGCTATGGGGGGCATCTGGTTTCCTGCCTGCCAGCTTTGGTGGCTCCAAAGCACACTATGAGAGCACTCTGCTAGAAGACACCATAAGCAGGCACAGCACCAGAGCTGGGCTGGGGCCCCTTGCCCACCCACCTCCGTCTTTCACCTTGGGAAGATTTGTATTCCTACAAGGTCCTGTCTGCAGGGTGAGTGATGCAACCCTCCTCTTCTGGCTTCAGCCTTTCCAGAGAATATAAATATAAGGTAATTAACAGGCGAAAAGCCTAAGTGTCTAATCAATAGGCAGGCAAGGCGTTTCCATATGTCAGGGTCTGGCTGGAGGAAGGCGGCTGGAGGCTATCACTGGTTCTGAGGGGCAGGCAGCCATTCCTCTGGGCCAGTTGGATGGACACAGGCCTCCCAAAGGATGGTGGGGGGGGGGGCTTGTGGCTGCCTTCTTCAATGTTGTGTGGGACCAAGGGAACCCCTAGCTTAGCTTCCCTCCTCATCCCTCCATCTCCTGGGCCCCACTGCAATGACCAACTCAGAGCACCTTGGGGGCATGAGGGCCATTTCTGTGGCCCCTGCCTGGGTTTGTTCTTCTCATGGTCCCTTCCACTGGGGCAAATGCAATGACAGCCCCCTCCCAATGCTGTCTCATTTGGAGGGCAAAATGGGAAGCACCCTGAATAACATCTATACCATCACCCTGATGGCTGAAGAGCAGCCAAAGGTTAGGTGGGGGGGGGTAATTCGGGTGGGTATTTAGGGCAGAGGCTCCCAGTGTTGCTGACTGGAGGTCCAACCAGGCTCCATCAGGGGACTTTGGGGACACCCCTGCCTAACCTGCAAAGTTGTTTGGATTTGTTGCCCCAAATGCCACCCAACGCCCCAGCCCTGTCTGCACAGGGGGTATATAACAGTACACTTGTCCCTCCGCATTCACTGGGGTTAGAGGCACAGAACCCCCGTGAAAGTGAGAAAACCACAAATAACAAAAATACTATGCTTTTACCTGAAAGGACACCTCTCTAGGAATCTCTAGGTTCTCCAGGGCAACTCTGTGATCAACATTTGCCAGACATTGACCATAGAATTGCATTGGAGGAGCAAATGGCTAGTGGAGTGCCCTCTCTAGGAATTTCTAGGTCCTTCCATGTAACTTTTGGTTAAAGTTGACCATAGAGTTGTGCTGAAGGACCTAGATATTCTTAGAGAGACCATATTAATAAAATCCATGAATAATCAAATCCGCAAATTCTGGTCACTTCCTATATTGAAAAAGAGCCTTAACTGGCTGTAAAATGGCCCAGAGGGATCTCCATACCAATTGTCATCCTCCGGCCTGCGAGGGAGTGAAGAGGCAGGCCCAGCTCCATCAGGGCTAGCCTGAAGAAAGACAGCCCTCCCTCCAGTCCATCTGCCTTGGTCCAGGCCTCAGAGGGACAGAAGAACTGCTGGACCTGATCCCCTTCTTCCCCTCCACCATCCCCTTCTCCTTTGGAGTCGTGTCTTTTTAGATTGTAAGCCTGAGGGCAGGGAATCGTCTAATTAAAAATAATAATAATTCCAAGCTGATCTGATAGCCTTTAGGGCTGAAGAGTGGGATATAAATACCATAAATAAATAAATAGATAGATAGATAAAAGCATGGCAAAAATGCCCCCCAGAGCCCCTGGAGGGCATTGGGGCAAAAATCTTTTGTTTTGTAGTGGGAGATGCCGCCCTCCAAGTTCTCCTGGGGGCTAATGTGGTCACCAGCCTCCTTCTCTTAGTTACCGACTCTTCTTCTAAATGAACTCTTTCTGGGACTAATGTGCAGATTTGAAAACGGTTGCCCTTCACACCAAACACAAAGACAGAATCTCCATATTGTGATATAGTCCTTAGTTCAAGAATGGTGTAAATTGCACGTATGGAGAACCACTGCTCACACACACAGAGAGAGGAATTCTGTGTCTGTGTTTTGTGGAAACAGCAAATGGTGTGTGACTGAGTGTCCATGGAAGTGAGGCAGATGCGGGGGGAAGAGGCTGATCCACACACAAACACACAGACACACACACAAAGCGGGAGCTTTTGGAGAGTGAGGCAACTGCAGGGCCAGAGTCCAAGGAGTGGGAAATTCTCCATGGATGTCTTTCTCTCTTACTCACACATGCACACACGCACACACACATGTACACACACACAGAGAGAGAAATCCATCCAGCCGCTTCTCTCAGCATCCCGCCAGCTGTTGCAGCTGTTTCGCCCGGTGTCTTCTCAAAACTGACAGGTTCTCTGCTAAAGTGGTTTATTATGTAAATGTCGTCCACCATAAAAATCAATGGTTCTTTTGCTAAGTGGCCAATATTTATTTGGCTTGTGAGTTGCTTGATTTGATGCATCTATTAGGGACAGGCCTGTGGCTCCCTTTTCGTTCACTCTTGCTTCACGTCTTTCCGTCTCTGCTCTTTTGTCCCTTTGCATAACTCAAGGACAGGAGTAATTGACATGAAACTTTTGGAAATTAATTTTGTGGCATCTACCACAGAGAGCGGGAGAGCAGAGAGAAAGGCTCCACAGGATCATTCATAACATCACTCTTATTGGCCTTGACAAAACAATACCTTAAAAACACACCAAAGTAAATTACGGTGCTCACAAATGGCTCAGGCCCCGGCCAGGCCTCCAGCTGGACGGCAGCCAGCCAGGCACAAACACAGTAATATGCTTTTGATATTAATAACGGAGATGATATTGATCTGCTAGCCGGTGTCACTTCTCTGCCTGGGCAAAAAGGAGATTGCTTCAGGCATGGAGCCCCTCAGAAAGCCCCCCCCCCTTTCCATATGGACCACTTAATGTCTTTAACTGTGTCCCAGCAGACCCTGGCCAGAGGGGCAGGACCCCCCCCCCCGCCCCCCCCAAAAAAGGCTGGACTATGATTCAGGAACTTGTCAGAAACCAGGATAACACAGTTGGCAGGTCACAGAAGAATGCTGTTGTCTCCCTAAATATTTATCCAGTTCAGATCTCATATGGATCCCAGGCCGCTGTGAATCCATGGCACAGTTTCTGCTTAAAAGACCAGAAGGCTCCCGGCTCTGCAGAGTAGAGAGAGGGGGCTAAAGACCCCTTGCCTCACCTGCCTGAAGGTGAGCAGCAGCAGCAGCAGCAGCATCAGGAGGGATGGACAGATGGACAGGAGGCGCCTGGTCACCAAGAAGGTGCTGCGGAAGTTGTGGAGCCCGGGTTCAGGTGCAAAGGGAGCTTTGGCCATCCATGGGGGGCAGGAGACTGGTCTGGCCCTGGTGCTGGTGGCTGATGTGGCCTGAGATGAGAAGGAGGTCACGCTCCCTTTGGACTCTTCCTTCTTGTCCAGTCTGAGAAGCCTCTGCAGAGCAAGAGAAGGTGCAACAGGGGATTGGCTGGCCCTCCTGCTTCCCACAAGGCCTTCCCCTCGGCCTCCGGGAGAGGCAGGTGGCTGCAGTGGAGCCTTCCTTCATTGGGGAGAGGGCTCCCAGTGCAGGCCCCACCGCAGAGGTCTGGAGAAGGGTCTGTCGCGTGATGCCCTGAGGCCTCCGGCCGCCCCTTGCGGTGCTGGCCACCCTCCTTGCGCTATTTGGATCGCACCAAAGGCCCAGGCCACGACTTTCCCACAAGAGGGCAATTCCTTTGCCGGCTGGCAGACTCCTGTTTGTAAGAGGAATTATTAAACTGGAAAACCGTGCGCTGGAGCTTACCCTGAAACGGATGCCTCCTTCTCTGCCCCCTCAATGCCAGGTAATAACTCATCCATCTTTTCCAGCGAGCGAGAGCCCCGATGGCAGCGCCGACGAACGGTCAGCGCCAGGCTCCCGCTCCCTCCCTCCCTTCCGTGGGGCCGAAGGGGGTCTTCGCGGGGCCTGGCGAGGAGGAGGAGGAGGAGGAGGAGAAGCCGAGCTCGGCTCCAGACATCGGGGGCAGGGGCACCCTCCGGCCCTCCATGCCCACCGCCCACCGCGCCCGACACACACAACCGTTTGCTGGCCGGTAGTTCCTTTCCTGGAGGTCAGTAATATCCCTCCCCTCCCTCCCTCCCTCCCTCCCTCCCTGCCCCCGAGCGAGAGCCCCTTCCCGGCAGCGGCAGCAGCAGCCGCCCCCAAGAGCAGGAGGAGGAGGAGGAGGAGGGCTGGAGCGCCGGGATCCGCTCCGGATCTCGGCCGGCTTTGGAGGCGCTGCTGCCGCTGCCGCCCTCGGGGCTCCCAAAGCGCCTTCAGCACCGCCAACAGCTCCTCCTTCGGCTCCCGGCTCCGCCGAGAGGGACCCTCGGCCCAGCCCCGGACAGGCCTTGCTTCCCGGGAGACCCTCCTGGGCCCCCAGGGGAAAGGGCCGGAGATGGAGCCCCGGCCCCGAGGAGCCCTCCTGGCTGGGCGCCTCCCTCCCTCCCTCCCTCCCTCCCTCCTCCGGCCCCAGCCCCCAGCCCTCCCTCCCTCCCTCCCTCCCTCCCTCCCTCCCTTGGCAGCAGGGACCCTTCCCGCAGACCTTCCTAAGAGCGCCGGGGGAGGTGGGACGCTGAGCCGCCAGTCGGGGCCCCTCGCCTCCCGGGGCCTCGCGCGGCTGCTCTGGGGAAGGCTCCTTCCTCGGGGCGGCTGGCCTGGACGGAGCGGGGGGGGGGGAGGAAGAGGAAGACAGGATCCTGCGGGGCCCCCTCCTCCCTCCCTCCCTCCCAGGACCCCCTCCTCCTCCTCCAGTGACTTTTGCCCCAAAGGGGGGAGGGACTCAGCGGCGGCCGGGTCCGACTCCGCTCCGGCTTGTGGTGCGAACTTTCAGGGAGCTCTCCAAGGCTCTGGATCCAACGGGGTTCAACGGAGGGTCGGAGATGGGGCCGCCTTGGCCCAGAGGTCTGCCCCGGAGAAGGGAGGGAGGGAGGGCTCCTTGGGCCGGGGCTCCCTCCGGCCCTTTCCCCTCCGGAAAGGAAGGCCTGGCCGGGGCTGGGGCCGAGGGTCCCTCTCGGTCGGAGGAGCCTCGGAGGCCGGGCTAAAGAGGAGCTGTTGGCGGTGCTGAACTCCTTCCGGAGCCCCGGGGACGGCAGCGGCAGCCGCGGCGGCGGCGCCTTCGAAGGCAGCCGAGCTCCGGAGCGGGAAGGGCCGAAGGGCTCCGGGGCTGCTCCTGCTCTTCCGCCTTTTCCTTGGCAAGGAAGGGACAGAAGGACTTGGCCCGAAGAAAGGGCCGCCGGAGGCACCACGAAGTGGGGGAAGAGGAGAGAACCCCAAAGGAAAGGAAAGAGGCTGCTCGCTGCCGGCCTCCTCCGTCTCACCCGGCGGACTGCGGGCCCCAGACGGCCTCCTTCCAGGCCCAGGCCCCAGGCCCCCCGCCACGAAGGCCGGCTCCCCTCGGGAAGGGGCAAAGGCTGGGCCTGCTGCTGCGGCTGCTTCGGGGGCAAGGGCCAGGGCAAGGGCCCGTCCATTTGGCTTGTAGAGGAGGATATAGTGTAATATATATTTTATGTCATTAATTTAACTGTATTTTGATGATGGTATTTTGGTTAAGGAAAGGGGATGAACTTTTTAGTCATGTATGTATGTATTAATTGTATATGTAATTGTTTAAGCATTTTTGTAAACCGCTTTGATCCTTTGGAAAGGTGGCATATAAATAATTTTTATTATTATTATTAAGGGGACTTTGGAAAAAGCCTCCCCGTTTCCCAGCTCTGCTCGAGGGCGGTTCAGGGCAAGAAATGCAAGCGATCCGGGGCGCGTTACCCTCTCCGTGTCTACTAAGAAGTCAGTCTCAGTGAGTTCAGTGGGACTTACTCCAAAGTCGGTGGGTGGCTGGAGGGTTTGGGCTTTAATCGTTTAGAAACCAGAAAAAATAACTAAAGAACCCCACAGTCATTATCTCAAATAATGAGACTTTTCAATGTAAAATCAATGTCTGTTATAATGAAAATGGATTCAGCAGTTCCTGGAAGACCAGATCTACAAATCTTTCGGGCTGTGAAATAAAAAGTGGATCCTTATTTCCACTATTTTGCTGAAGATTTTTCTGTAAAAAAATCCAGGCGTTAAAAATAAAATGTCAGCATTTATTTACTGCCTTGAACTGTTTGTCCTCAGCCAGAGATGTGATGCAAATAGCAAAACGATCCCTTGTGAACAGCCCCTGCATCCCCCCTTCCCTTCCAGGGGTCAGAGCCCAAACTTGTCCCTGGCAGAAGAGGCATGCGCCGGACAGATGGACGGATGGACAGAGGAAGCCCATGGCAAGGGAGGCCTGCCCCACAAGTGCCAGCCAGATGGACGCTTCCTGTGGGTGGAAAGAAGGCGTGGGGCGCATCCACCCAATTCCCAGGACCCAACGCATCCAAGATTAATGCCGAGTTTCCTGAGATAACAATCGCTTGCTGTCCCTGTGAGCCTTCAAGTCATTTCTGACTTATGGCTACCCTGCAGTGAGGCTATCGTGGGTTTTTCTTGGCAAGATTGGTTCAGAGGACTTTGCCTTCCTCTAAGGTTGAGAGAGTGTGACTTGCACAAAGCCACGCAGTGGGTTTCTATGGCTGAGTGGGGATTCGAACCCTGGTCTCCAGAGTCATATTTCAAGGCCCAAAGCACTGCACCAGGCTGGTTCTTGTAACAATCATAAGGTCAAGTTAAAATAAGTGTGTTATCATATTGTGTGTTTTTAAAATGTTCATTCTGCATGGACTTGGAAAGGGGCAGGATTACAAACCCATTCAAACCGCTGTATGGGAGAGAAGTTGGGAATGCTCTCCCTGGACCGAGTCAGGGCTGGACTGATGGCCTCCAAGGCCCCTTCCAGCCCCTCGTTTTGCCCCGAGGGAGGGAACCACCAGGCAGCCAGGCACAGCTCCATCCCTCCCTCCCTCCTTCCTTCCATCCTCACTTTTTATGTCCAGCCTTTCTCCCAGGAAGGGTCTCAAGGTGGGTCACAAACAAGAAGAAAGGAGGACATAAGGTTAAAACAGGATCAAACAACTACAGAATCCAACCATTTAGAATCTTAATTTAAGATTAAAGACAGTCCAGCACCATAAAGAGCCTTCTTCTTGTTAAACCCTTTTCCCAAAGTCTTCCTGGGAGGCACCAGCCAGAAAAGCAGGGGAAGGGAGCTGGGGGGGAGTCCTTTCCAAGGGGGACTCCAAGAAACAAGGGGGTGCAAGGCCTGCAGCGAAGGAGGAAAAGTCTGGGGGAGGTTGGGGGTCATGGGGGGGGCAGGGATAAGCAAATCCAATGGCATTTAGCAGGAGAGACCACCACTGAGCAACCCACCACTGCAACCTCCATCCGTCCAATTAATGTCTGGTTCATGTTTAACCCAACTTGGCTTGGGGTCAGGCAGCCAGAGCCTTAAGTCCTTAATGGGATTTCAAACAAGCCCTCCACTAGAAAGAGATGACTGAAATGCAGATGGGGCAGTCTCCCCCCCCCCCCCCCAGCAATTGCATCAATTTAATGACCCCACCTGCCCCAAACCCCTCAGCAAACCCTGAGAGACAGAAGAAAAGCAAAGCGAAACAGTGGGAGCCTAGGCCTTCTGACAGGGATAGCAAGAGCAAGAGCAAGAGCATTTTATGCCACTTATCATTCCCGAAGTGGTTTACAATGCTTTTATCCAATTGCCCCTAATCAGCTGGGTACTCATTTTACTAACCTACAGAAGGATGCCAGGCTGAGTGGACCCTGGAATCAAACTCACAACCTTCTGGCTGTGAATGGCTTTAGGACCAGCATTTAACCACTGGGCCACCAGGGCTCCCTTTCTGTAGAGAGTAATGCCTTCTCTCTCGGATCTGATCAAAAGAGGACAGCCTCAGTCTCCCCATTTTGGCGTCTGGTAAGAGCTCAGCCTTGACTTGCTCTGGGTCCCATTCAGTGGTCTTTTTCGCAATCCCCACTTGAGGGCAACTGGGAACTCTCACCTTCTTTCCACAGAATTTAGGATGGAATTTTGACAAAGTTCTTGTATGCCGGTCATCTCCGCCAAAATTGTCTGATTTCCCACAATGCCCTGCCTGGAATCAAGTGACACTGGAAGCACTCTGGTAAATGAAAATGGTGGCCACCTAGCTCTGTATTCGAGGATTCAAGGGCCAGTCCTCCCTTCCCATGCCCTGGCCAAGGACTGACGGCATCTGGATTTGCCATCTTGGCCATTGTCTGTTGATGCTTCCTGGTGATGCTGGTCACCTTGTCTTCCTCCAGCTCTTCCTGGGGAACAAACCCCATCCTTTCCTCTCTTCTTGTCCAACTTTCTCTGGGTTTAGGAGGACAGGAGAAGTGACCTGACCCGGAGTCATCACAGGGGCCTCCTTTGGAAGGAGAATCTTCCCCACATTTGACCTCCAGGGAAATAGCTGGAGTAGCCTCTTTCCCCAGGAGTCCACTGAGACCACAGGCCCCATGATCCACCAGCCCTGGAGACATTTCAGTCATTTGTGATGGGCACCTGACTGCATGCAAGTCTATTCTTGTCATCTTAGAGTAGAGATAGGCACATGGTCTAAAGAATCCCTGAAAGCAGAGGCATGAAGGCTGCCACTGGGCAAATTCAGTGCATTTGTGGCTGCTAATTATTATGGACAAGCCGCTTTATTGAACCACATCCTCTTATCGACATTAGGATGCATGAGCTGAGGCTGTTGTTTTAAACGCACTCATTAACCACACAAATCTGCCCTGTTGACAGCACACTTTTGAATTAAGCCCCAAACTGTAGTCATTGGACAAGGAGCAATTTATAATGCCATTAGCAACACTTGCGAAGGTTACAGGCATCAAAAATTGTTCAGCCATAATTATTCTTAATGGATACAAGGAAGAAACTGACGCAGGGCTGCTTTTTCATTAGCTTTCAATCAAGGCTGATGGCTTTGAGAAATGTACAGTAAGTGCATTTTGGGAAGAAATAATGATGTTGCAACACCTTTCACTGGAAAATGTTCTCAGTACAGAACTTAACTTTTAATAACCTTAATTTGACATAATTAAAAAAAAGCTTCTGATTTTGCTTTGGAGATCTTTCAGCAAATTGTCTGGGCTGCAGATTAACTCTTCCTTCAACACATGGTTGTCAACCCTGGTCAGTCGCCATCTCAGCTGGCATCTCTCTCCTCTTGGCAAGTGGCCAGATCACCCTGGTCCCAGAATCCCTCTTCTCAGAAAGGAGACCAACACTGGCCCCTGACCACCATGAGCCTCTTCCAAAGATGAACCTCTTCTGTCTGTGCCCACAAATTGTGAGGTCTCATGCTGGATGGGTGTGAGACACATCAAATCGCCACTACGCCTGTGAGTGTGGAAGGCAGAAAGTGTGGTTGAGTCCCAGGAAGTGTAAAAGGAGGTTTTATTCCTCATATTAGCCCAGCGCTTTTTTTGTGCTGGACCTGAGTAGAGGGGGAGGCCTGGAGGAGAAGCCCCTCTTTCATAGAATTGACAGATGGCCATCCAGCCTCTGCTTAAAGACCTCCAAGGAAGGAGACTCCAAAGCGGCATATTCCACTGTTGAACAACCCTTACTGTCAGGAAGTTCCTCCTAATGTTGAGGTGGAATCTCTTTTCCTGTACTTTGCATCCATTGCTCCATTATGTCCTATTCTCTGGAGCAGCTGAAAATAAGCTTGCTCTCCCCTCTGTATGACATCCCTTCAGATATTTAAACAGGGATATCATATCACCCCTAAACCTTCTCTTCTCCAGGCTAAACATCACTAGCTCCCTAAGTCTTTCCTCATAAAGGCATGGTTTCCAGACCCTCTTTGTTCCAGGCTAGCCAGGGTCAGGTGAGGTTACTATGAAGGCCTGGGGGGGGGGGACCTTCAGACAGCCTTGGATCTGGTCCCTGGGGAGCCCCTTTGGGGAATGTCAAGACCAACATCCTTTAAGAAGACATTGCTTCTCACAGGAAGGCTATTTGTCCACCAAGAGTCTGCAGTGGCATCAGCCAATATGTGCAAACACAAACCACACGTGGATTGGAATGCTGTCTGTGTGTGTGTGTGTGAGAGAGAGAGAGAGACTGAGAGAGAGAGAGATTAAATGGTGCCCTCCCCTTATTTCACTTGCACCTGAAAAATTCCCTTCCCCAAACTGAATCTTTTGGACAACCATTTGACCACAGTGTCTGGTGAAGGAATCCCACCATCGCTTACTTTATGCCAATGCTGCTTGGCTACTGCCACAGGCCCAGCCTGGACTGAGAAAGCTCAGGAATAAATGCTCTGGCTGTGCTGAGGCTGGACCGGTGGCTACTAATCCTGAGAACACCAAGGCATGAGAGCCATCAGCAGGCAAAGCCCTGAGCAGGCAAGCCCTTTCAAAACATTTCGTAGTGACTTCTCGGTCCTCCTCACTGTCCTGCTCCCATGGGCACCTTGAACATCACCCCACGGCCACAAAAGGGGACAATGGCTGCTGGTCTTTCTGCCTGGATAAGTGGTGTAATGCCCAGAAGCTAAATGGAGGTATGAAGTGCAGCCCTGGGGTGTTGAGGAGTCTACAGGAACAATTCCTTTCTCTGAGGAAGGTTTTTAGCATCCCAATAGACATATCTAGTGCAGAAATAAGATGTCAAGCCTGGACCAGCTCTGAGGAAGTCATTGCATGGTCCGTTATACTGAGATGTTGGTTGTGGACCTCTTATTTATCTCTAACTGACCTTGACTGTTTATTCTTACTTTAACTCACAATTCTGTCTGCCTGTCTATCCATCTATCTACTTTATGTCTGGTCAGTCCAAATCAAACCCTTTGGCTCCTCATTATTATCTCAGCTACTCCCAAATGGACAGGGTAAGACAGGGCCTGTGTGCAGTGAAGGTTGTGAAATGCCAACTCCCCGATAAGGTTGCCTAAGGGTGACCTTTGACCTGCAAGACCCCTGGCAATTTTAAACAACCTCAGGTCCAGGGGTCCATCAACAGTCATAGAGGGCACGATTCCTCTGGGTTTGAGAGGAAGAGGGGGAATGGACATGATCTCACCTCCTTTTCCCAGTTCTGTTTCCACTAGGCTTTGCTTATGCCTAGACGATGTCAAACCCTCAGGCAGGAAGTTAAGGAGAGCCATCATCACCCTCATCTCACCTTATTGTTACATTTAACCCCCATTATTCTTTGCTGTGGTGTGCTTTCAAGCCATTTCCAAGAAACCTGTCCTGGGGTTTCCAAGAGCAGTGCTGCATCTTGAGAAGTGGGGCTGCTCTATTTGCACCCCCCATTTGGACTTGATGGGGCCCAAATGCAAGGCTCCGCATGGAAAGAAATCAAAGCAGAATACTGAATTTTAAAAATGGTATGGAACTAGGTAAGGAGATCCCATGTAGACTTTGTTAATGATTTATAATCTGCTAATACGTTCATCTCTAAGAGAATAATGATCCTCAGACCTGCTCACTCATTTATCACTATGTTTTACAACACTGGCAAAGAAACTAATTAAATCCCAGCATCATTACATAGAATTCCTTTTAATAGAGATACAATGATGCACTGGAGGCGACAGATTATGCTGCAAATTGTACCAAGAGGGTTTTTGGGCAGCAGGTTTTAATTAACATGTTGGTGCGATGCCACATACTTAAAGAGTAGCTACCCAGCAAACAGCTCATCACTTGGAAAATGTGTGTGTGTGTAAAAGGTAAGTGTGAAGCGGGGGTGGCCCAAGAGATGTGGCTGCCTGAGGCAAAAGAAACAAGACAGCAGCAGATTCCCTCCACAAAGGGACTGGGGGGTCAGCTGAATCCAGCAGGAACAGAAGAAGGTCACCCAGGATCTGCCACCTCCCCCGAGAGCCTGCCAAGTGAGGAAAGAGGCAGCCGCCTCATGCATGAATCCACAGCCTTGCCAGGATTATTGCATCCGTAAATGGATCCCCAAGGGCCTTCTAGTCTGACCCAGTACTCTGGACAGACAGCAGTCCAACCTCTGCTTAAAGTCTCCAAAGGAGGAAAGCCCACCGCCCTCTGAGGTAGCCCACACTCCTTTCCCAATGGTCAAGATATGTTCTTCCTAATGTTTAGGCGGAATCTCTTTTCCCGGAATGGAGACTCAAGTGAGGGATCCCAGGGGATCCCAGTGAAGCCAGCAGCCACAAGGCCCCTGGGCGCAGGTAAGGAGAAGTGCCTCAGAGGTCCTTGCTCTGCCAATTGGGGCAGAGGAGAACCGCAGGACTCCTGCAGGAAGAGCTGCTTTCCCCAGCTGTTTTTCTACTGACCCCTCAAGCGCCTTCCACCAAATTTAGAAAGATATTCCAGCCTGGTAGCAGGGGTGCAGACTACATGACCCTTCTGGTCAGTCTTGGTTGTGCTGGTCCTGAACAAACTGAATGTAATTTTCTGCTGGACAAATTCTAGTGGCTCCTTTTCTTCCCACTCAGAGATGACCTTGATGTACCTCCTGGCCATGAGTTTGTTAAAAAAGTGGGCCCTTGCAGGGAGACAGTGGGCAAGGCAGCAGCCCTAAAGCCAAGCACCAGGAACACAGTCTGGATGCAGGGGGACCCAAGGCCCGGCTTCATCCAGAAGGCCCAGATCGTCAATTCTACTTTGCCCCCTTTCCATTTCTGTCTTTCTAGGTGATCTATGAAGAAATTTACGCTTTTGAGAAATGTTCAATTTTTTCCTTCTTCTCACCCATGTCAAGGTCATGCTTCCATCCTCTTGAAGGGCTTTGCCTTCTCAAAACTTCTGCAAAGAGATGGGGAACTGCCAAAGGAGGGGCTGAATCCCCCACAAAAAAACACAGCATTCCCTGGGATTAATAGAGAGGGCAAGCATTGCCCCTCCCAATTCTTCTCCTTCCTCATCAAGAGAGAAGGGCTCCTCCCCTCCCCTCCTTGGGGTGGTCTAGATGCCCCTTGGAGACTCCTGACAGGCTCCCTCCCACTCTTTCTCTTCCTCCCATACCCCCTTCCTTCTTTGGGCCTTTCCACTGCCCAGCACCAGCGCCTTTGGCCAGGCTCGTCACCCCACAGAGGCCTTGGCACCTTGAGAATCGGGCTCAGCATGGAAGCAAGGGACACCACCAACCCAAGCCCAAGGCTTTAGCCAGGGATAGATGAGGCCTGTCTGGGGCAGAGAGGGTGCCTCTTTCCTCCCAGCAGGCCAGTGGGCAAGGCTGTGACCCTGTGCCTTCTTCTGGGGCACAAAGAGAATTTCCTGCAGGAGGAGGAGGAGGAGGAGGAGGAGGAAAATGGGGGGTCCTGGTCCCGGGACAGACTCCTTCTTCTGCTGCCTTCTTCTTTCCCTTCCATCATCATCATCATCATCATCAGCAGCAGCAGCAGCAGCAGCAGCGCAATGAAAGGACCTTCCAATGGTGCCAATTAGCACCTTAAAGGGTCTGAGCCTGGTGCTGGCACAATCGCTGGGCACTGAGCAGCAATGCTGGAAACATCCATTAGCCATTACAGCTCTCATTAGTCCTTGAAAAACAACTCATTACTGTCCTTAGAACTGACAGGTAAATACAACTAATAGGATAAATCTATCAATAAATCCATTGTGTGGCACAACCTGCCTTTCTGCCTCTGGGTCTTGCCAGTCTCTCCTCCGAAGGTTAAGTGCTGCTCCTTTAGCAGAACTCTGCCTGAGCAGCCAGGCGGCTGCCCAGCTCTGGGTTCAAGGAAATTCCCAGGAGGGCGGCAGCAGTGGTGGCAGTGGTGATGTGCGAGTGGCTGTGTGTCTTTTAAGCTGACTTACTGAGATTGGGAAGGAAGGTTCACAGCAAGTTCAGGTTGCAGCTGACTGTCAGGCTACAGAGGCAGAATGAAACTTAATACACTCATCAGTTTGCATAAATTTAATTGCTTATAATGATGCTTAATGAGGACCTATGAGCATGGAGAAACTTTGGACCAACCTGAAGGTGGGACAGGGCATGCTGGTGCCTCTTCCTGCTGCCGCCTCTGCTGCTGCCAATGTGCCCGGCATTCACTCTGGGTGGGAGAGGTCTGTCCATTGTGGCTTTGCCCCCCAACCCAACCCCACCCTAGGGGACCCAGGAGGACCCACTGCAAGGATTGTGGCTCAGGCCTAAACTGCCTTCCTGTGGGGAAAGGCATGCCTGAAGGTGGCAGCTGGCCAGGATGCAGCATGTACCAACATGTGCTCTCATCATGAGCCAGGTGTTCAGAGAAATTGTGAGTTGGATGGAAGGGATGAAGGGGTGGCCCTCTGGAAGAAGGAGCCCACTCCTGCCAGGTTCAGATCCGGGAGCCACGCCAGCCATCTGACGGATGCTTTGGCTCCCTACTGGTGGGCAGGCAGAGCCACAGCTCTTCTTCTTCATTCTGCCTGGCAAACATTCTGTCCTCTCTGTTCCCTGAGATCCATCCCCATCTCTGTCAAGGAGAACCTTAACTTAATTAATTGGAGATTTAGAGCATGGCATCTTGATGTTAAAAGGCAGCAGGGAAAGAAGAAGAAGAAAAAGAGCCTGTTAATTAAAATGTCGTTTAGCACTAGAATTAGTGAGCCTAATTGTATGCTGCTTATCTTGACTCACCCCAAGGCCAGGAGATGTTGCTGCTTCAGCCCTTCCTGGACCACGAGGCAGAAAATCCAGAAGTTTCCCAGACGCCAGAGCAATTAGGACGACCAGGAAAGATCTACTAATAAGATCTTTCATCATTAGAGAGAATGTGTGTGTGTGTGTGTGTGTGTGTGTGTCTGTGAGAAAGAGAGAGATTGAGGGAGAGAGAGCACCCTGTTCCTGAAGTGGAGGTTCTCTTGGAGTGTTTCTATTCCTACTGAATATTCAGATGCAGTACTGTGTTTGCGTTGGGAGCTGTACATTGTGGAATTCAATTCACCTGTACTTGGAGCTATGTGCTGCCAGGTGCCCAGATAAAGAACTGATGTTCGTTTCAGCAAAGTACTGACTTTGGTTTCCCTAAACCTCATTCTCTCTCCCTGGCAGCCAGCAAGAACTGCTGGGCCACTGACCAAGTAAACATTTCCTTTCAGGAAAAGCAAGGCTGGAGCTGTGTTACGTAAAGCTCAGCAAGTAGAATTATGCACTCATCGTGCCGCACAGTCCTTGTGTCGAATGGCAATGCTGCACAAGGGAACCAAGACACCAACAGTGCCACTGATGCACAGCTAAAGCTTTTGTATGCATTGACACAGTGCACACTTCCACATGGAAAACCTTTCTGGCTGCACAAGGCTACCACACGCTGGACTCTCCCTTGGGACCTTGGACTGATTGCAGACCTTCTGCCTCAGCCAGAAATGTCCGGCTGAATCTGTAGGACAGTCTACATATGAGCAAGGCAGCAAGAGACATGTTCCCAATGGAGGAGGGAGAAGAGTAGGACTCCAGAAGACCCATTTGGACATTCAAATAATGCATCCCCCCCCCCAACAAATAGAAACACCCCACAATGCACAGCTTTTGCTGTTATTTGACTAGATGGCCAACAGTTCTGGTGGCGTGTCCGCATTCTTGCTCTCCCCTCTCCATGGGTCCTCCCCTCCTATGTGTGCCTTTTTCTCTTAGAAGGAGGAGGCGCTCCTTGAGCCCAGAGGCAGAGGCACCACCTGCAGCCCAAGCCTGGCCTTCAGCCTCACTTAGCAGAGGCCTTTCAACAAAGTAGTTTTAGCCCAAACGGGGAAAAGTGGGATCTTGGGTGAGGAGGCATGAAGAATTGGAGGTGGGGGAAGCACCCCTTCAGCAACTCTCCAGGTGATTTTCTTGATGAGAAGCTAGCAGGCCATTGTGATAATTCCAATGGAACTGGCCCCACTCCAAACTGGGTTTTAAATGTGGCTTATAAAACAAGCCACATCCCCCACAAGTATTAAAGGAGAGGAGGGGGGGGGGCTTCTCAAATGGGCTCCATTGTGGGACCAAAGACGTCAATCAGGCTGCTGACAGGCATCTCAGATTGACAGACAGGCTCTCTCTCTTGACTTCTTCTGCTATCTGGGGGAATGGGGAAAGTGTCAGCTGCAAGAACTTGTTAAATTGCCAAAGTCATTACCAGCCACCAATTACTAAAGAAAAGATAACAAGGTGCATTTTAGAAAAATCTGATGCAACAACATGCATTTCAATAAAGCAAGTTTTCAGAACTTTACAAACAAAGTAGACCGTTTAGGGAATACAGCCAGCGGTGGCTTGAGGCTCCTCATGAATATGGGGTTCTCATGAATACGTAGGTGAAGGAGGCCCACCCAGGGGTCTCCCACAAAAGAGGGACTCCTTTCTTCCTCGGCCCCTTGGCTTAAAGGGAAGCAAGGCTGGGGGGTTCATAGCCCAGGCAAAGTCCCCTTCAGAGGCAAATTGGAGGAAGAGAGTCATGCCAGAGGCTGGGGGGGGGGGAGGGGGCTGAGAGAGGGGCTCCTCAAGTATGATGCTGCTTGCTTGCCACCCCCCTCCCCACCCTAGGCACCCGTTCTGTGCCCACTGACCCATCCCCTGTGGGGACTGAGCTGATTGCAGTGATGAGAGGGGGACCCACACGGGGGGGGGGGGGACAGAGGTCCAGCTTTTCTGCAACCGCCATGGAGCCCCCCCTCCTCAGTGGTCAGGGCAGGGTGCTGCATGGCAGGATGGGTGGGTGTGGAGCAGGGTGGGGTGGGGTGAGATTTGATCTCAATCCCTGGGGGGACTCATCACCTCATGCCATTTCTGGCCCCATCCTACCTTTCGGTTGCTCTCCTGTGGGTCCCCACATGACCCCAATGGCAATTGAATCATCTTGGACTAGAAGGTAAAATTCCTCATTCCATATTTTGTTTTTTGTTTTTTTCTGTTGGTTGGTCTGAGCCAGGTTAAGGCTGGGCGTCTTCTTCTTTACTTCTAGATAAAGAGAAGTGCAATGGGTTGGATGAAGAATAACCAGAAGAAAAAGCCCAGTGGGGAGAACAGCGGCATGTGTGTGTGTGCATGCGCGCACTTGCTTTCATGTCACCTGCTGACTTTTGGGCCTCCTTGGTTACTTTGCTTGTGACTGGCATCCGTGTGCAAAGTCTGAAGGGAGCAGGAGGACCACGGGGCCCACACTCAGGATTGCCCCCAAAAATCTGGGGGGGGGGGGCTGGAACAAGCCAGCGATGCCCCCCTCCCGTTCCCCCCCCCCCCGCTCTCCCTGCTCCAGCCCCACAGCTGAATGTTCAGCTTGTGCCCCTTTCAGTCCCTGCAATGATGTTATCAAACCAACTGTTTTCCATGCAATTATGAAACATAACAGATTCCAGCAGGAAAAAGGGGGTGGTGGGGAGGGCACCTCCACAGAAGCTCAAAGCTAATTAATTTCTATTACTGGTGAATGAAGAACCACTTAACATGTCTTTTCTTATTTAAATTACTATAGATGACACCTGCTTTTTTATTCTTGGGAAATCCTTCTACAATACCAGTTAAATTATGTAAGATGGTAGAATTTATGAAGAGAAGGCAATTAGCATTACAAAAACATTTCTGGGCTACAATTTGTGGTGGAAAAAAAAATATGATGCTCTGTTAAAGGGCCCAGGGATGACGACTCCACATGTTTAATGCGGCCTTGTGGTGGTTGTGGCGGATCAGGGCCCTTGGGAGTCATTCAGCTGAAGCAGGGCCTGGCCTTGGCCCTCCTGCTCCTTAGGTGGGTCCAGACCCAGAATGGGGCTGTGGGGCAGGGAGGCTGGCAGGGCCCAGCAGGTCCAAGGCTCTGTGCCTGTGTATTTGAGGAGTGGGCTGCCTGTCAAGGATTTCCAATGAAAGCAACAGTGTAAAATGCCTTGCTCCCCCTCCCTTTCCAGTGAAATGGGGGGATCTCTGAGCCCCAAAAGAAGAGAAGGCCACTGAAACAATGGCATGGAAGCGTCCAGACTTTCCCTGGGAGCAAGACAACCCCTCAGACTGTGGAAGTAAATCCAGCATCTTCCTGACGCAAATAAGAGGCTGCTGGGGCACTATTAAAAGGAGAAATAGGGTGTGCATCCATCTTTGCCAGCATGCCGGCATGTGCATTCACACACTAGACAGAGTCGTTGGCACTCGGTGGAAAAGGCGGCATGCAAAGAAGAAGACAGGTGCTAATATCATTTAGTGTCCTTGCTGTTGCCTTTTCAACTTTCTGGACTGACAGTTAATCAATGGTTTGAAAAGAGGCTTCTTGCATTCAGCACAAATTGGCCTGGGAACAGTGCCTTCCTTCCATGGCCTCTGCAACATCCCCAGAGGACAGAAGGCCACCCTCACCCTTGTTGGGCCCTTCCTGGCAAAATGGGGGGGGGGGGGGCTGGAGACCCTGTGAGTCATAGGATCATAGAATCAGAGTTGGAAGAGACCACAAAACCAAATGGAGGAAGTCTGCATCCCTCCTGAGCATCAGCCACAGAGTGCCGTACCTGCTGCGAGGCTACTCCGCACTGCAAAGCCTTGATGTCGTGGGGGGCCCTTTGTGAGTTATGTGAAGGGCAGGACTCCAAAACCAGAGAGCAAGTCAGGACACCCACTGACAACCCTTGCTGTTTAAATATTTAATGGTTGTGGGAGAAGCTGCAATCCCAGTTGCATCATGGCTGGGGGATCTCCTAGGGAGTTGGGCTCCCATCCTGCCTCATTTTCTTTCTATTGGAGGGAGAGGGGGCTCTTTGCCCAGTGAGGCCAGAAGAGCAGGGGGTGCACATGTGAGGTGGTTCCAGGAGCACCCTCAGGCCCCTGGGGAGCATCCATCAGGGGTCAGGGGCAGGTTCACACTTTGCTCTTGAAGGCTGGACTCTTCCTGGCTGCCCACCTGCCTTTGGGCAGTCCTCATGCCCCCCTCCCCAGTCTTGCATCTGTTGCTGGAAAGTGGGGTGCCTAGTGATGGTTGGGGGGGGCTGTAGGACAAACAAACAGCTTAATTTATATACTGCTTCATACTGCCTAAGGAGTGTCTAAGTGGTTTACAACTGTAAGCTACTTGCCCCCAACAATCTGGGTACTCATTTTAGCGACCTCGGAAGGATGCAAGTCTGAGTCGAGCTTGAGCCCTTTTGCTGGTCTTGAACTCGCAACCTTATGGTTTTGAGTGAGTGGCTGGAGTACAGGCATTTAACCACTGTGCCACCAGGACAGAAGGAAAGTGGCCTTGGCCAGAAGGGCTCCACTGCCCAGCCCTGCCGCCTCTGCCTTCACATCCTCCTCCTCACATGGAGACACCTGGGCTGCCTGTTGAGGCTGTGCCCCTCCATCCCCACCCCACCCGCCACAATCCTCCCAATCAATTGGGGCACCAGCCACAAGGAGGAAGTGGCAACTGGGCTGGTGCCCTCCTTCCCAAGCTCCCTCAGAGGAAGAAGCCACCTTGACTGGGGAGAGAGGCCCCCAGGCCAGGATGAGGAGTGGAGCAGCAACAATAAATAAGAGTAATAATGATACTAATTATACCTAAACCTATGATGAATTATTTATTGAACACGTTGTATATGCTGTTGTGATGGTGAGTCATCCAAAAAAAAAAAAAAACCAAACTGAAAGTCAGGGAGAATTGAGCTGAAGTGATTTCTGTGTGTGTGTGTGTGTGTGCGTGTGTGTGTGTGCGTGTGCGTTCATGTGCACGCTCCAACTGGAAAGGGAGCATCATGGGATCACCTTCCCTCACAGGGCAGAAATCTGCAGGGAACTCCTGCTCTGGCCAGGGTTTCCTTCCCAGACACACACACACACACACTGAGGATCTGTGCAATTCTCTGGTGCTCTTGTTATCCTTGTGGTGGCTGCCTTGGTCAGGACGGATTCTGGCCCAAGTGTGCTCCCAGGACTTTCCTCCTGGGACTCCCCCTCAGCCCCATTTCGGACCCACACATGGGAAGGGGGCTTGGGAGCTCCAAAGCCAGGCTCCCCACCCACCCACCCACCCACCCTGTTCGTGTGAGCGGCTGACATGGCCAAGGCGTCCGTAATTGCTGTTGACATTTTCTGGGCCTTCCTCACGGCCAGGAACAAGCCTCTCATTCATGAAGAATGGCTGCTCATTAGGCCGGATCGAGACTACAAACCCACTTAATTAACTTGCAGAAAGTGGTTCTCTCTGCTGGGAAATTTGCACACAAAGGCCTATGGGGGGACTGCCCCCCTTCTCCCCCATTGTGTCTCCAAAATAGTTTTTGGACAAAACAAAGCTGCCCTCTCCCACTCGGGGCCCACACGCGCAAACACACAGACACACAGAGACACACACAGAGGGAGTGCTGAAAGCAAAGAGTGCCCCTCATTAAGAGACCCCTTTGCCTTTCCCTTTGTGGGATATTTTGCCCACCCTGGGCCCCGGGGGCCCTTTCACTCCCTTGCAATCAAGGAGCCTGGAGTGGGGCAGAAAAGCCCTTGGGAGCTGCTCAATGGGGAAAGACAAAGGCCAAGAGGGTAAACAGGTACTGGAGAGAGAAGAGCCCTGGGAGCCAAATACGAACACACACATACACACACAGAGAGAGAGAGAGAGAGAGAGAGAGAGAGAGAGAGCTGGCTGCTGGGAGAACTGAAGGGGTCCTTTTTCCTCATACAACAACAACAACAATGGTAGCAACATCCTTCTGCCAAGGGATGTGGGCACAGCAGGCCCAGTCCTAGCGTTGGAGGGGGAGGAAGATGATGGTGGGTTCCAAGACTGTGGGCACCGGGGCTGATGGAGGGAGGGCAGGGGAAAGAAGAAGGGAGCCGGCTGGCCACTCCTGCCCCAAGACTGGCCTTGAGGCGAGGGTGGGCAGCTTGTCCCCTTTGCCTCTCCTCACCGAGCCAAGAGGGTGACAAACCCATCAGCTTTGCTCTTCCCCACCTTCAGTTCTTTTGAATACTCAGCTTCTTCTCATTCCGTGCCTTAGGAAATTTGGTCACACTGAGATGTGCTTCTTCAAAAACGAGGCAGAAACATTCTCAGCAACACATCCTGCCCAGATTCAAGAGGCAAGAGCTACTTCCAGAGGCCAGGATGACAGGATGCCTGCGAGCCGTGCCACTGGCAAAGTGGAGGGATCACTTAGGCAGCCAGAAGAGCTGTGCCTGGAAGCCAAAAGGACTGAACTGAGGTCATTGTGCTTTGGGCATATCATGAACCAGCCAGACTTAGCAAAGACAGCAATCACAACACAGGCACACAGACTCCATTAAGGAAGCCTTAGCTGCTGTCCTGACTTTGCAAGACATAAACAGGGCTGTGGATTTGTTTATCTCTTTTATTTATTTCATTTACATTCTGCCTTTCTCTCATCATGGGATTCAAGGTGGCGGTGACACCACAGTGATGACAGGGAGGATTTTGTAGGTCTCTTCTTTGGAGGGTCACCTTTAAATCCAACTTAATGGCACGTAACGACAGCAGTGGCACTATAAACAGATTGTGAGATGATATGAATAACTGGAAAAAATTATAATGCTTGGTAAAGTGGAAGGCAGTAGGAAGAGGAAGGCCATATTATAAGTGGGTAGACTCAGAGTGCATCTATGCTGTAGAAATAATGCATTTTGACAACACTTTAACTGCTATGACTCCATCCTATAGAATACTGGGGTCTGTACTTTGATGAGGCACTGCCATTCTTTGGCAGAGAAGGCTAAAGGCCTTGAACAGACTTTGGAAAGCTCCTGGGTGAGGCCAATATGATCTTAAGTGCTCCTGAACCTGGGTTTGCTAAAATTAGGAAGGAGGACTGAGGAAGCAAGGAGATAGGGGCACCACTAACAAATCTAGGAAGTGTTTTGTGGGTTTTTTGGGCAATATGGCCATGTTCTAGAAGAGTTTATTCCTGACGTTTTGCCTATATCTGTGGCTGGCATCTTCAGAGAGTGCTTCAGAGAATATAGGAGGATTTGAGGACCATCCACACCACATTTGCATCTCCTCCTGCTTTTCCTCCTTCTCCCACTCATAGGGGGAGATGACCCTCCCTTGGAGCTGACTTTTTTCAAGCCAATCCCTTTTGGCTTTTGAGGACTCAGCAGCAGAAGACACTCCTACCACCCATGTGACGCTAAAAAAGGGATATTGATGAGGACTTTTAACCATATGGTAATTTATTTAAAACAGATACAGTCCTGAAAGTGACCCACTTAAAAATATTAAAGACACATGGTGTTTGTTTTTTCCCTGTCCATAAAGAAGGCAGTGGCCTATGAATATGCAAATGGCCTGGGTGCAATTAGCATGATTGGCTTCTACTGTAATACTGGCTTATATGTTGAGATGCAGGAACTAATGAGGTCATGTTAATAAGCTCGTGAATGAAACCTCAGCTGTCATGAGGACAACTGATGACAAGGTCTGTGATGAGCCTCCTATTTCCACCAAAGAGGGGAAATGTGCAAAGGACAAAATTCTCTCCTGCAGGAACTGGGGGTCACATCTGTGGGCAGCCTCCCTGGGGTGAGCATGGCCCCTCGAGGGTTGGCTGTGGGGGGGGGGGGCAGAATCTGCCAGGAAGTGATCTTGGAGACAGCCGACATCAGGCCTCCCTCCATCTTCAGGGACACAAGGCCTTCAGGTGTGGGGGGGGCATTGCCTCTATCTGAGCAGAAAGAGAGCCTTGGCTACTCCTGATTGATCCAAGGGGCAGCAGAGCCCACTGAACCAGGCCAGGCCAGGCCCGCCTTCCCTGGCCCCCAAGCCAGGACCCAGGCTAGCTGAGGCAGGATGCCAGGAAAGTAACTTCCCCAACCCCTCCTGGGTCAGCCTGCCTGGGGACATTCACACAAGATGCTATTCACAGGCCTTGCTGGCCCCTGCCTATTTCTGCCACACAGGGGCACCTTTGTGTGTTTGTGTAGGTGTGTGTGTGTGTGTGTGTGTGCTCACTACCCCCCCCCCCCTTCTCACTGGGCCTCATCCTCCTGACCTCGCAGGATCTTCCCACCGGCCCAGTGCCCTACCAGGCCTTTGCTTTTTGTGCTGGGGAACTAAGGTCTATGTTAATTTATCATTTGCTTCCTCATGACAGGAATGTTCTTTCCCAGGGTAAATTCAGCCAAGTCTACCTGAAGGCACAGCAGTCTTGCACTTTGCAAGCAGGTGACCTCTGGGTGTGTGACTACAACTCCCATCATTGCCAGACATCATGGTGCCAAGTTAGGGAAGGCCTTCCTCCTGCTGCTGTTGGCTTGGCTGCATCCAGGGAGGCTCCGACCTTTCCCTGCCATGACAGGACTGAGGGGGGCTGACTGGGCCCCACCTGAGCAGCGGGGAGGGGGTCCTTCTGTCCTGGGAAGCCAGACGTCCTTCCCCCCTTATCAGAGGCACAGGTGTGTTTGCAACAGCACTGGCACTTTCTTGGCTGGACACTTATTGGGGGCCACTGAGGAAGAAGCAGAACTGAGCCCCCAAGTTTGGCCTGATCCTGCCTAGGAGGTGCTTAGCCTACTCTTTAAAACCCAACCAACCAACCCTCCCATCTTATAACGCTGCCTTTGGGCAGCTAGAGCACCCCCAGGAAGGATGAGGGTCACCCCTCCCCCCAGTATGGTTGCTAATCGTTATTTATTTAAATAATGTTCAACCGTTTTCTGCTCAACCATTTTCTGCAAAGCACTGCAGAAGTTAAAACAATGCATTAATACCACAAAATATTATGGGGCAAAAGGCAAACAATATGTTTTCTAAAGAAGCTAAAAGGCCTGGCAAAGCGTTTGAGTTCTCAGTTCCTGGAAACCAAATAGTGAGACTCCATTCCCCGCCTCCGCCCCAAATTCTCTCTGTCCAACCAGCCTATAGCTCCTTCCCTCTTTCTTTCTTTCTTCTTTTTCTTTCTTTCTTTCTTCCTTCCTACCCGGTGCTGCTGATGCTGACTGAGCTGAACTAGGCAGAGCTGGTCCCTCTCTCACACACAAACATACAGAGAGAGCCTGGCAGTAAATAATCCACCCAGCCAACACATTGATTAAACATCCCAGGAACACCTCATACACTTTGCATAAATCATGCAAAAGAGCTGAGGCTCTCAGGGCACCCAAGAGAAATGGGGAGGACATGAGCTCCCTCAGCTCCAACCCTGGGGGGCTGCTGGACCAAGGGACTCCCTCCAGCTCTCTCTCCCTCTCTTACACACAGGGACAAGGGCAGCCCTTCCTTCACCCACCCTCCTCCTGGGCTGGCACAGGGGGCAGGGGGCTGGAGCCCTGGACTGCTGCTGCGGGTGGAAAGAGGCTGCCTTCTTCGGCCCTCCAGGTGGGAGAGGCCTTTGGGGAGAGGAGGAGGAGGAGGAGGTTGAGAAAAAGAGGCAGGATGCTGATGGACCCACAAGTCCTGACATTTCTCTAAGGAAAGCACACCAGTCCCTTGGAGTTGGTTCCTGGCCCAGGATAGTGCTTCAGGAAAAGCCTCTTTTGTTCCAGATCAATTCAGAGCCACTTCCAAGCAGAGATGTGAAGAGGCTGTCTTCAGACATGGCTCTTGCTTCTTTTCTCCCCTTGCCAGCCCTGGGTGATGTCTGCAAGCTCAGAAACCCCTTGGGGTCTCTTCTTCTGATGGCCCTCCAGACTGGGCCTGGCCTTGCACCCATTGTGGCCTTGGGCTACGTTGTCTTCCCAGCCAGAAGGATGGTCCATTGCACTCCTCCAGCCCTTGCCTGGCTTTGGTCTTCTTCCTCCAAGGTCTTGGCACTTGGTGGGAGGAGGAAAGTGTGGGGAGAGCCCCCTCCCTCTCTGCCTCCCTTTGCTCTGCCTGTCCAGGACTCCCCCAGAACCCTCGGGTGGCTAATTTCCAGCGAGGGCCCCCAAGAACGCCCTCAGCTCCTCCTGGCAGTGAGGCAGATGGGAGGTAAGTGCAGGGCCTGCGAGTCCTGGGCCTTCAGAAGGTGCTCCAGGGCGCAGGAAGGCAGGCATACCGCATCCACCGGCCAGCCAAAGCAAGGTCTCCCTGGGAGCTGTCCAGTGTCCTTTTTCCATCAGGGCAGGATGAGAAAATGGGTCCCTTTTCCTGCAAGGAGGCAGCATCCCTCCTTCCCTCTTCTCTATGAGCTTCTTGGAGGAGACTTGGGATGGGGAGGAGGCTCAGAAGTCACCCTCCAACCTCTGGAGGCTGGTTGTTCAAAGCAATTCTAGCCCACCACTCTCTCACACACACTTTAAATCAAAACCTTTAGGCTGCCCCCCACCCGAAATACCTTTGCCTGCTCTTTCCAAATGCATGGGAGGGGGCAGCCCTGCTGCTGTGGGTCCCCCACCAGGAGAAATCAGGATGTGAAGCCAGCAAACAGAGTGAGCAAATATACAAATACATGAATAAATGAATGCATATAGGGCAGCCTGGCATGGTGGGCATCACTTTGCATTCCTCTCGCTCTTTGCTCATCCAAAGCCATCGGGATGTGTGTGTGTGTGCAACAGAGTGGCCACAGCGCATCTCTTGGGTGCCCCTATGCGCCCACCAGTGCAGTGGGAGGCTGGCATGTGCCTTTGCCTCTGTGGGTACAGCCCCTCTCCCCCTTGTCCTGTTCTTACTCTGGGGCTGCATTGGGCTCTCAGTGTCAGGTTTATTTTCTGCCTCTCTCTCTCTCTCTCTGGGAGAGCCAGGTGCCTTCAGGCACAGATGAAGAATAAATAACTACACGTTGCATTATTCATCAGCTGGGTCTGATTATTGGGGGCCCATCATGCCCAGACCCCTCCCTGAAGCAGCACAAGGCTCTGTGTGTTGGGGGGGGGGAGAAGGTGATGGATGCAAGCTGGCAACAGAGTTCAAGACATTTCCAGTGAGAAAATCGGCCTCACCCTCCACTCCTTCGCACCCCTCCTCCTCCTCTCTCCAAGCCAATTTGCATTCCTGAAGGGAGCCATGGGCTCAGCTTCGGCCAGTTAGGAGTCTGAGATAATAGTTGACACCCTGACAATCCTTCCCTTAGCACAGACCCAGTGCTAGGGACCCTCTCTTGGCCACGTGCCTCATCAATATTCCAGACCCTTTTCTGTGTTGCAGAAGAAATGCCAGCCTGGAAAAGCACCAGTGATATTGTCTGGTTTTCCTCCCACAGGGAACAGGGAGGGACCTTGAAAAAACCAGGAAGGGGACACCTTGACACCCATCATACTGACCCATGGCCCACAGAAGCCGGCCAGACCTGCAAAGGAGATACATCCCCAGAATTTCTTGCAGCTCTTGGGAGTCCCTCCCGCCCGCCCGCTTCCCCATCCTACTTTGCCCCAGGCGCCCCAGTCCCATGGAATCCAGGACTCGACCAGGAGCAGATCTGCCCTGTCTGGACAGGAGACGGTGGCCCTTGCAGTCCAGCAGCGAAGGGGCCCGGGAGCAGCAAGGCCATCCTGAGCGGACAGAGGCTGCTCTCATTCCACCAGCCTCTGGAGTAGAAAAGCAGAGACCAAGAAGCGCATGCAGAGGGCAGGGGTGGGGGAAACAAGGCGCTTGTGAAGACCAAAGCGAGTGTTCACTCTGCCCCATTGGCCATTCCTCTGGTGGGCTTTGGCTCCAGCTGAGCCCGAGTCCAAGCACCAGCTGCTCCTCTGCCCACGCTTGCCCTTGGCTTTGGTGGTCCTGGCCACAGTTCCAGCCAACCCTTCACTGAGTGAAAAAGGGGACTATAGATGGCAGTGGGGCAGGCTCCTCCTCCTCCGAAGAAGCCAAGTGGGCATCAGAGGCCAGGCCATCCAGAGGCAACAAGGGTGACTTCCAAAATGGAATGAACCCACTCAGACCACGTGAAGATGCACTGAGGGAACAGAGATGCCTTCCAACTCTATGATTCTATGATTCTTCCCATACATGAAATGTTTAAGACCAGTTTTTTCCCCCAAAACCTTATATGAAGAAATCTGCAGATTTTGGCTTTCTTGGGTTTTGGGTCCCCCCCCCCCCAAAAAAACCCAAACCACACTCTTACTCATCCCTCCTTCCCACACCCCAGCAGCTTCCAGAAAACAACTGCAACCAGCATCCCACTCAGAAAAGAGTGCGCCTGACTGGGCCTTTTCTGGCTTATCTGGGGTTTCTCTTCCCTCCATGGCGGGGTCATCCCTGGGAAAGAAAGGGGGTTGTTTAAGGAGGGGAAGGATGGCTGGGCCCCATTTCCTCACTGCTTCTTCCCTTGCAGCTCTGGGACTCCCCAGAAGCTCAGACTTGTCTCTGGGTGGCTGCCTGGACTTGGCCCTAATGCTTTGGGCCCCCCAGTTCCAATGGGCCTGTTGGGTATTTGAATGAGAGAGGGGGATGCCCTCCAGGGACCCCATTGTCCCCAGGATGGTCAGCTCTGGCCAAGGTGACCCAGGATTTTGGTACCATCCTCAGGGATGACTCCCACATGCCTTACGTCAGGCTGAATTAGAAAAAGGCCTAGAAGTGACAGCTGGTCAAGAATTGCTGCCAGGCTATTCATGGGAGTAGGGGGGAGGCAGATGGTCCCCTTTGGACAGTGTGAGGGACCCATTGGTCAGAGCCATGGGAGGAGCTGACTTTAAATGAGAGAGAAGCCCTCTCATTGCCATCCCTGGGGTCTCTCTGGGGAGCCAGCACTGAGAAGACCCTGCTGCCTCTGGCTGCCACCCGCCTGCCTTCCTGGTCAAGGCCCATAGGCAGCATGGGGCAGAGTATGGGGTCTCTGACTGGGGCAGGGAGGGTGGGCCTTTCCACATGAGCTGCAGAGGCTGGGCTTGGGAGGGAAGGCAGGACAGTCGCCTCGTGGGCGCCTGGCACCCGGGGCCCATCCCTGTGCTTCCCCTGGGCTCCTTTCTGCCTTCCCCAGTTCCCATGGTGTTCAGCATTCTTGAGGGACTTTGAGAAACCCTCTGATGCAATGCAGCTGAAGTTAATATTCCTTGGTGACTGTAATCTTATGAGGAACCCTGAGTGGAAAGTGCTGTGCACACACAAAACTACTCCTTACAAACGTTAATTAAAAGCTTCACAACATCCGTGTATTTGGATATTCCCATCCTCCTCTTCTTCTCAGAGACGGGGAGCTGCTCTTTCCAGGGCCATTGAGGACTGCTAACACAGGAATATCTCAGGCAGCCCGCCTGTTCGTCTCGGTGAGGATGACGGTGAGTCAAAACCTCCTCCCTTGCTAATAAGGCAATCCCAGGGGTGGGGGGGGGGGGCTGACTCCTGGGAACCGGGATGTGGGGGCCCAGCAGAAGAGGAGGGCAAAGATCCACTGTTGGGCAACCCTATCCCTGCCAGAAGCACCAACAAGAACACACCACACAGACAGGCATGCAAACCTTTGGAGCTCTGCCAGCAGGGCTCCTCTATGCTGACTCTGTGCCAACTCAGGAACCAGAGTGTTTTGCCCCAGGCAGGAGCCAGGGTGCTGAGCAGTGTGCGGGTGCGAGTGCACACTTGCCTTCTGACAGGGAGACAGGACTTTTCGGTCCCAGGGTGTCTTTTGGGGTGCACAGCCACTCTGCCTGCAGCCTCCATCTTGGGGCTGAGCTAAATTGGGTGTGGGGGGGTCTTGGGGTCCTGGACAGTGAGGGTGAGAGGTGGTGTGGGGAGCGTCAAGAAGAAGGAGAGAGGCAGACCTGCCCTCTTTTGGGTCCTGAGCCCCCCCCCCCCAGCTTCCACCTTTGGAGGCAGAGCAAGAGGTCAGACTGGCCACATTTTGCAGCATTCTGAAAACCAAAGTGCCTGATAGTCATCCCAGATTTTTCTGCTGAGAGGTGGATCAAGAAAGAAATGACCTCCAGAACATATCCTCCCTGCCTGGAAGTCACAGTTTGATTCCTCAATGGTCTGCAGCCCCCCCCCCCCCCCCGCAGCCCCAGTTCCCCTTTGGGAGTCAGGGCAAGCAAGTGGGGCAGAAGCGCAGGAGGGGGCAGTGGGGGAGGAAAGGAAGACAGCCCCTCCAGACTGAGCCACTGGCTTCCAGACTCAGGGCTGGGGTGGGTGGGTGGGATTCAGACTGCCATGCAGAAGAGAGGTGTGGGAATCCCCAGATATGCTCACACAGACTTACTTGGCCAACAAGGGTCCCCTCGCTCTTCCCCTTGCTCTCTCTCTACTAGGGACTGGTCAATTCATGAGCCCAGGATGGCATGATGAGGCTGCCAACATGGACAGTTGCAAGTTGGCACCAGGGCAGGCAGAGAGGTTCATGGGAGGAGGATGGGGCCATTTACAGCTACTAGGCAGGGTGGCCATAGGGGCCTTCCAAGACCAGAGGGCATATACACCTTCATGCCCATGTCCTGGTGGTGGTGGGCTATGTCCCACTGGGGGAACTGGTTGGTTGGCCTTTCTGTGTGGGTGGGTCAGATTGCTGGACTGTGAGACCTCTTTGGCCCAGCCCAGGTGCTTAGGGCTCTTTGTGCTGAAGTTGGAAAGAGGCTGGGTGGGGATGGGGGGGGGCATGGGCAATGTCAAAGCCATGCTCCAGTCTCCCAGCCCAAGGAAGGAGGGCAGGCCATCAACACCATCCAGGCCTGTCAGGGAGCAATGTTTCAGCAAAGCCAGGCCTTGTGAACAGGAACAAGGGGTTTAGTTGGAAAAGAAGGCATATGAGTTTTAAGGTAGAGCACGTATTTTGGACAATAATGTCAAGAATGAGCAGTTGCAGGGAAGCACCATGTCAGTTTTGGGACTGAGGTGGCTCTCTGCCATTTTCACAGGGAACTGCAGCCCCATCTCCCAAGGAAGACTAACTGGAGTATTGTCCAGGAGGCTGGGAAACAAACATGTCTTCTTCTTCCTCTTCTTCTTTGCCATCCAGTTCTTTTGTTTAAATGTTGCCATTGTCATGCAATGTTATGTATTTGGGATTTTGCATGGGTATTTCATAAGAAACCAGGATTATCATGCTAGGTTCCTTTAAGTCTTTTTTGTATAAATGGCAGCAACAAATAAAAGCTAATTTGAATAACTGAACGATAGGAAAAAATACCCTCTAACCATGAAAAATGAATATTCAACATTTCCACCTTATCTTCTTTTCTTTGTGGCACTCTTTCTCTGCTGCATATTAAGTGGGCTCTTCCGTCACATGCAACTTCCTGCAGCAGAAGTTCAACTCTGGAAGAGAGACACCGGCTGCTGCTCCAGAACACACAGGAACACGCTTCATTGGGATGCATAATCCAATGGGTCCCAATTGGGGGGGGGGGGGCAGCGGGTATCTGTCTGTGGCTAATGCCAGCAAGTGCACAGAAGGCAAAAGGCCCACCTCCACTGGGGCCCTGTAAATGCCACTGCTGACTTTCTCTTCCTCATACAGAAACATAGAGCCCCCTCACTTGATGGATCAGGAAGGAAGGAAGGAAGGAAGGAAGGAAGGAAGGAAGGAAGGAAGGACAAGTTTCTCAATGGAAAGAGAGGAATGTAGCCAGAAGGTGGAACAAATCAACAAGGGCCAGAAGGATCAAGGAGACAGATGCAACACTCAAGAGCCAAGTGCTTCTCAGCAGACAGAGGGACCTCCAGAGTGGATGCAGTTTTCCTACAGAGAAAATCATTAGGAGAACAGAGACAGCATGGGACTCAGATCCAGAACCAAAGGTCTAGCTGAAGATCAGTTTGAAGCCAAATTCAGGACAGATGAAACACTAATGCAAGATGAAGATGTGAGTAAACCTGTCTGCTCCACTTCTGAGTGTGGCTTTCAAGGTAAAGGTTTGTTTGTTTGTTTTCCCTGTGAGAAACTCTGATCATGTCTCCTCTGGTCCCTATTTTTAACCTGACGAAATGAAGGGGGAACAGTAACAGGACGCATAATGATCTATTCTGATCACGGACTCCATACTTCGGGGTGTGTGTGGTGCACATGGCTCTTCTTTTCCTGGACCGTCAGAAGCATTGTCTGAGCCTCTCCTCCTCCTCCTCTTCCTCTGGCAGTGGGGACGGGCGCTGGGTGCTGCGCATGAGCCACTCCCGGAGACTTCTGGAAGTCTCTGTCACAAGCAATCTGTTTCGATGTCTATTACAAGGCCCTCCTGGGGTAAAATAGTCTACAGATACAAGACAGTTTCACCTCCACTGGAAGGATTTAGAAATGAAATTGGACAAGTTTTTTGAGGCAAAAATCTTCCACAGTTAACTCCCTGGTTCTCCGCGTCATCTCCCAGAGTCTGTGGCCAAAGGAGGTTCCTCTAAACCCGTCTCCTGTCATCCCCTGGGATGTGTCAGCTCACATCCACGCTTGTCTCACAGCTCTTCTTGTCCTCCAAGGAAGGAAAACATGCAAACAAGCAGGCAAGCAGCGTCTGCCTTCCCTTCGGGATCAAGAACGGCTCACTCCAGCCCCCCCATTGCTAGCCCTTCTCCCCCCCCCCCTTGCTACCTAGCAAGTGGCCAAAGTGGGAAGAGACTGATGCCTCCCTGATGTGCAGCCATAAAGGGTCTATGGGCCTGACCAGTTCCCTGCCTCTCTTCCATTGCTGAGCACAAGCAGCAAGCAGGAGGTCGAATGGCCATCCCCCCCCCCCCCCAAGTGGCCCTATCTCTCCCACAAAGGGCCAAGGAGCGCAGCTGGCAAGGGCAATGCAGCAGTGGGGCAGAGCTGCGTGGGGAATCCCAGCACTCCGCAGGCTGCAAGCCCCACATTAGAGGCCCCCGCTTCAAAAAAGACCTGAGCGGAGCCTGGTGGGCACCTGCTGACCAGGAAGAGGAGGAGTACTTCCAGGTGGAGAAACCAAGGAGGAGGTCAGGCATGTGGGAAAGAGGAAGGAGGAGCACAGAACACCCTTCAGGACCCATGTGGGCCTTTTGGGGCTGTGTGAGCCAACCCAGGGCCACCCTACAGACCAGGTTCCTAGGCCAGCAGTCTAGGAGTTGAAGCCCCATGGAACACAAAGGCCACAAAAGGCAGATGCTGGCCATTGTTGGGAATTGAAGCTTCTTAAGGCTTCAGCATTTGTTTGGGAAAGGAAACAAAATATTTAAATATCAAAAATGTCAAAGCTAAACCTGTCAGAGATTAGTTTTCTTTAGCAGAGTAGGGGGGTGTCCCCCAATCTGAGGCAGCTTTCCTGAGAGACCTGCAGTTTCAAGTTAATGAAAAGTTGTACAAATGGCTTTGCATTTACATATACATGGAGAGCCAACATTCCCAATCAAAGAAAAGGTCTGAGTTCTTAACCCATCATCTTGGTGATCCAAAAGACAGAAGTACAGGAAAAAGAGGAATGGCCCAGAGAAGGAGAGAGCTCTTTGTCCCTGGGTCACTCACATCCCTCTGTTTGCTTGGTTACAAAAGCTATTTATGGCCATGCGCTTCAAAGGATAGTAAGAGCAAATGGAAGGTTAAGATGAGGAGAAAACAGAAGCATTTCATGTGCAGGAAACGCTGTCAATTGCCACAAACACACACACTGCTCCAGAGAAGACAGCTCCTTCTATTTTAAATGCTGAAGAATTCTGCACCTCCAAGACTGCAGCCAAGGCCCTAAACCAGATTGTGTGGAGCATCGGGGCATCTCTGGTGGGACACCCAGAGAAGCTCCATTCCACCTCAGGCTCCCGGGACCAAGTAAACCAAGCCCACAGACCCCTGGACTATGGCCAAGATCGGGGAGAGGGGGGGTGTTTCCTGACCAGGGAGAATGGCCAGAGCCAAGCAGTGGAGGGGCAGAGGGTGACCATGCGTGGCCTTCAGCCCCAACACACTGCAACCATCATCCACAGGACCTCTTAAGTGTCAGAGACAGACACAGGTGAAGCCCACCCAAATGAGCTGCTGAGGAAAGGAACAGGGAGGCTGCAAAGGAGCAGTTGTTGTCCAGTTGCCTGCTGCTCTCCTGACCTCTGCAGCCATCGTGCGCACACAGGTATACACACAGGGACACATACACACCGATACGCCCAGAGAAAAGAGCTCATATGTCATATTGAGGAGAGAGCAAGCTTGCTTTCTGCTGCTCCAGAGAATAGGACCTGGAACAATGGATGCAAATTGCAGGAAAAGAGATTCCACCTCAACGTTAGGAGGACCTTCCTGAGAGTAAGGGCTACTCAAGAGTGGAACACACTCCTTCCTCAGAGATTGTGGTGGAGTCTCCTTCCTTAGAGGTCTTTAAGCAGAGGCTGGATGGCCATCTCTCACAGGGAGGGCTTTGATGGAGAGTTCCTGCATGGCAGAAGGAGTTGGACTGGATCAGGGCCTTCTTGGGGTCTCTTCCAAGTCTAGGATTCTATGATTCTAGGTTACCAATGAAAGAACCTACTACACGCATCCCTCCATGGGCCGGAAAAGGTGTCTTTATTGCATCTCTCTCTCTCTTCAAAGTAGAAAGCAGTGAAGGGTGCTTGGTGCAGTGGATGACCCCTCAGACTAGGCCCAGAAGTGGGAATGGAAAGGCGGCTCTCAGGTGGAGGGGCTTCCCTTCTCTGACTTTGGCCAGAGCCCAAAGACAGGAGACCCAGGTCATCCTTGGAAGGGGTCCACTCCCCCCCTCCTCCTCTTGGCAGCCAGGGCCAGGAGCAAAGCTGGAGTCTCCTGTTTTGAAGCATTTTGAAGTTTCTTTCCAATCAGAAGAGAAAAGGCAGAGGGCTTTATGGCAAAAAAGGGAGGGGGGCATTTATAAAATGGCCCCAGCTGCAGGTGCTGCCCCTTCCCAGAATTCCAGAATTAAGCGATCTATTAAGTTGATTAATTGCATGAGGGAAAGTGCTGAGGACCCAGCGAATTGTATCAGTGACTTAAAAGCCTTCCAACCAACCAGCGGTAGTAGTAAGGTCAGGCCGGAAAGGGTTGGGGTCCCCTTGGGCTGGAGGTGGTCCACACAGGGCTTTGCCCAGGAAGGTGGTCTCTGGCGCTCCGGCCCAGGACTTTTGTGGGGATCCACGTGGAAATCGATAATGGGGTAATATATCCATAATAATCATGGCAGACACTTTCCAGATGGCTTCTGGTAAGGCTTTTAGTGAGGCATTTAACTTAAATGGCAATGTAACATGTACTTAATAGCTAAATCCCCCCTCCGCTTGTAACGTAATGGAATTATTACTATTACTATTATTCTGCACAGTTAACTAAATGCATTAAGCTCTTCCTCCTGACTTCTTCCCTCTCTCTGAACACCATTCATGCAAAACATCTGTGGGAGGAAGGGGCGGGAAACAGCTGGACGCCTGGCAGCCAGCAGCCTCCCTCCCTCCCTCCCTCGCTAGCCCTCCCCTCCCCTCCCCTCCCCTCCCCTCGGCCCCCTTCCTTCGGGGCATTTCATTTGCCCCAGGCCTCCTTCTCCTTCTCCTTCTCTGTCCTCCTGAGGAGCCCCAGGTTCTGAGCGGGAAGGAAAGGGGGGTCCGGGAGGCAGAGAGAGGGGTCTTTGGGGACTACCTCCTCGTCCATGCGGACCCACCTGACTCTCTTTCCATGAACGAGGGCCCAGAGACCCCCAGGAGCAGCCCTTGAGGCTGGCTGGGCAAAGGGGCCCTATTCCCGGGAGGCCTGGTGCACAGGCCAAGGAGGGCACCGAGGGAACCTGTGCCCTTTTCCTCCTTGTCACTCGGGTGCGGAGGGCAGGCCTCCCTCTGGGCCCTAGGGCTGGCCTTTGGCCCACAGCTCCCCTCGCCATCGGACGGAGAGGCCTGGCTTTCTCTCTCTCTCCCTCCCCGCCTCCCAGGAGGCCTCCACCGGCCCATTAGTGGATCTTGGCCCTTCGGAGAGTCGGGGGGGGCATCTGGGGGGGGGAGGCAGCTCATTATTCAGCTTTCCAGGTTTACGATGATTCTGGGAAGTGGATTTAAAATTCAGAGGAGATAACCTCAGAAACGGCAGAAGTTCTCTATAAGAGTCGGAAAGACGCAGGTGAACGGCAGCAGCACTTCGGGTTTCGTCAGGCAGAAACCGTCGGGTCCAAAGGCCGAGGCTCTGGCGCCCCCTCGACACCTCTGCGGAATGCAGATGGGGGCTCAGGGGGGCAGAGAGAGAGCAGAGAGACTCCCCCCCCCCAAAAAAAACCTCAGAGACCCCTATTATTTCCTCGCCGTCTTTTTCTCTGCTGGAGGGAGGGGGGGAGGGAGGGGCTCCAGAAGGGCTGCGGGGCCCGGGGCGGGGGAGGGCTTCCGTGGCAGCAGGACCCCCGGGCTTTGGTTTCAGCCAAAAGCCAAGGCAAAGCCATAGGCCCCCATCAGCCCCGGACCCCGCCGCTGTGGGGCGAGGCGGGAGGCCAGGCCATGATCCCTTGGGGGACCGAGGGGTCCTTTGTTGCCTGGGAGCCCCCCCCCCTCTCTGCCCCTTTTCCAAAGGAGACTCACCGCCCAGGAAGCTCCTCTCTCTGGCCCTCGGATCACGCCCGGCTTTCTCGCCTCCCCACAAGGCGCCCCCTTTCCCGAGGAAGACCGGCTGCTCTCGGCCAAGAGACGGGGGCCAAGGACCCCCAACTGGAGACACCCCCCGCCGCCCCAGCAGGGCCCTCCTCCGCCCGGAGCCCTCCTTCCTTCCTTCCTTCCTTCCTTCCTCGCCGGGCGCCTCTCTCCCTCCCTTCCCTTTGATTTAGTTTGTGTTTGCACAGACGGGGGGGGGGAGGGGGGTCATTTGAAGGCAAGCCGGGAGAGCCCCCCGAGAGCCAGGCGAGCGCAAGGCGGCTTCTCTTTCTCCCGGAACGGAAGCCCCCTGCGACGATGGGGCGGACCCGGTTTGTCCCGGGCCAGAGCCCCCCGCTCCCTCCGCCCCAATGCCTCTGGGCCGCGAAGGGGTTTCCCGGCATCCGCGGCCCCCAAAGAGCGCACTGGCTTCCGCTCGGCGGAGCCGCAATATGCCTTAATATTTTCCTTTGGATGTAATTTGCGGACCCGGCTTTTTAAATATCCGCTCTGTAATAATGTTTAATTTCAGGGGTCACTCCGCCGAGGAGTATATTAAAGCTGATAAAACTCATTTCCAAAGCTCAAATATCAAGCTGTGATCAGGTTAGGAGGGCAGCATCTGGGAATATTTCATCTTTTATCATGCCGATAATAAGGAGATGACAGAAGCGGCGCATTATTACAATGAGGGAGCTGCTGCTGCTGCTGCTCATTTCAGCCCCGAGACTGCGGGAGGCTGCGGGCTCCGAGTGTGCGGCTCAATAAAAGCAATTCTGATATGAAAAGCAACTTTATGGATTCTCCGCTGTGTCATATTTGATTGTAATGAATAATATATGGAGCTGAAGCCAGAGCAGCCAGATATTGGGGCGGGGGGGGAGGCCCCAGGTCCCCAGGAGGGGAGGGGAGGGGAGGGGAGGGGGCACGAGGAAGGCCCCGGGACAGCAGCCGGACTCTGGGGAAGGGCCTTGGTTGGGAGCCCGGGGCAGGAAGAAGACCCGGCCGTCCGGGGGCCGGATGGAGGGAGGGCTGCGGGGGAGGGAGGCTCAGGGGCCAGCCCTGCTTCAGCCCCGGCCCCCTCCTTCCCTCCCTCCCTCCCTCCCTCCCTCTCTCTCTCTCTCGGAGGGACAGAGAGGATCCTTCGCACCCAGGTCTTCAAAAGGAACTAGTTGTTTCATTCAGTGAGACTCTGTTATTTGTACTGCCTTCCAGAAAGGTAACTCATGGATTTAAATTTTGGTTGTAAAGTTTTTGAAGTGTTTTTACGTTGGAACCCGCCTTGGGTCCCTTTTTGGGAGAAAGGCGGAATAAACATGAAATAACTAAACAAGTACTCGTTTGCGGAGGCCTTTGTCCGGCGGACCCCTCCCGGCCCTCAAGGCGCGGGGCTCGGGGGGGGGGGAACCGGGGCCTTCCCTCCTCCTCCTCCTCCTCCTCCTCTTCCTCGGTCCCATCCCTTGGGCCCCTTCGCCGCCGGCCCCCCGGTCTCCGACCCCCTCCGCTGCTGCCCCCGTTAACGAAGGCAAAAGACTTCGTGACGGGCAGGTAACCTTTGGCAGCCCCTTAATAGCGCTGTTTTGCCCGTTAATAGGCAGCGTTATGAAGCCAGAAGCTTTTAAAGTCTTCCCTCAATTGAAGCGCACTTGAGAATTTAAAATGTTAGGAATATAAATCATTGGGCAGAAATCCCAAGAAGAAGAAGGGCTTGTTCCGCAGTTCCTCGTCGTTCCCACCAAAGAAAAGGGGCTTCCCTTCAAACCTTGGAATGGTCTTCGCTCCATGAAGGAGGGAGGCCTGGAGGGAGGCAGGAAGGGGGTCCCCGGCCCAGGAGGAGACCCGGGCCCGGCCCCTCGGCCTTTGGGTGGCCTTGGGCCAGTCACACTCTCTCGGCCTCGGGGGAAGGCAAGGACAACCATCCCTCTTCCGACCAGGTCTGGTCCGCAGCCTTCCGTCCCTCCCTCCCTCCCTCCCTCCCTCCCTCGGAGGCCTTCTTCGGACAGTTTTCAGTTGGGCTTCAGTGGTGCCTTCCCGCCTGGCTGCAGATGGCTGCCTCGACGAATGGCCCCTTCCTTCCTTCCTTCCTTCCTTCCTTCCTTCCTTTCCTGCAGTTCTATGGGTCTAAGGAGGCAGCTGTTGGGAGGAGGGTCAACCCAAAAGTCCAGAGCTCCAGACGAAACTCCCTCCCCGCAAACATCGGGGTTGTGCCCGCGACCCACAGCCTGCCCCGACGCTCCCCATTCTGGAGAAGAGAGCCAAGCCCCCGTCCCGGCTCCTGGAAGCAAGTTTTCCAGTTAGGAAGCCCCAAAGCCCCAGCCCCCCCCCCTCCGCCTCTCAAGGACTCAGGATAAACCCAGGATTTGTTTTGAGTTATTGGGTTCCTTGGGAAGAAAGCGAAGCCACTCGTGAACCCCGGATGCAAGATTCGTGGGCAATGAGGGGGTTTCCTTGCCCAGCAAGGTTAGACCAGAGTGGACTAATCGAGAGCCAGGGATGAGGAACAGGGGCCTGCCTCCCCTCGGAGAGAGACGAGCGTTTTCTGCTCCTCGGTGGACAGAAGGCTCTCGGACTGTAAGCCTGATGATGGCACAGAGTTTCAAGCAACTGGGAAGGCGGCTGAGTCCTTCAGCCTCAGCAGAGAAGGAAGGGTCGAGGGCAGCGCTGCCACAGAGGAGCCAGTGCCCCAATCCCAGGAGGCCTCAAGGTCTCTGCCCCCAAGAGCCCTGGGAAGCCAGGAGCCAGGCGCTGGGTCAGTAGCAGAGGTGGCCAAAGGCCCCTCAGAAGCAGGCTGGCCCCAAAGGCCCCTCGTGGGGGGGGGGGGCTCCCTTGGGTCCCAGGACCAGTCCTGGCCTCATGGCTCCACTGCCCCAGAGCGCATGAAGAAGTCCTTTCCTTCGGGGTGGCCCTGGGGGCCCTTTGGGCAAAGAGCCACAGCCTCAGAAACAACACTGTGCTTCCCCCACTGGGTGACCTTGTGAGGCATCCTGGTCCAGAAGGGCTGGGCCAGGTAAGAGGCATTGGCGTTGGTCAACTGTCCAGAGAGTGCTGAACCCTGCAGGGAGCCGCAGTCTTCGGGGAGCGGAGCCAGAGAGGCCGGCCGGCCGGGCTGCCTGCCTTCTCCCTGGGGCTGAAAGTTGTATGGGAGGCAGGGAGGGACCTTCTTGCACAAAGCTCCAAGGCAGCAGCCAACTGGAAAACCTCTGATGATGTCTTCCCTCCGAAATGCTTGCAATGAATCCCCCCCCAAAACCACCTCCTTGGTGTTGAAAGGCTGAATATCTGAATAAATATTACGTGAATCGCCCTTGGAAGTGAAAGCTTTGCTAACAGTTTCCTGATATGTAAAGCAATTAGCTACTTGAAAAACACATTCTTTTAAATGCTAATAACCATTGTTTTCTCACATGATAAGTAAAAAAAATTAAGTCATGAGGGGTTAGATTGTTGCAAAGATTTAATTGAGAGAGAAAAATGAATGGAACAAATTTAATTGACTATCTTAAAGAAAAGAAAATGGTGTGTGTTGTTTTCTGAAAGAACTGAGATGGACCCTCTTACCCCATTCCTGTAGCAAAATGTCCTCTAACAATAGAGCTGTGATTTGCTGAAATTAAAATGCTATTACGCTTAAATTAGGGCTTCAATATTTTTAGCAGCTTTAATAGGCCTGGAGTTTACAGGACATCTGATAACAGAACATTAGACTTCTTCTTACAAGAACCCAGTTGTTTTCATAAGGTTTTTTTATATATATATAAAAGCTTTTTGTTTCTTCTTCAGAGGCGAAAACAAAGGCCCTGCCAGTGAGAGGAGGGTCTTCCAGGGTCTGCTTTGTGAGGAGAAGAAGAACGTGGCCAGGAAGGAAGGAAGGAAGGAAGGAAGGAAGGAAGGCAAGGAGGAAAGCGAGGCTGAAGCCCACTCTGGGCAATGGGGCCCTTGTGGTTGAGAAGGGCCCAGGGCTCCCAAATGGCCTTGCTGTGGCCCTCCTGGACTGACCAAGCAACGCAAGGAGGATCCAGGCTGTTTGGGTCCAGTTCCTTCCTTGTTCTTTGGGAGAAAAGGGAAAGCAAGGTGGCCAAGTGGCCGGCTTCCTCCTCCTCTCTTTGCCTGACTGAGGGTTAGAAGCCTGAAATCTCTTCGCTAAAGCCAGGCACAGACTTTTTTTTTTAAATTCAATGAGCCTGAAATTTTCTAGCAAAGCTAACCATGTCTCTAAAGCACAAACGGAAGATATTACCATTGGAAGCCAGGCCTTTGGACTCAAGCCACAGAACCGAGCAGAAGAAACATGGCTGGGCATCGCAGGCACCGGCAGCTGCCCCCAGTGAAAAACCAGGCCCCAAGCCCCCACTCCTCCCCCCCCCCACATATGTGCCAGTGATCCCAGGTCCAGAAAGAAGGAAGGGGAGGGCAGGAGGGCCGGAGGGTAAAGGCCCCTAATCCAGGGAGGCCCTGGGGTCAGCCTCCCTCGTTGCCCTTCTTCCTGTGAGACCGTCCCAGTGCCCAGTGGCTCCCCCCATCCTTCCCCAGCCGTCTATGTGGCCTGGATCAGGGCCCCTCCAGGGCCTTGGCATCCACCACAAGGAGGGCAAAGGGCAAAGGGCAAAGGGCAAAGAGCAGAGGGTGGCCCTTGGTGGCTCACCTGAAACAAGAGGGACACACGTAGCCACAAGTCCATACACACACGCCATCAACAGATTACCAATCAAAACTAGAGTACGAAGAATAAAACAAAAATTAAGAAAAGGAATATACAGATTTAAAAATCTGAATAAAGATGTTTTTCTTTTCCCCTGGGAAGGCTCGCTCCTTTTTAAACTGGAGATTTGAATGTTGTTTTTAAACGCAAGATTTCTTTATCTGGGGTGGGACTGGAGGCTCCCAAAAGAGCCGGATCACTCAGTGTCAACTCCTTTTCTTTTCCTGATGAGCAGCGTTTCAAAGCCCAGAGGCAGCCGGGCATCTCAGTGTCTCAATATTCACACCAAAGGCTACGCACTACTTCAGTACACTCTTCTCAGGGCTTTCTGTGTGTGTGTGTATGTCTCTGTGTGTGTCAAATTGAATTCACTTCTTCACGTGTCCCACAGGTATTGGGATTATACTCCAGTTATCTCCCCTTCACTGGTCAGAACAGTCGAGCAGCAAGAAAAACCAAGACAACCTCTGGGCCGCTGAAGAGCAATCAAGTCAAAGAGCGCTGGGTTTTCACATCTCTGCTCGTTTGTGTGGTGCGACTGTGGCAGTGAAATGCTCCTGTGACTTTGCTGTGACTTTTTAGGGTACTGAATTGGTAGTGCTCATCTCATCAGATGTGCCCACATGTGTTCATGAGCATCGACCGGCTCACTTGAGGGCTACCGAGAGACAGAGTGCAGTGGTCAAATCTCAGCCGGAGGGGATCAGGGAAGGGAAAGGGCTGCAGGGAAGGACTTGCTCCCTTTCCCATCCCATCCCAAGGAGAGGGCCCACTTCCCAGTCCCTTCTCCACAACAAGCAGTTTGCCCACACAGGGAAACACACACACACACACACACACACACACAAAACTGTCCCTTTGGGAACTGGAATCTGTGCAAGGCACCTGCCCAAGGCTACAACCTTGTGGTCACTAGCGGCTCACAGAGGAGGGAAAGGACTGGAGGGGGTTGGAGGGGGGCCCCAGCAGGCCTCCTTGTGGGCCTGACCTCCCAGCTCCGGTGATGCTTCCCCTCCATGAGCCTCCCCTGCTCCAGCGGGCAAACCGCGCTGTGAGAGGGCCAGTGTGGCCTAGCGGTCTGAGCGTTGGACTATGACTCTGCAGACTAGGGTTCGAATCCCACTCGGCCATGGAAACCCACTGGGTGACCTTGGGCAAGTCACACGCTCTCAGCCCCAGAGGAAGGCAAACCCCCTGTAAGCAAACCTTGCCAACCAAAGTCCCATAAGAGGTTCACCTGGGGGTCAATGCGCTGTGTTTCAAAGCCACCAGACCATGCGACCTGAGAAGTCCCCAGACCCAGTGGTCATACAAACACCCCCAAAACCCCTCCGGCCCAATTCTGTGCCAGCTCCCTCTTTTTGGGACCCTCCTTTGCCCCCAGCCTTCAGATGGTGAGTTTTGAGCTTACTGGGCTCTTCCTTTTTAGCCAAATCTTTTTATTAGTTAGGACTTCAAGCGATGGACTTTCTCCAAGCAATTAGCAAGTTATTCAATGTGTAACTTGCTGTTTATTCTTGTTATGAGCCTTCCGGTCCTTTCTGGCCTACGGCAACCCTCAGGTGAGGCTCCCATGGGGCTTCCTTGGCATCCTTTATTCAGAGGGGCTTGCCATCGCCATCACCCCGACCCTCCCCAGCCTTCCTGCCCCCCACCAATTTGGGGGGGGGGGTTTCCTTCCTTCCTTCCTTCTCTTTGGCTAAATTGGGGCACAGTCCAGTGGAGGGCTGCCTGGCCCTGGGCCGCCTGCCTTCCTCAGTGGGCTTCCTTCTGGGCAAATGCCCACCAAGGGCCCAGCCGGGCACGGATTTGTGGAGAGGACTTCTTCCGGCTCCAGACCCCAAAAGCAAAGGGCATGTTTGGAAATGAGGGAGATCGTCCAGACATTTTCCAGCTCAGGACGTCCGACTGACACGGAAAACCCTCCGAGGACAAGCGCTGCGTGGAAGCGAAGGCCTCTGGCCCCGTTTCGGGGAGAGGGGCCCTTTGAAGAGAGCGGCCAATAACGTGGTTTAGGACGAAACTATGCCCCCCCCCGCCGCACAATCTATGAAGACTATCCTTGGAAAACCAAGGGGGGACGGGGGGGGCTCCGAATGAGCCTTTGCCCCGAGGGCAGGAGATCCAGGGCCTTGTCCAGTTTTGTGCAGCTGCCTGAAGGAGACCCAGACTCCCCCCCCCAGACAACCGAGGCCCCAACGCAGCCCCCCCCCCCGCCCCCCATCCTGGGGCCAAGGGCACAGAGACATCTGTGTGTCCCTGGCTCCCCTCCACCCAATGCACCGGAGGAAGTGGGCCGAGTCTCGGGGGGCTCGGGCTGCCAACGTCTTTCTCTCGGGGCGCTCCACTTCCTGAGGTCCAGGAGGAGGAGGAGGAGGAGGCCACCGTCCTGGGACCCGGGGCCCGCTCGGGGCCCCGCCGCATTTGGGGGCGATGCGGAAGGCACAGCCCGATCCCGGCCGAGGACGGGGGCTGAGCGAAGGGCCTCCTCCTCCTGGTCCTCGTCCTCCTCTTCCCTTCCGAGGCGGAGGCTCCGGTGCCCTCCTCGCTCTCGGAGGCGGCTGTCAATCATCGCGGGGCGCCTCGCGGGAGCAGCGCGGCCGGCGGAGCAGCTGTCAATCACTGTCACTCGCCATCAGCGGCTGTCACTCAGAGGCGCCGGCGGCCCTCTCTCCGGGGAGGCCGGGCTTCCTGGCGAGGAAGGGGCCGGAGGGCGAGGGGGCGAGCGGGAGGCCCAAGTGGCGACCCAGAAGGACGGAGGGAGGGAGGGAGGGAGAGAAAGAAAGAAAGAAAGAAAGAAAGAAAGAAAGTGGGCAGGCGCCTCGCTCTCCTTCCCGAAATGAAGGCGGGCAGGACTCCCGGCAAGGAAGGGCCGGGCAGAAGGACAGAGACAGGACCCGAGAGTCGGAAGAGACCCAAAAGGGCCCTGATCCAGTCAGCCCCAACTTCTGCCATGCAGGAACTCTCAGTCGAAGCATCCCCATCGACACATGCCCATCCAGCCTCTGTTTAAAGACCTCCCTAACCCTAACCCTAATCCTATTACTTCTTTCAGTTTGGAAACTGTGTTTCTTTTAATCAACCCCGATTGACCTCAAAGGGGCGGGGTATAAGTATTTTTAAATTATTATTATTATTATTTAATAGCATTTGCCTTCTTTGATGCTGCATCACACTACTGCCTCGCACTGTTTATCAGTCCCCTAAAGCGCTCCGTAAGGCAGTTGACAATGTCTCAACTCATTGCCCCCAAGAAGCATTTTACCGACCCAGGAAAGGATGGAGGGCCGAGTGGACCATGGAAGCCCCGGCTGGAATCGAACTCAAGGCCTTGCCACTGTCCTGCAGTGCCAGCGTTGAGCCACTGCGCCGCCAGGGCTCCTTCGGAGGGTGAACTATAATCCCAATATCCTTTTTTTCAATGTGGAACTGCTGAACCATGTCTCTCCCCCACATCCTGGAGGCGTGCGCTTGAGTTTTGTGGCTTAAATGTAGGATTTTACATTGCTCTCTATTGAATTGCATTTATTAATTTCTGCCCACTTTTCTAATTCATCAAGGTCCCTCTGAATTCTGTTCCTGTCTTCCAACGTGCTTCCTACGCTCCCTGATGGAGATTCCCACCATCTCCTAAACTTCTGGTCTGATTTCAAACAACAACAACAAACAATAACAACAAAAGGTTAGTTTGGAAGAATTTGTTCTTGAGAAGCCAATGCTGGCTCCTACTGGTCACTAAATTGTCCTCAAGGTACTTGCAGCTGGACTCCTGTAGGATCCTTTGTGATCCTTTGCCCGGTGTTGGGGTCAGGCTGAGAGGCCCATGGTTTCACTGGGTCCTCTTCCTTTTTGCCTTCTGTGAAGGGCAGTGTCTGTGTGTGTCTGTGTGTGTGTGTGTGTGTGTGAGAGAGAGAGAGAGAGAGAGAGAGCCTCCAGCCCAAAAGGCCCACTGGCTCATCAGGGACACCCCCCCCCCCCAGTAGCCCCAGGGACGGCTGTGCAAGGACTGGGGGCAACCTGCCTGTTTGAGGGTGTTCTTCGCGGCTCTTATCCCTTTTTGGTCAGGTAGATCCTCTGTGCCCCCCCTGACCCCCTGCAGCCCATTTAGGAGGAAGGAAGGAAGGAAGGAAGGAAGGAAGGAAGGAAGGCAGGCCGCGTGGCCTGGACCCCCTCCCTCCCTCCCTCCCTCCCTCCCCAGCCATTTAGAGCCAATAAAAGTTGCGGAGGCAGAAGAGGTTTTATCCACTTCATTAAGCTACTAATTTCTTGTAAAAATGTGCATTAATCTTTTTATAGCATCATGCAGAGTGGTGTATTTCAGGTTTATAACACTGATTAGGTCTTGCCCGAGAATAAATTTCACGGTAGTTTAAAAATGTAAATAAAGTTGCAATAATTTAATTTCCCAATTGGTTATGACAGTATTGATCTTGGAAGGGAAATAATACTGGCGTCATTAAAAACCCAACTGAGGAACGATCGCTCAACACGGTTCTCCCTTCGGTCCGGCTCACAGGCCGCCCCTCGCTCTCCTCGGAGCTCTCCTGGGCCGGAAAACAATAAACACGCCTAATCTTTAAAGACAGAAATAATCCACCCCAAAGAGATTTGTGCCTTGGGGGCTATACAAATGTAATAAATCAATGAATGCCTCCATAGCTTTTTGCAGAGTACTGTTTTGAAATTAATGGCTTGCAAAAAAGTGAGTGATTGGCAGCTGTGTTTAAGGTGGTGGGAAGAGGAGAAGTAAACAGGCCCCAAATGTCACTCTTCTTTTTGAACCCAGACCCCAGGCCTGGAACTGGGCTACACACCAAAAGAGAAACTGTCCCAGACTCAGGAGGGCCAGAGAAGGCCCCAAAGATTTATTTATTTCTTTATTGCACTTTCCCAAAAGGCGGATCTTACAGTAGTTTAACAATAGTTTGCAATAGTTAAAAAAACAAACCTAAACATTGATTATGAAAGTTAAAAAGACAATTCAATATAAGTATTATTAAAAGCATGATTAAAACACAAAACATATTTGCAACATAGTTTCATTAAAAGGTTAAAAATGCAAAAATACAGCCCCCCCACATTAGAGATGCAGACAATGCAGCTCAAGGAAAGCTGCGGCTCCTCCTCCTCCTCTTCTCCTTCTTCTCCTCTTCCTTTTCTTCTCCTTCTCCTCCTCCTCTTCTCCTTCTCCTCCTCTTCCTCTTCTCTCCTCCTCCTCCTCCTCTTCTTCTCCTCTTCCTTTTCTTCTCCTTCTCCTCCTCCTCTTCTCCTTCTTCTCCTCTTCCTTTTCTTCTCCTTCTCCTCCTCCTCTTCTCCTTCTCCTCCTCTTCCTCTTCTCTCCTCCTCCTCCTCCTCCTCCTCCTCTTCTTCTCCTCTTCCTTTTCTTCTCCTTCTCCTCCTCCTCTTCTCCTTCTTCTCCTCTTCCTTTTCTTCTCCTTCTCCTCCTCCTCTTCTCCTTCTCCTCCTCTTCCTCTTCTCTCCTCCTCCTCCTCCTCCTCCTCTTCTTCTCCTCTTCCTTTTCTTCTCCTCCAGTTCGGCGACCTTTGAGTGGAGCAGCACCGCCCCCTCGCGGCCGAAAGCGGGATGGCAGCAGGGAAAGAGCAGGAGGCCTTGGGAGCCAGCTGCAAGGAACTTGGTGCTATTCGTTGCCCCTGATGGCAAGGGAGCAATAACGTCTCCGTCTTTTGCAGGGTGACTGTTACTTTTAAGTTCCTTTTTAAGTTACAGATCAGTGGCCTCACTCAGTGGTTCTGGAGGAGCAGCTCAGGGGCTGAGGCTCTGTTCTGTTGTGGGAGTTGAGGCCAGGAGGAGAGTGCTTTGCACCATAAAGGCCTGGCATCTTCCCAGGAGCCCTTTGGAACAACTCCAGGCACCACGGTTGACCTCCCCATCCCTGCTGCCCACCTGCGCCGCTTCCGCAGAAGAATGCCAGGAGACCCAGCGCTGCCTTCATCGGTGGGCCTCCTGTGCCAGAGCCACGCTGGGCCTTCTTCAGCAGGACTTGTTCTGCCACAGGCCTGAGGGCTTGGCTCTGAAGAATACTTCCCTCGCTTTGCTTGGAAGAGATGCTCACCCGGCCAGGCTCTTGTGCTGATGAAAGCCCAGCCACGCAACTCTGGGGGACAAGGGCAGCCAAGAGCCCCCCATGATCCCTCGCTGGCAAAGAGGCAGCCATGCTCCTCCTCCAGGCCTGGGCCCCCTCCCCACAAAGGCACCAGAAGCGCCTGGGACACCACTTTCCTCTCTTGCCAAATCATGGCTGCAGCTCCTTTTGGAAGGTTTCCTTAGAATTGCAAAGCAAGGTACTTCCGTCCCTGTTCTCCCACAGAGAAAGGGATGGAGAACCAAGCCATCAGACCCAAGCAGTGGCATGCCAAGGCGATTGTGCGCGTGGGGCCCAGAAAGTGGTGGATGGCAACTCCTTGTAACCCTGTGACAAGCAAAGGCAGTGGTGAGGAATGATGGGCCCTGCAGTGCGACATTCCCCCGAGGACCACGAATTGTCCATTGCAAAAGAGGACCCATAGCAAAAAATAAAATAAAGGGGGGAGGCAAGGCAATGATATTGTGCACGTTACAGAAAGAAAGATTTTTCTACACACTACTCCAAAGGAGAGTCTCCCCCACTACAATCTTAGGCCCAAATTAAGTCTCTTCTCCCAACCCCGAATGGGAAATCCAGCTGCTTGAGGGATGTGTGTCTATGGGAGGCTGTGCTTCCATTGGGACTCTTTTCTCTTTCATGGGAAAAGCACAGGTCACCATCCAGCTAAGTGTTTTTATTCTGGATTCAGTGCATTTTCCCACAATGTGTCATGAAACTCACCGCATCCCAGAGCAGCCAGGAGCTACAAGAGACTCCATTCTCCTCCCTTCCCACCAACCATAACCCTCCATGGCCTGAATATGGAAGAGGAAGCATGAGGTCCTGCAAGTTAACATCTAGCCCCCTTCACAGCTCAGTGAAGCCTCTATAGAGACAGAGGCCTCCAAGGGGCTCTTTCCCCTTCCCACCTACCATCCACCCTTTCAACATCGCTCCCACATTTTAGGTTGAGGTTCACAAAAGCGAAAAGGGCCTGGCCTTAAGCACCATGCAACTCCTCCACCATCCTGAAAGAAAGGTCTCACCTTTCCAAAAGAGGCGGCAGCCTCTCATTTAGGCAACTTCAGGAGGAAGATAAGCAACAAGCCTCTTAGTAAGGCAACAGCCCCTGAAGATCATGGCATCCCAGGAGAGGCCTCTTTCCAGGAAGAGGAGGAGGGCCGAGACCAACCTTCAGCCAATTTGGCAAGCAGCACGGCCAAGGTGGGCAGTGGGGTTTTTACTGGCTTGAGGTATAAGGGCTCCTCCTGTACCAAGAGGAGGAGGAGGACTCATGCGAGACCCCTGCTGCCCCACCACTCTTCAACAATTTATGCATTCAATAGAAAAGCAACAATAAAATGATTTCTTCGGGGGGGGGGGGCTTGGTGTGTCACTTCCCCCTAGAGAAGAGGCCCTGAAGAGCCTTCTGCCAGAGCAGCCCTCCTTTACGACGCCATGGTGGGTTGCATGCGCAATATCATCCAAATGCCCCTCTCATTGGATTGGATACAGAGGAGCGGGCTATAAATAAAATATTATTATTACTCATTGAGCCCACAGCCACACAATGCAGAAAAGAAACACTTGTTGAGATAAAGACATTTTATTAATGCAGGTGAGTGAGATGTGCCTCCCCTGAGGGTCCCCTCTGAACAAGACGGCCAGAAAGAAGATGCGAGGCGGCTGGAGCAAGCCTTCCACCTTTGAGGAACTGGCAAGAAGAGGGACCAACTGCTACCTGGAAACCAATGTGTGAGAGGGGGGCAAACACTTGACCAGAGCAGGGAAGCATCCCTGCTTCCAAAGCGGAATGAAGCCAAGGCCCAACTGCTGGCCGGCGTTGCAGACCATGTTGTTGTACAGAAGCCAGCCCTTTCTGCAATCAGATGCGTTTTGAAAATCAAATGCGTACCAAGCCCATGAAGACGTTAGCCATGACTGGACAACATCAGAACCAAAAGCCAATTCAAGACCAAGTACAGAAACTGTTGCCAGCAACTTGTTAAGTGGCTTGTCAACAAGCTTGAGAATCCAACCCAGTTCTAAGCAGCAAGGTCACGGATTCATCTCTTTTAGAATCGCCAGAAACAAAGACAATTGGCTCCTTTACTGAGGCACAAAAATGGAATTATTTTTCAGGTATTACCATGAAGCTAAGGATCACATGGAATGTTAGCAGTTGTGCTCCACTAAGCTACAAGTTGGGACACTGTTTCTGAACCTCTGTGGGGTCAGCCCCTTCCTTGAAACTGACAAGTGAATAGCAATGTAATGCCGAGCAAGTGTCAGTTCAGCTGCAATAATCCATGGCCTGTTTTATCTAAAGGGGAAAGTCCAAGTAGAGGAGCAGGTTGTACAAGGCCACCAGGCTGCACCTCCACACACACACCCCACCCCAAAGTCTTTGCCTTCGCCGCTGCCTTCGCTGCCACCTGGGCTCCTTGAGTGCAGCTCCAGAAAAGCCTCTCCTCTTGCAGGCAGTGCGGATGCGCCTGGCCAGGTCTCTGTGCTGCCCATCCCCAAGACACAGACACACGGGCGCCTGGCTGTCCTGGCCTGGACCCCACCCCACCCCTAGACTGCATTTCTAGGAGTGCCATTGTGAGTCACTGCTTTTAGACCAGGAATGTTTGCTTGGTGGTTGCAGGATCGGTGGGAGGAAATGCCCACCTCAAAGACTTCGTGGATGGCCTTGCGGAAGCAGTGGAAATTGTAATCTATTAAACCTGTGAGAGGGAAAAGGAACAGAGGCTGGTGAAGCGGAAGGGAAGGAAGGGCACAACCCACAAACCCCTGCTGTGGCCACAAACTACTCCGCTGAGGAGTTGCATCGCAGATTTGCCTTGATAGGATCCAAAGGCATTTAGTCAAATAAACAGGCAAGCTCTGGTGACTGGCTGCCCCATTCAGAGCCCAGTCAGACTGGCTGTCCCATTCAGACAGCACCCAGGGAAGCGTGAGATAAAAGCCATTCCACAGGCAGGCAGGTCAGGGAATCTTTTCCTCACCTTTGCGTTCAAAGCTTTCTTCTCTAAGGATACACACCAAGGCCAGGAACTTTGTAACTTCTTTTAAATACAGAACAGTTGTGTTGTTGAGTTTGATAATTGCCATGGATTCCTTGTCATAAGCACTTCCGCTGCCATCTTCCTTCAGCCTGCAGTCATGGAAAGAGAAGTACAATTGCTCAGTTGGCACCTGAAGGCAGCATTTTAGCAGTAAATGAAATGGCAAAGAGGTGTTAGGCTACAGAAAGAGATGGAAATTTCTTTGGGGCTCAAGGGATTTACTGAGTCAAAGAGCTAGCTAAGTTACTACTACACAGAGTATAAAGTATAAAGATCAGTATAAAGATTCACTCCATATTCCAACCTTTTCTGCCAGTACAAATATTTGCTAACAGAATCAGCCACAGCAGGAGAAAGAACAAATCAGGAAAGAAAGAGGTTTAAAAATGAGTTTATGGCACGAATGCGACAACTTCCTTTTTCATAATTGCAATTCCACACCAAAGCAACCCCTGAGTGCTTCTGGCTACTTCAGGGAGGAAGAGAGCTGTGACCAAAGTCAGCCAGCATCCCACCCAGAGCAACCCAGTTGATCTCACCTGATTCTGGAAGCTAAGCCAGGTCTGGCCTAGCAGTCCTCAGATGGGAACTCCAGGCACGGCTGGGTAAAGGTCCCTGCCTGAAAGGAAGCCTGCAGAACAGAGCTGGTAACACCCGACTCTGCAGGAGATTTTGCACTTGTATTCAGCAGCCAGTCTCAAAGGCACAGCCAGCTTCTGGGGTACAATGCAAAGTCACGGGGTCCCTTAAAGCAAGCAATGTGTACCAACAAACTCACTGGACCTCAGCAGTATGTCAGGCGCTTCTAAAGCATTCCTGAGGCTATGAATGGCCTCAGAAGCACCACATAACACTTACCCATAGATACAGGAAACATCGATGACAACGTCTATCATATCGCAACAGAGCTCATAGGACTGCATGTCAACAGGCGAACTATCAGTGGCAATGTAGATCTTGCTCACCACGTCAAAGAGAAAGGCTTTCTCGATCCCTGAATTCTTCAAAGAATGAAAACACAGATTTAGAACTGCTAAGTGTCAACTAGGTAAAAACACTCAGGATCAACAGGTAAATGGAAGAGGGCTGGATGAAACTCTCTGAAAGAAGATGAGCACGCAAGGCTGCTTCATCCTGCCCCCCCCCCACAAGATGCTGCTGGGCCCACCCTGTTCCCAAGTGGATGGCATCCTGTGCCACTTGCGCATGAAGAGAGCACTGCGGCAGCTCCCCAACTGTCAAGCATGTTGCAGTTTGACTCTGGCAGACGGAGGGAAACCCAGCCTGTGCTTCAGAGTTTGTCAGTAATTTACTGAAGAGAAGATGAATTCCAAAGGGTTAATTTCAATGTGTAAGTAGTGAGAAAGAGCTACGTTTTCTGCAGTCAGTATGGTTTTGGAGGGTGCTTTGCCCAAGGAGTCTGCTGATAAATGGCTCCGGTATTCCCCAAAGGCCAGGTAACTTCTCAGGACAGAATAAAGGTGAGTGATCACTGATTTTTTTTGTTGTGTCTTATCTTATAATGTAAACACCAAAAGGGCCATGCTATGGATGGGCTTCTTTAGATACATTAAAGCCATCAGCTCCTGAGCCATCAGAAATGGGCACATTGTGCCTTCCCAGTCTCAGTGAAGCCATGGCCCCAGAAATGGAGGGTGGGTCAGTGAGGGGTGTTGGAAGAGGTAGCAGTTTCTTAACTTGTTCTCTTTAGTGTTTTGTCCACTAGGGATAAATTGGGTTAAACACAGAAGAGCTTGACCTTCCCTTTCCTGCCTACTTGCTTACTTCCTCTGTCTGCTACCTATCCCAAAGCATTATGGGCAGATTACATAATATTTTTCAGACAGGGTTACTCAGATCACCATCCTTCATCGGACCAAAGGATCTGACCTGAGGCTGACTACTTCCCTTTCTAAAATTTCTGACCTCTACCATGTGCGCTCTTGCTCTCTCTTCATGAAAGACATGCTGTAACACGTCTGCCTTTTATCTTTACTCTCCTAGAATAGTTCAGCAAGGATCAGGCTGATCTATTTAAAGGAGGGATTTCTTTAATATCTATTCTTACTTTTGACAATCCTAAAACCTATTTTCAATCTCCACTTGGTCCTTATAACCTCATCCTCCCAAGGTGGGCATTTCTGCTGTTGTTGGATTCTTTCTGCATCCAACACAATGAACAGGGAAGGAAGCCCTGGGTCTCAGCCCACCCACCACCGCTGTCAAAATTATGCACCACATAAGGACTAAAGAGCACAATAGAAATCCAAATGTATGGATGAATTAAAATTATGTAAACACCACTACTATATTCCCTTAACATATACATAAAACTTCAAGTTTGTCAATCTCATGGGCTTTGAGTTACGACTCTCAAAGACTCTTAATTATTATGAATACCAAGTTAACTAAAAGATCTTATATATACATATTGCACTTTAAAATGTTACCTACTCAGCCTATGCTTTTGTTGTTTTCCTAACATTAGAATGCAAATAGGGCACTTAGTTTCCACCTATGTTTATGATTTCAGCTTAAATGCTTCAACATGAAAAAGGCTAGCTGATTTAAACACCACCCCAAGGGCCCAGGTACAGCACAGGCATAAGACTTCTACACCTGCCTGTGTACACAAGCCTCTATTCCTCTATGGCAAGAGCCACTGAGCTGCCTGTGTCCAGCAGGGGCTTCCAAGGGGCAACAGTCTGTCTTTCTGTGCTGCACTGTGTAGCTTTTTTTATTAGGTGCTCCTCCTTTACTCCAGCCAGTTTTAGCTGAAAGACATGACATGGAAAAGTAAGGCACCTTTGGGAAAACGATGTCTGACAAGCTGGGCCATCTGTTTCACAAAGATTAGCTGCTGCTGCTATGTTGGGGGGGGGGCATGCTGCACTTGTGGAAAAGTTCTCCAGAGGACACTCCTTGTTTGGGGAAGGATTCCTCAAAGTGATGAGGCTGAGAAACTAATTTGTTGAAACAGAAATCTTGAAGTTTCTAAAGTAAGATCAACTCCACTCCAATATATACCCTTCAAGCAGTGCTCCTAATTAAGATATCTTAAAGTACACCTAACAATGTTATCTCTACAGTCTTCAACATTAAGGTTTCTAATTTCCCAAAAAAACTGAAACAGAAACAACAGAAAACCCAACCAAATAACAAAACGCTACTTACTGATATGAAGATATTTAGCAGGTTTTCTAAAGTTGGCAACTGTGGAATGAGCTTCTGCACCACCTTACTGAAGGCTTCAAATATTGAATGGTCGTAGATGCTGGTCAAATAAAAACTATAAAGTAGAAACCTACAATTAAACACTTCAATAGGACCGCCTTTCCCTTGCTGTTTTGGCCAGAATGGAAGGCAACTGCACTGGAATCACTCCACTAATGGACAACCCCCTCAAATGCAATAGGTTTGGAATATATTTCACAGTAACTTCTTCTACTGATCTTATTTTGTTCTCTAAAGAGGCCAGGAACACTGCTGTAGCCACAAAACAAGCATTTTTCTGAAAGGTGCCCAGGTGAGCTGGGCATAATTGAAACCAGACGTTGGAGGTCCTGCCAAGATGTCTGCAATATCACCAACAGCTTTGGACATGGCACAGTCAGAACTTCCTGCTCCTCGCTGCCCTTTCCCCAATTATGTGTGATCTCCACTTTTGTCAACCCTCTGATATATATACAAACAAGTCAGGATAAGTCTGGGCCAAAACCTAGCACTCTTCAAGGCACAAAACGTCTCGCTGCCACAAACATAACAGACTCTTTCTTCTCAGGAAAAAAAACAAAACAAAAAAAAAAACTTTAAAAAAAAAACAAAAAAAACCTGGGTAACTAATAATGAGTGATTAAGGTTTGCTGTCCTTCTCAGGTTATTTTTTCCTTCTGGTCTTTTACAGTATATGCTTAAGGACAAAGACTGTGTATTATAGATTTTACATAGAAGAGCCCTTCCTTCAACCACCATCTTGAGGGGAGAGAAAGGCAGGCCACCTCCTGCTGGAAGCAAGAAGAGCCCTCCCTTCAACCACCATCTTGAGGGGAGAGAAAGGCAGGCCACCTCCTGCTGGAAGCAAGAAGAGCCCTTCCTTCAACCACCATCTTGAGGGGAGAGAAAGGCAGGCCACCTCCTGCTGGAAGCAAGAAGAGCCCTTCCTTCAACCACCATCTTGAGGGGAGAGAGAGGCAGGCCACCTCCTGCTGGAAACAAGAAGAGCCCTTCCTTCAACCACCATCTTGAGGGGAGAGAAAGGCAGGCCACCTCCTGCTGGAAACAAGAAGAGCCCTTCCTTCAACCACCATCTTGAAGGGAGAGAAAGGCAGGCCACCTCCTGCTGGAAGCAAGAAGAGCCCTTCCTTCAACCACCATCTTGAGGGGAGAGAAAGGCAGGCCACCTCCTGCTGGAAACAAGAAGAGCCCTTCCTTCAACCACCATCTTGAGGGGAGAGAGAGGCAGGCCACCTCCTGCTGGAAACAAGAAGAGCCCTTCCTTCAACCACCATCTTGAGGGGAGAGAAAGGCAGGCCACCTCCTGCTGGAAACAAGAAGAGCCCTTCCTTCAACCACCATCTTGAAGGGAGAGAAAGGCAGGCCACCTCCTGCTGGAAGCAAGAAGAGCCCTTCCTTCAACCACCATCTTGAGGGGAGAGAAAGGCAGGCCACCTCCTGCTGGAAACAAGAAGAGCCCTTCCTTCAACCACCATCTTGAGGGGAGAGAAAGGCAGGCCACCTCCTGCTGGAAACAAGAAGAGCCCTTCCTTCAACCACCATCTTGAGGGGAGAGAGAGGCAGGCCACCTCCTGCTGGAAACAAGAAGAGCCCTTCCTTCAACCACCATCTTGAGGGGAGAGAAAGGCAGGCCACCTCCTGCTGGAAACAAGAAGAGCCCTTCCTTCAACCACCATCTTGAAGGGAGAGAAAGGCAGGCCACCTCCTGCTGGAAGCAAGAAGAGCCCTCCCTTCAACCACCATCTTGAGGGGACTTAATTGTCTAATTAACAAATTGTAAGCCGCTCTGATAGCTTTGGCTGAAGAGCGGGGTATAAATAAAATGTATTATTATTATTATTATTACATAAGTTAGAGGCATTTTGACAAAAAACAAAGAATAAAAAGGTTCTAGGTCACTATCAGCTGTGGCTTTTGTTAATGGCTGAACCCAGGTTGGGGCGTTGCACCTGACAGAACCAGCGCTTCCTCTTCATAAACCTGCCAGAACACCTCCCAGCTTCCTTTGGGAGCCCACACCTGAGCCTCATAGCAGTAGCTGTATTATACTGTATTTTTAATGATGTAACCCTGTTTTGATCCCTTGGAGAAGCGGGAAATAAAAATAAAAATTATGTAGCCCACCAGATGTCCCTGCCTGACACGGCAGATGGAGTGGGAACAGGCGGGAGAAGGACATCCACTGCAGACGGGGAGAACCATTGCTCATGATCCATTTGCCCCCAAATGAGCAACGATTCCCCAATGCCCACCGACCGGCACAATTCCTCGCTCTCCAAAAGCTCTGATGGGCATCTTTATGGACAAATGTCAGTGGCACGCAACTTTCCAAGGGAAGGTGGCTGTAAGGAGGAAAGTTTTCCCCTCCAAAAGACTTCTGTGATGTTTATTTCTTAGCTTTACATTCCATAATTGTTTAAAACAGAAGTAGGGCCACCTGAAGAGATGCTTCCCTCCTCCTCCTCGTGCGCAGAGCAATCCAGCAGCCATGAGCTCCAGACGGAGCAGCTGGCTTCCCTCCGAGGCACTCTTCTGCTTTGCCCCAAAAGGCTCCTCTGGGAAGAGGCTGCGGCGGCACAGAACTCACCTGAGATGAAGCCTTTCCAGGCCGGCGTCTCCAAGATCGTCGTTGGCTCGCTGGTGAATGTCTCTCTGCGTTTCGATTTTGTGGTCATCTGACAAGCCATCCACTTTATGAATAAAGACCTCAAAGTTCATTTCTGGATTAATTTTGTAAGCTTTTGAGACTGTAATGTGGAGCCGGGTTAAAGCTTCCATGTAGTCGTCCTGCAAACGAGATTCAAAAGAGAGCCTTTGGTCGGAAAACAAACCACTAGACTCAAGCAGAACGAACAACAAACAGAAAGCGCCGTCCGCCATTTAAGGCTGCGTCAACGAAGTCCGTGCGGAGCAAGGCTGCCGCTGGCTCCGGGCAACGTCCCAGCGGCCCCTGACCCCGAGGAGGGTCCCCCGGCCCCCCCGCCCGGCCCTGCCCCAGTGCCCTCCTCCGTGGGGCCGACCTGGGCGTCGATGACGTAGATGAGGGCCCCGGTGCCCCGGAAGATCATCTCGTAGTCGAAGGTGGGGTCGAAGAAGTCCATCTGCCCCGGAAAGTCCCAGATCTGGAAGTTGACGAAGGAGCTGTTGGAGACGTCGTCCTTGTAGATCTTGTTGGTGCTCTCCAGGAAGAGGGTCTCGTTGGGGGACATCTTGTGGAACACCACCTGGAAGGAAGGAAGGAAGGAAGGATGGGAGGGAGGATGGATGGGGAGAGAGAGAAGGAGAGGGGCCTCGGGGAGGGCCCTTCAGCCGGCAGGGCCACGCGTCCCCCTCCCTCCCTCCCTCCCTCCCTCCCTGCCTACCTTCTGGATGGAGGACTTTCCGCTCCGCCGGAGGCCCATCAGCAGGATCCGCGGCTGCTTCGAGGAGTCCCCCCCGCCGACGCCGGAGCCAGAGCCGGGGCCCAGGCCGCCTCCGCAGGGAGCCCCCAGGACGACGCCCCCGACGCCCAGCTCCACCTCCCCGGCGACGCCGCCCCCGACGCCCGCCTCCTCCTCCTCGTCCTCCTCGCGGCCCTCGCCGCCTCCGCGCGGCCCCCGGCCCCGCTCGCCCTCGGCCTCGTCCTCGTCCTCCTCCGCCCCGTAGCCAAAGTCCTTCGGGAAAGACTCCGCCCCCGGAGGGAGCCCGCTGCTGTTGCCGCCGCCCGCCAAGGCCAAGGCCAGGCCCGCCTCCTCCGCCTCCGAAGGCCCCGCTCCCGCCGCCGCCGCCGCCGCCGGCCCGAACTGGAGGGCGGCCATGGCAGCCGAGGAGGAGGAGGGACTGGGAGGGAGGGAAGCAGGAAGTAAGGGGAGGAGCCCCGGCAGGCCCCGCCTCCCAGACCAGGCCGACGGCGCCTATTGGCCGAGGCCGGCAGCAATCAAGGCCCCGGAGGCCACTCCTTCCTGACCGGGTCCTCCGCCGAGGACTTCCGGGTCACTTCGCTCCTCTGGACACGGCGAGGGGAGGGGCTTCCGGGCGCGGGGAGGATCTACTTCCGGGAGGGAGGGAGGGAGGCCTCTCGCTCTTCTTCTCCTTCCGGCGAGGGACCCGCTCCCTCCTCCGCCTCCCTCTCCCTCGCGGCTGCCGCCGGTTTCCCGGAAGGGACCGCGCTCCCGCACTCGTTCCCCGCGAGGAGGAGGAGGAGGAAGAGGAGGGTCCCGGCGGCCCTTCCTTCGCCCAAACCGCCCGCCCGCCCGCCCGCCCCCGTCGGGACTAGGGCCGTCCTCCTCCGCCTCCGCCTCCTCCTCCTCCTCCTCCCTGGGCGCAGAGGCCGCCCGCCCGCCCGCCAAGCGAAGGCAGGGAGGGAGACGGAGGGCCTCGCAGCCCTGCCTCCGCCGCCTCCCAAGGAAGGAGCCCTCGGGTCGGACGTCCTCACAGGGACCCGCCTCCCTCCCTCCCTCCCTCCTCCCTCGGGGTCCCCTTTCCTTTTGCAGAAGAGGAACCGAGAGGGCCCTCTCTCTCTTTCTCTCCCGCAAAAGGAGGGCTGTTCCGGGGGGAGGGCCAGGCGCCGGCCCCTTCCGTGGGAAGCAAAGAACGGAGGAGACGCGGCTGGCGGCTGCTTCAAGGAAAGGTTTATTCTTCCACCGACAAGAAAGGCCCCTACTCTCCCCGCTTCTCCTCCTGAGGCGGTTCGTACTGAGCGAGCTGCGGAGAAGGAGAGAAAAGCCCGGCCGGCGGTCAGGACGGAGCCCCGCTGCCTCCAGGGCCCCCGAGCCCTCGCTCCCTCCCGGCTCCCTCTCTCCCTCCGGAGGGAAGGCCCCACCTTGGCCTTGAGCTTCCGGTTCTCCTCGAGGACGGCCTCGTACTTCTCCTTCAGCTCCGCCACTTCCAGCCGCAGGGCCTCCACCTCCGGGTTCTCGGGCGCCGCCGCCCCCAAGTGGTGCTTCAGGAAGCTGGGCCGCCGGTCAAGGAAGGAAGGGGCTTCCAGGCGGCAGGGCCCTCCCTCCCTCCCTTCCCCAGAGGCTGAGGCAGCAGCGAAGGATACTCCAAGGCGCAGTTGGGCTTCTCGGGCTCCTCGTAGAGGGCCACCAGCACTGAGGGAGGAGGAACGGAGAGGGTCAGCCGAGGGGACGGGCGGGAGCAGCCCAGGCCCAGCCGCCCTCCTCCTCCTCCTCCTCCTCCGGGTACCTTTCGTGAGGCTGTCCATGACGCCCGACTTCTCCAGGTAGCGCCGGAACTGCTCCCGCTTCGAGTCGGCGGCCTGCGGCGGGAGACGGAGGGGCGGTTGAGGGAGGGAGGGAGGCCGGGGTCCCCGCGCTGCGCCCCGCAGAGGCCCCTCCGTCCCTCGCTCGCTCCCTCCTTCCGGGGCTTACCTTGTAGTTCGCCATCTGGTCCGCCGCCGCCGCTGCTGCCTTCGCCTGCCCCGGAAGCCGCAGTGCGCCTGCGCGGAGGGGCTTTTGAGGGCGCCGTCGCGTCGCCCGTCGCCATGGAGACGCGGCCAGAGAGCCCGCCCACCCCGCTCTCATTGGCTGCTGCTGCTGCTGAGAATGTCGCGCGCGGGGGTCACGTGCTCCTCGCGGGAAAGGGCGGGATCTGCCGGCTCCTCCCCTTATAGGCCACGCCCTCCCTCTGCAGGCCCGGAAGTGTGGCGCCGCGGCTCCCGTCATGCCTTGCTCGGCCTCCAGGGGCGGATGCGGAAGGTGCCGGCGGCCCTCCCCTTCCGGCCCCGTTTTTGACAGAAAGATGTGCCTCGGTCCGTCCTTTGCCCCGAAGGAGGCCCAGACCCCAACCGAGGCCGCGCTGGCGGCGGACCCTTCCTTCCCCCCCGCCCCCCCTCCGAGGGAAGGCAGCGCGCTCTGGCTGGCAGGCCGGCCCCCGAAGGGCCCTCGTGGAGCCCAACCCGCTCCCCGGGACTCAGGAAAGGGCCGCCTTTGGCCTAAAAGAGAAGCCTGGAGGAGAGCAGCAGCTGGAAAGCAGCTTCCTTTAATATGAAAGTAGAAAAGGCAGAGACACTGCAAGGAGAAGGGGAAGGAGGCAGCGGCAGCGGCAGCGAGGGGGCTCTGGGTCCCCGTCTCCTGCCTGCCTGCCTGCCTGCCTTCCTTCCTTCCTTGAGGGCCCTCTGTGTCAAGAGAAGGGAGCAGAGCTACTGGTTCGCTGGCGACAAAAACACATTGAAGAGTACAGCAAACACCACAAAGAGCAAGTAGCCCATGAGGCAGGCCCAGAACCTCAGGTCCTTCACAAAGTTCTTATCAAAGGAGCTGAAAATGACGTAACCGACCGACATCCCAGCCAGGCCGCCAGCCACGTGGGCCACGAAGGAGACCTTGGGAGAGAAAACAGACACAGACAGAGAGAGACGGGGCACTTAGTGGCCTTTAGGTGCGGACGGCAGGCAAGAGCCCAGGCTGCGCTGCTGCCGCGGAGGCCCAGAGAGCGGAAGGGAAGCGGAGGCAGGGCCAGGACTCACCCCAAGAGCCTCCGGCAGGAAAGAGGGCAAGCTGAGCAGAGGAACCAGGCAGCCAGCAGCGCCTCGCGGAGGGAGAGGAGGCCCAGGGAAACGCTCGCCTTTGGGGCCACCCTTTTGGCCCCCCACCTCTTTTCCTTGGCTCCCAGGAAGCAGTACTAAAAACAGCTTTTAGGAGACCCCAGAGGAAAAGGAGTGCGTCTAAGCTCCGCTTTTTGTCAGTGAGGAACGACAGAGCTGGAAGAGACCACAAGGGCCATCCAGTCCAACCCCTGCCATGCCAATGGGCCAGTGCCCCACAAAAGAGCCACTTCCCACAACTAATTGTCTGTCTCTGTCCAGCCTTTGATTTTGCCCTTGCGATGCCAAGAGGACACAACAGCAATCCCATTTGCACACAGAGGACTCACCCGGATCTCTGGGACTGGACTGGGCAAGCTCCTTCCAGGCAGGGCCTATGGCAAGCTGGAGCTGTGGGGCCTGCCTTCCCTGCCACCCTCCCTCCCCGCGGAAGGAGCCCTTCAGAGGCAGCCTCACTGGGGAAGATGAAGTCGGGAAGGGGGCCGCCAGCACAGCCTCTGCTTCATGCTAAACTCACCAGAGGAAGAGAGAGAGTTAGCGGATGCAAATAGAGCAAAAGAAAGAGACGCAGCATCCAGTTATCTGAGCAAGGAGGAGTCACCGCTGGAAGTCTGGATAGAAGGGGGAAAGGGGCATCACGTTTCATTTAGCAGAACTGGCGAAGTATGATGCAGAAATCTGTAATTTGGTCCCAAGAGGCATGCTTTTACCTTCAGCCCATCCACATCTGAGAGAAATCTTCTGTACAAAGCAAATCCTACATCCGTTCCAACTAGGAAATCAAGACAATTAGTTAGAAGCGCAAAGCCCCCAAACATTTCTTAGTCCCAACTGGTGCAGGGGATCCCTCACCAGGCCATCTGGAAACAGGGCTGATCCTGGGATGCCCTTGGAGGGAAGAGGACCACTAGAAAGAAAAGCTCCAGGGCATCATGGTTGCCATCAGAAGAGGCTAAAGAGAGCAGTGGCAAAAAAGGCCAGGCATCCTATCACAAGAATGCAGGGCCTCAATCAGATTCCATGTTTTGAGCAGATGAAAGATTTAGGCTAACCTTAACCCCAAAGAGATCCCCGCTCCAAGCCCCTACAGTAAGCAGAAATCAGCAGCAGCTGGAAGACTACATCCAAACTGGGCTGCAACTAGTTGATGTCTTCGTTAAAGAAACAACTCAAAGCTGGTGGAGAATATATATAGAGAAGGTGCTTTGCTCTTCCTTACCCATTACTCTCACCCCATTACTCTCACCCCATTATGCTAGCAACCCACCAGTCTGGAGTACAATCTCGCCCTGCCCCACTATCCACAGCAACAACTCATATGCCCAGAATCCCCACCCCATAAAAGCACTTTAAAAATGGCACCTAGCTTGCCCCAAGATGATATCCCAGAGCACAGGCTGACCCCTATTCTGCATTGAGACAGAATTTGGCCCATTCCCAGGACTGTCCAGTGCCAGGCTTCACATGACACTCGATGGCAAAGCTCTTCCTAGCCGGAAGTAAAGAAGAGGCTTCTTCTCATTGCCAATTTGGGAAGCGAAATAAAATGAAAACAGCAATGTTGCTTCACTGAACAAAGTGAGATGGAAGAGGGAGGAAGCAAACATTTCCCAGCTTAAGACAGAGGCTTCTCTAAGGGTTAAGAAGGGGTAACTGAGACAGTTACCTATTAGGAAGATGAAGAGCAACCTGGCAACTCCAAACAGTGGGATCATTTCTCTGAAGTTCTGTAAAAAAGAGAAAAAAATGGACAAACTCCCAAATAATTCCATAGTCAGCAATGGAATTAACTCATGTGAGCCATGAACCTACGTGTGCCTGGCTGAGTGCAATGTGCTGCTGGTCCCCCTCCTTCCTCGCCCCAATTCTGTGCACATCCAAAGACCATTCGTGGCCTGAGGGCAAAAGGGTATCCACAAAGCAGCTGGAAAGGTTCCTACAGCTGGACACACAGAGACAACTGCATGCTCCCAGATGGATGAGCCCTGCAGTTTGGGCGGCTGAGGCTGTCTTGGGAGCCGCTGGCCTGTGCCCAAGCATGCTTTGGGGCCCTCCTGGGTGCTGGTTGGTTGGGGGGAAGACAAGCACATGGAGCAATGGATTCAAGCTACAGGAAAAAAGAGTCCACCTAAACATATAGGATGAACGTCCTAATGGTAAGAGCTGATCAACAGTGGAATAGGCTGCCTGGGAGAATGGTAGAGGCTCCTTCTGTGGAGATTTGTAAATAGAGGCTGGATGGCCATCTGTCACAGGGAGGACTTTGATTGATTGTTAGTTTCTGCATAACAGAATGGGACTGGACTGGACGGCTGGGGGTGGTGGTCTCTTCCAATTCTTATGATTCTATGGCTCTGTGAGTATTGCATTCAAATAATGTGTCAATTTATAGCAACCCCATGAATTTCATAGGGTTTTCAACTCACTTGTAAACAACTTGAGGGAGATTCCATCCCAAAGCTCTGTAAAGCAGAAGGCCATTTTCAAGCCCCTTCCTTACCACCAGAACATTCATGAAGTATCCTCCAATCAGAGCATAGACACCTCCTGAAGCTCCAACCAGGCCCAGGAGTGGATCACAGACTGAGCTTGCCAAGGACCCTGGGAAAGGCGGAGAGGAGTGGTGACGATATTTCCTTGAGGAAGGGAAATCTTCATCCTGAGTCCCCCGCCCCCAGGGATCCCAGAATGGCAGTCCGAACACTGCGTCTTTCCAGTCAGAAGAGAAAGATTCTCCAGACTCCCAAAGGCAAAACACTCTGATGTGCCGGACCTCAGAGCACGCTTGCGCTCTCTCTCATGCACACAGAGTCTCCCGCTCACTCACCTCCAAGCACACCTGCGAGGTACACCAGTCCGACACGATGTCCTTTGTGAACCAGTTCTAGGGGAATCCCCAGGACAAGCTGCAGCACCAGGTTTCCCAAGATATGCTCAACACTGCAAAGGGAGAGTGTACAGAGATGGTTGGCAATCATTTTGGTCTTTCAGACACTAAAATTTTCTGCCTCCATGCATCAGCTCATCCAGGAAAGACAGCTAAATAAAAGGAAACCTGCAATGCCACCTCACAAGCAACTTCATTGGCACACTCAATTTTGGGGTGTGTGTGCCCTATTCCGCCACCCCTTGCTGTAGCGCACCTTTTATCCAGAATTGGCCAAGGCCATCTGGGGAGACCTGGCTCTCACTCCTGAGACCCCGGGGTCCTTGTCAATCCCACGCCAGGCCCCCCAGGTGCCTTCAGGAGCAGCAGAGACTCCCTAAAGGTAAAGGTATTCCCTGTCGATAAGGTTGCCAAGTCGTGTCTGACCAAAGGTGGTGCTCACACCTTCATTACGAAGGGAAAAAGCCATCATTGTCAGAGAGTGCTCTGTGAACATGTGGCCAGCATCACTGCACAGAATGCTGTTTACCTTCCCACCAAAGTGGTACCTATTCATCAACTTGCATTTGCACGCTTTCAAACTGCTAGGTTGGCAGAAGCTGGGACTAGTAATGGGAGCTCAGCACGTCCTGCAGTGACACCTGGGCCTTGAACTGCCAACCTGCCGATCTTGCCACCTACAGAGTCAGCATCTTAACCACTTTATCCTCTGCACTCAGGGCCAATGGAGAGAGAGGGAGAGAGGCCTCACAAAAGAGGAGAGTCAAGCAAAGCGCCTTCTGCAAGGAAAAGGCAGGCAGCACTTGCAGGCCCATTCCTTCAGCCCATTGACGTGGACAGTCCTCTCGTTTCTCAGTTAAGCCCACATCCCTTGGTCAGCCGCACTGGCCTTTCTCAGAGTGGCCCCCTTTCAGTGCTGGGTTTCAAATGGGGAAATCTGCTAGCTAAGAAAAGCTGTGGGTTCAGTTTGTGCTCAGGAAAAGCCAAGCTTGGAAAACAGAGAAATTGCAGCTGGGTCCCACTACTCAGAGTAAAGTTTCCATTTTGTAAAAGGAGTTTTAAAAGTCACTGCAAGCACCAGGGCTGTGTCTGAGCCCAGGACTCTTCTTCTTGGTAGGAAGCCAAAGCCAAACGTGGAAATGCCGGTTGTGTCACCCATCCACCCCCAACTCTCTCGCTTCTCCCCCAGGAACCCCCCTCGAAGGAATGGAGGGAGAAGCCGCCGGCGCTCCTTTTGCGTTTGTGTGCCTCCCGCTCTCCCTCCGTGACTGACCCGGCGTGGACCAACATGTAAGAGAGGAAGCGCCAGGCCTGGCTCCGCTTGTCCGGCCGGTAGGTCAAGGGGCTCTCCCAGACGCCGGTGTCCAGCGTGACCCACTGCCGCTGGGGCTTCCAGGCCGCGTAGTAGATGAAGACCGACAGCTGCGGAGGAAGAGGAAGAGGGCCTCGGTCGGACGGATGGCAGCCCCTCCTCCGAAGCCCCTTCTCCAGGGCGACGGCAGTCCTTAGGGACAGAGAGAGAGAACGGCCCCTGGGAGGGCGACGCTCTCCGCCTCCTGCTTCGCCCGGATCCCTTCCAGGGAAGGAAGGAAGGAAGGACCCTCCCCGGCCCAGAGAGAGAGAGAGAGGCCTGGCGGCGGGGCCCTAACCGCCCTCCCCGGGTCCCGAGGGAGGGAGGGAAGAACCGACCTCGGCGGCGCTGGCGGCCAGGATGAAGAGCGGCGGCGGGAGGCAGCTGGCCCGGGAGAGGTAGGAGGCCCGCGCCGAGGCCTCCGGAAGCACCCACCGCGACACCGCCTCCAGCAGGCCCCGCCGCCCCGGGAGCAAGCCGGGCCTCCTCCGGGGCCTCAAGGGCTCCTCGCCTTCCGCCGCCGCCTCCTCCTCCTCCTCCGGGGCCCTCGTCCGCCGCTCCAGCTCCATCGCCGCCGCCGGCGCTGCGGGAAAAAGGGAGGCAGCAGCAGCAGCAGCAGCGCCTCCGTCCTCCGAGAGAGAGAGAGAGACTATCCCTGAGGGGTGGGCCCATTCCCTTGGCCCGCCCCTTCCTGCGCTCTGATTGGCCCTTTGGTTTTGTTTCCTAGGTCTCTCTAGCCATCCCCAAACTCCGTGGTAGGCCCTCCGAGCCGGACTCCTAGAGAGTCGCCATGGAGACACTCTATCCATCAGCGACTCCGTGGTAGGCCCTCCGAGCCGGACTCCTAGAGAGTCGCCATGGAGACACTCTATCCATCCGCGACTCCGTGGTAGGCCCTCCGAGCCGGACTCCTAGAGAGTCGCCATGGAGACACTCTATCCATCCGCGACTCCGTGGTAGGCCCTCCGAGCCGGACTCCTAGAGAGTCGCCATGGAGACACTCTATCCATCCGCGACTCCGTGGTAGGCCCTCCGAGCCGGACTCCTAGAGAGTCGCCATGGAGACACTCTATCCATCCGCGACTCCGTGGTAGGCCCTCCGAGCCGGACTCCTAGAGAGTCGCCATGGAGACACTCTATCCATCCGCGACTCCGTGGTAGGCCCTCCGAGCCGGACTCCTAGAGAGTCGCCATGGAGACACTCTATCCATCCGCGACTCCGTGGTAGGCCCTCCGAGTCTGACTCCTAGAGAGTCGCCATGGAGACACTCTATCCATCCGCGACTCCGTGGTAGGCCCTCCGAGTCTGACTCCTAGAGAGTCGCCATGGAGACACTCTATCCATCCGCGACTCCGTGGTAGGCCCTCCGAGCCGGACTCCTAGAGAGTCGCCATGGAGACACTCTATCCATCCGCGACTCCGTGGTAGGCCCTCCGAGTCGGACTCCTAGAGAGTCGCCATGGAGACACTCTATCCATCCGCGACTCCGTGGTAGGCCCTCCGAGCCGGACTCCTAGAGTGTGTGCCTCTGGAGGACGGAGGCGGCCTGCTGTTTGCAGCTTTTAAATATGTCCTCCAGTCAGAGGGAACCCCTGTCTCGATGTGAAGGATGCCAGTATTTCCTGCTGTTTGCTTTTATTTGCAAGGCCTCTCTGCCTGGATGCTTTGCACATGGTTACCTTGATGTCTGAGGGTAGTGAATCCCCCCCTTTTAGTTTGAGTTGGCAGGGGCAGCAGGGAGGCCAGCAGGCCCAGCGCCAGCCCTGCCTTGCCCCGGGGCTCCATCCTGGGCTCCCAGAAGCCACCGGCTCAGCTCGGCTCAGCGGCCCATCTGCTGTCTCCAAGAGAAAGGACCGAGCTGCTGCCCGGCACCTGCCCTGCCCCACAATCCCTCTCTCTGCTTGTGGGTCTCAGAGCACATCTGCCTCGTGTTAGTCAGGGAACCCCTGCCTCCAAACATCAAGCGGTGTTGCATTTAAAGGGTAGCCATGCAGTTCCATCTAAGGGTCAGATTCATAGAATAATAGAATCATAGAGTTGGAAGAGACCACAAAGGCCGTTTAATTTGTTGTGTTAGCCAATTAAATAAAAACATGGAATTTGGACTCTCAACAAAGGGATCAGCAATGCTCTGTTCTTAACAACCAGCCCAAATGGGCTGGCATCCAGCTGACCGTGCGCTTCTGCTTAAAATCCAGGTTCAGTAACAGAATGACAAAATATGCAAGGTAGCCTTCCAATTTACAACTATAGGACCACAAGGCCCTCCTCGTTCTTCATTGCGACTGGGGCAAATCAGCCGCCTTTGCCCAGAATGGCTTCAGGGTCAGGATCGGGGCCGGCCTGAAGGGAAGCGGCTGAAGACTGAAGGGGACGCTTGGGGCTTGCTGGGGCGCCCTTTTGTGGCTGCGTTTGCAAGGCCTTGGCCAACGATCTTCATGCACCTCCCAACTTACTGAATCAAAAAACAAAATGTAGAAAGAATATAAAATAAAATGAAATTAAAAGCAGAAGAATAATATTAAACCATTAAATCCTAAATATTAAATTGTAGGTGAAGTCTGACAGGCTGACCTGTGCTAAGAGCAGGACCCTGACCCTTGTTGGTCTGTGTGCGTGTGATGTCGCCTTTCTGGCGGGCTCCTTGCCCCTTTCTGATGCTCTTCATTGAGGCTGTGGGCATCGTAAATCGACATTGTTCCTGTAATGGTACAAATGGTGGTTACGCGTCACGTACCTCTAGGACCTCTGGATGTGGCAAAGGCCCCTTGAAACAAAGCCTGACTGACTTTAGACGGGGAGCAAACTGTTCTAATGAAACCGTTCTTGGGAGAACCCAGTTGCACATTTGGGGGGGGGGGGGAAAGGACCTTGCTAAAAATGCACAGCAGACCTTGGGCGGCGTTTCCAAGAGAAGTGCTATCTGGATTAATGGTGCCCTCCTTTTGAGTGACACCAATTACTCTATAGTGGCTCTTTTTGCCACAGCTGCAAAAAAGATTAGAAAAAGAGAGTTAAACACAATTGCCATAAATTGCCAGGGAGATGCAAAGTACTAAGTAGATTTTACGATGACTTTGTATAAGATCGCTAACATCTAGGAAAGATGTCCTTTTCTCCTTTCGTTCTTATCACGAGTTAAACTATTTTAATTGCACGCTAAATGTTGGGACATTTTTTATCCTTTCTCTTTTGTGCCTCTTGTTTCAAATGTTTTCATGTCTTTTGAGAAGTGCGTTTTGTCGTGGCCTTTGGCTAGTAACATAAATGTTCACTTGGGCTGCATTCACACTGGAGAAATAATAACCCGGTTTGGCACCGCTTGAACTCTTTGTCCGACCCTTTGCTATGGAATTCTGGGAGTTGGAGTTTGTTGTGGTGTCCGAAACTGAGCTCCGCTCCGTTCTGGGCCCACAACAAACTCCAACTCCCAGAATTCCATAGGTTTGAGCTCAATAGAGTTCAAGCCAGATATATTTTAGTTGTTTACACTGTTTAATTTTTTTCTTCCTTTCCCCCCCTCTTTCATTGAAAAATGAATCCCTCTGAAAGAGCTTTCAAATTATAAATTATAGATTTAAATAAATTATATCCAATTACAAAATAGAACGACGTATATCTTGTTTCATTTTACGTATCTTTTTATTTGTTTTGAAAACACTCTTTGCATTATTTCATTTCGCATTATAAAGGAATTCCGTGATTTTCTTTTGTTTTCTCTTATTTAGTTTTATTTCTCTATTTTATTTATTTATAACATTTTATTTTTAATGATTTTCTTTAGTTGTTTAAAGGCATTTTGATTTCTCCTTTCCTTTTTTTCTCCTCTTTCAGTGAAAAATGACTCCCTCTGAAAGGGCCACCTTTAAATTACTGGATGGTTATAAAACAGAAGGAAATGTAAACGAAGAATAACTTGGAAAGAAATAAAAATAAATTAAAATAGCTAAGAATTAAAAGAAAGTGAAACCAGAGATATAAATTTAAAAAATAACATTAAATAAAAATAAAATAAACAGGATTGAAAGTAACAAAAAATGAAATGTCGAATAAAATCTGTAAAAATTCAATACAATATAAACGAAAAATGTAATAAAACAGAAATGAAAAGCGTGAGCTTCCAAGAGAAGGACTTTCAGGACTGGAGCTCCCTCCCTCCTTCCTTCCTTCCTTCCATTGAAAAAGGCGCCTTTTATTATTGGTTCTGGTGCCATTCCTCACCGCAGGCGCCGGAGGGCGACCGTGAGCTCCTCTCCCGCAGCAGCAGCAGCAGCAGAAGCAGCAGCAGCGGAGGAGGAGGAGGAGGAAGACTGAGACACCCAGAAGAAGAAGAAGGACAGACTACTCTGATTATGCCGAGGGAGGGAGGGAGGGAGGGAGGGAGGAACTCGGCGGCGGCGGCGGCGCTTGTTTCCATTCCTGGCGACGGAAGGAATTACGGGACGGACTTGTGACGCAACTCTATGGCTCGGCCGTTGCCTAGAAAGGCTCCACAAAGGCGCCGGCCCTCTAAGTGGGATTCCTAGAAGGTATCCTGGTGACGCCAGAGCCTTCCGCCAATCAGCAGCAGGCCCTCTGAGAAGAAGCCCTAGAAAGTCCCCCATGGAGACACTCTAGGAAATCGTCTCTGAGTGCCAGACCAAGAGTCCATCGCGTTCTTCCGGACTGTGAAAGGCGTGGCCGGAAGTGCTTGCGTAGCCACGCCCCGTCTTCCGTGCAGGCGCCCTTGGGCCAAGAGTCCATCCTGTTCTTCCGGACTCTAAAAGGCGTGGCCGGAAGTGATTGCGTAGCCACGCCCCGTCTTCCGCGCAGGCGCCCTTGGGCCAAGAGTCCATCCTGTTCTTCCGGACTCTAAAAGGCGTGGCCGGAAGTGCTTGCGTAGCCACGCCCCGTCTTCCGCTCAGGCGCCCTTGGGCCCAGAGTCCATCTTGTTCTTCCGGACTCGAAGAGGCGTGGCCGGAAGTGCCTGCGTAGCCTTGCCCCGTCTTCCGCGCAGGCGCAGTCTTTCCTTTCTCCATGGCGACGCTCTAGCCAAGCCCTCTCGGAGAGCCGACCCTCTAAGTTGGATTTCCTAGAACGTATTCGTATGACGCAAAAGCCCTCCGCCAATCAGCAGCTGGCTCTGGCGTCTGCACTCGGAGGGCGGGCCCTGATTCAGGCTGACGTTGCGTCCATTGGAATTAAAGGGCCAGGAGAGGGGCGGGGCCTCCCGTGCGCCCTCCGGTGGCTCAACTGAGGAATGGCAACGTTGGAGGAAATCAAAGCCGCTTTTTTCAATGGGAGGCGAATGGGAAGGAAGGAAGGCGGCCGAGGTGCCTCCAGCGTCCCTGTGTCGACTGTCTCCGGTATTTTAAAGCGAAATTATTTAATTTGTATTTTACATAGTAAATATAAATTAAATTATAATTGTAACATAAAATGAAATAAAAACGAAAAAAATATTTTAAAAGAAATAAAAATGAAAGAAGTCATATATTAGATATATATTGGCTTATTGAATTTTTATTTGTTTTAAAATATTTTTTAAATTTTATTTCATTTTATTTTATAATTATAATTTAAAGCCTGATATGAAATATAAAATAAAATATCTAAAAATTATTTTTAAAAAGGAAAAATACAGTAAAGTAGAATATAAACCAAATTAAAAATACTAGATAATGTAAGTAAAATAATTCAAAGAAAAAAATAAATTTAAATTCAATATTAATTGACATAATAGCAAATGTAAAATTAAATGAGGGGCGGGGCAGGGGAAGAAAAGGCGGGAGAAAATGGCGCAGGCGCAGTTGGTTCTTGTGAGGGAAAAAACAAGAGTTTGTTTTGGAGACAGACAGAAGGCGGCAGTACTTTCGCGCCCTTTTCCCTGAGTGGCTGTTACCGCGTGACGTGCACCCGCCGCAGCCAATGGGAGCCGCGAGCGCAGAAAGGGGGCGGGGCAGAGCTAAAAAGGCCGGAGTCCTCCTGACTCTGAGGGAAAAAGAAGCCCTGACTCTGTCCTCCGGCTGTCAGTGTCGCTTGGAAGCCGCGCAGAGGGACGGGGGCGCCTGGAAGAACCGCCGGCGGAGGGTGGGGAAAAGGGCAGGAAGGAGGCTTCTCCTCAGGGCCAAGAAAGGCCACATTTAAAGTTTAAAATTAACACACGCTTAGTAGTAGTAGTAGTAATAGTATTCTACATTTTATGTATATATATATATATATATATACATACATACATATGTGTTGTGTATTTTATTCTTTTATTTTATATATTTTATTACAATTTTATTATATTTTTGTAAATTTTATTAACTTTTATAATATTCATTATGTATTTTATTATATATGTATATCATATGTATTGTACATTTTATGTATTTTAAATGTTTTTATTATATTATATTATACTTCATTATAATATTTTATTAGATTTATTACATATTTTATTATATATGTAGATAATGTATATTGTTTATTATTTTGTTATGATGTTTTATTATTTTATTACAAATAGTAATATATATATGTATACTGTATATCTTTCAACTTTTCATTTTAGGCCTGAGGGTGAGAGAAAATGGGGGTCCTGAGGGGGGGAGCAACAGTCATGGCACAATGCTGTGGGAGTCCTGGGATTTGTAGTTTTGTGGGGCCCCAGAGCTGTCTATGGCAAAGAAGGCCGAATATAATCTGAAAAACTACATATCCCAGGATTCCATGGCATGCAGCCAGAGCACTTAAAGCGGTGTCAAACTGCCTTATTATTTCCTCAGCATAAATGCACTTTGGGTCTGAATTGAGACTTTTGGGGACCCTCACAGGGCTTCCCTCCAAGGGATGGCTAGTTTTCACTCTCTGTTTATTCTGTCATTTGTGAGAATAATAAGGCCAAGAATAATACATTGCCATTCCCTGTTTGCTGCCAGGGACGGGAAGAAAGGTGCTTTGGGAAGAGCCACCATTATTATCACAGTCCTTGTTTTTACCTCACATTTTGGACCCAAGAGCTGTTTTCTGAGGTAAAATTGGACAGGAGCCGTTTTCCCCGCCTTTTTCCCAGAGCCCTTGAGAATCTCCTCAGAGACAGGAAGGGTTCTCCTGAAAAGGGGAAAAAGGCCACATATCTATCTGTCTTGTTTTAATATTTTATTTTAGGCCTGAGGGTGGGAGAGAACGGGGGTCTTGGAGGGAAGGAACAACTGCCATGGCACAATACCCTGGAGTTCTGGGATTTGCGGTTTTTTGAGGTACCAGAGCTCTCCCTGGCAAAGAAGGCCAAATATAATCTGGCAAAACTACAAATCCCAGGATTCCATGGGATGCAGCCAGGGCAGTTAAAGCGGAGTCAAACTGCATTATTATTTTTGCAGTGTAGATGTTCTCTGGGTCTCAGTTGTGACTTTTGGCTCCCCTCACAGGGCCTTTTAGTTTGTGGTAAATTTTTTGTTATTTGTGAGAGTAAGACTTACAGTCCATTGCTATTCTCCGTTTACTGCCAGGGACGTGTTTTTGGAAAAGCCACCATTATTATCACAGTCCTTGTCTTTTACCTCACAATTTGTACCAAACAGCCATTTACTGAGGTAAAATTGGACAGCACCCATCTTCCCGCCTTTTTTCCACAGCCCTTGACAAGCACCTGACAGACAGAAAGGCTTCTCTTGAGGGGAGAAAAGGCCACATTTAAACATATATGTGTGTGTGTGTGTGTTTGTGTGTGTATACACACATACACACACACACACATCTATATACACATTTATGTTGTTTTAAATATTTTGGGGGGCTTGAGGGTGAGAAAAAATGGGGATCTTGGGAGGAGGAAGGAACAGACATGGCGCAGTGCTGGGGAAGTCTTGGGATTTGTCATTTTCTGAGGCCCCAGAGCTGTCTTTGGCAAAGAAAGCCAAATATATTCTGACAAAACTACAAATCCCAGGATTCCATGGCATAGATCCCGGTCAGTAAAAGCAGTGCATTAAAACTGCATTATTTTTTTCCTCAGTGTAAATGCACTTTGGGTCTAAATTGAGACTTTTGGGCGCCCTCGCAGGGCTTCCTTCCTTTGGGAAGAGGCATTATGGAGCAAAGAGCCATTTTCTGAGGTAAATTTGGACAAGAGCCATCTTCCCGCCTTTTTTCCAGAGCCCTTGACAATCTCCTCAGAGACAGAGAGGCTTCCCTTGAGGGGAGAAAAGGCCATACAAATATGTGTGTGTGTGTGTGTGTGTGTGTGTGTATGTATGTATATAGACACACACACAAACTCACATATATATATATGTATACACACATTTATAAACATATATATATATATATATTTATATATACACACATACATACATATACACACATATATACTAACATATATATATACAGACATACATTTATAAATAATATATATATATACACACACACATATATATTAACATATATGTATATACACACCGATATATATTAGCACATATATAATAATAATAATAATAATAATAATAATATTTATTTCTTACCCGCCCCTCTGTAAAACAATCGAGGCGGGGTACAACAAGGTTAAAAAACAGATTACAGATTAAAATAATTCAAGAATTCCATCCCAACCTCCCCCCTTAATTATATATTTATACATATACACACACATATATAAAGACACACATTTATATATAGACATACATATATATTAACATATACACATATATATTAACATATATATAGATACACAAATATATATATATATGTATATATATACATACATACAGACACACATTTATAAACATATATATACATACACATACATACATATACACACATATATACTAACATATATATACAGACATACATTTATAAACATATATATATATATACACACATATCTATTAACATATATGTATATACACACTGACATAAGCATATATATATATATATACACACACATAATTATATATTTATATTATATATATATATATATATACACATATAATATATACAGACACACATTCATAAACATATAGATATATACACATACATATATATTAACATACGTATACACACATGTATATTAACATATATGTATATATATATACACAGACACACATTTATAAACATATATATAACACACATATATATTAGCATATATGTATACATACACATATATATTAACATATATATAGATACACACACATATATATATATATATATATGTTAACATATATACATCTATACAGACACACATTTATAAACACATATATATTAATATATATATATATATATATATACACACACACACATATATATTAACATATGTATACACACGCACACACACACACACACACATGTATATATACATTTATGTTTTTAATGTTTTATTTTGGGGGTCCTGTGGGTGAGAGAAAATGGGTTTCTTGGGAGGAGGAAGCAACAGTCGTGGCACAATGCTTCGGGATTCCTGGGATTTGTAGTTTTGTGAGGCAGCAGAGCTCTCTCTCACAAAGAGGTCTGACAAAACTATGCTGCTGGGACTATTTTAGAGCTACAGTTCAGGACTTTGGAGGCCTCTTGTGGTTTTTGTGTGTATTTGTGGATTTTTTGGAGAGGGCTTCTATGAAACCCACTGGGGGACCTTGCGCAAGTCACACTCTCTCAGCTTTAGAAATGCAGTTTTATTTTACTTATTTAGACTATAATATGTCTGGTTTATTTAGATAATATGTCTAAGAAGTATGCCTATAGCTTTGTGAGGCAGGCAAAATGGGGGGGGGGGGGAGGAAGGAAGGAAGGAAAAACGTCTGTTTAGTTGATCTGTTTGTCTTTATTTACTTTATGCTCTGTTTTTCTACCTACAGAGTCCTTGAGGCAGAATGAAACCTGAAGGTCTTTGAAGAAAGGAAGAGAAAAGAAAAGAAGAGAGAAGAAAGCAGAATAACAGAAAGCAGTGCGAAATTGAGGATAGAAACTACAGCCAACAGTCAAGGTAAGGCTTTCTAGCATGAGGGATGCCTCATGTAGATGCACAGACACATAGACACACAGACACAACAACTCCCACCCGTAGATTAAGCATAGATTAATTCAGCATAGGCTCTCCTTCATTGGAGGTTTCAGAGCAGAGGTTAGTGGGCCTTTTTAATTTCAATTTTCTCTAGCTAAGAGGCTGGGAATGTCTTCCACAAGTAAGTTTGTCTCCTATCTTTGGAAGATCTGGTAATCCAGTGCTTCCCTACCATTGATAGAGGATTAGATGTAGTTCTGGGGGTCCTTCATGGCCTCCCTCTTCATCCCTTGAAGGCAGTGACAGGAAGGGGACTCTAACTGCCATGGGTCCCCTGTGAGAGACGCAGCACACCCAGAAACCGTTCTCTCTGCTCATAGGTCTGTCCATGGGTTCAGATTTTGAGAGCGTGTCTCAATTCAGCTGTTTCCTTATCCAATCGTCCGTCCCGTTTTCTCCCGTCCAAAACATCTACTTGCAGCTTAGAGGGCGAATCCCCCGGGGGGGCGAAACTCTCCGCCTCCGTTTCGGGGCGCCGCAGTCACTTCTGTCCCTTTGTCCTTCTGGGCAGAGACGTTCCCGTTTGCCCAACGCAGAGCGCAGAGGGGCATCCCTGGCAGAGGACGCCTCGGGCCCCACCGGAGGGGGAGCAAGGGGAGGGGCCTCTGCCGCCGCGGGGGACGCCGCGGGGCCCTGCCGTCTTGCTCCCAGCCCAAGTCTTTTATTCCAAACCCCTAAAACAATCTTAGTTTAAAATTCCCACCAAAGATAACCTAATAAAATAGATTTAGACCCCTAAAGTTTTTTACTATTTATTTCTTTTATTTCATTTTTTAATTTTATTTTATTATTTTTTTTAGACACCGCAATAAATAGGTTCCCCCTCAAACCCAAAAGACCCCTTTGTTTCCCTTTGCAGAGGGCACCTTTGAGAACGACTGGAAGATGCCTCTTTCAGTCAGCCTCCAAGGTCCCCCAAGACCCCTTTCCCTTGTAGGTCTTAGAGCCCCGGCAGGTCCCTCTGGCGACCAACACGGCAGGCCTCCGTGGCGCTCCCCGCGACGGCCGGGGCGCCTTTCCTCGCTCCCCCTCCAGCGTGGCCCTCGGCATCCTCCGCCAGAAATGGCCCTCTGTGTTCTGCGCCGGGCAGACGGGAGCCTCTCTGGTCGGAAGGAGAAACAGGCAGAAGCCGGACTGCAGACCCTCCTCCTTTGAAGGAGGTCCTTTTTAAATGTTATCTTCCAGGAGTGCCTTTGCCTCCTGTCCCTGCATGGCAGGTAAGGTTGGAGCGGATGGCCTCCGGGTGTCCCCTCCAACCTCAGCGCCCCCAAACCGTTAGCGGAGCCTTTTGCCTTCCCTGGTCATTCCTCCTCTAAGCTGCAACTAGACCTTTTGGACGAGAAAAAGCGGGAAGAAGGAAGATGGGAAAGGGAAACAGCTGGGTTGGGGTGCGTCCTCTAATCGGGAGCCATGGGCAGAAATATGGGGAGGGACTCCTGGTTTCCTGGTGCGCTGCATGTCTTCACTGGGTCCCATCGTAGTTAGAATTGGGTCAAGACCACTGGCTGGCAGTAAAGGTAGGAAGCCAGTGGCCAAAACCCGATCCTCACAGTAGTCCGAACCAGCTTTGTCCTGGGCTCTGTGTGTGGTGTTTAGCACCCGCTGGGTTCTTTCTCTCCCATTCTGGAAAGCCAGCCGGGAGGGCCAAGACTCAGCTGTGGGGGGGGGGGGTAAATCCCACGCCTTCCTCTCTAGACCAGTCCAGAGTCAATGGGGGGAGGCTGGTAAGGACTCAGGGTAAGACCTGAGGCCGAGATAGTGGCACCCAAGGGTGCTTTTGGAGAAACCGCTGGAACTCACTGAGCCAGATGTTAAGGCTAGGGGCTCAGTAACTCCCAGAAACACATTGAGTGACAGGAGAGGGTGGGAAGAGAGGGGCCCAAGGCCAGCCCTGAAACCCCCTCGGTCACCCCACAGCCGTACACTGACCGTTTGTTTTTTCCCACTTCCCTTCTTTGCCTCCATGCTGCGAGAGACGGGCCGAGAAGCCGTCGAGGAACGGTCCCACCGCGGGGAAGAGGAAGAGGAGGAAGAAGAGGAGGAGGAAGACTCCGATCCGTGTGCGCCAGCCGTGGATGAAGGAAGAGGGAGTCTCCGCTGGACCCGATCCCCAACTCAACTAAGTACAAACATGTATGCATGTATGTGTGTGTATATGTGTGTGTGTGCATATGTATATATATACACACATATACATTTATACTTGCATATTTGCGCTTTTGACATTTGTGAATTTGATTATTCATGGATTTGATTAGTATGTTAGCTCTAGGAATATCTGAGTCCTCCGGTGCCAACTCTGTGGTCAGCTTTAACTAAAAGTTGCATTAAAAGACCTAGAGATTCCTAGAGAGGACACTTTGCTAGGCCTCTGTAGCTCCTCCAGCGCAGTTTTATGGTCAGTGTCTGTTGGACGTTGACCACAGAGTTGCCCCAAAGGACCTAGAGATTCCAAGAAAGGTGTCCTCTCAGGTAAGAACATGCTGTTTTTGTTATTTGCAGTTTTTCCATAATCACGGTGGTCTTCTGCCACCAGCCATAGCAAATAGTGAGGGAGAAGTGTACATATATATATATATATCACCACCACATTGCTCCCACTTTCACTCCCATGGTTTCCTTTCTGCAGAAACCTGGGATGTGTAGTTTGGAGAGAGCCATCTGTGTGTGTTTGTACACTCACATATGTATATACGCATATGTACTGTATGCATGTATACATACATATATATATATACACACACACACACACACACACAAATATATACACAGCTATACATATGTATAGGTGAGAGAAAAACGTCTGTTCAGTTGATCTGTTTGTGTTCATTTACTTTATGCTCTGTTTTGCTCCCAACAGAGTCCTTGAGGCAGAATGAAACTTTGAAGAAAGGAAGAGAGAAGAAAGAATAAGAGAAAGCAGTGCTGAAGTGAGGATGGAAACTTCAGCCAACAGCAACGTCAAGGTAAGGCTTTCTAGCATGAAGGACAGTGTCTCACATAGACACAGTCACACAGACACTCACACAAAACAACTCCCACCCATTGATTAATTCAGCATAGACTCTCCTTCATTGGAGATTTCAGAGCAGAGGTTAGTGGGCCTTTTTCATTTCAATTTTCTCTAGCGAAGAGGCTGGGAGAAAACTGCGAAGAACTCTCTAGCGAAGAGGCTGGGAGATTATTGCTAGAGAGAAAGCCCTAGTATGCCTTTGCAGCTCCTCCAGCGCAGTTCTGGGGTCAGTGTCTGTTGGACGTTGACCAAAGAGTTGCCCTGGAGGACCTAGAGATTCCTAGAGAGGTGTCCTCTCAGGTAAGAACATGCTGTTTTTGTTATTTGCAGCTTTTCCATATTTATGGTGGTCTCCTGCCCCTAAACCAAGAAAATAGGGAGGGACCAGTGTATGTACACATATATATATATATATATATATCACCACCACATTGATCCAATTTT